>CM062816.1:914953173-916436562 GCA_031772625.1 Pinus tabuliformis
TGTCTCGTTTGTCATTTCAGATGTATTGAAATTATTTACATTATTGACATGAGGACCTGCTAACAGGAGTTTTAGGATTAAGTAGAAATATGGCAATGTTAATATTTCATCTTCCATATTTAATCTCATGACATTAATAATTAAAGAGGAATTAGTCATGGCTATTATAATTTATGTAATGATCTAGGCTATAATTTTATTATTCTTTAATTTTAATCATTTATTATATTTTGTATTCTCTCGCATAGAATATAACTTGCCCGACACCATCACTCCACTTTGAAGTCTTCATGATTTCATTATTAAACAACGAGAAGAAAATTATAAGATATATTATGTAAATTCATGATTACGAGGTCAAATATAAGGTTAAAATTTTTATTTTGTTTTCATTTATACATTAATTTTTAAGATCAGTTTTCAAGGAAAATGTTAAAGCGGAAAGATATCGTGTATAAAGTGTCTCATGAGAAAGCCATAAAATATGGTTAATGTTTATTTGGAGTAGTGACTATGAATTAAAATCAAATTTTATTATATGTATTATTCTCTTTCTAGCTTTTCGAGATGTTATTATTAATTAATTATTGGTTTTTCTAAATTAATTATGGCTTTTTATTAATTTTATAAATTTTTTATTATTAAAAATTTATATATATGTTTATTTTAATTATTTATATAAATAGTACAAATAATTTATTAATGTGGTTGATATATGTCGATAAGTATATATATGAAACATATTTACAATCACATTGACTAATGTAATTGATAATTGTATAGCCACCACTCACTACATTAAAAATTCTTACATGTATTTTATTAAAAGTTAACTATTTATCATTATTAATAACTATATAAATAATAATAATCATATTATTTTTTATTTATATAATTATATTTATTATATTAAATTATTTTGTATATAAATATAATATTAATTATTACATAAAATATTGTTAATATATTAATAGTTATATTTAAAAATATAATATAATCTACATAGAACATAATAATAATATTTAATTATTATTAATAATATGTATTTATCTCTCACCATTACACTATGTTGAATAATTATTATATATTTATTAATATAACTATCAATATATTTATATATTTATATTAAGTATATTAATAATATTAAATAGATGGATTATATATTCAACTAAAATATATATACTATTATTTAGAAATAAAATATATGTATAATAAAATATATAATATACATAGTTAAAATAATATATTTTTATATATCTATATATATATATAAAATAAATATTATATATATAATATATAGAAAAATATATTATTCATTGTAATAGTAATATATTATAAAATTTTAGCGCTAGTGTTTATTAATTATTGGGTTTATTAATCCTTGTGATTTAAATATTGATTCTAAGATATTAATAACCAATAGGAATTAAAATTTTTAACCCAGCCGGTTAATAAAATTAATGGATTGAATTATAAACTTAATGAATTATTAATATTATAAACCGAAGGGATTAATAAACTAAAAACTTTAATCTTATAAACTAAATGAATTAGTAAACCAAGGGCTAAATAGTATAAACCTAACGGATCAACAAATCCAAAGAACCACTATTAAAAACCCATGGGATTAATAAACCCCAACAATTAACATTTTAAACCCAAGGGATTAATAAACCCATAAGATTATTAATATTATAAACCCAATGAATTAGTAAACCCAAGGGATAAATATTATAAACCTAAGAGATCAACAAACCCAAGAGATAAATAGTAAAAACCCAATGAATTAATAAACCCTAGGAATTAATATTTTAAACTCAAGGGATTGGTAAATCCAAGGGAATATTAATGTTATAAACCTAAGATTAAATTACAAACCCAAAGAATTATTAATATTATAAATACAAGGGACTACTAAACCCAAGGGTTTAATATTATAAACTGAAGGGATGAATTTTATAAACATCAACAAACCCAAGTGAATAATATTAAAAACACAAGGAATTTATAAACCCAGGAATTAATATTTTAAACCCAAGGGATTAATAAATCCATATGATTGTTAATATTATAAAACCAAGAGATTGTTAATATTATAAACACAAATACATGAATAAATGTGGTTGAAAAATATCGATAAGCGTTAATGGTATAAATATCATATTAATGATAAAACTAATATTCATATGACTAAATATCTAATATTAAAGAATAATTATTATAATACAAATTTTATTATTATTATAGGTAAGAGTAATTAACAATTAATATTAATAATTAATTATAATTATAATGCGAATAAATTATTATTATAACCATTTTAAAATAATTATTGTTATTACTTATTAATTAATTAATTATCATTATTAATTAATTAATATTACTAATATTATATTTTTTATTATTAATTAAACATAATATTTTTATTAATTAATAAATATCAATAATAATTAATTAATAATATCAATATATAATAATAATTATTTATTATTCTTATTTATTGAAAAAATATAAATAATTTTTTTTTATAATATTTAATAATAATAATTAATTATTAGATGATGATGATGATGATGATGTTTTTTTTTGTTAAGCTTGGTAGATCCTCCTTTTTCATTAATATAAAGGAAATTAACACCACATAGAACTGGCTATGTGGCCTCAACTTGCCAATTGGGAAAGTAAGTTTGTTGGCCATCGAGTAGCAAAATACCTTAGGTCTCTCTATCCAAGCAATATAAGTTCAGTTTCCTATCCACTTCCATACTCTAGAGTTCTACATACATATGTAAATGCATAGACAAATTTAAAAGCTAGTCGCATATATAAACAACACTATCATAAAGTAGGCATGCTAGTCATGTTGTTCAGCTCATGTTGATTCCACGAGTGTTGGATCTTTGGCATTAATTCCGGGCATTTCTGTCTAAACCATAATGCATGGCAGGTGTTGCTCAATTCGACCAAGGGGCATCTCCTGTTTGTGTAGTTGAAACTGCACCTTATGAAATTCCTGCTTGTAGTTTAACGCATTCCCTGAACCGTTACAACCATGCCTACCGAGATCTGCTCCATCGCCTTTCCAAACACACTTTTCATCAACCAGTACAAGTAAAGGGTCTGTTTGAACTGGGCAATTCTTTTTCTTTTGTTCCTAGGATTTGGGACGAGGAGTCTCTAGGCCTCGAACTCTGTATCCGTCTCACTCTTCTGCTTCACTTCTGACTCCCATTCTTCTAACAATTTGCGAATATCTTCATTGATTCCCTTCGAGTAGGTGGTTTACACTTCACTTATTAAACATGTAATATAATTATGACCTTGCCGGCCACCTGAAGAACCAGGTTCTATGTCATGCTTGGCTTCTCGAGGCATCTTACCTCAGCCTCGGGTCTTTGTTAGTCTAGCCATGATCTCACCAACCCAGTCCTTCGCAATGTGACAAGTTGTAACCTTGCTCGGTCCTGGAACTTCCTTGTGCCAGGGTGGGTTTACCATGCGGTAGACCTACTTTACATACAAAACATTCAATTGACCAATTAAACTTCAAATTGTTACTACATAATTCATGTATACAGGTGGTAGTGTTGTGTTGCTCCATCCCCCAAGTTTCATACCCCCTGTGGTGTTTGCAGTAGCATGCCCCTCATGGTTGCAAGCAGGTTCCATAGAGAGGACCTACCCATATCCTAGAGAAGTGGTTCCAAGTCCCAATAGAATCCCCCTCTTAGCATCGCTCATGCATGCAATATCCCTCCAGTCCTAGTTACAAAGACCCAACTGCCTTTTCGCCATTGGCCCAACCTAGCTGACTTACCCTTTGCTAGTAGCCCAACAAGCAGAATGGGAGCCCAAAACATGTGTTTAGCCATCCCTGAGCCCCGTAACATCGCCATCGCCAACCCTCCTTCCCATTGTTCCATAGCTAGTCTCAATTCCTTGCTAGGTTTTATGCCCGTAATGATTCTCCTCCTTCTCCTCCATTCCCAGGTCCCTACAAACCCCCCTCTAGTTGTGCATGGTCACAAGAGAGAGGTTTCCTCCCAGAATGTGGGTGTATAGGAAGAAATTATCCCCATAACCCAAACCCCCAAATTTTTCAATGATGCAAGTCCATGCTCCTACACTATGCGCCCTACCGAGAGCCATCATAATTCCCATATGGGATAGGAGTATCTCAAAGCAGAGCAAGATGGTAAGGATGCCCGATGGTTGCCAAAGGCAGAAGCATACTAGTGCCACAAGCCTATGCCCCCAACCCCTAACATCCTTACACTCCTTCCCTAACATTATTTCCCTCTCCCTCAGAGGAAACTAGAAATAAGGAAACATAATGAAATGAGAGAGGATGCCAATAACATAGCCGGTTTCCTTCACTTGCACATGTTGGAGTTTCTACTGCTCTTGGAGCAACTGAACTAGCCCACTGCTCCAATATCCTTGCACTGGGTCGTTCTGTTGCTCACTACACTTCTCTCTAGGGCGATTACAATCTAAAACACTTCCCCTCCTCTCGCTGCCACCTTTCCTTAATGCACTTCCCATCATCATGGAAAGGGCCACCACACCCATTGCCTCAAGCGTGTGGGGGATAGTGGTTATGTACCTCACAGTACTTACCATTATCATCACCTTAATGAGGTGATCCACTAGCTCACACCCCAGTCGGGGGAATAATAATAATTAATTTTTAGTTAATATTAATTAAGTAATTAAGTAATTTTATTATTATTATTATTTAATAAAAACAAAAAATATTATTTTATTTTATTTTATTTATATTAGTTATTTTTAATTAATTAAATCCAAGGGATTTATATTAAACGCAAGTATTAATATTATAAACCCATGAATAATATTATACCTTAGAAATATGAACCCTTAGATTAATAAACCCAAGTGATTGATATTATAAACTCACGGGAATAATAGACCCAAGGGATTAGTACTAAAAACCCAATGGAATAATCTTACACCCAAGGTATTAATATTATAAATGCAAGGCATATAAACCCTAAGATAAATATTGTAAACCCCTGAATTATCATGGTTGACCATGTTTGATTTTCATATTGAGACAATCTTTGTCACAAAGCAACATTGCACCATGGTTGACCATGACACATTTTCATATGTAGAAAATATTTGTCACAATGCAATGTTGGACCATGGTTGATTTTCATATTGAGAAAATCTGTCACAATATGGTGTTGGACCATGGCTGACCATAATTATAAACTAAGGGGATTGATATTATAAACCCTGTCAATAATATTAAACCCTAGGAATAAGAACCCTTAGATTAATAAACCCAAGGGATTGATATTATAAACCAAAGGGAATAATAAAATAAAGGGATCAATACTAAAAACCTAAGGGATTATAAACCCAAAGGATAAATATTATAAAACGTAAAATAAACATGGTTGACCATGGTTTACCATGGTTGATTTTCATATTGAGACAATCTTTGTCCCAATGAGACATTGGACCATGGTTGACCATGATTATAAACTCAAAATATTTATATTAAACCCTAGGATTTATATTATAAACCCTATGAATAATATTATACCCTAGGAATATGAACCCTTAGATTAATAAACACAAGGGATCGATATGATAAACCATAGGGAATAATAAACCCAAGGGATTAATTTTAAAAGTCCAACATTTTATAAACTCAAGGGAATAATATTAAACCCAATGGATTAATATTATAAACCTTAGATATATAAACCATAAAATAAATATTATAAACCCTAAAATAAAATGGTTGGCTAAAATAAACATGGTTGACTATGGTTGACCCAAGGCAATAGTAATAAACCCAAGGGATGAATATTATAAACCCAACTTGTAAATATTGAAAGATAAGTATTATAAACCCTAAAATAAATATCATTAGCCATGGTTGATTTTCATATTAAGACAGTCCTTTTCACAATGTGACGTAGGACAATGGTCAAATATGTTTGACCATTATTGATTTCCATATCGATACAATATTTGTGACAATGCGACGTTGGATCGTGGTTGACTAAGATTGATTTTCATGTTGATAGAATCTTTGTTACCATGCAATGTTGGACCATTGTTGACCATGATTGATTTCATAGAAAATGGTTGGCCATGTTGACCATGGTTGGTTGATATTTACCATGGATGACAAATATTGACCTTCGTTGACTCTGCTTGACCATGAATAACCACAATTCTGTGTGATTTATATTTTAAAGAAAAGGGAATAATAAACACAAAGCTATAATTCTAAAAACACAATGGATTATAAGCCCTAGGGAATAAAATTCAACCGAAGTAAACAATACAAAACCAGGGTATATAAACCCTAAGATAAATACTATAAACCCTTAATTAAATATGTTTGGCCATGCTTAACCATGGTCAATTTTCATATTGAGACAATATTTGTCACAATGAGAAATTAAACCATGCATGGCCATCGTCCAACCCTTAGATTAATAAACCCATGAGATTGATTTTATAAACCCTAAGAAAATATAAACCCACAAAATAAATACTAAAACCCCGAGGGATTATGAACCCAGGCAATAACATTAAACGCAAAGTATATAAACCCTAAAATAAATATTAAAAACCATAAAATAAACATGGTTAACCATGGTTGATTTTGATATTTAGAGAGTCCCTACCACAATGCAATGTTGGACCATGGTTGACCCCACTTGACCATGATTGATTTTCATATGGAGACAATGTTTTTCACAATGTGACATTGGGATATGGTTTATTTTCATAGTGAGACAACCTTTGTCACAATGCAACATAGGACCATGGTTGACAATGATTGACCATGGTTAACCATGATTGATTTTACCAAAAAATGGTTGAGAATAGTTGACTTCACTCACCATGATTATTCGTGGTTTACCTTGGTTTACCAAGACTGATACTATGAACGCAAGGGGATAATAAACGCAAGGGAATAATATTAAACCCCAGGTATAAAACCAAGTGAATAATAAACATAAAGGATTAATACTAAAACCCCAAGGGAATATGAACCTAAGAAAATAATATTAAACAAAAGGGATTAATATTATAAACCCAAGGTATATATTTACAACATAGATATTATAAACCACATTGGTAATTGATATTTACCAATGTATATTTATAAATACTAAACACAAAAAATATCGACGTATATCAACCACATGGGCTAATAAACCAAAGGGTTTAATATTATAAACCCAATGAATTAGTGAATACAAGGGATACATATTATAAATCTAAAGGATTAATAAGCCCAAGGAATCAATATTAAAAACACATGTGATTAATAAATCCTAGGAATTAACATTTTAAACCGAAGGGATTAATAAACGCTAGGAATCAACATTTTAAACATGAGGGATTAAATTATAAACCCAAAGGAATAATAAAACCAAGGTTTTAATATTATAAACCGAATGAATTAGTAAACCCAAGGGATAAATATCGTAAACCCAATGGATCAACAAACCCAAGGAATCAATATTAAAAACATAAGAGATTCATAAATCCTATGAGTTAATATTTTAAATGAAGGGATTGATAAACCCACATGATTATTAATAGCATAAACCCAAGGAATTAATAAACTCTAGGGATTATTAATGTTATAAATCCAATGGATTATTAAACCGAAGGGATAAATATTATAAACCTAGGATATTAATATTTAACCCTAGGACTAATATTAAATCCTTAATATTACTGTTTAATAAACCCACAACGTTATTAATATTATAAGCCCAAGGGATTATTAATATTTTAAACCCAAGGAATTATTAATATTAAAGACCTAAGGGACTAATAAACTGTTGCACTAAAAATTGTCACCTTGGCATTCTTCAGTCTGTGTGAGTCCATTATCACTCATACTTTCCTCCTTTGCAAGTCTTAAGCCTTAGATCCTCATATCAAGCCTTGAAAATTAGAGAAAGCTCTCAAAAGTCTCTAAAACTCTGGTTCTGCACTTTCTCTTTGCATTACCTACGATCCCGCACCTAATGGTCATGTCTCCTGTGCACCTGACCGCTCTGTCTTTGTGTTATGGATGCGAACCCCTGTAAAAGTTAAAAGGCACGAGTTATTCTAAAAAAACTCACTTTCAGTCATTTCTAGAAGCTTCTGGAAGGATTCTTGAGGTGGCAAGTTCACTCTCTTAAGGTTCATGCATCCCATACCTTAAGGAGCTAACCCTTGATGTGAGGAGCTTATCCCTTTGAAGGAGGACTCTATCCCTTCATAGGTGGACCTGTAACCTCCTCCTCTGCACTATAAAATGAAGCATTGGGCTAGTTACTTGGGAGGTTGAAAGTTGAATATTTTTGAGGTGAAATGCTAGTGGAACTTAGTCTTCTTAGTTGAGCTTTTATGAGGAGAGATTACATACCTCTAAGATCTCATTTGGAAGAGTGCAAGGCTTGTCAAAGTAAGGGAAATTCCTATTTTGGACCCCAAGAAGAGCTTTCTCAACATTAAGGCTGAAAAGGTTGTAATGTTCTTCTACTTCAAAGTTAATACAAGTAAGTTTGTTTTTCTCAGTAAGCTGTTCATTTATGGTTAATTTTATGGATTCCTTGATCACCATAATAGACATGATTTATGATATTTGCTATGTAGGTGCTATTTTATGTTTGCTTGTTTTTGTTTGCAGGTCTTTAAAGGATAACTCTTTTGGACGATCAAGGGATGACTACAATGAACAAGCGTTGGATCTAAGATAGGATTGTAACACCTCTATAGTCTATAGTTGTAAATTGCATATGTCTAGAGAAAGATAGATTTATTTGTCTATTTGTTGCTTGATTATCTTGTGATACTAGGGAGATCGGTCTTGTCTGCAAGATCGATTTATCCAGCCAACAAATTGGCGACTCCACTGGGGAAATGAATTTGGTTTTTTGTTTTCCTTTGTCTTTGACTTGAGAAACTTGTTTTTGTTTCTAGTTTTTTATTGATTTATGTTGGCTTGGGTAGTTTTTAGAATCTCGAATATTTTTTTTTGTTTTCGAAGTTTTCAGGGGACCACACTTTCTCTTTACAGACAGTGTGGGCATCTCCACACTTTTCCTATAGTAAACAGAGCGGTACCGCACTTGGTTCTACTGGAAGCCTGCGGACCCTGTAATTTTTTTTGAAAAACCTAATTTTTTTTCTTGTAGTTAAGTTTAGGTTTCATTTAATGTCTTCAGTGTCTACCCAGATCTGCATTTGTCCTATCAAAAATCTCTTGTGAGTGAGTTTCGATGGTATTTTTGTTTTAAATGATTTTCTATAAGTTTTGCATGCTTGGAGTGGTTTTCACTTGGTCTCTGTAGTGACTCAAAGATTAGAAGCTTGAGAAACCTTAGATTTCCCTGGTGTCTTTTTGTCTTCTTAATGAGTCTGACTTGGTTGTGAAATCTATCATTTGTGAGAAATAGATTTAGTTTTCTACTTGCAAATCTTTGAACAAGCTTTGTTATAAGTTTTGAATTTCATTTTTATAAAAGAAAACATATTTGGATGTTTTTCATTGATTTGTTATTCTGAACGAATGAATCCTTAGTTTACTGAACAACTAAGTAAAACGTCCTCAAACAGATTTGAAGATTTTAGGTTTTAAAAGTTTTTAGATCTCAAGATTAGTTTTTGTAGTTTTGAGTGTTTTTAGAACTTGTAGATCTCTTTTAAAGAAAATTGTTTTTTTTGTAGTTTCGAGTTTTGAAAAGTGAAAGGGATTTAGTGTGAGCATTAATTAGTAGTCTCGTTTTGAGTTCTTATTGGAAAAGACAAAAATATTTTATTTTCATTTACATGTTGAAAAAAAGAATTGTTTTTCAAAGAATTGTATTCTCAAACTCTTTCTTTTAGCTAGATTTTCATTGAAAGAAAAACGATTTGCTTATCATTTTAGGTACATTTTTTAGTGTTTTTAGAGTCGAGTCTTCATACCATCAAAGTTTCATTTCCATATCTATTGACTTAAAGAGCAACCCATAAAAGCAACGCTTAATTAAAATTGACCTAGTAATCTTTTTTATTTCTATGGCTCTTATCACCAATATAGCTTAGGCTAGTATCTTGGAGTAGGGAGTAATTAACTCTCCAAGATAGTTAAAACAAACAAGTAGCTATATCTTGTGGTAGGAAATAAATCCAATTGTAATTGATACATTATGGGAAGCTTCTCTAAAAGGAGTCAATCACGAGATCATGTTCGAACCTTTGAGACAATCAAGTCTGTTTCATTAGGAAAGATAGAAAATTTGTGCGTATTATAAATAGTAAACCTCGGATTAACCATTGTCGAGGAGCCTGGGGTCACTTGTTGGTAGACCTCGGATTGATCATGTCGAGGATCCTAGGGTCACTTGTTGGTATACCTCAGATTGATCATGGCGAGGAGCCTTCAATGGGATTGAGCTTTGGTACTCTGCGCTTGTGTGTAGATCAGATCGTAGACTGTTCCCCCAGTTGTATTTGTTGCTGTTGGTAACCTTAGTGTCCAGAAACTTAAGATTATTTCCTAAGGTGATGGTGAAGGACAGGTCTCACTATACCTGGAGTAGACGTCGACTAGACTCACTTGGACTCTTTGGGCGGTTCTCTTCACTCAAGATGGTTTTCTGAAGAAACTTGTGCCAGTCTGTTTCATTAAGCAGATTGTCCGGGAAACTGTTCCAATCGCCCTTTCTGTATTAAAATTCTATGATGTTGGATTTCATCACCAACTAGTGTTTTTAATACGGGAAGTTACTGTTTGTGTGGTTTAAACTCTTAGATATTTTAGGCATGTGATTTAGATTGTTTGTTTCTTTAGAGACTTTAGGTGGATTTATTGAAATTTTCTTTGTTTGCATGTGATTAATTAAATATTTAATCGTGGCTGGATTACCAAGACAATCTCGTAGACTTCAAGGGAAACCTCCTGAGTACACACCAAGTCTGCTTGAAGGGCTATGAGCTCTTGTATCACCTAGTGACAGTAGAGTTGGATCACGAGAAGCTAGAGAGTCATCTTTAATTTTTCACCTTGATTATCAAATACAAATAATAGAGTACATTCAAGAGCCAATTTCATTTTCCGAAGTTATTGGTAGTATTTCTCCTACCAGTGAATTAGCTGAAGAACCTAAAATTTCTGAGCCTAAAACCAAACCTGCTACTCCAACTTCAGGGTTCACTTCTCCAACTTCTAGTGGTCCTGGTTCACCCAGGGTAGGAAATATCATTACCCAAAATCTTCCTTCTGGCCTCATTGCTACTGAAGAACTTGTCAGTCTGGACGAAGACGTAATTCTTCCTGAAAATCAACCAAATTTAGAGCTTAGGGAGCGTGAATCAATATTCTACAGTCCTTTTAGGAGTGACGCTTGGTACGTGTCATTAACAATTTTTTTAGAAAACCCGGGTCTTAGTTTCTCATCACCTCATATTCCTTTTCATCCTACACCAAGAGGTTATTACCCTCCATTGAATATGTCAAGACAGTCATCTATGTTTTCCCAAACACCAGAAACATTTTTATATGGCGGTCCTTCTATTCCTTCGGGGTACCAGTCACTCATTGGTACTTTTTTAGGAGCATCTTCTCAACCAATCGAACATGAGTTATCAAATGGAAATAATGGAACTCAATTGTTGAATGTAGAATAAATCCTTATGATGTTTGGTAGTATTCCAAATCCTCAACCTCAAGGTAGTTAGTTACCGCTTGGGGGGCAACCCCAAGGTAGTCAATTACTGCTGGAGGGCAACCTCAAGGTAGTCAGTTACCACCTGGGGGTCAACCTCAAGGTAGTCAGTTACCACTTGGGGGGCAACCTCAAGGTAGTCAGTTACTGCCTAGGGGGCAACCTCAAGGACAGTACATACCGTCAGGATAGTACATACCTCAAGGTCAACCCCATACTCAGTACATACCTCAAGGTCAACCCCAAACTTAGTACATACCTCAAGGTCAACCCCAGTTTCAATATATACCTTAAGGTCAACCCCAGTTTTAGTACGTGCCTCAAGGTTATCAACCTCAATCATTTTTACAAGGAGCTGGAAATGTACCGCTTAATTATCAGCCCTACGTTGAACTAATTTATGGTCCTCCATATGCACAACCTTTTATGGGTCCATACCCCGGAACAAACATGGTGTGGGATCCTTCTCAAACTCAACAAACTTTGCAACCTAATGTGTAGTTAATTGATCAACTTGGACAACCTTTGGTTTCTGGTTCAACCCATCAACTTTTCCAGCCTACTATTCAAACCACTACATCTAGTACAGTTCAGCAGCCTGGGCCTAGTTCAACTCGAACTCCTCCTCAAACTACTGCAGCTTCTGTTCAACCTACAACACCTGTTTCTGGAGTATCTGTAGCTCCGACTTCTATTTTTCCTGCATCAGTGTAAACTCCTCAAGCTTCTTTGCCACAGTCAGGACCTACAGTTTAAACTTTGGTCCAGATGCCTGTAGGACAAGCTGGTTCAAGTACAATTGTCACAAGTCAACCACAATTTACTTATCAACCGTTCCAGGGACAGTATCAATTTGGTCCTACTGTACAAAATCCAATTTATTAGTATCAACCATATCCTCTCTATACTTGTCAATAGCCTCAACAACCCCAGTTTGGTCTGGTTAATCTTAGTTTCCCAGGAGGTTATAACATTCCTAATGCAAATCCAATTCCAGGTTATCCTGAATATCCTCCTCCTAGGGCTGGTCTTGTTACCCAAGGTTTTTACGACCTTGACTGTCAGTTACCATTTATTGCAACTTTGGATTTACTTGATTTGTTGTGCCTTACAAAAAATCTGATTTACTATCTTTCGTATTGGCCGCCAATGCCTAGTAAGTTACCCAGTGATATCCCGAAATTCAAGGGCAAGTTAGGAGAGGGTCCGTCAAATCATGTTATGACTTATCAACTCTGGTGTGCATCTAATTCCATCATTAATGATTCAATTCTATTACGTATTTTTCAACGAACTTTGATTGGTATTGCTGTGAAACGGTACATTGAGTTACCACGAGGCTCTTTTTATAATTTTAGTCAATTAGCCACTTCTTTCTTAACTCATTTTTAGTTGCCTATCAGATATGAAAATGGCATGGAATTGTTAACCTCACTGAAACAATCCACGTCCACATATATTTTTTATCATATTCATGAATGGCGACGTAGAAGGCATTTGGTGAAAGTTTTTATTCCAGATAAAATTTTAGCAGAATGATTCATTAAATCATTGTTACCTAAAATCACTGAAGATGTAGCTAAGGCAGGAGTTGTTACTGAAGAGCAAGTCATTGCTCAGGCTAAGTACCTTGACCTCGTCTATACGCAGTCAGGTACTTTACATGAAAAAATCCTTGATATTCCAAAACACAGTCAAATAACTGCAGCACCTTTAGGGTCTCATGCCACTGATAGTATGATTGGTTCAGTTAGTAGTAAAAGTAAGAGAAAATCTTCAAAGAATTCTTCTCCTATTATAACTTTACCTGATTCCCCGACAGGAGATTCTTCTGCTGATATTCATGTCGTAAACCTCGCTATCCTTGTTTCATTTGTGACAAGGATCATTTTACCAAAGACTGCCCACATCGAGCAGAGGTTTTGAAAATCATTAAAGGTTATCAAATCCATATTGTCTTGAATGATCCCTTTCCTAACCAATATAGTAAGATGATTGGCTCTTCCTCAAAGACCTTAGAAGAACCCATTATGATGATGTCTCATGTCAGGATTGCAACACAATCATAAGATTATGGTAGTAAAAATCCTATTGGTGGTAAAGAAGTAGAATCTTCTAATTCAAACACATCAACTACAGATTCTCTTGGTTCTGGTCCACTACAGATTGAGAAACCCAACCATGGCTTAGTACTCAAACTGCCTGCTAAAGGTATACTTTGGAAATCAGCTTTCAATCCACATGCGAGAGTTGCTTAGAATTATACCATTGTTGAAGACTTAGCTATTTCCCCTTTAGCAATGTCGGATATGGAAGTGTTGCAATCGTGCCCAGCACAACGTAAATTACTATTTTCTGCTATAGGAGCTGTCGATATTCAGGATTCAAACATAATAATCTTCGATTTAGAGAATAGAACACCCTGCCTACCTCATCAAATGGCTTTCCAGATTCCAGTGTTAGTAAAAAACAGACCTTGCTTTTGGACTGTAACTGATGAAGGAGCTTCTACGTGTATTATGTCGATCCAGTGTTGGAGATCGCTTGGTTCTCCCACACTCAATCAGTCTCTGATGATTCTAAAGGCTTTCGATGGTCGAGGGTTCCATCCTTTTGGTATTTTGCAGGATTTACCTCTAGGGGTTAAAGGAAAAATCGTAAATCTAGATGTGGAGGTGGTTGATGCCCCTCTAGATTACAACCTTCTCCTGGTTCGCAGTTGGTCTTATGCTATGACTGCTATTGTTTCATCGGTCTTTTGGCTTATCAAGTTTCCTCATAACGAAAAGATTGTCACAATAGACCAACTGACTTATTTCTCATCCAACCCAGCCTTTATGCATAGTATTCAACATGTTTGTAAAACAACTATCCCTTACAAGGATGTTGGAGTAGGTTTGATTAAAGATTCTAGTTTACTATGAACTTTTTCCTTCCCTCCTCCTAACATATCGCCTTCTATTGCAACTATTCATATGATTTCATTGAACACTATTGCTTTTGATGAGTGTCGGATCGTACTTTCCGATTCTGAGGTGGATTCATTTGGTGACGCGATGCCTTTGAGTCCCTTTGAAATTGCATATCAGGCTGTACAGTCGTTTTCTGACTCTTATTCAACCAAAACTGATCCAATGAATGTGGTCCATGGGGAATCAATTTTGATATCAACCTCAGCTTCAACAACATTTTCTAATCCTATTCATACTGATGAGCAGATTCGTGAACTTTTGTCTATTGATGATTTACCATGAGAAGATCTTCATCATCGATCTTCATTTTTACCTAAGCTTGACCATTTTGAAGATGATTTGTCATCTATTTTTTCTACTGATTATGTCAAAGGCCCACAGAATCCATTGCAACATTCTGATTCTGAGTTAAATTTGGGAAATATCTCTCGAACGGTTCCTATTGACATTTCAGTTAAGCCCGGAATTATTGAAAACATTCATATAGGTGCTTCTTGTATGGACGATGAAATCCAAACTTATAAAGCCCTATTTCAAGAATTCCATGACGTGTTTGCCTGGTCATATGAAGAAATGCCAGGAATTGATCCATCAATAGTTGTTCATGAAATTAAAACTTACCCGGATGCTAAACCCGTCTGGCAGCATTTGCGTCAGATACATCCAAGAAAAGTCGCTGCTATCAAAGCTGAAGTTGAGAAATTACTTCGTGCAGGTTTCATTTATCCAATTCCTTTAACTGATTAGGTATCAAATATTGTTCCTTTTAACCAAAAGCAAGGAACAATAAGAATATGTATCGATTATAGGGATATTAATTGAGCTTGTCCTAAAGACAATTATCCAATCCCCTATATTGATCAAATTATTGATGATTGTGCCAGTAGTGAAATGTTCTCCTTTATGGATGGTTTTTTTGGTTACAATCAAATCAACATACTCCCTGCTGATCAACCTAAAACAGCTTTCATTTGTCCATGGGGAACATTTGCTTATTGCAAATTACCTTTTGGATTGAAGAACGCTTGAGAAACTTTTCAAAGGGCTATATCTTACTCATTTCACAACATCAAGCACATTGTGTAGCCTTATCTCGATGATTTACCTGTCCATTCATTTCGTAAAACCGATCATCTCACTCATTTACGAGCTATCTTTATGAGATGTAGGCATTATCGAATCAGGCTGAATCCACACAAATGCGTATTCTGTGTAGAAACGGGTCATTTACTGGGATTTGTCGTTTCAAAAGCTGGCATTTGTGTCGATCCATCGAAGGTTGAAGCTATCATTAATCTACCTCCTCCTTTGACTCTTCGCCAACTCCAAAGTTTGCAAGGGAAAGCAAACTTTTTATGTTGTTTCATTCCTAACTACGCCGAGATAACAAATTTTTTTACCAGGTTGTTGAAAGAGAATACTCCATTCTTTTGGGATGAGATAGCTGACAAATCTTTTGATGCACTTAAACACACGTTAACCCATGCGCCATTACTGCATCTTCCTAATTACAACCAGGATTACTTTTTATATCTCGCTGTTTCTCATTCCACTATTGGGATGGCTTTAGTTCAGGAATACGAATTCAACAACAAACATGTGATTTACTATCTTAGTCAAACTTTGCATCCGGCTGAGCTTAAATATTCACATGTGGATAAATTGCCATTGGCAGCTGTCCAAGCTGTCCAAATATTTCATCACTACATCTTATTACGCAAAACCACGGTAATTTCTAACTGTAACCCTATGATGTATATCTTGACCAAACAATTGCTAGGGGGCAAGTATTCCAAATGGATAGTTATCCTGTAGGAATTTGACTTGGAATTTGAGAAATCCAAGACAAAGAAATCTTTGGTTTTTGTTGAACTGATGTGTGATATCTTGCGTATTGATACTGAAACTGTGGTGGAAGAGCCCATTGCAGACAAATCCTTGTTTGTTATCAATACTCTTGATCCTTGGTATGAAGATATTATTGTTTATCTCCAAACCTAATCTTTTCGGCCTGAAATTTCACTATCTTAGCTACAGAAAATACGTTTCCAATCCCAACAATACAATATTATTGGTGATACACTCTATCGTCGTGGGGCGGATTCTGTTTTCAAACATTGTCTAACTCATGAAGAAGCTGAAAAGGTTCTGAATCACTGTCACTCTGGAGCATGTGGCAGTCATATGTCTGGGTATGCCATAGCCCAAAAGATATTGCGCGCTGGTTATTTCTGGCCATCCTTATTCAATGATTGTATCTATGCACTCCGGAAATGCCAAAATTGTCAAATTTTTGATCGCAAGATGCATGCTCCACCCACTCCTCTCCACCCTATAATTGCTGTCGGTCCTTTCACAAAGTGTGGTATTAACTTTATTACATGTAACCCTCACTCTGCCAGGGGGAATGTGTATATTATCCTAGCGGTAGATTATTTTACTAAGTGGGATGAGGTGATTCCTACATTTTCGGTAGATGGCAAGACTATTGAAACTTTTGTATTCAATCATATAATTGCTAGATTCGATGTTCCTCAAGCTATTATTACTGATCATGGAAGTCATTTTCGAAACATCATGATGACTGAACTGACAGATCAACTTGGCCTGCATCACGATAGTTCTACTCCATATTACCCACAGGCTAATGGTCTGGTTGAAGCTATCAATAAAGTTTTAGTCACTATGATCCAACGAATCATTGGTATTCATAAATCGAATTGGCATAACATGTTATTTTCAGCGCTTTGGGCATATCAGACCTCAGTAAAAACATCAACTGGTTTCACTCCTTTTCAACTGGTCTATGGTTTGGAAGCAGTGTTACCTATTGAATGCGAAATCCCGTCATTGCAATTAGCCATAGAATTACTCCCAGCCACTTCTGAAGAGGAGAAACATTTCTTGTACTTAGCTCAGCTAGATGAGAATCGACGTACTGCTGCAATAGCAAACGAGACTCATGCAAAATGGATAAAAGCTCAGTACGACCGAAATGTTACACCTCGTAATTTTTCAGAAGGAGACCTAGTTTTACTATATGATCAAGCAAACGATAAGCTAGGGGCTGGAAAATTTGTACCTATGTGGCATGGTCCTTATATTGTTAAGTGAAAGCTGGCAAAAGGGGCCTATGAATTGGTAGATTTTGACAGTGTCTCTTTGGATAAACCCAGAAATGGGCTTTATCTAAAGAGATATTACGCTTAAATTTAGGTGTGGAGGTTTTTGTTAGATTAGTTTCTTTATAGCTGGTGTGTTTTAGATTAGAGAATTGTGCCTAGTTTAGAGTGTGCTCTTATCATTATTCCTGCTTATCTTGATTTTTCTCTTGATATTGTAGATGTTGACGTCTCTTCAAACATACATTGGTTTTGCTGATGGTGCTTGTCGTAATACATGAAACATTTCTTCCACAACTTGGGTTATTTATTCCCCCTTTGATGAGTTAGTATCTATGCATGGGGTAAGCCTCAGTCAAACAACGAATAACATTACAGAGTATAGTGCAGTGATTGAGTTATTATCTGAATCCATCTCATCTGGGATTCAGAGTTTGATTCTTAGGTTAGATTCTGAACTCATTGTATTACAGCTTAATAGGGTTTATGTCGTTAGAAATCCAATATTATTAAGATTATTTTTGAGAGTTTGTCTCTTGGAACGTGAATTTCATTACATTGAATATCAGCATATTCCAAGACATTTAAATACATTAGCAGATGCAGTTGCTTCTTGTATGATAAATAGAAATTTGCAATAATCAAAACAGTAAATTTAAAAACATTCAGTAACATGTTACACAAGATAAGTCGGTAATAATGATATATCATAGCATAGAAGAAGTGTGTCAAAATATACATCGTCTTTGATCATACGTTGAAAAACACCTTATGATCGACAAAAATGATAATACAAAAAGACAAAAATTTCGCATGAGTCTACAAAAGCAATCATCCTATCCCTGGTGATGATCACGATAAGAAACCACTGCTCGGGCCACCTTACAAAGGAACCTCCTAAAAGGTTCTGGGACCCCAATCACATATCTTTGTAACCTAAGTGGAATATCATTTATGCCAGTCTCTGGAATATCTACTGTCAAGCGCTCTAGATGATTCTCCAAGTCAGACAGGATCTCTGTTGATTGTTCCTATGGGGCTGGTTCTGTTGCAACTACGTATCTCCTCTCATAAGGCTGGAGAGTGGCTGGTCGTCGTGGACCCACATCTGCATTTAAACTTTTGATTATTAGTTTTGGACGATTTAAAAAACAAAAATAAAATAAAATTAGAAAGTGTTGAAAATGATTTTACCTGAATCATCCCACTATTCTCCTGGTGGAAGAATCATGTCTGAGTCACCACGATAATCCATCCTAGCATATGGAAAATCTTGAATCACAAAAAGTTGGTTGTTCAACCAATGAAAATACTCAGGCGGAAATCAAACAACCTCTGAACCCTCCTCAGGGTGACAGGCCATCAAAGCAACCCAACACATTATCCTAGGCTCTCAAAGGAACACCAGCATCAACAGGAAGATGTTGGAGGGCTAGCATAGGGATCCTCTCTAGAGCAAAGCTGACAATGAGAAAACCATATCCAAAGTTTTTCAGTTGTTTGTTCTTTTCTCTGGTAAGTTGGCCTTTCACATACGCCAACAAAACCTCGCACCAGTTGAATATGGTGCCTCGATAATAGTCTCCAGCCATCTGCATCTGGGATCTAGTAGCCACATGCAATGCTGCACTCCCGCATAGCCTGGTGACAGTGAATGCAATAACCTTAAGTTCAGGATGGTCGATCGTTTTAATATCAATCCTTTTGTCCTTTTTTTGATCATTGCAAAACTCCAATCAGAGACTAGCGACAGACTGGCCACCTGGCCTAGTCCTGAAAAGAGATAATCATTCGCCTCTCTTGGGCAAACTAGTAAAAAAATATATGTCCTCTAGCTCGATTTTGAGCCAGTGGCCACCAATCACGAAACACTGGTCCTGTATGTTCCACCTGTCTACCATCCATTGCAAGAAGTCTACTTGGGCCCTCATGCCTGGTATGGCCTAGAACTTAAATAGTCTGCATGCTCTTAATGTATTCAATGTGGGTGGATGATTTATTATGGCAAGATCCACATCCTCATGCTCGCGTTCCCACCAAATAAGCATTTTGAGTGTCCTATAATGCAAAAAAGACATATTAGAACAATTTAGTTCAAATTTTTTTTGGGTGAGATTGGAGAAATTTAGGTTTTTCAAATCCATTTCGCGGGGTCCACACCCACTGCTTACAGACAGTGCATAGGTCCACACGCGTGGTAAGCAACAGGTGCGGACCCACGACTTTTTTCTTTATAGAAAAAAGTCGGGGTCCGCAGGGGTCGCGTGTTACACCTACAGACCCCCGTCAACGATTTTCTAAACTAAATTCTCCTTCAAAAATCAAAATGTAAGCCTAAAAATGAAATGTAAATGGTTGAAATGCAAGATAAAGAAGATGTGGATTACCTGGAGCTGACGGTTTTTGATTCCAATAGATGGATTTTCTGGAATCTTCATTGGAAATTTTTTACCCAAAAGCTCTCACTTCTCACTCTGAAATCAAATGGTAAAAATGAACTTAGAAAAGCACTTTTTATAAGACTTTTTGAATAAATGAGTTTTTAATTTATTTATTTTTCACTTGAAAAGGGTAATTTTTTAAATACATTTTTATTTATCTTAAACAGGCATGAGTAATGTTTTGAGTTTTTGTGCAGAGTGTTCGATTTTTCGGGGAAAATGAATCCTTTTTCAACAAAGAGTATATTTTTATCACTTTTTCAGGCTCTTTTAAAAATTTATGAAAAATCGAAACATTGGAGTCCTCTTTAAGGTCTTTTCTAACTTGTAAAATACGAAAAGATTGCTGAGTTTTTCCCCTTTTAACTCGTTAAACGGAATTAAAAGGGCGATCCACTTACAACTCTTTTCTAACCGTATAAACATGAAAATTTTGCTAGACTTTTGTCGTTTCAAGTTCAATACTGGTTGTGAAACGACGTGTCTTCGATCACTTTTTTACTTTTTCGAATCAGAGTCACTAATTATGAAAAGTACTCCTTGAACATAATGGTCAAGTGGTTCTCTCAAGTATTATTTTATGATTTTTCGAGCTTGAGGGACACAAATTTACGAAAAAGGAGACCCATGGAGTTTTCTTAAGTTTTTCTTCTGACTCTCTAAAATTGAAAAACACCGAGTTTTTCCTATACTGGACTCGTTAAAATTTAATAATAAAGGACCTGTTCAATTTCAAACAGGAACGAACCACTCCTTCTTAGGGTTATAATTTTAAACTATGTTGGACTCATCTGAAGGATGAGCTTATAAACAAGCAAATGTTATCCTCCTTAAGCTTGTCAAAAATAAAGAGGTACTTGCCAGAAATGGTGGGGGGAAAGGGAGAAAAATGAACCTGTTTGTTACACTTTGTTTTGTAAAAACCCATCAACCACTCTTGAACACGACACTTTTTGTTCACCTGGGTTGGGAAAATCCTTTGCCTAACAGTTAATCAAACCATATTGAAAGTCTTCAATCGGTTTCTGGGTATTAGCTTTGGGTCAATTGTTACCAAACCATCTGTAGTGTCGTTATGTGTTCAAGAGGCCAGTTCAAATAAACCATTCATTTGAAAAATATCTATCATCCATTTTTGACCATCCCTGAGTCAGTCCTTGCCAATATATTTCTTCAAAACCTGTTCTATGATTTTGTGTTGT
This sequence comes from Pinus tabuliformis, assembly GCA_031772625.1. Lineage (NCBI taxonomy): Eukaryota > Viridiplantae > Streptophyta > Pinopsida > Pinales > Pinaceae > Pinus > Pinus tabuliformis. The sequence continues at coordinate 914,974,619 of CM062816.1, forward strand.
GGGATTGCCTACGACGGATCACTTTCTATCGACTTCAGCTCACTATCTAGGAAGTTGATCTACAAATCATCAAACCTTGAAAGCTGCATGCCCTAATGGTAGTTTTCTCGCCTTCGAAAATAGGTTGCATCATTGACCTTCGATCGAATGATTCCGTGACATGTTCGAATCCAGCGCTTTTATTCACATTTCATGGATTGTACTGGGTACTTTGAGAGCCATTGACATTACTAGTGGTTTCTCTCACACTTGTTAATAATTCACATCATTGACTGGTAATCAAGTGGTTTCTACCATGTTCGACTTCGACACATTCATTCACATGGATAGAATCGTACTAGTTCGAGAAGTGGAAATCGAGACCCTGGATCTAGTTTCTACCATCCAGGTTGCGAGGAATTTTGCTATTCATTATACAGTGGATTATTCATAAACAGATGGCTGCGTCCATACTGTGTCTACACATGTCTATACTCTTGATGTACTACAAAATCATTCCTATATCAGAACACTTTAGTTAGTTTTCTAGTCAGTTTTGATATAAGTATGGGAATGCCTACCTCAACAATGATATGTTTACATATATATATTTTGCATTGAATGTTTTTACAGGTTCTGACTGGGGTGTCCACAGGATGATCTTTGAAATGATAAAGTACCTCACTCTTCATAGATGATAAACTCTTTCTTCATCTATTATAAACTTCGCACTTTAGGGGGCAATCTGTTGCACTAAAAATGGTCACCTTGGCATTCTGCAATCTGTGTGAGTCTATTATCACTCATACTTTCCTCCTTTGCAAGTCTTAAGCCTTGGTTCTTCATATCAAGCCTTGAAAATAAGAGAAATCCCTCAAAGGTCTCTAAAACTCTGGTTCCACACTTTCTCTTTGCATTACCTATGGTCCCGCACCTAATGGTCATGTCTCCTACTCACCTAACCGCTCTGTCTCTGTGTTATGGGTGCAGACCCCTGTAAAAGTTAAAAGGCACGAGTTATTATAAAAAAACTCACTTTCAGTCATTTCTAGAAGCTTCTAGAAGGAATCTTGAGGTGGCAAGTTCTCTCTCTTAAGGCTCATGCATCCCATACCTTAAGGAGCTAACCCCTTGATGTGAGGGGCTTATCCCTTTGAAGGAGGACTCTATCCCTTCATAGGTGGACCTGTAACCTCCTCCTCTACACTATAAAATGAAGCATTGGTCTAGTTACTTGGGAGGTTGAAAGCTGAATATTTTTGAGGAGAGATTACATACCTCTAAGATCTCATTTAGAGGAGTGCAAGGCTTGTCAAGGTAAAGGAAATTCCTGTTTCGGACCCCAGGAAGAGCTTGTTCAACATCAAGGCTGAAAAGGTTGTAAGGTTCTTCTACTTCAAAGTTAATACAAATAAGTTTGTTTTTCTCAATTAGCTGTTCATTTATGGTTTATTTCATGGATTCCTTGATCACCATAATAGACATGATTTATGATATTTGCTATGCAGGTGCTATTTGATGTTAGCTTGTTTGTGTTTGCAGGTCTTTGAAGGATACTCTTTCGGACGATTGAGGGATGACTACAATGAACAAGAGTTGGATCCAAGGTAGGATCGTAACACCTCTATACTCTATATTTGTAAATTGCATATGTCTAGAGAAAGATAGATTTATTTGTCTGTTTGTTGCTAGATTATCTTGTGATACTAGGGAGATCGGTCTTGTCCGCAAGATCAATTTATGCAGCCAACATAAACCCAAGGGTTTAATATTATAAACTAAAGGAATGTATAAGACCAAGGGATAAATATTATCAACCTAAGGGATCAACAAACACAGGTGATCAATATTAAAAACACAAGGGATTAATAAACCCTATGAATTAATATTTTAAACCCAGGGGATTGATAAACCCACATGATTATTAGTATTATAAACCCAAGGGATTAATAAACTCTAATGATTTTTAAGGTTTTAAGCTCAACAAATTAATAAACTGAAGGGATGAACATTATAAACCTAAGGGAATAATATTTAACCCTAGGACTAATATTAAAACCTTAATATTAGGTTTTAATAATCCCAAGGGATTAATATTACCAACCCAAATAATTACAAAAATCAAAGGTTTAATATTATAAACTCAAGGACTTAGTAAAGCCAAGGAACTAATTCTATAAACGCAAGTGATCAACAAACCCAGCAAATCAATATTAAAAATACAAGCGATTAATAAAACCTAGGAATTAAGTAAACCCAAGGGATTAATAAACGCAAAAGATTATTAATATTATAAACATAATGGATTAATAAACCCATGGTATTGTTAATAATTCCTAATATTGAAAACATAAAGTCTAGGGTTTAAACCCTAAAACCATATGACTTAAACACTTCGGATTATTAATATTCTAAACACAAGGCATCAATAAACCCAAGGGATTATTGATATTATAAACCCAAGGGATGAATATTATAAACCCAAATGATTAATAAACTCGAGCTATAAAGGAATCAATAAACTTAGTAAAACTCTTATTAAAAACCCAAGGGATTAATAAACCCTAGGAATTAATATTTTAAACTCAAGGGATTAAGAAACCCAAAGGGTTAAATTACAAAACTAGGCAATTATTAATATTATAAAATGAAGCAACTAAGAAATCCAATGATTTAATATTATAAACCCAATGAATTAGTAAACCCAAGGGATAAATATTATAAACCTAAACGATCAACAAACCCAAGGAATCAATGTTAAAAACAGATGGGATTAATAAACCCCCTGGGTTTTTTTTTTTGTAAGTCAACATTCTATTCATTCAAAAAAAAAGATATACATCTGATACTTCAAAAAGCATGTGGTCTCACCTAGATCGAGTTTGTTGACCAAAGTCTACAGAAGGTGGAAAAAATACAAAAGAGATGCCAATAACAGTGTCCAAAATCAAGGGGGCCATAGGATCCAATAGACAAACAAACATAAAGAAAACTAGAGGACATATTAATCATCTGAGGTGATAGAAGTTGCATTATCTGGATGATCCAGGTGGCTCTAGAGGCACACACAGGACAAAGAGGGCTTATTAATGCTCGAAAATCAAAGTGATTAGAATGATTTTGATCTAGGACTAGAGTGTAGATCTGGTCATCCTAATCGTGGCAGTGTGAATGGTTCGTTAATCCGAGCTCGTATGAGGGAGAACAAGCTAGTAAAAGTTCTGGTGAAAGTTGGGTTGTGGGCCAGGTTTAAGTGTCCTCCAATTTTTCCGACCCCGATACAATAAACATAGGTCCTGATGCGGGCGAAATTGTTGCCTCTTTAATTTTTCAAATAACCATTTGTTAGACAAATTTTAAAAAGGCCCTATATATATATATATATATATATATATATATATATATATATATATATATATATATATATATATATATATATATATATATATATATATATATATATATATATATATATATCTGAATGTAGTGGCGGGCCACCACCCCCGCCACCCCGAAAAACCATATAACAAAATTTATTTAAATTTGGCCTATAGGCCATGACCCCCGTCGGCCCCCAAACACAACCACAATTATAAAAAAACGTTTTATTAAATACTCCGGTGGCTACGAGCCCACCAGATTCCCAATCCTCAACCAACGTTAGAACATAAAACATATATATATGGGGGTGGGCATGGGCCACGTCTGGTGGACCCGACCCACACCCCCCCCCCCGCCAACCTTCACCATGTACTATGTATGGAGTGCGAGGTTGGCGGGGATCGAACTCACCCGACCCACGTGGGCCGGCCCCCACCAAGTGGCGTCATGTAATGCACCAACAACCAGCATAGTACCAACATACCATATCATATCACGTACCATGAACATCGCACCATATAAATGGCCATAACTTATATGCGCCGATTAAATGCATTCAACGCACCAATGAAGCAGAGGATTATGGGGGTGGGCCACCCAATGCGGACTTGACCCCCAACCATAATGTTTGCAGTTGTAGACATGAATTAAAATAGGAGGGGCGGAGTTTGACCACTCGACCCCTCCTCAACTAATACCTTTTTTTACCACTGCACCAAATTGATTACATGGGTTAATCTGCCCCGGATTTAATATAAACACTCATTTGCACAGTGCACCGAGGCAAATGGAGGAACCAAGAGCGGGCAAGAAAAATGAGGCAGAATATTTTTTTGTTAATTTTTAATATAGGTGGAACCATGATTGAGTGAAATTTCCAGGTAGGTGAAATTTTTGTAGTGTCCAAATTAGACAAACTTTATGTCGATCTTACACCTCTCAGCGACATGAACCTGATGGCATAGTCAGTTTCCAAATCTGAGCAGCCAATTTGTAGAGGACCCGGAGGAGCGAATCTTTGAGGAATCTAGGGGGAATCTAAAAGATTCCTTAAGCCCCAGAATTCCACTTTCTCAGAATTCAGAAATTTGACAGTCGATTTTTCATTATTTGACGCCACAAATTTGATGGTGCATTCATATTTTCCATTTTCTCATTTTATTCTTCATCCACTTTTCTAAGTGGAGTGCAGGTGTTAGCATTCATGTGTGAGCAACCATTTTCATACGATTCGATGCCGTGAGATCAATGGTCCGAACAACTTCAACAGTTTGACATCCACTTCTTTAGATGGCCCCTAGATGTGAGGTATATGCAGTGTATTCATGTACTTCATTGGCTATGAATTGTGTTGCACAGATCCCTTTTTGATGCTTGATGTGGGATCTTGTTTCTTACTCGTTTCCATGATTCTTGCTTGATGTGATGCGGAATCATTTGTCGGATGTACTTGTTTTCATGATTCGTCATGTTGTGTTTTGAGATCCCTTTGTTGTAGGTTGATGGGAATTTCATGTTGTCATCATGCATGTTTGCATTGAAATCCCTTTTATGCCATGTTGGTGGGATGCTCTTGATCATCATGCATGAGTTTGTGTCATACTGATAGGAGTTCTTTTGACTGAGAGTTCCTGTAGTGGAACATCTCCTAGAGCCACTCCTTCGTGAGGGAATCTTACTTATATGATAGCGACATCACCTCTTATGTACATCACCACTATTGACAACACTTAATGCAGCGGCCTACATCATCTTAACACAGGGGCCCGGAGACGTAGTCCCTCCTTGATGAACTCCATTATCAATGGCTTATGTTTTCATGTGTTGATGATTGACATGTTCCTCTTCTTTACAACATGCAGATGTATTCACTTATGTTTTTTTAAAAATGTAATTTAACACATCATGAAAGTAAAAGGTCTTGGAAGGGTCCTTTGTGTTATAGACATTTTTGTGCCCTACAACTCCAAGCATGAAATGTCCATAAACCAAGGGCTCCTAAGTCCCTAAAAGTGTTGCTCTAACCCCTAAAGGAACAAGGTCAACATATTACAGCTTCTCCCAGAAGTTCTCCACCAGAAACTGCTCAGAATTGGTCAAAACAGGATCATTACAGCTGCTCCACTGGCTAGGTGCGTTGCATCTCACCCAAATGCACTGTGAGGGTGCGTTGCATTTCAAAACTCCCTTCTGTGGGGTGCGATGGGCGAGAAATGACAAATGGCAGTGTCATTCCACGAGGTGGAGAGGCAATGGAAGCTTCCAGAATCTTCTCCTGTGACACTTGCCTCACTGAATTCGACCAAGGATGAGTAAGAGGCCCTCAGTCTCCAAGTGGAAGCAAGAACTGACAGAGAGAAGACACTAATCAAATCACAAGCTGACTCATCCTCCTTACAGATATCTATATATGGATCCCTCATCCCAGAGATCCAGAGGCTGGAATTTTTGCATATTGTAAGGAATTGCTATTGGTTTCTAGAGACAAACATTAGATTGTTGGGTGATCTATGCTTTTTTTGAGGTGAAGAGGGGCTTCTTTGCTGGGAGGTTGATGCTGGGTCGGAACCACTGGTTGTAACTCCTCCTGGATCTTTTCTTGTTTATCAATAAAAGCTATTTGAGTTCTCCTCCATGCTTTTGTGTCATTGATGCTTGTTACATTTGTATGGTCAATTTAAATATGATCCTAAGTTGTTTATGAATATAGATCCATGTCTTTGTATAGTACTATGCTTCTGTGATCTTGCAGGTACTTTGTGAAGCTGGGTGTGCTAGGGAGCAGGTAGCTGGAGATTATCAAAGAAGAGAGGGATCGGATCAAAGGATTAGCGCAAGACTGAGGTTGGTTCTTTCTATTCCTCTCTATCTATAATTCATAAAGGAAATACAAAAGTAGCTTTTCTCTGTTTGTTTCTAAGGTAGCTGTCACACCTTAGTGGGATAGAGCAGTTCTAAATAGACACTTTTCCCTGTAACAAAATGGCGACTCCACTGGGGAGATAATTAGTTTGTTTGTTTATCATTCTTTGTTGTTTGTTTCATAAACTTACAAGTAGCATTCGGACTGCATTTGCCATAACAAATGCAAAGTAGATAACTGCTGCTTCAATCCGTTCACTGGATTTGTTTATGATTTAAACAGCTGATTCAAAAACTATCTGATTGTTCTTGTGATAGCTCTTAGATCCTCCTTAGATCTACCCCTGGTTGTTGCATTACTGATTGCTTTTTACTCGGCCAAAAACCAAGGACTGAACTGCAAACTATGACCCGGAACCCGGACAGAGTCTCGTTTCTGGCCCAGCGCAGGTACTGTTCAGAGATTTTGAATTTCAGCGCACTTCCTGAAGGGACAACCTGCGCTGCATTTTAGATTCTCTGTGTTACAGGTGCGCTGATCAGGCTAGCTCTGTGCAGCTGTGGTTCCTGTGCTTCATTCTTTCCAGTTCTATCCCTAAATTTTGCTGCATGTGATCAGTATATGTCTGTTTGAAACCCCTTTTCCTTGCTGTTATTCCGCCTCCTTTGTAAAAAAGAACTGTAGATGTTTTTGTGTGTTTGTTGAGTCATTTACAGTTTTCCTTTGCAAGAGTAGCATAGTCGTACTGTCGTCCTTTGATTTGAATCTGTCACAAGTGTCGATTTCGATCATAGGAGAAAGTTTGATTGCTGTTGATGGTCGATTATCTTGTTACTATTGCCTTTGGTCCGAATTTGTAATTTTCTAGTGTCAAGAACGAGTGTTCATTTCAAAATCATAAGGTGTCGTAATCATCTCTATTTTTGATTTCGAAAAAGAGCTTGTTTATATTTGTCGCTTGAAAAGAAATTCAGATTTGTACATCAACTTTCTTTTTAGCATCAATACTAAGAAAGTTGAAAACAAATACATGCATGTGCATTTGCATATAGATAGTCTGTTTGGCTTGATTTAGGAAAGTGCATTTACAGTGTGCTCTTTGCTCTTTGTGAAAAGATTCTGTCTTTCTTTTCCCTAGTAGCTAGGATTTTCATTGCACAAAAGAGATAAAAAGTTTGTTTATCATCTTTAGATTACATTTTAGGAATTACATCTACATCTCGTGGTGAACCCGAAAGGCAAACTTCATAAACAAGATCAACTTAAAATAAATTCAATGAATCTAACAACGCTTTGGAACTTAACGCACAACATTTAGAGGTCTAGGCTAGAGACGTATTCCGGCGTCGTAAAGCCTGGTAACTGTTGTTCTCACTGATGGTTGGGTGATTCCTCCACTTTGAAACGATAAGTGCCAGTACGGACTTGTGCTCCCACGTACCGTCGAGTATATTTTGGGAGACCCCTATAGGCTTAAATCCTTTATCCATAGGAAGCCGTGTCTGCCACCCTATCGATCGCAATGCACTGAACATAGCATTCGGGAAGATTGACTGCCGTACCGTAAAAAGTATTCTGCAGTTTTGCGATTGGTTTGTTACTCCCTCTACCAGGACTTCCAGAGTAGTCCCTTTCGTTCCTTTTCAGACTCCTTAACGGAAAAGGTCCATCTGAGCACTTGTCACTTCAAGCTCATTAAAAATCGAAGGCGACTAGAGTCATCTTTTGTTTTTTCTCGACTCTTAAAAACTGAAAAAACAAGTTGTGTCAAAGCGTCTAAAAATCTATTTTGAACAGAATATTCATTACCCCTTTCCTACGTTGATCTTGGGTTGAGAAAATGGAGTCCACCAACCAAGGAATTCCCCTTGGAGGAAATCCTAGTCCCTTCTCCTCTTGGGGAGATGTTGGTGCACCCCATATGGCCACATTGTCGCTTCCAGGACTGACAATTGGTATGCTTGTATGGCTCTTCTCAACCTCTGTCGTTCAGAACACCACAATTCCTGAACAATCGAATCAGCAAATAGACGAGTCCAGAGTTACCCACCAACCTTCTACTTCCTCTAATTCTTCCTCTCCTCCTTCCTCTTCGCTTGATGGGGTTGGTAAAGCCAAAAGTCAAGTACCTAAGGAGAAGAAGGAAAAGAAGAAGAAAGAGAAGAAGAAGAAGGAGCCAAAAGCGAATGGGGGCAAACGAGTGTCGTCTAACGAAAATCCACACACTGCACCCGCCAGGTCTAAATCGCCATGTGTCATTTGCAAAGGAGACCACTATCACAGAGATTTTCCTTGCATCCCTCGGATCTTAAAGGACTGGTCTCCTCGTTTGCACAACCCGGTGTCGTCAACCTCTGATGATCATGTTGAAAACACACCGTCAACTAGTGAAAGTGAAGCCCCAGGACAAAAAGGAAAATATAGATTTCCTTGTAAACTGTGCGAAGGCAATCATGCCGTCCACCGTTGTCCCTTCTTAGACGAAGCTAAAAGAGTTTTGGATGATTGTCCGGTTTCACCGTTACGACTTCCTCCTGGATATAAAAAACTCTTGCCGAGTCCGTCACTAGTTGAAAATCCGGCTGACCCACTCAGGTGGTCGGCCGAAGCATCTGTCATTGAAGATGAACCATGTGAATCCATACTAGACGAAAGTCAAAAGGTCGAGGCAGTAGTTGACCCGATCTTGACTTCAGAGGTTCCATCTTCAGATGATACAATCACTGAAGAGAATAAGGATGACACCGTCCAAATTCTTTTCATAAGCACAGACTCCAACGAACATGGGGGCAATTTACCCGTTCCTTTACCGCAGGAAGGAAGTTTGTCAGAGTCATACCCAGCCGTCTATTCGGTCCCACCTCCAAGCAACCTAGTTGTCTCCTTCGACTGGAATCAACTAGGCAGACCCCGTTTACCAGCTAGTGTACCATTCTGAATTATTGTTCAAATATATAGAATGGTTATGGCTGGTACCATCATAGATGAGGGGGCTTCTGTGAGTATCCTTTCCTCAACAGCTTGGAAAGCACTTGGTTCGCCATCGCTTTTGCCTGAGATGAAAAATCTGACAGGCTTTGATAAAGGAACCAGTCAACCATTAGGGATCCTTCCCGATGTGCCCATAACATTGAGAGGGAAAACAGTTCACATGAACGTAATGGTAGTTCGAGGACCCCTGGATTACAATCTACTCCTTGGACGAGACTATATTTATTGCATGGGAGCAATTGTCTCCTCACTCTTTAGAGTAATGTGTTTTCTGCACGAAGGAAGAGTGGTCAAGCTCGTGGACCAGCTTTCATTTCCTGGATCATACAGAGCAAATAGTCATATACCATCCCTGAATGGTCTTTTCACGCAAGAAATGTCTCAATCTCCAGTCCATCCTCCCGATGAGCGCGAGTGATTCAGAGGGATATGACTGAAACCAAGGGGGCATGCACCATGGTTTGCTTCGGCAGAAAAACTTCGGGTATAGGGTAGGTTTCCGCGGGAGAATATGACTAGTCTGTACCCCCGTCCATGATTGGAAGAGGGGGTTATTCTAGAACAAGATTCTCTTGTCAAAGTTATGTGAGTCGGCGGGCATCGCCGCTCACCTTTGTTTATTTCGGTAGACATCACCAGAGAAATGTTTTGTTTGTGCTGTGAATAGAACAATCTTTGGGTAACCTGTAAGAGGTAGGCCTCTCTCGGTAAAACAAATGTTTTAACGGAATAAAGAAGGGGTAACCTTGAAACTTTGTTTTATACTTGGGGGCATGCAAACCTTTTGGAGTGCAAGCAAAGAGCAATCATTTATCTGTTTTTTGGATTGGTCGTTTCCTAACTTGCATAAAGAAAGGATGTGGGGCAAAACTCTAAAAGTTGCCATTTTTATATGAGACATTCTTATCACAAGACTGGATTAATCGAGTAGTGTTACCATAAGGTTCAAGCTCGTTAAAAAATAAACCCGCATCGAGCAGTTTTAGCACATAGTTCAAGCTCGTTTAAAAATAAACATAAGACATGAGCAAATGTTTCCACCCGCGTTTAAGTTCGTTAAAAAATGAACTACTCCACGATAAATAACCATTGTGAATGTAGTACTTCAGCCATTAAAGCCTTGGTCGTGTTTGCACCGTCACCTCCACTTTTTCATTGGCCGATCATTCACCTCCATTTGATTGCTTACCCATTTTGAGGAACAGCTGCGAAGAGTGATTTCACTAGCCATCCTTGTGACACTGCCGTGATTGGAGAATTCCAAACCTTAGCTGGAATCAGCTGCTACCCGTTTTATCACTCGTTCCTCAAAAGATGAGTCTCCTTTAAGCTCTTTTCAACTGACTCGTAAAATATGAAAAGATTGTCGAGCCATTGGCCTCTCCAGCTCGTTAAAGGGACAGGAAGTGCTATCCCTCCTCTAGATTTTAATCTTTTTGGACCTGAGGGATTATTACACAAAAAGATCGAGCGCTTGTTTTGTTCGGCTCGTTAAAACTATCGAAAATTCATCCCTTCTGTATTGTTTTATACCTTTTCGGACTTAAGGGATTAGATGACGAAAAAGGAATTTTGGAGTTACCTTTACGTTCCTTTTCAGACACTCTAAAATTGAAAAGGACCGAGTTATCTTTGTCGTTAAACTCGTTAAAAAGATTAATAGCGACAAACTTGTCTTTAGACGAGAACGAGTTTCACTATCGCTAGGCTCGTTAAAACATAGCGATGGGTTTGCCCGAAGGGCAAATTATAGAATAAGCATATGTTATCCTCCTCAAGCTTGACAAAAATAAAGAGGTACTGGTCAGCAATGACTGGGGAAACATTGGGAAGAAAACTCAAAGAAACTTTGTTGGTAGCAAGTCGCTCTTGAACATGACACTTCCACTTCGTGTCCAAGACGGGTTGGATTGTTTCATTCACCGGTCACATCACCATGGTCACGCCATACCATCCACATTTGGGGTTAATGCTACCAATCCATCACATCAGTGTCGCCGATATGTTCAAGAGAAGTCATCGAGAGAAGTCACATGTGTCTCACCCACTACCATACATTATACTCCATTCTTTCATGACCGCCACCCTGAACCTTATATCACCAGATCGTTTTCACCTCCATCAAAATCATTTGCTCCGTTCCGTGTCATTGATGTGGGATTCATTAAGGCCCTCCTGTGATGGATCACTTCTTGTCGACATCAGCTCATTATCCAAGAAGTTGATCTAGGAACACCCCATTCAGTACTTTGAAGCTTGCATGCCTCAATGGCAAGTTTCTCACTTCCGGTGACAGGTTTACATCAATGGCCTTCGACCAAAAGATTTTGCGTGGTGTTCGACGCCAAGTCCTTTATTCACACCACGTGAATTGTATTGCAGTACCTTGAGGGTTATTATCATTGTCGGTGATTCCTCTCGCGCTTGTTAATAGTTTACATCATTGACTGGTAATCAAGCGATGTCTTTCCATGTTCGACTTCAGAACATTTCTCACATGGATCGACTTGTACTTCGAGTGAAGATCGGACGAGATTGAAGACCCCAGATCTAGTTTCATCCACCCGGGCTGCGATATATATTCAGGGAAATAAAGCCATTAAATGTATAGTATTGCAGAACAGATAATCATCCTACCAAAAGGATGATGGCTCTATCAGAATCATCAGTCTACATTCAGACGGTTGTCTGTCCTATGTACATGAAAATGAATTTATAAAGCTGAGCATGGGAATGCCCGCCTCAGCTAGATCATGAAAATATTATGAAAATAATGTATTGTATTGTATCTTATTACAGGTCTCCTCCCAGCATTGAAAGAACTTCGGATCCTCATAATAAAGCATTTCACCTGACACCAAAAGGTTAATGGCCTCATACTTTAGGGGGCAACTGTTATAGACATTTTTGTGCCCTACAACTCCAAGCATGAAATGTCCATAAACCAAGGGCTCCTAAGTCCGTAAAATTGTTGTTCTAACCCCTAAAGGAACAAGGTCAACAGATTACAGCTTCTCCCAGAAGTTCTCCACCAGAAACTGCTCATAATTGGTCAAAACAAGATCATTACAGCTGCTCCACTGGCTAGGTGCGTTGCATCTCACCCAAATGCACTGTGAGGGTGCGTTGCATTTCAAAACTCCCTTCTGTGGGGTGCGATGGGCGAGAAATGACAAATGGTAGTGTCATTCCACGAGGTGGAGAGGCAATGGAAGCTTCCAGAATCTTCTCCTGTGACACTTGCCTCACTGAATTCGACCAAGGATGAGTAAGAGGCCCTCAGTCTCCAAGTGGAAGCAAGAACTGATAGAGAGAAGACACTAATCAAATCACAATCTGACTCATCCTCCTTACAGATATCTATATATGGATCCCTCATCCCAGAGATCCAGAGGCTGGAATTTTTCATATTGTAAGGAATTGCTGTTGGTTTTTAGAGACAAACATCAGATTGTTGGGTGATCTATGCTTTTTTTGAGGTGAAGAGGGGCTTCTTTGCTGGGAGGTTGATGCTGGGTCGGAACCACTGGTTGTAACTCCTCCTGGATCTTTTCTTGTTTATCAATAAAAGCTATTTGAGTTCTCCTCCATGCTTTTGTGTCATTGATGCTTGTTACATTTGTATGGTCAATTTAAATCTGATCCTAAGTTGTTTATGAATATAGATCCATGTCTTTGTATAGTACTATGCTTCTGTGATCTTGCAGGTACTTTGTGAAGCTGGGCGTGCTAGGGAGCAGGTAGCTAGAGACTATCAAAGAAGAGAGGGATTGGATCAAAGGATTAGCGCAAGACTGAGGTTGGTTCTTTCTATTCCTCTCTATCTATAATTCATAAAGGAAATACAAAAGTAGCTTTTCTCTGTTTGTTTCTAAGGTAGCTGTCACACCTTAGTGGGATAGAGCAGTTCTAAATAGACACTTTTCCCTGTAACACTTCGTCACACCCAGACCTGGATCAAGTGGTATTAGAATGGTCCTTGTGTTGATGTGAATTGAAAGCGTGAACAATGGAACGCGCAACGACAAAGGATGAGAAAGCGATGTACGAGACCATGCTCAAAATTTCCAAAAGGTTGGAAATAATGTATGAAACTCTACAGAAAGAGAGAGAGGAAAAAGAGCGATTGCAACTTTAGTTGCAAGCCATGGAAGAGGCCTTGGAAGAGCTGAAGCACAACAAAGAGGAAGAGAAAGAGTCCCTGGAGGAACTGAAGCACAATAAAGGGAAAGAGAAAAAACAAAGTTTGCTACAACAGCTGCAAGTAAAGGACGAGGCCTTGGAAAAGCTGCAGCTTGACCCATCTAAGGTAAAAAGTAGTTATCCATCTTCATGTATGTTTCCTGATGATGATTTCACTATTTTTGAAAATCATACCACAGGGCTCCAAACTTTTGAAGAGAATGGGTTATGAAGGAAAAGGCTTGGGTGTTAATGGCCAAGGCATTGTCAACCCCATCAAAGTAGAAGAATTACCCCGTAAGGGAGGACTTGGGTATGTCAGAAAGGAATTTGGGGAATGCGCTGAGACAACTAGTGAACCAACAATAGCAAATGATGAGAAGCCCTCGTCAGTCCTTTCCAAATGGATAGAGGAGCTAAAAGATGTTGATTTCCTTTTGGTTTCATCTTCACATAGTATGATTTTTGTTGGAGATTTGGAGATCCCGATTACAAGGAAAAACATGAGGCTCCTTACCAAGACGAGGCACAAGGAGGAAAAAGAAAAAATTGGTGTTAATAACCAAGGCATAACTCAACCATTGGAGGTTGTGCAGAGACCTCAACTTGCAGGCTTGAGACACACCAAAGGAAAATGCTCAGTTGTGTCAGATTCTTCCGAGACATCATCGAAATCGTCAAGGAAAGAGAATGATGGGAACACATCCCCATCATCCCATTGCAATTTCCATTGTAGAGAAAGAGCTGAAGCAAGCTCTTATTTCCATACTTACACTAGAGGTGACAAGGAAAGGTATAACCAATTTCAATCTTCGAATGTTCATTTCGATTATAATCATGTTGTTAATGATGAATGTAAAACATGGCATCAAAAAACATGTACCTTTTGTGGATTACATAACCATACAATTTCTAAGTGTTGAAAAAGAATGGCAGCACACAAAAGGATTAGGCGTGAAATACCCTCTCAACAACATGTAAAGAAACATGTTAAATAGATCTGAAGGAAGAAAACCTATTGCAGTCATTGTGACAAAAGTGGCCACCAAAGAGCCACTTGTTGGAGGCTCTATCCAGAGCAGCGCCTTAAAGACAAAGTGTCGGTGCATGAACAAGATGAAGAAGTTGTTCAACAATAAAAACCGCCACAAGGAGGTGACCCATTCACATTGATAAGTGAAAAATGGTTTCTATGTATGTTAGTGTTTCATGGTTGTGGTTTTTTAAATAATTTGTTTCATTTTAAAATGTAAAAGTGATGATGTGTTTTCTATCACTTGTTCAGCAATAATGATGTCTGGTCTTATTTTGTGTTGCATGATAAAGTGTGAAAGTGATGTCGTGTTTCCATCACTTGTCAAAGAAACAATAATGTTTGGCCTTATGTTTGTAAATCATGTGTTGCAGTGATGATGTGTTTCCCATCACTTGTTGAAGCAACAATGATATGTTGGCCTGATTGTCGTAGCTGGGGAATTGCATCCATCTTGTTGTAAACTTGACCACCAAGTATGTGTTATAAACTCATGGAAAGTGTGGGATGCTTGGGTCATTAGCTGGTCATGAAATTGAAGCATGTACTTTTCAAAACAATGTACTACAGGTTGTAGAGGTTGCAGGTGTTAGCACATTGCTTAAGGCTCCGAAGAACAAAGGTGAAGGAGATGGAAGTGAGACCTTTCAGGAAGCTTGTGATGCAGAGAAGGTATAATCTAAAGTTGTGGATTATTTTTCATGCTTTTGGAGGACAAAAATCTCCTCAGTGGGGAGGACTGATCCAAGTTGCTCTAGAGGCACACACAGGACAAAGAGGGCTTATGAACGATCGAAAATCAAAGTGATCAGAATGATTTCGACCTAGGACCAGAGCGTAGATCTGGTCGTCCTGATTGTGGCAATGCAAACTTTTCATCAATCCGAGCTCGTATGAGAGAGAACGAGCTAGTCAAAGTTCTAGTCAAAGTTGGGTTGTGGGCCAGGTTTAAGTGTCCTACAATTTTGGCGACCCCGAGACATGAAACCTAGCTCCTAAAGCGAGCGAAACTGTTGCCTCTTTAATTTGTCTAATAACCCTTATGTTAGACAAATTTTAAAAAGGCCCTATTTTTTTTAAAATAAAAATTTAAAAAAATAATATGAATGTGGTGGCGGGCCACCACCCCCACCACCCCGAAAAACCATATAACAAAATTTATTTAAATTTGGCCAACGAGCCATGACCCCTATCGGCCCCCAAACCCAACCGCAATTATAAAAAATGTTTTATTAAATAGTTCGGCGACCATGACCCCTCCAGACTCCCAATCCTCAACCAACGTTAAAACATAAAACATATATATATATATATATATATATATATATATATATATATATATATATAAACATATATATATATATATATATATATATATATATATATATATATATATATATATATATATATATATATATATATATAGGGGTGGGCACGGGCCACCTCTGGTGGACTTGGCTCACAATGCCCCCCAACCTTCACCATGTACTACGTATGGAGTGTGAGGCTGGCGGGGATCGAACCTGCCCAGCCCACATGGGTCGGCCCCCACCGGGTGGCCTCATGTAATGTGCCAACAACCAACACGATACCAACGTACCATATCATATCACGTACCATGAAAATCACACCATATAAACGACCATAACTTATATGTGCCCATTAAATGCATTAAATGCACCAAGGAAACACAGGATTATGGGGGTGGGTCACCCAATGTGAACCCGACCCCTAACCATAATAATTGCAGTTGTAGACATGAATTAAAATAGGAGGGGTGGGGTTTGACCACCCAACTCCTCCTCAACTAATGCCTATTTTTACCACTACATAAAACTAATTACATGTGTTAATCCACCTGGGATTTATTATAAACACTCATTTGCACAGTGCGCCGAGGCAGAAGGAGGAACAAGGAGAGGGCACAAAAAATGAGGCAAAATATTTTTTTACTAATTTTTAATGTAGGTGGAACCATGACTGATCGAAATTTCTAGGAGGGTGAAATTTTTGCAGTGTCCAAATTGGACAATATTTATGTCGATATTTCACGTCTTAGTAACATGAACTCGATGGCGTAGTCAGTTTCCTGATCTGAGTAGCCAATTTTCAGAGGAACCGGAGGAGGGAATCTTTGACGAATCTAGGGGGAATCTAAAAGATTCCTTAAGCCCCAGAATTCCACTTTCTCAGAATTTAGAAATTTGACAGTCAATTTTGCACTATTCGACGCCACAAATCGGATGGTGCATTCAGATTTTCCATTTACTCATTCTATTCTTCATCCACTTTTCTAAGTGGAGTGTAGGTGTCAGCATTCATGTGTGAGCAACCATTTTCATGTGATTCGATGTCGTGAGATCAATGGTTCGAACAACATCAGCAGTTTGACATCCTCTTCTTCAAATGGCCCCTGGATGTGAGACATATGTAGTGTATTCGCGTACTTCATTTTCTATGCATTGTGTTGCACAGTTACCTTTTTGATACTTGATGTGGGATCTTGTTTCTTACTCGTTTCCATGATTCCTGCTTGATTTGATGTGGAATCATTTGTCGAATGTACTTATTGTCATGATTCGTCATGTTGTGTTTTGAGATCCCTTTGTTGTATGTTCATGGGATACTCATGTTGAAGTCATGTATGTTTGCATTGAGATCCCTTTTATGCCATGTTGGTAGGATACTCTTGATCATCATGCATGAATTTGTGTCATACTGATAGGAGTCCCTTTGACTGAGAGTTCCTATAGCGGAACATCTCTTGGAGACACTCCTACATGAGGTCATTTTCCTTGTATGATAGCGACATCACCTCTTATGTACATTACCACTATTGACAGCACTTAATGCAGCAGCCTACACCATCTTGACACCAGGGCTCGGAGACGTAGTCCCTTCTGGACCAACTTTGCTATTAATGGCTTATGTTTTCATGCGTTGATGATTGACATGTTCCTCTTCTTTACATCATGCAAATGTATTCACTTATGTTATTTTAAAAATGCAATTTAACACATCATGAAAGTAAAAGGTCTTGGAAGGTTCCCACATCACACCCGGACCTGGATCGTTGGAGCAGTTCCTAGAGAAGGGAGAGGACAGAGGTTTCACTAGACGTGCCCTTTGAAGTGTGCCATCCAATTCTCTAGCTTTTCCACTTCCTCCACTAGATGGTTTTGTACCCACCAGAATACCACCACTCGCTCCCTGACCTGACACTCGAAGTATTGCATGTGATCTAATGTTACCATCATCTCAGTTTGTTTTTCCTAATTGATTCATTCTGCCTCATCTACCTGGTCCACCAAGGACTAGATTAGGCCTCGTTAGTTTTCAAAGTAGTAGTGTTGCAATCCCTGTGGGTCTTGAGCATCACAATGACCATTGTTTTGAGTTGCGTGAGATATCTTGTGCATACACCCCTCCAAGAGCCAAGAGTTTGAGTATTGCTACCAGCGCAAGATGTCTTCATGCCACCATTGCCGCCACGTTGAGTCAAGTACCTGCAACTCCTCCCACCTCCTCAGGAGGTCGAGTTTTGTTCACCGTAAAGTCCACTACCTCGCCCTTCACATACTTCATTCCCTACACCACAAGCCCTACCCATCAGTTTTCTCCCGCTTCCTTCCACCATGGTTTCCAATGTAAGGACCTCCTCCCTCCCCGTCTATGGCTTTGCTGGGAGGATAGACCACCCACATCGAGGATTAGGGTACATCTTCTACCACCCAAGCATGCCCAATTTGACTAAGGGTGCTGCCCCATATGGTAAATTAAATTTTTTCCCACCCATCCTCTAGACATAACTCAAGGTTCCCCACCTACTCGAAGGCGCGATAGTAGCTCCACCGCCCCACTCATTAGTCCACCTAGAACGGGTTTAGGGAGACGGTGGAAGCAGGAGTATATTTTCCCCATCCTGTAGAACCTAGATAGAATTGTGCCAACCATGAGATAGGGTCGCCCTCTTGGAGCCCCGGGAGTCCACTCGACCGCCACCACTAACACCACCTTCACATTTCCCGCCACACCAGTCACTCCACTATACAGAGCTGGCTACAAGGAGGACATTGACCCTCCAGAAGCTTGGCACCTCCCAATCGCTACCCTCACCATGGCACTGCCAGCTTTTAGATATACTCTCCTTACCCCAAATGATCCAAAAATATAATTTTCCTTCAAACAACGACTATCAACCTAGTCTATCCCCATAAGGCATAAGAAAAATAAGGAGATAGACTTCGTTGTATGCATCAAACCATAATTTCCTGAAGAAAATCAAGAAACCACCAATTATATCGCACCTCTGACACCTCTTTCGTCATCGAGCAGGATGCTAAGTATAGTTCCACCACCAAACTTGAGCACTGAAATGAAATCCTGGCACCTTCCTCATCCCACCTATCAACCTGTTATCACTCCCCATTCCCAATGCAACTTAAATACTCACATGCATAAAATCTAAGGATTCTATATTCCATTCCCTCCTCCATATAGGGAGAGGGGATTGGGAGATATGACTCTCCCTGGCGACCCATTTGTCACTCCTCATGGGGACCGATGGCAACTCTTCCAGGTGGTTATCTCTATAGGAGGGAGGCGAGTCTTGCTGCATTTCTTGTTCCTGTAACTCATAGCCCTAATTTGCTAGGAGGTTCTCTCCCTTGTTACCTTTCCAATCAACATGCTCCATGATCACATAATCATAAAATGAGAGGTGGGATTGGATGTGTTCCCCTATCAATTCCAAGAGCCAACTTTTAATTATCTTGTCCGGGGGAGAGATGTTGATAAGGCACTGAAGCATAGAGATTTATATCTGAGACTCCTCTTTGACCTATATTTTTTTGATTTTGAGATCCTTGGCCATCTATAATTTTATGTCCATGGAGAGATACTCTACCATGTTGTTTGTTATGTGTCCACGCGAAGATGCATATAACCTAGTTGTTTTCCCTTTGTCATTCTGTATGATTCCCCAAAGGCCTACTTTCCCAAGGTTTCCCTTAGATGCTCCATCGAAGTTAAGTTTTTGGAATCCCTACTTGGGGGATTTGAACATGCCTGAGGACACCTACTTTGATTGCGAGTTTCAGGGAGGAGGAGGGATAGAGGAATCTTGAGAAATACCTAGTGCCAAGAGGATGGCTCTCTCTTGTCCCTCTACTTTCCAATCTTCATCCTCCCATTGGGTGATGGTGACGGTCTCTTAGATGTTTTGCTTGAAACTTGTCTAGATATTGAGGGGATGAAAAGCTTCTAAATGGAAGACTACTCTATTCCTTGCTTTCCAGATGTTCCATAGTAGTAAACCCTGTGAGAGGCACTTGGTCATGTTGATGATAGGATTGTTGAAAAGGTACCATCACCATATTTCTATAGTTTCCCCAAGGCTATTATCTAATCTATCGAAAGCTTTGAAGGTATCTAAGTGACACCACTAGAATTCGAGTTCCTTTGGGCATGAATTTAAGAGATGGTCTGTCGTTTCCTCCTCATTGTGACATAGTGGACAACATGATGGTCCACTGAAGGGTTTCTGTCGTATTTTGTCCCATGTTAAAATTTTACCCAATCTTGCTAACCACAATAATAATCATACTTTGGGCCACATGAGAGAATAGCAGATTCATTTCCATATGGAGTCAGGCTTCGAATTCCCTTCTGATGACAGGAGGGAGTAGGCCTCCTTTAATGTGAATGTTCCTTGGGGTCTGTATCCCCAACGTAGCTTATATGGTTCCCCATTGTTGAGGATGGGTCATTGACAAAGGGTTTCAAGGAAGACCTCCCATACCCTATGGGGAATCTGAGGGGGCCAGTCCTCAAAGGTATTCCATTCCCTCCATTTTGGTTCCAAAAGTGATTACTTCTAGAAATCCTTGACGAATTCTTCTCCTAGCTAAGAGGTGAAATATCGGGACACTGAGAAGGCATGTTCTTTACCTAGTGATGTATTTTGCATCCATCATTAATTACGAAATTTGGCATTGCCAAGATTCCTTATTTCGCAAAATCTGTGAGTTTGGATGAAGGCCTGTTGGGTTTTAGCCTAGTTCCAAACTGAGGATCCATTTATGAGGTGCAAATGTTGTTGTAGGGGTTGTAGTCTGCCCTTGAGCCCATATTTGGAATTCCACATTTGTTTCCATATCTCCTGTCCCCCTTATATCCAACACCACTGCACCTTGGCACTCAGGGCCTGGGATAGGATCTCTGGGTCTTTTAGGCCTAGGCCAGCCTAGGATTTTGGTTTGCACAGCTTGTCCCATGCCACCAATGCCCATTTTCACCCAATCTGAGTCTCGGACCAGAGAAATTTCTGGAATTTTACTAATTTATATCTGTATATTCTTTTGGGTGCCGACAATGCAAAGAGCTGGTATATCGGGATTGCCATAACTGATTTCAATAAACTAGCTACCCTACTAAGTTAAGAGCCCAAAATTTCTAGCTAGAAAGTTTCTTGTCAATACAGTATAACACCTCTTTCCATACTATAAGCTTAAGGGAATTGGATACTAGGGGAACCCCTAGATAAATATTAGAAAGCACTCCCACTCTGAATTCCAGGGTTCTATCCAGGTGGTTTCAGACTTTTGGATGATTATTGAAGAAGTACATGTTTGAATTCTATCCATTTATCTCGGTGTCTGAAGTGTGTTCAAACGTCTCCATAATATCACTAATTTGCTTCGCCTCTCTTACTGATGGCTTTCCAAACAACATGTTGTCATCTAGAAATTTTTGATGAGTTATCGGTGGGGTTCTGTGGGATATATTGATGCCCATAAGGTTCCCAGAGACTACTACAACTTAGATTAGGTGTCTCAGGCCTTCAACAGCGATGATGAAAAGGAAAGGGGATAAAGGGTCACCTTGCCTAAGCCGTTGTGATCCTTGAAAGGGTCCAAAGGGTTCCTCTTTCATAAGGAGTAAGAAGAACGATGTTGTTATTAATTATTTGACCCATCTAATCCAAGCCTAGGAAAAGACAAATGCTACAAGGATCGATAACAAAAATTTCCAGTTTAATCTATCATATGGTTCAGAGAGATCTATATTTATGATCATACTTGGAGTGTGTGTTGATAATAAGGTATGCACTACCTCATGAGCCACCATAATTCCATCAAATATTTCTGTGCCTTCAACAAAACTAGTTTATTCTGGTCCTATGATAGTCTTAAACAAGGGTTTGAATTTTCTAACTAGGATCCGAAAAATAATGTTGTACATACTATTGCAAAGGGCGATCAAGAGAAACCCACTCAGATCTAGGGCTTCACCCTTCTTGGGAATGAGGGCAAGAAATATTGCATTCAAGCCCAGCCATAACCATTGGTATCAACGAGAGTATTCCACAATCTCCAAGATTTCTTCCCTAAAGAATTTCCATCCTGTTTTGAAGAAATCGATTGTGAATCCATCTGGGCATGGAGCCTTATCTGTAAAAAGGGTCTTGACCACTTCCTTGACATGTTCCAGGGACATTTCTCACATGAGTGCTTAATTTTGTTCCTTCGAGACGAGGGAAGGAATGTTCTGTTGAATTTGTTTAATTGCTTCTTGTTTGTCTACTTCTAGTTCCATGAAAAGGGACTAGAAGTGTCAGATCAATTCTTCAGTGATCTCCTCATGGTAGCAAAAACGAATCTCCTCCTAGTCCTTAAGGGAGAAGACATGATTGAAGTGCTTATGCTTGATCATAGTTTGGTGGAAGAATTTCGTATTGTACTCCCCTTCTCATAGCCATTTCACTCTAGATTTTTGTTTCCATAGAATCTCCTCCTGTTTCCACCTCTATTCTAAGGAATTGAGGGTTTCTCCCTCTTGAGCTATGTGATCCTCTGTTTGGCCTTCTCGTATTATCTGTTGTTGGAGGGGTCGCATGGCTTCCTCTAGACAACACTTCTTCTGATGGATGTTCCTAAAGTTTGTCTTGTTCCAAGATTCAATTTTTCCCTCGAATCATTGAGTTTATGTTGAAATGTTTCCATTGAGTTTCACCCTCTAGCCCTTGAGGCACCCCACCACTCTTCCATTTTGGGTAATAGATCTGATTGATCTATCCAAAAGGATTCAAAGCAAAATGACTTGTTCTGAGGGGCTATTCACAAGTAAATCTCAAGGCATATAGGACAATGATCAGATCCCATGCACAGGAGGATCTCAGCCTGGAAGAACAGATCCTATAATAAAATGTTGTTAGAAAGTATAAAATCATCCAACTTTGAGGCTATTTGGAATTTACCTCCACACCAATTGTTCCAAGTAAAATTTCCATTACTAAATTCCACATCTTCTATTCTGAGCTCTTGGACCATTTCCTAGAACACCCCTGAGTTCTGATCTAGGTGGCGTATGCGCCCCTTCTTCTCACTAAAATCCTTAATGAGGTTGAACTCTCCCACTAGAATGCAGTTTTCCATTCTCACTATTTCCTTTAAGTGTCATAATCCTAGTAGAAAGCCTGGTTTTAACCCTGACATAGTGGGACCGTATACCCTTTTTAGCTAGACCTTTTCCTGAGTCCCTATACATTCGAATTTCCCTGTAAGGGAGTAGGAGCTGGCCATCCATTTATCAAAGGCAATGGATCTAGGATCACATACGATTCCCATGCCTCCTGCACTACTTCAGGCATCCACGGCCATGCAATCTGTCAATGGCCAATTTTTGTTTGATATTTATTTGAACCGCTCTTGTGTCACCGTAGCTTCCTGAATAATGAGGATATTGGGCTACTCTTTTTGAATTATTTCCTTCAGGAACCTCACCTTCCCTTTCAAATTGGGGCCACAAATATTCCATGGGATTAATTTCATTGATGGGGAGAGGGGTTAGAGTGATGATAATACTCTGACAATACATTTGTCTGTCCTGAATTAACCAAGATTTCCCCTACTTCCTGAATCACCTCCCTCGATGGTCTTCTTCCCTTTTTCCTTGGCCTTGTCTTTGTTCGGACTGTGGGGATGGGGATATTTCCTCCCATGGTACCATAGCCAAGGGCTGCTACTAGTCCATTGATGCTTGTCATTTCTCCCATTCCTTGAAATCTAATGGATTTGTTCCAGCTCATCCTGAAGGAATTTCAGTCGATCCATCTTTCACCCAACTTCGGAGGTAAGCAACCATGACTCGCTTGTCAGAGTTTAACTGGTCTAATTTCAATTCATGATCAAGTGCATGGCACACTTGAGCCAAGGCTTGAAGCATCTCTTTGCTATTGGATTGGCCTTCTGGTGTCTTACGCTTACTTTGTTGCTTTCCTTTTTGGCTCTTCGGGTCCCGCTTGAACTCCATTTCTACACAGGATGATGAATTTCATGTTGGAGTTTTAGCCATCTCCGTATCTGAGGAATCCACTAGAAGTGAAAGTGATTTTCTTGAGGGATCTGTCGGGACAGATGGGGATTGATAGGCGGTCGACCAGAGGAAGAAATGGTGGAGTACCCTCTTAGAATAGATGAAGAATTTTTGGCCTTGGCCTGGCCTGTGGGTGGAGGGGAGGGGTTTGTTTGGAGGGAGGCACCCATGCTGCACTTCCTGTAATCCATCAGAATTTGGAGGCATGGGTAGAGGCTAGGCTTGTTGAGGGAAATCCATAAAGTAGTGGTTGTACTCATCACATAATCAACATTTGAATAGTACATGATCATAGTACAGTGGTTGGGACCAGATTTCATCTTGGTACTCTATTTCCACTAATTTCGGAAGAGGCTGAGAGATATTCATGTACACACATATGCAAGCATATGATGAAAATCTTCCTCAGCGGGTGACCTCCGAGATCTGGATAATATCTCCAATGAATTTCCTATTAGTTACAAGATACCTATTTCCTAGAAATCCTTTGGGAGAGAATATAAATGAACCTAGATCGGGGCTGCGAGGAATTTCTCCTTGTCTAGGTTGCAGCGAGATTCCTAGTGTCTCATGAATAGCCCTACATTTTTCATGAAATAGGGGCCATTTTCCAGGATTCGCTTCCGCTCCTCTACATCTTCAAACATTACCATGAAGAAACCCTTAGCCCTTAAGTGGAGGTCAAAAGGGGGATTTCAGTTGTCATTTTCACTGGATCCATGGGAATATGTCTGCTTCCCTGGGCTAGATACCCATAAATTTACAAATCATGTCATGGTCTTGCATAAACTGGTGGGATTTCTCAAGCTGGTTGTTGGGGATGATCACTTTGGGGCCTTTAGCTTCCTTCAGGAGGTAGTGCCTCTTCATTTGTGCCTACCATTGATCCCCAAGTACTGGGAATTCTGGTGTTTTCTCACAGCGTAGTCTTGACAAGGATGATAGTGCCGAGGACGGCTTGTTCGCTCCTGTGAGGATCAATTTGAAGGATGGGGCTGACACACCCCCCCAGGAAGCCCCATTTGGGGTGTTATCCGTTTGACAATGCGTAGATAGTAATTTCAGTTACATCATCAATAGGGAATACCTTTGGTGATTCAAAACAAACACAATGCTTTGAACACATTATACCTATTTTCTTCCTTATAAACGCATGGGATTTTTAATTTTGTAAACCCAACAAATTAGTAAACCCAAGGGATAAATATTATAAACTTAAGGGATCAACAAACCTAAGGGATCAATATTAAAAACCCAAGGTATTAATAAACCCTAGGAATTAATATTTTAAAATCAAGGGATTAATAAACAAGAGGGATTATTAATATTATAAACTGAAAGGATTCAATTATAAACCCAAGGAATTATTAATATTTTAAACCAAGGGAGTAATAAAACCAAGGGTTGAATATTATATACCTAAGGAATTAGTGAACCCATGGGATAAAAATTATAAACTTAAGGGGTCAACGAACCCCAGGGATCAATATTAAAAACAAAAGGGATCAATATTAACTACCCTAAAAATAAAAACATAATATAATATATTACTAATATAATAAACACATGGGATTATTAATATTATAAACCCAAGAGATGAATAAAAACAAGGATTAATATTATTAAGCCAACAAATTAGTAAACCTAAAGGATTCATAGTATAAAACCAAGGCATTATTAAACCCAATGGATTAATAAACCTAAGTGTTTATTAAAATTATTGATCAGAGAGATTAATAAACCCAAGAGTTTATAAACCCAACTAATTAATATTATACCCTAAGAATTAATATTATAAAACCCGAGCAATTAAAATTATAAAACCCAAGTAATCGGTTTTTCATAACAATTTTTTAATTCCTATTGTCACCGTGTGAGGATGACTTTTTCCTATCAAATGGATATTTGTCATAACTCTGATAACTTAAATGTAAAATTATGCAATAATAGATTCAATACAATTATTAAATAATATAAATGCATCCTCTCTTTCTATCAAGATATTCAAATAGTGTCTCTTTCCATGTTTGGATTCAGAATATAAATATGACATAACACAAATCAATTTAAAAAAATATTTATGAAAATCATCACTATATTGAAACTAAATAAAGAATACAATGAAAGAAAATGGAAAAATATTCTATATAGACTTCAGAATCTTATCAGATGGACATCACAACGATATTGACATTGATAGCTCATCTTCTTTCTTCCTAGTTGTAACATATGCACTATCTTTCAACTTGGCATAACGATGAAAATATAAATGTATATTAATAAATGCAATATAGGGTTTAAAAAATATTAAACCTAATATTACAAAACCTCATATAAACTCAATATTATTGATGAGAACCAGTATTGTAGCAAGAATGTTGCAACTCCTAGGGCTACCAACTTTACTTATCAACCCAGGGTTCGTACAAACTTGGAGGCAATAGTGCTGTATATACAAGCATATGCGATGGGTCCACTATTTGTCACTGCTGAGCTGGTGATAGACCACTATGGTTTCTCAAACCAGCCTTCTATTGATTCAAAAGAAGTTTGATTACCAATGAAGAAAGGAGAATTTTACCCTAATTGGAAGAATGGAAATATTTTCTACTACAGTAATGAAAGACTGAAATAAATGCTTTAAGCACACCATTCATCTAACTATTTGTTAAGATATCTTGCTTCAGAATAATTCTAAGCTAACATGTGTATAATCTTAACTATCCTAGGCATGCAATCTGAAATAACCAAGCATTTTATTATTGTGCATATGAATTAACACAATAGCTCTTTTTTCCTTTTTGTCCTTTTTTGTGAAAATGTGAATGCTAAATCTTCTTGGTGATGTGCCAGGTGGGTTAGAGATGGTTGTGAAAAGTTAGATGTCTTGGGAGGCAAGTGGGGGTCTTCTCCTATCTCCTTGTATGTTTTTTCCACAAATCGGCCTTAAACAGGCCACTACAGGTCATCCTACAGGATGTCCTAATGCTTCATACATGATGTCCTAATTCTCCTACATGATCCCTTGTATTCCTACAGGATCCAACCGTGAGAAATAGGAGAATTTTGAAGGTGGTATAGGGCCTAGGGAAGGTGAATGATAGAAGAAATAAGGCATGGGAGTGACTAGGACGTCCTTAGAGATTAAACCATAGTTTATAAGATGGTTGGATTTTCTCAACAAACCTGGAAAGTTGTTGTTATGGAATGATGAATTGGTTGATGGACTTAGTGGCTTTTGGTGATCATGGATGGATGAGGTTAGGCTAAGGCTACTGACATGAGATCTGCCTACACTATTGAAAGCTCCTGTAATACATACATCACTGGAATTTACCCATGAATCATGTCAAACAAGAAGGATTTATAATCAACATAAGAAACAGAATTCCATTATTTAGTTGCCTACTTCATGCATGGAAATACTTGTAGAATATTGCGAAACAACATGAGATCTCATACAAAGCTGGAAATATCAGAACTAGCAACTGAAATCTATTCTTGAAAACTGAACAGATGCTAGCCTAAGTAGTAGAAACCCTATATTCCATAAGAAATCATAATCGCGTCTTTTTGCGGCTTAATAGGAATTTTTCGTCAAACCATGGTCCCTGAAGGGAGGAGTGAGGCCAAATACACCTGTTGTCAACCTTTCTAGTATTCTTTTATCTCTCTAAATCTACTGCTAATGCTATGCACAAATGGAAGCAAGCTAATTAACTTCTCCACTATTTGCAATGAAACAATGCTAAAATCAGTTCAACAATTAAGCTATGAAATATGCTAAGAATACAAGTACAAGAAGAGGAGCCTTTTCTGCTAGGGTTGGTCCCTAACCCAAGATATTCAACCCTTTGAGTCAACTCAGTGCTAGATCAAGGAAATGCTCATTCTCATTATCATATCAAAAATTACATAATAGTGTTTTGCCACACAACTTTAACTCGAAAATGCTTAGTTCTCTTACATAAAAAATCTGAATCCCAATGAGGCTCTAGGCCTCCTTAGCTATACAACTGAAGTCTCCAACAACTTCCTTAAATATAGGGAGGCTTGACTCCCAAACTCAAGATCAACTAGTTCTTAACTGTCACTGGCTCGGTTGCCCATGATCTCCATGACATGGCTGCTTGCAACTCTGAACTAGTGTGATTTGATTGAGGAATATTTGAATGAGTGAGGAATTAATGAAGAGGATCTATCTCCTATAATCTCTCCTCCTTCTCTCATTCGAGTTCCTGCCCTTAATTAACCAAAATTGCCATGATTTGCTCCCAAAAATCCGCAATCAATGCACATTAGACCACAAGACATAACATGTTACTTTTACTCATCTCATTAAGAAAAATATAATTAAAACATATAAGGAATTATGAGAAGAGTTGACTTTAGTAATCTTGTAGGTCTATTAAGGTCGATATAGTTACCCAATGATGAGGCTAATCAATTATCAGTCAATACAACTTTATAAATAAAATAAAATAATAAAAGGAAAATCCCATTTCTTACTTTGTTTAATACAATCATAATATTTCATAAACAAAATTGTGTAAATGTTACATGAATAGGATTGATTAATAAAATTTTACATGTAATTGAACACATATGTCTTACAAACAACATTCAACATGTGATTATGACATGCTCTATGTTACTAATAGTTTGACTTTTGTAGCTAAATGGTTCATTCTAAACAAAATAACAATAGACACTTCAAAAAAGAAGTAAATTGAATAACATGGAAAATGATTTAAAAAAATTTCTCAATGACTACTATGAATATGATGAATATATGAAAATCATTGTTATATCAAAAGTAATTAAAGAGGAAAATAAAAGAAATTCAAAAAAGATTATATAAATAGTTCTGAATATTATTTTTTGGATGTCACAATGATATGGACATCAATCACCCCTCTTATTTCCTCCTAACTGTAACATATGCACTATATTTCATATTGGCATAATGTTGAAAAGAAAAGGGCAGTGAAATGTGTAAACCATCTATTGATTTCACTCTTGATATGGATGTGAAGGTTAGGTCTTGCTACTATTTATTCCTTATATTAATTGATGTTGTTCTAAAGTCAACCCTTGTGACTTGTGGATTGTAAGAGCCCATGCCATCTTAAAAGGAATTTTTTTTCAATTTCCTCTTATCACTTGTGTGATCGGTAAATTGTTTTGTGTTGTTTGCATCAAATTGAACACCAACATACTTATAAAAAATAATAGTGGTGAGCATTGGAAGCTGAGATCGATTAGAGGTAAACGTATAAAATATATCATTCATGTAACCAAGTGCAACATTCACTAAGTTAGCTTAAACCCACAAGTTACATGTCAACATAACATGTTTACTAGGGCACAACAAGACTTGCTGGTCCAATTAATCATCATTAGCACCAATGACTTCAATACCAAATTATTTGTTGGAAACGTGTGAATTGTGTAATTAAATAAATCCCTTTCTCTAAGATACAACCTCATATCAACCCATGACATAAGAAAATCCCAATCTTCAAGAACATATGTTGAATTTCTTATGTTATTGAGAACACTACGGAAACAATATTGTTTGCCATTATTCCCTTGTTGGCAAAAGATTGTGTCAAGAGTGACAACAATGTTGAATTTATTCAACATGACTTTCCTTGTTGTGTTACTTGCATAACAAGGATTATCTATCACAGGAGGTAGTTTTTCAAGACCACCCACAAGAATGATGGATCTACCGCCAAAAGGACAATTATTTTTCTCTGGAAATTCTTCTCCTAATCAAGAATCTATTTTTATGAATAACCTTGATCCTAGGAAGCTCATGTCATCAATCAATAGATATCAAATATGCCTCATTTATTCTTGGAATACTACTAGTGATTTCCTCGATAGTGGTTGTATATCATTCATTGGAATTTTTAGAGCCAAGTGTATTATTTTTGCATGTATATTAAAATAATATATTCCTATTGGGGTAAGAAGAAGCAAGAGAATTCTTCCATTAGTTAAAAAATTAGAAAGAGCTTCAAAAATACAATGGATAAGGAAATACTTCCCTATTCCTGCAGTGCCCTGAACATTCATAAGAAGAGCTTCACGACTCTCATATTCAACAAAGTTCCTTAAAATGATTTGAAAAGAAAGTCATTATGTTTTTGCCAATGAATCTAGAAATGAAAATTTTATATTTGAAAGGTCAATAATATCATCCCTTGATGGTTTCCTTAGAGAATTAATAGCTTCTTCTTCAACATCATTAGAAATAGTTATGCTTTTCCAGTCAAAGGATATATCAAAGTCCCTTCGACCAAGGGTGTGAAGATCAGAAACATTCACATAATTTGGTGGAACTAAGCGATAGAAAATATGTCATTCTTGAAAATCATCTTCAAGATTCATTTCCTGATTAACAAAATCATCATCTTCTCCATCTTCAATATTTTCGAAAATTGATGGATTCTGATCAACATGCCATTCTCAATATCATAAATTCCTCCAATTTTCAATAACGATTTTAGTTGAAAGGCCAATATCTAAGGGATTGTTATGAAATGGCTTGCATAAGAGCAAGTTTGTAGAGAAAAAGGTTTCGAATTCATATGAAGCCTCACTAGGAATAGAATAAAATGTGGCCAAAATTGAACCATGGCATGAACATATCTAGGCTTCCAATGATCTTGTTTATGCCTGCTATAAAATTTCCAATATGTTGTCATTTCTATCAAATATATATGTTCAAGGACAAAAGGTCACTTCCAATAATACTAAACAAAAATATTCTCAGGCGAACATTGTAGGATATCCCTTCAAATTTTGCTGAAAAACTTTCCTCCAACATTTACGGAAACAAATTTCTAAATAAAATCAAAAAGAGGTAGCTTAAGCAACATATGGCATCTTTCTTGTTCTCCAATGTCATGATCACCTATATGAACACAAAGCACGATCCTCACAACCAACAAAATTTGAAATTCTAGTTGACATATGATGAAAACTTTCAGACCCTTTTTCTTCTTTTTATGCATACGTAGCAATATATTTTAAGACAACATACTTAGAAAGCACTAGTTGGAAATCAACATTTGCACGCCACATTTTTAGAAAGTCAATGTTATGTACATTGAGCCTATCATCATTTCTTGTTGGCTCATATTTATTTCTTCCTTGATAATCTATGAATAGTCTTTACTCATCACAAATATCCTTGGGAGCATTATAATAGCATGTGAGAATAGTTCCCTTTTAGCACAAACAAGAATCTACACTACACTTTGTGTTCCTTTGGATATGGTTTAATATTTCTTCATAATCATCATGAAGATTATAAGAGAAACTCTGATCATTATTCAATAGGAAAGGGTCATATTTGAGGCTTTGTGGAACCATTATATTGTGACGATGTATGTCACCTGCATTCCATGTAGTTGCATACTTTTCAAAGAATCTATTTCAAAGATGTACATCATAAGAATTTTACCAATCAAGTATTTCCATGTCAGGAGCACCTTGCAACCATACATTAGTAGAAAATGGTGAAGTTAGTGACTAGGTGGCTAAACAACATAGTCACCATAACTTTTCCAAGTGAAATACTACCAAAAATTAGCAATATTAAGAGACCCAACTAAAAGAGACTAACATAAATGACTATTTTAGTCACCAATTAAAATATACGACTAGCTAATAAGTAATGATACTAAAAATGACTAACATAAACGACTAATTTAGTCTAGGAAAAAAAATATGATTGCCTAACAAAACCTACAATAATATGAATTAGTTGTTTATGTTAGTCATTGTAATTGCGTCACTTCAACTATCTAAACTTACAAGTCATAGGGGATGCAAAGGTTGTTTTAGATTGGGTGAAAGGTTATACTTCCTTGTACACTTCTTTATTGGATCAAAGTATGATTAAAATTATGCAGCTTATTAGAATCTTTAGGGTCATATCATTTGATCACATTCACAGGGAATCAAATTCAATGGTTGACGAATTATCAAAAATGAGAGTGAGCCAACACCTCCTTTTGAAACACGAAATGACCACCTATATATGTTGCAACAACCTTTCCAACTTATTTAGTTGGTTGGACATATATTTCACATTTCTTCTTCATGTTGAGAAGTGGTAGTGCTAAGGAGAGAGTATGAACTCAAATTTCCTTCGTGCAACTTGCATGATGATAAATGGATGACATTTGAATGTTAAAAATGTGTAAGTAGTCCACACTCAACTTCGTTTTCTTCACTTTCCATAGTAACAATGACAATTTTGAATATTTTCTTTATTTATCATCACAAACATATAACTCTTTGTGGTCCCAAACATAGTTAATATTGTTGGTGTATGATCTCTTAATTGTGGAATGGTCTCTTGACGATGATAATGAACTCTCAATATCCAATGCTCATGAATACGAGGAATGAATGATATAATGCATTACTTGTATAGACAATTTATGATTCACTTTCTATTTTTATTGTGCCATTGTATATATGCTTCACTAGCATCTCATGCTATATGGTTAATTGAGCAAGATTTATCATTCATTTTTCAAGTATAATTTGGTTGCATGAATAAGAATAGTTATTTAATTAAAATCATTCAAAATTTGTTAATAATTCATGGTTTGTTTGACTATTCACACACTTATCCTTGACCTTTTACCTTGAGAGTGAGTAGTGTCAAATCACTAGTCTTCGTTAAGGAGCTTACTTTCATTACTCAATGACCTCGCTTACTTTGATATTTAAGGATAACCCCATGGATAATGATATCCTTCTTGTAGTCTAAAGAGTGAGAGAAGGCCACCAAGGTGACATTGGGTGGCTTGCTTGATGGGTGGGGTCAAGACTTTTTTTTTCCTATGAGAGTGTTTGAGTAGAGATACACTTTAGAAAATGCTTACAAGAAAATTAGTTACCTTTATTTCCATCACCTAAACTACTTCCAATAAAATTAGGTGCTTTTAATAATATCTAATTTTGATAAATAATCAATTCAATAAAATTTAAAAAATAAGATTATTATTATTATTGTTAATTTTTTTTTTGTGTATGAGAGAATAGAAAACTATAGAATGTTTGTACTTAAGGATCAATTCTATCCACTACCACAATCACCTCCAAGTATACCCACATTTCCTCACACGTGGTGCACTAAGCTAATCAAAGTGTAAACCAATAACGTCATAAAAATGCCTTAATAACCCATTCTACCATAAACTAATCTAAACCATGGGGAAAATTAAAAATAACTTTTAAAATTAAAAAATATAGCCAATTTATTTTATTTGAAAATCAATTTTAACATCTAATTTGAGGAAACTCCATAAAATAAAATTTAATGTGAAAAAGAAAAATAAAGTTGGGTAAATTATAAAAATAAAAATAAGTAAAGTGAAATATACGATTAATAATTATAATTATAATTATAATTAATAATTCAATCATATTACTCCTAATTTACCAAGTGTTAGAGGCATAAAATCTCTTCATATACAAACCTTTTTTAAAGTGAAAAGAGATTTGATCCCCTCTGCCCTTGGTAAATCCAAAATTAAGATCTAAAATTAAGATAGATCCAAGCTAGTTTTATATCAATTTATCTAATTGAAAGTAAAGAATTATTAATTTAATGAAAGTTTTTTTTTTTTCTATATAATACTACCTAAGCACCCACGGGGATTTGAACTGGTGACCTATCACAAGGAGTGCCTTAACACTACACCCATTCACTGTCAATCCAAAGCCCCGTGGGCTAATTTAATGAAAAGTTACTTTCAAAAATATTTGTAATCTCCTCAATTATAAAATAAATCCAACCTAGTTCCATCTTAACTCTGGATCTATCAAGCGACGAGAGGGATCACATCTCTTGAGGTGAAAACCTCTTTTTTGAGTGCAAAACTTGAGGAAAGGTTTGTACCTCGAGAGATTTGATCCCTCTTGGTGCTTGATAGATCCAGAGTTAAGATGGATCTAGGTTGGTTTCAGTCATGTGCAGCCAAAGAAAATCTAACAAACATATGATTAATTTTATAAATAATACATAAATTCATATAATATTAATATAATCATTTGAAATATGCTAATATGTCTCAGATTAATCTGTATATTTTAATTTTAAATTTGCTTAGTTGCCTCAATTTGTTTTGATGATAATAACTTTAATGATGAAAAATGATGAAATATAAATTTTGGATGTAAAGGGACAATGTAATAGTGCTGAATGATAGAAAATGTGAATAATAAGAATATAGTCAATTACGAATAGTCTTCATTGTGGTTAATCTAAAACTATTTTCTTCTATTATTCTTATTGTCACCCTTTTTACTTTTGTCATCTTTTCATATTGATTGTCATATTTTCATATCGATTATATGAAAAGGACATGTTAAAACATACACCATTTAAATATTTAGTTCAATCTATTGTAGTAAAAATCATTCCTTGTCTCTCATTCTCTCCAATATTAATAGGTTGAGTTACTATAACACAAAAATCAATGTGCATTGTCAATAATTTTTTGTGCTTACAGTGAAAAAAATGCACAATGTTAATCCAATCACTTTAAAATTAATGTGCCATCATATATCCAATTACATCAAAACAGAAATCAACATTTACACTGAACTTAATGAATCTAATGCAAGCAATTAAATAAGATTAGAAAAAACATTTACACTAAAATCACTGCATCTAATGAAAGCAACCAAATAATATTATAAACAACATTTACACTCAAATCAATTCATCTAATGCACGTAAGAAAATTGGATTATAAGCCAACATCTACATCAAAATTAATGCAGATAGTGCAAGTAAGAAAATAGGATTATAAAGCAACATCTACATTGAAATCAATGCATCTAGTGCAAGCAATCAAATAGGATTAGAAATCACCATCTACATTGAAATCAATCCATTTAGTGCAAGCAATCAAATAAGATTAGAAATCACCATCTACACTGAAATCAATACATCTAGTGCAAGCAATCAAACATTATTAGAAATCAACATCTACATTGAAATTAATGCATCTAGTGCAAGCAATCAAATAGGAATAGAAATCACCATCTACATTGAAATCAATGCATTTAGTGCAAGAAATCAAATAGGATTAGAAAGCATCTACATTGAAACTAATGCATCCAGTGAAAGCAATCAAATATAATTAGAAATCAACATCTACACTAAAATCAATGCGTCTAGAGCAAGAAATCAAATTGGATTAAAAGTCACCATCTACACTGAAATCAATGTATCTAGTGAAAGAAATATTCTTCCCTCTCCCCCACCCCCATATATATTTATATCTCCCTCTATCTCTCCTTATTTTCCACTCTATCTGAACCCCCCAAACACACGTGCTATTTCACTTCATATCTATCAATCTCTTTGTCCCTCCCTCCCTCTCTCCATCTCTCCCTTCTTTCCTCTCTTCACTTTCCATCAATATCTCTATCTCCATTTGCCTCTCTATATCACCGGAAAAACATACACTTTATTTATTCAATCTATCTACCTACCCTGTCCTCCTCCTCTCCCTTTCTCTTTCTCTCTCTCCCCCTCTCTCTCTCTACACTTTTCTCTTTATATTTCTTTCTTCTTACCTCTCCCCCCCCCTTCCAACTCCATCTCTCTTTTCCTCCCTCACTCCACTCCCTCTTCCTTCCTCTCTCTCTCTCTCTCTCTCTCTCTCTCTCACACACTCTTCAACCTCCAACTCTGTTACTATACCCCTCCCTCTCTCCTTCTCTCCCCCATTCTCTCCATCTCTCCTTCAGTGTCCTTATCTCAACCCCAAACATACACACACTTTCTCCATCTCTCTCATTGTTACTCCCTCTCTCTCTCTCCATGTCTCACTCTCTATGTATTTCTTTTTCCCTCCCTCTCTCCCCCTCCAACTCCATCTCCCTATCCATCCCTCTCTCCTCCTCTCTCTCGTACTTCCTCTTTCTCCCTTTCTCTCCTACCTCCCTCTCTCTTTCCCCATCACTCTCTCTCTCTGATACTCTCTTTTACCTCATCACTCTCCTTCTCTATCTCACTCTATCACTCTCTTTTTCTCTCTCTACCCTCTCTCTCTCTCTTTCTCTCTCTTTTCCCTCCAATCCTATTTCTTCCCCCATCTCTCTCTCTCTCTCTACCTATGTTACTATATCCCTCCCTCTCTCCTTCAATCTCCTTATCTGCCCCCTTCTCTCTATCTCTCCTTATTTATCTCTTTATCTCACCCCTAAACATACACTCTTTCTCTCCATCTCTCCCTTGTCAGTCCCTTTCTCTCTCCACTTCTCACTCTTTATGTCTTTCTTCTTCCCTCCCTCTCTGCCCCTCCAACTCCATATCTCTATTCCTCCCTCTCTCCACCTCTCTCTCATCCTTCCTCTCTCACCCCTTCTCTCCTACATTTATCTCTCTTCCCCCATCTCTCTCTCTCTCTCTCTCTACCCTCCAATCCCCTCACTATCTCCCTCCCACTCACCTCTCTCTTCCCCCTCGATCTTTATGTCTCCCTCTCCCTCTTTTACCCTTCTTTCCCTCTCTCTCTTTTTATTCCTCCTCTCCCCTCTCCTTCAGTTTATCTCCATCTCTCCCTTGCACTCCCCCTCTCTCTCCACCTCTATAACTTTATGTCTTTGTTCTTACCTCCCATATATATAGAGTTAATATATATCATGATATATTAATATATATTATAATATAACAAATTTAATATTGAGTTACAACAAAGTTATTATATTTAATAATATCAATATTATGATATATTAATATAATAATAATAATCTTTTAATATTAATATTATGGTTAATAGTATTTTTTGCATGATATTAATAATAAGCCGGCCCATGGTATTTTTCCCATAGGATTCACCTAAATAAAACCTATTTTTTGAGTGTTATTAAGTGTAAAGAAGTTTATGGAGCAAATATAAAAGATGTTTTATTTATTTACCATACCCCTTGTTTATTTATATTTTTAAATTTATTTATCATATATCTTTTATTTACAATGGTATTTGGCCCATAGGCTTGGTATATAATTAGATGTTGATTTCTAATCTTTTTTATTTATTTACCATACATATTTATACCTCTTTTATATTTATTTATTTATCATACCTCTTTTATAAATATGGTAATTGGCCCATGGTATTAATAATTTGAGTTTTCATAAGTATAAAGAGGTTAATGGAGTAAAGAAAAAAAGAGGTTTTATTTATTTACCATACTTGTTGTTTATTTAACCTTTTTTTTATTTACCATACCTTTGGAGTAAATATATAAAAAAGTCTTATTTATTTACCATACTTCTGGTTTATTTATATTTGTATTTATTCACCATAGCTCTTTTTTTTTACTATTTGTAAACCTCTTTATATCTTAAATTTATGTTCTGTTTATACATAATAATAATTATATTGATTTTTAAATAGGGCCGACATTAGATTAACAATGTTAAATGTTAAATATTAACATTTACATTTACATTTAAGTTTACATGTTTACATTTTTAAGCGAGATCTACCCCATGGGAACAATAATTATTTTATTTCTAATCTTAAATTACAAATAACTTTGAAAAATACATATAAATAACCAAAAACAATTTTATATTAATTAAAATAAAATAAATTTCAATTAATTGAAAGTTGAAATAATATTATTTGAATGAAAAGTTGCTTTCTATTTTCAAAGAGAGTAAAGAGATTTATAATTATTTAATTTAAATATTGAATTACAAAAACATAATAATTTAATCATTTAAACTGCTATAAATTTAGGGTTTCGGGTATAGATCATCTTGCCTTGATAATTCATAATGTAAAGCCATTGTTTTTCTACCAGGGTAAAACCTATCCAAATCTCTGGGAGGATAAAACTGATCTAGATCATGACGCTAGATTTTCAGTAGATGCATGTGTTTGGTGCCCGTAAAAAATGACCTATGAACCATTGTAATGCCCCGAGGAAATGCAAATATTTGGCTTTTACTGTGGTAAAAGATAAACTGCACATGACATTATTGTTGTTTGGAATCTAATATATTTTATTCTTGTTCTTTTAAAAAATAAATATAAGAAATGTTTCTTTTACGTGCTGGAAACTTCTTGGAAAAAGGGAAGTTGGGAAAAGAGGTTGGGGGAATTGTAACCCTAACTACCTCCTCTAACTGGAGGATCTCCAGAGAAAAGGAGGGGACGAGGCAAAATCTGTGCTGTAAGGATAGGCAGAAAAGAAAAGAAACAGAGAAAAAGGCTAAGTCTGGTGACGACCAGATAGCCAAGCACGAAAGTACCAGTAACTTGCTGAGGGTTGTGGTCTGGCAAGAGCTAGGGGGGAGATTTTGGTCTCGAAAGACGAATGTCAAGGTTGGGGGGAGAATCAAAAGCAGAGGAACATAGGGGGTCCAGCTTCTGGAGCACTTGTAAGTTACATCGTTACAGGTAGGTGAAGAATACTCTTAACCATTCTGCTTGTACTTTGGGTAGGAAAAAAGATATATAAAAATTACTTCATTGTAAAGTACCGTGATCAGCTAACTATGTATGGAAGCTGTATTAAATTATCTTCGCTATAAATTCCTAAGAGTTTGCAAGTATCCAGTGTATGTGTCTTCGGGAGGGAAAGAAACTAAATAAAATATAACCTGTTATACGTCTAATGTAATTCTTTCTAGAGAGGAATATGAGAAAAATATAGCAGTAAGAGATACCTGAAACCCTCTTGGTGGGTGATTACCACCTTGGTATTGTAGAACAATATAGCGGTCTATTAGAATTGGACTGCCGCATGTATGAATGGCTATACATGATGGTTTCATCCTACGGATATAACAATGACATCTCTGGAATCTACGAAATACACCGCTTGGAAATAATCAAGATTTAGTGCAAAATTTACAGAACGGAGAAGTAAGAAAATTACCCAAAACTCAATGCCGTGAGACGATGGTGGGAATAACAGTAACCATTTTTATTGCTTAACGGATAACTCAGACTTGGAGTAGATTTTATCTTTCAGGAAAGAAACCTTCATTATTAGGAACCGGTGAGGGTTAGCCCAGAGAGACCCACCCTCTAGCACCTTACATGAAAAGTTTAGTTAGAAGTAGGGTGACAGAAGCCCAGGATATTGGTCACGAGAATGCCAATAGACAAACGGAGACAACTCGGGAAAAGAAAATGATGACTGGTAGGGGACGGCGTTTCACTCGCTAGTGCTGAGATGAAACTCGGGTCTTGACCCGAAGACAATCCTCTTCCCAAAAACAGCTAACGACATTTAAACTGTAAATTGATATTCATACTGTAATTTGACATTTATAATGTAAAGTAGCATTCATACGGTAAATTAGGAATTACATGAAGAACCCGACAAACTATAGTGCTCAACATCAGGCAGAACTTCCTATTAATAACAAAACCATAACATTCCTGGAAGTAGAAGTTAACCCTTTTCCATTATCTTCAACAAAGGAAGCGGTAACAACGTCAACAGCTAAGTAATGAAAACAAAACATAAACCATTGAAAGAAAAGCATGGAGATAACGTCAAGTTCCATCCAAGTGAGACTGCCAAGTATAGCCTAAGTATGAGATCAACAATTGATAGACAGTATTTCCTGATGAGTCATTATACAGAAAACAAGATATACAATATGTTAAGAGGTCACCCAAAATTTCTTAAAGAGGGCCTGCTGGAACCGGCAGAAATTTTACATACATGGCCGAATGGCTCAATAAAACAAAAACGAGGGATTTAATAGCCTCCTCTCTCATAAGGTTCTGTTACATAATAGACAATACATATAGTAAATAGTCTTAGCAGGTATAGACGCCGAGACCCAAACTGGGTCACCACAGTGAGCCATGCGAGCCACCAAATCTGAGCATCAACGGAAAGGACGCTAACTTAGCCAGCCTATGTGTTTTTTTAACAGAAAACAGCTTTAACAAGAAAAACATATTTTTTTGCATACCAGTGATTTCCGAAAAGGCACTTTGGCCTGAGAGTGCTTCACCATCCAGTGCCAACCACAACCAGGATTGGCCGGAAGTACCTGTGAATCAGAGCCATAGGGTTAAAGCTGTGAATACTAAGCATGAAATCAGTTATCACCCTAAAACAAAATGATATAGAAAGGGAAATAAGTTGCATGGGAGGAACCCTCTTGTTGTACCTGGTGTTGCAACTCGGTAGCCAAGGGGAGCTTCAGAACCTCCATGCACCATCACCTCAGCAAACAAACTCTGAAACCGAGCCAGAACAAGCCTGCAGTCGAAACAGGGGTTGGAGCAACTCTCTAGAGCTTTCCACATGAAAAATGAGACTATCTGTTGGCGCAAGGGTAGGGTAAGTCGGTAGATCCTTACTATAGCCGTTGGATCAACGTCCGAATCACATAGCCGTAGATCCTAGGATGATCCCGAGGAGATAGTTGTTGCCTGCCCACGCCACGTACCAGGCAGGACAGATAGTAAATACACACAAATCACCAAAACAGGTTTCATTAACTATGCATTGTTAATCCGAGGACAACTGTAAAGAATACACAAATTGACGATTGAGATTGATGATAATCTCTCGTAGGTCCAGTTAGATAGATAACCCTGTGTTGGAGGCGATACGGCCTTACTTGTCAACCAAATGGAATTAAATGATGAGACCAAAAGCTTACAAACCTCGAGGTTGTAATCATGTGGGGTGTACTTAGATGAATGAATGTCAACCTTATAAGTGTGAAAATCACAGTGACGTAAATGGATATTGTGTGGGTCTGGGTAAATGTTATATAAAAATAAAAATAAAAATTCTCGGGATACATGTCAAGTGGTATCAGAGCCCAGTTACAAAACTGTGGCCTCTGGGACATTGAAATTAAAATATTACATACGACAAAGTGAAAAATTTTGAAAATAGAGAGTAGCGCATACTATTTATTTTGTCCCTACTTAAGCAGTTAAAAAAAAATAGTTAAAGTGTTGATTTACTTTTTTTCCATGGTACAGACAAGGAACCGGAAGACTGACAGCATGAGAAGAGGGGACAGTGCATCACGCAGATATGTTACGGGTCAGGGGCCTGTACCTGGCCCTGAGAGTAATCTCGAGCTACAGCTTAGAGAGGAAACCCACAGTACAAACCAGGCTATTTTGGAGATGGTGCAGGAGTTGAGAAATGAAATGGCCTGGTTACATGAAGATAATGCACAATTGACGATGGAATAAGAAAGAATTCTAAAAAGTTTGTCTGACAGACAGAACCAGCCGCCAGCTAATCCCAGTGCCGAATAGCAGAGAATGTCAGAAGAATAGAACCGTCATACAAAACCTGAAGGGTTGGAAGAAAGGGAGGAATGATCAGATAATGCATCCTAACAACAGACCTCCAAAAGGCAACGAATAGAGTTGCAAGGATAGTTTCGTAAGATTAAACCGCCACACTTCGACGGGGAACACGATGAAGTAGCTGAGGCATGGTTGATAAATATGAACAAATACTTCCAGCTGTATGAGTACGATCATAACCTGAAGGCACGATTAGACATCTTCAAATTAGACGGAAAAGTGACCCTGTGGTGGGAAGAAGTCAAGATCGTAAAAGGAGTAAGCGAACAGACCATAACTTGGGAGAAATTTCAAAGGTACTTCAAAGAAAGATACCTGACCAAGCATTTTTACGACGAAAAGGCAAGGGAATTCCATGACTTGCGGTTGGGACAACAGACCATGGATGAGTTTATCACCCATTTTACTTCCTTGCTTCGTTATGTGCCTTATATTAGAGAAGAAAAAGCTAAAGTGCAAAGATTTGTTAGCAGTTTACCACTGTATATGCGGGAAAGGAATGAGTTTGACAATCTAAAGACCATGGATGAAGCTATTCGTAAAGCTAGGATTTGTTACCAGTAGAGAAAACAGAAAGGAGAAGTTTCAGGTAAAAGATGGAATGAGAAAAGAGGTATTAAGTCAGCTGGAAACAGTAAAGGGAATCACAGTGGTGGAAGCAAGGGAATTGGCAAGGGGCAGAACAACTGAACTATACAGAAAAGTTCATTCAAATCCAAGCCAGCCAGTGAGTCCAGAGTCAGTGAGCAGCCTGCAAGATAGGACAGTGAAGTGACTACAAGACCCCCAGTTCAGTGTTGGGGCTGTGGAGGGCCTCACTACATCAAAAACTGTCCACAGCGAAAGGGGACTGAATATTTATCACAAATCCATGAAGCATTGGCTATCGACGATGTAGGACATAGCGTACCAAGGATTAATGCAGCCCTGGATGATCGTCAGGTGGAGTACCAGCCGACCATGGTGGAATTTGAAGGTAAAGTTTCAGACCTTACTGTCACTGTTTTAATTGACCCGGGAGCCACATTAAGCTATATTAGTCCAAAGATAGTAGAACATTGTAAACTGCAACCTGTTAAATTCAAGAATCCATGGCTAGTACATCTGGCTACAGGGGCCAAGAGGTGAGTGTTGGCAAAAGTCAATAACTGCCCTTTCACAATAGCAGGACAACCAGTAATGGCTGATTTAAATGTGCTTCCCCTTGGTTCATATGACGTTCTGATCGGTATGGACTGGTTAGAAAAGCACTGGTCATTGGTTGACTGCAAAACAAAGATTATTTATTATCGGGATGAACATGGAGCTAGGAAAGAGATGTAAGGAATTAAGCGGCCAGTGCAGGTTCGACCAATAACTGCATCCCAGTTAGCAAAATGCATCAGGAAGGGGTGTCAGATTTACGCCATCCAAGTGGGCTATGCTGATTCGAAGGATAAAACAGCCACGTTGGATAACATCCCTGTAATACAAGAGTTTGCGGATGTGTTTCTAGAAGAGATTCCCGGACTGCCGCCTAAGAGGGATATAGACTTTACCATCAAATTGATACCGGGGGCAGCACCGGTATCTCGAGCACCCTATAGGATGAGTGTACCTGAGTTGACAGAGTTAAAAATGCAGCTACAGGAACTGTTAGACAAAAACTATATCCACCCCAGTGTGTCTCCATGGGGAGCTCCAGTGTTATTCGTCAAGAAAAAAGATAGGACACTTCGCATGTGTATAGATTACTATCAGCTAAACAAACTGACTATAAAAAATAAGTATCCCCTACCTCGGATTGATGAACTCTTTGATCAAGTGAAGGGTGCAAAAATATTCTCCAAGATTGATCTGCGATCAGGTTACCACCAGATCAGGATTAAGGAGGAAGACATAGCTAAAACAACCTTTAGAACCAGGTATGGGCATTACGAGTTTGTGCTGATACCCTTTGGGTTGACTTACGCCCCTGCAACTTTCATGTGCCTAATGAACATCGTATTTCATCGATATTTGGACAGATTTGTGTTTATATTTATCGATGATATATTGGTATACTCCCGTACCATGGAAGAGCATAAGGAGCACCTTAGACTAGTGCTACAAACCCTCCAGGAAAACTAGTTATATGCTAACATCAGCAAGTGCGACTTCTTCAAGGAAGAAATACAGTATTTAGGCCATATAATCACAAAGGAAGGGATCGCAGTGGACCCTGAAAAGATAAGGACCATAATGGAATGGCCCGTACCAAAATATGTAGTAGACATCAGGTCCTTTATGGGGTTAGCCGGTTACTATAGGTGCTTTGTAGAAGGCTTCTCAAGAGTAGCGTATTCTATCACCTCCCTACAGAAAAGGGAAGAACATTCAATTGGACCCCGGAATGTCAGAGAATTTTTGAACAGCTTAAGCATCTGCTCACCACCGCACCCATTTTGAGCAGAGCCG
The DNA here is from genome assembly GCA_031772625.1 of Pinus tabuliformis. Classification (NCBI taxonomy): domain Eukaryota; kingdom Viridiplantae; phylum Streptophyta; class Pinopsida; order Pinales; family Pinaceae; genus Pinus; species Pinus tabuliformis. The sequence continues at coordinate 915,018,222 of CM062816.1, forward strand.
ACCTGAATAAGGACTATGTGGTGTGCACTAATTCCAGCAAGGAGGGTGTGGGAGGTGTGCTGATGCAAGAAGGGAAAGTAATTGCCTACGTGTCAAGGAAACTAAAAGAGCATGAGCAGAAATACTCTGCCTATGACTTAGAGTTGCCAGCCATCATACATGCCTTGAAGATGTGGCGACATTATCTCATGGGGAGGAAATTTTTATTACTGACAGACCACCACAATCTGACCAATTATTTTAGCCAGCCCACTTTCAACGCGAGACAAGCACAATGGGTAGATTTCCTAAGTGGTTTTGACTTCGATATCAAACATTTGAAGGGGAAAGAAAACTGGGTGGCAGACACCTTAAGCCGGAAGGTACAATGTTTGCACGAGATTTCCTTCAGCGAATGGAAAAGCCCCTTCAAGGAAATGATAAAAAAGTAGCAGAACAAGATGCTGAATACTAGAAAATAAAATAGCAAGTACAGTAGTCTACCAATGAGCAGAATCAGCAAGGATATGAAGTGAATGATGCTGGAATGATGTACTACAAAAAAAGGCTATATGTACCTAATCAAAATAGCATTAAAAATCTGATTCTGGATGAATTTCACATCAATCACTATGTGGGACACCCATGGTATCAGAAAATGATCACTGCGCTGCGAAAAGATACTATTGGTTGGGAATGAAGAAGAATGTGGCTGAGTATTTGGCACGGTGCTTGGAATGCCAACAAATTAAAGCGGAGCATCAACATCCAGCGGGGTTATTGCAACCACTACCCATTCCGGAATGGAAGTGGGAAACCATTTCCATGGATTTTATAACAGGACTGCCTAAGACCAAAAAGAATAACGATTCTATTATGGTGGTGGTAGACAAGTTGAGTAAAGCAGCACATTTTATGCCTGTGCAATCCACCTACAGAGCTGTACAGATTGCCCATATCTTCATGCAGAATGTGTTTAAATTGCATGGACTTCCGAAGACGATAATTTCAGATCGGGACGTGAAATTCATGTCGGCCTTTTGGAAGACACTATTTGCAGAATTAGGGACCCAGCTAAATTTCAGTACAACGTACCATCCCCAGACCGACGGACAAATGGAATGGGTAAATCAGGTGGTGGAAAACATGTTAAGGGCATATGTGATGCAGCAGCCAACGCGATGGGAAGAATATTTTCACTTGGTGGAGTTCGCATACAATAACAGCTATCATACCTCATTACAAATGAGCCCCTTTGAGGTCTTGTATGGGCGGAAATGCCGCACACCCTCAAGCTGGGGTGGACCTGAAGACAAATTAAGGTTAGGGCCAGAAATGCATAAGGAAATGGAGGATATGGTGAAAAGAGTACGCTCTAATTTAAAAGCTACCCAGGATAGGAAAAAGAGCTTTACTGACCGAAAGAGGGGGTTCAAAGAATACCACGTCAGTGAGCATGTTTATGTGAGGATCCAAGCTAGGAAGAGTACCCTGCAATGTAGTAGGTGTGCCAATTTGGCACCCCGATATTGTGGACCATTCCAGGTCTTGGTAAGAATCGGGCTAGTGACTTACCAGCTTGCCCTACCAAGTCACATCCGAGTTCACAATGTCTTCCATGTTTTCGTGTTAAAAAAATACGTTTATGATCCTAAACATGTGATCAGGTGGCAAGATATACAGGTAGAGATATTGTCGAGTAGATTAGTCTAAAAGTTTTCTTTAAAAGGAACTGATTTAGAATATTTCATGTTGCAGGTTGAACCGGAAGGAGAGGTCTTGGTCGAGCCACTGAACATCCTCGACTGGAGAGAAGTACAGTTGTGAAAGTGAGCTATTACCCAAGTTAAAGTGCTGCCAAGATGAAGAGCTCATGAGGAAAGCTTATCCAGAGTTGTTCTTGGTCAACGGACATCGAGACGATGTCCAATTTCAGGAGGGGGAGATGTAATGCCCCGAGGAAATGTAAATATTTAGTTTTTACTGTGGTAAAAGATAAACTACACATGAAATTATTGTTTTTTGGAATCTAATATATTTTCATCTTGTTCTTTTAAAAAATAAATATAAGAAATGTTTCTTTTACGTGCTGGCAACTTCTTGGAAAAAGGGAAGTTGGGAAAAGAGGTTGGGGGAATTGTAACCCTAACTACCTCCTCTAACTGGAGGATCTCCAGAGAAAAGGAGGGGAGGAGGAAAAAATCTGTGCTGTAAGGACAGGCAGAAAAGAAAAGAAACAGAGAAAAAGGCTAAGTCTAGTGAGGACCAGATAGCCAAGCATGAAAGTGCCAGCAACTTGCTGAGGGCTGTGGTCCGGCAAGAGCTAGGGGGGAGATTCTGGTCTCGAAAGACGAATCTCAAGGTTGGGTGGAGAATCAAAAACAGAGGAATAGAGGGGGTCCAACTTCTGGAGCACTTGTAAGTTACATCGTTATAGGTAAGTGAAGAATACTCTTAACCATTTTGCATGTAGTTTGGGTAGGAAAAGAGATATATAAAAATTACTTCACTCTAAAGTACTGTGATCAGTTAACTATGTATGGAAGCTGTATTAAATTATCTTTGCTATAAATTCCTACGAGTTTGCAAGTATCCACTATATGTGTCTTCGAGAGGGAAAGAAACTAAATAAAATATAACCTATTATACGTCTAATGCAATTCTTTCTAGAGAGGAATATGAGAAAAATATAGCATCAAGAGATACCTGAAACCCTCTTGGTGGGTGATTACCACCTTGGTATTGTAGAACAATATAGCGGTCTGTTAGAATTGGACTGCCGCACGTATGAATGGCTATACACGAGGGTTTCATCCTACGGATATAACAATGACATCTCTGGCATTTACGAAATACACCGCTTGGAAATAATCAAGATTTAGTGCAAAATTTAGAGAACGGAGAAGTAAGAAAATTACCCAAAACTCAATGCCGTGAGACAATGGTGGGAATAACAGTAACCATTGTTATTGCTTAACGGATAAATCAGACCTAGAGTAGATTTTATCTTTCAGGAAAGAAAACCTTCATTATTAGGAACCGGCGAGGGTTATCCCAGAGAGACCCACCCTCTGCCACCTTACATGAAAAGTTTAGTTAGAAGAAGGGTGATAGAAGCCCAGGATATTTGTCACAACAATGCCAATAGAAAAATGAAGACAACCTGGGAAAATAAAATCATGACTGATAGGGGACGACGTTTCACTCGCTAGTGCTGAGATGAAACTTGGGTCTTGACCTGAAGACAATCCTCTTCCCAAAAGAAGCTAATGACATTTAAACTGTAACTTGATATTCATACTGTAATTTTACATTTAGAATGTAAAGTAGCATTCATATGGTAAATTAGGAATTACATGAAGAACCTGACAAACTACAGTGCTCAACATCAGGCAGAACTTCCTATTAATAACAAAACCATAACATTCCTGGAAGTAGAAGTTAACCCTTTTCCATTATTTTCAAGAAAGGAAGTGGTAACAACATCAACAGCTAAGTAATGAAAACAGAACATAAACCATTGAATGAAAAGCATGGAGATAATGTCAAGTTCCATCAAAGTGAGACTGCCAAGTAGCCTAAGTACGAGATCAACAATTGATAGACAATATTTCCTGATGAGTCATTGTACAGAAAAGAAGATATACAATATGTTAAGAGGTCACCCAGAAATTCTTAAAGAGGGCCTACTGGAACCGGCAGAAAATTTACATACATGGCCGAATGGCTCAATAAAACAAAAATGAGGGATTTAATAGCCTCCTCTCTCCTAAGGTTCTGTTACATAATAGAAAATACATATAGTAAATAGTCTTAGTAGGTATAGACGTTGAGACCCAAACTGGGTCACCACAATGAGCCATGCGAGCCACCAAATATGAGCATCAATGGAAAGGACGCTGACTTAGCCAGCCTATGTGTTTTTTTAACAGAAAACAACTTCAACGAGAAAAACATATTTTGTTGCATACCGGTGATTTCCAGAAAGGCACTTCGGCCCGAGAGTGCTTCACCATCCATTGCCAACCGCAACCAGGATTGGCCGGAAGTACCTACGAATCAGAGCCATAGGGTTAAAGCTGTGAATACTGAGCATGAAACCGGTTATCACCCTAAAACAAAATGATATAGAAAGGGAAATAAGTTGCATGGGAGGAACCCTCTTGATGTACTTGGTGTTGCAACTCACTAGCCAAGGGGAGCTTCAGAACCTCCATGCATCATCACCTTAGCAAACAAACTCTGAAACTGAGCCAGAACAAGCTTGTAGTTGAAACAGGGGTTGGAGCAACTCTCCAGATCTTTCCACACGAAAAATGAGACTATATGTTGGCGCGAGGGTAGGGTAAGTCGGTATATCCTTACTACAACTGTTGGATCAATGTTCGAGTCACATAGCCATAGATCCTAGGATGATCTTGAGGAGATAGCTGTTGCCTACCCACGCCACGTACCAGGCAGGACAGACAGTAAATACACACAAATCACCCAAACAGGTTTTATTAACTATGCATTGTCAATCTAAGGGAAACTGTAAAGAATACACAAATTGACGATTGAGATTCATGATAATCTCCCGTAGGTTCGGTCAGACAGATAACCCTATGTGGGAGGTGACACGGCCTTACTCATCAACCAAATGGAATTAAACGATGAGACCAAAAGCTTACAGACCTCGAAGTTGTAATCATGTGGGCGTACTTAGATGAATGAATGTCAACATTATAAGTGTGCAAATCACCGTGAGGTTAATGGATATTGTGTGGGTCTGGGTAAATGTTATATAAAAATAAAAATAAAAATTCTCGGGATACATGTCAAGTGGTATCAGAGCCCAGTTACAAAACTGTGGCCTCTGGGACATTGAAATTAAAATAGTACATACAACAAAGTGAAAATTTTTGAAAATAGAGAGTAGCACATACTATTTATTTTGTCCCTACTTGAGCAGTTCAAAAAAAAATAGTTAAAGTGTTGATTTACTTTTTTTCCATGATACAGACAGGGAACCGAAAGACTGACAGCATGAGAAGAGGGGACAATGCATCACGCAGATATGTTATGGGTCAGGGGCCTGTACCTGGCCCTGAGAGTAATCCTGAGCTATGGGTATAGCTCGGAGAGGAAACCCGCAGTACAAACCAGGCTATTTTGGAGAGAGTGCAGGAGTTGAGAAATGAAATGGCCCGGTTACGTGAAGATAATGCACGATTGACGATGGAACAAGAAAGAATTCTAAAAAGTTTGTCTGATAGATAGAACCAGCCGCCAGCTAATCCCAGTGCGGAACAGAAGAGAATGTCGGAAGAACAGAACCATCATACAGAACCTGAAGGGTCGGAAGAAAGGAAGGAATGATCAGATAATGCATCTGAACAACAGACCTCCAAAAGGCAACGAATAGAGTTGCAAGGAGAGTTTCGTAAGATTAAACTGCCACACTTCGATGGGGAACAGGAGGAAGCAGCTGAGGCATGGTTGATAAATATGAACAAATACTTCCAGCTGTATGAGTACGATCATAACCTGAAGGCACAATTGGCCATCTTCCAATTACAGGGAAAAGCGACCCTGTGGTGGGAAGAAGTCAAGATCGTAAAAGGAGTAAGCAAACAGACCATAACTTGGGAGAAATTTCAAAGATACTTCAAAGAAAGATACCTGACCGAGCGTTTTTACGATGAAAAGGCAAGGGAATTCTAGGACTGGTTGGGACAGCAAAGCATGGATGAATTTATCACCCATTTTACTTCCTTTCTTCGTTATGTGCCTTATATTAGAGAAGAAAAATCTAAAGTGCAAATATTTGTTAGCAGTTTACCACTGTATATGCGGAAAAGGATTGAGTTTGACAATCCAAAGACCATGGATAAAGCTATTTGTAAAGCCAGGATTTGTTACCAGCAGAGCAAACAGAAAGGGGAAGTTTTAGGTAAAAGATGGAATGAGAAAAGAGGTATTAAGTCAGCTGCAAACAATAAAGGGAATCGCAGTGGTGGAAGCAAGGGAATATGCAAGGGGCAGAACAATAGAACTATACAGAAAAGTTCATTCAAATCCAAGCCAGCCAGTGAGTCCAGAGTCAGTGAGCAGCCTGCATGATTCGACAGTGAAGGGACTGCAAGACCCCCAGTTCAGTGTTGGGGCTGTGGAGGGCCTCACTAAGTCAAAAACTATCCGTAGCGAAAGGGGACCGAACAGTTATCACAAATCCATGAAGCATCATCTGTCGGCAATGTAGGACATAGTGTACCAAGGATTAATACAGCCCTGGATGATCGTTAGGCGGAGTACCAGCCGACCATGCCAGAATTTGAAGGTAAAGTTTCAGACCTTACTATTTCAAGAGCTTTCATGCTCTATCATGAGACTCAATATGAAACATGAAAGTAATTTAACCATACTGGAAATGGACTCATATCCCGATAATGCATACAATTTCTTTGTGGACATATTGATTGAGATGATGGGGAGCTTTAAATCATTGAAGGAGATGGTCATATGTGTTGTTCCTTTTCTTAAATAAATATGTGTCTTTTCAATTTTTTGTTCGAGAGGCTTCCTAATATCCAATGTTTTTAATGGGTGACAACTTTATCTTGGTAAAAACATAATTTATGCTTTTCTTTTACATGTGCAATGAAACAACATGTTTCAATGTTTAAGAATGTTTGCATTTTCTACTTAGTTTTTTAGGTATAGCATAAAAAAATTATACAAAGCATATATTGATGTAGCTTAGGTTGACTATTATGTTTTGTTTATTATTATGTCTTGTTTGCATATTCAGTATATCCAATAGATATGAAACAAAACCAAGTAACGACTTTGTTTCATATCTATTCCTTAATGAAAATCTACACTACCTAAATTAAAAAAGTTAACCTGCTATATGATGTGAAAAGATCATAAAATTATTCCATGGCTTTCCCCCATGATGTTCAGAATGAATATTTATGTCTTTTACCTTGTAAATGAGTGCAGAGTTGGCTTATTCTGGTTTTGAAATGCAATGCAGGAACTTTAAAAATATCCCATACCTCAACGTCTCAGATCCCCACTCTCTCATCTCTGTATATACAGGTTTATGTAGACATAACTCAATTTCATGATAGGGAAATCAATGTATTAGGTTGATTTCTTCAAAGCACCCCTACTCTATAGATGATAGAACTTCATTTAATTGATGACTTGAATTATGATGATCCACGATATGTAAATTGTTTTGAGGAAGTGATGTATTTGAATAGGGTTTCAAAGCAAGCAAGGATATTGGTATGAGAATATTCTTTTTAAATACATGCTTCCAAATCTTTAAACCATTGACCAATAAAAAGGACTTCGAGCTTCATTTTATTTTATTTTTTTCTTTACTGAAGGGTATGACCAATGTAGGTTGTATGTGGATATGAGGATGAACTATATTGTGGATACGAGGATGAATTATACTATGGATATGAGGATGTGGACACCAGTTCAATGACCTGCTTAGTTTTGGGCAAAATCTAGTATGGAAGTGGATGACAATCTCATGGAGTGGGTATGCGACATTTTGCCCCATTTTCATTTTGTTTATCATTCATTGTTTGCGCTGGTTCTAATAGTCAATTTTAATTATTTATCTTTTTGTCATTTATATCATTAACATTCAATGTTTCCTAGGCAAGGTAACATCTTCGGTTGCCTTAGATGAGAAGCCTGTAGGATTAGGATGTTCCCAAGGAGTTTTGAACATTTGTCCAATATTCCTTGTCGATTTTGGATTGTCATTGCGAGTTATTGCTTTAATCATTATCCAGTTTGACATTTGATTGACAACAAAAGTCCATGATTTTATAAATTATTTGTATGTTAATTTTTAAATGTATTTAAGAAAGTTTTCTTCAGTAGCCACACTTCAAACAATGGATTTGACACTACTAAGTTTAAGGTTTCGGTTATGTATTTGGTTAAATTTCCCAAGATTTATATCATATCTCAAGTGTAAGGTTTGGGTTATTTATTTGGTCAAAATTTCCCAAGATTTATATCATATCTCAACCTTTTGAAATTCATGCATTCATGCCATTCGAATGGAACACATCATGACATGGATGATCACTATTAAGCTAACCAACTCTGTTACTATGCTTCATGAATCATAATTCAAATGGACTCTGAATTTGGTTCTTTTCCTTGACTAAACAGTGTTAATAAAAATCCTCTCATTCAAACTCAACCCCAAGTCATACTCAAAATTTTGACATGTGAATAACATTGCCTCTACAGCAAGTTTGACACCCAAGTCCTTGTGAGTCAGAAAAGACTGTCCATTTTTTAAAAAAATTGATGATATCCTTAAATTTTTAGCCCTTGGACTCCTTCATTAAAGAAAAGATTATTCTATGATCTTGATAATTGGTCTATCAAAACATGAATTCGGAAAAATATGAGTTAAGGAGTAGAGAAAGAAATTTTCCTTGACATTGCCTAGAATATTTTGAACTTTTGGGGGCACATCACGTGACACTACCATCACAACAACAACATTTTTTTGTAAAGTTCCACTGCAAGATGCATCTATTGATTCACATTCCTCAACCTGTGACTGTAAAGATGATTCTTCCTGAACATTTATCCTAGATGATGATAATGATATATAGTCCTTATCATCATAAGGTATGGATTTTATTTCTTCACCCATGCTCCACCTTCCCCCTCCCAATTGTATATAAGCATTAGCTTCTCTTGCATGCTTCCCTCTGATTGCAAAGTTATACCCATACCTAAAATCCTCATCTTGATATTGGTTCTTATGATTATGTTCTTCTTCTAAGCTAAGAAATCGAAAAAACATTACCTCTCTACCACCACAAATAGATAAACCATTTTTACTACACTATATTTCAAGCTCCACAAGAGGAATACTAAACAATTCTCGAGTTGTTTCTCCCTCTCCAATCACCATAGCAACATCTTTATTTGGACCATATCCATTTGTTATGTCTGTAAGATTGGATTCAGAACTATCAAGGTCCTTCAATGGTGGGGCATCCCCACATATTGAATGAAAGGGAGCGACACTTGAACTTCCAAACTGAAGAAATGTAGCTCTACAACCATACACATGAGCATATGAAAGGAGAAACCAGTCTGACCAAACCTGGAGACCTTTCATCACTCTTTCCTGCAAGGATGTCATAATATAAATGTAAAAAATTCGCAAAAAGATCCACACAGTCATTACACTAATTATGATATATTTTTTTTACAATTAAACATTACCTGCCGCCTTTCTAATTGATGACCAATAAGGGGCTTTATCTTAATACATGATCTATTTTCATCATTACTATCCTCAACATGTTCAATTATTTAGAGTGAGATTTCGTGAATCGGGAGGCGTGTTTTTCCCCATTTCTGTTTTTATATCCCACACAATTGGAATCCTACTACATTTTCCCTCCTTTACTTCCCTAGGATACATGTGTTAAAGAGGGTACAAAACACTAATGCTATGTTCTTTTTCCATAATTTCTTCTCATTTTTTGGATGAGTTCTGTGGAAATTTTATTCATGCCAATTATGTGGTAGGAAATAGTGTTCCATTATTCTTTTTTATCATCTCTTGTTTATGAGTTAGCGTGCTTCTGTTGTACTAATTCATTACGACTATGTCATGGAAAGATCAAGTTGAGTGGGTTTTACATTTGATTTCCATTATAGTCAACAACTGAATATATGAGTTTTCTGTTAGGTTGAATGACGGGACAACACACTTTGATTTCCACTAGTGCTCTCTTTTTCATATATTATCACAAGTGCATAAATACAAACTCACTTTTATTTTTACTTGGATAAGAAAATGATGACATCTTTGTATTTTGTACTGACAAGGATAACTATGTATTGGAGCTAGACCTTGAGCCCTTCAATTCATCCTTTCCTTACCCAACACGACCATCTCCTATTGGTAACGCTGTTCAATTTATAAAACCAAAATTTGTGTTCAATACTATTTCATGATAAAGAAAGAAAACAACCATTGTTGGATTTCCTTCAAGCACACAAATACCAAAGCCATGTCATTTTTCTTTCATTGGTTAATATATTGCATCATTGTGTTTGATAGTTAATTCATTATTATTCTATTCCAGTAAATCTGTATTAAATAGTAGAGAAGGATGACTTGGCTGTTTTAGAGATATATAATATGAATTAATTAAAAATGCACAAGGTTATTTTGATTCTCATCTTTGTATTTCACTTCTTTAGAGAAAACTATATATTCAAATACCAACTCAACTCAAACAAAACTAAAATAGAGAATCCTAGTTATGAAGATGTTTCTCTCTCCATAGCTTATAATGACATTATTTTTTTGAATTATACTTGAATTTCCCTGATAATAACTTGGATTTATATATTTCTTTTAGCACCAAATTGAAATCATGGTAAAAATATGAATATCCCATTAAATATGACCTAAAGATGATTCAAATAATATCACCTTTAGTTTGAGCACGTCGCAGACTAATTTCTGAGGTGTGACGTTTTATTAGACACATTGTTTGTTTATTTGTTTTGGTTAGAAAATGGTTTTGTATTGCTTACATGTGACTTTTAATTTATCATATCTAACATGTTGAGAAATGGGAAAGATTAATGTGTGACATTTATCTTGTAGAAATTGTTGTTGAATGAAAGAATAAAGAGTTTAACCAAGCTACAATCCGCTTTGGTAAAGGTAGAGGGACATCTTAAAAAGTTACCTAAGAATACACTATATACATAGTTTGAACATAAGTAATATATGTCTTTTTCATTTGTAGATATGTTCTTTTTTCTATCCAAGATATCACAACAAGACAAATATTGATATTGTAGAAATTGTTAGAGGTCCTCATTGAGGTCAATTTTTCTGATGTTCTACTTGATTGATACATTCTCATGACATGAAGGCTTTAAATACGAATTAATATTTTACTAAAACAAATTATAGTCAAAGTTTATACATATAAAAGATAGAAACAAATGTTAATTCCTTCATTTGATTGTTACTTGACTCTGGTGTGGGCAGGTTACATGAAATGTGATTGGAAAAAGGATGGGGGGACAATATAGAGATCATGTCTTGGATATGATCCATTTGTTGTTGGAGATCCTTCAGGCACTTTAGCCATCGACTTTGGAAATGTTTCTAGTAAGTATTCCTATGGTTTTTAATGTTGTGATTCTTTCACCTCATGGTTATTTTGGGCAAGGAAATGTTTTAGGAATACGTGATAAGATACCAATGGAAACGTAAACAATTTTTTTATAATTCCAATGTCCATTCCATGATATCCTCTCTTTATTGTTTGATTGTATTTTGAACGTTTATTTCGATTTTTCTTTGTATTTTAACTATGAAATTGAAAGTATTTGGTATTATGTCTATTTAAACAACAACCAAAGCTTGAAGATGAAATTAATATTACACGATATTGATTGAAATCATTTTAACTATTTTGTATTGAAATATTTTCATGATTATTAGAAATGTTTACTTTCATGTTGTTATTTCAGATCATGATGTTTATATACTTGACCAAGTTCATGCATTAGACAACAAATTGTTGTTGCAAATAAAATAACAAGGATTATACATTACACATCAGATTATTTGTTTTAACAAGTTATTTAAAGCTTGACCTTTTAACATGTAACTTAGTTGGCATGATTATGCCTAAGATTTGCCTGAAGGTTGAATACTAAGTTACTAAGGTGTTATTTTCTAAGGTGACTTTAATTTGTTTATACAGGTCATCTGTACACATAGTGGCCATTATCACTCAATTGAAGAAAACTTGTTCAAGTTTCTTGGTCTTATGGGGAAGAATGACTTTAATATTGTTGACATTGAGGTATATGTAATATAAATCCTTTATAGTCTACTTTTATTTATATTCTACTGTTCATTGTCTTTCATGTCTTACACTATGCATTCTAGATTCTTTTGCTTTCAGAAAAGGAACTCAGTATTGATGGTAAGCAGTGATATTTGAAGAAAGAGGAAAACACTAACACTTAAGTGACAAATGTAAAAAGAGAGAGAAGAGAACCAGACTAGTGGTACCCTTAAAGCTAATATCCCGCATAAGACACACACATAGAGACTGATGTTCAAGTCTTCATAGTTGGTGAATTCACCTGTAATGACTTGGCAACGCAATGATAATGTTTTATAGTGATGAAACAACATTTCATGTGTAAGTTGTAGTCCAGTCAATGTTAAGTTTGAAACTCATATGGTAATACTCGACATTTCATATAATATAATTTCTATGGTTGAAATTATTTATAGTTGCACTTGATATTGTATAGTATTTTAACTAACATATGTAATTTTCAATTTTCATATTAGATCAACCAATTCACATTGTATGATGTTTTCTTAATTTAGTCACAAAATCATAGTAATTAATCTATATTGATTAATAATAAACACATAAAATCAATCTAATACTACTAAATTAGTAGTTTATATTGATTAATGATGAACACAAATAAAATAAATATACGAATAAATTAGTCTTTTATAATGATTATTAATGAAAATAAATGAAATGAATATAAACTACTAAATTAGTCGTTTATATAATGAATATGAAACTACCAAAAAAATATAAATGAGTATTGCAAATGATTAATTTTTCGTTACAAATGAGAACTAAATTTTGTATATATAGGAATATTAGTAGCTAATCTATAGTATTTTATAACACGACAAAAATTTAGTCATATTTCTTTGGTCATTAATTGGTTTCAAACGATGACTAAAATTTGCATATATATGACTATTAGTAGCTAATTTACAGTATCTTATAACACGACCAACATTTTGGTCATATTTCTTTGGTCACTAATTGGTTTTCTCAGATGATCATATAATAATATATTTTGTTGTATATTTGGTCATTAATTGTGGCACTCAATGACTAAATCAATAACTAAATTAATGACCAAATTTATGACTAAATATACTGCTAGATGATAAAATTGAGACAATCAATTAATGACTAAGCTAAAAATGACTAAAAGTTGGCCACGTTATAAGATACTGTAAATTAGATACCACTAGTCACCGACTGAAAAATAGTCATTTATATGCAAATTTTAGTCATTGTTTTAGTAACTAATTAGCCATTACATAGTAGTGATAGGAAACCATGGATATATGTTGAACCTCTACATTTCCACTCATATATGAAGAAAATGAAGATATAATTAATACAAACAATAAAAATAGAATCATAATAAATAATTGAGAAAGTTTATAAAATAAATTCAACAACACAAACTTGTACCGAAATTATTTAGCTTTAAGGTATTTTTGGGTAACTTCCTCTCAAAATATATTAATCTATGGTGCATAAATGTGGCAACGATATGAGGGTCCTCGATAACATTCTCCATTTTTATATGTTGCTCATTCAAAGAACCAGAATGTGAATGTATGGGTATGAGGTTATGCACCTCTGGACACTTTGTGTCAGGTGCACTCAAATTAAAAAATAAAGATGGACATCCCAATTAAGTAATCATGTCAGACAATTTAGCCCTACACTTAGTCCATTATGCTTTTGTACCACTAAGATAAGAACCAAACCACATAATATGCTCAACCAACTTATTATCTAAATAAATCATAAAGTTGGTGACACAAATCTTCAATTGTGGTAGGTGAGTTATCATGTAAATGTTTCTTTACAAAAATTGCAATAATTTATTGGCTATGATGTTGCATTATCATGTTCAATAGGTAATACTGAAATTAAGGATGGATTCGAAATATTTGATCATAGCATCTGAGAAGACACAATGCATACTCATTGTTAGGACCCTACATTGTCCTTTATTTGACCATATATTTTGCTATTATGTCATCCTTTTTCAACCTGTATCTAAAGTGCATGTTATGACTTTAATCCATTTTTCCTAAGCTATACAATATTTCTTCTCATTACTATACGTTTAATTTATTTTACATATAATTACATTACCTTCATAGTTAATCATTGAATCAAATAGTTGTTGAAATAGTTACCATTGCAGTCTATTATGCTGAAACAACCTAGAGACTATAAGGTTATCATTACAGGTTATGTTGCTAAAACAGTTAGAACGATGTGCAAATATCGTTGCTGAAACAGCCGTGATTTTCATTCTAGATTCGATAGTAACAGAAGAGGATCATCATAGGAGCTGCTACACTAGCTGTAACAATCACATTCCAAAGTCAGCATTACCATAACCATTGTAACATCATTTTGTTAATGGGAAAACCGATTACCCTATTTTGGTATATTGGGTTAAAGATAGGACTTACAATGTAATCAATTGTAATAGATGTCTCCTCTTTAAAAAGAGGAGACATCTACATTAGAGGGGGACAGACTGCTGGAAGGTTTTTAAGCTGAGGAAAAAGAACTGAATCTTTTTGTAACATGACATATTGATGGATGAATAGAATACTATTCTGAGCAATCCTTTTTTTTCTTGTTCTCTGGGGAATCTTGTGAGAAGGACAGGGCCCACCTTCATCACAAGATTCACCCATTCCATTTCCACAGTGTGTTAAGTGTGTTTTCTAACTATACCTTGTTAAAGTTCTATTTACTGAATGTTGCTCATGCGTTATTGCTGAACTCTGCTTTTTCAATTGATTGCTGCATTACTTTCTGGAACTTATTTACAGTTTATCCATGAGTGTTCTATTGGAAATTAAGTTTACAGAGTGAGTTGATAAGCATGGTAATCAGAAACAGGTGCTAAAGGTTCCTTCTTAGGGAATAGGGTCCTGTTCTCTGTTACAACATAGCTAGTGCTTTCCTTTGCAGATTGATTCCTTTCATTAGATTGTTCTTTTTAATGAAATTAAGCATCCCTTGATATTTGTCTGCAATAGGTTGTCTTTGCTGTAACTCAGAGTAGAGCTTCAGTTTGCTTAGAACAAGGTGTGACTGGTATACTTATTACTACAACTTTTACTGCTTTTGAGATTGAGCACATACAGTGCGTAGTTGTCTTTGAAATAACAGACTTCCCTGGGTTGACAATTTATGTAGCACTTAGTTGTCTAAATTAATCAACAATTAAAGTGACCAACATTTTGGTGCCGTTGTCGAGGAAGACAATTATAGATTTCAAAAGTATTAACATTTTTCTTTTAGATATGCAGAATGCATGAGAGGATGCAAGAAAAACAACCATACAGGTGGCAAGGGTAAAGGAGGAGGAAGAAAGACCTTTATTGATGATATTATATCAAAGGATGAAACTTCTTAGAGGCTGAGCTCTTAGAATCCCAAGCCTCAATTCTCCCTCCAAACAAACTATGAAATAGAGGAATTTGTGGGTCCTGAAAAAGTTGAGGAAATAGTAGAAGACATTGAAAAACTAGCAGAAGGTTTTAAGGAGCTGATTGAGGATATTGAGGAACCAGTTGAAGACATTGAGGAATCAATTGAGAACATTAAGGGACCAATTAAGGACGTTGAGGAGCTAATAGAAAACAATGAAGACAGAGGAAGTGCAGCAGGAGAACAACCAATGGAAGAGAATAATGAAGGATTCTATAATGGAAGAAAAGAAGGAAGAGGGGAGAATTATCTCTCTACCTTGGGATTTCCTATTGGGGATCTTCCTAGAGGGGAAACTCCCATGAAGAATATCCCACTCTCAGCCTTACCTAACTTGCATGGTTTATCTTCTGAAGATCTTGATGAGTTTCTTTTTGAGTTTGATATATTGTGTAGAAGCTATGACTATGTTATTAATGCTCAAAAATTGAAGCTATTTCCAGCAACATTAAAATGAAATTCACTAATATGGTTTATGAGTCTGGGAGGCCATGTAATCACGACATGGGAATAAATGAAAGAGAAGTTCTTGACTAAATATGAAGACTACTATCGGACAAGAGAAAAAAGGGAGGAATTATTTAAGATGGTGCAAAAGGAGGACGAGAATCTGGAGGACTTTGTGGAAAGGATTGAGTCTTAAGGTGCCCCACGTACAACCACATTAGATCTCAGTTTCAAAATATTTGTTGCAATACTCACCTTCCTCCAAGCTTCTCTCCAAGCTTCCTCGGGAGGCTTCTCTCCAAGCTTTTTGAGCATAGGAATAAAATTTTAAATCAAACTAAATAATTCATTTCTTTAGGTCTGATAGACCAAAGTTTGGTATCAGTGAACGTTAACCACCTCCACCATCATAATTAATAATATATATAATTTTTTTTAATATTATTTATATTTATGGAAGTAAATATGTCCATATAAATATATGTATAACGACATTAATAGATGTGGTTAATATATTTTAATAAAAATATATGAATTATATTAATAATTATTAAAACATCCACATCAATAAATGTGATTGATATACCCATACACCTGTAGTGTATGATACAAGCAATAAAAAGCAAGTCCCATCACCAATTCCGGCCTAGAGTTTTAGTGTTTGGAATCAATTTGCAAAAAGTCCCACCCATATACTCTATTATACACCTAATATAATATATTAATATATTAACATTGTTAATATATTAATACTAATATTATCTTAAATTAATATATTAATATTAATATCAATATTGTTAATACATTAATATTAATATTAGAAATCTAACCTACTAAATTAATATATTAAATATTGCTATTAATATGGTTAATTATTTAAATAATTCATTATTAAATTTATTTATTTATTATTAATAATCAATTAATAAATTCATATTTAATAATTAATAATCCATATTTAATAATTATTAATTATTAATAGTTAATATTTATTAATAATTAATAAATTTATTAATTTTTAATAATTAATCATGATTGATTTTTATATGGAGACAATTTCTGTCATAATGTTAC
Source organism: Pinus tabuliformis (assembly GCA_031772625.1). Classification (NCBI taxonomy): domain Eukaryota; kingdom Viridiplantae; phylum Streptophyta; class Pinopsida; order Pinales; family Pinaceae; genus Pinus; species Pinus tabuliformis. Next base: position 915,035,105 of record CM062816.1, read on the forward strand.
GTAGAACCATGGTTTACCTTGATTATAAGGCCAAAGATTAATGTTATAAACCCTTTGAGTAATATTATACCCTAAGAATATGAACCCTTAGATAAATAAACCAAAGGGGTTGATATTATAAACACAAGGGAATAAGAAATCTAAGGGATTAATACTAAAATCCCAAGGGAATAGTATGGAAGTCAAAGGACAAATATTATTAGCCCAAGGTATATAAACCCTAAAATAAACATGGTTGACCATGTTTTACCATGGTTGATTTTCATATAGAGATCATCTTTCTCACAATGTGACATTTGACCATGGTTGGTTTTCATATTGAGACAATATTTGTGACATTAGACCATGGCTGTGCATGGTTGACCACGATTATAAACTTAAGGTATTTATATTAAACCCTAGAATTAATATTATAAACCATATGAATAATATTATATGAACCACAACCACATTGGTAGATGTAGTTATTGTATTCCAATAAAAATATATGAAGCACATTAATAATTATTAGCTATATGGTAGGGATTTAATATTAATATTAATGATTATATAATTATATAAGGATAAATTAAATATTGAAATTAGTAACTTTCAATTAAGACTGAAACCCTAAAGTGCATGCTAATTTTAATATCGTTATTATTCTTAATGAAGATGTGTAGATATTAATATTAATATCATTAATAATATTGTTAATATTGTTATGAAAGAGATTTAGAACAGTTGGTGAAGGAGCGGGTTGTTAAGGCGCTTCGTAAGCAAAGGCACCGGTTGTAGTCTCGTTGATACCAAAAATCTAGCATAGTTTCCACTGGTGTGGCTCAGGCTGGGTGTGATCCCCGGGTGACTTTGATGGCTTAAACGCCACTGAGTCGTGGCCTTTCAGCCACAAAGTAAGAGTGATTTTTAGGATTCACCCACTTATCAACCAAAAAAAAATATTATTAATATTGTTAAAACAATATGAGCAATTCACTATATTATAAATCTTATATAATAAAAAACTTGATATTATAAATCCTATATATTAAACTCTAATATATACAAACCTTATATATTAATCCTAATATGATAAGTCTTAATATTAAACCCCAATATTAAAAACCATGTACACATATATTAAACACCCTAATATTAAAACCAAATACTAAAAAATCCAATATTATAAACCCAATATTATAAAGGCTATATATTAAGCCCTAAACTAGAAATACTATATATTAAACTCTAATATTATAAACCCCAATAATATAAGCTCAAATGTTATAAACCCTGCCACAACCAAATTAGTAAGCCTGGTTGAAATATGATGTTATAAACCTTAGCACAACAACATTTAATAAATATGGGTAACTAATTTTGTAATTTCAAATTGCAATGTTGACCAAATTTGATCGTTATCAACTATTAACATTATATTCATTGATATAATAATAGTAATAATATACTCAACCATAATATTGATATTAATACCAACATCAATATTGATATTAATACTAATATTAATTATATTATTACTAGCAACCTTATTAATATTAATATTCTCATTAAACATTTTTGAATCTTGAATGTGATCGGCCAAATATAAACTCTCTGGACCAACACTGATAATGTTTGACTTTGGTCAACCATGGTTAACTATAATTGAACTTGTTAGAGCTACATTGACGAAGGAAAAAATTGACTAACTTTTGACTCTTGTTAAATATGGTAAACAAATGGTTGACCAAGTTTGACCATCATCCACTCTTTAAACATCGATTATAAAGATTAACTTTGTTTGACTATGTTTCACTAACATGGTTGACTATGTTTGACTGTTAATATTAATCAAAATATTAATAGTCAATTATGTTTGACCAAAGCTTAAGAGCGTTGAGTGTTGAGTGTCAAACATTGTCGAACATAGTCAACCACATTAGCAAATGTAGTTAACTAATTTTGTGATTTCGTATTGTGATGTTAGATAAATTTCAATGTAATGTAACATTGTAACAATGTTTATCGCAACGCAAAAATGTGTGTCACATTGTGACATTCAATAAATTTCTATCACAATATGACGATGTAACATTGCAACAATGTTTCTCACATTGTGATGTTTATCACATTGCAACGTTTATCACATGGCTTCACCAAGTTCACCATGGATGAACATGGTTTGACTAATTTGACCATAGTTGACTATAGTTTTCTATGATAGATAATGGTTGTTTATATCCATAACATAATGCAACAATTGACCATGTTACCATGGTGACCTAAGTTGTCCATGGATGACCATGATTGAACATGGTTGATAAAGGTCAACCATACTAAATAGAGTCAACTATGGTTGTTAATGGTTGGCCATTATAAACCCCAATATTAAACCATAATATTATAAAACTCATATATTAAACACCCTATATTGTAAACCCAATATTACTATAATATTAAATTCAAAATTCAAAATTAAATATTATAAACCTAATATTACAACCTATTATAATCCCTATATTATAAACCCGCCCACACACAATATATGTGTAAACGCATATATTATGAACCAAAATATTAAAAATCTCAATATTATAAACCCTCATATTATAACATAAAATGTTATAAACCATAACACAACCACATTAGTTAATATTGTTGACTAATTTTATAATCTCGCATTACAAGGTCGACCAAATTTGATCATTGTCAAATATTAATATAATAATAGTAATAACAATAATAATAAGATACTTAACCTTAATATTAATTTCAGTCAGTTTTATTATTATTATTATTATTATTATTAAAGAATTTTGAATCTTGATTATAATTGACCAAGGATGAGCTTAGTTGACTAAAGTTGACAATGTTTGACTTTGGTCAACCATGGTTGTTAAGTTACATTGACGGAAGGAAACTATGAGTTACCTTTGAAATTTGATAAATATGGTAAACATAGGGTTGACCAAGTTTAATTATGCTTAAAAATCTAAACACCAATTATAAAGGTTAACTTTCTTTGCTATATTTAACTAGTAATATTAACTAATAATATTAATAGGAAATTTTACTTGACCAAGGTCGAACAATATTTAGTGTCAAATATAGTCAAACATTTTTGAACATAGTGAACCACATTAGTAAATTTGGTTAACTAATTTTTCAATGTCGCATAGAGATACTGGACAAATTGCAATGTATTGTGATTGTTGAAAATAACAACAAGAAATGCTAAAAATAGAAGTGCTAAAAATAGCACTACTACAAATAGCAGTTTAGGTACCAGTGCTAGACTAAGCAACAAGGAATGAAGTAAAATAGATTCCTATTTTAGTCAGTCCCTAAACTAAAATAGTGAAGTAAAATTTGAATTTTATCTTAGCAGCTGTTTGTAAAATAATTAATTAATTCATCTTGAGTTGATTAGTTAAGGAAAATCAAACAAGAAGTCTATGTGGGGACATGCAACAATTTCTCCATTAATTGAGGAATTTATCCATCAGTTAAAGAGATAAGGATGAGTTGTAATATTAAGTTTTAATTAGTTGGCTTAGTTAACGAAGTCAAGTCCAATTAGATTAATTCAAACAATTTGTTGAATTAATTGTGAGTTCAGTTAGTTAATGCTTGCATGCATGTAACTACTTCACTTTAGATAACTGAGTATTCTGTCATAAATAACTCATGCATGTCAGTTTAGTCAGAGACCCAGTTGAGATCAGAGGAGGGACAATGTACCATCAGTTGGATGAATTTTTCATATAAAGGAAACTCATCCATGTAGAAGGATTCATCTCCTTTAGGATTACGCAGTTACTTCTTTAGTTTTAGTGAGTGTGATGAGCCCAATTCACACATGTGGCTTTAATAGACCCCAAGAAAAACTGCACAAGGAAATAGGAGGCTTGGAGGGCTTGAGGAGGACATATACTATGTCTATTCAGTCTGTGAGTTGTATTGTTTTGATTGCAGAGAGAGCAGGATAGCTTGAGAGATGATTCTTTTTGTAACTTGAACAAGATTTCCACTTGTATGATAATATAGAGTTGGCATTTTAGGCTGAGGCTTTCCTTAGGATATTTCTTCTGTGTTATGTGTGATTGATTTCTCATTCTTAGTTATATGTGTTCTCTTGATCTTGCTCAATTTGATTAAGGTTCCGCAAAGTGTTGTAGAAGTAGATCTTGTATTATGTTCTAGTATAATGCATAATCTGCTGATCTACAGTGGGAATTTCTACATGGTATAAGAGCAAAGGTGATCAAAGCAAAGAACAGTATACAAAGAAGGGATAAGTTTGAAGTTTGAAGTTCCTAATTATAGAAATCGGGTTCTTATCACATGTCAATTTCACCAATGGAATTCAGCACTTTAAGACTCAAGTATTAGAGGACAAAGGTATAAAGGACTTCATTGATCAAGAAGTCCCCAAGCCGAAAACATCTAATGCTACAGGATGGCACAAAGAAGTGTGCAACGATGTGAGATGCATGGAGTGTTGCAACAGCTCAGAGATCACAGAGGGAGCACTTATCAGTGGAAGAGGGAGCTTCATCATCAAAGTATGTTTCTAGCCCAACAAAGAGGTCAATTGAGATTTTTTTTGTTTCTAGAGTTTCTAGAGGATCCACACTTGGAAAAAGTGTTGCATGCAGAACATTCCCAAGGTTCAGGATTGGGTTTGAGTTGAAGCCTTTCTTGTTGAGAGGGAGTGTTGAAAATAGCAACAAGAAATGCTAAAAATAGAAGTGCTAAAAATAGGACTGATATAAATAGCAGTTCAGGTATGAGTGCTGGACTGAGCAACAAGGAATGAAAAATGGAAGTGCTAAAAATATCATTGCTATTTTTAACAGTTCGGGACAGATTCCTATTTTAGTCAGCCCCTAAACTAAAATAGTGAAGTAAAATTCGAATCTGATCTTAGCAGAGGTTTGTAAAATAATTAATTAATTCATCTTGAGTTAATTAGTTAAGGAAAATCAAACATGAAGTCTATGTGGGGACATGCAACAGTTTCTCCATTAATTGAGGAATTTATCCATCAATTAAAGAGATAAGGATGAGTTGTAATATTGATTTGTAATTAGTTGGCTCAGTTAACTCAGTCAAGTCCAGTTAGATTAATTCAAACAGTTTGTTGAATGAATATTGAGTTTAGTTAGTTAATGCTTGCATGCATGTAACTACTGCACTTCAGATAACTGAGTATTCTCTCATAAATAACTCGTGCATGTTAGTTCAGTCAGAGAGCTAGTTGAGATCAGAGGAGGGACAGTGTACTATTAGTTGGATGAATTTTTCCTATAAAGGAAACTCATACATGCAGAAGGATTCATCTCCTTCAGGATTGCGCAGTTACTTCTTCAAGTTTAGTGAATGTGATGAGCCCAATTCACACATGTGGCTTCACTGGACCCCAAGAATAATTGCGCAAGGAAATAGGAGGCTTGGAGGGCTTGAGGAGGACATACACTATGTCTATTCAGTCTGTAAGCTGTATTGCTTTGACTGTACAGAGAGTAGGATAGCTTGAGAGCTGATTCTTTTTGTAACTTGAACAAGATTTCCACTTGTATGATAATACAGACTAGGGGTTTTAGGTTGAGGCTTTCCTTGGGATATTTCTTCTGTGTTATGTGTGATTGATTTCTCATTCTCAGTTATATGTGTTCTCTTGATCTTGCTCAATTCGATTAAGCTTCCGCAAAGTGTTGTAGAAGTAGATCTTTTATTGTGTTTTAGTATATTGCATAATCTGTTGATCTACAATGGGAATTTCTACAGAAACATTGAAACAATTTTTTTCATGATGCAGTAGTGTTTGTCACATTGCGACATTCAATAAATTTCTTTCACAATGCAACAAAGTAACATTGCAATAATGTTTTTCACATGGCTTCACCAAGTTCACACTCGATGAATATGGTTTGATTGACCATGGTTAAACATAATTTTGTATGATAGTTTATGATTGTCTATATTGATAATGCAAGGCTATTGTTGACCATGTTTTACCATAGTGACCTAGGTTGACCATATTTGACTGTATAAAAAATGGTTGGCCATGTAGAGCATGAGTTGACTATGTTTTTTAAAGGTTGAATATGATAACTATGGTTGATCAAATATGACCATGAATGACCATGGTTGACCTAGATTATCCGTGGTTGAACGAGTGATGATGGTTGACAAATGTCAACCATGCTAAATAGAGTTAACTATTGTTGACAATGGTTGACCATGGTTTGACTATGGTTAATCGTGGCCATCAACTATAAGCCTCCATATTCAACCATGACCATCCATTATGGTTCATTATAGTTCACTATGGCTCACTATATGTCACTTATAGATAAACCATGATAGTTGTGGTAAATATGGTTCACCATGGTAGTCATGTTGAATATTGTTAATTATAATGTCCATGTTGACTATAGTTGACCATGTCAGTAATAGCAAACTATAGTTAACATTTGTTAATGCATAGATTAATTTATATTTAGGATATTATAAATATGTAGATTAATATATTGTTAATGTGTCATTAATGTTATATTAAACTTTTACGAATGTTATTTAAATTTTTAATAATGTTATACATATGTCTTAATATGATATTAATGTCATAATTAAATATAAATAATACATTAAATAACAAATGTTAATATATTAATTATGTATTAAGCTTTGCATTGATAAACTAATTATTAGTAAATCGATATTTAATTAAAAATTTTGTGTATTAATGTACCAATTAATATTTCAATTCATCAAAATATTATATATAACATTTTCTTAGTTATTTATTCAATTAAATTAGCCCCAAGTATTAGTTTATTGATCAAATTCTCATCGTTAAAAGCACCTTGCTAATGTGAGGTCATGTAGCCAATTCTCCTCAATGCTCTTTAGGTTAGACTCTGCTAACAAACCAACGAGAAGTGATCCCTTCAAGTGAATCTTACTAAATAGTTTCCATAGAGGTAATGGCCACCAATCTTCCATATCCATAAACCACACATTAAATAAAATATATTAAATTAAATTATTAAATTTACACATTTAAAAAATTAATACTGAATTAAATTATTAATGTAACACGTTTAAAAAATTAGTACTAAATTAAATTATTAAATTAATCTACCATATATATAGCCTTTACTTAAATTAAATTATAAAATTTATAGCATTTATTAAATTATAACATTTAATTAAATTTAAAATTTAATTAAACTTTACTAAGTAAAATAGTGCATAAACTTTTAACAAACTCAAGTTGGCATTCTATACTTTTATAAGCTTAGGATAATATTACATCCAACCATAGAAAATTTTAAACCCATTGAATAGACAACTACTTAAAAATATTAATGTTGCCTAATTATACCCTACAAATTCGATTTCTATGATATTTCATTTCAAATAAAATTAATAGAAAACAAAAGCTAAGAGTTTTAAATTTTGTTTTTATTAAAATAAAAGAAATTTTACCGTTCATGCACGACACTTCACTCCGAGGACACAAAATTTAGATCAGAACTATACAATCTCCGAGATGAGCCCTTGCCTATTGCCTTACTTGTGCACACTTATCAAGAGCTTAGAGAATCGTATGTTTGTAGATTACAAAAGAAGTTTAGGCTTCTAGAAGAGCTATGGATACTCAACAATAACACTCAATGGACTATTCAAAGTAAGCGATAAATCATTGCGGTATTTGTTTTTGAAGAAGATAACATAACGCATTCACCATGTTATTCAATGGATGCTTTATAAATTGTGAATAAGGTATTGTGTTGTCTTATTATGCAATTTTTCTACGCTGATGTATAATTACATTAAGCTCGAGCAACAGTGGAAAAATAGATCTTTTACTTTTCTTTCTTTCTCTCTTTTTTTCCATAAGTATCATTACCATTGAGCTCGCGAACCTAATGCCCTATATATATTACTAATTAGATTTTCTCTTTTCATAATAAGTGATGATATCAATTTTGATGGTTGACTTATTTTTGGTCATATGACTCAGTGACACATGATAAGGAACAAAAAAATTAGTAGAGGTTTTTGTGGAAGCCTCTGTAAAAATAGCTCAAAAAATTAGTTTATAGTGGAGGTCACTGGCAGAGGTAGACATATGTTTCATTGGATATTTTTTGGATATAAAAATAGCTCAAAAATTCGTTTCTAGCAAAGGTCATTGCAGAGGTGGGTGGGCAGATGTTTTAGCAGATCTTTTTTGGACGGTGCATCTAAAATCTACAAACGCACCAGTGCTTTACTATCCACATGAACACTAATGCTGCATATAACATGGTGCAATGTGGAAATTTATTTTTATAAAATAAAAATAAAAAAACACGGTGCACTAAATACCACAACTCATCGGTTCTTGAATCGTTGATAACACTGGGATTCTCCATATAGTCAAACGTCTCGGTGCATACCACTAAAAAGAATCGTTGTAGTTTTAAATTTCCAAAAAAAGAGGTGTTGTTTTCCAATGATGCTCTGGTGTGGTAAACTTATCAAAGAGCCCTAGGGCATCTTCTAAAGTTTACTGCTAGGCAATTTTTAATTTCTAAAAAAAGAGCACTGCTATAGTAGAAACATAGCACCGGTGAGATACTTGTATAGGAATGCCCTGAAGGCTTATCAAGAAAAAAACCGGGATATCTTTTAATTAAAAAAATTTGTGGTGCTTTTGGATATATCTCACACTAGTGTTATTAGATAAATGCATCAGACGGTGGTTAAATAAAAAGTAGACCCTCACGGTCATAATTTTGATTTTTACCATCTACAATGTGGGAGAGCTTTGAAGAAGCGATGCCACTCTTGACACATACAAGCATCCTCATGTCGGTGCTTCTTTTGCTCACCATCCTTCTATATTGTGCTCACTATAAGAGTTTCCAATTATTTCAAACACTGTTAATTTTTTTTTCTCCATTATGTGTCCATAATGCCTCCCCGATGACCAAATATCTAGGTAATGTCTATGTTTCTTTCTAATTTAATTTTTTAGGGGATTTGAATCGAAAATTAAGTTAAATTTGCCACTGTTTTTGAAAAAGAAAACCACGCATAGTGTGCTCACTATGTTCAACTCGCACCGATAGTGGTGTACACTATAAATTTATAGGGTGCACTGCATTTCGGTGTGTGAATATATTGCAACGTCATTGTTGGAGTCCATTTTGTAAATGAAAAGGCATCGGGAAACAAGCGTGTCACACCACTATCAGAAGTTAAATTTTTGAACCAACAGTGGTGCATCATACTTATTTGAACATCAATATCAGTGAAGTTATAGTTTAAAGTGCACCAGCGTCAATGCAAGATTGTTTGTTGAGCGCACTAGTGAATTTATTTTAATTGAAAGTTATGTTTCCATATTTATAAATACATGTTTCATTTAATAAAAAAAATGTATTTTTTGTATGAGGTTGATGTATTTATATTTCAATAATGTAGTAGAGACGTTAGATGAGGAAGCAAGAACATGAGCAGGAGTAGTAGGTAGACCCATACAATATGATCCGAACATACCAGGCTAGAGAGAGGGAGAGGGATTTATGCACTTTCCCTATTATTGTAGTGACTTTAGCGTTCTTGAGGAATGTAGGCCTCCTTAAGTACTATGAGGAGGCTACATCCCTGAAGGCACACTCGGTTGTATCAGTCATTTGATGTGCCGATGGAGTGCCTAGGAGCAAGCTTTCAGTGTCAGTATTCAGGTGTGGTATTGGCCCACTGAGGATAACATAAACTATTGAAAACAACAACAAAAAATGTTAAAAATAGAATCCAGAAATTCCAATTTAATTTGTCCTTCAATTAAACTATGAACTAAAATCGAATTTTATTCTCATAGCAACTTGTAAATAGTTAATTAAGTTTAATTGAATTTATTAGCTTAGGAATTTCAAGTTGGAAGCCTTTTGGAAGTCATGTAAGTGTTCTCCCTAAATTTTAGGGTTCTAGTATGAGTTTAGTTTGATTTGTAATTAGATAACTCAGTTTACTGAGTTATAGTCAGTTAAACTAGTTCTAAATGTTTGTTGAACTAGTAGAGAATTGAGTTAGTGCACTAGTGCATCCACAAGTGCTACTCCATATAACTGAAGATTCACTCACCAGAAACTCATGCATGTCAGTTCTCAGAAAGACACATTTGAGACTAGAGGGCAAGGATAGTGTATTATTAGTTGTATGATTTACTGAGTTGTAAATATCATGCATGCAATCAGGAATAGGACCTAATTAGGATTGCACATTTTTGGAAGCATGAATTCCCTTTAAATACATTTTATTCATCCTAGGAATTCTGCAAGGAAATATAAGCTTGGAGAGTTGCAAAATAAGCCTAGAGTTTGGCTTGAGCTAGCTTGTGAGCTGAGAGTTGATTATACTTGTGCAGGGATTGTTCTTGTGAGAACAAGAATTGTATTCTCATCTTGGATTTCTGATTAATGCAATATAGATAGTAGGGGTTTTGAGTTGTGGCTTTCCTTGAATACATATTATGTTATGTGCCATTGATTATATTCCTCTTGTCGAGTATTGCTTTCATCAATCTATTAGGTTCCATTGGTTGAAAGTAGAAGTAGATTCTTGTCTCTTGTTTTAGTAGATTACATGAGCATGTGAATCTATAGGAAAATTCTACATGGTATTAGATCTTATTATAATACATTTCAAAGATTTTGATTTTTTTTAGTTCAGGGTTATAGGTGAAATTCCAATTGGCAATACATACTTCAGGATCAGCAGATGGCATTTTATGGTTTCTGGATCGAGTATGCCTTGGATGGCAGCTCAAATTACATAGCCTAGAAGGACAGGATGGAGGTCATGTTGGAGGATAATGGCTTGAAGGAATTCATTGATCAAGACATTCCTAAGCCACCAACATCGAATGAACAAGATCTGTTTGAATGGAATAAGTGTGTGGCAAGGGCGAGGCAGATAATCCTTGAGGGAGTTCAAGACCAAATTTTCTTGATTCTCCATGGCAAGGAGACTCTGTATGATATGTGGAAAGAATTAACAAACCTATTTCAAAACAACAATGACCATAGGAAGTTGGAACTGAAGGAAAAACATTGAAAAATCAAGATGGATGTGGGTGACTAGATTCGAAATTACTTGACCAAGTTCAATCATTGTCAAGATGAGCTTGGAAGTGTTGCAATCATTGTTTTCGAGGAGGATATAGTCAGCCTAGCTCTTTTAGGACTTCCAAAGAGTTGGCATAGTTATCAGGACTCTGTCAATGGGAGGGAGAAGCTTCCAGATTGGGAATGACTGTGGTCGAATTTGGTACAAGAGGAGTTAAGATGAAACACTGGAGATGGGACCACTTCCAAGGATGTGGAAGAGGACTTTGCCATAGTGACTAAGGCAAAGAAGGCCAAAGGAAAGAAATCCCATGGTGTGGCGGGTGGAAATAATATGGTCTTGTTGAAAATCAAGTGTTCTCATTATCACAAGCATTATTCCACAAGTTCATCACAAAAGAAAGCAAGGAAGAAGGAGCATGCAATAGCTATAGTAGATGAAGCTCTAGCTTCAAAATTCGAACTTGATTTCACTCTCACTGTATGCATGGCTAGCACTTTCATGGCAGGCATGTGGTATCTTGACAACAGTGCCTTGTTCCATATGACAGGGAATGGAGATCTCTTTATTGATTTTGAGGAGAAATACCTAAAGCAGAATATAGAGTTTGGAGATGACAAGAAATATAGAGCTACAAGGATTGGTACGGTTACGTTTCAGAGGGATTCTGGCTCCCATCTCAGGATCAAATATGTGTTGTATGTTCTAGGACTATAGAAGAATCTTATTTCAGCCATGGTATTGGAAAACCATGGCTATGATGCGATTTTTAATAAGGGATAGGTTTTCATTACACACATCACCATGGGATAAGTGAAACAAATCAGTGCACAGGTCAAGAACCTGTATGTTCTTGAGGTACAAGATGCATGCAAAGCCTTGAGGAGCAAGGCAAAGGTTAGTGACTTGGTGGTTGAGAGGGAGAGTAAATTATGCCTCAACATGAAGCCCTAGAAGAAGCCTTAGAAGCAGTCTCAGACAATTGTGGAGGAGTAATAATTGGAAAAGAATAGAGGAGACCGATTCGAAGCATCCATTCATGAAGAGATCTCCAATAGGGGGGGATTTTGAGCCCTGTGGGAAATGGAGAACATGTAGCCATACCTCCAAGTGTGAAGTGGGGCAAGTTGAAGTGATAGTCCCAACAGAGCTGAAATTGGGCAGGGTCCATTGAGAGGTTTTATCTCATGGATCGTACGTTGCTACGAGAGCTCGAAATACACAGCAGTGGAATGAATCAGTAGTGATTGATGCAGGTAGAGATTAGAGTGAAAGATGCTAGAGCAGTGAAATACTAAAGAGCATAGAGAAAGGTTGACAACAGTGCAGAAAGGAAGAGTCAATAGAAGTGTAGAGTTTTCAGTCAACAGAGGTAGTAACAGTCATAGACTCTGATGGAAGATGCATCATATTGATTCACGTTGGTTTTTTTTTTTGTTTCTTAAGTTGTTGTAGCAACAACACTAGAGAGAAGTGTTGCATGTAGAATATTCCAAAGGTTTAGGATTGGGATTGAATTTAATTCCTTTCTTATTAAGAGGGAGTGTTGAAAATAACAAAAAGAAATGTTAAAAATAGAATCCATAAATTCTAGTTTAATTTGTCCTTGAATTAAACTGTGAATTAAAATTGAACTCTATTCTCACAACAAGTTTTGAATAGTTAATTAATTTTAATTGACTTAATTAGCTTAGGAATTTCGAGTTGGGAGTGTGTTGGAAGCCATGTAATTGTTCTCCCTAAATTTTATGGGACCAGTATGTCAAGTCCCTATACTACTAGTGTAACCACTTATTGTTATTAGTACAACCCCCTTATTATATTCTTGTGCCCATGTAGACCTCATATTGTTATTATTGTGCCCCATAGAAGCCCACTATTGTTATTATTGTGCCCTTACATTATTATTGTTATGTCAGCTCTGATTATATTATGATCCCTTAGACTCCTATATATAGAAAGAAGGTCTTGTCATTTGTATCATCCAAGAATTGTTCATTTGTGTAATGTAAAGGAGGTTGCCCCCTCGAAGAGGCTGAAGTCTAAGGCATTTATCAATCTTTTATATCTTTCTGTGAGTTGGTTTCATAACATTTGGTATCAAAGCTTTGGATTCTAGGGTTTCATTGCTCCAAACAGGCCATCGTGGCATTTTCGCTATAACGTTTTTTCTGCGACATTTCAGAAGCGAAAAACAAAACCCATTTGAGAAGAAATCACACTGAACCTTAGGACCGAATTCCAGATATTGTCTCTTTATATTTTCAGAGATATGATGTGAGGAAGTTAGGGTATTTTCAAGTTCTAGAATTTCATCTAAAATAGGTCATCGTGGAATTTTTGCTATAATGTTTTTGATACGAAGTTTTAGAAGCTAAAACAAAAACCTATTTGAGAAGAAATTGGTATGAACTTCGTATCTAAATTTTAAATCTTGGCTTTCTATATTTTTGGATATATGATCTGATGAAGTTAGGGTTTTTACATACTCGCGAATTACATCCTAAATAGGTGACCTTGGGAAAATCATCATAACTTTATCTCTGAGCATCATATTGAAATTTCGTAAGAAGTTACAGAAACAGGACATACTATATTTTGTTTGGGTATAATTTTTAGAACCTAAAGTTGAAACAGTGACATGTGACATATTGTACAAGATCACTCCATTGAACTAATCTATAATTAGGTCATCGCGGGAGATTGGGAATAAATCTTTCTTCGGGAATTCAATTGCGATAAGACTTGCAGAGTTAGAAATAGGACTCAGAGGGCTATTACAGGCCGAAGTTTCAAAACTTAAAGATCCGAAATTATAGAGTTAAAGTCATTTCAAGATAGAGCTCCTAAAATCAAGAAAAAGTGAGATGAGGAAGTTTTATGGCAGGGATCCAGTAAATTGGATACTACAAATGGAGAAATATTTTGATCTTCATGGTGTACCACTATTACAAAAGATACGTATTGCATCTAATTGTTTAGAACCAAATCAATTTTTATGGTATAAAGGGCTTTGTTCTCGTAAACCACTTGTCACGTGGTTAACTTTCACAGAGGAAATGATAGCACATTATGAGGATACGAAGAGAAACACCTTCATTAGCCAATTGATAAATCTCAACCAAAAGGGTTCAATGGCAAAGAACATTGAGGAGTTTCAAAAATTAAATATAAGGATAAATGATATTCTAGAGAAGAAAAAGATAAATAGTTCTCTCTATGCCATGGAAGCTGATATCAATGGTATGAAAGCATATTGGAAAAAGGTGGGGAAGATTTGAAGAAAGACTTGGAAGGTTTGAAGGAGGGTGGGACAAAGCTGCTACAAGAAAGGCCTCCTAATGACGAAAATGATCAAGAAACGTCAAAAGAAGAGGATATACACTGAGAAAGAACAAATGAATCCAATCATATCTTGTATTGCGATGGCAGGAATTACCACTCCTCAAACTCTCAAGATAGAAGGACATATCAAGAAGAAGAAGGTTCAAGTAGCGAAATATCAAGAAGAAAAGTATCAAGAAACATTAAAAAAAAGGATACTCACCAAGAACCAACCCCAGAGAAAGAAGAAATGAATCTGATGAGATGTAGTAATGCATTGGTCGGAATTAACACTCCTCAAACTATAAATATAGAAGGACATATCAAGAAGAAAAAGGTAATAGTGTTGATATATTTGGGTAGTACACATAATTTAGTTCATTGTAAGATAGCTAAGGAATTGAATTGATGCCTATATCCAGCACCAGAGTGTCAAGTGACGGTTTTAAGTGGAGGAAACATAAATTTATTTGGAAAGTGCCATAATATCAAGCTATCCATGGGAGAATATGTATTGAATAACCGAATTCTTTCCATTCCAGTGGGTGGTACTGATGTTGTATTAGGATTCCAATGGATACAATCCTTGGGTACAATAGCCTTTAATTTTCAAGAACTTTTCATGAAATTATTTTCAGAAGGAAAGGAAGTTGAATTAAGGAGTATCACAGGGAAACCAGGAAAGATAATCAGCTTTAACGGAATGACAAAGATTCTAAAGAAGGAACAACGAGGCGTAATTGCACAATTATTTTCGCTAATGGTTCCAAGATCGAAATCATCTATTTCTCCAGATCTCCAAAAATTCTTGCACAATCATTTGAAGGTATTTGAGACTCCCAAAGGTCTCCCACATATTCATGATCATGATCATGCTATTCATTTGATTCCAGAAAGTGTTCCTCCAAACATCAGGCCTTATAGATATCCATATACCCAAAGGAGTGAAATTGAACCTATAATTGCAGAAATGGTAGAGGTTGGTATAATTATCCAACCAAATTTGATAAAAAAAGCAAGGGATGAATGGAAGAATGGAGAAGCAGGATGGGAGCTCATTCAAAAGTTGCCAAAGATCCCAGTTCCAACAATATTGGTAGTTATTGACAAGGAAGGAAAAATCATATTGGAACCTGAAGCATTCACAGAACCAATAAGTTAGCAACTATGAAATCGATCAATTTCAGAGTATCTCATAAAGCAAAAGAACTTTCCCGCTAAAGATTCCACATGGAAGGATGAGAATTTTATACATAAGCATCAAGAACTACTCAATCATTGAGGACAACACTTTTTGAAGGAGAGGGGCATGTTAGGTCCCTATACTACTAGTGTAACCCCTTACTGTTATTAGTACAACCCCCTTATTATATTTTTGTGCCCATGTAGTCCAAATATTGTTATTATTGTGCCCCATAAAAGCCCTCTATTGTTATTATTATGCCCTTACATTATTATTGTTATGTTGGCTCTGATTATATTATGACCCCTTAGACTCCTATATATAGAAGGATGTCTTGTCATTTATATCATCCAAGAATTGTTCATTTGTGTAATGTAAAGGAGGTTGCCCCCTTGAAGAGGCTGAATTCTAAGGCGTTTATATTTCTTTTCTATCTTTTTGTGAGTTGGTTTCATAACACAGTATGAGCTTAGTTTGGGTTGTAATTAGGTAACTCAATTTACTAAGTTATAGTTAGTTAAACTAGTTCTAGCTATTTACTGAACCAGTAGAGGATTAACAGTAAGTTAGTGCACCAGTGCATCCACAAGTGCTACTCCATATAACTAAAGATTCACTCATCGGAAACTCATGTATGTTAGTTCTGAGAAACACCCAATTGATAATAGAGTGTAGCGACAGTGTACTATCAGTTGTATGATTTATTAAGTTATAATATCATGCATGCAATCAAGAGAAGGACCTAATTAGGATTGTATGAATTTGGAAGCATGAATTCCATTGAAATATGGGCTATTCATCCTAGGAATTGTGCAAGAAAATAGGGGTTGGGAGAGTTGTAGAATAGGCCTAGAGTTTGGCTTGAGCTAGCTTGTGAAGTGATAGTTGATTATACTTATGCAGGGATTGTTCTTGTGAGAACAAGCATTGTATTCTCATATTGGATTTTTTATTAATGCAATATATATAGTTGGGGTTTTTAGTGGTGGCTTTCCCTGGATACATATTGTGTTATGTTCCATTGATTATATTCCTCTTGTCAATTATTGTTTTCATCGATCTATTGGCTTCCACTAGCTGAAAGTAGAAGTAGATTATTGTCTCTTGTTTTAGTAGATTACATGAGCTTGTGAATCTACAGGAAAATTCTACATATAATTTATCACCGGATTACCTAGGAGAGGGCAGGATTTTCCCCACTTCCCTAATGTGCCCCATGGGGTTGCAGCTGAGAGTCAGTTTTCCTATGCTTAGAGATATGTTGGGCCTCATGCAATCTGTCTAACCGATTTTCAGGTACATGTTGGGGAACTACACATTTTCTCTTTCACTACTTAGGAGGTTAGGCGCCTCTCGTTATTAGACAAGACCATTGCACATTATAGTAGTGATGGGAAACACATTAGTTTCCCTCTTTTGTATCATGTTGATTCTTTAATTCAGGTGACACATTGCATAAGATGGCTTGCCATTTTTTTGAGGTAGTTTTTCATGGCTTTAGATAGATGTCATGCATTAAGACATGGGAGGGAGACCTTCCCTTTCACTTTCGAGTGTTTTGTTAATGTTTAGAGGGGTTTCCAGATATGAGGCCTGCATTTGACCATCACCCTCCTAGGCCGATCATTGAGGTATGGATGTGCATGTGGGGGTAGATGATGGCCAAGAAGGGCCTCTTAGAGTATCTAGCTAGGATTTCTCCTGAGGCACTGGCACTACTGGTCAGTGAGGATGACCATGCATTTATCACGTTGGCATTTCCATATGTGGGGATTGATTGGAGAGGGTGTCCCAACCTCCTCTTCGTAGCGGCTGAGTCTCCAAATGATAGAGGTAATATTAATGTTTTCTTTAAATTAATCTAGTTTCATTCTCTTGTTTTAAGGAATTAAAATAAAATTTATTCTAGCACATTATTTAACTTGTTTTATTAAATTATTTAATGAAATTGTCTAATTATTTTTTTGTAGTATATATTTTGTAGACATTGGCCCATTTGATGTGGACATGCCTCCTCCCACACCACTAGATGAAGCAGATGAGGAGGTGGGAAAGGCCGAAGAGGGTGAGGCACATCCTGAGGGTGGTGTAGGTGTTTGGGGTCGTAGGGCTAGTCTACGATTTCAAATGAACTAATGCGATAGATTGATGGAAGCTTTAGTTCTGCGGGGATTCCACCTCGTGAAGCCTCAAGATATCAGTGTAGACATGATGTTCATGCATCTCTACAAGGATTTTTCCAGGTGATATGAAGTCTCTTATGCGGCATATCATCGAAGCTAGTAGGGAACTGGAAGTGATGAAGGATGAAAACCGACATAATGCAGTGGGAGATACATCAGGTGATGGTGGAGATGATGATGATCATGTTGATGATGATGCTAATGGTGATGAGGGTGGTGATCATGATTCTTCTAGTAGTACCACCCATTAGGCCATGGTTTTGATGAGGATTTTGGTAGTACACCTCTTCGTGATTAGCCTGATGATGAGATGCTAGAGCTAGAGGATGTTCCTTACGTTTCTCCTCAAAAAAATACCAACCACCTCCTCCTCCACCTCAACAGAGCTCGACAGACGTTGGTCATGGAATAGTTAACCATCCATCGTCTTTTATTACAGACTAGTTGGAACTACGTCTATTTTATCGAATATTTGACTGCAATTATTTGACTTGATGTATATATATATATATATATATATATATATATATATATATATATATATATATATATATATATATATATATATATATATATAGATATATATATAGTGCATTTTTTTGTTCATGTTTATGTACTTAATTTATATGTTCATTTTGATGTGTATATTGTTAGGTCATGTTAGATATGTTCATTTAATGTGTTTGTAGATAAATGTGTATGTGAGAGCATATAATTGACATGAGATTTATATTAATTTGAGGATGTGAGTGGTGATGATGTTAGATTAAAAAGTTTGTGTTTTGTTAGATGTGATCACAATGATGATTCTGTATTATATTATTAGTTTTGTGTGCTAGCTAATGATGTTTATATGTGCTAGAGTTGTATATAATTAGATGATGGTAGTGAATTACAAATTACAAAGTTTAGTAAAATTAGGATAAATATTTTTCTATTTCTTAGATAGTTCATTGGTATTAAATCTAACTTAATTAGAAACTTATTTCATTATGCACAAGGAAAAAATAATTAAAGGTAAAATAATTTAGTTATTTCTTAAAAAGTTGAAAACGTGTAACTCATTCAATTTTTAATATAAAATATTATATATAATAAATTATTTAAAAATAAGATTTAAGTAATTAAATATTGGTTTATATAATTCAATCTATTGTTAAATTTAAAAAACTTAAGTCACAATTTTTAATAATTGCATCATAGATCCATCTTAACTCTAGATCTACTAAGCATCGAGAGGGCATCAAATCCATTGAGATGCAAAGATATTTTAGAGTGAAAAGAGATTTTATCCCTCTAGGCACTTGGTAGATCCGGAGTTAAGATGGATAAATATGCCCCCTCATAATTTATTCTTGTATGTATACATTTGATTATTTTATATTTAGTATTTTCTAAAATATTACATATCAAATTAATATTAAACATTGCAAATTTTATAAATATTCCTTATATATTGAACTAGAAAGCAACTATTAATAGAATAAGATTCACTCAATCTTTATCACTAAAGTGAAAATATAAAAAAATATCAATTTAAATTACAATACTTTTCCCTATATAAAGTATCTATAAATTAGGTTATTTAATATGAACATTTAAATATTTTACTTATGGTTGTCAGTGAAATGTTTTTTGTTATAAATATATATTTTTTAAATATCACATGTAAATGGAACATAGAATGAATTACACATGATGTAATATCAATAATGTTATTTCCTGTCATGTGAAAAAATTGCATTCCTTCTTTGTAGTAAAAAGAAAATTATATTTTTTTACTCATTACATTTCTTCCTCATAATAAAAGCTAAATTATTTTATTTTACTTTCAATTACTTTAAATCTCTATATATAGTTATATAAGATTAATGTGTAAATTGAAGTATTGTAATTATGACCAACATTAATTTCTTTTGTTATTACTATTTTTAATTTCTTAATTTAGATTATTATTTTAATATTTTTAAATGTAACATTACATAACGACATCTTGCCCATACTAAGCTATAGAGTGCCTCTAGGCGCAATTAGTTTAGATTTAATATAAATTTAAAAATTATATTTTTATAAAATTTAATTTATTACTAAAGTTGTGAGACTTTAAAACAATTTAAATTTAATATTTATAGCAACTCTTACCAATTTAAATTAGAAAGTTATCTCTCTAAATATGAGGATAAAGAAATGTAACATAAGGCTTCATGTGAAGCTACTTTAGTTTGGGATTCACTCTATTGGAAGTTCTCCCTTAAAGAGGCAAGTGAATGTTTTTATAGTAATAAAGATATAGCATTTCGATGTTATTTTGGTTCTTTATTTACTATTGTACTAGTTTAAACTTAACTCTTTTTAATAATAAATATGAGTTAAATAATAGGAAAATGACGATGTATTAGATTTAAACTTTTGAAAAATAATATATTTGATTATTTCTTAATGAACAACTCAAAAATATTATTTTTTTCACATACTTATCATAAGATAGTCACTAAAAATCACGTTTTTCACATTTCTCCGAGCTAATATTGAATCATGTTCACAATGATAAAGGCATGTATACTTTAAATAATTTTGTTATAAATACATAAAAAATAGTTGTTTATTTCACATAATCTAAATAGGAAACAAAAATGCATCACCAAGTCTATTTGAAAGTCAAACAAAGGCCTCTTAATCACATTCACAAATTTGGTGCGCTTGAGCATCGGTTCGATCATATTTATCAAACGGACTGCACAAATAATATTTAAACATATATTTATAACTCGGTGTATTTGATAACATGAACTTTCCATACATGTGCTAAAATTTTATACATCTGCACCAATGCTTAAGTATGATGCACCACTACGAAAATTTAAATTTGTGAACTAACAACAGTGCACCAAAGGTATTTGTGCACTAATTCTCGTGTGGGTATGTCTTAAAGTTCACTTGATCCAATGCATCTATGTTTTGGGCGTGCTGATGATTTTTTTATTATTTTTTTAAATTAAAATTTATGTTTCCATATTAATAAATACATTTTTCATTTAATAAAAAAAATTGTTAATCTTACCAATTATATTATAAAATTCCAACAAGATGAATAAAAAAATAATAAAATTAGAGAAATAATGACAACATATCACTCTCCATTGTCCTCACCCTGATTATCTTCCTTGCTTGGCATGATAGCATTGTTGTTCTCAAAAATATGTTTTCATCTAGGGTCTTGTCTTAATACAAACAACCAATCCCTATCCAACACATCCAGGTGAAAAAATACTTGGTTGCAGTGTTTTGGGAAAACATAAGGCTCCCTAGCTTCATGGCACATCTTTCTAGAGTTGATAGATATCATCCCACTCTCCCGATCTTCCTTTACGTTAATCCGATAAAAAGTATCACACCACTTACAACTAAAAATAACACATTGGAACAAAGAGAAGTCCACTTGAATGATCTCTTATATCTTCCAACGTAGCCTAATGTCCCATGCATTAGGTTTTGATCACAGTGGTTAGCATGATTAGATTGGTCGAACTCAGCTTCCACTCCACAGTCTTGTGTCATGCATCCATCAATGTCATCCTTTGTGTGAAAATGATGTCCATATGCCCACATAGATGGGAACAAATGCACCTATAAAAAAGTGAAAAAATCACAGTGTAATGTTTCTAATAACGAGAACATATATATATATTACAATTCAAAGGTAGTATGAAGTTAGAATTGTACAAAGAAATAATATAAATACCGATTTGTTGTACCAAATCCCTATGTTTAGCACGCCCTCTTCAACATGTGGGTAATGACCATATGCACCATATTTCTCTTTGACTTGATCAACAACCCAACTGTTAGGGCATGTCATTGGCATATTTTATTTTAAAGGATTAGGATAAGGCACGCTTCTACCATTCAACCATTTGAATTATTTCCTGTCATTGTCCCATTTTGTCCTCTTCTCTTCATACAATGCAACCCACGGTTGTGTTTCTTCCATATTGCGAAGAATGAATTCGTGGATGGCTTCAATTTTTGAATTCAATGATGATCAAATTGAACCAACATATATATATATATATATATATATATATGAGATCAAAATATGCATTAATATGAAGTTCAGTGTGAATAGTTACTATGTAGTAATTTGACAAATGATAATTCTACACTTACTCTCTATCGTGCACCTCTTTCCATTCATTTCAAGAATATCCCCTTCTCTTTTGTCTTCATCCCTTTATTCATCCCAAATCATCACACCTGGTGTATTTTTGATCTACTTGATGTACTCACTGGCATAATAGAAAGACTCATACGCTATATACCCCTCTGCCATAGGCCCCTTTGGTTTTGCTCTTTGTCGAGCAAAAAATTTCAATTTCTTCATGTACCTCTCTAATAAGAACATCCAATAACAATAAATTACACCAATTAATTCAACCTCATATACTAAGTTAATTAGAAGATGAACCTACAAATCCATGAAACTCATCACCAACTCCTCCTCAAATATACAAAAAATCTTATTTATCTCTTGATGCCACCATGTTATGCTAGCCATATGAATCTCTTTTGATGTGATCCAACATAAAAATGAAAATAATTTAGATATGACACATCATAGGTCTTGGGGGAAGTCATTGTTCACACACCCACGCGCGAGTAGTGGATAATGATAGTGCATAGTAAATAGTACATTATACAAAAATTGTTTATAGAATATCCCAATACGTAATAATAATAATAATAATAAAATCATGTTTTTGACATACATACTCTTAGAAGGTTCAAATGGTCATGTGATTTCAACCCCGACAAATGGTATTCCACAGTGAAACAACGAAGTAGTGAAAACCCATATAAATAAGGAACCCACATATTCATTATAACTTCCTTTTCGAAAGAAAGATCATCTTTCTTTAAAATCTGTGGGACATCACCTTCTTTAAAAGATCAAGGGGGACCAACCTCTCCTTTAGTTTCTTGTCTTGGTCAATTTTTCTTTTTAGTTTTTGAAGTAATAAGATCTCTCCTAACAACTAATGTGTCACCTTCTTTCGATTATATGTGCATCCATAAAGAAGATGAAACATTTTTAAATATATGCATGGGATCTAGTAAGTGGACAATCTTAAGATGCTCCCAATTTGCGAGCTCATAAATGACATATTTCCTTTTCATCTCAATGTAAGATTTCTCAACATAGGTATCAAACAATTCTAGATCATCGAATAGAGACTCCCCATTTGAATCGAACATTTCTGCAAACTCCCTCTCCTTCTCTCTCTCATATGCTTTAAGTCATTCAATTGGTGCCATTATTGCAGGAACTTCAGTTCTCTCTAGTTTACCATTGAAAGTAGATGTTGCTCTTATATAAGGGTGTTCTTTCCGTAGGAATACCCTGGAGAAATCACACATTGGATTTCGTAGGTGGTTGGACCATCTATCCTTCATATAAGGTCTACAATATTTACATCCATGATACTCTTTTGTTACAATACCTATGAAATTATTGTATAGAGGCTGAAACGTTAGTGACCATGAAGATCTGAATAATTGCAACGAATTAAATTAATATGTGAAATAATATTGTTACTAAACAAATCAATAATAATGTAATTTACCATAAAAAAATCCTAACCCTGGATAATCATGTATGGTGTAAGCACATATGCCATACAATGTAAAATTCCTCTATATTGCAATGGGTTCTAATACATCATACACAAGTATACCTTCCAATAATTCCTTCAATTCATATACCAAAGATTGTAAGTAGACATCCATATTCTTCACTTGTCTTCTACTATGGACTATGAGAGACAACATAATATGTTCATTCTTCATGGACAACCATGGGGGATATTGTTAATGATCACTACTATAGGATAAACAAAATAGTTGGTGTTTTGAAGAGAATATGGGTTGATGCCATCCATGGCTATGTTGAGTCATAGACTTCATACTTCATCCTTGGATTCTTCGGGCCCTTTATCCTCTATATGCTTCATGGTTGTTGAATATATTCAGATTCAAATAACTCCTCACTCACTTCTGTGTGAGGCATGCAATCCTTGCGAAATAGCTAATTCTTTGCAATGAAAGAGTCCTTGAATCCTTGGGATTAGAGGCATATGCCTCAATATCTTATGATGAGGACCATGTGATATACCTTTTTCTTAAATTATGGTACCTTTCATGCCCACATTTGGGACATATACCTTTGTCTGTATATTCTCCTCTATATAGAATATAATCATTTGGACATACATGATATGATATGTAATCAACACCCAACATTTTCAACAACTGCTTTGTCTATTTGCAAATTGGCAAAAAATAATTATCACTCAGAAGAATCTTTTCTTTGAATATATTGCAGTTTGTGGGGAATATAATTGTACAATGTCAATATTTAACATTCATAAAATCAACCATTTTCAAATTTGATTCTGTGACAAAATATTAGGAACTTGATCGATCATGTAGATCAATTACCTCAATATTTCCTAGAAGCATGCATTTGGCATGCTAAAGTTTTCTTTTGCGTTGTATACCAACATATTTGTCCCCATCTGAGCAGAATTTGACTTTCTGTCAGATCTAAAGAGAGGGGTGGTGGAAGAAGATTTCAAGATTTTGAATAGGGAATTAGTAGTATGAGCATCATCCCATAGATCATCATTCTGGAATGAATTTAACAACATTTCCACCATCGAATTCATATCTCGTAAGTAATCATCCATACCAACCTCCATTTGATTACATCCATTTCCAACTTGTGATGAAGAACTACTATTGTTGCAGTGGATCCTAATCAATGATTTGTATGTAGTGGGAATTGAATAGGTGGTTGATTCAACCATTCTTTGAATGTTTCCTCTTTGATTCTTACTCTTAATGTAACCTTCTCTCAAGTTCACATTATAGTGGGGTGCTTTGGAAGATGGTAGATGGGTTGCTCATTATCAATAAAATCCTAATTTCAAAAAATATTGAACATCAATATTACAATATAGATTATATTATTAAGCACGTCAATGGAATTGGTTTGTTGAAAATAACTATACCAAACAATTATTACTATCGTTGATCCAGGATTGCGACTGGAAGATGTCATGTTCCAATTGGCAGGGTAAAGAGGTTGTCCATTTTTATCTACCAACTACTTGTGATATATTGCTCCTGATAAGAGCTTCCAGCATTTTTGTAATGGCGGGATATTTTTTGCATATGAACTCGATTCTAAATCAGGTTCCTGCAAATTTGGATACATTTTTTTTCAAATTGACATGGATTAAAAAATAAATCAATTAGATAATAGAAATATACATAAAATATGAACTTACTCGATATGGAAAGGAAAAAATACATGAAGGACTTTGATTAGCAATATGGAAGGAGCTAGAATTTGAAGAATTAGTCATTTGATATTATTGAGATTTTGTCCCTGCATTTGAGGAAAAATACAAATGAAAATTTGTGTGCATATCTAAAATAAATTTTGACAACCATATGACCACATTGTGAATTTCAATATAGTTTTCAAACAATTTTTCAAGAACAAGGTGGCTTTAAGCTCAAAATGTATACTATGAACTACTATAATTCATGTGGATGCATACTAAAGGATAATTTGAGATTAATATGCCATTTTATGTAAAAATAAAATTTCAGATAGCTTTTAAACCCAACCAGTGCACTTATCAAAACAAAGCACACCGTTGTGTTTAAAAAATTAACAACATCGATGCCTTCAAATAATAACCATATCAGTTACTGACTTTTAGAAAAAATAAATAAATAAAATAAATAAATAAATAAATAAAAATAAAAAATGGTTATCATATCGATGCTCTTCTAAAAAAAAACACCGATGCGTTTAAAAAAAATAGCACTACGCACCTGTTTCCTGATTTAAAAAAATCAAAACGAATTCAACCAACTTGGTTCTTTTATAACAATTAGAGCATCGATTTTTTTAAATCGAAACCACACCATTACGTTAAAAAATTAGTCACACCATTTTGGGATTTTGAAAAAATAAAGGCATCATGTTGGTGCATTGAAAAAATTTGGCGCCCCAACAATGTAAGTGCATTCTTTTTATAAATGCATCGATGCGCTTGACTATCGAACGCACCAATGTTCAGAGAAATTGGAATAAAAATTGTTTTTTTTTTCTTTTTTTTAAAATTAAAAAACAAATGGCAAGTGATTTTTCGAAATCTAATTTACTAAATTCTTTTAAATGGTAAAATGTTATTTACTATTTCATTATTTTACCCAAAATTTCAAGTGAGTGATTTGTAAGAGAGACATATCAATAAAATTGTGCAGCAGCAGAATAATTTGGAGCAACAACACTATTAAGAATATTGAAGTTGAATGGTATGATGATTCACTCAAAACCCTACGTTATAACAATTTAAAATTTTATTGTTTATTTTACAAACAAAAAAATTACAATTTCTGTTAAGGTTTAATTAAAAGAGAGATCATTTACAAGAGAGACATACTGGGAGCAATGTGAAGTTGTAAAATATTTTGGATCTGTTGAAAGATGAGAAGTTGAAAGGTGTGGTGATTCACTCAAAACCTTTGATAGAAAAAATCTTAAATTTTACTGTTAAAATATTTTGACAATTTCTATTAGATTTATTGACAATTCAGAAAAAATATAAAATAATAATAAAAATAATATATATATATATATATATATATATATATATATATATATAAACTTTGTATAATAAAAAAATTATTATAGATTTTTCAAATAAATTTTTTACAATTTGCTTTCTTATTTAAATTTAATTAAAATTCAGACAAAAAAAATCAATATTTACCTTAAACCTTTGCTTCTTTCTGCAAAATATATCTTTAGGGTTTAACTTCCTCTACCACTTTACAATTAGGGTTTTTCAATATAGGAATTTTAGATTTAATAGGTTTGTCTACTTGCTATATATAAGGTGTTTGGCATGTAAAGTAGGGGAATCAATTATCAATTAGATCCAAACCTTGTTGACACTCTTCGCTTTTCTTTTAAAACAACTATATGTTCCTTGGTGTTCCCTTTGTAATATAATGCACCAGTGCTCCTTGTGTAATACAATGAAACAATATATTATAACACTCAATATTCTATCAAATTTATTAATCGTTGCTCCTGGTGTAATATAACACACCGGCACACCTCTTCCAAATAACATCGTTAAATCATTTCGTTGTGTTTATAATTACAAATCACACCGTAATAATTTAAAATTGTTTTTAAAAAATAATTTTCTATGACGGTTCAGAACAATTAAACGTCTAAGGTGTTTAATGTTTTAAATGCACTAGTGCATTTATCTAAAGAAAAACACTGGTTACTAGAGTTTTTTGGCTGAAAATTATTTGTAAAATTTATTTAATGGATTTTGAATTGAATGTATAGGTTGTATATTGATAAAAAAATGTCTTGGAAGGTTCAAGTAACAAATATATTGGTCGACACAATGCTATCACATCAAAAAAAGCAGATAAGGAAAGTTCTTTGTAAATTCTTTACAATATTAATATGTTTGAACTACATGCAAGTTTAACTAATATGTATTGGTTTGTGTGTTTCATGCAGAGACACAAAATGAACAAGGTTGTTAAGATTATTTCTAATATAAGTGTAGAAGAGCGTAAAAGTCTGATCGAAAAAATGCAGAATGATGAATCAAGTGAACGAAAAAATACTATTCAATATGAGTTTTTTTTTCATTAATAATATATTTAAGAATATTAGATAACATGTTTCAGACAATCTATTAATTCATATATGTTTAATGTTCTACAAGGAGCAAGAACAAAGGAAAATATCAAAGTTGTTCTAAGAAAGGAAAAATTATAGAACATGTAAATGATGATGAATTGGTTCTTAGCTCATCTGAAGTAGTGTTCAAGGTTAATAAAAAGGGGAAATTTTTTTATAGAACTATGAGGGATTTAGTGGAATGAACGTATAGATGTACTTTTCACTTTAAATAGAAAAATCAATCCAATGATTCTAAGGACCAAATTATATCTAAACTACATAAAGTGTTTACAGAGCCATGGTCAATGAGACATGTCATACTTGCAATATAAAAGGACATACAACAACAAAAAATAATCATTGGCGTTGTCTGAGATTAATGCTCCAGTGCTTTCATATAGCTAACTCCTGGGTCATGCAAAATATTAGTTTCATCCCGGTGCCTTATGAAAACTAACAACATTAGTATTTTTATATGACTAACGCACTGGGGCGTTTGTACAAACTATACACATGAGTGTTGCAAGTTAAAAAAAAGCACAGATGCAACAATTTTCTTTTGCATGCCCCGATGTTGTTACTTACCAGAATGACTAGAGGATCTTTTTATCTATTAGCACTAGTGTGGCATATATTATGCATTTGTATTCTTTTCATTCAATGCCTTAGTGATTTTAGTTATGTATGTAACATTGTGATTTTATATATGTAGCACACTGGTGCTACTTGTTCCATTAAGAACACCGCAAAAAAACATCTACTAGAACCTCTGAATGCCTAGATAAAAACATTTGCTAGAACCTATGAATGCCTAAATTTTTTCAGTTGTGATGATGTTCTGCTAAAACATCCGCTATCACAAACAAATGTTATAGCGGATTTTTTTTTTACAAATTTTGTCAATTTTATAATACTAAAAACCTACGTTATAACCTGTGCCAAAAGGTATTGTCCTTATAGTGATAATTCTAGTGGTTGATTTGTTTTGATAATTATTATTGAGTGATTGTTCCATTTAGTCATATAAGTTTCTTTACAAAAGCATAGAACATAGTCCTCATTTGAATAGATACCATATGTGTATTTTAGTTTTTAAATGGATGTTAAATTTGAAACAATAGAAAAACATATTTTTTCCCTTCAAAATCTTCAAATGGCTACATTATCGCATGAAATTTATCATGAGGTGGTGTAAGCTTTTTGGTTTACACCCAGTGATGAGAGAGCAAATTGAAAAATTGTATAAAAATGAGAAAAACTAAATCTGACAGAAGTTTGTCGAAGTTAATATATTTCGTATTAGAATTGGGTATATCTTGATAATAGTAGCCCTGGACAATGTAAAAATGAGATTAAAATCAACAACGAGTTAGGAATGGCTCCATTATGACGCTCATTGCCAACATTGCACTGTTTCTTAGTAAAAGCACTAATATCCACACAATTATTTTTCCTTCATGCTACGGATGAGGTTCAAGATGAATATGTTAATGTGGCTCTCATTTGTAACTAATTTTATGTTTTAGAGATGGAATACTTAAATAGTAATTAACACAACTAATGTAATACATCATGTGTCTATTTGTTTGAGTGGTTACAAGTACATATAAGGCGTGCTCGCCATTAATTGCAGCAAAGCTCCCAATCATTATTTCGGTGAATCCAAATTCTGAGAGAGCAAGTAAACCTTGTTGGGCATAGATACTAACACAGTGAGTAGCCAAAGTAGAACTATCATCCGTACTAGTGACTTGATCATCAATTATGATCATCCATTGCTATTAATTTAGGCACAAACACCACCCTGTACTCAGTATCTGCATATAAAATGTTACAATTCAAACATCCCCCAACATCGAAGAAACGAATGCATAATAGCTCAACAACCTTGTCTAATATGAACCCATAATTCACAATTCATAATCGATTTTGTTTTTCTAGGGTATTCATATGAATGGATGAAATGATAATATACATAACAGTAATAATGGATGTGTGGATAAATTTTTACCAGTTTATCATAATTGAATCGTAGACGAAAAAATAGAGTTATCTGCTCGAAATAAATTGGATGTTGATGGTAAGATCCCGTAAAATGGCAGCATTGTCTATTAAGAATTCATTCCAGAAGCAGTCTGAATTGGACGCACATCTAAAGAGTTTAGAAATGAATGTCAATACAAAACATTGAATGGAATATATACATAGCTTCGTACACAGCTCACAATTCCAAATGGGAACCAGGTAGCTAAGTAAACAAGTCATCTTGAAAAAAAATGTAATAGCTGCTTATAGGCATCAGAAATGGTCACATACATAGATCACATAGATCGCTGAGAAAAGAATACGGAACAATTGCTTATAAGGCTTATCGGAAACAACCTTCACCCATATAAAGGAAGACGGTTCAAAAACCTTTCTTTGAAACTGAAAAACAATTCAACAACCTTTCATCTCATCAACTGGATGGTATGTACCATGGTTACTGAGTTCAAATATTCGATATCATAAAGATTAGAATAAAAAGTTTTCAATTCTGAAAAAACCTATACATATATCTTAAATATTTGGACACATATATTTTGTTTTCTCTAACTATAAAGTATTTTAATGATTTTCTTTTTAGTTCATTTTCAATTTTGAATAATTTATAATAACTTTAGATAGTATAACAATTTTAGAACTACAGTTCAACAAAAAAAAAATATACATTTTATCTTCCCTCGAAAATTTTTAAATAATTTGTAATAACTTTGGATAATATAACAACTTTATAACTACACTTAAATAAAAAAGAAAAAAAATCTACATTTTCTCTTTTTTCCAAAAACTTAAATTTAACACGGTTTTTAAGATTCAAAACTTATTTTTCCAAAATTCTTATATAATAGATAAATACAAAAATCATTGTTCTAAATTTGTTAATTTAGAATTTGTCAAAATAAAATTTGTAAATGAAAATTGGAAATTTCCAAATCTAACCATTATTTCTATTTCTTTTCTATAATTGAAAAATATTTCTATTTCTTTTCTTTACCTTTTAAATACACATAATTATCTATATGTGTTTAGACGTTAAAATTCTATGCACATGAATTCTAAGTAAAGCCATACCTTCCCAACGCCAAAGCACACCTATAGTTTCATGTCTGACCAGAAAGTCTAGCACTCGAATTACGTCTAGCCAGACAGTCATTCCCCTTTCTAAAGACAATCCTACATTACAAGTAACGCTTTCATTATGGACGACGTGGTCGAATGGCCAACACCGTGGACGAATTTAATTTCATCAAAAATTCGCCGTTTGAATCGTATTTACAAATTTCCAAAAAAATGTGATTCGACCAAATTTGGCGGCTATGGTATGTACGACTAAGAATAATAATAGGTATATATTATTAAGAATATTTTTTTATTATAAAATCTAAATTATCCATATTTTTTTTAATCTGTGAAAGAATAAAAAAATTTGCAAGCTTATTCTAAAATAGAGCACACTTATATAATTAGGTATAAAACACGAGATAATATATTTATTAATATAATGTTTTATAATTTACAACTATCTTACAGTTGGATATTATTATTATTAGGATATTGATATCAATGGCGTCTAAGGTTCCTTTGCAGTTCAAATATTTCCTTCTCGTCATCGTCGTGAGCGAAAGCTTTGATTTCCCTTTTTCGAGCACACCACAGATAGGCAGAAAGCTTAATGGTCTTCTCAGGCATGTGGATGGCCCATTTCTTCATGCTTGATACAAATTATGCGCTCAAAAGGCGGAAATCCCCTACCCTCCATCCCATTTTGTTGTTCTTGCTTTCTCACTCTACCGTAGGTACAGTGGATATGAAAGCGATATCCCCCCTACTCATTGTCTGGGGCATTATTTAAAAAATTGCCCCTCTATTTCTAGGTCGATGCGTCTCAACTCTCAGATAGAGAGGAATTAAAATAATTTTTTGCATAATTTTGTCAGAAATGTCAATTGAATATTTTTATCTTTTTTGGACAGAAAGTTCTACCTCTGTTTGGTCTTTTAAGCAAGCTATTAAGGATAAATGGGGCATGCCTCCAAATCTTCAAAGTCTATAATATGAAGAGAAAGTTCTCCAAGACTTCTATCATCTCCAAGACTACATTATTTAAAAAATATCTTCCATGGCCATGTCATGTAGGTTGTGGGGGTGCTCAAGGTGATAAGAATTCAATTAGAACTTCCATTCATTCAAGGAAGTAGTGCAAGGGAATACATAAGCCACTATAGATCTCATCTAAAACATTCTAGGCCCCTATATAGTAAACCAAATGAACCAAGAACCAATGATGGAAATAAGTCTTTCTGACGTATCATCCCTCTTTTCTGTTCTCCATTCAAATGTTATTATTTGAAGATTTAATGGTTTTTCGTTGAAACCTGGAGCCTTATTCTAATGGATTTTCACCATTTGGACACGTAACTTTGATATTTACCTATGCTTCAAAGGTTTATTTATAGTCTAATTTGCAACACATAAGGACTGGTATTATGCTCTAAATGAGTGGCCATGGATTTGAGGAAGATTTGGACTTTTTATCACCCCATGGTTCCTAAATTTTGATACAACATACATGGTGGTTTCAACTACAATGATTTAGGTGAGGCTTCTAAATGTCCCTTTCCCATTCTGGCATCACAAAGTCCTTGGAAATATTGGAAATAGTCTATGAAAGTTAAAAGAAATGGACATGGAAATAACAGAGAAAGGCCTCTCCACTTGTGCTATAATATCTTTGGAGATAGACCTCGGAAAAGGGATACCATATCATATAATGTTGAAATGAAAAAAAAATTCTAGTGGCCACAAGTTTTAGATTATGAAAATGCAAAATTTTGATGTCAAGTCTATTTTCAAATAGGACACTTATAGAATACATGTCCACAAGTGAAGAAGAATTCAAAAGAGAAAGAGAGGGAACCCGAGAGGGAAAAATAATGCTAGATTTTATAACACCACCTGCTGGAATATTAAGAAGAAGATATCAAGGAGAGTCATCCTATCAATTTTGATATCGATGTTTTGGCCCAAGTAAAAAACAAATCATATGGGCATTCTATGGTACAATCAAGAACCATCACTCTTCCTTAGAAGGGTTTTAAACCCATAAATTGATAGCTTTTGGATGAAAATGGAGGTAGAAAAGGAGCCCATGTCATAAAAAGATTAGATTCATAAATATATGTTTCTCATATGGAAGAAGGTCAAGAATTAGCTTTGGTTCTTATTGAACCAAATTTAGATGGTTAGCAAAATGTGCAAAAAAGAAAAGGAAAGAAAGAAAAGAGAAGTGCAAGTTGTTAGGCTTAACTTCTATTTCTCCCTCGCTGTATGTTTCTCAAAGTTCTTAGCTCCACTTTTTAGCTCATTTTTCTGGAGGCCATTCCTATGGAATGCTTATAACATACACAAAATGTAATTATATTTTTCCTATGATGAATAAAGTTATGTGTCATTTCTTATGGAAATAGAAAACAACTATCTTGGGGTTAATCTCATTTAATATATAATTTTTTTATTATCATATATAATTTAGACCTATAAGTTATAGATAAAGAACTTTAAATTAAGTTTAAAGCATGAAAAAAGGTCATAGGCAAAAGAAATAAATGTACTCAATGCACAAAGTTTGTAGGTCGTCAGGAGAGAAATGATTGCACAAAAAAAATTTCAGTAGCAATCAACTATTCTACTATTCACCATGTTTTTACTCTCCTTTTAAATTTTTTCTCACATATCTCTGGGCATATTTGGAATAAAATTTTGGGTTCAATTTTAGGCATAATCATGGCATAGTTTATTGGGTTTAATTTGTATTTGTATTATTTCAGTTTACCCAAAAATAAAATAGATCTACTTAAAAAATGCATCATAGGTAATGGCTATTAAATTTTTTGGACCACTCATCTAGGCTCATAATCATGTTTTGAGTCAATGATTACTGTGTTTTCACTTAAGGCGATAACAATTGATTTTCTAATCTTACAAATAGATGAAGAATGTTCCCAAGATGTGAAGAAAATTTAAGGTAAAACATTTTTATAATTTTATATGTTTTTATCACTAACTCGGTTACCTTCAAAAGTCATGTTTTTGGTGATATTAAAATTGTGATTTCATTTGTATTATAATTACAATGAAAAAAAAAACTTATACCTAGCACGTTCACATATATATGATTCAAATCCATGCTATAATTAGGATGTATCATAATTAGTAGAAGCAACATACTAGGAATTTTCAAAACCAAATTGACCATAATCATTCACAACTTGCGTCAAATGTTGGTTAACTTATAGTTTGTGTTTCAAATTTTGATTAAAAAATATAATTTTTTTATTAAAAAAATAAAAATTTAGCATACAGTTGAATATATATATATATATATATATATATATATATATATAATTTACCACATTATTTTACTTTTACTACATTACCCTATGATATTAAGTTTAAGCATTTTGATATATTAATTTATAAAAAAAAATATTATGTAAATTTATAATATATTTTATTAAAATAAAATATATAAATACCAAAAAAAATTCATCACATATGTAATGATTTTATTTTAAAGGATAAATTAAAAAGAAAGATGAAAGGGACATTTTCTTTAATTTTATAATCATAAGAGAGATAAATAAAAATATAAAAATATAATAATATATAATATATAAATGCCACAAAAAATAGATATTATAAACTATTCTAGATCCATCTTAACTATGTATTTATCAAGTGCTGAGGTGAAAATGATTTGTCAAGTTTGGCACTAAAAAAAGGGTTATGCTCCCTAGAGTTTGACACTCAAAAAATAGGTTTTCACCTTGAGAGATTTGATGTCTCTCTACACTTTGTAAATATAGAGTTTAGATGGATCTAGGATGTAACTCCTCCTCCCACATTTAGCTAAATTCACAAGCTCACTATGGTAAAAATGGGATGAGTGTACTATGAACTGACCCAACCTCCTAGTTCCAATTAAGGAAGTGGGGCCTACAAACTGAACTTATACTAACCTCCTACAAGGACTAAAAAACACTTAGAGTTTGAAAAATCATCCCAAGTGACCAATCCCCGAGTTGGAACCCTTTTTCTCTAGCTTAGACCTATAATTTCACCATTGTCACTGTGTGCATGCAGTTGTGAGCCTCTATCCACACTCACAAGTCTTGCTCTTAGTGATTATGACCTAAAATATTGAGTTTTGAGCATGTAGTCCAAGGATTTGTGCCACCTTTTCAGGCCAGCCTCCAAACCACTACCCATAATTTCCTATAACTTTCTAGAGTCATATTTCTCATAATGAAATGCTAATCATTCAAACTCGAAACCAAATCTTGACCTAGACTGCCCAAGATACACTAGACATTTCATCAAACACATGGAAAACATGTAAGCTACAAGTAATGAATGCATATATGATCATAAAAGTTTGAGATTCATCTAAGAATCGCCAAGAAGGAAATATTCCCTCTCTATATAGCTGTCACAACACTTATTGGTCCATATATTCATCAACCATTAGATAACTAAACAAATTATGACAAGAGACATAGATAACATACATCAGGTAACCAAGAAATAACCAACATAGGAACCATGACAACTCAACCATAATACCACCAACATAATCACTACAAATTCTCATACATAATAATAGGAAAATGTCTCATATTAACATATGAAATTCCAACCAATTCAGGGACTTCCACATACCACCCGACCATATATTAGGCTAAATCCAATCTCTCTTTCAACTAATTAGCATTGTTCCATATTCCAAGCGTGAATGTGGTATCTCATGGATAAACCAAAACAAAACAAACCAAGGCTACCAGAGGCCAAACCACCTCAACCCTGAACCATAGTGATTCCACCTCTACGGTCCAGACATCGTTAACACCAACCAAATCAATCTCTACCCAAGTTATCGAAGGCTCTAGTTACTAGTAACTCAACCCATAGCCTTCCAGGACCACAGATCAACCCAATTCGAGGGAATAGTAACTCAACCCAGCAAGAGCTCTAGAGCATTTGTCCAAACCTAGCCTCTAGGACTAGTAACTCAACCAAAGTTCTTCTAGGGCTTCTGGAGCATTTGTTTGAACCCATACCATAAGGAACATGAGCACCAATCAGAAAAATAAGTGGAGAATTCCACAACACCATGGTTGATTGAGAGGATCAGTAATGTGCTCAAAATTAAAAGTATTCAAAAGTACTCGAAACCTAGACCAGAGTGTAGATCTCGATGACCTGAATCCAACATACCTTGAATCACTCAAAACTGATATCATATGCTCCCGATATTGTGTTTTGATCATTTTCATAAACATGTAAAAACATTTGAAGGTTGGATGCAGGACTGCTGACTGGGCAGTTTGTATGCTAAATCGCTAGGCTAGATGGACAAGTTGACTAGGTTTCTTGGGTTAGTGGCATTCTTCAAATTAGTCTCTTTGTATTCGTTTGAATCTGCTATGTTTTGATTGGTGGATGAGTTGTTATTTGGGCGAATGGGGGGATGCCACGTGGCCCAATCATGCACTGCCACGTGGCACCCCGGGGTCAACCAAAATTTTGTTAAGGCCAAACTATCACTGGAGGGAATCAAATGTGTGACCTATAGGGCAGGATTGCAATGCCTTACCGCTAGGGTGCATGGTGTAACTTAACTTATATACTTCCAAAATCGTATATAAACTTTTCATTGTTTGTTGTTGGGGGACGGAGTTATGGCTAAGCCCTAGCCCCCGGTCACCCCAGGCCCACGAGATCATAGGTAAGGGAGCCTAGGGCTCAGGCTTATCCCCAGCCCAAGGTTCTAGAACTTGCAGTTGTTAACCACTGGAACACATGCAAATCACACATAATAGTTGAGGGGCGGAGCTTTGGGGACCAACCCACGGTCACCACGGAGTGCATGGAACCACACGCAATCATAGCAGAGGGCTTCATGCAGAGTTTGGAGTTCAGGCATGGAAAAATTGAAATAGCCCAAGTTTTATGTGCTCCATGGAACCATATGTGACGAACATTGGGGTTATGTCGACTGGGGTGGATGATTGATCCCAGCCCCTGGGTGCGTGGCCCCATGTGGCTGTGGTTTTCTACCACAAGCCTTAGTTGTCATTTAAACTCACTGATAGAATGCACCTAATTCGACGTGAATCTTGTCAGTGCCAGGTGAAATTATCACTCGGCATGCCTTGGAAAGGAAAAATTCGTAGCATGGTTAGCCGGTCAGTGCAGTTTGTAGATCAGTTTGTATGGAAAACTTCCAGAGAGCATGATTTCTTCAGGTTTTGTCCAAATTGAGCCCAACAAGAGCCTAGTTGGGGGTTTTAGATTGTTATGAATCCATTGGATACATAATATTTGCATTTGAAGCACTGTAAATCCCATGTAAACATAAAGTTGAAATCTTATTGAAAGAGGTCTAACACTAGAAGCTGGAGCAAGAGATGTTTCCCAAGAGAGGGGTGAACTCCTTTATCATTTTTGATGTCATGTATTTATGATATGGTATTTTGTCTCTGTTGTATGTTGTTAACTAAGTTTAAAAATCATTATTTTATATGTTTTGAAAAGTGATCCATTACCCAAAATATATAAAATTTTCCTTGCAATGTTTTCATCACCTTCAAGTTTTGCATTACAGGTCAATTTGGTTTTAGAGATCAAGGTTATTTTGAAGGTTTGATTTTTTTTGCAAGTATTTCTGATGCTTACAAGGTTTAAGCTTAAAAGAGGATAAGTAAAACTTCTGGCTCCAAGGTCTCACATTGTTTCAAGGAGAACACACATACCTTAAGCTTCACGAATCATGGTACATGAAGAAGCTCCTGAAAGGATGTCTGAAGATGAAAAACTTTCAAAAAATACTTCTTTGAAATGACTTAAATGGTAAAAGTTATTTAGGAGGAGATGAACTCAAGGTTTGATGGAGAGAGCTCAAAACCTCGACAAGGAGATGGAGGAAAAGGAGACAAACCTCCAAAAGGGAATGTAGGAAATGGTGACAAGCCACCACCTTCGCCTCCATCCGCATCCTCATATTCATCCTCATCTTCTTCTACTTCTTCTACACTTTCAAAAACACCTCTAAATTCTCCAAATGGACATGGTAAAACAACTTTATGAAAGCTTGACATAAAGTTTGAATTTCCTATGTACAATGGAGAGGTAAATGCTGAGAAATTAGATAATTGGGTTCATCATATTGAAGTGTATTATAGGATACATAGAATCAAGGATGATGAGACCAAATCTTAGCTTGCTTCTCTTAGGTTTGAAAGTGCAACACTTATTTGGTGGGAGGAAAAAACTCAAGAGAACATGAAGAAATGTGGTAAGGTTTTATCCTCTTGGAATGATTTTGGTTTTCCAATAAGAAGACAATTTTATCCATTAACATTCATGCAAAAAGCTATAATGGATTGGAAAAACTTTATGCAAGCCAAGGGTAAAAATGTGCAAAGCTATGCCCAAGAATTTAGCAAAAGAGCTTTGATTTTGGGCATAGATTTTTCCTCCCAAGACACTCTACTGAAATACATTGGAGGATTACATAGTTATTTAAGACACACAATTCTCATGTTTAACCCTACAAAACTAGAAGATCTTTATGTACAACCAACTCATTTGAAGCAAGAGGGAAGCATGTTTCTGAAGAAACTAGGGAGAAGGCATTTAAGTCTGGAGACAAAGGAAAAGGGAAGTTAAAAGGAAATGATAAAAATAATGCTTATGTCAAGAAATAGGGAGGAAAATCCACATGTAAGAATTATTCAAAAGAAGGCCATGATGAATACCACTATTGGAAACTTCATCCTGTGAAGAGACCTAAAATGTTTAATAACAAGGAGAAAGAAAAGACTACTGCAACTACACAACAAGATCTAGGATCTGATTCTAGAGATGAGACAAAAATCATAACCATGGGATTGAAAGGTATCAATTCAATTGAAAGTATTGGTTCTTCTTCCAAGCACATTGAAATTCAAAATGAAATAGAAAGAATAGAGATTTTCCATATTAGATTCATCACAAAACATAACAAAGTAGATACTTTGTTTGATGGTGGATCATAAGAAAACCTCATTTCAGAAGACATTGTCAAGAAACTAAATTTGGAAATGATTCCTCATCCTAAACCTTATCCTTTGGGTTGGGTATGTCACAATTCCAAATTCAAAGTGACAAGAAAATGTATACTTAAATTTTCCATCACTACAAATTTTATTGATGAGGTAGAACTTGATGTGGTACCACTTGACATATGTATGATTGTTTTGGGAATGCCATACTTATATGACAGGAAATCCATATTTCATCGCCATGAGAACAAGTATCATTTGTTTAAAAATGGGATTGAGTATATTTTAGAGAACATTGCAAGAAGTTGAATTTGTCTCTTATGAATGTTGGGGAAATGAAGAGGTTTGTAAATGGTAGTTAGAATTTTTCATTCTTGATGATGAAACATAAAGATGTTGATGAATCTAAAGCCTTCCAAGAATGTGATGCAACATCAAAAATCTCATTTAGTTGATTTTTTTAACACGTGTGATAGGATGTTTTAGGAATCTGACATGTTTCCTCCCAAAAGAGGAAAACAACATGAAGTTCAATTACAGAAGGATGCATCACTTTTGAACATTATTTTGAATAAGGTGTGATTGTTAGAGAATGCATGAATCAATAAGTAGATGCAAGAGTCACTTGAAAAAGGAAACATTAGTTATAATACATCTTCTTGTGGGTCTCTTAATGTTTTCACTTTTAATAAGGATGGTGCATGGTGATGGAAATCACATTTGGTGAAGATTCAAGCCAAGTACAAGGTGAAACATGATAAGCATTGTGTTGACCACAGTTTTCAACCTGGAGACGAAGTAAGGCTTTGCATCAACAAATAAAAGCTTCAAGGCAAAAAGAACTTGAAACTGGGTGAGCCTCCTTTAATTGAAGACCTAGGAGAGAATGTTCAGATTCATTCAAGAGAATTTTTCTTTCCTTAAAATATTGAAGAATTGCAGCAAGATCCTATCCTTGACAGAAAAACAAGAACATCAAGAAGAGGGAATGTGAAGCACCTTCATACGGGGCTCAAAGGTACAAAACCAGGAAAAGCCAAATGGATTGAAAAGGGAAGGGTGAAGGAATTTTACCCTCATATTTTTCTTGACTGAAAATATTCTTTTGGAGATTCGAAAGCTTACAATTGGGAGGAGTGATCTAGCGGATCAGTAAAGTGGTCAACTTTAAGAGTTTTCGAAGGTTCTCAAAACATGTACCATAGCATAGATCTTGATGACCTCAATTGAACGCAACTTGAATGGCTCAAAACATATATTGTATGCTCCCTATATCATTTTCTGATCATTTTCTTAAATAGGTAAAAAAATTATAGGTTGGATGTAGGACTACTGATTGCATAGCATGTACGCTGACTCAATAGGGAGACTAGAGAAGCTGACTAGGTTTCTCAGGCCAATGGTAGGCTTCCAAGTGGCCTCTTTGTATTGGTTTGAATCTGTTGTGTTTTGATTGGTGGATGAGTTATTATTTGGGCCAACGGGGGTATGCCACATGACCCAATCATCGGATAGCACATGGACCAATCATGGGCTTCCATCTCACACCTTGGGGCACCAAAGGTCAAACCACCTCAATCCTCAACCATAGTGATTCCATCTCTATTTCCCAAACATCACTAACACCAACTAGATCATTCTACTAAAGTTTTCCTAGGCTCGAGGAACTATTATCTCCATCCATAGCCTTCCAAGATCACAAAGCATTTTTCTAACCTAGCTCGAGGGACTAGTAACTCAACCCACCAAGCGCTCTAGAGATTTAGTCCCAACCTAGGATCTAGGACTCGTAACTCAACCGAAGTTGTTCCAAGGCTTTCAGAGTATTTGTTCCAAACCAGACCAGAAGAAACATGAGCACCAATCAGAAAAACAAGTGGAAAAACCCACAACACAGTGGCTAATCAAGGGGATCAATAAAGTGCTCAAAATTGAAAGTGTTAAAAATTGCTTGACACCTATACCAGAGCGTAGATATCAATGAAGTGAATCCAATGCAACTTGAATTACTCGAAATTGATATCGTATGCTCCTGGTATCACGTTCTGATCATTTTCCTAAACAGGTAAAAAAAAATTGCAGGTTAGATGTAGGATTGTTGATTGAGCGGGGTTACTACATAGGTTAACTAGGTTTCTCAGGCTAATGATAGGCTTCCAAGTAGCCTCTTTTTATTGGTTCAAATTTTTTATGATTTTATTGGTGGATGAAATTTTATTTCGGCCAATGGGGAGATGCCACATGGCACAATCATGGCTACCACGTGGCACCCGGGGGTCAACCAAAATTTTTTAAGGTCAAACTACCACCAGAGGGAATCAAATGCATGACCGATGGAGAAACATTATAGCACCTTACTTCTAGGGTGCATGGTGGAACTTAACATGTATAGTTCCAATATTGTATATAAAATTTTCATCGTTTGTTGTTGGGGCACGGGGCCGAGTCTAAGCCCTAGCCACTAGTCATCCCACACCCACGAGACTACAAGTAGGGGAGCTAAGGGTTTGGGTTTATCCCCTGTCCAAGGTTTTGACACTCACAGTTGTTAACCACCAGACCACATAAGAATTGTGTAGAATAGTTGAGGGGTAGAGTTTTGGGTACCAGCACACGTCAACATGGATCGCATGGAACCACATGCCATCACAGTGAAGGGCTCGGTGCAGACTTTGGAGTTTGGAAGCAGAAAAATGGGTACAACCCAAGTTTTATGGGTTCCACATAACAATATGCGACAAGCCTTGGGGCTATGCTAATGGGGAAGAGCGGTTAGCCCCAGCTCCTAGGTGCATGGTCCCATGTGACCCTGGTTTTCCATGACAGGCCTTGTTTGTCATTTAAACTGAGCCACAAATTGCACCCAATTCGGATTGCACCCAATTCGGTGTGAATATCATATGTGTCAAGAGAAATTTTCACTCCGTGCTCCCTAGAAAGGCGAAATTCGTAGGATGGTTTGGAGGTCAGTGTAGTTTGTAGACCATTTAGCAGGGAAAACTTCTAGAGAGCATAAATTCTTTATTTTTTGCCCAAATTGAACCTAATAAGAGCCGTGCTATGGATTTTTGACTATTTTGAAGCCATTGGACGCATAATATCTACATTATGGGAAATTTAAATCCATTTAAACACAAATTTTAGCACTTAATGAAAGAGGCCAAACATTAGAAGATGGACCAAGAGATGTAGCCCAAGAGAGGTGTCAAATCCATTATCATTTTTGATATCGTATTTTATCTCTATTTTATGTTGTTACATAAGTTTAAAAACCATTATTTTATGTGCTTTTTTAATGTGATCCATCACCCAAAAAGCATAAAAATTTACTTGCAATTTTTCCATCACCTTCAAGTTTTGCATTACAAATCAGTGGTTATACAAGAAATGGAAAGGGAAGGATAAAACCTTTCTCACTCTATGAAAATATCCATTCCAATCATATAATGTAACGAGAGAATCAAGTGCATATACCATGCAACTAGAAATCAACAAGGAAATCACACATGCAACTTATCACCTGTAAGGAAATCCAGTTGTAGTCGTTGATCCAATTATTCCCTTTCACTTTCCTTATTTCCTTTGCCTTCTTTCTTGAATCCAAGTGAATACTAGAGTGATGGAAGCATGCTCCAAGAATGCTCTAAGTGTGCAAGAGTATGAG
The DNA here is from genome assembly GCA_031772625.1 of Pinus tabuliformis. Taxonomy (NCBI): domain Eukaryota; kingdom Viridiplantae; phylum Streptophyta; class Pinopsida; order Pinales; family Pinaceae; genus Pinus; species Pinus tabuliformis. Next base: position 915,077,499 of record CM062816.1, read on the forward strand.
AGAGAATGGGAGAATGAAATGAGAACTATGAAACATAACTGGAAAAATCTAAACCAAAAAAAGTTGTGAATTGACCCTCATAAACCTTTTTATCATTAAGACCTCTATTTTCTTCATTTTCCTTCATTTTCCCTCTAATTTACCTTGCATGCAAATCTATGTCTCTTCACCTTTCTTTTCTCCTATTTTCTTTTATTTCATAAATAAAATGCCAATTATTGCCTCTTTGTCTTCGCCAATTCCTTTGCCAATTTAATTAGCCATTAATTAATCACAAGTGATACCCATCATTATGTTTTTCCCAACATTCAGCTTGGAATATGTATCCCATGACCTTGGTTTTATTTTGTTTACATATAAAATCAACTAGGGGTTGTTACGAACCCCTCGCCCTTAGGGGAACATCGTACTTGGTGTTCTATGAAACCTATGATAGAAAACTGTTGGAAACAAAATGTACTTCCCATGGAGCTTTATAACATAGCCAGATGCAGTATTTATTATGCCATCCTACAAACCATGACCAATGTGACAAACATGAAAATCATACCCCTTATTGGAGATTAATAAAACAACTCATTGTGGTATCTACAACAACATCCATACATACATATACATATACCAAAAATCATTTCCTTGAACCAAGAAATAATGAAGAATATAAATCCCGCATCTAATCAACCATCTCCGATGTAGCTTCCTCAGGACTAAAGTGCTTCCACTGCACTTTAACCTACTTCATTGCTCTATTGCAGAACATGATGTGTTTCCACTATAATATGCATTACGGTTCTAGCTAGAATTATCCCTTTGGTTCCACCTACAATACATACCAGTCAATCTCATGACCAACATCATGCACATATGTCTTAAGCGATGAAACATGAAAGGCTTGCAATATTGAGGTGCCATCTTGGCACATGATTCAATCCTCAAGGAGCTCCACTTCGGCTTGGTGCACAAGTACACATGCTTCCCACCCTGAAATTCCTTGAATTCCATGTTCTAATTTGAATAACTCTTCTGCCTTTCCTATGCTACCTTCAAATTCCTTTTAATAACCTGCATTTCCTATTCCATCTTTGCCAAAATGTCTATTCCAATCAGTACCTTCTTCACTGGATCACTCCACCTTATGAAAGTATTACAACTTTTCCCATAAACTTCCTCAAACGGACTCATCTTCAAGGACTCCTCATACTTCTTATTATATGCAAACTCTACAAATGGAAGATACTCTTCCTACGTCTGGTTTTGATGCAAAACCTACATCCTCAACATGTCCTCAAGAATCATATTAACCCTCTTTTTTTTCCATTTGTACGTGGATGATAAGTTGTACCGAAGGAATTATTTTCCCAAAACCTATAAATAACTACTTCCAAAACCTAGAACTGAACTTGGCATCTTTATGAGATATAATCTTCTTGCGAACACTATGCAATCTCACTATCTCCTTGATGAAAATATGAGCTACCTCATAAGCTAGATTCATAAATTTAACTGCAATGAAGTGAGATACCTTACTTAATGTGTCAACCACAACCATCATGGAATCTTGTTGTCTCGATGTCCTCAGTAAACCTGTAATGAAGTCCATGGAGATGACCTCCCATTTCCACTTCGGAATCAGAATCAACTGCAATAGACCACCTGGATGCTTACACTGTACTTTTACCTACTGATAATCCAAACATCTCCAAATAAAATCATCTACCTCTTTCTTCATGTTTGGCCAATTGATAAAACTTCTTAACTATTTTCAATGTCTTATGATATCTTGAGTGACCTGAATATGACTTGACATGAAACTCCATCAATCTAAGCTTCCTGAGTTCACTTCCATATGGAACATAAATATTGTTCTTGAATCTGAAAAAACCATATGTTATGAGATGATACTCTTCATCCCTATCACCTTCATCTTGCTTCTATAACCTATGTTCCAGTTGGTGGTACCTGTCATAATATTGTCCTTCCTGCAAGATCCACTCCTGCAAGTCTGTTTCAGAAGAATTTATTGTTGCAATGTGATTCACATGCACTCTTCTACTAAGAACATTTGCAACCTTGTTCTCCTTTCCCTTGAAGTACCTGATGTCGAAATCAAACTCATTAAGAATAACCAACCATCTATCATTCCTAACATTTAGATTAGTTTGGTCAAATAATTACCTCAATCCACTATGATCGCTTATCAAGAGAAACCTCTTTCCAAGAAGATAATGTCTCCACATCTTCAAGGCATGAATAATAACTGCCAACTTGAGATAATGAGTCACATAGTTCTTCTCATGGTCATTCAAATTCCTTGACTCATAGCATACCACCTATCCTTCATGTATCGAGACTCCACCAAGTCCATTCTTGTAAACATCTGTACATACCACAAAACCTATGGCAAGATCTGAAATATTTAAGATTGGAGCAGTTGTAATGAAATGCTTCAACTACTCAAAACTAGTTGCACACTTCCTAGTCCATTCAAACTTCTTCCCTTTTCGTTGTATATATGTAATAGGATATGCAATCTGTAAGAATTTCCTAATGAACCTCCTATAGTAACCTACTAGTCTCATGAATGGTTTTACCTCATCCACATTCCTAGGAGCTGCCCACTCCATGATAGCTCTGATATTTTCTGAGTCCATTATTATACCTTACTTGGGAACAACATGTCCTAAATAATGAACTGATGTATAAAATAAACTGCACTTGCTAAGATTGGCATAAAACTGATTCTCTCTTAGCAATCTTAACACTTATCCTAGGTGTTCTATATTCTCTTCCCCATTCTTAGAATATATCAATATGCCATCAATGAATACTATCACAAAATTATCTAGATAAGGACACCATACTATTCATCAAACACATGAAAGCATATAGAGCATTTGTAAGACCAAAAGGCACTATTACAAACTCATAACTCTCACTCATATTACGAAATGTGATCCTGTAAATTTCCTCTTCTTTGATGCGTACCTAATGATATCATGATCTCAAGTCAATCTTTGATAACATTTTTGCTCCCTTCAACATATTAAACAAGTCATTGGTCTATGACAAATCATACTTGTTCTTGATAGCCACCTTGTTCAACTACCTATAATCAATACACAACTTGAGAGTGCCATCCTTCTTCTTCAAAAACAATATGGGTGCATAGCAAGGTGACACACTTGGCCTAATGTACCCTTTATCAAGCATTTCCTAAAGCTACAAATTCAATTCCACCAACTCTAGAGTGCTCGTCCTATACAGTGCCTTTGACATTGGTGTTGATTTTGACATCGACTCAATACAAAGGTCCACTTCCCTATGAGGCAATAACTCTAAAATCACTACTAGAAATACATCCTAAAACTGCTGCAAAACCAAATTCCTCTTCATGAATTCAATATCCTCAACATCCTTCCCTTTGTCACTAGAAATATGAATTGCAAACAATACACACCCTTTCTTGCTACTGCACAGTTCCCTACATAACTATAACCATTATCACTGATGTAGGCTTCTTATTTCTGTGCAAGATTCTCCTCTCTCCATGATCATCTAAGCACTCAATAGTCTTATCGTAGAAATCTACCTTAGTCATGTGAATGTACAACCAATCCATACACAATAAAATACTGTATCAACACAACACAAAACATTTAGATGTGCTGATGTAGACATAACATTCAGCTAAAATTCACAAGATCTCACCCAATGATAAACTCTTTTCTTGGTACCTATAGCCAATTGCACCAACCAAGACTTTGCATGCACTTATTTATTCAAGCAACACTTATCCACAGGGTAAAGACTAATATAACTATAGTTATATCTAGTGTTAATAAAAATAGAAACAACTTGATCAGAAAACTTACCTTCCATCTCGATAATATATTTCTTATGATCAACCTTCCTATTATCCAATGCTACATAAACCTGAGGAATACTTTTCCCAGCATCCCCAATTTTCTATGCCTCCTGAGCACTAGAAATTTGGGGTGTTCCACCATGATGTGGAAAATATCTCATGCGATGATCCTTTCCATAACTCCAACACTGCAAAGGCTTCCTTCCATCACCCTTGTTATGCTACTCTAACTAAAATCCCTGTCCTTTGTCAACTTGATTGAATTTCTTATACGACATCACATTTTCCTTGTTACCTGAATCCGGAGGCTTTCCCCACTTCTTATCCCACTTTCCTTTAGTCTTTTCATTACTTTTCCAATGACGCATAGGATCACACTTATGCTTAGACTACTCATAACAATGTTTCAACTTCTCAATGACTTCCTCCAATGTCTGAGGCTCAACATACTCAATTTGATCTTTAAATGCTAATGGAAATCCACTAACGAATCATTGAGCCTTCATATTCTCATTGTTAATATATCATACATGCCTCAACAAACATAAAAACTTAGTCATGTACTCTTCATCTATCATAAAACCCATCTTAAGCTCATAGAACTCCTTAGCCTTTCCATCATAGTATCTCTTTGATAAGTACTTCTTTCTTAAGAATCACTTGAACTAATTCCAACTCAACTCCTCTATATTCATACCTATGTTACACTTCACATATTCCCACCAGATGTTTTCTTTTCCTTTAAGACTATAAATGGGTATCTTGGCTTTCATATTCTTTGTATATTCATGCAGCTCAAACAACTTCTTCATCCCAAGTAGCCATGATTTTTCATCTTTCAACTTCTTTAGCTATCCATCAATGGTAGGAGTCTTGGCTTTATTGAACACATATAGAAAGTATTGCTTCTCACTCCTCCTGTAAGGATGATAGCAATGATTACCATGTTGTCTCTTGGATCCATAACTAGAATAGAAACCATAACCACTACCTCTCACTGCATTGTGCATGTTTGACTTGTGTCCTCCTTGAGACCTTCTACCATATTCCTAATTTATCCTTTCCTCTTGTCCATAAATGATACATGGTTTACCATGTCTCTACAAATTTGATAATGTCTAAATAATCAATACATTGACCACTACATTCCTTTCCTAGGCTCTGGCAAGTCTTTCTTGTAATTGAATTATTATGTCATTATTTTTCATACAACTTCTTATCTCTACCTTTAAACTTCTTAAGGTATATTATATTTGAGGAGAGTACTCATCTCCTTGATGCTCATATAATATATAAGGAGAGTCACGTGAAATGTAATCCACCATTCTTCTTATCATATCTAATCTTCAACTTTCTACAAACATACCATGTCAGATAACCAAATGTAGACATAATAAACATACCTTAGTGAAGTTCAGGCAAGGCTATCTCGTTTGCATACATACATACATACATACATACATACATACATACATATATATATCTATATCTATATATATATCTATATATATATATATATATATATATATATATATATATATATATATATATATATATATATATATATAACATCAAGATATCATTCATCCGAGCATAACAACATCATTAACCTCTATATGATGACATGACTGCAACACTAACCATCACAAGAAATAACCAACATGTATGCATGATAACACATAGACAATTAATCATGCATACATAAAAAACACATCTACCCTAATGTCCAGTTTTACAACCTCACTCTAATACCACCTTGTAACACCTCCTCCCACATTTACCCAAATTTAGAAGCTCATTAGGGTAAACATGAGACATGTGTCACTATGACTTGACCCGACCTCCTAGTTCTAGTTAAGGAAGTGGGGCCTACAAACTGAACTCATACTCATATTGTACAGGGACTACAGGTCACTTAGAGGATGAACAACCAGCCCAGGTGGCCAATCTCCAAGATGGAACCCGTTTTCTCTACCTTAGACCTATAACCACACCTTTTACATTCCCTACATGCAGTTGTGAGCCTCCAACCGCAGTCATAATCCTTGCTCCCAATGGTTATGACCTAAAATCTTCAATTCTGAGCATGTGTTCCTGGGACATGTGCCAACCACTACTCAAAATTTCCTTAATATTTCGAGAATCATATTTCTCATAACGGTAATGCTAATTATTCAAACTTGAAGCCAAATATTGACCTAATTAGGGGAATTTTGAGGTCTAAAATGGGTCTCCTAAGGAAATTATAGAGTAATAGTGGAAATAATAAAATAATATTATATTACATCATCAAATTTTAGAGGGAGAAAAAGGAAAAACTATTTTTTCAACTCGTATTTTCAACTTATCTCCTTGTGGGTTGGCTGAAATTTTGAGCAAGAACACTCGTTGGATGAAAAATTTTATTCCTCATCCAATAGTACCCATGTTGCATACTTTCAATGTACCATACTACACGAAAAATGATAAATACATGAAGAAAGTGATTGCAATCACATTTTTTCATGTATTTCTCAATTTTTGTATAGCAGGGTCCATCGAAAGTATGCAACATGGGTACTCCTTGGATAAGGAATTAAATTTTGCATCTAAAGAATACTCACATTTGAAATTTGAGTAAAACCTTGAGGAGATAAGTTGAAAATACGAGTTGAAAAAATAGTTTTATTATTTTATTATTTTTTAATATTTTTACTTTTTTACTCCAAAAATGGTGAATCATCCCCCATGGTTGACATCATTATCTTGAATCCTATTAGTTCTTATAAAGTCTATTTTGGTTGTACATTTTTCTTAGGAGGCCCATTTTAGACCTCAAAATTGCCCTAATGAGACTTCCTAGAACACACTATACATTTCGTCAAACACATGGCAAACATGTAAGATATAGGTCATGAATGCATATATGATCATAAGAGTCTGAGATTCAATTAAGAAACACTAAGAAGGCTCTATTCCCTCTCGACATAGTTGTAGCAACACTTATTAGTCTATATATTCATCAACCATTATATAACTAAACAAATCATGACAAGAGTCATAGATAACATATATCATGTAACCAACAAATAACCAACATAGGAACCATGACAAAGCAGCCATAATACCACCAACATAATCACTACAAATGCTCATAGATCACAATAGGAAAATGTCTCATATTAACATATGAAAATGCCAACCAAGTTAGGGTCTTCCACATACCACATGACAATAAATTGGGCTGAACTAAGTCTCTCTTTTAACCAATCACCCCCACACCATTTCCAAGCATGAATGTGGAATATCATGGATAAACCTAAACAAAACAAGCTAAGGATTCCACAGGTCAAACCACCTCAACCCTCAACCATAGTGATTCCACCTTTGTGGTCTAGACACCACTAACACCAACCATATCGGTGTCTACCCAAGATATCCAAGGCTCTAGGAACTAATAACTCAACCCAAAGCCTTCAAAGGCTCCAAAGAGTTTATCTAACCTAACTTGAGGGACTAGTATCTCAATGCACCAAATGCTCGAGATCATTTTTCCCAACCTAGGCTCAAGGACTAGTAACTCAACTTGAACTATTCCAGGGCTTCTAGAGCATTTGTTCCAACCCACAGCCATAAGGAACATGGCTATGTGAAAATGGAAAAATCCACAACACCATGGCTATCCAGGAAATGGAAAGAAAGGCTAAAACCTTTGTAACTCTAGGAAAATATCCATTCCAATGACAATACATAACTAGAGAATCACATGCACATACCATGCATCCATAACTCGGCAAAAAAATCACACATGTAACCTATTACTTGCAAAGCAATCCAACAGTAGTTGCAAGATCGAGTTGTTCCCTTTCACTTTCATGGTTCCCTTTTCCTTCTTTCTCCAATACAAGTGAATACTATAGTGCTCCAAGCATGTTCTCTAAGTGTGCAAGAGTATAACAAAGAATGAGAGAATGAAATGAGAGATCCAAAATTGAAATGACAAAAGCTAAACCAAAAAAGGCAATGAACTTATCCTCAGAAACCTTTTTATCATTGAGGCCTCTATTTTATTTATTTCTTTCATTTTCCCCTAATTTCTCTTGCATGCAAATATGTGTGTTTTCACCTTCATTTTCTCCTATTTTCCTTTATTTCATAAATAAAATGTTAATTATTTCCTACTTGCCTTTGCCAAAAAATTTAGCCATTAATTAATCACAAGTGATACCCATCACTAGGTTTTTCCCAACACTCATCTTGCAATATGTGTCCCAAAACCTTTGTTTTATTTTATTTACATAGAAAATTAACGAGTGGTTGTTACATAGGATGGTTGTATTTACAAAATCCCCTTGATTCATTATTGTTAGTTACAAGAAAAATTACGCATTTAAAATTATGTTGATACATAAAGAGGTAGGGTTACACTTTTTCATATATTTTAATTATTTTATGTTTGGGTTTTTATTAATTAAGTTAATTTTGGTAGAATAATTATAAATTTTAATTGTGTTGCCTATATAATGTGAATGATTTTCAAAACTTTTGAAGAGATTAAATTTATTTATGTATTCAAAAAATTATTTTAAATGATGAAAAATCATAATCTCACCAAAACTATATTTTTGAATTTTTACTAAAATAATCAAAATATAAAATAGTTAAATAATGCCAAACTATTAATTAGTAAAAATGATTTTATATAAAATTCTAATATTAAAAAATAATTTTATTCTAAATAGAATTCATAAAAAAATTATTATCAAATTATTAAAACGATAAGAGTAAATCATGATTTTACATTAAATTTTAATATTAAAAAATAATTTTATTCTAAATAGAATTCATAAAAAATTCTTATCAAATTATTAAGACGATAAGAGTAAATCGTGTGCTTTTGATTAATGTTTATCTTTAATCTCACAATAAAAAAACAAATATACCACTTCAATCCCTTAATCAAAATATCTATCATAGCTTGACATTCAATAAATAATGAAGACATGCACCACTTACTAACCATCCCTCTTTTTAAAATAAAACCAAACTAACTAGAATAACATAATATATGTAAAACTCAAAATAAATAATAAAAACATGCAAGAGTTATTAAAAATCACTCTTATTAAAATTGTTGGAAATAATACTAAGAGGGGGGGTGAATTAGTATTATCAAGTCAATTATTTTCATTTCACAATCAGATTTGTATACGCTACTTCAGTTAGTAAAAACCACGTATGTACGCAACTGCAGTTAAGGAAACCAGTGTATAACCAACAGACTTGTAATTTAAATTATTCTTCAGATGTTGATCATTAACCTGTGCATCAAACCATATAAACAGTAACCAAGAACAGTGAGACAAAACAGGCAGTCACACATAAGAACACAAGATATAAGGTGGAAACCTAATGTGGGTGAAAACCACCTGCTGCAATTCGTCTCTATCTTATTTTAATTAGAAACTTCTTTTTACAATGTTTATGTACTAGTGCAGTCTTATACTAGTACACAAGCTGCTACTTGCAAAAGGCTATAACCTTCTCTCCTTCTACAGCTTCTCCTGGAAGGGAGCTACACCCCCTTAGCTCTTGCACTAGCTGAGGTACTAGTACGTAGATGCTGACCTACAGAAGGCTAAAACCTTCTCTTTTCTTCCAGGGACCATGTTTCATAAATTTTCAGATTGGATCCATGAATAACATCAATCAAACATCAAGTCTATCTGCATCAATCAATCTCCTTGCACCAACCAAAACTCAATCAAACAATCACTTCTCTAAATGTTGTACCCAGAAAACAATAATAGTAACCAGACACCAATCCTGAACCCAGAATACTGCAACAATAAACAAAAGTATCTAAAACATATTTTATGTGACGTATGCTACTTCAAGATGAAGAACCTGCGTGCATACGCTTTTGTATTAATGCAAACCAGCGTATCGCTTCTTTTAATTATTGAACCAGCATGTATATGCGCTTTTGCTGTGCCGAACTTACGTACAGATCTATAAAAGACAATTTTCCCTTTTCAAGTATTTAGACATCAGTTATACCCAGATTATCAGATTTATAAATCAAGTCATGTGCCAAATATAACAGATCAAAATCACACAAAGATACTACTATTCAAGCCTTAAGATCTTGACCCATCAATAGAACTTATCCTTCCTCTAGCGCTCAGGTTCCTCCTTTATTCAAATCCAGCTATGCACCATTACCCAATGACCAGTATTCTAGATCTTGCTCTTCATCATATATTCAATGCTTGAGTGAATACCTTTGCTTAATGATCTCCTTCCCCTTTTATAGTCTTAGGCCTTATTCAATACCAAGGTCCAAAACCATAGAGAACCAATACCATGACCCAATACCTGGGTTCAACACTTCGGATGAGATACCATGGTTCAAAACCATAGGTCCAAATACCAAGGACTAAATACCATGGACCAAAAATGTATGCACTTTGCCTTGCATGAAAGTGTGTGCATACATATACACGCCTTTTGATCGTCGAACCTGCGTGTATATGCGACTTGGTTAAGAGGAAACTGCATATATCTCTTTTTCTTTCATTTTGAGAGCCTGAACAATGATCTGTCATTTGAGTGAGTTGCCATCAAGAACAACACCTGTGTCATAATGCCAACAATCTCCCCCTTTGGCCTTTATGGCAACCCAAGTCACTCAAAGTCATTCTCCCCCTTTGTCATCATGTGCAAAGGGTTATGCTCCCCCTGACTGTAGGCAAGGTCTGCAAGAAGATGTTCTACAAGAATATACATGACTTTATACATCATAAATGACCTTACTATCACCAAAGACTCATACATACATCCATCTTCCAACCAAGTGGGGATATACCAATATTGACTCATCCACCCAACCAAGTGGGGATACACCAAAAATTTACACAAGACAAAACAAGAACATTACATTGTCCATCCCAAGCATAGTGGGGAAACCAAAGTAGATCGTTACATGACCTTGATAAGAAAATAAATACATGATCTAGAGACGAAATAACTTCGACAGGAGTATGATAGTCATCAACAACTATCATTAGCAGCATTTGTCAATCATCATTCAGACTAGCAACCATGTTCTTCCTCAACACCTATTCAACCTGAAACAAAAAAAAACTATGAAATTGAACCAAAATCTTCTAAGATAATGCTAGCAATGCATTATTAGAAGTACATGCTCCCCCTGAACCTATGTTAGATGGTCTCTATCAGACCCATATCAGACTCATTTCATCCTGAGTCTGGCCCATTGATTTCCTTCAAACCAAAATATACATGACTGTATCCACAGAAACCTACGTATATACGCAGATGCTCCTCATGAAACTCGTGTACAACCACTTTTCTCTGAAACAGATAAGTTTCAATAGCAAGATGATGCATCAACTACTCCCAGCTTCTGTCTGAGGTATTCAAATGTCTCCCTGGGCAGTGATTTGGTGAATATATCAGCAACCTATTCCTTCGAGGGAACATACTCCAATTTTACTTTTTGTTTAAGCACTTGTTCCCAGAGAAAATGATATTTGATAGGTATGTGCTCAGTGTTTGAATGCATGACAGGATTCCTGGAAATATTGATTGCACTTTTATTATCACATAAAATGGAGATATGTGGAGTACAAGTGATTTGAAAATCTTGCAAAGTTTGCATCATCCAAAGGAGTTGTGTGCAACAAGATGCAACAGCCACATATTCCACCTCAGCTATAGATAAAGCAATTGAACTTTGTTTATTGCTGAACCAAGATACCAATCTGGAACCCATAAAGAATGCACCACCACAAGTGCTTTTTCTGTCATCCATGCTTCCTGCCCAATCTGCATCTGTATATGCATGAAGTGTGAGATCTGCATCTCTAGGATACCATAAGCCATAGTTTTGTGTTCATTGAAGATATTTGAAAATCCTCTTAACTGCCTGAAGGTGTCCTTCCTTTGGATTTGCCTGGAATCTTCCAACTATTCCCACTACATGCATGATGTCTGGTCGGGTACCTGTCAGATAGAGAAAACTACCAATCATGGATCTATAGGTTAGTTGATGTACTGCTGCTGATTCATCATTTGCACCGAGGTTGCATCATGTTACCATAGGGGTACATACTGGTTTCGAATCTTCCATGCCATATTTCTTCAAGATCTGCTTGAGGTACTTGGTTTGAGATAAAAAGATATTGTCTTTATTTTTTTGGACTTGTAAGCCAAGAAAATATGTCAGCTCATCAAGGCAAATTTTTTACTCATGGCTTCTTCATTGCTACCAAAGATGATATCATCCACATACGCAACAAGTATTAGCAATTTATCATTATCAATTTTTATATATAGATTACTATTTGCTGATCCTTTTGAAAAACCTTGTTGATGGAGGTATTTGTCCAGACGATAATACCAAGCCCTTGGAGCCTGTTTAAGACCATAGAGTGCCTTCTTAAGCCTGCAGACAAGTTTTGGATCATTTCCAAGGATGAATCCATCAGGTTGCTCAATATACACTTCTTCTTTTATGTCTCCATTTAAAAGGTAGATTTCACATCCATTTCAAATACTTTGAACTTCTGAAAGCTAGAAAGAGCAAGAAACATTCTTATGGCTTCAAGTCTAGCAACCGGTGCAAATGTTTCTTCATAGTCTATACCTTCTTGTTGAGCATACCCTTTACAAACAAGTCTGGCCTTGTTTCTAATAACATCTCCATTTTCATTCAGCTTGTTTTTGAATATCCATTTTGTCCCTATGACATTCTTATCATTTGGTCTAGGAACCAACTCCCAAGTGTTATTCTTTTCAATATGCTCAAGTTCTTCATTCATGGCCTTGACCTAGCATTCATCTTTGCATGCTTCACTTACATTTCGTGGTTCAGTGGAGGAAAGCAATGCTAAATAGCTTGAAGCTTCTGAGATAGTTCTTCCTATTTGTACACCTTCCTCTTTCTGCCCCAAAATTTGAGTTTCTGGATGATTCTTCTAAATGTACCAGGATGGAGTCTTTTCTTCTACCCTTATCTGTTCTTTTGATGCCTCATGGGTTTCTTCTTCATCATAAGTCTGATTTGATGTTGAAGGATAGTCCTCATCATATTCGAAATCTTCGGATTTTACCTGCCTAGGAATGTTTCCTTCTTCATCAACCACTACATCAATACCTTCAACAATTTTTCGATGTCTTTTATTATAACATTTACATACTTTGTTGTGGGGAGAGTAACAAAGGAGAATGCCTTCATCTGCTCTAGGTTCAAACTTGCCAAGGTTTTCATCATTCCTTTTGATGTAACATTTGCTTCCAAAAATTTTGAAGTATTTTACCATGGGAGTCTTACCATACCAAAGTTCATGAGGAGTTTGAGTGTTGTTAACCCAGACGTTTGTCTTGTTGAGAATAGTAACTGCAGCAAATGCAGCTTCACCCCAAAAGGTTGCGGGAGTTCCAGACTCATCAAGCATAGCACGAGCCATTTGTTGAACCATTCTGTCATCCTTTCAACTACTCCATTTTGATGAGGAGTCCTTGCAATAGAGAATTCCCTTCTTATTCCATGTTCTTCACAAAAATCGAAAAATTCATTCAAGGTAAATTCCCCTCCTTGATCAAACCTAAGGCATTTGATTCTGTGATCTCATTCATTTTCAACCAAGGATTTGAATGCTTTGAACTTTTCAAAAGCTTCGTCTTTATGCTTCAGAAGTCCTATTCAACACATCCTGGAAAAGTCATCAATGAACAATATGAAGTATTCTTCTCCTCGAGGTGACCTTTTCCTAGATGGACCACATACATCAATGTGGACAAGTTCAAGTGGCCTACTATTTGATCCTTCCTTCTCAGGGAAATTAGTTCTGGTTTGCTTACTAAACTGACATGATTTTCATATTGTATTGTCTGGAATTCTGATGTAATGGAGATCACGAACCATCTGATATTTTCATGCTTTCCTTATCTGAGAAAATCTTAGATGCCCCAATCTTCTGTGCCATAGCCAGTGTTCATCATTCTTGCTTAGATAGCATTATTGTTGCCCTCCCTTGAGTATGTATAAGTTATTTGGAGTTCTCATGCCTTTGATCGCTATTTCTCCTGTATCAAGCTCACGAATAATACATCCATTTGATCAAAATATTACCTCATTTCCTTGATCACACATTTGAATTACACTCAATAGATTATGATTTAAGCCATCAACATACATAACATTTCCAGCTTTGACCTTTTCTTTCAAAAAACAGAACCTTTACCTTTCATGAGTGCAGGGGTGTCATTTCCAAATGAGACCTTCCTTTCTTTTCCTAAGGCACTATATGACTGAAGTTTTTCTTTATCACCTGTCATATGTTTCGAGCATCCACTATAGATGTACCACTAATTTTCCTACCCTTCTGCATATAAGGCTATACCACATCTTTCTGGTTGTGATTCTTTCTTTCTCCATGTTTTGGGACTCAATGAAGCTTGCTCCTTCTGAGTTGTTTGCCGAAACATACTCCTGCATTCAGAATCTTCATGACCGAAGTTGTTACAAATAGAACATTCTATTTCATTTTCAAGAGCCGAAAAGTTATTGTAGGTCCTTTTCATGATCCCAGTCATACTCCTTTGTTTTTGAGTTTCTCCAGTCATGATGGTCTTGTAGGCAACACATTGAGTAGCTTTGTGTCCAAAGTTATGACAAGAGAAACATTGGCCATTGAAGAAATTCCTGCAATTATCAAACCTACCGACCAAATGATTGACATCCATTCTTGAGGCAAATTGAGAATGATTTACTCGTAGTTGGTTGGAGCTTATGTTCATCCCTGAGGTAGATTGCCCCCGATTTACTTAGTGATCTCTGTTCATTCTTAAAGTAAATTGTCCCTGATTTACCTAGTGATCTACATTATGCCTTTGTTGTCGATTGTCAACATGTTCACTTCTCCTTGCTGCATCAAGATAACTTTTGGAGGTGGATGGCTTCTGTGCTTGAGATGCTTCTTTAGTATATCCAAGACCTGTCTTGATTATAGGAGAACGCTGCACTTTGATAATCTCATCTAAAGTTTCAGATCCTTTAGCAACTCTAAGATTAAGAGCTGGTGTTCTCTCAATATCTTTTCTAAGTCCCACAATTTCACATTCTAACTTTTCATTGTGTTTTTCCCTTTCAGCAAGTTGGAATGTCAGAGTATCTAAACAAATTTTAAGTTTAGAAATTTCTTCATAAAGCCCTTCTTCATCTATAGCATCCAAGAAATCATCATCTTCAAAAGTCATCAAAAGTCTATAATCATTTCATTGTTCATCTTCATCACTATTTGAAAATCCATCACTGTCTTCATGTGTATAATAGCTCTTCTTACTTACATTATGTTTTCTGTTTCATCTAACTGGCTCCTTACCTTTGTTAAGCTTATCTTTATGAGGACACTTCGTTGCATAGTTACCGACTCTTCCAAAAGAAAAGCATTTAAAAGGTAGCTTACCTCTGAATCTTCCAGAACCCTGTTGAAGGTTCTTGACAAAGTTTGATTCTTCCTCTCCTTCTGACATATGTCTTGACTCATTGTATTCTCCTTTTCCTGAGGCTTTGAATGCAGATTCTCTCATGTCTAATGGTACCCCTTTTCTCATTTCGAAAGCAGTTAGGATTCCGTGCAGCTGTGACATGGTAATGCTCTGTAGATTCTACTTTTCTTCTATGGCAGAAACTTTTGATTCAAACTTAGAAAACAAAGATCTTAGAACATTTTCAATGAAGGTAACTTGTTTTATTTCTTCACCCAAGTTTTTGATATGATTAGCAATCTCATCTATACATAAGAAACAATTAGCCACACTTTCATCATTGTGCATTCTAAGATTTTCATATTGAATTATGAGAGTTTGTAGTTTTGCATGTTTTACCTGATCATCTCCTTCATAGCTCAAAACGAACTTGTCCCATATTTCTTTTGCAGTTTTGAGCTGCATAACCTTTACGAATTATAATTGAGATAAACTCCCTAATAGAGTATTGACAGCCTTTGCATTTGTTTCATTCTGCTTCTTACCAGCTGTATCTGTAGGAGTTGTTGATGGAAATATGTATCCTGTTTTCACGATATCCCAAACTTTTGTACCAAGAGATTGGAGATAAGATGTGATTCTTACCTTCCAATAGATGAAGTTGCTTCCATCAAAGATTGGTGGCCTGATAGATGCCTCCTTTTCGTAGTTGCTCATGATGATAGATCTTCCCTCAAGCGATCAAGATTCTTTTGAAGGACCTGCTCAGATACCAATTGTTGGAAATAATACTGAGAGGGGGGTGAATCAGTATTATCAGGTAAATTATCTTTCATTCCATAATAAAATTTGTATATGCTACTTCAATTAGTAAAAACCACGTATGTATGCAATTGCAGTTAAGGAAACCAATGTATAACCATCAGACTTGTAATTTAAATTATTCTTCAGATGTTGATCATTAATCTATGCATAAAACCATATAAACAGTAACCAAGAACAGTGAAACAGAATAGGCAGTCACACATAAGAACACAAGATATAAGGTGGAAACCCAATGTCGGTGAAAACCACCTGCTGCAATTCATCTCTATCTTCTTTTAATTAGAAACTTCTTTTTACAATGTTTATGTACTAGTGCAGTCTTATACCAGTATGCAGGTTGATACCTGCAGAAGGCTACAACCTTCTCTCGTTCTCCAGCTTCTCCTAGAAGGGAGCTACAACCCCCTTAGCTCTTGTACTAGCTGAGGTACTAGTACGTAGGTGCTGACCTACAGAAGGCTACAACCTTCTCTTTTCTTCCAGGGACCACGTTTCATAAATTTTCAAACTGGATCCATGTATAACATCAATCAAACATCAAGTCTGTCTGCATCAATCAATCTCCTTGCACCAACCAAAACTCAATCAAACAATCACTTCTCTAAATGTTGTACCTAGAAAACAATAACAGTAACCAAACAACAATCCTGAACCCAGAATACTGCAACAATAAATAGAAGTAGCTAAAACATATTTTATGAGACGTATGCTACATCAAGATGAAAACCTGCGTGCATACACTTCTGTATTAATGCAAACCAGCATATACACTTCTTTGAATTACTGAATTAGCGTGTATATGTGCCTTTGTTGTGCCGAAACTGCGTACAAATCTATAAAAGACAATTTTCCCTTTTCAAGTATTCAGACATCAGTTATACCCATATTATTAGATTTATAGATCATGTCATGCACCAAATATAACAGATCAAAATCACACAAAGATACTACTATTCAAGCCTTAAGCTCTTGACCCATCAATAGGACTTATCCTTCTTCTAGCGCTCAGGTTCCTCCTTGATTCAGATCCAGCTATGCACCATTACCCAATGACCAGTATTCTAGATCTTGCTCTTCATCAGATATTCAATGCTTAAGTGAATACCTTTGCCTAATGATCTCCTTCCCCTTTTATAGTCATAGGCCTTACCCAATACCAAGCTCCAAAACCATAGAGAATCAAAACCATGGACCCAATACCTGGGTTCAACACTTCGGACGAGATACCATGGTTCAAAACCATAGGTCCAAATACCAAGGACTAAATACCATGGACCAAAAATGTATGTGCTTTTCCTTGCATGAAAGTGCGTGCATACATATATGTGCCTTTTGATCGTCGAACCCGCGTGTATACGCGACTTGGTTAAGAGGAAACTGCATATATCTCTTTTTCTTTCATTCTGAGAGCTCGAATAGTGATCTGTCGTTTGACTGAGTTGCCATCAAGGACAACACCTGCGTCATAGCCCCAAACCTATGTCATAATGCCAACAAAAAATAAAACCAAACCAACCAAATTAGCTAATTATTTTTTATAGTTAATGTCCATTTATTATCAATGTTGAAAGAAAGCATAGGGGTTTTATGGGGAATTATTTCAAAGAAATTATATATCACATGTATTTATATTGGGGTATATATATTGACAAAAAAATGACAAAATATATTAAGCATATAATAAGGGTAAAAGGTTTTTATATTGATAGGTATAGAAAAATGAGCTCAAAGTTAATAAAATATATAAAAAGGTATAAAAAATGTTAATTAAAAAATCAATATCTACAATATCTAGTGAAAATAGAAATTTTAAAATTATAATTCTTAGTAGGTTCACATTGGTAGAGGTTAAAAAATATAATTTTTAAATATATTTTCTAATATGTAATATGATTAAAAAAATTATTTAGTATGCCATAAACACACATGATATACTTGAACTTCATTGAATAAAACCCCATAAAAAAAATACATGTAACTTGATGCAACCATATGGTTGCTACACCCTCACACCTTATCGAGACTATTTCACCCTTATAACCCTTTAAGGCTTCATCCCTATATATATATATATATATATATATATATATATATATATAAGAAGCGTAGTTTTGGTGCTCTTTCTTTAAAATCGGGACCACTTAAGGTATCAGAACCATTACAGTATCTGAAATGGTTTATATCGATTTTGGCCTTAAAAAAAACCCTTGGCAACACTTTTATTTGAAATTCACAGGAATGCGGGAAATACATGGGAAAACTCTGCTCCACGCATATACCTAGACCTCAAATATTATACATCTGCATTAATATATATTGGTGGATCCATCCTTTGGTCCATCTCTTTCCTGCAGTTATTCCATATCTCCGATCTTCGATCGGCTGATCTCCGTCGTCCGATTCTTCTTCGATCTGATCATCAACATTGAATCTAAATATTTCATTGACACCAATTTCCCACCATCGATTTACACGTAGCGGATTTGATGGCCCACATCTTATTTCAGGTGGACAATTTATATGGGGATTAACCGCCCGTTAAAGAGGTTTCCCTATTCATCCTCGCTGCTACATGTCGAAGGGTGAATGGGATCGGGTGACTGTCCCTCAATACATCTTACAGTCCTTCTACCACTCGAAATACCATGCACTGTTACGAAACTGCTTCTCCATCCAATGACCATGGTTGATCGCAATCTAACGGCTACAATTTAATTGCATATAACATAGTTGCATTCCTCCAATCCAAGCTATGTCCGCTCTAAAGCACTGATCTGATATTCCTATGGAACCGATATGGATATAAGCCACCCTTTATAAGATTTAAGATCCGGATTTCGGATCCGGTTCTGTGTTTAGCGATGATTCTTAGTGTAAATGGGGTTTTCACTTGTGGAACCAAAACCTATGTATAAAGACTTCACCGACCCCTATCAAACAATGATATTTAAAATAAAGCCCCCATCTTCTATCAATTATACGTTTAGGCATTAAACATAACAAAAGTAAGGGGTAATCACCTAGCCTGAATACAAAGAATCTGAAAGCATACAAGGGTTTCCAAAGGCCCGATAATAAATCATAAAAACAACAATATCATTCATTCAACATAAAATGATTACAGAGTCTCGCCTTGGTCAATTACACAAATTAAAAGACCTTTGTTTCAATTACAATCCATGCACTATTCCACTCTCCTGAATCCTTCCTCTTTGGCCTAATTCTTCAATTAGTGGCCTCTGTTACTAATCTGCTTGTAGGCTTACAATTCCCTCGTGAATCTCATCTCTCTGTCTCTCTCTCGACCCCTCCTTCCAGAAAAGAAAGGAAATTACATATATGTTCTATCTAACAGTTTCCTTCCACAAATGAAGGAATTCACTATATTCTTAGAAATCAAATCCTACTCTAACTAATCAATATAGCTAATTGGCTTGATCTCGATGCAGGGAGGATCACTTGCCACTTATTCCCAATTCTGTTCAGAATTAGGCAACAATTAACTATTTACATAATTTGAAATTAATACAAATTAAATAACCAAATTCTTCCTCCAAACTCTCGTTAGCCACAACATGTGACCACACCATCACATAGCTGGCTAGGCCTAGATGCTCCTGCATCAGACTGCCAAGGTTAAAAGTAATCATGATCTCCTGATCATGGGCTTATGATCTGTGTCCTCCTGGATCCCATACTTTGTTTGGTAGTCTGTCCTTTGTTACTGTTTTTGTTTGTTGTTCTCGCAGTCTCCATAGTTTAAGCTGCAGTTCCCCACTAGATATGCTCTCACTATCTGCTATTGTCTCTTCCATATATCTTACTACTTTTTGTTCCTCATCACAATTTATGTCAGACTTCCACACTTTAATTTGAAATTTACCATTACCTTCACCTGTACAATTCTTTCCAGCCAATCTTCCTTTCTCCTTTTGTCCTCTATTTAGTTTATTGTAATTTTGTTGTATGAGTCTCTACAAATCATCAATTTCTTTGTCCACTCCACTACTTAGATGATGAATACTATTCCTCTACAATTGGATGTGTTCTTGCATTAGAACATCATAATCCCTGTGCCAATACCTTCTCCATTGATCCCCTGCAACAATTCCAGTTCCTTCCTCTAATTTCTCATTCATAGTTTCAACTCTTCTTACTTCAATTCTCAGTATCCCTGCAACTCCACGAATTTCTTGAAAACTAAGAATTCTTCCTGCTTGCTTAGATACTTGGAATACTCCTTCTTCTAGTAACTTAATGTCTACACCCTTAAGTATCATGGCATCATATTTGTTTGCTTCTAAAATGTTATCTTCAGCCTCTTCTTCATCAATAAATCCTTGTATCACAATAGTATTCTTGTTACTATCATCTCCTGAACTCATCTCCAGTTCAACAATTCCATACTATATATTCAACATCATTCCATGTTTCTGAGACATTCTATTCTCATCCTTCCTTACCTCGATTTGATCTTCAGAATCAATTCCTTGTTTTGAATTGACTTCACATTCACTTGTTCTTGCATATAAATCTTGACCAGAATCAATAAATTCATTAAACACAAATGCTTTACCCTATTTCCTCATTATCCCAACATTTTTGACAACTTCTTTTCCATATAGTCCTTCATTACTTTGGCTTTCTTCAAGGTCAAAAATATTCGATAACAATTTAATATCTATAAAGTCTTCTATGTCAATCTTCAGTAGCTATTCTCCTTTGGCTTCAGTCTTCAATAGTTGTCTAATATCTGCATAATTCACTACAGCTATGTTTAACAACTGCTCTTTCCTCTGCATCACAAGATTATGTGAATTTCCTTCTTCTAACTTCTAAAAAATCATATCTTTTCTTTTCCCTTCACTTATGACAACATTAAACAGTTGCCTTACTTCAGTGTATTCTGCATTTACACACAAAATATTAGTTTCATATGAATGGATGTCTTGTTTTCCAGGCATTCCTTTGGCCTCAATAATTCCTTTGCCATCCTCCTTTTGACATATCCCTTGGATGTCATCTAATTGGACATCTTTCTTCACTTTACTGTAACTTTTCTCTTTATTCTTCATATGACTATGAGTAGTCATCACTTCACCTATTGATATGACAGTTTCCATTAACTGCTTATTTTCCCTCAAGTCTACATAACCTGCAAACACACAACAACTTTCAGTTTTCAAAATACAATACATTTCATCCTCTTTTGATGCTTCAAGCACCAATCTTCCATCATAGATCTTCTGGATTTCAGCAGATCCTTCTTACTGTGACTCCATTTCTTTGAGTCTCTCCTTCTCTAACAAATCAATATGATTTTTTTTAAGTTCCCTGAACTCATTTATCAGCTTTCCATTCCACCTCTATTGCAATAGCTTCCACTTGACTCTTTTCTTCATCCTCCATCTGTATCTTTGGTCTTCACTTGTCTTTCTTTGTAGCCCTTCTGTTATTATATTCACTTCTACTCTTGTTACTACCGGGCTAGTCTCGTGTTCTTCATTCTGTGCCAGTTGCTATACTTCTGCAATCTAATTCCTTCCTCAAATTCATTCTCATGTAGTTGATCATCTCTTTTAAATGGTTGGTTTCTTCCATCTTTATCTTGTTGGATTAATACTTCTATTTCCTTCATGTCTCTGAGGACATAACTTCCTTGTTGCTCCTGATCTTCCATTTCACCTTCAAATAATCTCTGCTCAATTTCTCTGATTTCAGCATCATATTTATTAATGTTGTCTTCCATACCTGCAGTCACATCATTAACTAAAGATTCTAATCATTTACTTAACACTATAAATGTTAGAGACATTTAATCTTTATCATGCATAGTAACCATATCCTTTTCTTTATCAGGTTTTGAAAGCTTCATTTCTCCTTCAGGTTCCTTGAGCAATATTTCCAAGAATTCTATTTCCATATGAAATCTCTCCAGCAGTTCATCACAACTTCCATTCTCAGCTTCATTCTTTTTCTGGAAATCCTTCTGAGTTATCCTGTTTTCTTCACTATCATATTACAAAGTTTTTTCATCAATTTCATTAAAAGATTCTTCGGTTTACCTTCT
This sequence comes from Pinus tabuliformis, assembly GCA_031772625.1. NCBI lineage: Eukaryota > Viridiplantae > Streptophyta > Pinopsida > Pinales > Pinaceae > Pinus > Pinus tabuliformis. The sequence continues at coordinate 915,099,755 of CM062816.1, forward strand.
TGGAATACCACTATGGCATTTTCATTAGAATTCTAGTCCATATCAACTTCATCTGACTATCTTACACCAAATAGAATTTCACTTATGAACTCTTTCTACCATAATAAATCAGCACCTTCTTCCTCTAAAAGGCATCCTCCATCATACTTCACCTCAAGAGTTTCATTCCTGTTTGTGACAATTTCACCAGACTTTCCATCATCCTTTGCATATCCTGCAAACATACACAAACTATGAGAATTAAAATCACAAGGCTTAATTTCCTCATCTACTTCCTTTGTCATCATATCTTCTAATTGTTCTGAACTATGTCGATAGTCCATGAGATCTTCAGCTGATCTCCCATTATCCTCTTCACCCAACATTTCTCCTGTTCTGGTCTACAAATGGAAACTTCCATTTCTGCCTCTGCTTCTCTGAGGATTTCCATCAACCACTTTACCTGTTCTTGTTGCAGCCTTCTTTGCAACTTAGGCCACTTCACTGGCTTCCCCTTCAAGATCCAACCTTGTCTTTGGTTCTCCTTTAGTAGCATTACTAACACATCGAGTTCTTCTCTTATCTCAGCTATTTCCTTGTCAATCTCTGCTTGACTCATTTGTTTCCTATGGATTGTTTGAGCACCCTCCTCATTTATCTTGTAGCCTTCCTCTGAACCTTCCATATGACTTTCCACAACCATCTTCTCTTCTATGTGAGCTCTACATCTGCAACCAATCAACTTCCTTCTAAGTTGATCTTCTTACCAAGCTTCTCCTCTGCCTGGTCTCCAAGTCCTATTTCTATAGAACTTGCACTGAGCAATCTTGCTCTCTCTCTCTGATTGCTCCACTCACTTCTCTTAAGGACTCCTCTGTCCCTATCTATTCCAAGCCTCAGCTAGAATGAGGTTCTGCTACAATCTCTAAGAACTTCCAAAAGTTCTTCTACAATCTTACTGTTGTAGTCCTATGCCCAACATTGCCATTCATTCAACTGTTGCTACGGTCATACCTTTGTAGTCATAACCTTCATAAGCAAAACATCCTTCTCGGAGGAAAGTTTCTTCCTTTTTCCTGCTCTGATACCAAAATGATGCAACCATATGGCTGCTACACCCTCACACCTTATCGGGACTATTTCACCCTTATAGCCCTTCAAAGCTTCATCCCTCATATATATATATATATATATATATATATATATATATATATATATATATATATATATCGGAAGCATAGTTTTGGTGCTCTTTCTTTAAAATCGGGACCACTTAAGCTATTGAAACAATTGCACTATCGGAAATGGTTTATATCGCTTTTAGCCTTAAAAAAAAAAAAAAAAAAAAAACGGGCAAAACTTTTATTTGAAATACACAGGAATGTGGGAAATACACGAGAAAACTCCACTCCATGCATATACCCAGACCTCAAATATTATACATCCATGTTAATATATATCAGTGGATCTGTCCTTTGGTCCATCGCTTTCCCATAGTCATTCCATATCTCTGATCTCCAATCAACTGATCTCTGCCATCTGATTCTTCTCCGATCTGATGGTTAGCATTGATTCCAAATATTTAACTGACGCCAATTTCCCACCGTCGATTTGCGCGTAGTGGATCTGACGACCCACGTCTTATTTCGGGCAAAAAATTTATACGAGGATTAATCGCCCGATAAAGCGGTTTCCCTATTCACCCTCGCTGCTGCGTGTCGAAGGGTGAATGTGATCGGGTGACTATCCCTCAATATAGCTTACAGTCCTTCTACCACCCGAAATACCATGCACTGTTACGAAACAACTTCTACCATCCAATGACCATGGTTGATTGCGATCTAATGGCTACGATTTAATCGCATATCGCATAGTCGCATTCCTCCAAGACAAGCTCTATCCACTCTAAAGCGCCAATCCGATATTCCTATGGACCCAATATGGATATAAGCCACCCTTTATAAGATTTCAAATCTGGATTTCGGATACGGTTCTATGTTTTGTGAAGATTCTTAGTGTAAATTGGGTTTTTGCTTGTGGAACCAAAACCTATGTAAAAAGACTTCACCAACCTATATCAAGCAGTGATATTTAAAAGAAAGCCCCCGACTTGTATCAATCATATGTTTAGGCGTTAAACATAACAAAAGTAAGCGGTAATCACCCGGCCTTAATACAAAGAATCTAAAAGCATACAAGGGTTTCCAAAGGCCCGATAATCAATCATAAACACATCAATATCATTCATTTAACATAAAACGATTACAGAGTCTCGCCTTGGCTGATTACACAAATTAAAAGACCTCTGTTTCAATTACAATCCACACACTATTATACTCTCCTGAATCCTTCCTCTTTGGCCTGATTCTTCAATTAGTGGCCTTTGTTCCTAATCTGCCCATAGGCTTACAATTCCCTCGTGAATCCTCTCTCTCTGTCTCTCTCGACCCCTCCTTCTAGAAAAGAAAGGAAATTACATATATGTTCTATCTAACAATTTCCTTCCACAAATGAAGGAATTCAGTATATTCTTAGAAATCAAATCCTACTCTAACTAATCAATATAGCTAATTGGCTTGATCTCCACGCAGGGAGGATCACTTGCCACTTATTCCCAATTATTTTTAGAATTAGGCAACAATTAACTATTTACATAATTTGAAATTAATACAAATTAAATAACCAAATTCTTCCTCCAAACTCTCGTTAGCCACCACATGTGACCACACCATCACATTGCTGGCTAGGCCTAGATGCTCCTGCATCATAACTTATATAAACTCATACCATAACTTATATAAACTCATACTATAAAGTGTCAATGAAAAACTAACTTATACGCCACCATACCATGAAGTGTCAATGTTATAAACATAACTACAAAAGGCTTACTCTTAAGCATAAATGTGCTAAACAGGGAACTTGCTAAACATGAGAAGAGGTAAATCATGTTAATGAAGAGTCTTGCCTCAATATGTCACTTGAGGATCAATGTTAATAGGTTCTAATAAAGTCATACCCATCTAAAGAATTTTAGTAATAGAAATATAAAAATATCGAATTTGTGTTCCTTTCCGAAGAGAGTCGATCAACTCATCGAGTGGTGGTGTATATTATCTTTTATTGAAGAAAAATGTCTTAATTAAAGAGTTGTGATAATATCATATCATAAAAACCATCTTTATTTATTATATATATATATATATAGATATATATATATAAAATAAAGAAAGATGGTTTTTATGATATGATAATATAATTGATGATTATGTTGATATTATGTTTATTTCAGAATGTGTTTTTTATAATTTTTATTTAATTATCAATAATGATTAAGTAGATAGTGGAGATTTAAATTCTATAGAATTGTTAGAATATTCATAATAGTGTACATATATCAAAGGCTAAGATTTATCTCTAAGTTACTTATCCTCTTTTTAATTAATTTATCTCTAATTAATTAATTAGAGAAAATATCAATCAACGTCTTGTCATATTGGGTATGTGGTATTGATAAGTCATAGTTTTGGGTTATGAAATTGTAATGAAATCTATTTACAAGTTAATAATTTCCATTGTAAAATGAGATTGAATCTCTGTGGTTAAGAATATTGTTTAGCTCATATGCTAATTATTTTTACAATTAATAATAAATACAATTTAGTGAAATTTTATGATTTTTGGCAAATGTCTATTGTCTTAAGTGTTTTCATGTTTATCATGGATTGGTCTGATGCTTATAGATATTTACAAGTCATTTAATATACATTACTGGCTAGTAATAATTTAAATGGTTGGTAAATACCCATAGGCATCAAACTCACAATGTCAACATTAAAAAAATATATTCTTAACCTCTAAATAGGATTTGTGACAATACCATGGCTCATTAATAGCACATGTCCAAAAACGTATAAATCATACTCATATGTAATACCCAAAAGGCATAAATCATATTCATACATTTTATTTTTTAATTAATCAAGCTAATTAAAAGGATAGAAAGGGAATACCTATTTTGGAATAGGGTTTTTTGAATATTGATCTGATTACTAATATTTACTAGGTTGATATTACAATTTTAACCTTCATGGAATTTTTTAGAATATTCTTAGAAGGAGTCACATATCAAAGGTTGAGATTTATAGCAAAAGTAGTTATGCCCTTTTTATCATTTTAATTAAATTGAAAAAGTGTTATCTGACTTTTAGCATGTGGTATTAATAACTCATGTATTAACGCATGGTGTTCTTAGAAATCGTACTTATAGATTAAGAACCTTCAAGATAAACTGTAGTGAAATTCCATAGTTAAGAATCTTGATAAGGCATGTATTATCCCATGGTATTTTTCACAATCTATTTATAGGTTAATAATCTCCATAATAAAGTGGGATGAAATTTCATGGTTAAGAATCTCATTACATTTTTTGTAGTGTATGTGTTTAACTTATACATTAATTAAATTTTAATTAATAATAATAATTTAAAATAAACTCATATTTAGCTAATTTTAGGTATTTAGCTAATTCATATGACTATACTAGTTGATAATTAAATTGAAATCTATCAACATAATTTGTGAAAGATTTTTTCAATAATGGGTTGAAAATTAAAGCAGCGCAATTATGAAATTTGTATTTGTTTTTAGAAAGGCTTAGTTAATTCTTCATGTGAAAGTTAATATTATCTTTCAAGAAATGGTGCATAATCCTTCAATTTGATTTAAGGTTTAATTGTATATATTAATGTATTGGTCAATGCTATGAAGTGTAGAATATCTTGAATATTATTTGCAATGATCATGCCACACTTATACTAGGAGTAATAATATATTAAATAATTTTGAATGAATATAAAGCAAAGATGAGAAATAGTGACATTTTTAATGCTCTTTGTAAGAGTTGAAGGGTTATTCTACCTTTATAGTAGCAAGGAGGTTGTAATGTATATGAAGAAGGGTATGTATATGACATGTTAGATTTGGTACTTTCCAATACCTCCTCAATAAGCTAGTTATAGTGAGTTGTAACTTCAAATAGGGATTTGTATTTTCCTAGTTGTCATAGTTATCTTTAACTGTTATCATGCCTCTTCCATGTTTGTATAATGGAGGTCTTCTATTTACTGTTAAAATTTTATTAATACGAATTCAATTTTTCTTCTGGAGGAGCGAGAGAAGCATGGTTTTTTTAGCAGCATCATCTAGGGTTTGACGTAGATGGATTTCAAAGGGGGAGGGAGATGGGCTCCCTCCTATTAGAACGTAGTAATGCATAAAGGGAATGGGATCAAGATGGGATTTAGGGAACATGGATATGGTATGTTAGAGAATATCCATGGGCTGGAGAAAGTAGATGGGAAAGGACAAAGAATAAATGAAGACAAGGGCCTAGGAGGGAAGCAAACGAACCAGTAGAAACATCACAAGTCAAAAGGCTCCACAAGGTTTTCTAATATAATAACATCAGTGATCCCAATGACATCCGAGATCCAGACCTTCATGGAACGTATGAGATCATATGTTGTTATATGCAATTTCATGGGTCTCTGGCCTAGAAGAACATCTTTTTGTGATTGGATCAAACATCATTGTAAAACGAGGGGAGAAATAAAGCTACATCTAGGGTCAAAAGGCTTTTTCATAGTGGTGTTTTCCAATATGGAAGACAAAGACTGAATATTTGATGGTGGTCCTTATTTTTTTGCATCAGCTAGTTTATACATGAGGCATTGGATGGAGAATTTCACCCCAGAGAAGGAAACCTTTACATGCGTCCTAGTTTGGGTCAGGTTGTACTCCCTTCCCCTTAACTATTGGCTTCCTACAAATTTAAAGTTGAGAGGAGTTTCTCTTGGAAAAATCATTAAAATATTAGAAGCAAATTTACAAGGAATATGCACAACATATGAAAAAATTTGTGTTGAAATGGATGTCTCTCGGGCTTTGCCTGAAGCTATCAACAAGAGTTTCGTGATGAATTTTGGATACAACTGATGGAATATGAACAAAACCCTTTTAGATGTAGAATATGCCATAAACATGACTGCCTGATAAGGGAATGACCCTTAAGAAAAGTGGAGGAACAGAGAAAAGAGACAGACTGAAAGGATGCAAATGGTTTTTTTAGAACCAATCCGAGGGGAAAACCTAATAAAAGACATCAACAAAAAAGGAAAGGAAGGAAATATCAGAGAAATAGCTTTGAACTCCTAGCTGAGGAAAACTAAGAGGGACAAGGTGGGGAAGAAGAGGACAGGGAGGAAAAAGGAGAAGTAAAAGAGGAAGAAATGGTGCAACCAAATGAGGACTATGGAAAACAAGGAGATATCCCATATTTATCAAAATATTTTGAGGCAAACATGGAAATGATCCTAAACAAACTAGGAACAGAGTATTTAGAACTGCAGGAGATAATCGAGTGGGCAGAATAGGAGAGGAAATATGGGATAGATGCAATCAACACATACCAAATGGATCGAATCCAATATCTATACTTGATGAGAGAAGAGACAAGGTTATGGGGGTTGAAAAGACTGTATCCAGAAAAAATAATGGGATCTCTGAAGGGATCTTAGCTAGGAGTGAAATAAATGAGAGCTCAAATAGTTCTGGCACCACGAAAGAGCCAATGAAAAAGAGGGATGAAGGAGAAAAATGTCACCCTCAAGGAGTTCGGATCTATGTTAATAAACTCTGGTAAGATGACAGCGTTAAGCTCACCCTCCTTAAATCGTAGTTAAATCATGAAGGTTTTATCATGGAATATAAAAGGCATTAGTAGCCTTAGGAAACAATGGTTGTTAAAAAAAAAAGATTCAAATGGAACAACCTGATATCATTCTTTTACAAGAGTCAAAGTGCTCAATAGAGAAAATAAAGGAGTTAAGTAGGAGATTAAGGAGAAGGTATGACACATTGGTGGTGAAGCGCAGGGCTCAACAGGGGGATTGGCCATCTACTAGAGACCCTAATGAGTGATCTTACTAGACTCTGAAGACAATAGATCATACTTATCAGTAGAAATCTAGTTTATAGGAACCCCAAGCACAACAGTGTTTATAAATTTTTATGGGCGTCAAATAATTGAGGATAAGATCAAGCTTCTACAAGGTTTGAGTAAGATAAAGATTAGGAAAGGGCATCACCCTTGTATTTTGCGGGCAGACTTCAATATGATAACCTATCTATAATAGAAGAAATGTGGCGAAATAAGAGTATATAGAGATGCAAGAAAATTTAAGGAATTCATTAAGGAGACCAACCAAATTGATATGGAAACATTGAATGGATGCTTCACTTGGAGTAATAAGTGGGGAGGGCAACATCAAGTGGCATCCAAACTTGATAGGTTTTTAATATCAGAAGATTTACTATTGAGAGGGGTAGATGTGGTAGCAAATATCCATCCCTGTGGAGGGTTTGATCTTTGGCTAGTGCTTTTAATGCTACAACTGGTAGGTAGCCCCAAAAATAAGCCCTTTAGATTTGAATCATTCTTATTACAGCACCCTACCTTCATGGAGAATATCAAAGGATTATGGGAGGAATGGATCACATTTAGAGGCTCTAAAATCTACACCATACGGAATAGGTTAAAACATAATAAGTTGAAATTAAAGCAGTGGAATAAGACAAAATTTGGGAAGAAATTTCAAGAAAAAAAGGAATTGGAACATAAAATATAAGAACTACAACAACGAATTATCTCTAAAGGTTACTCAGAGGAAATTAAAAAAGAGGAGATGGAGTTACTAAAGAAGTGGGAGGATAGATATAAATAAGAGGAAATTATATGGAGACAGAAATCTCGAGTGTTATGGCTCAGGGAGGGGGAGAGAAACACTAAATTCTTTCACTAGTCAACACTTGATCATAGAAACTCCAACATAATCCTTATAATAAATAATGAGATGGGGAAAACTTTTGAGGCTCATCAAGACATTGAGGAGGTCTTAGTTGAGTACTTTTAAAAGATATTTGAAGAGCCCCAAGTGCAGAGAAGGAAATATATCCAAAGTATTGTGAGGCATATCCTAGAGGTGTTCACTAGAGAGCACAATAAGAATTTAAAAATGCCAGTCTCCATGGAGGAAGTGACATTGACAGTGAATGAAATGGCTAATCGAAAATCCCATAGACCGGATGGATTTACTATATACTTCTTTAAATTTTGTTGGGAAATTGTCAAATATGATATTTATGAGGTGCTGGCAGACTCCTAAGAGTCAACAACAATTCTCAAAGCCATGAATTCAGCTTTCATAACCCTTATTCCCAAGGAGGAATTGGCTAATACCCTTGAAAATTTCAGGCCGATAGCTCTTTGCAATTTTTTATATAAAATCTTATCCCAAGTAACAGTTAATTGAATGAAAACAATTCTTCCCTATCTGATCTTGGATGAACAATTGGGTTTGTTGGAGGTCAAAAATATTTTAGACAATGTAATTATGGTGCACAAAGTAGCTCACTCGATGAAAACCCAAAAAAATGCATGTATGATTACGCAATTACATATATGTAAATCTTATGAGAAGATCAGTTGGGAATACATGGTAGCTAGTTTACAAGTATTTGGATTTGATGAAAACTAGATCAACTAGATTATGGAATGGTCACATCACCTAGTTATTCAATTTTTATTAATGGAGCCCCATCAAAAAATTTCTTCCCATCTAGAGGAATTCGGAAAGGGGACCCATTGTCTCCCTTCTTGTTTATCTTAATGATGGAAGGAATTGGGACATTGATAGGAGCGTCCAATAGAGGAGGAGACACAAAATGACTTAAGTTGCATGAGGATGCTTAGGTGACCACTCATCAACAATTTGTGGATGATACCATTGTTCATGGCACTCATATAGTAAAGGAGGCATGTCATGTTAAAGCCACTCTAGAGACCTTCATGAAGATGTCAGGTATGGAGTTAAACCAATAAAAGTATATAATTTTCTTTTTTAACACTCACATTGTTATCTAGAGAAATCTATCAACTATTCTAGGGTTCCAAAGAAAACCCCTCCCTTATAAGTATTTATGGGTTCTCCTAATAGTGCAAGCCTGGAAGAAATCCAACTGGGAGAGAGTAAGCTCCAACCTTGAATATAGGCTTAAAACATGGATGGTGAGAGTGCTAAATTTGTCAGGGTAATTGGTACGAGTAAAGGCAGTGTTGTAGGCTATCCCATGGTATATCTTATTTTTTCTTCCTATGCCTAAGGGGGTGTTCCAAAAAATAAGGTAGGTCCAAAGAAACTTCCTGTGGCGAGGGCAGAGGAAAAATGGAAATGGGCACTAGTGGCATGGAACATGGTCTATAAATCCAAGCATGTAGGAGGCCTTGTGTTGCAAGACGTTGAGATAATTAACAGAGAAAATGGGGCCAAATTGTGGTGGAAATGGTTAAAAGGAGGGGAGACACCATGGGCGAAACTATGGAAAGAAAAATATGCCCCTAATTTTCAACTAAAAGACCTAATAAGGCTCATGGGTTCAATCCAAGGGTCAACTATATGGAACCTGGCATGGACTAACAAAGAAATTATACAATAACATAGATTTTAGGAAATTAGAAATAGAAAGGATGGCCTATTCTGGGAGGATGCCTGGAAACAACAACTGAAATTAAATAAACTAGAATGGTAGGGCCTTCAGGTAGCTAAAAGAGATAGGGGCATAAGAAAGTCCACAAATTTTAGTCTAAAGGACTTGAAAATAACAAATGGAGAAGATGGAACTTAAACATCCTCCACCAAGAAAATCTGAGTGATTCAAACAGACAAGATATCACATAGGAACTTAACAAAAGGCAAATCCATATGAATGATGATCAAGACCGACTCCGATAGGGGCATCGAGAAGGGGGATATTTCAACCTCGAAGGAGCCAAGACATACCTTTGAGTTGAACATATTGAATTCAATGACCCATCCTGGAGTAAAATCTCGGTGGTCCCTCATTGGATGAAAATTAAAATGTTTATGTGGTTAATCTTGCACAGGAAGGTGCTAACCTGGGAGGATTTAGTTAAGCAGGGGATGATTGGTCCATAATGGTGTTGCCTATGTTATATGCAAGAAGAAAAAATTAACCACCTTCTAAACACCTGTAGATAGACGAAATATCTATGGGAATGACTCACCATCATCTACAGACAAACTGATAGAAACAAGGAAAGTATACAAGAAACAACTAGAAAATGACACTTAGAATATACTAAGAATGAAGTGGTGAACATCACCTAGAACTTGATTCTAGGATTTATGCTCTAGTTAATCTAGAAGGAACACAACCTATATATATTTCGTGATAAAAATATCTCAGTTGCAAAATTAATTGAAGAATTTGATCCTCAACTTAAGGAAACCATCAGTAGCAAAAGAATTCAAACCTTCCCCTTAGGAAGCGATATTTTTTTTTTTGACCTTGATTACTTGATTGATTCCAACCATAGACCCAGGTAAATCCCTAGAATGTCAGGCTCTACAATGTGGCAAGCTCCTTCGGAGGCTTTTTGGAAATTCAATTTAGATAGAGCATCCACGGGCAACCTAGGAAAGGCTAGAGCCAGAGGAACCATTCAGGATTGGATGAGTATAATTCAAAAGGTTATACTTCATTAATATTGGACAAGACACAAACAATGTAGCAAAGCTCCAAGTCCTGAATGAGGGGCTAGAAATGTTGCGACGAGGGAGAATGGTGAAGGAAATAGTGGAGGGGGATTCTACATTATCTATTCAAGTAGTACACATACTTTAATGTGGCTCTCATATGAATAAAGTCATGAAAAATTGGCGCCTCGTCGAGATAGTCCATGGGATTAAGGAACACTCGGAGGAGTTGAAAATGGTGGAGTTTGCTTTAGTAAGACACTCAATTAATGCGCTGGCAGACAAAGTGGAAAACGAAGGGGTTGAGAGTGCCAGGTTAATCATCGAGCTGGCATGGGAGGACACAGTGGACATACAACTAAAGGAAAACTACCAAGTACTGGTGAAGTGACTAACATGGGGTGGTTCAAGATGAGGGTAATGACTCACTTGATGAAATGAATATTTAATAATCACCATGAGTCAACAAGTAGTGGTTGTTATGGATGATCGGGTAGGTACTTTTCGTCAAGATATGAAGTAAATGACGATCAATGATGGGAAGGAGAAGAAACCAGTTTCACTCAATCGTCAGTCAAGAGGTCGCATTAATAGGAAAGGGTGGTTTGATGAGTGGAGAAGGAAAATTCCCAATGTAGAGCTGTACTGGACAGGAAAATGGAAATAATGAGCCTACACAGACTGTATGGATAGGCGAATGATGAGGAAGATGTCTCCATATTCCCACAAGTGTATTGTAACACCATCAATAAGTGGAAGCTGCTAGAAATAGATAGGGAAGGTTCTCAAAGGACATGGTAAAATGATATGTTCTAGATGTTTCCTTTATATGTTAAGGATGGAAGACACATTAGATGTATAGTGATAAGTGTGAAGGATACAAGGAGGAAACATAGTGAGAGAGAGTCTATTCATCTGAGAATCGTGTCCTTCAAGACAGTTATGGATAAGGGGAGAATTTTTTGTGGCAGGATGCGAGGGAGACCAAGAGTTAGGGAAAATTTTAAGAACCCCCCCTAAATTTGCATGTATAATAAATGGGCGAATCTCCATGGTATATAGGAAAAATGGAAGGCGATTTTATCAATAATATGATATGTATATATAATTTTTTGGCGAATCTCTCACCAGGCATGGCGAATATTTTACTCAATTATAAAATCGTGTTTATTGAATACACAAATGAAATCATTGCATTTCTTTAAAATATCTTTTGAAATCAAAATTACCGAAATTACATATCGATAACCTAGTGGGTGTAGGATAAAATTCACCTGTGCCATTCACACAAAGCATGAGAAAAAACCTAATACTGTATATAAAACCAAGAAAAATTCAAATTCATCACTTCTAGGGACCTCGTAACCACCTTGCCAATACACAAGTATGTTCCTGTTTGCAATTAGAAAAATTACCCAAATTACAACTCTTAGGGGGATGAAATCTATTTATCCCTCTGAGCACTTGGTAGACCCAGAATTAAGATGGATCTAAGATGATAGAATTTCCCCTTTAAATAGTCTATGCTCACATGAATACCATGGGTCAATACCATGGGTTACCATAAACCTGGAGCTTAAAAATTACTATTAGTAATTTATAAAAATTAATAAAATTAATAGTTTATTTTTATTTTATTTTTTATTTTAACCAAGCTAAAATGTTTAACATACATTAAATTACAACATCCATTTTTACTCTTGATCGGATCAAATATTTTTTCACTCTATGCTAGTTTTCATATCACGATATTTGATACCTCTCGGGGGTTAGTAGATCCAGAGTAAAGATGGATCTATGCTAGTTTAATTCCCCCATTTAAATAGGCTACATTCCAGGTGAATACCATGGGTCAATACCATGTGCCATTTTGGTGAATACTATGGGTCAATACCATGTGCCATTTTTATTTTTATTAATACTAATATTAGGGTTAATAATGTTTTTTTGCATGGTATTAATAACAATCAAGTCCATGGTATTTGTCCCATAGTATTTTGCCCATAGGTTTCACCTAAATATAACGCATTTTTTGAGTGTTCGTAAATATAAGGTGACTTATGGAGTAAATATAAAAAAATATTTTATTTGTTTACCATACCTCTCGTTTATTTATATTTTTATTAGTTTACCATACCTCTTTTACAAATATGGTATTTGGCCCATAGGATTCACTTAAATAAAACCTCTTTCTTGAGCCTTCATAAATAGAATGAGGGTTATGGACTAAATATAAAAAGATGTTTTATTTATTTACCATGCGTCTAGTTTATTTATATTTTTATTTATTTACCATACCTTTTGAGTAAGTATAAAAAGACGTTTTATTTATTTACCATACCTCCATTTTACTTATATTTTTATTTGTTTACACCCATGCATGTACATAAGGTGACTTATGGAGTAAATATAAAAAATGTTTTATTTATTTACCATACCTCTCATTTATTTATATTTTTATTAACTTACCATACCTCTTTTATAAATATGGTATATGGGCCTTTGGCCCATAGGATTCACTTAAATAAAACCTATTCTTGGAAATGGGCGAATGGAAGGTTGTAACTTCTAATTTCAAGGGCTAAATTTACCTTTTTTACCCTCTCCCTTAAAATAAGGTGGGCTATTTGAGGTGATTTGTAAAAATGTATTATGATACAAAATATTCGCCCACTAAAAATTTAAAACCCCCTAATTTCGCCAAAGGGCGAACATTCGCCCCTAAAATTTTCTATGCCAAGAGTGGATTCTCAGAGCTCCACAGCTGGTAAGAGGAACACAACGAAGGATGTGACGAGGGAGGCAACATTAAACTAAAATGCGACTGTCCTAGGGAAAGGCAAAGAAATTGTCAAAATCTGGGAAAATGAGGCAAGGCACCTCCCAAGGAGCATCCCAGACAACAAAATTAAGGAAGAGGTCGACTGGATCATAGACACGGGGAAATCCTAAATGAGGTAGATGGTCTATCATATAAATTTGGCGATGACATGGCATGTTAAAACCTTAGTGGGAAAGTTGCAAGCGGAGGCGGCAAAAGAGAAAACCAGGTGTCAAATGGAACACTAGCTACAACTGAAGGAAATTGAGAAACGATTGTGGGATATATTGGAGGCCCTCCAAAGGGTGGAAAAAATAGAGTGCTTGCAAGATGATAGAATTGGATATATGAACAAAATATTCTTAATTTATTTGAAATATAACCATAACCTAGATATCACACTAGGACGGGGACAGGGAGATGTGACCAAACTGACGAAATATACGGTCAGACAGGTAACCGAAGCTAGCGGCAAGAAACTAGTGACACAGATAGTAGGGACAGATGAAACAATAACTCCAACAGAGAATATTACACCTTCGTCTGGGTCACGCATGGTAGAAGCTCAATCAATGTTCTCGGATAAATAATCATGATTATGTGTCTATTTTTTTTTTAGTGTTTTTGTAGGCCAATCATAGTAATATCATGATAGGTAGGTCTATAGGTGTAGAACACAACGGTATATTTATAGATGAATCGCCTTCAAGTGGTAAATGACTAAGTAGCAATAGAAGAAAAGAAAAATTTGCAGATAAGCCTAGGATATACCATAGACAAAAAAAATTTATGGCATGTCTGGCTAAGTTTATGGCATGTCTGGCTAAGTTTTTGTGCAAGACTATAATTTAGTTCCGTTGGTCTAGTTTCCAATTTGGAAGACTAGCAAGTTATGATGTAGTATACTATTTTATAGTAATATAAGGTTTTCTACTAACTTACCAAAATAAAAATAAAAATTTTGATTAATACCAATTGATACTCTTACATGGTGGGCGTTTCTACCTTCGTGAATTCTTATTTTTCTTTTCACTTTTAGAATTGAATGGGGTTTATTTTGAAAATATGTTTGATGAAGGTTTCAAGAATATGTATGTTAATGTTGAATCCTTTAACTCTCAAATCTAAATGTACTCTTTGTAGATCAGTGATATATCCTGACAGAGTCCTCAATGGATCATGGTCCATATTTCGTAGCATTGACCTAGATTTTGTGGTCACATAGTGAAATATTTGTATTTTTAAAAATTAAGCCTAAGATCTATTGATGAGTGGAGATATATTCTCTTGCACACTTTTTGTTCAAATCATGGTAGATATCTATAACCCAATGCATGGTTCTAGTTGTTTTTGTTGTAGGCATTTGAGGGTTTGCAAATTCTTCATCTGTGGCATTTGTTTTCATCATGGATTTGTTGATCTATTTTTGTATTTCAAAATAAATTATTTGAATGGTAAAAACCACTGATTTAGAGCATAGATCTGATAAATATGAGATTGGATATTAGTAAATTTGGTGGTGGGGTAAATTATAGCCTTATATTTATATTATCTTCGTGAATAAGGTTTGTTCCATTTTTGTTGTAGATTTTTTTGATAGTGGGATACTTTACATCAATCTCTTCCGATCATTGGTCAATTGTTGACATCTTGTTCTGATCCACACTATCATTAGTTGATGGAAGCAAGGGACGATAATGATTACATTTAGAGATCCTATACTAAGACAAGTCAACACCACAACCTACAAGATTTTCCATTTTATATTTCATAACAAACCCACATCCCATGCATGACATTTACAGTGCACCCACATCCTTCATCTATAAGAGATTTAAACAAAGGGACCATTTCCAATTTTGAAGTGGCAGCAAATCTGAGGAAAATGTAGGATGACACAATTATGGCAGATTATTTTAACCATCATTGTAATGTAAAGTTTGGTTTGAATTATGTCCACCATAAGGTTTTTACAAAGAAATTTTTCTTTTTGATCCTACTAGCGTTAAGGGCCTATTATACATTGGACTTTCTTTTTAAGATGACACATGTGTTAACTGTTTTTGGATTTGGTTTAAATTAGCTACTTTAATATTAAAAATATTGATTTTATATGTTAATAAATAATCTCATACCACCCAAATGCCACCAATCTCACACCTAAGGAAAATCCAAAAGTATGCAAAGTGGGTACTCGTTGGATGTGGAATTTAATTCCATATAATAAGTGTCTACACTTGACATTTGAGTAAACGTATAAGGAGATAGGTAAAAAATACAACAATAAAAAGGTAGCTTCATTTATTTTTCTTTAAAAATTCATAACACTTATTTTAGTATTTTAACTATTATTTTATTATTTTTGTTAGGAGGCCTATATTAGACCTCAAATTTTCCTAATACTTTCAATGTTACAAATCATATTGATTGAAGTATTGTTTTAATCTTTAATGAATTACTCACATAATAATTATATATGATATTTAATGTATAGTAAAAATATGTAGACTAGCACAACCATATAAAATCACTGAATGTTAATTGTCTATAAGGATCAATTCATAATAATTATTAGAGTACATACTTCACCATACATCCCAATCACTAAAATTAAAAAAAAAAAAAAAAAAAAAAACTAAATTATAACATTATTTATAATAATAAACAGCAATGTCATCATCATTAATAATAAAAGGAATTAATAATAATATAATTATTAAGGATAAAAGGAATTAGTCTTTTACTTATATGTTTTAATTTTTAATAAGTTATCTATATTAATTATGTGTAATATTTAATGGATATAATAATAATAATAATAATAATAATATATTTTAAAAATAAATAACTATATATATAAATTTATAAACTTTAACCAATAACAAATTAAGATGCTAGAGAATTGTTAACAAAGAAGGCTACCAAAATCTGGAAATCTGAAGACAAACCCAATCAAGAAATCTAGTATTAGCAGTGATTGAATCATGTTTTTGATGGTGAAAATGGATTTAGCACCATCACAAACCTCCAGGACACCAAAAATCTTGAAGTTTGATGATTGTAACCTGAATTTATAAAAATCCCTACCGGATTTTATGAAAATCTTGCCGAAATTTCCATAATCTCCAAGGAAAAAAACAAGTTGGTTAGACTACATCATTGTTAACTCTTTTTTCTAGGCCCAACTAAGAGGCTAGCAAATTGTTAACTCTTTTTTCTCAGACCCAAAAACCATGAAAAATAGGACGATTATTTAAAGATTTAGTTCACACCAATTTTAGTAATAGAAATCTAATAATATCGAATTTGTATTTCTTTTCGGAGTGATTGAGATTCAATCAACTCATGAAGTGGGGGTAAAAATGTCTTAATTAAAGACTTAACCAATATCATGATACTACATGCCTAAAAAAACCATAAACCATATTCATATGAGTTTTTAAATAATTAGTTTAATTAAAACAAAAGAAAGAGAATAACTACTTTGGAAAAAGGTTTTCAGAATTTTAATCTAATTATCAATCATTTTTAGGTGGGTAGTAGAAATTTAACCTCCATGAAATATTCTAGAATATTCTAGATAGAAGTCACAAATTAAAGGTTGAGATTTATCTGAAAAAGTAGTTATTCCATTTTTACAACTCTATTAAATTTAATAAGCGTCATATGACTTTTGACATGTGGTATTGATAAGCCATGTATTAGCCCCATGGTATTGTAGCATAACCTATTTATAGATTAAGAATCTCCATGATAAAGTAGTATGAAATTTCATGATTCTTGTACTAGCCATGGTAATGTAACAAAACCTACTTATAGGTTAAGAATCATTATGATAAAGTGGGATGAAATTCCATAGTTAAAAATATTGTTACATATTTTTTTAAATGAATAAATGCTTAACTTAGATATTAATTATTTTTAATTAATAATAATAATTTAAAATAAATTCAGATTTAGTTATTTTTTATTATTTTTTTAAACTTGGCAATGTGAGGTGTATGATGAAGTAAGTGTTTTAATGTTTATCATGGAATATGCTTAGAATCATTTGCCAACCATTTCATTTATATATCTATAATAGTTAATAATTAAATTAAAATTTTAGAAACCTTATTCCAAAAAAAACATACCTTTCAACATAATTAGTTAAAAATTGTTTAATAATTGGTGAATAATTTAGATAAATACAATCATCTAATTTCCATTTATCCTTTAAAGGCTTAGCTAATTCTTCATGTGGAATGTAAAAGAAAAAATGGTGTATAATCCTTCAATTGGATGAGGTACACATGTATATATTGATGTTTGGTCAATGATTTGAACTGTACCATTTCACGAATTGTTTTTGCAATGATCATGCCACTCTAAAAAACAATGATCATGCCACACTTCTAGTAGGAGCAATACGATATTAAATAATTTTGAATGTATATAAATTCAAAAAATGTTGTATAATCCTTCAATTTGAAGTGAGGTACACATGTATATATTGATGTTTTGTCACTGATTTGGAATGTATCATTTCACGAATAGTTTTTGCAATGATCATCCCACTAGAAAAAGCAAAGATCATGTCACACTTATAGTAGGAGCAATACGATATTAAATAATTTTGAATGTATATAAAGTACGGATGAAAAAGCAAAGATCACGTAGTAGGAGCAATACGATATTAAATAATTTTGAATGTATATAAAGTACGGATGAGAAATAGTGATAATTTTTTAATGCTCTTTCAAAGAGTCGAGGGGTCATTATACTTTTATAGTAGCAAGAAGGTTATAATGTCTATGGAGAAGGGTATGTATGTGAAATGTTCGAGTTTGTGTTTTCTTTATGAGTTAGTTATGGAGAAGGGTATGTATGTGAAATGTTAGAGTTTGTGTTTTCTTTATGAGTTAGTTATAGTGATGGTTAGCTCACGTAGACATTTGCATGTGTCTAATTGTTATAGTTATCTTTATCTTCCATTTTTATATAATTTAGAGTCTGCTATGTATTTTTACAATTGTGATTAATACTTTGATTAATTGATACTCTTACATGGTATTGTAACCAGTGTTTCCTCCCTTCTTGAATCTTTATTTTCGTTTTAAGTATGAATGGTGTTTCTGTTAAATCTTATGTCTGATGAATATTTAGAGAATATGTATGTTTAGATTGAATCCCTTAACTCTCGATCTAAACGTTGTCATTGTAGATTGGTTATATTTCCATTGTTTGGTATAGTCCTCTATGGATCACTGTCCATATTTAGTAGCATCAACTTAGGTTTTGTGCTCCCACAGTGAAATATTTGCATTTTGAAAATCTAATTCACGAGTGGACATATATTCTCTATCACATCTTTACCTTCAAACCATGGTAGACCTCTGCAACCTACTACATAGTTGTAGTTTTTGTTGCAAGCATTCAAGAATTTTCATTTCCCTAATCTGTGGCATTTGTTTCCGTCATGACTCTATGGATCTATTTTTGGATCTAGAAAACAACTATTTGAAGGCTTAGAACACTGTTCGGAGCATAGATCTGACAAAGATGAGGTTGGAGGTTGTTAAATTTTGGAGGTGGATTAAATCATAGGCTTCTATTTGTATTATCTTCATTAACATGGGTTGTTCCAAGTTTTTTTTGCTCGTCATTGACAGTGGGATAACTTCCATCCATCTTATTCGGCTATTGGTCGCTAGCTGACATCCTATTCTGATCCCTGTTGGCGTAAGTTGATGGAAACCAAGGATTGGCTAGGGTTTGAACTAGAGATCCTCTGCAACACTGCAACCTGTAAGTTTTCCATTTTCTAGTTCACAACAAACCCACGTCACATGAATGGAATGTGCGGTGCTCCCACATTCTTCATATAATAGAGATTTAAATAGAGCGAAGATTTCCATCTCTGAAGTGGTAGCAAATCTAAGGAAAATTGTTGGATCCTAAAAAAATTTTGGTAAATTTTTACAAAGTATAGGGCCACGCAACAAGGACGAGGAGCACGAGAGGTACTAGAGGAGCACCACAGAGGTCTGGTGCAGGGAGTATAAAGTGACGCAGATGGACGTCGCGCACTCGAGGATGGAAGGCACTAACATGGGAATAACAGTAGTTAATATGTTACATAGGATGGAACCAAATTACTTTTTCATGGAAAATTGGAGGTTACACATATTTTGCGGGTGGAGAAGAAGAGGTAGAGTGAAGTCGTTTGGCGGGAAGATATTTTAAAGGTTTTTTATTCCACCAGGGCCAACTCGAAGAGGGAATCATTAAACATCATAACATCACAAGACAATTAGAATGATTAGGTGGAGGGCCGAGAAGGTTTGAGCGCCTTCCGAGAAAGGATAAAGTGAGTTGTTGAGGCCAAAACATAGGTTGGTGGTCAGAGGTTGGATATCAAGTAGAAGAGAGAGAGGAACTGTAGAGTCTATGTTTGGTTTTATTCTATGTTTGCTTACTATATGTGTCTATATGTCAGATATAGATAGGTTGGTTGGAGTTGATAGTTGTGAAGAAACCTTGTTGTATTGTTCTTGTATGTTTAAAGATTATGTTATGAGTTACAATTCTCTATACATATGAAATGGCTATGAAAGGTTGTTGAGCCTATGGAACTTTTAAATGTAATGTAATGCAAAGTGCATGGATGAGTTTCCTCTTATGATTTGTATCCATGTTTGAATGTGTTATTTATAGTAGTTTCCTATAAATTAAAGAGTTTATAGTAATTTTAAATACTTCTAACTATGTTTTAGCATTCTGATCTCTAATAGTGTTTATGTTGTAGGGGAATTATGTATGTAGATTGGTTTGTTACTATTTCAAACACTCTTAAATTGTTTGAATGGTTCTAATGAAGTTAGAGGGATAGATGGCGTGTGTGTGTTTGTGTGTGAGAGGGAATAACCTCTAGTAATTGTCAACGTAACACTCAATGGCTGAAAGCATAAGCGATCATAACTTCCCACACACTATTGGTTTTGATAAGTGCATTGTTTGGTAGGAAGAGGAACTCAAGCATTGCATAGTGTACAGTACAAGAGAGATGGTAAAGTATTTGTTGGTGGGAGTTTACTGTGGTAATCCATAGATAGTCCTATCAAACTCTAGAAACTTGGTTCCAAAAGTCACACATTATCATATCAATTAATTCTTCACTCACTTCGTGGGCATTGCCAAAAGGGTTAATGCTGATCATGTTTTTGTCCGCCACTACGTAGAAAATCTCACATTTTTTAATATTTCACATGATAACAAATGGTTCCATTATGAGGAATTGGATGGTTGTGTGATGGGATTGTCTCATAGGAGTATGGAATTCATGGAACCCTACTAGGGAATAAATTACATGATGGTTTAGACCAAAATTGTGAGAGTTTGTTGTGAAGGAAATAGGAGACGAGAACGAGAGCACATAGAAATGGCTACAAAAGTATGTTTTCACTGAATATCATGAGTCTTTCTTTGAGGAGTTACCTAATATCTTAACAAAGTGGATCCAATGATTAAATAACAACAA
Source organism: Pinus tabuliformis (assembly GCA_031772625.1). Lineage (NCBI taxonomy): Eukaryota > Viridiplantae > Streptophyta > Pinopsida > Pinales > Pinaceae > Pinus > Pinus tabuliformis. The sequence goes on from CM062816.1 coordinate 915,120,690, forward strand.
AATGACTTATCTACATGATGAAATAAGGAGGTGGACCCCATAGGTGGTACATCAGTTGGAAGAAGTAATAAAATTGATTGTGTTTTTTACTTTTGGTTTGAGAGCATGTTGGAACAATACATCATCGAGTTTATAGTAAAAGTGATGGTGTCCTACACTCTAGTGGAGTGAAAATGTATAACGGGACCAAGAGGGGGGTTCATAAGGTCGCTACCATTACTTATCAAGATGTTGTTATACAAACACAAAGTTTTTCTCTGGTATCGCATAACATGAACAACTAAATAACTCACATGCAAGGGTAAGTGGGGGAGATCCACGAGATGGTTTGAAGAAAAGGGAAGGAGAAGAGATAGATGAGGACTACTGTGCAAGTTGATAGTTGGCCCAAAACTACTTGTAGAAAGGAGAAGGGATAGGATGAAATAAAATAATTACGAGGGTGGAACTTTAAGGAGTGGAAGGAGGTTTTTACGGGGTGGCATGGGAGGGGGCCAGTTAATTTCGACGCTTTTTGAGAGAAGAAGAAGTCCATAAAGAGGGGCTAGGAGAGGCCACTTAAGAATGAGCAGTAATGCTAGGAATCATAGTTACGAGGGGACACAATTTAGCATGTTGTGAACAGAGGAAGGAAGAGGAGAACAGTTGACTCCATGTAATACAAAAGTTTTAGAACTAGAAAAACAAGGTTAGACTATGCCTAGTGTTGTACCCACAACCCTACATGCATCTACAAACTAGAAGGTAAGTACTCAACATACTGATACAACTAGTATAGAAGGTAATTGTAGTCAAGGAGGAGGAAATACTAGCAGTAGTGGAATTGGCCAAATTATAGGAGGGTCGAACCAAGGTACTTAAGCATAAAGTTGTATGCAGTCAAGTGTGCAGTTTTCTGCTAATTCAACAAGTGTAGGTGGGATAACTTCGTTAGGAAGTGTCGCACAGACTACAATGGTGGGCGTACACTTACGGATGCTTATGTTTCATGGTGGTAGGATTGAGGAAACAAAATAACATTTATTTGTATGTGATATCATTTGGATGGTCAAGAAAGTTAATGATGAGGCTAAGAAGATTGCCTAGCTGGAAGAAACTTTTATGGACCACACATTGATGTGGTATACGAAGCTCAAAAGTGTGATTCTATCTAGCCAGAACTAGACCTTGGTGGAAATCAAGTAGGCAATGGTCATGGAATTCCATAAGCCAAATTGAGAATCCTAATGCATTATGAAGTTGAATGAAATCAAGCAGGAATCGAGGGACTTTGACGAGTGCTTCAAAATTTTAAAGGACAGGTTAAACTTCAAGATCTCAGATGCAAAACATAAAGAATAGTTTATTGTAGGATTTTAGCTGCATATCTAGATACCTTTAACATAATATTAGATAGGCATGTTGTTGAAGGCCCTAGATATTTCTTTGAAACTGGAGGCTTCACTAGTAGGGGGCGAGGAGAAAAATCACATGAAGTGGGTGCAGTCATAGATGGATTCGTTGACTTTGTAGTTACAAGACCTAACAAAAGGGGAGGAAAAGTAGGAGGAAGAATGGTGTACCATTTTTCGGATAAAGGTTCATCACAAAAATGAATGCAATTTTTCCAATGATGTAGAAGTATGAAGCAACAACTCGAACATTTTTTGATGACATCTGTAAATTTGTAGGGCATGATATTCACCATTGCCATGCTCTAGATTCAATGCCCAAGTGCACGTTTAACTTGTTTTAAGTATAGGGACCCAAAGGAGTAGAGGCCATGGTGAATAATTTCTACCAAGCTAGGTATAACCTGTGTGGACAATATAATCAATGAGGCCAAGGTCTAGGCATGATGGCTAGATGAACTGGAGGATTGAGTCAGGGAAGAGAAGGATTTGACCGAGGGAAAAGCACCATAGTGTGTTATAATTGTGTACAGTAGGGCCACTTGGCATGAGATTTCACTAACCCTTGCTGCACTTGTATCTATTGCAAATTGTTAGATCATCTGACTGAGAATTTCTCCTACCTGATTGCTAAGTGGCAGGAGAAGAAGGGCCCTAATGTCAAAATGATCATTGTCAAGCCCTAGAATGCGCAGAAATGAGTTGGCACAGTAACAGGTGGTGATGTCAAGACATGGGAAAATATTAGGAAGCCTTAGACATCGTAGCCATAGTGGGTAGGGAGGGCACCTCAACCACCTCTGAAATTCGACCTTGTACAAGAAAAGGAAACTTATAAGAAGGCTTGGCGGGAGATGGTTTCAATGGAATGGGATAGGTAGAAGGCTAGGAGTGAAGCAACCATGTCAGAGGTATATGACAATACCACATGGGAGGAGTTGAGCACACTAGTATATTTATTTAATAATTTCTTGTAGAGTTGTTTAGAGTTAGTAAAACATCCTCAGGATCTGGAAAATTTTAGGAAGATAGTGGAGCAATGTTTTGATGAACCTAAGGCAACTAATGTGCATACTTCTCCATGCATACTAAATAAAGTGGCACATAAGAGGATAAATAACAAAGAGTTCTGACTCAGTGCACAAATTAAGGAGTTCGAGATGGATAACATCATCTTGGACATGGTATCAAATGTTAATATTTTAGCAAAATGCACACGTGTGGGAGATGATGGGGAAGCTAAAGCTGGCATGGCCTCCAATTCAACTTAGATTGGAAAACCAACATCACATATTTCCCATTGGATTACTGACAGGAGTAATGGTGGATATTGAGGAAGTGTCAAGTATTGTCAAATTTGAGGTGAGCTAGATTGTGGAAGAAATTGATTCCTACCCTAATTTCTTGGGGTTTTGACAATCATTTAATTATTAATCTAAATAAATATAGGTGATTTTCGAAGGTGGAGAGTTAAAAGTGATAACACCATTATTTCCACGTGAAGAGGATCGATACGTCAAGCATGTAAAAGGTGAGCTTAGTTAAGAGGAATGAGATAACATTTATAATGTCACATCTCGGCAGGTTGACTATGTAAATCCCATAGCTAATGGAGCATTGGGTGGGAACAACATTAGATCATGCCCCTCATATTCAGAAGAAGATTTGGAGAATTGGAAAGATTGGCTACATGAATTCAGTACCCAGACATGCACATATATTATGAGGATAGTGCATTGGATAGGAATATAGGTTCAAAATCCACTTCGCTTTGATGGGTTTTCAAAAGTATATAGGAATATGAGGACTAATTATTAGACTTTCAAAGGATTTCCTCACTAGACGTTTTGTTTCATTCCACCCCAGCAAGGTGGTGGGTTGTACATAAAGAATGAGACATGGGATGGAAGTAGTGTAAAAAACTAATGAAAGCTAGATTTGGGACTAGTCTGGGGATCCATCGAGATAAACATTTGGGTAAGGAGTACCCTAGGATGCACCTAAAGATATGTGTTGTAACATGGACCAAGGGGTGGGTGCCAAAACAGGAATGGGTGCATCGATTCATACACACCTTGGACATCATTTCAATGAATTAGTATATTGAAGAGGAGATACGTAGAGGAACACAATATTCGAATGAAATGGTGCAGAAATTTAGGGCCATATTTAGTTTTGAAGAAGAAGAATCAACACTGGATGGAGATTTTAAAGTGTTTTTATAAAATATATCTCTTACAGAGGAACCGTCAGTGTTGGGAAGCACACCCTTGTATTTTTTGCATAAGCATCTACAATGGGTGCAGGATTTTTTATAATGCTACAATATAATGGAACTAGGAGAGGTTGAAGATTATTCGATAAATATACAAATTTTAGAAGTGGAGAGAGAAGGTGCAGTAAGCAGACTACCAATACAAGTTGGAGAATATACAAAACCAATCAGGACATGGAAGGTGAACATAAGGACCAAAGAAAGTCCCTATATCGTGGCCATGGGGGATAATTATAATGAGTATACTATCGTGAAGTTTGTTGACTTGCTACATGGGTATCAAGACCTATTTCCTACCACTTCCTTGGGAATAAAAAGGACTACCAAAGCTAAGGTCCAATGTGTGGAGGCAAGTAAAGAAGTTATACATTGTGAGAAGGTGGGTATGAGTTGTGGTTGTACCACCTTCCAAGAAGCAGGATAATTTTAAGAAATATTATTAGGAAAGGGTATTATACTAGATGTATATATGAAAATTCTAATGTAAATAAGTTACAATTAGATAGGAGGGATTAATGGCTCAGTAATTGATATAGGATAGTAAGAATGTGTAAACTAATTTTGTGTGCTTGTGGGAAAAACGGTTGAGCTGAAAGAAGGCCAATATATAAGTATCGTGAGAGACGGACAACACGTTGTATTAGGGGCAGCTCCACTAAGTAATAATCATGTGGAAAGCCCAAGGTGAGATATGGGAGTCACGATTTTGCAGATTAGGTATGCCAATAATGGTGTATGTTAACATGTGCATGCCCATAGAATCAAATAAAGGATGGGACCATGTAATAGGAACTACATGAAACAAATTATTTCCTACATGGAAATCTTTGTGGAAGTGAAAGAAAGTGGTTGACGAGATTGCCAAATCCCATTTTATGACAGAAGTAAGCTTGTGAGCTATCAAATAAACCATGGGTTATCAGGATGAGGACATAGAAGGAATTAATACTAAGGGAAAGAAAATAAAATCAGTTGGAACTAACTAGGGTGAGATAGGTATCATGTATGAACTATATTATCAAGTTGATCTGAAGGGAGATTATGAACTATGCTTGTACTGACTCTGAGTAATTCAAATCAAAAATTCATTATGACAAAGTCAAAATCGTAGGTACCTATAATGAAGGAGTGGGAAGTGGGAAATATTTTAAAATACCACCCAAAGGATGATTGAGGAATGAGGGAGTTGGTGAAAGAATTTTTTTGGGTAATATGGGACTGAAACGAGACGAGAAAACTTATGTTGGAACCAGAAGAAGGAGAACAAGAGTGGTGCCATAGTGAAGAAATATTAGGGAGCTCACCAAAGGAGATAAAGAAATAAGTAAAATGTTTAAGAAAATGGTGAGATGAATTTCCTCAAGCATTGACACTGACAAGAGGACATGATTATGGAAGAAGAGGCTATGTTAAATAAGCCTAGATGAGAGAAATAAGAATGGGAGGTATAGGTCAAGAATAGTGGTTAAATTGTATCGGGCAGACTAAACAAATGAAGTCCGCTTCCACTCACAAATATGGTTCTATCGCAAGGTTACAGTTGCACTAGTTAGTCTAGCCTGACACCCCTTGGAGGAAAGGTTTCTGAGTCCATATAGTAGAGCAATGTCAGGGAAACCTTTACCAGGGGGGTTGTAGCAATAGGACGGGGTTTTATCCTAATGAATGATTGTATCATGCGGATGGGCATAGGACAAAACCCCCGTTTGGGCGAGTGGATAAGACAAAGGCTTGTATCATGAATAAAACAACCACCACAAGATCTTTCTTATCTCCACGAAGCAAAGGAGCAGGTTTAGTTGTAGGAAGGAGAAAAATCTTAGGGATAGACATAGAGTTTGGCCATGGAGAAATAGTGATGATTATATTTCTCTTTCTAAGAGCATCATTGTGAGGAGGAGGGGTATGAAACTCCCCTATTAGCGCATTGGAGGAGCCTCAAGATGACTAGTCTCCTTGATCATACCCACACCAATTGTACCAGAACAAAGAGACAACCTTAATAAAAACCAAGGAGTACCGAGACCATGGAGATAGAAGGAGGGCTCACTGGCTTGGAATGGGCCACATTTTTGTGTTGGGGGGTTGTTGGAGTCCATAAATTTTTTGTTAAAAAATGTCGAAGTAGAGCGTCACCTCGTAGGGAAAGGAGCATAGGAGGTATGAGTGGAGTGTTGCACATGGCTAGTGCATGGAGCATAGTGTGGAGAAAATGAATTTCATGCAATGAGGTTTTCGTTGTGCTTAAGGGTGGAAGGCACCGACAAGGGAATATCAGTATTTAAGATGTTGTAGAGGATGGAACTAGATATTGATGCCATGAAAGATTGGAAATTTAAAATATTTTACAGGTGGAGGAGAAGAGGCAAAGTGGAGTCATCTGGAAGGAAGATATTTTGAAGGTTTGTTTTCCCACTATTGGGTGAAAATATTATCGTTTAATTCTGTTGTAGTACTTGCCCAACTATTTAATTTGTCAATCCGAGGTTCGTAGACTTACGAGACACATGCACTATATATGCAGGACTGAAGTGGAACTAATCTAATCTAATCTACTGAAATCAAATTAATCTAGGAATGCATTGAAACACTAACTAGGAAAGCAGGAAATTGCATAAGGGGAAAGCAATACAACATGTGAAGAATTGAATGACAAACAACATATGTGAGCTCACAACAATAAAACTATCTCAAATTATATTACAAGAATCAAATTACAAATCATGAAAGCATAACAATAAAAGATGAAAAACTAAGAATTCCTTTCCATTATTCATTATTATCAAAATGAAGAGAGAGCACTCTCTTATATACATGAGGAAGATAACCATCTCATAATTACATATCCAATATTCTCTCAATCACTCTCAACTAATTTCCCATTATTACAAGATATGATCCCTTTGAATCCTCCACAAATCTTTGAAGCATTTTCAACTACTTTCCCATTATTACAAAATATGATCCCTTTGAATCCTCCACAAATCTCTCACATATCTTGGATAAGATATGCTAACCAAATCCTCCATGATTTTCTCCTTAGGAATAGGCTTGCATAATTATCTCCTTAATATGGTGGAGGAGATATTAATTCTTCACATATTTCCTACACATCACAAAACTCACATATTCTTGAGATAAATATAAAAATATGTATATTTTCTAATATTTAATCATAAATTCACTTGTAATACAAAAATGAATAAAATGGAAAATAAGAAGGTGAAACCCAAATGTATTTATGAAAATGATATGATAAAAGGTTAATGGGATGATGAAATGTAAGGAATAGTGAAGAAAAAGGTGGATGAAAATATGACATTTCTGAGTCCCAACACCCACATGATCCAATTTGAAATGGGAAGCATGAAATATCACAATTTCTTGTAGGATAGCTAGAATGGTCAGGTGGAGGGTCGAGAAGGTTCAAGGGGCTTCTAGTGTTGAAATATGTAACTAGTTTTAGTCTTCGTAATGACATGTGTAATCAGGATTTCATGTAATTGATGTAGAGAAGAAAAATACAATTATTTATGCTATGATTGAGTCATGGGTTTCATTCTTAAGAACTTTTATTTTATATATGAAGCTCCCATTGTGAGCTATTAGGTTTGGTCATTAAGGCATAAAGTCTATTGAGTCAATGTCATGTATTAAGGACCCATTTGGGCACATTACATATTATAAAAGAGAATTTGTTTCGAGTCATTAACCCTCCAAGGCCTTGTCACAAGTACTCCATCAATTCATCCTTCAAAGGGAGATGAAGATCATTTGAGAAGAGGATGTCAGCCTACACTCCAGCTCAAGTCGACTTATTTCATGGGAAAGCTACTATATAAATAAGGCCACAACCTCACTTGAATAACGTCAATCCAAGCATATGAAACCAAAGAAGTGTGATAATCACAAGTAAATAATTCTCTCATCAAGAAAATAAGGAAGGAGAAGGAGTTGAAGTTATTGTGATCTGTTTTAGGGCATATACCTCTCACACGTGCAAGGAAGTCTAGCATCATTTTCTACAGAAGAAGCCAAGGTAATCAGAGTCAACTTATGAAGCGGAATGAAGGAGGAAAAAAATTCATCCATCTAGCCGAATTGTTAGAGAAGGAGGTACTATCCAAGCGAGAAGGAAATCAAGGATAAAATCAGTGTTTATCTCTCTCACATGCTGCAACTAGGTTTGTCGAATAGGTCGAGAATTGTAAGTCTATGGTAATAGGTAGAAATATCAAGAGAAGCCGAGATCCTTGGTGGAACAATTAGTTTGAAGATTTTGTAAGTTAGTAGGTCAAGGGTCTTGGTCCTGGTATTCGTCACTTGAAGATTCTATAAGAAGAGGAATTCATTTGGTTTTCCTCTCAAGTTGGAGAGGTTTTGATCCTAGCTGATAGCCTACATCTTTTGTACATTATCTCATGCTTATTTATAATTTGGTAGTTGACATAATCAAGAGAAATAAATAATCTAATAAAATACTAAGAAAGTCACATCACAAACAATTATCATTCAAGAGAAATCAGCTAATTCCTATGCCCCAGATTTCTCAACATGGTATCAAAGGTACGATGACAAGCCAAGGAAGCGTAGCTTATTAAGGGACTCTCAAGCACTCAAATACTGAAGTTCTAGAAAGGCATCAAGGGCATCAAATAATCTATGATATCCTCTCCTCTCCAAGAAAACAAGGTGTACATCATCTTATTAAAGGAAGTTTCAAAACCCTAGATCATTCAAAGAAGAAGTCCACAATAAAAGCATTCTTAGGATGCTCGCTAAAGTCATCATCAAGGAAATAAACCACAAAGACCCCACCTCTATTTAAGTTGAAGAGACCTACGAATCAAAGTAACTTAGATTCTACACATCCAAGAGAAGCAATATCAAGGACGTTGTCCTCATCGTCAAAGGATCCAAAGTGATATCCCTCTCTTTGGAGTCAAGTATCACTCTTGAAGAAAAGCATCTTCATCAAGAAGAAGTTTTCAATTGCCTATATCATCATCAAATTCAAGAAGACAACAGGTTGAAGGATCATCCTCACAAGTAAGTATATTTATGTCTACATCTGAATCTTTCAAAATGTATTTTTGCAAGGAAAGCAAGAAATTGGTTGGGGCTTGAAATTTTCTTGCATGGAAGAAGAGGACAGATCTAAACGTCATAGATTTTGAGGTCATGGAGCATGTTAAGGGATCAATTGCTAAACCTAAAAAGGAATATTCTCAATCACGTATAAGGTATATGAAAGGGGAAGTAAGGGCTCAAGGATTCTCATATAATCCATCAAGGATTCCCTCATTCCCTATGTATCTAAACTAGAAACTTCAAAATAAATTTGTAAAAAAATTGTAGAGTTGTTTTCCCTAACCACTGCATGAGAAGTCATCTTGTTAAAACAATAAATCTACAATCTAAGGACATCAAAAGAAGAAGGAATAACCTGTTATTTTATGAGGATAGCTGAAATAAGGGACCAACTACAAGATTTAGGTGAAATAATGTTTTACAAGGAGATGACTACTATAGTATTAAATTCACTTCTAGAGGAATGGGTTAACCTTACATCAAGAATTTATGGGAACAAGGAAGCTACTTCATTCAAGGATGTATGGTCACTATGAATAATTGAAGAAACGATGTTGAGGACAAAATATGATGTAGGATCAAATGAGAAAAATCAAGCATATGTTACTATGGTAAAGAGAAAAGGGAAGTTTGGAAACTTTGGTCCTCAAAAAAGAAAGAAGAATATGGAAAAGATTCAATGCTATGGATATCAACAATATGGGAACTACAAGAGAGATTATCCTAAACACAAGAAGGACAACAATAGAAGAGAAAGAATAAGCCCATTTCACTGAAGAAGTGGAGGATGCTGAAAGGAAGAAATCCAAGAAACAAGAAGTAAATGATCTCTTCTATGATTGACATAGCCTTCCTCACCTACTTCTTTTCAAGTTTATGTTAGAATTTTTTTTGTTGTAAAGTATCATGGTAGGAATCATTAGAAGCATGATAAGATGCATCATAGAAGCATACGATTGAAAGCAAGAGCTCGTCACATCATCATAAAGAAGCATGAAAGATAGCTGAAATAGAAATCTATGGTTATCACCTATAATAGGATGTAGCTCTTGGTAACCTCATTAGAAGAATTATTAGCACTTATGGAAAGAAGAAAGTCATCTAGTATAAAAGTCTCATCATACATCATTCAAGAGGAGCATTTTTCAAACACAAATAGTCAAGATCCAACAAATCTTCACTGGAAGGCTCACCTATTGAATGGAGTAAGTGTTTCGAGAATTCCACCTTGTATGGGATTCATGGAATAAAGGTATGATATCATAAGATATGAAGCAGGTCCATTTGATTGGATCTCTTTCAAACAAGGAAGTTGTTGAAGGAAGCCTAGATGACCTAAAAGAAAGAAATGAGGTATGTATTCATATATTTAGTTAATTCATTTCATATGGTTGCAAATATCATGAATGAATGCTCTATATCAAGAGCCTGATCCGAATAAAAGGATATCCACCTTTGGAATGATGTAGGAAGACATGATTCACACATTGACAAGATGAAATCAACATAATATGTCCTTATGTGAAATATGAGGTGGTTACAAAAATTGGAGGAACTATGATTGGAAGTTCCTAAAAATAAATGTGTGAATAAAGAAAGGATCAAATCATGAAAAATTCAACTATGGAGAAGACAATCAACATCCAAGGAATAAAATATTTGACTATGATATCTCCATGGGAAAGATATAAAGATCCCGATGAAGTATGAAAAATAAAGACACCCTTGACATTATATATATATTTTAGAGATGTGTCAATATGTATGAAGGATGTTGATGCAAACAAGGAGATGTCGAGATGAATGAAAATCAAAAAGGTAATTTTGATTTAATGTTCATTTTTCTATTTTATAATAATATCTGGATGGGCTTATGCAGGGATTCCACGGGAAAAGTCATGGGTGTCTTCTACAACTAATTCTCATGTGGCAAGATGAAAGGTCATTAAGGAAACATGACATGAAAAAGGAAGCAAGACATAAAGGAAGGCCACGTATGGACTAATGGATCACTTTCCGATGAAAATAAGGATGACATGATTGGCATGATTCATAAAAAGTGATGAATGTTATACACCCTACAAAGAAGTTCCAAAATATGTAGGCTTCATATTAAAGAATAAGTTCATGACATTTAAAGAGGAATTCCTATAAGTAGTTGGTTGTCCCTTGATATCCACCTAAAGAGCTGATAAAAGCAAGTCCCTAGTCAAGATGGATCTTGTTCAAGTCCCTGATTAAGAGGGAGCTTACATGCATTCCTTTGATAGGAATGGGTACATTCCTCAATTGAATGGGTATATCCTCCCTAGTTGAGAGGGAGAGACAGAAACATCATTTTTGTATTCACTTGGGAAGATAGAATGGAGGATTGGGTAAGCATATGACATCTGGTACTCTTTGAAGATGTGGTAGAACATCCAAGATAATATTAGTCTTAGAGGACCATTATTCTTTGAGGATTCAGAATCCAAGTTAAGGATAGTCCTGGTGGAGCATACTCTGAGAGAACCCGGGTAGGGTATATTCTGAGAGAGAAAATGATGAGGGTGTCTATAAATCATTGGTCTCACCAGCATTATGCTCTAATTTTGTGGATAGATAGAGTTGTTAGTCAAAGCCTTGCTATGTGACAATGCTAGATGTCATGATGCCAAGCAGATGGGTTACCAATCTGACTCTTCTTATGAAAATTCTTCAGATTGAAAATGTCCAAGTGCTTTGTATAGATTATGAATACCTCCCTAGTTTAGAAGGAGTGTTGAAATGGGTAGGTAGGTCCTGTCTTCATAATGGCATGTGTAATCATGATTTTCTATAATTGATGTAAAGAAGAAAAATTATTTATGTTATCCTCGAGATATGGGTTTCATGCTCAAGAAATTTTATTTTATATATGAATCTCCCATTATGAGATATTAGGTTTGATCATTAAGTCATAAAGTTGAATGAATCAATGTCATGTATTGAAGACCCATTTGGGCATGTTAAATATTGCAAAAAAGAATTTATTTGGTTCATTAATCATCCTAGACCTTTTCACAAGTACTCTATTAGGTTAGCCTTCAAAAGGAGATGAAGATCATTCGAGAAGAGGATGTCAGCTTACACTCCAACTCAAGCCTGCTTATTTCATGGGGAAAAAACTATATAAAGGAGGTCACAACCTCACTTGAAGAACATCAATCCAAGCATATGAAATCAAAGAAGAAGTGTGAGAATCATAAGTAAATAAGCCTCTCATCAACCAAAGAAGGAAGGAGAAGAAAGAAGTTGTTGTGATCTATTTTAAGGAAAATACCTCATACATGTGCGAGGAAGTCTAGCATCATTCGCTACAGAAGAAGCCGAGGTAATCACAATCATATTAGGAAGTTGAATCAAGGAACAAACCAAGTCATCCATCAAGTTGAATTGTTGGAGAAGGAGGTACTATCCAAGCAAGAAGTAAATCAAGGATAAAATCATCATTTATCTCTCTCATGTGTTGTAATTAAGGTTTCTGAAGAGGCCGAGAATTTTAGGTTATGGTAATAGGTTGAAATCTGAAGAAAAGTCAAGATCCCTGGTGGATTGATAAGTTTGACTAGTGTTGACTCAAGAAATAAGAATAGATTTAAGGAACCCTTGTGACTTGGGGTTGGAGTGGTTAGTAGGTCAAGGGTCTTGGTCTTGGTATTTGTCACTTGAAGATTCTATAAGAAGGACAATTCATTTGGGTTTTCCTCTTAAGATGGAGAGGTTATGGCCCTAGATGATAACCTACATTTTGTGTCCTTTGTCTCATGCTTATTTATGATTTGGTAGCTATTTGATGATAGAAGACATTAAAATAATCAAGAGAAAGAGAGAATCTAATAAAATACTAATGAAAGTTTCATTACAAGGAGTTATCATTCAAGATAAATCACCTAATCCCTATGCACTACATTTCTCAACATCTAGGTGAGGATAAAGTGAGCTGCTGAGGATAGAAGATAAGTTGGTTGTCAGAGGTTGGATATCAAGAAAAAGTGGGATCAGAACAATAGAGTTTGTGTTTGGTTTTATTCTATGTTTGCATAATTTGTGTGTCTATATTTCTAAGTTCTAGACAGGTCGGTTGGAGTTGATAGTTGTGAAGCAACCTTGTTGTATTTTTCCTATATGTTTGAAGCTTATGTTATGATTTTTGGTTCTATATACATTTGATATGGTTGTGAAAGGTCAGTGATCCTATGGAACTATTGAATGTAATGCAATACATGGTGCCTCTTTCTTTGATGTTAATATAAACTAATGAACATATGAGTTTCCTCATATGATTTGTATCCATGTATGAATGTGTTATTTATATTGATTTCCAATACATTAAAGAGTTTATAATAAGTTTGAATACATGTAACTGTGTTTAATAATTTTAGTTCTGTTTGTTTTTATGTTATAGGTTAATTGTGTATGTTGATTGGTTTATTACTATTTCAAACACCATTGAATGGGTCGAATGGTTGTAAGGAAGCTAGAGGGAATAGATAGTGTGTCTTTGTTTAACTGTAAGAGGGAATAACCTTGAGTAATTGTTGGTATAACACTCAATGGATGAAATAATAATCCATCGTAACTTCACATGCATTGTTGGTTCTGACAGGTACATTGCTTAGTAGGAAGAGGAGCTCAAGCACTGCGTAGGGTGCGGAAGAGAGATGGTAAAGTATTTTTTGGTCAGATTTTAGTGTCATAGGCAATAGATAGTCATGTCAGACTACAGAACCCTGGTTATAATAGTCACCCATTAGCATCTCAGGTGATACTTCACTCACTTCATTGATGTTTCTGAAAGGGTCGATGCTAAGAGGGTTTTTATTAGCCACTATGTAGCAAAACTTGGGTCTATCAATATCCCTTACAGCAACATGAATGCAATGATGGTAGATTTATGGAAGACCATTTCAACCATCACTTATAAGTCCTCTGGAAGTTTCTTGTGAAGAAATTTATGTTTTTGATCCCCCTGCAATTAAAGATGCATAGTTTTTTGGAGTTTCATTTTAAGATGAGACATGTTTTTAGTGTTTTTGGATTTGGATGTAATTTGTTAGTTTAATATTATGAACCTTGCTTTTCTATCTTCATAAATCATTTCAATCCACCCAATGTCTACCAATCTCACACCTAAGGAAAATCCTTTTGTGAATTCCATAACAATTTCTTCACATAAATGTCTATTTGGGAATTTTTTTATATATTCAAAGAAAAATACTTAACGTGTTTTATTAAAATTTATGTGGAGATATAAATTTAATTATGTAGTTTGGGGACAAGAATTTCCTTTAAACCTATGTAAATGAGGCCCACAAAGTTGTGAAACAACAAAGTATTGGTTTCTTTGTGTGAGAGGGCACTAGAATCTGAATATTTATAGTTGAAATGTTGAGTCCATTTTCCAATCGTGTGCTATCAAGATGGGTAAAGGAATATAGTAAATTTGTGAGGAAAAGGAAATGAAGTACATTAATAATGAGGTTCTTCATTTGTGTCCATCCATGTCATCATGCAAAAAAGAAGAAGCTACAATTAGATATCGCTTCCACAACACTCTCACTAAGAAAATCCAGGAGTTTGACAATCCGGGAGCCAACAATGAGAAAGCATTTCTAGAATCTTCGAAATGAGTTTCAAGAAAATGTTGACCTCCTTGGTGATTTCAAGGAGCAATTTGAGTCATTGTTAGACTCAAAAAAAGAAATTTTGAATAATAAAATGTGCAAGTTGGAGGAACAAAATAACTAGCATGTTATGGAGTTTTCTTATTTAAAAATCCTAATGGAATTGCTTCTTGAAGAACCAAGACCTCTTCATGGAGAGAAAAGTATATTGTTAGATCAAATATAAAACTTTGAAACAATATTATGATGCATTGTCACAGCAATTGATTAAGAATGATAAGGTCATTCATGACTTGCAAGACTCAAGCAACACTTTGAATTGGAAGTCAATCGCCTTCATAATGCTCAGAAGGAGAATGTTATTGTTGAACTTTCAAGCTCACATATGGATAAACTGATAATGGTGTTTTTGTTTGACCTAGACTTGAAAACTACACCACTAGTATTAGATTTTGATTGTTGAGAAAAATGGGATAAACTAGAGGAGGACTTGGGAAGAATATACAAGGAATCATTGTTCCTGTTAACCCCATAGTGTAGACATCAATAACAAGTCTTGGATATGATCTTTTTGTTGCTTCATTACATACATACAACTTTGTAGAGACTAGAGAAGTTTTGATTGTTGTTGTATGAATTCAAATTGAGGCATCTGGAGAACATGCTCCTACTGATTGTGATAATCAGATTGATGACATGACTACTAATAACATTCAATATGACAATGTTGTTGCTCCTATCTTTGAGTCTATACAACCAAAAACTAAGCAATATCAACATCCTCATAAGGATCATAGGAAATCACCCATGCATCAACCATGACAAGATGAGCTATGGACCAATGTCAACCATGTAGATTGATTATGGTTGGGTTGATAGATGTTCATGTCATTTGAATAATTTTTCGTGGGGTCCATACCATTGTGTCTCATCAAATATGTCGTCGTATATAGTTCTTATTGTTTTCTATTGATTGTCATTGCCCCATCAATCATATTCATGGGGGGAGGAGTTTGATGGTGGCAACATTTGTTGATTGCTGCTAGTCGCTCAATTGATGTCCTTTTAAATGTATTCACATGATCAAGTTGTACTTTTAAATTTATAAATTATATATTTAGATTAATCATACAAGGAGTAACATACTTTACATATATTAGACATTTCCATTTATAAATTTAATTTCCTAAGGCTTTTTATTTCAACTTAAGGTGGATGAGGATTGGTTGACTTCATTTTATTGTTTTATTGAAAATTTTAGATTTGTGCTATGTGGCGCCCCGCCCACCATTTTTCTAGGGATTTGAGATTATTCCAACTCTAATAAGTTACTTCATGATAACTTCCTCATTATTCTTTATAACATTCATTTATGTATAAGAAAATTTTATTTAACAAAATTGTCCATTAGTTTTAATAAATTTTAAAAATTAGATTCTGTGTCATGTGGCTCTCCACCTATCAATTTCCTAGAAATTTGACATTATTCCAATTCTAATAAGTTCTTCCATGATAAGTTCCTCATTATTACTTATAACATTCATTTATAATTTCATTTTTTTTTCTTAAATTAAAGTTGATCCCTAACCTTTTATACATGGTTAATTAAGTATATGTGTGCATTATTAAAACATTTTTCGTGTTACAATTTTTGTTGTTATATTTATAAAACCTTTAATTATATCAACCACATTAATATTCTTAATGTAACTATACTAGCTTAACCATTACTAATTAAAGAGAATATTCCACCATCCATATTTCTGAAATATCTTTGATAAAACCTTTATAGAATAATTTCATGATTAACCTGTCTCGTTTCCTTATTATATTATTTTGATATACCTCCGTTCAGTCTAGTCTCTAATTTGCCATTTCATATGTATTTGAATTATCTGTATTATTGATACGATGAAATTGGACTTATCAAAGCGAGTTTCTGATCTAGCTAGAAGTGTGGCCAATTTTCCCTATTCATCTCATAGCATTAACAATTGAAAAGAAATTACCTATCGTTATTATAAATTATCTTATAATCCTAGACAATAATTTTTAATCCTGTATGAGTGATTTTGCTACTTTCCATTCAAAATGGATTTTTACTTATATCCTTAGGCATAGAACATAACTCTTCCCGCACCATCACTCTAATTTGAGCTCTAAGCTATTAAATAAGGACATAGAAAATTATAAAATAAAAATTGGATTTCATAATTCAAAAATCAAACATATATATATATATAAAGTTCTATATATTTTATCCTCAATATATTAATAAATATTAATGCTGGAAGATATTGTATATAAAATGTTTCATACAAAACCTTGTTGAGCAAGTTATGGTTTATGTTTATTTAGAGCCATTATTATGATAATGAATTAAAGCTAAATATTGTCATACTTATTATTTTTATGACGAGGCTTTCTAAATGTTAATATAATTTTTACAATATATAGATATTGAAAGGTCTTATTTATTGTTTATTTTGAAATATTTTTATTATTATTAGTATATATAGTTTTTGTATTTTATTCCTAAGTTCTTTAAATATTACCGGTCAATAGTATCAAATTGTATATTTTTTAATATTAAGTTGCATATGAGACAAGGGATCTTCCTCTTTTACCCTACCATGTCACCTCATCATAACGAAAGTCTTAGATAATTTACGTGTTAGACTTGAATACTTAAAAGTCAAATATGACTAAGATCCATGTAATACAGCTTGTATCATGTAATACATGGGACAAAATGGTTCCGTTTCAATTACAAAATAATTCAATTCTATCATATTATCATGAAGGACTCATTGGCACGTAAGATACTCCAGCGCTTACTATACATTTTGAATTCAAATAAAACTATCCTACCTTATTATTCTAACACACTCATGGCCAGAGACGATATTCCATTCCTGCACACTAGCAAAGACATGGAGGCACATATTACATTTACGCGCACTCACAAACCGTTGGACATGTGCACAAATCCATACAACTACGAAAAAGAGTAGACTTATGCCCCCAATGTCTCAACTTCAGCGTGAAGTCCTATTGAACTTGTGCACAAATCCATAAAGCCAAATAGATACCAAAACCCTTGCCTTTATCTCAGCCTCGGCCGTCGAGACCACTTGTTGCCCCCTACAAAATGGGCCCGTATTAACTAAACACTAGTCTGGTCTAAGTCACTCGCTGTCTTCTAATTTTCCTTCAACCTTCCTCTTCTTCGCTCTTCTGAAATATGCCAGGGTTGCACTTATTTATTTCTTCAACAACATTTCCAAATTTGGATGTTATATATCTATAGGGTATCTCTTCATAAGCGTCCAGTAAACGAACATAAGCTGCCACTGCATGAACCCATTCCATTAGCATCTTCTTCATATAGTCTGGATCTTCCATTCTAATCCCGACCTTAAAATCGCCATCGTGATCCCAGAGGCATATCTTCTCAAAATCAATTAGAACTGGGAAAGCTTCGGTTTCTGCAACAGTAAAAATATCAGTCTCACCTGACATGGTTGGAATTTGTTCGTCTAGCTTCTGAGGATCCCCTTCCGCTGTCGTCGACAAGTTAGCAGTTTCTTCTTCAACCATGAGAAGCCATGGATTGTCCAGAGCCAGCAGTTGTGCAGTTCTGTGATCGAAACCCATCTCGGCTGGAGCTTCAACACACATCTTCTCTTCTGTATCCATCTGGTCCTTCTACTTTTCCTTATATTTGCAGTCTACCGATCAATATTCTGCTGTACTTGGCTCGCGTGAGATGCTCTGAAAAAAGTTATGGCATTTATTAGTCTCCGCATCTCTAATATTTCCTGTGCTTTACTGCTCAGAGATTAGAACTAACTCGCTGAAGTCTAAAACAGCCAAATTAGATGAACTGACTAATCTGTCTGAAAAATTTCGCTTACGTGCCTTTTATATAGAAATTATATCTTCAAGTGCCCGCAAGTTTTAATTCGGCGTGCGGGCGAAGCTTTCTTGATTCTAGATCAGCATAGACGTGTGGTTCATTGACCATCGTGTTGTTTGGCAGCAAAGGAATGGAACGATCCTGGATCAGGAAACTAACGCAGTTATTCTAATTTTATGTGGAGTAACGGCTAAGGTAATATTGGAAATCCACGATATTCAAGACGGCATGAGTTGGCCACTGATCGTGAAATCGTCATAAATTGCGTGTGCTACTACATTTCAGTGTATAGTAGTTTCCGCTTCACGGCTCTGTTGGCCATTTGGCAAATGACTGCGTGGCTATGTCGCCCTTCCTGCCGCCACGCCATGCTGGCGGGAGAACGGTGTACAACCACACGGAACATTAACGCGACTCTAAATGCTTGATTAAGACCGACACGAATATTTACGCGTCATTCATCATAATCCAAATAGAGTTAAATATATATTTTATTGCCAAAACTTATCATCATCGAATTGCGAGGTTCCCATTTGCAAAGGTATCTTGATTCATCATCATTGATTAGAACATTTAAAATAACATATTTTATATTTTATTGTTTGAAAATAAGTACTGTATTTAAAACATAACATGTTTCATAAAGAAATGTGAGTAGGGGAGGGTCGCAAATACATGTGCGCCCTTCCCGCCACGTCAGTTTACCACGCGTCAACCCACATGGCTCCGGTACGACACCTGTCCACCGTGGCGCTGGCCGTGTGGGCTATCACCTCGCGTCTTAAAACTCCTCCTTCGCGCCATTTGAAAGGTTGGTCTGGGCTCATTTCTGCGATGTTCCATTTTCCCTTTGTCTTTCTGCTCAGGGCCGGTTGTTGGGCGAAGCCCCCCGCCGAAGATGGCGCGGGACGGCCCTATAACCTGCGCGCATGGTGGTTAGAACGTGTGTTGGGGGAATGCTGTGTTCGGTTGACAGGGTTTGTATTGTTGCGCGCAAAGTCGTTTATTCGTGTGCTGGTGCGAAGGTTTGATGGAGTTTCAGGGTTTCTGGCTGGGACAGCGGTTCTGCTTTTCTTGTGCTTTTCCGCCTGGATTTCTTGGTCGTTCTGGAATGCAAGTTGTTTAACATGGAATGTCGGTTGTTTAGCATTTCTCTGGTGGTGGTCTTATTCGGCGATTTTGTTGTTTGGGGAGGAGTCGGTCGCCATTCTACTGAGCTTGAGGTAACATAGGATTTTTCTGTTTTGCTCTGCTGTTTTTGTTGTTTTTCTGATCTCTAATGGCTTTTTTCTTCCTGTTGCAGGTGTGGAAAAGGACGTTGCAGGTGTGGAGAAGGTCTGGCGAGCTGTGGGGAAGGTGGCGAGCTGTGGGGAAGGTGGGGGAGGTCGGCGACCATCCATGGCCTGTAACCGGTAGGATTCTTAATCCTACCAGCTTTACTCTGTGTTTTTCAACACAAGCATCTCTAACAGGATATTTTGTGAACTTTCTATGGCATTTTATGGCATTATTTTGAGCATTTTTTTGAGGGTTTAGGGTTTTAGGCATTCTATGGCATTTTTGCTGTTTTAGGGTTTAGGGTTTTAGGCATTCTATGGCATTCTGTTTTTGTTGTTTTGCTGTTTTAGCCCTCAAAACGCTCTGTAGCTGCTCTCCCCTGACTTGCATAGCCGGCCCCGAGCAGAAAGACAAAGGGAAAATGGAACATCGCAGAAATGAGCCCAGACCAACTTTCGAAACTCTCTGTAGCTGCTCTCAATTGCCTTGTTACTGTGTTTGCTTTATAGATAAAAACGCTGCATTTTTATTGTCCCTGCTATTGTATCTTTTTCATTTGGCATATGAGGGTTTCTCTTTTCTTTCATAGAGTTCTGAGTGCTCTGCTTCGTGCTATTGTTTGTTTTATATTCAACTGCTCGGAGGGGAAGGCTCTTCTAAAGCCTCACTAAACCCTTACGAAGCTTCTTCGCAGACTTGCTACTCAGGTTGCTCTCTGGGCTACAGTGTTGTAGTTATGTATTTCTAGCCAAGAGCCTGGTAATTTCCTTGTCGGTAAATTATTGGTATTTTTAATCTCCTTTCTGGAAGTGAGACTTGCCAAGCGGCCTCGGCCCTTGTAGACATTCTGTATAAGTTATATGTTTTTTTTTTTTTTTCTAATGGACTTTGTATGGAAGCCGTGGACATTTTACGACCTTAATCACAGTTATACTGTTAATTTATTTATGGTTTCTTGATGTCATAACTGTTATCTTGTTTCCTTCTATGAAAGTCTTATTCCGAATTTTACACACAAGTTGCATTCTCTATTATTTAAATTGACTTAAAAGCATTTCTCTGGATACTGTTTGAACACTACTATTCTTGATTTACTCATTGTAGAATATTATGATTTCCTTATGCTGTAAAACCTTGCATAGTGCTAAGTTATTGAGATCGTTTTCACTTGTGACGGTGCATCTCTATTTGAAGGTTATTTTGTTTTTACAGCTGATGAGTTTATAAGTTAAGAAATGGGTAGGGTTTACTGTTTTATGAACAAAGCTTCTACTCTTTTATTTCCTTTTAATATCGCTCAGCTTTTACTAGCAAACTTTATAGGATTAAATCCTTGTCAGGGTTTTGTTAGAGTTTTGTCAGGGTTTTGTTAGAGTTTCCTTGTCAGGGTTTTGTTAGAGTTGAAATGCCCGATAATGCATGCAAAGAGATTGACCGTTCTTCATGAAGAAATAGGTTCGATATCTGCTTGAGTCGGAGTGTTGGTGTTTTCAACCTGTAACTCCAGTGTCTCTCAGTAGTTATGTCTTCGGTCAGGTCTTGAGTGGGCATATCAATTTGGAACAATTTCTATTTTTTACACCTATGACCTGGAGCATATTTTTCATCACAATTATAGGAGAGTCCATTTCTTTGGTGGTCTGCCATTTGTGTTGGAGACAACCTTTGTACTTCCAAGGGATGTGTAGGAATTGTGCTAAGTTGGAATATTTGATTTTGCAAACAGATTTCTATACACTTTTGAAACTTTTCTTCCTAGTTGCTTGGGGAACAGGGATATAAGGAGTGCAGAGCTATCGGGAGAGGAGAATGTGTTGATAATAGTGATATATTTGTAGGGTGCTGGTGTCCATTGTAGCTGTTGAATTGTCTAGATTGTGTACCTCTGAATGTAAATTTCTTGTAATATGTGAAAAGAATATTGAATCAAAACCCTCCTTGACCCGTATATAGCACATGACCTACTGAAATTTTAAATTTATGGAGTCGGTATAATCTCTATTCCAAAAAACATAATTATTGTTGCTTAGTTGCCATGCATTAGATATTGTGAACACTCTTATCAAGAGCCAATTCAATCCCTTTAAGAATGGCATGTGCTTCTGCCTGATTGTTGATCTTTCCTAAGGTTCATTCAAATTTTAAACTTTATTTATCTCCAGCGTTGATGACAAGACCCACAATTGCAGTTACCCTGGATTTGCTTTCGGTACACTGATTTCCTTTGAATCTCTCTTATTTTTGCAATGCCTAGTTTTGTGCAGGGAAGTTTAAATTACAGGAAAGCTTAACATGCTGTAGATTTTGAGCTCTGAAGCAATTTTGTGGGATTTTTGTATACCTACTGCTTTGGAATTTCATTCTTACATGTATTAGAGGCAATTCATAATTTTTTTGTACCGTAATACACTGTTATAGATCAATATTAACTCCAGAACTCATAAGTGTAAGAAGGGATCTAAAGAAACAGAGACATGATTCTCTTGATGCTTAAAAGATCCCATCTTAAGATGGGTCTACGCTGGTTTATATTTTGTAGATTTATAAATTATTGTAATTTTATTTTTATTTAGTTTTTATAATAATTTAGCTATTTTTAATTTTCCATTTTTACTCCAATTCTTTTTTCCCCCTCTAAGAAGGCTGTTGTAACTTTGCGTCAATTATAACAATTCATTAGTTAACCAAACAATTGTCATATGTGAATCACTCATATTGTCAAACAATTGATCTACTCATGAAGGAAAATGAAAAAGGTGAATAGGTGCTTAGAAAAGAATTAATGACTAAGCCACAATTCGTCATATAGCTGATTAGGTTACTGTGCACCCAAATTTCTCTATCTTTTGGAAAGTTGATGTAACAAGATGGAACAATATGATTCTCATAGTTGTTCATCAACTGATTTGATTAATTTAGATACTTCCATCATTTTTACTGACACATATAAAAACACATGCTCTCTATAAGTTGGGCATACTCCACGGTGGACAGGTGTTGTACCGGAGCCATGTGGGTTGACGCGTGGTAAACTGACGTGGTGGGGAGGGCGCACATGTATTGGCTACCCTCCCCTAGGTGATTGATAAAAATCATAACTATGTTCTTTATTGTATTTCTAGTTTCCAGCAATGTAAAGTTCTTATTCATTCTAATTCAATCAATAACATGCTAAGTATAGAGTTCCTTACTACTAGTGCCTCGTACATTAGAAGCGAGCAGGAGGTGTTTCTAATTGTGAGTGTAGACTTCTATTCAGTGTTAAGTGATTGTAAACTTGCCCAGCACTGTCATCACATTATAACGGTCCACTTATTGGAGCCATAAGTGAGTTTAGAGCTTTGTACAGTGCGCACAGAATAACTTATAGAAATAGTTTTATCATAATTAATATTTTACAGAAAGACATATTCCATTGAAAATTTCTTATCAACACACAGTTAGGTTGCCACAAGAAATCACTACTAGGTTGTAAGCCAAAATGTCGTTGTGCCAAGAAAAAGATACAATCCACCCAAAATCCACATCATAATGTGGTTAGAACCGAAAACATATGACACCCCTATTCTTTATGGCCCTGAGAATCTTGAGTGCCAAAACTCCCCGAGTTACCTTCTTCAGCCAGGTAGGTTGGCCTACCAGTCAAGGGCTGATTAGGAAATGGTTGATTGTTGCCATATGATTGATTCCAATTTGCAGCTTCCAACCATGGAGGTATTGAGTACCCATACCTCACATTTGCACTACTGACCCCTGCATTAAGTGGAGGTGTGTAATGAGCATACAGAGAATTGACACCAGCTCTGGTAGGAACAAGGCAAGTGCGTAAACCCTCGGTTTGATAGTGGGGCACTTGAATGTTTATGAGATCTTGGAATAATGGTGTATTATCTGCAATGGAGTCCAATGAGTTTGAAATAATCCTAGTTTCATCAGCTATTCTTGTATTGTTGATCATCCCTTGTTCCTTTTCAAGCATTTGTTGTGCCTTTCGTTTTTCCTTTTCATGTCTTGCCATTTGCTTTTGTTGGTCCTTAACTTGCCTTGCTTTATCTCTTTCAATCCTTTCTTCTGCTCGCTGTTCTGCTGCAACAATCCTTGCTGCCTTCTTCTCCTTGACCATATCCTTCTTTTTCTGTTTTAATTCTTGCATTTCAAGTTTCTTTTTTTCTGACTCAACTAACAGGTTTATATAGTCCTTTGAGGTGAGTAGCTGTGAGCTTCGGCCCAGACGAAGACTACCCGGTGCACCTTGATTTTTTCTCATTGATACTCTCTCTACTGGTAGCTTTAGGAACCGTCCAAGTGTCTTCTCCACCCCTCCCACCTGCATGTCATTGCTTGGTACTTCCCTTTCAGTATCCGTTGGAACTGATTGAACCATATCATTATCTTCATTTGATGCCTCATTATGTCCTTCATCTTCTTCCATTGATCTATTGTCCACAAAAAAATGAACAATTTCACTGTTCAATTCTGCTGGTTGTGAGGGCATGTTCATGCTTTCTTCATTGGTTTCTGAGACACTATGTGCATTCATATTGATCATTGCTTCTGCTAGCCATGAAGGTGGGGTTACTTGGCTTGGCAATGTCAATTGGTCATTGTCAACTGCATGTTCAACAATATCATTAGCAATATCAGCAACAGGAATTTGATGTTCTTGAGTTGGTGGAACAATCTCCATGTTACTAGGAATTTGTTCATTGTTATATTGTGTTTCACATACAGTTTCATCATCTTCAGCATATAACTGTCCTTGAGACAGGGAAATCATATTACCAGCTGCAACAACATCATCTTGGTCATCTACTTCTTGCACTTCAACACATGTTTGGACATTCCCTTCTTCCTGACCATCCACATGAAACGCTTGGCTACAACCAGTATCATGCATAAGAGCATCATAGTTCAGTGGCCAGATTCCTGTCCTCCTAAAGCCAGCCTTGATATTTGATGGTGTCAAAGCCCTTTTAAAAGCTTTACTTGCAAGCTCTGCTAGCTCAAACCTTTTCACCTCAACCCCTGGATTCTTTGCCATCCATGCAGCACGCTCCGACCTGAAATAGTTCTTGAAAGGGCCAAACACACTAACATCAAGGGGTTGCAGCCTATGAGTGGTATGAGCGGGCAATGTCAACAAGTCGATGCCTAAATTGTTTGCTTCCTCAATTGTTTGTACAGCCATGTGGCTCCCATGGCCATCTAATATCAAAAGGTGTCTGTTATTAGGCGAGATGCCACCTGGTACCGATGCAGCAAAGTGAAAAAGCCAACTTAGAAACAGTTCTTTAGTCATCCATGCATGGGGATGTACAGCCATGCATGCACCTGGTTCACAGTTCTGTATATAGTTTTTCAGTTGATTTTTACCTTTGAATAGATAAAATCCTGGGATTGAAGTACCAATTGCATTAACACAACATAAAATAGTTATCCACTCCCTGCTCTTGGGCAAAATATTTGGCACATTTCGGCTCCCTCTCTTGGCAATTACCCGCATGCCACAATTCCTCCCTGCCTGTAAACCTGTTTCATCACAGTTCCATATATGGTCTGCTCCATAAGAATGTTTATCATAAGCACTAGAAAGTGTGTCATAGAATTTTTGCACAACTGCAGGGCGCAAATTTAATGCTCTGTCTCTGTCAAGGCCCTCAGCAGTACGCAATACAAGTTCTGGATGCCTTTTTTTAAACCCAAACCACCATGATTTACCAGGAAACCCATCTTTGAATGGGTTTGGCCTCCCTTGACAGATTTGAGCAACTGTTGATTTGAGTTGTATCAACTCTAGCCCATGTCCCAGTTGGGCCATCTCTTTACACCACTCAACCACCTCGGCCTCCTCATCCTCAGTCATAACTGTAAGAGGCCCTCTACATTTTGTATGAGTCAGTCCATTTATCCAATAATGTATTGACGAGGGAGGAATACCATGTTTTTTTGCAGATGCCCGAACTGAGTATCCATTAAACTCTATGTCGTCAATTGCAACTAACATTTGTTCTTTTGTCCATCCTCTTATAGCACTGATCTTTTTAGTTGAGCTTGCCCCTTGGACTGTTGTTGATGGTGGTTCTGTGGCTGATGGTGTGTTAACATCAGCGGCTGTCACATGGTCATCTTCAACAATGTTCCCTGGTGCATTGCTGGCATCGACATCAGCTGGCCTGTCATCATTAGACGATGTGCATCGCAGCTGCGCACCCCTTGTCACTCTCCTGCCACTTCTCCTTGTACGAGCAGAGTAACTTCCTTTTGCCATAGATGCAACAACCTGTAAAATTATTGCATGCATTTAGACATTAGAATATATGTTAAATTATGCTTTATTACTTCTGCGAAAATTACTTTTCCTCTATTACAGGAAATTATCAACATGTATGTTGCATTTAGACATTTGAATATATGTCAAATTATGCGTTATTAATTCTGCAAAAATACTTTACCTCTATTACAGGAAATTGTCAACATGTATGTCACTGTTTTCATAATGAGAGCAAATGTTTCACTTTCATAGGGCAGTGTCAGGATATGCGTATACATTAGGATACAGAGCTTGTTACATTAGGATATGCGTATACAGTGATTACAGTCTATCCATATGTATTACCTTAGGATATGCGTGTAGAGTGAGAACCCCGGGATATCATGTTGTATATTGATTAACTTGTCACCTTTGTATCTTATCTAAGCTTATGACAAGCTTTGCAATTAGAACATAGTAGTTACACATGACTCTTTCTAACCATGCTTGTTTACCTAATCACTTGCTTGTCTCATTCTCATTACACTCGGCATAAGTAATAGCACAGATATTTTACAAGTAACATCATCTAAAGGTTGAACTATCAATGCTAACCTAAGAAATACATGTATAGATATGATAAAGTACCTGTATCACAGGTTGGTTATCTCCCTAATAGATTGGATTCAGCTTTAATATGCATATAACATATGTAATTATACAGAGCTTTGTTCTAGCTCACTCATAGATAAGGGTGAACTGAAACCATGCTTTGTTCTAGCTTTGTTCTAGCTCACTCTAGCTCAACGAGGTGAAAAGATATGAAGGCCAATAAGACGGTCATCTGCTATGTTACTTATAATTGTGTTTTCTCATTATCCAAAATCTTACAGTCATCTAATTCAATAAAGAGAAATGGTCATCCGCTCGGGCTTCCATTCTAAGAAACCATTCCTCAGTTCTATGGTCCATTCACCAGTAGTAGAAATTCACTTATTTGCACTCTTTCGACTCAATATCAAAATTTTTGCTTTCTCAATAGCTTCATGCTTCTGAAAATACATGTCTTTCGATTATGTTTCAATGTGATGTCTCAATGATGATTGTCAAGGTCTGAAAATATGTGAAAAATTACTAAGTTTATTAGAGTCATTAAAGTTACAATTCGTTTTTGTTCTATGTTTTAACTCATTCTGCATAGAACCCAAGCCATAATAATCGCTCAATTCCTGTAAGCTAAGGTTCAAGGTTCAATTCATGTTAGGTAAACAAGCTATGACTACAGTACTAGCACGACATACATAACATTTGGACATACGTAACATTTGTGATATGTAAGTTGTAATCCCTATGAAGCCGATGATCGAATAATTCCTGTAAGCTAACCTTCAATTCCTGTAAGGTAAGCAACCTGTGACGTTGATTAGATGGATACGACTGTATTCAATAGGTTAACTGTATAAGCTAGAACACATACATAAACTCTGTATAAAAAAGGTTAACTGTAACTGTATAGGTTAACTGTCACCACCCTATGGACAGAACTGTAATGTAAGAAATCTGATAAATGAATGGACAGAACTGTAATGTAAGAAATCTGATAAATGAAAACAATGAAAACAGAACTGTAACAGAACTGTAATGTAAGAAATCTGATAAATGAAAACAATGAAAACAGAACTGTAAGAAGAATGAGTTGTAATTCATAAAACTGACTTGAATATATTGGCCACTGTTTTGTGATGTTGTCTTCAAGTTTGCTGAATAGTTTGAAAGCATAAGATGCAACTTCAACAGTGGGTGGACTTCTTTTATAGTTTTGGGGACTTGATTTTAATTGGTGGACATGGATGCACATGGATTGCAATGGCTTCTTTTTGAATGTGTGGTATGGATTTAATTTGCTGTGATCTAATGGTTGGGAATTGTTTATTTGTTGATCCATGTGCTTTGATCTGTTTTAATGAGAAATAGAATGAGTTGGGTGTCATTTATTGCAGTTATTGGGTCTGGGTGTCATTTATTGAACAAAGTGGATTTAATTGTTATTGGGTTGGGTGTCATTTATTGAACAAATTGGATTTAATTGTTGATGGGTTGGGTGTCATTTATTGAACATAGGGTGTTTAGTTGTTGAACAACTCAGCAGTTATGGCTGACATACATTCCTTTTGTTATGTGCAGGTAGGCATATTTATTTGGGATGCAAAGTTGCAGTTCTGATGAGTGGGGGTTGAAGTGACTGCTGTTTTGTACTTGTGGAATAGACCAGTTTGGAAGCCTTTATGGCTCTAGCTGTTTTCTACTTGGGTCAATATGTTTTGCAATATTAAGTAGTAAAATACTATTTATGGACAGTTGTGGGCCCAGTCAATGTATGGGTGATTTTTGGACATAATTTAAAACTTATTTATACATAATGTTATTTATTTCTGTTTAAATTTTGGTTTCAAAAGTCTTAATCACTGGTGGTTTGGTGGGACCAGTATTATATCAACTACTGGTCCCTGCACAATATTAGGAATCCCTCCCCTAGGTTGATTCATCATCATTGATTAGAACATTTAAAATATTATATTTTATATTTTATTGTTTGAAAATAAGTGGTGTATTTATAACATAACATGTTTCCTAAAGATGTGAATTTTTAATCTGTGGTTTAATTAATAGTTAAAATATTTTTTATTTTAAATTTAATTATGTGTTTTTTTCCTTGATTTTTTCTTGAATTTGATAAGATAGTTTACAAGAAGATTGTAATTTGTTGTTTTTCTATTTATAAAAAAACGTAATATATTACTATATGAGATCAAATTATATATTTTGACTTCATCGATTCATGTCATATATATCATATATCATTTTTGGGCAACCATATTGCTTCTGATCCAGAAATTCACACAATAATATATATATATTATATAATCATAATATCGCCCAATCTAGTTGTGGCCATATAATACAGGGGAAATATAGTTAATTTGAACAAAAAATAGAGGATCGTCCTCCAGTACATCATTGAGGATATATACATAATAATCCAGAGATCCCCACACAATTTTAACATCTATTCACAACATGGGAAAATGAACCAGGCAAATTTTCAAAAAAGGAAAAAACACAAAGTATACAAAAAAAAGAAGCAACCATAGTTACCTAGGAAATGGAAACATCCCAGCATCCAGTATAGTGTCTCCTCGTTTGGTTTCATGTGCATACAATCCAAGTGCTTCTGTAAACCCCTCTTTGATAGTCAAACTGCTTGTTGATTGTATTCCCTTGTGATATGCATGATCGATGAATTGCTGAAAAGGGACCAAAGATTGTCGATTTTCCAAAGCCATCCAAGCAGCATTTCTTGTTTGATTTTAGCGCATCCTTTGACATGTTCAATAATAATCTTTTAGTCCCCAAATATGTGGATGTGAGGGATGTTGAGGAAGGGTGTAAACCATAAAAGGCCCCAGAGGGCCATCGCTTCAGCCCTTTTATTCGTGCCACTACCCGCATTCCAATGTACCCAGAATTCATGTTCTTTTGGAAAAGCTATCCAAAAACCACATCCACATTTGTTTCTTTGAGCTACCCCATTGAAGAAACCTGTCGGATACTCCATTTGAGGGCCTGGCAGCTTTTGGAGTTCTTTTTTATGCCTAGTATCGAGGGAAAAAACAATAGAGTAACAAGAGATACTGCGTTAAAAAACCAACATAAAGTTGTCATTAGATTTTTCAAATATATTCTTGTTCCGCCAATTCCATATTGACCAAAAAGGATTGGGGGGATGATCCTCAATGAAGTTTTAAGTTTGCTCCACCATTGCATACAAACCGTGATGTTGTCAAAACGAATATAAGGAAATCCAATAGAGGTAGCCAATTTATTCCATACCTGAACCGTGATGGGACATTTAAGATATATATGGTCATTGTTCTGCTCCGCATGCCTAAAAATCGCACAGATACTCGGTCCATGCCACTGCCTCTTTTGAAAATTTTCCCATGTAAGGTTTTTGTTTTTGCATACGAGCCAGAAAAAAGGATGATTTTGATGGAAATTTTAGTTTTCCAGAATTTAAAAAAGTCACATTTACCCCAGACTGTACCTCTCCTCTGCAGAGTGTGTTATATGTATCAGCTACCATTATGCTTCCTGCCTTCATCTTGCCCATCCAGACAATCTGATCACTATTCCCTTCACAATAGATTCCTTGTAATTTCATGCCACCACAGATCCGATCCCATTCCGTCGCTATTTTCCCAACCAAACCTAGCTCCTCTATGCGTTTCCAAGTAGGACATGGATCCCACTAAGTGGACATAACTTGGCTCCAAAAAAATATACCTCGACCATTTATGCATCGTATGAAAATCCTTAGGAATCTAGCATTCCAACCCAGCACCTAGAATGCGATCAACACCAATGGGAAAACTGTGTCTTGACCCCATAGACCATGAAAAATACTGTAAAAAATGTTTATCTATTTTTACGTGCAAACTATCCATTCGAAACCACTTTTTTTATATGCAAACTGAACCCATCCATCGCCAGGATAAATAACAGT
Organism: Pinus tabuliformis; assembly: GCA_031772625.1. Taxonomy (NCBI): domain Eukaryota; kingdom Viridiplantae; phylum Streptophyta; class Pinopsida; order Pinales; family Pinaceae; genus Pinus; species Pinus tabuliformis. The sequence continues at coordinate 915,151,103 of CM062816.1, forward strand.
TGGGAAAGCGAGAATCCATGTCGTAGGCCCTAACCGGCCTTGAAGAAATTCGATGGATATCCATTGATGATAACAACATAATTTACATTTGTAACACATGCCATTATCCTCTTGTTATGAAACCAACTCACAAAAAGATAGAAAAGATAGATCAATGCCTTAGAAATAAGCCTCTTCGAGGGGGCAACCTCCTTTACATTACACAAATGAACAATTCTTAGATGATTCAAATGACAAAACCTCCTTTCTATATATAGGAGTCTAAGGGGTCACAATATAACCAAGCTGACCTAACAATAATAATATAAAGGCACAAAAATAACAATAGAGGGATTCTATGGGGCACAATAATAACAATATGGGGACAATAGGGACACAACAATAATAATAAGGGATACAACGACAATAGTAATGGGGGAATCACTAATATTATAAGGACCTAACATGCCCCTCTCCTTCAAAAAAGTGTTGTCCTCAACGCTTGAGTAGTTCTGGATGCTTTTGTATAAAATTCTCATCCTCCCATGTGGAATCTTCAGCAGATAAGTTCTTCCACTTGATGATATATTCCGAAATTGATCGATTTCGTAGCTATCGAGTTCTTGTTTTTGTGACTGCTTTTGGTTCCAATATAATTTTTCCTTCCTCGTCATGTTCTGGAAATATTGTTTGAACTGGGAGCTTGTTGCCTATAACATTCTTTAAACATGAAACATGGAAAGCTAGGTGCACTCAAGAAGTTGCAGGAAGCTCCAATTTGTATGCCATAGTACCAATCTTTTGCAACACCTTGTACGGACCATAATACTTTGGTGATAATTTATTATCCTTCTTAGCTTGCTTGAGGGACATTTATTTATATGGTTGTAGTCGTAGGAATACCCAATCACCTACATCAAAAATTCTTTCGCTGTGATGTTTATCTGCCTGTTGTTTCATTCTATTCTGCGCCAACGTGAGGTTATCCTTTAAGAGTTGGAGAACTTGTTGTTGATGCTCTATGTGATGTTCCACTGCTTGAACCTTAGAATTTTCTCTTAAATATGATGTGATGGATGGTGGATGACATCCATAAAGTGCAATAAATGGGGTCATTTTTGCTGCAGTATGGAAGGAAGTGTTATATCACCATTCAGCCAAAGGCAACCATTTGAACCATTGTGTTTGTTTATTAGATACAAAGCAACAAAGATATCCTTCCAAACATTTGTTTACTATCTCAGCTTTCCCATTAGATTGAAGATGATGAGATGAGCTATGAGCTAACTAAGTACCGAGACAAGAAAATAATTTTGTCCAAAAATTTCCAGTGAAATTAAGATCTTTGTCGCTTAGAATAATATTTGGGTTTCCATGTAGCTTTTGAATTGTTTCCATAAATGCAATAGAAACTATACCGGCTTTAAATGGATGTGATAATGCACAAAATTGTGCATACTTGGTAAGTCTGTCAACTACCACCATGATGACACTCTTTCCTTCAAACTTGGGTAAACGTGTGATAAAATCCATTGAAACCTCCTCCCAAGGTTGGCTTGGAATGGATAAAGGTTGTAATAGACATGGGGTCTTAATTGCTTCAACTTTATTTTTTTGGAAATCCAAACATTTTGCCACAAACTTTTGAATATCTGATTTAAGGCCATCCCAAAAAAATTTCTTCTTAACCGTGTGGTAAGTTTTTTAAAATCTCGAGTGCCCTCCTAAGGGAGAAGTGTGCAATTCCATAAGAATCTTTTGTTTGAGTTGGGAATTCTTACATAAGTATTAGCGAGCTTTGTACCATAATGAATCATTTTTCCAGCTAAATGTATCAGATGTACTAGAATCTTGTTGTAACTTTCGAATGAGTGCTCAAACTTCTTCGTCATTCTTCCATTCCTCCCTTGCTTCATTTATCCAATCTTGTTCAATGATAGAAATGGTGCACAACAATTCTTCCACATCCTCATCCTTTCTTGAGAGTGCATCTGCCACAACATTTTACTTCCCTTTTTTGTAGATGATTTCAAAGTCATAACCCAACATCTTTGTGACCCATTTTTGTTTCTTTTCAGAGGATAATCTTTGTTCTAAAAAGTATTTAAGACTATCATGATCTATTTTTACCTTGAAGTGTCTTCCCATTTGGTAGGGTCGCCATTTCTTAAGTGCATGTAGTATCACCAACATTTCCTTCTCATAAATAGCTTTCTATAAATACTTTACCTTGATTGGACGACTTTCGAAAGCAATGGGTCTTTTATCTTGCATTAAAATAGCCCCAATTCCATTTCCTGAAGCATCACATTCCATAATAAAGGTTTTTGTGAAATTCGGCGTAGCTAAGATCGATGCTTGGCACATAGCCTCTTTAAGATGTTCAAAGGCCTTTGTTGCTTTTGGAGTCCATGAAAATGCATCTTTCTTCAATAATGTTGCTAGAGGTGCTGCTATTCTCCCATAATTCTTAACAAATTTGGGATAATACCCTTTCAACCTGAGAAATCCTCGCAGATGCTTTATGGATGTGGAGATTTTCCATTCTATAATGGCTTTAATTTTGCTAGGGTCTACCTTAACACCTTAATGAGATACAATATAACCCAGATATTCCACCTCTTGTACTCCAAAGAAACATTTCGAGATTTTTGCATATAATTATTTCTCCTCCAACAGTTTGAGAACCCTGTCAACATGTTCAACATGATCCTTCCAAGACTTGCTGCAGATTAGTATATCATCAAAAAATACTAACACAAATTTTCTAAGGAAGGGTTTGAAAATGGAATTCATCAAACCTTGAAATGTAGAAGGTGCATTGGTAAGGGCAAAAGGCATGACCAAAAATTCATAATGACCCTCATGAGTTCCAAATGCTGTTTTCAGAATGTCTGCAGTCTTTATTCTGATTTGATGATATCCTGAATGAAGATCCAACTTGGTGAAGTAAATTGATCCATGCAATTCATCCAATAATTCATCAATGAAAGGAATGGTAAATTTATCTTTAATAGTGAGCTTGTTGAGATCCCTATAATTCGGACACATGTGCCATGATCCATCCTTCTTGTGCACCAATACTATTGGAGCAGTTAAAGAACTTTAAGGATGAATTATACCAGCCTCTAGAATTTCTGCAACCATACATTCAATTTCACTCTTTTGGGCATAAGGATATATGTATGCCTGATTTTTATAGGAACACTTCCTTGGAATCAAATGAATAGCATGATCATGATTATGAATAGGTGGGAGACCTTTGGGAGTCTCAAATACCTTGGAATGATTGTCCAAGACTTTTTGGAGATATGGAGAAATAGATGATTTTGATGTGGGAACCTCTAATGAAAATAATTGTGCAATTACACCTCGTTGTTCCTTCTTTAGAAGCTTTGTCATACCATTAGAGCTGATTATGTTTCATGGTTTCCTTGCAATACCCCTTAATTCAACTTCCTTTCCTTCCGCAGAAAATTTCATGAAAAGTTCTTGAAAATTAAAAGCTATTGTACCCAAGGATTGTAGCCATTGGACTCCTAGTACAACATCAACACCACCCATTGGAATGAAAAGCATTGGGCTATTCAATACATATTCTCCCATGGATAGTTTCATATTATAGCACTTTCCAGAGCAGTTTATGGTTCCTCCACTTGCAACCATCACTTGACACTCTGGTGTTGGATATAGGAAGAAACTCAATTCCTTTGCCATCTTACAATGAATAAAATTATGGGTACTTCCTGAATCAATCAACAATATTACCTTTTTTTTCTTCATATGTCCTTCTATATTGATAATTTGAGGAGTGGTAATTCCAACCAATGCATTACAAGATATGGTAGGATTCATTTCTTCTTTATCTAGGGTTTGTTCCTAGACTATATCCTCTTCTTTTGACATTTCTTGTTCCTTTTCTTCCTCCTCTTGACAATCTATGAAGAATAATTTCTTCTCAGCACACTTATGACCTTTAGTGTATTTACTATCACAACTATAACAAAGCCCTTTCGCTCTTTTTTCTTCCAATTGTTGTGGTGTCAACCTTGTAGGTTGTGGAAGGATAGGGGCCACAACACTTCCATCTTTATAGTTGTCAGTGGTAGGCTTCTTGGTGGCTATAATTTTGCTTTCCATTTTTCTTGCTAACCTGAATGCCTTCTTCAATGAATCAGGTTCCCAAAGGCAAACCTCATGTTGGATATTATCCTTTAAAGACCCTATGAACACATCAATCCTATGCTCCTCTGGAATATCTTTTACCCTTATGTTCAATTTTTGGAAGTCCTCAATTTTCTCCATCATTGAACCCTTTGTTTGAGATTTATCAACTGGCTAAAAAAGTGTTTCTTTTTGTATCCTCATAATGTTCTACCATTTCATCCGTAAAAATTTCCCAAGTGACAATTTGTTTACCAGAGAAAAGCCATCGATACCATACAAACTGATTTGGTTCCAAATATAAAGTTGCAATACGTACCTTTTGTATGTTTTGCACATTATGGAGATTGAAAAATTGCTCCATCTGTAGTATCCATGTTCCGAGATCCTTTCCATCAAAATTATTCATATTGATTTTTGGAACATGGTGGGTCTTCAATCCAAGATTAGAGTCTATGAAATCATGTTTAACATTTCTTTTGTTCTCATCATGAGTTTCCTTTACTACCCTTTCAGCATTAGTGACCATTTCTTGTAGCAACTTATTCAAAATTATCTTCAATTCTTGCATCTTATCATCCATGTCATTCATCTTAGCGTCCATGCCATTCATCTTAGCTTCAATGTCCATGCCATTCATATTAGCTTCGATGCCATCCATCTTAGCTTCCACGCCATTCATATTAACTTGCATGCCATTCATATTAGCTTCCACGCCATTCATCTTGGCTTCATTTACCTTTAGTAAGAGTGAAATTTGTTGTACTTGGTCTTATAATTTTGATATATCATGTTGCATTTCTTCCTCTTCTTCATGAGTCATGCTAAAGCTTTCAGGTTGCTTACTAGGTGTTTCCATTTTCTTTCTTTGGGACATTAATTAATGCTAATGATTCTTCACTATTCCCTTTGAATTCCTTCAAAATAATTTTTCAAACCAATCTTCTACAAAATTAAAAATAACTACACACCTTTTTTTCACTTTGCAAGAGATTGATATTGAATCTGTTGTATCTCTATAACCATGGCTCTCTAATATCTTAAATCTCATCCTATGGTGGCCCTTTGAGTCCTATTTCTAACCCCGCAAGTCTGATCAAGATTGCATTCCCCAAGGAAGAGTTATGCCAAATCTCCCACGGTGACCTGATTATAGACTAGTTCAGTAGAGAGAACTTGTATGACGTGCCACGTGTCACTGTTTTGACCTTATTATCTGAAACTGATATACAAAAAACTACAGGCCATCCTCTTTTTGAAAACTCTTACGAAATTTCAATCTGATGCTTGAAACAAAAGTTATGGCGATTTTCCCCAGGTCACCTGTTTGGAATGTAATTCGGGAGTCTGCAAAAACCCTAACTTCCTTAGATCATATCTCTACAAATATAGTGAGACAAGCTCTGAAATTCAGACCCAAAGTTCAAAATGATTTCGGTGCAAATGGGTTTGTTTTTTAGCTTCTAAAACATTGCAGAACAAAATTTATAGTGAAATGGCCACGATGACCTGTTTGGAGCAGTGAAACCCTAGAATCCAAAGCTCTAATACCAAATGTTATTAAACCAGCTCACAAAAATATAGAAAAGATAGATCAACACCTTAGAAATAAGCCTCTTAGAGGGGGAAACCTCCTTTACATTACACAAATAAACAATTCTTAGATGATTCAAATGACAAAACCTCCTTTCTATATATAAGAGTGTAAGGGGTCACAATATAACCAAGCCGACCTAACAATTATAATATAAAGGCACAAAAATAATAATAGAGGGATTCTATGGGGTGCAATAATAACAATATGGGTACAATAGGGGCGCAACAATAATAATAAGGGATACAACGACAATAGTAATGGGGGAATCACTAATGTTATAGGGACCTAACACCACTCCACACATCTAGACTGTAATCCAATCTTTTGAAGAACCAGTCTGAGGTATCCCCAGTCCAGGCAGTCATATGCCTTTTGTACATCCACCTTCATGATGGCATCATTTGATTTCTTTGTGTCGATCAAATGCAAGCGCTCTTGAGAAATTGTAACAACATCATGGATTTGTTTGTTTTGTAGAAAATCGAACTGTTCTGGTGTAATGTAACACGATAAGGTACTCTTCATCCTAGTTGCAATAGTTGTTTATATAACCTTATAAATAAGGTTATAGAGCGATATGGGCTGGTAATCAGAGAAAGAATCTGATGGGCACCACTTTGGTGTGAGAGAAATGTATGTGGAGTTTATATGTGGGTGGATAACACCCTTGGACCTCGACTCCTCCACCATGTCAAGGAGGTCGTGTTTAAAGAGATCAAAGAAGTGTGTAAATAGTTCCACCGTCCACCCATCTGGGCCCAGACTCTTGTCGCCCTTAAAATATTTTAACACCCCCAGGAGCTCAGCCTCAGAGACAAATTTGAATAGTTCCAAGTTTTCATCAACATTAAACATGGTGGGATAAAGATCCACACCCCATATAAGGTCCTCCGCACATATCTCCTCATTTTGACTGTAGGCCTTCTATAAATGAGAAACAATAACACTGCAAACATCCCCCCAGGACTAAAACTGGTTCCCATCAGCTTCTTTAATCTCCCATATTGAATTTATTTTACTCTTGTGATTTGTAAATCTATGGAAAAAAATTATGTTTCAGTCCCCCTCTCTAATCCGGATTGCCCTGCTATTAAGGCACGACGTGGATTCATTAATAGAGAGAATATGCTTCTTTTTTAGTTCTAATACATGAATACGATTTTGAGTAGCATCAGGGAGACAATGTGTATTCATATAGGGATGAAAAACATCTAGTTATCGAATAATATCTTGCAGATCCTTATTCAATTGCTATTTCTTCTTCTTTTGCCAAGGTTTTACCTCCCCATGAAGGATCTCAAGATGTTATGAAACCAGCTCACAAAAAGATAGAAAAGAAATATCAACCCCTTATAAATCAGCTTGTTCGAGGGGGCAACCTCATTTACATTACACAAATGAACATTTCTTGGATGATACAAATGACAAGACATCCTTTCTATATATAGGATTCTAAGGGGTCATAATATAATCAAGCCGACATAACAATAATAATGTAATGGAAAAACAATAACAATAGTGGGCTTCTATGGGGCACCATAATAACAATATGGGGACTACTTGGGCATAACAATATAGTAAGGGGGTTGCACTAATAACAATAAGGGGTTACACTAGTAGTATAGGGAGCTAACATGCCCCTCTCCTTGAAAAAGTGTTGTTCTCAACGCTTGAGCAGTTTTGGATTCTTTCGTATAAAATTCTCATCCTACCATATGGAATCTTCATCGGGTAAGTTCTTCCACTTCATGAGATACTCTGGAATTGATCCATCTTGTAACTATCGATTTCTTGTTTCTGTGACTGTTTCAGGTTCCAATATGATTTTTCCTTCCTCGTCAAATTTTGGTAATATTATTTGAACTGGGACCTTCTGCAACTTTTGAATGAGTGCCCACACTTATTTTTCATTCTTCCATTCATCTCTTACTTCGATTATCCAATCCGATTAGATAATAGAAATAGCACAAAACAATGCTTCCACATCCTTATCCTTTCTTGAGAGTGCATCTTCAACAACATTTTGTGTCCCTTTTTTGTAGATGATTTCAAAATCATAACCCTACATATTTGTGACCCATTTCTTTTGTTCTTCCAAAGATAATATTTACCCTAAAAAGTATTTAAGACTATCATGACCCGATTTTACATTGAAGTGTCTTCCCATTAGGTAAGGTCACCATTTCTTAAGTGTGTGTAGTATTGCCAACATTTCCTTCTCATAAATAGCTTGCTTGAGGGGAATTTGTTTGTATGGATGTAGTCGTAAAAATACCCAATTTCCTACATTAAAACTTCTTTCACTGTGATGTTGATCTTCCTGTTGCTTCATTTGATTTTTTGCCAAAGTGGCATTATCCTTTAAAAGTTGGAGAACTTGTTGTTGATGCTCGATGTGATATTTCACCGCTTCAACTTTTTTCTTCTTGATATGCCCTTCTATCTTGAGAGGTTGAGGAGTGGTAATTTCTGCCAATGCATTACAATATATGGTTAGATTCATTTCTTGATGCTAGATGTGATCTTTCACTTCTTGAACATTTTTCTTCGTGATATGTCCTTCTATCTTGAGATTTTGAGGAGTGGTGATTCTTCCCAATTCTTTACAAGGTATGGTTGGATTCATTTCTTCTTTCTCTGGGGTTGGTTCCTCGTGTATATCCTCTTCTTTTGATTTTTCTTGATCCTTTTCTTCCTCCTCTTCACAATCTATGTAAAATAATTTCTTCTCAACACACTTATGACCTTTAGTGTATTTGATATCACAACTGTAACAAAACCCTTTTTATCTTTTTTCTTCCAATTGTTGTTGTGTAAACCTTGGAGGTTGTGAAGGATAGGAGCAAAAACACTTCCATATTTATAGCTGTGAGCGGTAGGATTCCTTGTTTCCATAATTCCGCTTTCAATTTTTCTTGCCAACCAGAATGCCTTCTCCAATGAATCAGGTTCCCAAATGCGAATCTCATGTTCGATGTTATCCTTTAAATTCCTTACGAACACATCAATCCTATGCTCCTCTAGAATGTATTTTACCCTTATATTCAATTTTTGAAAGTCCTCAATGTGCTCCATCATTGATCCCTTTTGTTTAAGATTGATCAATTGGCTAAAAGAAGTGTTGTTTTTTGTATCCTCACAATGTGCTATCATTTCATCCGTAAAAATTTCCCAATTGACAATTTGTTTACAAGAGAAAAGTCATCGATACCATACAAATTGATTTGGCTCCAAATATAAAGTTGCAATGCGTACCTTTTGTGTGTTTTGCACATTTGGAGATCGAAATATTGCTCCATATGTAGTATCCATGTTAGGGGATCCTTGTCATCAAACTTCTTCATTTTGATATTTGGAACATGGTGGGTCTTCGATCCAATGTTAGAGTCTATGTAATCATTATTAACATTTACTTTGTTCTCATCGTGAGTTTCATTTACTACCCTTTTGCCATTAGTAAGAATTTCCTGTAGAAACCTTGTCAAATCTATTGTCAAATCTTCCATCTTAGCTTCCATGCTTTCCTTTAAACCATCCATCTTAGCTTCCACATCATTCATCTTAGCTTCCATGTGATTTTTTAAAATATCCATCTTAGCTTCCCCACCATACATCTTAGCTTCTATGTCTTTATCTAAACCATCTATCTTAGCTTCTATTAGTTTTTGTGAGAGTAAATTTTGTTGCACTTGGTCTCATAATTTTGATATATCATGTTGCATTTCTTCCTCTTCTTCATGAGTCATGCTAGAGATTTCATGTCTCTTACAAGGTGTTTTCATTTAATTTCTTCAGGGAATCAATTAATGATAATAATGCTTCACTATGCCCTTTGAATTCCTTCAAACTAATTTTTCGAACCAAACTCATGCAAAAATTTAAAAAAAATACACACCTTTTTTCACTTTGTAGGAGCTCTATATTGAATCTAATGTATCTCTTTCATTACAGATATAGAATGCCTAACATTCCTTCCTACGGTAGCACTCCGAGTCCTCTTCCTAACCCCACAAGTCTGATAAAGATTGGATTCTCCAAGGTAGAGTTATGCCAAATCTCCCACGATGACCCAATTATAGACTAGTTCAGCAGAGCGAACTTGTACGAAGTACAACCTATCATTGTTTCGACCTTAGGACTTGAAACCAATACCCAGAACACTACATGGCATCCTCTTTCTATTAATTCTTACGAATTTTCTATCTGATGCACAAAAAACAAGTTATGATGATTTCTCCCAGGTCACATGTTTGAGATATAATTCGGGATCCTACAAAAACCCTAATTTCCTTGGATCATATCTCTAAAAATATAACGAGAAAAGATTTGAAATTTAGACCCGAGGTTTAGAATGAGTTCGGCTCAAACAATTTTTTTTTTTAGCTTTTGAAATGTCCCAAAAAAAAATTTATAGCAAAAATGTCATAATGACCAGTTTGGAGCAGCGAAACCCTAGAATCCAAAGCTCTAATACCAAATGTTATGAAACCAGCTCACAAAAAGATAGAAAAGAAAGATCAACACCTTAGAAATCAGGCTCTTCAAGGAGGAACCTCCTTTACATTACACAAGTGAACAATCTTGGATGATACAAATGACAAGACCTCCTTTCTATATATAGGAGTCTAAGGGGTCATAATATAATTAGAGTCATCATAACAATAATAATGTAGGGGAAAAACTATAAAAATAGTAGGCTTCTATGGGGCATCATAATAACAATATGGGGACTACACGGGCACAACAATATAATAAGGGGGATACACTAATAACAATAAGGGGTTACACTAGTAGTATAGGGACCTAACACAAGCTTATCCAAGATGTGTGCCATGGGAGATGTGTCCTGAACCCCATCACGAGCCCATACTTCGTGCACAAATTCATTAAAATCTGGGTCATCTAACCACATCTGGTTGAACCTGAAAAGAAACCTATTCCTAAACTCCTCCCTCCTCCATTTTAAAATAATGGGCCGATGGTCAGAAATTTAATTGTTTAAAACCTCATCATGAACATTTCCAAGTCTCTCCACCATATGCTTATGCAATAAAAATCGATCCAGCCTCTTTGCAACATATGCCATCCCCACTCTATTGTTGTCCCATGTAGGAACCACCTTTATAGGGCATATATCAACATACTTGCGATCCATAATAGCATCTCTGATCACCTCCGCCAAAGGGTCGATTTTCCTAGAATTACCCTAGACATCATCCAAGAAACCGTGCAATTTAAATCCCCCACAATGATGAGTGATACTAGCTCCAGAATCTCTAATGTAACCAAATTGTCCCAAAAAATAACTCTATTCTTATATGGGACATACACGTTGATAATATGGATGCACCCCATAAGTCCTCTGAAATCTCCTTCGAGCAGTATACCAAAAAAACATGAAAAGGCCTTGACCTTGACCCATCGAGGGTCTCAAAGAGCCACTAGTCCACCCAATAGACTAGCAACAACTGTGGCAGCCATATGCCACTTTGGAAACATCTTCCTGAAATATTGAATCACATGTGGAACCAAATGCATGGTTTCCTGCAAGAGTATGATATATCGACGAATAGAGAGAAAAAGATGTTTGAGGTCTAGATATTTCAGGGTAGCCCCCAGCCCCCGAATGTTGAGAGATAGAATCAAAGTCATGTCAACCACTGTGCGGGCACCTATTCTCCAAGGGCTAAAGAAGAAAGAGTATCAGCAATAGGAACCTCAACAAGGAAACGATCATTTGGGGAATTAGAAGGGAGAGGCCTGGCTCGCCCAGGAAAATGTCGACTCTCACGATTTTGTTTCCTTTGGAAAGAGATATTACCGACGGAGGTGGGGCTAATGTGGGGGGATGAGGAGCTAGGAGGTTTATGGATAGTAAGAGTGCAAAGATCCAGGGTCTTCCTTTGAAGACAAAAGTCTAGGTCACTACAAACAAAGTTTGTAGGGGAGGTGAGTGGTGAGTTAAGCGTATAAGGCTATGTCTAGGCCCCTGGGAATGATGAGTGAAATGGGAGGGTGACAGAGCAGGTACGTATATAATGTGTGAAGATGATGGTGCGTCATGTGATGAATAAGGGGCCATAATGTCATGACGTGGAATGTCATGAAAGGGAGGAGTGATTCCTAGAGGGGAGTTTAGAATATGTGGGGAAGGAATATTTTCTAAAGGGATATCTAACTTATCAAAAGACAAAGGGGATGAAGGAATAGTGATGGGCGAGGAGCCATAATTCGAGGGCTGATTAAGAGAGGGATGTATGGAGAAAGGGGCATTTGGAATACCTGATTTACACAGAAAGGCATTTCCATGTTGAGGCGCCCCACCTTTGTGTCCATGAAAGCCATCCCCATATTGTGATAGCTCTGACACACGAAAACAATTCCACCCATGAGTAGTATGATGACCACCCAGGCAGTGAGGGAAATGTGCCAGAAGGTGCCTAGTACGGTGACAACTTAAACACCAGAAAAGAACCCCCCAGAAATATAGACATTGGGTGAAATGTGTTTCTCCCTAATGCAATTCAATATGGTCAGGAAAGCAACGTCTATATTCTTTATCAATCATAATCCAGGCAACTCTTTTATCTTGTGCCCCTAAACAATGCGGATCAACATATACAAATTTGCTGATAACATTCCCAATGTCCATGAAGACCTGCTTTGCTTAGAATTAAATAGAAACCCCAACATTTTTGCCCAAATTAGTTTATTCCATGGCATATCTTTCAGAGGATTAAACCTAATGTAACAGGGGTGAAGTGGGAAATTATTTTTACCATTTATTGATGGAATGGACTTAATTGTCATAAGGTCATCTTGGTTGAGATAATGAAAACTATACCACCCCCGCAATAGCCTCACCACAGTCAGCATTTATCCCAACATGGATTTCCATTTTGTATTAACCCAGATCTGCATCTCTGCATCACTTAGATCCACAAAATGCCACTAATTGATGAGAACACACTTCTACAAATTGGTAATATGATCGATCAAAACTTCTTTGTAAAAACCCAGAGCAGGTGCTGGGGTGGTAATCACATTACCAATGACTGAATCATCATCTAATATCCATGTGATTGATACCATGCATATCAAGGGCCACATGAAAACCATCTGGCATAGGAAAATTGCATTGTTGTGTGTACCAAGTGTCGAGAGACTAGGTGCCACCTTATCGATCCACCACAGATGATTGGTGTAAATTTGACTCAGCCTCCACAGTGGCATGTACAAATCCCTCATGGGCAGATGTGTCAGAGTCTAGCACATCCATATCCCCGGTATGGAAAGGAAATACAAGGCCAAAATGAGAACAATAGAATAGTGGCGCATCAGGTAAAAAGGGTGTGTCAGAGTGGTAGATGGAAATAAATTGAAGATATCCAGAGAAACACCACCAGAAATCTAGGAATAAAAAAAACATGTTCGACGGAAAGTAAGGCACATAGAGAATAAAACCCACATAATATAAAAATAAAAATCCCGATATGGGTCGGTGTATGAGGATCCAAAATCATGTGGACATCAGGGGCGAATTTCATGTAGAAATAAATAATGGTAGATCCAAGACCATACCAAGAGTAAATTCCACCCACTAACCCATGGAATTTTAAAACGACCGAATTAAGCAATATTCCGGCGTTGGGAAATCCAAGCCATTCTAGAGACAAAACCATTCCAGAGCAGATAATAGGAAAGACACCAAAAGGATCCTGAACCAAAGTGGGAGAATAAAAAAGGGACTAAATTTCTTCAAAGTAGCAACAACAACTGTAGCCCATGCAAGTCCACCATCTATTACAAATTCCAAAACCAAAATATTTGCATGGGTAGGAGATAATGAATGAGTTTATCCATCAATGCTAGAGAGAGTGGAAACTATTTGGATAAAGATAAGAACCCTCCCTGAAAGAGACTTGTCAATAAATAAGATAAAAAATCTCAGTCCCAACAGGCATTTGAACACTTAGATAAGGGAGAAATATGGGCCATAAAGATACAAAAAAGGATGTATATCGCAATAACTATTAACATCGGGATGTGAAAGAATTCCAACTGGAGAAAACCAAATAAGAACATACTAAACATGCCCAAAGAGAAGTTCAAAACCATTCAACACATCCCATGTAATAAAATACATAGCGAGTAAATACCTTGGCCCCCAACGCATAAAGAAAAAACCCTAGAAAATGATGTCTCAGGAAAAATAGATGTGGAGGGAGATAGACATTAAGGAAACCCATAACAAACAGTGACTATCCATTCTAGAACCCATCGAAGAAACTAGAGAAACAAACCTGTATTAGCATGATCCCAGCTCAACACCACTAAGCATACTTGAACATAGGCATGATTTCCAAATACTTTGAAAAATTAGACAACTTAAATTTACAATGTTTAAAAATGGTAAATAATATTTTTTTAATTTTTTTTTTATGACAGGGCACATTGGTTTTCTATTTCTATTTACGTAATATTTTTTTTTTTTAAGAGATACATATGTCAGCTTCAAATTAAGCAAGGACAAAATTACACATTGCCTTATTAAGTTGATTTTTATTTTTAAGAGATACACATGTCAACTTCAGATTAAGAAAGGACAAAATTACACATTGCCTTATTAAGCTAATTTTTATTTTTAAGAGATACACAAGTTAACATTAGATTAAGAACATACCAAATTACACATTTCCCTATTATGTTGTAGAATAAACCTCTTGCTCAAATAGATTACTGTAGGATGAGTGACTCCCCTCAATAATTCTCTAGGCTTAATAAATAATAATAGAAAACAAGGATAATAGTTACAAAGAAGCATAATCCATGCCTCTACCGCTAATTAATTAATTAAAGCAGCATGAAATCAACATTTTATCATTATTTCTGCATGCTTATACACTAATCACCTTCGCATAGCTTACATGGAAGGAAATATCAGGAAAAAAATATTACTATGCAGAAGGAAGCTCAATGTGCAGAAATTCAGCCTCTTGTACGGACCTCTTCACATTGACTTTCTTTCCACACAATAATCTCTTCAGAGTTGACGCTTTTAAAAATCAATTTTACAACCCTATATAACAAATGTGCTTTTGTATTTGTGCGGAGAGGTCCGTATTTTTTTGTATTTGTGTGGAGGGGTATGTATTTCATCCACATTTCTTGTTCCTCACTGCTTGCTCTGCACAATGAAAATTGCACAACTTCTTTTGTACGTGCTATATATGGACACACAACTCTATTTTGCAGATAAGTTCACATTTCGTCCACTAAAGGCATTGATTACTAATATTTTAGTAATAAATTGACGTATACGATAATATTGGTTATATTCATATTTCCAAATATGTTTTTGTATTTGTATAGAGAGGTTCATATTTCATTTACATTTATGTCTCAACCCATGCTTGTTCCACACAACGATGACTACACAACTTTTGGTACACATTATATCTTGATATTTAACTCTATTGTGACGAGAGGTCCACATTTCACTCATTTTTTTGTCTCATCTATTTTTTACACTCAAGGCCTTTATTTCCAATATTCTAGTATGAAATTAACGTATATTAAATTATTGGTGATATTCGTATTTTTGAATATATTTTTGAATTTGTGTGGAGAGGTTTGTAATTGAAAAGAGAAAATGCTACACACCCCATTGATTTCTCTATCATTACAAATAGTGTTTCTCCTCTCCCGATAACTAGATATTTCAAATATTTGCAATCTCGTTTCCCTAGAAATCACCACCTGCGACTATTTTACGTCTGAAACATAGTACAAAGATAAAACTATTTTTCTTCTTAAACATAGTACAAAGATAAAACTTTTATCCAAATTTCGTAATTCATTGAGATTTGAAACCGATATTAATAAATGTGGTACCTAGATATCGTCGAAGGGAAACATTTGTCTCTGCAGGCACTATCTCTGAACAACACATTCCATTACATGAAAAAAGCTTTCAATGTTTAATTGTATGTACTTCCGCATCTCGCAAAATATATTAATAATAAAACTAATACCAAAATGCATTATAATTAAAATATCCCTCTACAGTTCCCTCATTCCACACAAATTTTGGACATGCATTTGTTCTCTAGATAACCTCTGCATGTGCATAACCATATCTTCACAACCTCATTTGCATCACTACTTTTGTAGTCAATAACTCCCTGATTCATTGACATTTGAAGATACTATTAATTAATGATTATCTGTTGTCAAATTTTTCCCTAAATAAGAATTAAAAAAGAGATTGTATATTTATTTTCTTAGTAAAATTTGCACAAAACTTTTGTATAACATCCACAGATTCACAACTGATGCAAATGATTTTGGGTTTCTTCGTTTTCTATTTGTTTACTTGTTCAATCTTAGATCTGTGGATTATGGGCCCACTTTGTTTAGTTATGTCGGATCTAAATGAATTCATCAACTTCAAGCCACATTCAACGTCGATTCACTCCTCAAGCATGATGGCAATTAATTGGTTCAATGATCTTGGTTTCTTATTTACATGGACCTCTCATTCTTCAATGTTCCACCATGCCCATTTCTCCTCGTGTTGGGCTCATGCAGATCCATTGCATGCAACATCTATTTTGTCATCACTTTTTTCAAGACCATGGACAACTTCACTGAAAGTCAACACCACAGGTTGACAGTTCTCTGATAGATATCCACATCCTCCAACATGCCATCAAAAATAACCTTCTATTCGTCTACTCAGCTGATTGAGGTTCACTTGGACTGACGGTCAACAGATCCATGCTTTACCTCTTCTCTTCGTGGAGCTATCCACTCCACATATCTGCATTCATCTCCAACTCTATTGGCCTATTTATTAATGGACAAAGTGACAAAATTTTACTACACATAGTTAATACAAAATTAAACAAAATAACATTACGTAATATAGGATCAACCCATATAGATAATTTTATTTAAAATGATACGATTACAATCGATGGCTTCTTGAGGCTTGGCAGGCCTGATCTCAATGCTAATGGCCTTGCCCTTTTACATGCTCGTAGATATAATTTATAGTGGAAATTATATTGTCATGGATCACTTTAGATCAAGATCTCAACATAATCCCTAAAAGCATTCACGATTAATAGAAATGGGGAAAAATCAATGCATTCAAGGAAACATTATCCTCTTCGTCAGGTTTACTTTCTATAAGCTAGTTTTCTTCATTTATTTTATGGAGGATGGGTTGATGCTCCTAAATTAACAACAACATTCGCACAACTTCCTCTTCTCATTTAATTTTGTACTTAATAACACCCTTATGTGACATTTGAAACTCCAAACACAAATCGTTTGAATAACTAGTTCTGAAACTGGTATTAATTAATGATTATACATTGTGAAATACATGCTTAAATAACAATTAAAAAAGGGATTTGTATATTTATTATCTTAGTAAACTTGGAAAAAAAATTATCATAACATCTACACAGGCACAACAACTTCATCTGCACAACTACTTTCATACTTCTCAAAAGCCTTGCTAAATAATAGTTAAAAAATACAAAGTATTTCATACATTTGTTTTACCACACAACATTTTTTCTTCAAAGGACTTGAAATTAGAGTTTTTTAGCAGGCCTGTCTATGAAAAAAGCCTCGAATCTCCTGCAAATACTCCATGCCCCGTACAATAAATTTTCCACACAATGATCCCAATACTCACTATGAAAAGGACCTCAACTCTCTTGCACATAATTTGTACTATACACAAGCAAACATAATAATATTAATCTGAAATTTTTTCATCCCTACCCTCCACTCACCCAAGGCCTATGCAAGCAACCTATAACTGCATGAATTTTTGCATCATTGAACAGAGCATTAACGTAATAGTGCCCTGCAACCACATCAACAACTAGCCTCACATAACCACCTCCATACAACTATTTCCATATTTGGAAAAAACATTTCTAAATAATAAGTTAAAAATACAAAGCCTTCCAAACATTTGTTACATTCTTCATTTAGCACCCCCTTCTATGCAAAAAACTTAGGTTCTCCCACATATACTTTTATGAACAATGAAACCATACCAAATACTGCATCGTTGATCAGTTTCACAACACTCAATATGCAAATGACCCCAGATCTCCTGTACATAATAATATTAATTTTTCATCTGTTCAGCCCCTTGTCCCCCCTCTCGCAAATACCCCTACCTTTGCAAAGATTCATAGTTCTAAAATCAATGTTCTCTGTAATTTGTAGATATCATTCAAGGAAGTATAATACTAATTTCTATTACACTGAATCCATTTACATTACAATTTTGTTTGGACATTTGTGATTCTATTTAGCATTTTTTTTCTAAATGTATAAATGTAATATGTTTTATAAGTTATATCGATTTAGAAACTCGTTTCAACTTTCTATGAAAATGAATTATTAGATATTTGTTTTGTAAACAAATAAAACCATTATTATGAAGTAATGTCACCGAAAATTGCAACTTAACGAACTTATATTTCCTGAGTAGTTTTAGAACTTGCAAATTTGATAAATCAAGAAAACAATGTAAAAATTTGATAATGCAGACTAAAAAAAAAAAACATAATGTAGTACAAAACATATATTCAGTATAAAAAAATAGTCCATTGGATTACATTTATGTACAATGCCATAGTAGCATTTCCATTGGCAGAAACAATCATCATTTTTCTCTGATGAGTAGATTTCTAATATTGTTTGCATGAGTATAGTATATTGATTGATAATGTGAAATCAGATCGTAAATGCCCAGTAGAATGAAAGAACTATTAAAATTCCCGGAAATGCAATGAGAAAGCATTATTCCCTCTCCAAATTTATTAACAATGTAAAAAATAAACTTGTTAGTGCATACGTACAACTAAATTTTGATGGTCTATCGTAAATGTTCAATGCGTCTCAAATTTGCTCAATATTTCAATAGCATCTATTTTGTTTGCACAATATTGGTCGTAGGAAATTTGTCGTAGTGCAAATAATACTCTTTCCAATTTGACACCCGTCAGAGGACACTATTTTTTAGTCCTGTCACTTGCATGTATGATGCAATTTAGTGAGCGAAAATAAAAAAAATCGCATTTTGTGTAAGAAGATAGAAAGCAAGGAAGATTATTGTGCGGAAGGAATTTTAGTGTGCACACGTTCAGCTCATTGTATTGAACTCTTTATATTGAACCTATTTCCACACAATAATCTCTTTGGGATTAAGGTTTATATAAATAACTTTTACTTATTTTAGGTATGTAAAAATCTCTCACGCTTTCATTGTATGCACTTCAAAAACACTTCCACAAAACTTTGTCTGCACAATTTGGTTGCCACCTTCGTATGGATATGGTATTTAAAAAAGTAATAGTCTCTTGTGCCAAATTTCATTTCGAGTTTCGTACAAGCATATAGAAACCGAGAAAAATTACTATCCAAAAGCAAGTTCAATATGCAGAAGCTCAACTCATTTTGTGAACCTGTTCACATTAGATCTATTTCGGCACAATAATCTCTTTGGAATTGACACTTTTAAAAATATTTGTTACTTATTGTAGTTATCCAAAAAGATCTCAATCTTTCATTATATACACTTTGGACCCACCTCCGCAAACACAACTACTGTCGCAGTCAATAACACCCTCTGATACATAAGATTCACACACACACAATCATCTCTGCATAAGTTCATTTGTGCATCTATTTTTGTACTTAGTAGCATCATTAGATTATTCTACATAGACAACAATAATTAAAAAAAGACTTGAATTTTTACTATTTTAACAACCCTTGCACAAAGCCTTTTGTGCATCTGTGAAGCTGCCAAACAAGTGTATTACTGCATGCAGTTCCAATTATATTGTCTCAAATGAATGAAATATAAATGAGATAAATCCTAAATAAAGTTTGTAATGAATATAATTAAAATGCATTTTTGATCTCTATTCTAATACTCAAAAGTACTACCAGTTATTTCAATAATTCTTAGATTATGTTTTACATGTGAAGTTATATTTATTGCATTTGTTCTTATTAGCATTTGAATCTGAATAAAATTCACTATGTTGATAGTTATTGAGGTTTGTTGGGTTAGAAAGTGTTACTATTCTATTGAAGTCGTCTTTAATTAGGATTAGAGTTTCCATAATGTATGGGAAGCTGCCTAGAGTGAAATCTCTGCACAACAACATATAATCATAATAATAAATAATAATAGTTATACATTTAACTATGATATTTATTTTTCCGAAGCATTGTGAAAAGGTTTCATAGTTTCATTTTTAGTAATTTTCTTATAGATATATAGGATTTGTTTTCTTAAAAGAAATAAGTTTTTAAATAAGACCTACTGAATAAGAAACCTATTTCATTGTTGGAATATATTGTTGTTGTGTGAAATCCATATTAAAGTGTATGTTGCAAATCATAAAATTTACAATAGTCAATTGCAAATGAGCATTTGTTAAATGTTATTGGATACAAAACTAGTTGTGCTAAATTAGTTGTGCGTGTGCAGAGGCTTTACAAGGAACAAATTCATCTGTGGAATTAAGTATTTAGATAACTCGTGCTATATATAGAAACTTGTTTCACTTTAATATTTATTAATTGAATGACATCATTTGATAATAAATTTTACCAATTGGAAAAGGAAATAATGTTATAGTTGAATTTTTGTTGGTAATTGTAATTCATGCGAGAGGTATATACTACATATGGAAAAGAGGCGGAATTGCATTATTATCTTATGTAGATGTGGAAAAAGGAAAAGAAGAAGAAGAAACACACACAAAAAAACTTTCATCATGTGGAGTGTCATTTCACCATTTTCATAGATGGTAAGATGACATTAATAGTTCAGTATCCTTTTGGCGAAATAGACGGATTGACAGATAATTTGGAACGTAAATGTTATTACCTCTACACTGACATTGATATAGTATTGGATGTGATTGTCAATAACTAGTAAGATAGTTGTCACTATTAGAAATTAACATTCAATTTGCTTCGTAAATGGAGTAACTGATTTTTGGATTTCGATTTTTTTTTTAAAACTATTTGTGCTTTTATCTCGACAATGTATGCTTTATTTGTTTTTAATTCTTATTTATGTTGTAAAACACATTCCACATGCATAATAGTAACATGTAATAGAAATTGTAGAAGGAAAATAATTTAGTACTATCAACAACTACTTTGGTAGCGAAGAATCCTACATTTTCATAACTATAATCCAATTTTCAAAAACAAGTTGTGCCAGGTTTTTTAAAAAATTGTGTTCGAATTTCTACTCTTTTCTAGCAAGAGTTGTGTCTAGATTAGATTATGCGAATTATTTTTGCTATTTACTGTAAAAAAAAAATTTCGATGAGTAGGAATGGGGAGCACAGTTCATTGTCAATAAGAAGTTTTAAAGATTTCATTGTGTGGTCTTTCGCAACCTGTACTGGAAGCTTTTATTGCTATTGTTTTAGTATTAGAACAGAAAACGATTTTCAAAGAATGTATTTGAATTCAAATAAAAAGGTTATCATAAAATTGATACAACAAGATAGTTTTGAATGAAAAATAGTTCTTGTAGGTCAATTTGTGTACAAGGAACTATATAACACAAATAGTTATTTCACTATAGGCAGAAAAGGTTGTGTAAGAAAATTTATTATTCTAACAAACAAAATTTGTGCAAGTCTAAAAACAGTGTGCCAAAATTCTGTTATTAAGACATATATGTCTAAGATGCATCCATTTCGAACATTATAACTACAGCTATTAATTTATTTTTTATACGATATGGCTTTATGTAGAGCTTTCACTATGCACAAGAAACTTGGTCTACACAACGAAACTTTTAGTTGTAACATTTGCAAAATGAAAACTTCATAGAAGAAACTAAATGACCTAGAATTAGAAAACAAAATTCAACAATATTTGAACTGAAATTTTGAAATTTATTTCATTGTGAGAAAAAAGGGATTGTCGCAAACATAATTGATTAAGAAAGGGTGTGTCGAAAACAGAGTTAATTACTACGTGGAATAAAATTCATGTTAGGTGTGGAGCTTTATTATCTTCTTTATTCATAGATATTGTCACGTTGGATCCCAATTCCTAACGAGGTGGAAATGCCACCTATTTAATCATCATCAGGGGCATCTAGTGGAGGGTGACGATGGTTCTATGAGTACCCCCTCGTGAGGGTTCGGGGGTAGCACCCCCAAAGCTAAAAATAGATGTAAAATTTTCTTGTAAAATATTGTAATTTCGTAGTCAATCTGGGTCACTCATTAGGCAGATGATATGACAGTAGAATTATGTTAATTTAAGTTCTTTTTCCCTAGTAGGCAACCCTTGATTTATATGAGAGAATTGTATTGTGATTGTGTGTGTGTATTCTAAGTGAGAAAGAGAGAGGAGATTGTGTGAGAACAGAGATGAAATTACAATGGATCTGTTGTAGGTTGTATCTCTTCATTTTTCTAGATAATATAAAAGGAAGGACTGGCTATTTCTCTGTGGATGTAGCCCAAACTGGGTGAACCACATATATTTGTGTCTCTCTTGTTTTAATCTTTTTTGGTGTTTGTGTTTTTGCAATATTTTATGTGTACCATTGCTATGTAATATATAATTTTCTAACAATTCATGGAGGTATAAGAACATTATATTGGTATTATACTAACAAATTATATATCTCTAAGATACCAAACCATTTCTAGATGTTCAATTTTGTTTAAAGCAACAACACACCACTGTATGTAATAGAAAAGATAATTTATTTTTTTTGCAAAGTTATAGAAAACACCATCATAACATTGATACATAATAAGATTTAGTAATAATTATAATCAAAATGAAATATTAATAATCGTAACGAGATCTCATATTCGTATGACATCATACTCAAAACATATGCTTAAAATGTAAAATTTATTAATAGAATAAGAATTGTCCAAATAAAGATTTAAAGTAGATGGATTTTTTGTAGCGTGAATTGGTATGCCACTTGATTGAACAAAATTTGTAGCTACATATAAACAATATTTAACATGTATTATGAGCTAAAAACTTTGTGCAGAAACATGTTCACCATTTTTTCAATGTAGTCTTTGTCGGGGGCAACTGTAACTTCTATTTTTCACATTTTTAGCGAAAAAATATTTTTCAATTTTCCTAGCTTCTTCTTGCACCTCAACAACCCACCTAGCGACTTGATTATTGACCTTGTAAAAATTAATTAGCCATGTGTCAATACGTTATTAATTTAAATTAGTAATGCTATCAAAGTTTGCTGGCTTTTTTTGTTGTTGCTCCAATTCAGTTTTTAGCCTGTCGTTTGAAATTAGCTAAGAATCATGCAACATAAGTGGACAGGCTAAGCCTTTTATAATATCCATTTCCCTGAGATACACATTTCCTCTCCTTTTGCATAGGTCGCTATAGAAAAACTTTATATGCTCAAGTATAGTGACCCTTGTGTCCATCCAGCTTCCAATTGCTTCACTCTTTCAAAATATAGTAGCTGTTGATTTTGCTTTTCAAAAGCAGAGAGTATTTCTAGCCTCCACTTAAAATATTTAATTCATTGGAAATGAATTTCTTATCTTCTGTAAGATTACTATTAATCAAGTTCATAAATATTTCCAGTTTCTCTCGCAAGCGCGTTAAATCGAAAATTGCTTACCTTGCATCATTAATAATTTATAATATTTGGCATGTGTTATCAAGGATATATTCCTTCACTACATTAAGTAGACTAGAAAACTTATTAAATGGTTGTGGTAGTGAAACAAAATAACTTAACAATTGAGTCATCAATAAAGGAACTGGATTTGTAATGTGTAGTAGTTATTTTAATTTGTTTTTCAGCAACTAATTTTTTGCAAGCATGTTGATAACATTTTGAGTAATTTCATTATTGGTAGATTGTTACAATACCATGATCCCTATCGTGTCAATGTTAGACAAATAAATATCCACCTATTTTTTAACAAAAATCTTTTTATTTTAGACCTTAACCTTTTCAACTATCATTTTTTTGTTGGTCCTATCATATTTTTCATTTTGCAATGTGATAGATGTTCATTATAAATAATGTTCTCTTTTGTAAATTTCTCCATTACTTTATTATTCTCTGTTAAATGACTAGCAACCTAGTTAGGTGGTTCACTGTTACCACTTTGCACACATATAGCCTATTCAGTGCTTTCACTATTCGCGGTAGTTTTTGACTTCGATGTTTGAACTATATGCATTTTGTCAGGAAAGAATTTTTGGAAATAATATTGCTCCTCTCAATGATTTACTGATTCACCAATAACCATTTTTCGAGAACCAAGATTTTTCCTTTTTCCTAGAATTGTGAATGATGTTGCACCAACAACAGGTGTAGAAGGTGAAGACTATTGTGCAACACTTAGGGATTTTTGTTTTTGTCTTGCTTCAGCTACTCTTTGGGCATCCATTGTCGATAATGAATACTTTATTTTCTGCAAATTCAATAAACTATGTGCTATGTAAACATATTTTGAACTATGTGCAGTATTTTCTTACACATTATGACATGAAAAATTGCATTGGTTCTTTGTTCGGATGCAATTTAGGTTATTAGAACAAAGAAGATGAAAATACGAGAGGAAAAAGAAAAATCAATAGTAAATTGATACAATGAAATGACTACTACATGTGTTAAAACTTTTTCTTAAGTTATTGTCTTCATAGAATGCAAATGAGAAAATACAAATCCCTAAGCAATTTTGCAGAAAAGAAATATGCTATAGAGAAAATTGTGAAAGTACTTGAGTAATTGAGAAAATGAACTATTGAATAATGTTGAATTCGCAAAGTTGTGAGACTAAGAAAGTATTCACAAATGTTTATGTTTCTCTTCTTCTCCATTAGGATATTAAAATATCGCTTGGTTGATTGTATAAGCACAAATAGCTTGCTTCATTTATCTGCTACTTATATCGTATTTTTGTAATTTGCTGCTCCAATCCAATTACCAATTATTTCTATTATTCACATGGAAACTACCACATACGACATTGTTAATAAATAACATTACCAAATAAAAAACACCAACGTTTATGAGAAGTGATGGAAATAAATACCAATAATGCAAAACAATCTTGTCCACATACTTCATAATTTGTTATTGATTTAATATCATTTGAGTACGTGGCATACAAATAGAAATTTGTGATACAATATAAGGTCGTTTTCTATCAACAGTACATTATGAAACGTTTTCTACTACATTTTCCAACTTAAACTGCTAAAAATCTATTAACAAATTCTTGGATGCACGATTCTAAGTTGAAATTTCTACACAACTTGACAACCATACATGTTTTCGAAATGGCTAAATGTATCTATGCAGTAATATGTTATGAAACCAGCTCACAAAAGGATAGAAAAGAAAGATCAGTGCCATAGAATTCAGCCTCTTCGAGGGGGCAACATCCTTTACATTACACAAATGAACAATTCATGGATTATAAAAATGACAAGACCTCTTTTCTATATATAGGAGTCTAAGGGGTCATAATATAATTAGAGCCGATAGAATAATAATAATGTAAGGGCACAATAATAACAATAATGGGCTTCCATTGGGCACAATGATAACAATATGGGGACTACATGGGCACAACAATATAACAAGGGTGTTGTATTAATAACAATAAGGGGTTACACTAGTAATATAGGGACCTAACATGCGCCTCTCCTTCAAGAATTGTTGTCCTCAATGCTTGAGTAGTTCTTGATGCTTTTGTATAAATTATTGTCGTCCCATGTGGAATCTTCAGCGGGTAAGTTCTTCCACATGATGAGATACTCTGAAATTGATCCATTTAGTAGCTGTTGGGTTCTTGTTTCTATGACTGCTCCAGGTTCCAATATGATTTTTCCTTTCTCATCAAGTTCTAGCAATATTGTTTCAACTGGGATGTTTTGCAACTTTTGAATGAGTGGCCACACTTCTTCATCCTTATTCCATTCATCCCTTGCTTCTTTTATCCAATTTGGTTGGATAATAGAAATAGCACAAAACAATGCTTCCACATTCTCATCCTTTCTTGAGAGTGCATCTACAACAACATTTTTCTTCCCTTTCTTGTAGATGATTTCAAAGTCATAACCTAACATATTTGTGACCCATTTTTTCTATTCTTCTAAAGATAATCTTTGTTTTAAGAGGTATTTAAGACTATCATGATCCATTTTTACCTTGAAGTTTCTTCCCATTAGGTAAGGTTTCCATTTCCTATGTGCATGTATTATTTCCGACATTTCCTTCTCATAAATAGCTTGCTTGAGATGTAGCCGTAAAAATACGCAATCACCTAAATCAAAACTTATTTCACTATGATGTTGACCTACCTATTGGTTCATTCGATTCTGCACCAAAGTGGAATTATCCCTTAAAAGTTGGAGAACTTGTTGTTGATGCTCGATGTGATCTTTCACTACTTGAATCTTTTTCTTCTTGATATGTCCTTCTATCTTGAGAGTTTGAGGAGTGGTAATTTCTTCCAATGCATTACAATATATGGTCGGATTCATTTGTTGATTCTCGATGTGATGTTTCACTTCTTGAACATTTTTCTTCTTGATATGTCCTTCTATATTGATAGTTTGAGGAGTGGTAATTCTGGCCAATGCATTACAAGATATGGTCAGATTCATTTCTTCTTTCTCAATGTGATCTTTCACTTCTTGAAGCTTTTTATTCTTCATATGTCCTTCTATCTTGAGAGTTTGAGGAGTGGTAATTCTTGCCAATGCTTTACAAGATATGGTCAGATTCATTTCTTATTTCTCTGGTGTTGGTTCCTGGTGTATATCCTCTTCTTTTTATGTTTCTTGATCCTTTTCTTCCTCCTCTTCATAATCTATGTAAAATAATTTCTTCTCAGCACACTTATGACCTTTAGTGTATTTTCTATCACAATTCTAACAAAGCCATTTTTCTCTTTTATTCTTCCAATTGTTGTGGTGTAAATCTTATAGGTTGTGGAAGGCTAGGAGAAAAAAGACTTCCATAATTATAGTTGTGAATGGTGGGATTCCTTTTTTCCATAGTTTCGCTTTCAATTTTTCTTGCCAACCTGAATGTCTTCTCCAATGAATCGGGTTCCCAAAGACAAACCTCATGTTGAATGTTATCCTTTAAAGTCCCTATGAAGACATTAATCCTTTGCTTCTGTGGAATATTATTTACGCTTATATTCAATTTTTGAAAGTCCTCAATGTACTTTGTCATTGAACGCTTTTGTTTGAGATTTATCAATTGGCTAAAGAAGGTGTTTCTCTTTGTATCCTCATAATGTGCTATCATTTTGTCTGTGAAAATTGACCACGTGACAAGTAGTTTACCAGAACAAAGCCCTTCATACCATAAAAATTGATTCAATTCTAAATATAAAGATGCAATACATACCTTTTGTAACAGTTGCACCTCATGTAGATAAAATATTTCTCCATTTGTAGTATCCAATTTAACGAATACTTTCCATCGAACTTCCTCATATCACCTTTTCCTGATTTTAGGAGATCGATCTTGAAACAACTGTAACTCAGTAATTTCATATCTCCAAGTTCTGAAATTTCATGCTATATTAGCCCTCTGAGTCCTATTCCTACCCCTCTAAGTCTGATCAATATTGGATTCTGTAAGGAAGAGTTTTGTCAAATTTCCCATGATGACCTCATTATAGACTCGTTAAGTAGAGCGAACGTGTATGAAGTGCCACGTATCATTGTTTCAACCTTCGGACCTGAAACTAATACAAAGCAATCTGCGGGCCGTCCTCTTTCTATAACTTCTTATGAAACTTCAGTCTGATGCTCAAAAGGAAAGTTATGACTATTTTCTCAAGGTCACCTGGTTGGGATGTAATTCGGGAGCCTGCAGAAACCCTATATTTCTTGGCCTGTATCTTCGAAAATATAGAGAAGCAAGATCTAAAATTCAGGCCCACGGTTCACCAAGTTTTTGGATAAAATGAGTTTTAATATCAAAGTCTGAAACATTGTAGAAAAACAATTATAGTGAAAATTCCACGCTAACCTGTTTGAGATGGAATTCTAGAGCTTGCAAAAACCCTAAGTTCCTTAGATCAGATCTTTGAAAATATATTGAGACAAGATCTGAAATTTGGACTCGAGGTTAAGCAAGATTTTGTCTCCAATGGTTTTTGTTTTTAGCTTCCGAAACATCACAGAAAAATGTTATAGCGAAAATTCCACGATGACGTGTTTGGAGTAGTGAAACCTTAGAATCCAAAGCTTTGATACCAAATGTTATGAAACCAGCGTACAAAAAGATAGAAAGGAAATATCAACGCCTTATATTTCAGCCTCTTCGAGGGGGAAACCTCCTTTACATTACACAAATGAACAATTCTTGGTTGATACAAATGACAAGACCTCCTTCCTATATATAGAAGTCTAAGGGGTCATAATGTAATCAGAGTTGACATAACAATAATAATGTAAGGGAATAATAATAATAATAATAGTGGGCTTCTATGGGACAAAATGATAACAATATGGCGACTACATGAGCACAACAATATAATAAGGGGGTTTTACTAATAACAATAAGGGGTTACACTAGTAATATAGGGACCTAACATAATAAAAAGATTATGACAATTATCATAATTAGCTTTGAAACTTTCAAAAATAAATAGTTGTGACTCATAAGTAAATATTATTCTTAAACATTTTTAGCTATTTCTGTCATGAATTGATTTAGTTACTTACTGATCCCCACCATTAAATGACTGAATATTTGATTTATTTTGATATCATAATATGAAAAGCGTTAAAGTAAACTTCATTTACGAACACTTTGATAAATGATTTTCAAGCTCAAGGTACAAAGCTAATTGCCATAATGCATTATAATTGGCTATGTATACATTTTGTCATGATTTCTAAAAAAAGGGGAAAAAATCGTTTACTAAAGTCATTTATCATGATTGATAGTGCAATGAAAAAATTAATCAACAACATTTTTCCTTAGAATTTATCATATTCAAATCTTATTTATATATTTATCGATACATTTAACACTTTCAATGGATAACAAATGAAAATTTCAAACTCAACATTAGTTGTAACTATTAAAATAAATATCAAAATTTAAAGAATATTGTTTTCTTACTTTGGAAACACTTATTGTCCTAATGTTCTCGATATTCATGTACTAAATAGCTAGGATGTATGAAATAAAATAAGTATCATTTCGTTGTGTTGATGTACAATTAATTATTATTATTATTAATCATTTTATTGACATCAAAGCATGTCGCTAAAGAAAGGTGTATATTTCTTATATTTTTATATTTTATTTGTTGTTGGATATGTAGAAGCATTTTCGAAGATCTAATCTAGTATTCAATAAATCTATTTGGTGGACACAACAAAAGAAATCTGCATGTTCATTTGTCCTCTGCGCACACTTCCTTTGAAAATAACCTCGGTTATCAGGTAAACTCGGGAGAATAAAGAAAAATTCATATATATTTTGTCGAATACAATAGTCATTAGGTTCAACGTTATTATTAAATCATTAATATTACAATAAATATGTACAGAATGATGGTGTGTGAAACAAGGAACATAAACCTTCACACTGGCACACATCCACATTTCAAGGTTTCTCGATACAGTAGAAGCTATGTACAAGAGCTCATGGAGTATTGAGATGTTATTCTTAATTAAATTAAATTTTATTCTCTTATGCTCTTAAGTAAAAAAAAAAATAAAAAATTATGCACTAAGTAATTTGCACTCTGTATTTTTTGTTTGAGAAACTATGGAACTTCTCTTTGGATGCAGGGAGAAAGTGTGGAAAGATGAAAGCTACATACAATATCAAATCTCATTTATAGATTTGAGTGTTGTGTATTGTAGTGGTTTTTAGTAAATTTGATATTCGTGGTTATGACATATTGTATCTTGCAATCATGATAATAATAGTAGGTAACATAAAAACTATTGAAAGGCTTTGGTATTTAGACTTATCATAGAAAATTTAATTAATATGAATTTAGTAAATTCATATGCAACGATATTATCAAAGCTAGTTGCAAAGATATCAATAATTCCATATCTATTGACCTTAGAAGATAACCTTTTCGATATCTATTTCGTGAATTCAGGTATATATTGCTTTTAAAAGACTAGTATTTAGCATTCGATTTAGAGAAAACACTGTGAGATTTGACTGGAAGTGTTATTGGTGATTGTGTTGAGGTGCCCCTTACTATGTATTCGTTGTTGGTAGCCCAAAATATTTGTTGACTGGATATTTTAGCACCCATTTCTATTTTCTTTTGCTCAAATCAGGATGCAATGTGGATATGGATGGTGAGCTTTTTTTAGTT
This sequence comes from Pinus tabuliformis, assembly GCA_031772625.1. Lineage (NCBI taxonomy): Eukaryota > Viridiplantae > Streptophyta > Pinopsida > Pinales > Pinaceae > Pinus > Pinus tabuliformis. The sequence goes on from CM062816.1 coordinate 915,181,262, forward strand.
GTTAGTTGCGAACCACTATTTGGTTTTAGATTTTTGAAAACAAAAATTGCAAAAGTGGTTGTGCATATACAAAATCAATGGTTATTTGATTATTTATTGGCTTTGAAAAGTGTAAAGGTTATTACAATGAAATCTCGAGAGAGTTTTGTGGATTATGAATTTTCTATGGAATTATGCACATATGCATTTGCGCCACGTTTTTTTTGTTTATATATAATATATATATATATATATATATATATATATATATATATATTGGTATTGTATTTATTATTATTATTATATTTTGCAACCACTGAAATAACTATGTGAAGAAGTGCAAAAATGGTTGTGCGGAACTCGTTGTTCGAAGTAAGCAGATGAAGAAAAGAACAAATTCATATGCGTAAACATAAATAGCTTTGAATATTCTATAATTGCAAATGTTGATAAACATGTCTCAGTTACAATGTTAATTACAACTACAATGCTTAGTTTCATAATTTCTAATGAAACTTGTCTAAGTTATGATGTTAATTTTAGTTACAATGTTCAATTTCAGAATTTCTAACGTGTAAATCATTTGGAATATGGACATTTTTCAAATTGATTTTGATATTCATGCTACTCGGTAGGAACGCTTCTTTCTGCAAACTTCACATTATAACTTTTAGAAAATGTAATTAGTATTATTTATCTATTTTCTTAAATGGTTTACTGTAGAGCTTTAACATGGATGGGCTATTGACATATGATTTTTTCAGTTGCTAGGACTAGTAGTTGCAACTCTTATTCTCATCGTGCTTATATTAGAGGACATTAGAAAATTTGCAAAGAGGAAAATATGATAAACTGTAATTCTACAATTTCAAGTGTTTTTCTACTTTGTCAAAAGGAACATTATAAAATGAAAATTTTATTATTTTTCTAAAGAAATAAGTTTAGTTAATGTTGAATAATATGAGTACAATCACCAAATGTAAAAATATTTAATCCAAAAATAGTAGATAGTAAAACAATTTTACGTAGTGAACGTATCGAGTACACGTTACTTCTTTCAATAAATGCCAAAAAAACAACTTGTATTTATTTATGGGAGAGCTATGGTTAATCAGAATATAATGCAATTTAACATATTAAAAAAAATATCCCTCGAGTAGCTAAAAGTCATTTCATATCATTAAAATCGATATTATTTGAACCTCATTTCACATATAATATACTCAATTATGACAATATTGACACAGTTACAAGTTACATGACAGTAGGACGAGAGAGGATGAGGGCGATAGAGTTGAAAGTAAAGATTTCATCACATGGAATATAGAATGATTTCAAACATTCTCTAAAGAACTAAGTTCGTTTAATGTTGAATAGTATGATAACAATCGAAAAATGTGCAATTATCTAATCCAGAATTAGTGAATAGTAAAACAATTTTACAGAGTGAATGTCATGAGTACACATTACTTTTCTGAATAAATGCCAAAAAAAACTTTTATTTATTGATATGAAAGCTCTAGTTAACCAAAATAGAATGTGATTTAGCATATTTATAAAAAAATATTCCCTTGGGCAGCTAAATGCCGTTTCATATCATTAAAATTAATAGTATTTGAATGTCATTTCACATATGATATGCTCAATTATGACAATATTAATGCAATTAAAAGTCATTTGTAAAAAATGATGGCGAGATGACAAGGGACGAGGGCTAGAGAGTTGAAAGCAAAGATTTCACCACATGGAATAAAGAATTATTTCATACATTAGTTATAAATTTATGTTGTTTGTTAAGACAATCTATTAATGTTCATTTTCTATAGTCCTATAGATAAGAGAATACAGTAAATTTCAAACATTGGTCAAATCCACATGACAATATCTAAAGTATAAATGGAATTTATTATAAGTGTTATAAAGAACTAAAATACGAAATTTGTATAACAAAAATTGTATTCAAATTCAAATTGTAATTACCATAGATATGATTAAAATAAACATCAAAGTCGAAACAAATTTTCAATAATCAAAAACAATTTTTGAAGATGCATTTTCATTTCTATTAATGAAAGAGAAATTATGTTCAAATTACTCACAAAATTGGTAAATTGGATCAGAATTTGCACAAATTAATGAGTTTTTTAACAATAAGGTATAAAATTTGAATTTTGATATAGCAACTCACTAGCATATTCATGGTTTCCATTTCGGCTCTTTTATACCTTTAACTTTCTGCCCCTGCATTGTGGAAAAATAACAACAATTAATCTAAAATTAATTAAATACATATAATAAATCATAATGTGACTCTACAACAAATCTATATGGCTAAAAAAAAGGACAATACAACAAATAGAAAATAGCATACATAAAATAGATATGTAATCCGTCTCGTAATTTTGGATATAGAAAATAGCATTTGAAATCTAAAGATTTTATGAAACTGTTTATAATTAGGCCCAAAATTAAATGAATTCGAATATGTGAATTTTTCTATGAAAAATCCATTTGTAATGAAAAGCAAAAAAACTGCACTCAGAGATTAAATTAATTCATAATAACATATAAAAAAAATTAAACATTTGATCGCTAGTAAACAGAAAAACAAACACTCCAAGATTTAAAGAAACTTACACTATGTAAAATCATATGTCCTTATTGCTTAGTTGTTAACTATTTATAGGGTTTGTTCCTTCTTGAAACAATTTCTTAAACTTTTCCTTATGCAATGTTTCATAGGAACAACTATAATTTGGAATTTCACACTTTGACTCAATATCTCTTTTTCAATTTCTAAGGATTTTGTTCGAAATTGTGGAGCTAAAGAAAAGTTATGTTCACTAAAATTAATATTAACATTAGCATTACTTAGCTATTTATTTTGGACTATGAATCACAACAAATAAACAAATATATGGTTACTGCTTATATGAAAATAGCTAAAATTTGCAAAAGTGTCCTCTATTGCACTTAAAATTTTTTGTGAACATTATTGCTTAAAAAAAAAAACGTATCACTTTTGCAATGTTACAGTTACTCAAAGTACTGCATCATGGTCACTCCAGTACAAATTTTATACATGTGAATGACAATGATGCAGAGGAAATTTGTCAAATGTGATCAATAATTGTTCTTTTCCCATAAATAAAATTTCTTGTAACTATTCAAACCACATATATTCTAATAGTTGATTACTTATGTTTCTATTTGAATTAAAGTCAATATTGAAATGTCCAATTATTATAAAAATGCAATCACCAAATGAAATTTGTGCCTTTTCTTTTGTTATTTCCTTGATGATTATAGAAATAGGTACAAGTGGTGCAACATATGCATTCATTATGCATATTTGACATTAGAAATAATCTTTTGACAAAACTAGTTAAATTATCTTATTGCAAAAAAAGTTCGTTGATATGATTTCTATGTTCTCTTGTATGCAAGTAAGTACTCCATGACGACAATTTCATATGTTGAAATTGAATTTACAAAACTTAGTATTGGACGGTGGATATTTTAAATGCATTTCCTAAATACATATAATCATAACTTTCATTAAATCTTCATCATGCACAATTTCATTCACCTCAGCACGTAGACTTTGTGTATTCAAACTTGCAATCGTTAAAGTATTTTCATTTTCTATCGGCTTCTCTATGCACCACAATTTCCATGATGCTTCAGTTCATAAGCGTTTCACTTCTTCTAATCCTTTCTTATTTACACAAAAAAATATGTGTTAATACTTTGAAGAAGATACAATGATTCCATAGTTCTAACACACAACAATGTTGTGTAAGCTAGTCGATGTGTTGATATGCCAGTTGGATCAAATTCAAGTCCATTTAATGTAAAACCCTATGATCAGTGAATTATTCTAGCACGAGCTAGCTATATCATAAATTGTTTACACACTATAGTTGTAAATCTCTTGCTATTACATGTTAATGGATTTGAAACACGCAATATTGGAGTCTAATAAAATGAAACATTTTCTTCATACAGTTCACAATACTTGTTTCTTTGAAGTTTTTCGATATCTGTATTTACAAAATCTATCCATAACACATCAACATTATTATTATTTTTCATATATTTTTTTCATATCCCATCAATTCCATTAACGAGATCATATTTTGTATTATAGTTCCCTGCATATAGTTCAACAAGAACATTACATTTGATAAGTATTCATGATGGCAATATCATTATCTTCTCATATGCAACAAATCTTATTTTCTTATTGTGAGATTCGTCAATTGCATCAAGAACTATTAGCTCTTCATTTACATGTGACAACATTTTTTCATTATGCTTTTGTACATCTTTGTTTTTGTAAAATAGATATGGAAATAATTGATCCATTGGGGAAAGTTTGTAGTACTTATTGTTTATATATTTTATGTATTCATCATATTGTTGATTCACACACATTTTTTTAAGGATTTCAATGAACTTGTTATCTATCTAACACCTTGTCATGCAAAATTCATAGCATTTGACTTTCTCTTTCTAGAAACCGTATCCTAGTTTTTCACTCGCTAAAATTTTCTGCTCAAAAATCATAGAATATTTGATCGGTTGTGCTTGGAACAAGTCACCTGAAAATATAACATCAATATTTTAAAATTAAGCCAATGGAATATGCTTAATTTCAAGCAAGAATTTGTCGACATGGTATAATAATTTTGAACCTATCAAAGATGCTTCATCAATTAACATAATACGAAGTTTTTTGCAATTTTTTATCAATGTGTCTAAATTTTCACCTTTAAGTGAAATATATTCCAACTTGTTAAATAGTAAATGGAATTTAGAATGCAATGTTATACCACCCACATTGAGCGCTCCCTTCCTTACATATGTTTTGATGATTTCTTTTAATTGACATGGGTCACATCCGAACGTGTTATTGTATAAGCGAATTAGAGATTGGAATATTTATATAACATTAAACATGTTTCCAACCCCCGCGCCACCTGTTACAAGTACATACAATGAGTCATTTAGATTTTTTTCTTCTCGTCAACTATTTCTTTCACTATTCTTTCTCATTCTGGATTAAGTATTCTAATGATTTTATAGAATTTTGTTTCTTATAATACATATGGTTGCTTTACAAGTTCATAAGGTCTCTCAACAATTGATTTTCCATTTTTAGAATTTTTCAAATATTGTATATCTTATTCGATATTGTATTCTTGATAACATTTTTCATCCTTTTCGTCACAAGTAAAAACAATTATTTCAAACAAATCACTCTCTTTATTTTCAATCTCATTAACTATGCTATCAATATTAGTCCGCTTTGTCATTGTTTCGTTAGTGAATTTCTTTTCATTACATTTTATGCTTTTCTCAGATAAGAAATATGCATTCCTCCAACTCAAATATAGTTCCCTAAATACATTTTAATCTCTATGATATGGGACATACAACATAAATTATATATGTTTATTATACTTTGTGTACCTTATAACATATGGTCTATCAACATTGCCACTTGTTTTGCCTTGAAGTGTATAATAGGATGCAAATTCTGACAAACATAGATATTCAATGTTTTTTGGTCGTTGCAAATAGCGATCGATAATTGATAAACATGTTATGTTTTCTGAATAATCTGGTTCATGTTCGATGTCTCCTGGTTTCTTTAGTAACAAAGTTCTATCATTCCTTGCTAAAGTATTAATAAATATACATTTTATTGAACTAATATTCAGTGGCATTGACAACACTATATATACAGATTGTTGTCCAGACATTTGTTACAAGTGTAATAAATATTTTTCAAGTCTTGCAATTGTTCCAATTTCATCACCATCATTTTTTTGACACTCTCTTTGCACACATTTAAACATCAATGTCATTGTTTTATATAGCTTTGTCATGTATGAACTACAATAAGTAGTTGTAGCATATGAATCAAGTACAAATTGAGCATTAGTATTTTCACCTCAGATTAAAAAAATAGGTTGAGCAAAGCTATTATTCCAAACATCTATTGGTTCTCTTTTCAACAAAATTGTTCTTCATCTCAGAGTACACTGAATTGCATGGATATAGTCATATTCAATTCTACCTATTTTTCCAAAAAATATCAAATGTATATGTCTCATCATGTTCAATATGCTCTAGTGGATCAAATATCATTCTTGCATTCATTTTTGTCTTTGAATTGTCGAATTCCATAGACTCAAGTATTCTTGGTCTTAGCATTAGCGGTATCAGAAAATTGAACGGGAAATGCATATATCTTCCTTTTATAAAAGTACTTGTGTGACGATGGTGTTGGACAATTTTCAGATTTGTAGGTAGTTTGCTTTAATCAGGACAAAATTACTTTTCAAAGAAGTTTTTGATTTCAGTATCCATACTTGTTCCATAGATGGGAGCATTTTTAATCCAATCAATCCATGCTCATGTTGGCTTCCTCGATTTTGGAATTTTGTTCAAGGAAATAGTCAATGGTATCACCAAAGTGCTTGGACTCATGTGAAAATAACTGACATAGAGCATTCATTATACTTCTTTGATATCGTACACATGTGACAAGGTCATTTCTTATCAAGGTATCAATTTCAACTTCATCTAATTCTTTTTCATTACATGATTTTTTTCGTCGGCGTATTTGTTGAAAATCCTTTACTAAAGGCTTTGAGATGTGTTTAGCACTGCTAAATGAAACAAAGAAAGTTGGGGGACCTAATTGTCAAATCTTTGGATAAAATTTCTTGTGTAAATGCGAAAAATAGTCTGGTGATGTCTGTATTCACCTAAGATCCATATAGGCCATGTTTGGTGAAAGAATGTGTTTCGAATTATCCTTTGTTTTGGCATCATTAGCTATTAGTTTTTATCATTTTAACTTCCCTTTTATTATATGAATCCAAATACAATTGAATACTTGATTGAGGATAATTCACATTGTTTTATAAAAAAATATCATTATATGATACACGAAATCAAAATCTTGATGTAAGAGTTCCCACTTAGAAATATCATGATATGTAATGATTCTTGTAACACTTTCTAATCATTTTTTTTCCATAAAATAGTGTGGAAAATTTCATCTCTTCCAAATAATTTCTCTAAATATGCCCAAAGGCTTATAGCCTTCACCCAAATCAATGTTTATTTTGATTATTGTGAAGATAATAAATATTATATGAATTGCTAAATCCATGTAACATTTTCTTTGTCACCAAATCTTCATCACAGTGATCATTATCATCACTGTGTTTTGTATTTGCATCTGTCTCACATGCATATGCATCTTTGTTTTTATCAAAGACTTGTTTCTAGTTTTTGTTTATTCTGACATTCTTTAGTCTATAGAGTGGAGTTTTAAACAATCATCTCAATGCCCTCATGACTTTATGAACATGTATTCACCCAACAACAAATATTTTTTTAAACACTAAACGTCTTTTAATTTTGATGACCATAGTACTAGATTCATGTATGCCACGAGGGGGTGCAATTTGAATTTGAGATATGTCAACATGTACATTGATCAGTCCACCAGTCAATGCCAATTGCTGTCATTCTAGAACATTGTCCAACATCTTATATTTGCAAAACTGATAATCGTAATGATATCAATTGTTCCTTCGATTCATAAAGTTCTTTTACTATAGAAATTTTCCTATTGTGACTAATTCCCTCTGGAACTAGAAATTTCATAACTTTTTCATTGCTTATTGTCTTTCTTGCATATGCATTTAATTTTCAACACATTGCTAGTTTGTTTTTCTATAAAATATCTTTTAAAAGTGTTTTATTTCAAATTTCACATTCATAAACAAGAACAACCTGTATTTCCTTAATATTTTGTTGTTAATCTAATGTCTCCATGTTTAATTGAATATTTGGATACTTTTTGTTCATTAGCAAATACGTCATGTTGTATTTACTTTCACCATTTTGATCCTCTAGTAATCCCTCTTGTTTCAATGACATTTTTGTTTTTCGTGTATTTTTTGAATTTACGCAATGAAGAATATGGTCTTTTCCTTCGATTGCGAGACTATGTATTAAGTTCCATAATATTTTCATCAATGTTCATGTTCTTAGAGCTAGAATCTAATGGCTTGCATAGTGTCCTAAGAACATATGTTTCGGAAATGTCCTTGTTTCTTATATGTTGTTTAAATCTATGCATTGATAGTCATGAATTATTGTTTACAATAATAGGTTCATTATCAATTTCTATGTGATTTTCATTCACGTTGATGTTTTTGAAATCAGGCGTATTAATGACGCTATGTTTTTTATTGATTTTTTCTATAAATTTTGTTTCGTTAATTTTTTAAATAATACATAGAATAATTTTTTGTTGTAATATTTATTTGAGAGTTTCATAATGCAAATGACCTACAGGCATACCAAATTTCATAATATGGAATCTTGGTTCATCTCCCTAAAATGCACAAAATTCAGACACAATAGTCAAACTATTAGCAAACCATATGCATATAGTTATGTCGAAAATATATCGTATCAAGTCATAAACAAAAAATGCCACCATATATATTTACTTTTTCATTTGGTATTTATATTTGTATAATGTATCCTTGCCAATTTTCTTTTTTGATGAAATAAGAGTAGGTACTTCTATTCAATTTTATCCAAAAAACAAGTTACTTAGTATACAAAAAGCCCAAAGGCGTTGTGGTCCTTAGATTTTTCGGGCCACACTAAGAAAAGGTAAATGAGCCAAAGGCCCACAAACTGGGCCGAGGGCCCATCTAACCAAACAATGAGACCATTGTTAAAATAGCCCAAATCAAAACCATACGATCTGCCTCCCGAGATCAAATGGTCATGAAGCTATTTCGTAGAGCCAAACTGTGCACCCGTTAAAATTCAAAGCGGACCACTTTATGAATTAGCTAACTAAAATAATTTGGGTCTGCCTAGGAGGATAACCTTCAAGCATGTTAACCACCCAAAATCCCCTAGATGCACCTAATCCCGGCCTAGTTGAGAAACTAGCTCGGGATTTAACAACTCTTACGGACCCAAAGCTTGAAAAAGTCATCATTTATGTGAATTCTGAGTCCATTTGGCATATTAATTGCCATGTTGTTTGCCCCATGAAATCCATAGGATTGCTTCTATTCTGCCTATCTACCAACACGATAACAACATTGTTAGCATTGCTAATTGAGAGGCCATATTTATCATTTTTTGGTTTCAAATGAAGATTATACTGCTATATGGTAGATTACAGGGTGCACTTTCCCGCCCAAAGACCAATGATAGATATTGGCTGAGTACCTGACATCCTATTCACTTATTTTCATGAACTGTTCCTTTGTTTCCATTAGGCCTCATCCTGCCTGTTACCCCTGCTTTGATAGAGCTCCCTATCAGAAGTCACCTGTCGAAGACACTCTTCCCTCAATCTTCCCTAGGGGATCTCTGTCCAGTCATATTTTTTATCACTCTTAGAATAGAGTACACCTTCATTAGCCAAGATATCCGCTAATTTGTTGGCTGTTTGGTGTACATGTATAAAACTAAGGGTCCTCATATTCTGCAAGTGGGATTGAATACATTGATAGACTTGCAGAAGCCGCCAATGTCTCGAAACTTTGTCTGGCGCTGATCCAAAGCTAATTTTCTTGACCGAATTAATAATCAATTCAAAATCAGCTTCAATTATGGTATTATGAAGATTTGAGTCCCTCAGGATTTCTAAGAATTGCTCAAGGGCCATGAGCTATGCCATATTATTAGTGGCTTCCCCAGATGACTATGAAAGATAGTTTTTGTGAAACCCTTTTCATATCTTATGACTCCTCCATAACCAGCCATGCCATGGTTTCCTTTTGAGGCCCCATCTATATTTCATTTCATGAAACCATGAGGGGGAGGTTTCCAAAAATTCTTATCTGTTGTTATGTGACTTACATTCTTGTTTTTGTCCTAGGGGAAAAGCCCTTGAAGACCCAAATGCAGTAGTATCTAAACATTCGAATCTATAGGTTTGTTCTCAAGGGGGTCTTTTATGAGGGTTCCTACCATCTCATTGATTTGTCTTATAATCTGAGCCATGATGCTCTAGGAGGAACCTTTCCTGGTTGTGAATATTCTGTTGTTGCGTTCTTTCCAAACATCCCAGATTAGAAAGCCTGGAACTAAAGCCCAAGTTGTGTTGATTATTTCATTATCAGAGAAATTTTTCCTCCAGATCTTCAGAGTGTTGTTGATGCTGCCCATGTCACTGTCAATTTGTTTGAATATTGAAGCTACCCAATTCCACAAGGTGGATGTGAAAGGGTAGAGGTTGAGTAGGTGATCCATAGTTTCTTCTTGTAGTTCACATAGCTGGCATCTAGATGGACCGGATACTCCTCTTTTCCTCAGGTTTTCCAAAGTCAAAATTTGTTTTTGTTGCACTAAGCACGTGAAGAGTTTTATTTTCATCCATATTTGGTTCTACCATAGGTCCTTCCATACTATATCAGTGTTTGGAGAGTCAAACCCAAGGGACATACGTTTGGCTTCCTTGAGGTTAAAGTTTCCTTCATTTTTTTTCCCCATCTCAGTTGGTTTGGAGATGTTGATGTCAGAAACTTTCTCTGGTACAAGTTGGCTATTAAATCTTTTCCCTGTGACTTCAACGGGGAGTCATCACTTTATACCATGTTCTTCCATATTCTCCATTTTTCCTCGCTTCTATCCTAATCCCAAAAGTCATTTACCCTGAGTAACCCTTTACTGTTAGTATTGTTCTTGAGATTGACAAATTGTTCTCTAAACAGTTTAGGTTCCTGTTACCAATTATCTTCCCAAAACCAAGCAAGGTTTCCATCTCTGATTTCCTAGAAACTATGTTTCTGAAAAATTTCTCTATTCTCCTAGGCTTTATTCCAAATGTGGGAGCCTTTGATGAGCCCTGACATTCTAATATGATCCCTTTCTTGCCAATTGTTTGCATATTTATGTTTCCAAATTTTGGCCCAAGGGGAAGCTGATTCTTTTAGCCATCTCCACCATAGTTTTTCCCCCAAAACTTTGTTTAGTGTTTCAGGGTCATCAAGTCCCAATCCTCCATGTGTCTTAGGTTTACAGATATTTTCCTAGGCTACCAAAGCCCATTTTTTTTCTCTTCCCCTTTGCCCCAAAGAAAATCTCTTTGGATATTTCTGAATTGTTGCATAACTCCTTTAGGAGCTGGAAGGGATGAAAACATAAATATGGGGATCGTTTGGAGGATAGCTTTTGTGAGCACTAGTCTTCCTGCTAAATTCAAAGACCTATTTGTCCACTTCTGGATTTTTTCTTGGAGTTTATTAATAACAAGCTCCGAAATTTCTTTTCTTAGTGGTTTGTCTATTAGTGGTACTCCCAAATATTTGGAGGGTAGCATATCTCTTTGAAAGCCAAGAATTCTAGATATATTTATCTAAATAGCAATGTTAGTATTAAAAAAGAAAATCTTTGATTTGGTAAGGCTTACCTCTGTACCCGCAGCCTTTGCAAAGTCACTCAGTATTTGTTTGAAGGCTAGAGCTTCCTTGACCGTGGGTATACCCTGCAGCATGGTATCATCCACAAATTGTTGATGGGTCAGAGCATCTCCATTCAGGGTGAGTTTGAGACCCTGGATTTTGCCTTCTGCTTTGGAAAATTTGATAGCTTTGCCTAGCCCTTCCATCATGAGAATAAAGAGGAAGGGAGAGAGTGGGTCTCCTTGTCTGAGTCCTCTTGAAGGTTTAAAGGTTTTGGATGGTGAGCCATTTAATAGGATTGAAAAACTGGAAGTGGTTACCAAGGTCGTTACCCATCTTATCCAGTTATGATCAAAGCCATATGCTATTAGAACTTCCCTGATATATGCCCAACTTAGTTTATCATTAGCCTTCTCTAGATAAACTTGTATAATCATTCATGCTTGCCTATTACTGTTGCATGAGTGAACCACCTCGTGAGCTTGAATGATTTTGTTGAGAATTTTCATGCCTTCCACATACCCCATTTTCTCCTCAAACACGAGAGTTGGAAGAAGGGGTTTAAGCTTGTTTGCAATTATTTTGTACACCACATTGCATAATGCTATTGGTCTAAATCTGTCTGGTGTTATAACATTATCCTACTTTGGAATCAAGGATATGAAAGAGGTGTTGAGTGCTTTCAAAATGGTTTTGTTTTTCCTTGAATCCTCCACCACATCGAGGACATCATTGAAACCATCTCTTTGATGACCTCGCTAACCCCCCCTTCATTCAATGGCTTGTTTAGATTAAAATTGTCTTCTCTTGTCACTAGCTTAGGAATATGCTTTGTAAAGTCATTGATCAATTGTGATCTATCCATGAGAGGTTCCTATGCTATTCCTTGGAAATGTTGAACCATAGTAGCTTCTATTTCTTTGTGGGTATTGAGTTGATTTCCTTGAGAATCTTGGATTTTTGAGATCCTATTATGAGATCTGTGATCCATGGTAGATTTATGAAAAAACCTTGTATTCCTTTCTCCTTCTTTTAACCATTGTACCCTTAATTTCTGTTTCTAGAATATCTCCTCTTGCTTGCATAATCCTTCCCATTTCTGTTGATGATGGTCAACTTGTTCCTTTCTCTCCTCATTGAATCCATTTGTGATGAGGATCTGATTAATTTCCTAATGTTTCCGAACTGATTCTTATTCCAATATTTAAGCCTGAGTTTGATGTGTTTCAATATTTGCTGTAGAAGGAACATTTTACTGCCTTGAACTTGCATATCCTCTGTCCGCCATTTTTCAATATGGCTAATGAAGTCAGGATGGGTAAGCCAAATGTTTTCATACCTGAAAGGTTTGTTTCTTAGAGTTCCTATAAAGGACGCTTCAATTTGTATAGGTCAGTGATCCGAGCCACCAAAACAGAGTATCAAAGCTAACAAGTCAAGGCCTGTAAGGATGAGGTCCTCCGAGATAGTAAATCTGTCTAGTTTTGAGGCCACTTGAGACTCTCCTCCCCTTTTATTATTCCAGGTGAAGATACCATTGCTTGTCTCTATATCTACTAGCCTCATGTTGTTTACGAAATCCTGAAATGCTATGGAATCCCTGCCAAGTGATCTGGTTCCACCTTTTTTTTCCAATAGGGATCAGATCATGTTAAAGTCCCCTCCCAGAATCCATGGGATACCCGAATGTCTTTCTCTTAATTCCTCCAGTGAGGTAAGAAGCCTAAGTTTGTCTTCAGGCTTTTGTGGACCATAAACATTTGTGATTAAATAAACTTCCTTGTCCCCCAAAGGTTGGATGACCACTAAAAGATAGTTCCTAGATGCTTCAGCATCTAGGATTCCTATTTTTTGAGCATTCCAAAGTGTGAGAATTGCTCCTGCTATTTTATCTGCTTTGACTTCTAGATATTCATATTTAATAAGAAATTTGCTGTGTATTTCTCTTATTTTGTCTATTGAACATTTTGTTTCCTAGATAAATATCATATCTGGTTTTTCCTCTTTCATTCTATTGCTAAGATTTCTTTGTTTCCTTTTGCTTCCTAGACCCCTAATATTCCATGTTGTAAGCTTCATTAAGAAAGATTTGTAAATGAATAACTAGTTAGGTATTTCATCTTACCTGAGTTGATCATGAGTTTCCCACACTCTATCAACAGCTCATTTTTTCTTTTTCTTCCTCTTTTCCTACCTGGGTTTTTGGGAGCTTGTCCCATTGTTGCCTCCATCATTTCAACCCCTCTGTTGTCCTGATTGTCATAATTTCTTTTGAGCCCCGCACCTTTTGCCTAAGTTATCTAGAGGAATAGTTGTTGCACTCTGTTAAACACCTCTTGAGGTAATGAATCCACTCCTTTGGTTTATCCCTGCTCCAAGAACTTTTCCAGATCGAGATGTTCCCTTTCAAGAATATCCTGTAGATCATGATCCTCCGTTCACACTTTGCTTGGGGTCATCTCTTGGTCCCTATCAAGTTCCATTATGCTCGGCTGATCCTCCTTGTGTTATGATTTTCAGGTCTATTTTCCCTACTGTCCTCCTCTTTCTTTTCTACTTAGGTATCCTCCAGTTCCTGGTGCTCTTTATCATGCCCCTCTTTCTCTTCTAAAATATTGAATCTATTTTGACTAAGCTGCTTTTCCTCATTGTATTTCTTCTTCTTCTTTCTTCCTCATCTACCTCTACTTCCCATTTTGGTGAAACTTTTTGTTTCTTTCCCTAAGGTGGCTTTAATACTGCTATCGATTTTGTTTAAAGGGAAATCTTTGAAGATGTGCCTGTGTTCATGGCATTTACGACATCGGAAAGGGACATGCTTGTAGTCCACCACCTACACCCATTCTTCATAATAAACTTCTAGAATTATCTCATTTGAGCTCCTAAAAGGTCCATTTCTACACATATGCTTGCAAAGGAGGTGTATTTTCCTCTCAGTGTGGCCTATGATATTTTTAAAAAATGACCTAGCTTATTTCCTATGGCTTTTGATGATTCTGGCTGCCAATAATCCAGAGGTAGGGAATAGAGTCTTACCCATACCAGAACCGAAGCAAGTGCCTCTCATTCTGGGACAAAATTCATCATCCAAGGCTGCATATGGAGGCCTATAGCCACATAGAAGTACAACCCTCCCTCAAACACCCTGTCTTTATGCTCTATGTTTGAAAAAGCGACTGTGAAAAAACCCTTGGATCCAAGGTGTAGATATATGTCTCCCTTAGGTTTCCAATGATTCTTTATCCATGCATTTAAAGCTTTCTCTGTAGGCCATAACCCCATGAATTTACATATCACTGCATAATTCGCCATGTGCTCCCTATGCGCCTGTAGCGCTGGATCACTTAACACCACTCGGGGTGTGATGGTCGCCCTAGGTTTACATGGTCATACCTGACTTCTATGCTCAGCCTTCTGACTATCACCCTCTATTCGCTTCTCTTTTCTGACTTCTTCCTGCTTATCTTCCTGCCCCTATGCGTTTTTGTTCTCCTGTTTCCCGTTTCTTGAACTCCCGATTTCAGCTCCCAGTGGTTTCTTGAAGCTATTGGAGATTTCCTGCCTGTAGGAGGGAGTAGATATCCCTCCCTCTCACCCCTCTATGGTGCCCAAAACTTCTTTTCCCTTGAAACCCTAGCTTCACTCATATTTTTTACCATTCCGTCTCATAGCCCCTCCAATATATCCTTGCCAATTTTCTATTCTAGGAAATTTCGTAATTGCATTTTCATTCATGTACTTTTCTATACAATTTAATGAAAATGAATCATAATGCATTATTTCATTGCAAAAAGTATGTGAAGTTATGCGTCGTAAAAAAGAAACATCATAATCATTCTCCATCACTTGGCATATTGTTTCAATTTTTTTTTTTTACTATAAATACTCCTGAATCTAGAAAATATCTTAACCATATAACTGCCCATGCTTTTATCTGTCTACATCCATCCATGTTTTGTTTCTTCTTATGTTGTTATATTTCTGATAGGTTCATGATCAAGTCCCATCGAACATTTTTCTTGCATACGAGTGGTTTGAAATAATTGGCAATTGAATTCTCGTCATGTAACAATATGTCATCACTTTTTTCGCACAAATCTGAATTGAAATGCAAATAGTTTTTCATTATTGTCTTTGAGCAAGGTCCTATGGTAATTTTTAGCTAATTCTATAACCAATGTATATAAAATATGTCTCCCCAAAGTCCTCTATCGTTTTCAACGATAGTATGCGAAGCTAATTTTTTTCATCCCTTCCAAGTAAACATTTGCGCTATCTCCACCATGCATATAAATTAATGCATCTATATTTAATGCACGTTCGTAAGATAGTATGGCTTTGGTCTTCCCTTCTTGTAAACAATTCCTGAAATTTTCTATTATTCCTTCATGCAATTTTGATGATGTGTATCTAAATGAAACAGAGTTCACATACAATCGAACATGCAATCTCCCACCACATATGAAAAATGATTCAAATGAAATAGATTATGATGGCTTAGTATTGCATTCGAACCATTGCAAGTTATAGAAGAAAAATGCTTCTCCATCAATTCTTTAACAATCACACTTCAAACATGCTTGTTCATCGTTTCTTTAGAAATAACTTTTTAAAAAAACGAAAGAGTATTTTAATTTCACTATCAACTATTTATCAACGACAAGCACAACCTAATCAATGTACAGGAAAACAAGTAAAATGATATATATATATAGATATATATAGATATATATAGATATAAACAATTCTACTAAAACTCTTGTTTATGAATGAGGTATAGAGTCACAAAAAAGGAGACATAATGTACCTGATACATATATCATAAAGTCTGCATTTGTTTTTAGAAACATATATTGTGTAAAATTCTTAAGCTAACAAGAAAAACACACAATTCTAAGAACATGAGTATCAGTTTCGATAATAAGAGAAAAATCATTCGTAATAACAATCGTGCATCCCCAAAAAAAGAATGCATGATCAACACTTTGCTAATGCAACTATCCACATGTTACATGTTAAAATTAGATCACGATATCTTTATAAGTCTTAGAACATTCGATTTAGTATTCATAGGCTAAAAAACAAGCTATTTATTCTTGTTTTTATCAGTATTATTATTATTATTATCATTATTAAAAATATATCACAAAAGCCTAATAAAAGTTGGGCCTTTTGATTTATGATTTATGCCAAACAATGACTATACAAAATAAAAAAACACGATATATCATATTTGTATGGAAAAATTCCATACTTCCACATTCACTTATCATCCCACACACTTCTCTCGCACAGAAACATAGATTGGAGATGTTTTCGAGGCTCAATTGAAAATCAAAAATTTATTTTGCAATATATCATAAATCTCGAAAAATAACCAACGTTCCCCCCTTCTCAAATTAAGCCATAAGTTAATGAAGCTCACGTCACTTCTGTTATTGAGGATACGTATAAATTTACATAGCTCTTAGTTTTATTTCGTTTTTTCGTCAGGGGATTTGATAGAGAAAATAAGTTTAGAATAGATTAATGTCAATCCTTCTTCAAATTTCTGAGCACTAGAACAAGGAATTGTATTTCTATAAATCATCACACATATACCATCATCTTTGCACAATGAAATGTCCCTCATATACCCTGTTCAGAGCAATAAAACAGTCATAGCATTCATGAACCCCCCCCCCCCCCCCCCCCCTTCTATGGCACATAACTTCATTTATTTTTTTTATCACTAATAGAAGACACATATGCTTCCAATATAACACAAATTCACATGTGATGCATTTCACAGCAAATCCATTCTTCACAAAAATCTCAGATATGAACATTAATATTTTAACAATAATTTTCATATGCACCACCATGCACAATGAAAATTAAAAATTTTAATCATTATATTCTTTTGTAAATACCTCGACATATGCAAAGATTCATACTTCTAAAATTATAGGTCTCTGCAATTACTCCCCTTCCCATACTTCGTACTCCACACAATAAAATCTCTCTACAATAAAACCTTAGAATATTCCCTGCTCTCCTTCACATACCTGTCCTCTATAAAATTTTATATGATATAAGATCAAGAAATGTGTAAAATTATTAGAATTGTTTCAGAAATCAACAAAAATACCCCATCTTCCATACATTCAATGGTTTACACAATGAAACATAATAATAATAATACATTAACATTAATATTTTAATAATAATTTCCACATGCACTTCTCATTCTTTTGAAAATACCCCATCCTAATAAAATATTCGCACAATGAAATCACCTACACAAACCATGTCATAAGAAAATATTCAATTCTAACAACAATGCTCAGAGCAATAACAAACTGTCAAAGTGTTCTCCTGAAAATACCTTGTCCTGATAAAATCTCCACAAAAACTCTGCCGTACGCAAAGATTCAATTCTAACTCGAATTACTAGATAAATAACATACTATTAGAGCACTTGTGAAACCCCCTCTCCTACACATGCCTTATTTTCTATATTTTTTATCATTAATAGAAAACACACATGCCTCCAATATAACCCAATTATCCACTCTGCATAAAACAAATCTCACATATTACCATCAATAGTTTAACAATGCCCTATGCACCACCTCGCACAATAGACATCACTAGTATTGATCATTCAACAAATATTCATAGCAATCAAATCAAAATCTCTATGCAACTACTCTCACACACATACCTCATACGCCGTACAATAAAAGCTCCGAACAACGATATACCTAGTCCTTTAAAAACATTTATGCAATATATGATCTAGAAATTTGTAAAAATATCTTCGCTCAACGATTTGTGTAGCATCCCCCCTTCCCTCTCACAGATTAACATCAATAGTTAAATAATGCCCTATGCACCATCCCACACAATGGAAATTAACAATATTAATCATTTCTCACAGTCAAAGCTCTGCGCAATGAAATGTACCGAACATACCTTTTTCAGGGAAATAACATAGTTAGAACATTCACAAAACCTTCCGTTCTCCCACATATAACTCATTTTCTTATTTTTTTTATCGCCGATAGAAAACACATATAATTCAAATATAAAAATACTGCATGCTATGCAATTTCTCTCCCACGCATACTTCATACTCAGCACAACAAAATCTTTGCACAATGAAACATAATAATATTCCCCGCTCTCCTGCACTTACACCATCATCCATAAACATATGACCAGGAAATGTATAAAAGTATTAGATTTGTTCGGGAAATCGAAAAACATACCCCATCTTCGGTACAGTAAAAGCTCCACACAATGAAACATAATAATATTAACATATTGACATTAATAGTTTAACATTAATTTCCACATACACCCCGTCGTGCACAAAGATTAAATTCTAACACCAATGCTCAACAAAATAAAACATTGTCCTTACAAAGAAAAAGAAATAATGTTAACAATATAGTACACTGCCATAGTAATATTAATTCTCTCGTGCATAAGAGAGATATTCTTCTCATTTTGTGCATCCATGTTAGTATATTCCGCACCAATATGAGTTAATAAATAATGGTGGGCCATAAATGATTTAGTATATTATAGCAATTAATTAGTGATAATATAATTAATTAATCATGTTTTAGACATTATGCAGAGGTCAGACTTGACATAGAGGTTTCATTGCTTCCGAGGTTGGTAATTTCATTTACTCTTTTGTGCAGATCTTTGCTTGTGTAGAACTTTCTGCATAGTGAAAGCTCTACACAAACAAATCTTTGCACAATTTATCGATGTAGTTTTTTTGTTTTATTTGGTGCGGGGAGTTTATTGTCCGAAAGTATGGACAAAACACTTAATTTGTGTTCACAAAAAATCTCCATGGTGGGTATACATACATGCATCATTATTATTTTTAGTATTATTAACATCGGTTTTGTTGAAGCTTCTTCCAAGGAAAACAATGTGCCCCGTTCTCCTACGCATGCCCCATTTTCTATATTTTTTAACATTAGTAGAAAACACACATGCCTCCACTATAACCCAATTATCCACTTAATGTAAAAAAAATCCCACAGTTAGCATCAATATTTTAACAATGCACTATGCACCACTCCGCATAACAGAAATCAGCAATATTAATCATTCTGCAAAGATTCATAGCTATAAAATCAAGATCTCTTTGCAACTGTTGTACGACACATATATACAATTTTCAAATTTATAAAATTATCTTTGCTCAATGTAACATGAATATATTTGTGAAAGTTTAAGGTGTGAAGAGGTGTTTTCATCGGCAAGCCAAAGGAGCGAGTGAGGAGAAAGGTGATGGGAGATTAGGGTTAGGGTTTGGGATCAGATGACCCCGAGCAAACCTGCTCCTAGTCAGGGTGCAGGGGATCTCGTATCCACCTGCTGAATCACAGACCAATACAACAACAGATTAACTAAGGGAAGAGGATCTAAGAACAAGATAGTCTGGGAGGAAAATGACTGATGCAAGTGAGGGGGGAGAGATCCCCTCCTACCAGGTGATTACTGCAAGAGAATCAAGCCAAAATGGAGCAAACGGTGGATCTGGGAATCAAAGCAAGGATGCACCGGTAATGGGAGCGGTATGGAAAGATAGGACGGGGAACAAATGTCTACCGCGGGCAACAAAAAAACCCAGCTTTGTTGTTCCAAATAGTAAATTGGAGGAGTATAGGGGATATATGAAAGACCATGCACTCATCTGCAAGTTTGTAGGAACATGGTTGCCTGAGAAAGATCTAATGAAGCGGATACAACAGAGGGGGAAGCCCAAAGGGCATATAGATCTTAAGTTGGGGGCAAAAGGCCTTTTCATAGTAAAATTTGCAAACCTAGAGGATAAGGAGAGGATCTTTGAAGAGGGTCCATACTTATTCAACAACGCAGGGCTCTTCATGAGGCAATGGGAAGAATGCTATAATCTGGAAAAAGAAAAAATGCTAGTAGCACCAGTTTGGGTCATACTATTTGGGCTCTCAATAGGATTCTAGGATCCAGAGATTTTAGAAGGAATTGGGAACTCAATCGGGACCTTTGTGAAGGTAGCAGAAACCACCAAGAGAGGCAGATATACATCTTATGCCAGAATTTGTGTCTACATGAATATCACAGAACCGCTGCAAGATCATGTTGAAATAGAATATCATGACAAGGTCTGGCAATAGCCAGTTCATTAAGAACACATTCCTTTCATATGTAGACGATGCCATGAGTATGGCCATTTCTTCAAATGTTGCCCGATGAATGAATTTGATACACCAACAGATTGGGGAGATGGAAAGGGAAGTATGGAACAAGAGAGGAGGACTAATGAAGGAAACAGGGGAGGGTTCATAGAAGTACTAAGAAGAAGACGACCCCAAAACGGAAAAACCAAACTAAACCCCTCTCGCCTAGAAAGCACTCAGAAAAGCTAGAACCAGTTTGAGGTTCTTCGTGAATTAGAAATGGAAGCGGAAAGTGAAGAAGGGGAAGATGAAATAGGAAAAATCGAAAAAGAAAACAAAAAGGAAAAGAAAGATCCAAATAGTATGGAATTAGAAAAAGAGAAGGAGAGGGGAGACTGGGTTCATGAATAGATTCAAATGGAAATAGATCCTCAGCAGGAACAAGAAGGAGAAGAGGAACAGGTCATGAGGAAACTTTTACAGGAATGGAAGCATCTGGATGAATGGTTCATACCCAATGACCAGAAACAACTCTATAAAGATATGTTCCAAAAATAAAAATAAAAACGAGGGAAAATGTTAGCAAAGAAACCAGAGCAACTTGGAACACAGGGAAATCAAAACACAGAAACAGGAACCATAGGGAAGGGAGGAAGGAAAATAGGAAGGAGACCCATGAGTGAGACAATCCAAATGGTGGGAGACATGTTGGTGAATTCAGGAAGAGTTCTTCCATTGTCAGAGGTTTTCCAACAACCCCTCAAACTCTTGAAATGATCATCACAACCTGGAATATCAGAGGGCTGAATAGTAAAGGAAAACAAAGATATATGAATGAGAGACTCAAAAGAGATAAACTGAATATAATGCTTATCCAAGAAACAAAATTACGAGAAAGCAAACTAAAAGAAGTTATGAGCAATTTCAAGCCGCATTACGAGATCATTGGTCAAGATGTGGTAGGCAGTGCAGGAGGAGTAGCAATCCTCTAGAACCCAGAGGAAGTCCAATTTGAAGACTCGATCAGTATACCTTACATCGTCACAGGTAGATTTAGAATTATAGTTTCTCAAGAATGGATCCTCTTATCCAATGTATATGGACCCCATATACAGAAGGATTGCAGGTTTTTCCTTCGGAACCTGGCAGTTATGCAGTCCTTGCATCCAACCTCTCCTTGGATAGTGGGAGGATATTTCAATATGATAAAATCAATAAAGCAAAAAAAGGGTGGACTCAGAAGAACAGAGGCAAACATGGAAGCCTTTGGAGATTGGATATTAGATCAAAGGCTAGTAGACATATAGACAACAAACGAGATCTATACATGGAACACCAGAAGGGGAAGTAGACACTAGATTGCTTCCAGACTAGATAGATTCTTAATGTCAGAACAGATGATAAATTGGGATATCTTCATTGAAACAACGATTCTTCCTGGAATGGGATCAGGCCACTGGCTGATCAAAACAGAACCTGATATTAAAGCCAGTCCCAAGAGAAAACCCTTTAGGTTCGAAGACTTCTGGCTTAGGGATAAAAATTTCATAAAGAAAGTAGAAGAATGGTGGAAGCAAAGTTGACAGAAAGGAAGAAATAGAATGCAGACATTTCAGTTGAAACTAAAAGAACTGAAAGGAAACATTAAGAAATGGAATAAAGATGAATTCAGACACATACTTAAAGATCAACATCTCCTAGAACAGAAGATGAAGCAAATCCAACAAGAAATCATTATGGCAGGAAGAAGTGTTGACCTAGCCAGAGAGGAATGGATCTTGATAGGACAAATGTAAGAAAGGCGGAAACAAGAAAAGATCTTGTGGAGGCAGAAATCAAGAGTAAATTGGTTAAGAGAAAGGGAGAGGAATACAAAGTTCTTCCACCAAGCCATGATCTAGAGAAGGCAGAGAAATAGAATCTTTTCTATAAAAGACAAAGTAGGGACACGAGTTACATAGAATGAGGAAATAGAACAAGTCTTGGTGGATCATTTCAAAGATCTCCTCATGGAACCCAATGTAGATCATGGAGAAGCTACTGAAAGAATCTGTAAAGAAATCCCAAGTAGGGTCACTAGAGACCAAAACCTAGCTCTGATGAGGGCAGCCACCTTGGAAGAAGTAGAAGAGGTAGTAAAAGTAATGAAAAAGAATAAAGCCCTTAGTCCTGATGGATTCATAGTGGAATTCTATCAAGCAAGATGGGATTTCTTGGGCCAAGACATAATGGAAGTGGTGGAAGAATCAAGAAGAAACCAGAAGGTGAGTATAGGTTTAAACTCTACCCTCTTATCTCTGATTCCTAAAAAAACTAAGTCTGAAACTCCCCAGGGCTTTAGACCCATTGCCCTTTGTAATATTATATATAAGATAATAGCTACTTTAATGGAAAAAAGACTTAAGCCTATTTTATCTAGCATTATTTCCCCAGAACAAACAAGTTTCGTTGAAGTCTGGCAAATCCCAGATGGACTGGTGGTCTCCCAAGAAGTAGTGCATTCTTTGAGAGTAAAAAAGGAGGTAGTAATGATGATTAAACTTGACCTCTCTAAAGCTTATGACCGTCTGAATTGGAATTATTTGAAAGAAGTCTAAGGGCCTTTGGTTTTTGCAATAGATGGATTGAATGGATCTCTACTGTGATCTCCTCAACCAATTTCTCCATCCTTGTGAATGGAACTCCTTCCCAACCCTTTAAAGCATCTAGAGGACTCCGAAAGGGTGATCCATTGTCCCCTTTCTTGTTCATTATAGTTGTAGAAGGCCTAGGAAGGTACATCAGAAAAGAAGTAAGAGAAAGAAAGCTAAAAGGAATCCAAATATGGGGTAGAAACCTTCATATTACCCACCAGCAATTCATAGATGACATTATGTTGTTCTGTACTGTGTCCCTCAGAGAAGCCTGCAGAATTAAATAAATTCTAGAACTTTTCATGACAGCTTCAGGCATGCAAATTAACAGTGACAAGTCTTGCACTTATTTTTTCAACACTGTTGGAAATATTAAAAATTTTTTAACAAGAACTCTGGGATTTTGATCAGGAGAACTCCCAACAAGATATCTAGGAACACCGTTAGCCCTAAATCCTCTAGGGCTGTCAAATTGGCAACAAACCATTGAGAAAATTTCTAGAAAACTAGCCAACTAGTCTTTCAGAACTTTGAATTTTGTTGGCAGAGTTGTTTTAGTTAAAGTAGTCCTTCAATCGATCCCAATATACCAACTATCGGCAATGGTAGCCCCTAAAGGAGCGTGTGAAAATATGGTAGAGATTTTTAAAAAAATTATCTAGGGAAGACTGAAGGATCAAAGAAAATGGTCTTTAGTATCCTAGATGGATTTGGTGAAAAGCAAGACTAAGGGAGGATTAGTCCTCAAAGATCCTTATATTCTGAATCAGGCAACGGGTGCCAAACTTTGGTGGCACTGGATGAATGGAGAAAACGACCTATGGAATAGAATATGGACAAAAAAAATATAAAATGCCAACAAAACTAGAGGAGATATTAAGAATAAGGGATACCCTGAAAGGGTCGACAATTTGGAATCTATCTAGTCTAAATAAAGAAATAATAACTAAGCATGCTTTTTGGGAAATTAGAGATGGCAGCTCTGCTAGGTTTTGGGAGGAGGCCTGGAAGCAAAGAGAAAGACTGAATGGACTTCAAGCTTTAAGGGATATATGCCAAAAGGCAGCTGAGAATGGAATGAATCTGGTAAGGGACTTTTGGAAGGAAGGGAGCCAAGAGGAAGTATGGAGAAACTGGAAGAGTCTGGAAGAATTGATGAATCAAGTTGATGGAGAACAAAGGGAGTTATATCAAAAGGAAATGCAGACAAGGAGAATACCTATAAGACCTGGACCAAACGTACTAAAATGGGGTTACATAGTAAAAGTAAATTTCTCAATTAAAGGGGCATATCATCTCTTAACTCCTAGAGAACCAGAGGATACGACAATCCATTGGAAACAAATATGGACTAGTAATTGGTGGCCAAAAGTGGCCCACTTCGTATGGCTGGTAAGCAAAGGTCACATCCTGAATTGGCACCAACTCCAAAAGCGAGGCATACATGGCCCCCCCAGATGCAATCTTTGCAAGCAAGAACAGGAAACGTAGGAACACATCCTGAACTCATGTAAAGGAGCTCAACAACAATGGGAAGAGGTTAGGAAACTCTTTGGAAGGACTCACAGAGATTAGCAGAGCATTAAAAAAACAATTAAAGTTTGGGGGAGGTGGACAATTCACTAGCCCGATGGTAGAAGAGCATGGAATCTAACAGTAGGGATGAATATGTGGATGATTTGGAAAGAAAGAAATGGAAGAATCTTCCAAAACAAAGAAACGACAAAAGACAAAATCTGGGGGAAAATATTGAGTCATATTCGTGAGACCATACTTGCGAACACTTGGAATGTAGAACACTGGGAAATGACATCGGAAGAAGATCAGATTTTAAGGAAGTTGAACCTGCATCAAGGGATGGTGGCTCCTCAGATGTGGAAAGAACCCAAGATTGGATATTACAGCACCATGCACTTCTCTCGCCCCATGGTTGGATTCATAAAGTTAAATTTCGATGGGGCATCCAAAGGAAATTCAGGCCCAGCAAGGATTGGAGGTCTCTTTGGGGATGATCAAGGCAGAACAAAATGGATTTACTCAAACAATGGTGGCATCATGAGCAATAATGAAGTTGAATTGATGGTAGTACATCAAGGATTGAAGATAGAAATCAAAAATAGATACAATAACTTGGAAGTGGAATGGGACTCCCAAATGGTCATACAGGTAATCAAAAAAACTTAATAATGGAACCTCATGGGATAAAGTTATGCAGAGTTGGAGAACGGCGAGTCTAATCCAAGAGCTGGAAATTATCATAAAAAGATTTGAATATATGATTATTAAGCATGTTAGAATAGAGGGCAACAGAGCAACAGATTTACTTGTGAACTCGGGTGGCCACGAATAAGGAAGGACACTAGATATCATATGGAATATGTATTCAGAGGACTCATATTTAGAGTAGCTAAGAATGATTGTAAACCATGATAATCATGAAGACACGATTCAAAGATAATAGAGACAGATGGCCCCCGATTGGGATGTGGAAAAAAGTAGGTGAGGGTGGCAGATGGGTTTATGATCATGGCAGGATAGTGGGACTAACCCATACGTATGACGCCGTCTTTCGAACCAGAACAATGAGCTGCATGTCACCGCAATTTTCAAAAAAAAAGAGTGGGGGAGGTGGAATGAAGGAGATGAGCAGTAGTGGCATTGGTAGTGGAAGAGGGAGAGGGACAGATGAGTGGTATTTTATGAAGATGGTGAAGCTTAGAAGGAAGGGTAGACTAAGTTGGGAGGAAGAGGAGCAGGGCAAAACGCAAACATTAGGGGGTTTCAAGGAGGTTAACGATTCTGGGTATGTTATCTCTAAGACCCCTTCAACCCTTTCCTTTGTCATAATTGGTAAAATGGATAAATTTATTACTTTTGAAGCCTCTGAGGAAGAAAAGGACTGGTGTGAACCCGCTTTTCACTCAGCAATGCTTTGTGAGGGTCCATTGGGTCAGGATTAGGGAAGGTTTCTTGATGAATGGGGGAATTGTAGCCATCAAAATAATTCGGGAAGAAAAGTGGGGGGTCGTATCAACCAACCCACTGCAAAGGTGTAGGGAGAGACTGAGGAAAGGGATACAAAAATTCATCCCTAGCCCAACAATTGATCCAAATGACTGAAGGCCTTCTTAAATTCTTGCATCCTGAAAATGATAAGCATTGTAACACCCAAACAAATGGCGGAAACTGTAGCAGGAGAAGAGGAATAACCACAGAGAAAATTGAGGAGGAAGACAGTGATGCTAAACCTCAAAGACTGATCTATGTGAATGAAAATTGTTAACGAGATAAGGTATACAGCAGGATGGCACGCTCGGGTCATGGTAGAGGGCATGGAAATAGAGGACGTCCAGGGGAATCAAGAGGAACAACCAGCAAATGCTCCAAGTAACCAGGGCAGAGGGAGAATATCTACTTTGATAGCAGTCCAGGAGGCTGCCGGAGCTTATAGGGAAGTGTTGATGCCTCGAAAATCGCTGCAACAACATAGCGGAAACCACCCGGTCCGGACCTTGAAACAGCTCCTTTTCTGTTTGGAATAGTGGCTCCGACTGGGGATAATGGGACCAGTTTCCCAAGAATTATAGGTAGACGGGATGGATGAGTGACTTATAGAATATGCTGGCGATAAGCGAATAACTAAAACTATTGGCAAAAATATTATAACTATGATCTATCCCGGGAACTTATCGATTTTCTAAAGTGTAGCGTTTGATGGTCTGAGCTTTTAGACAGGCATATAGATGACTCTGTCTCTAAACATAGATATTAAATTATTCAAGATTGTTGTGCATAAATAGTTACACAAAGCGATAACAGCGAAATTACTACACTTTATCATTTATATCATTGTTACATGCATGATTAAAGGAAAAGGCAAGTCGCAAAACTTCCAATAGTGGGCTGAGATAGAGATTTGCTGTTACAGTGCATACATGTATTCAACAATAGCAAGAATATATGACATAACAATTCATATAAAAGGAATGACTTCAGATGTAGATAAAAGTACGATATGAGCTGCGGGACATTCCCAAATATCAATCGCTATTAGTAGTTCTTCCTCCAACACAGAAATCGTCCTCCACAAAGGCAATAGTGCACAATTGCATTAGAAAATTTGATGTCAAATTCAGAACAACTGGTCCAATTTCATAAAAGAATAGCGACTGAAGCACAATAGTGCAAACTTCAGCCTATTAAGTCTGTTACAAAATTTTACGACCCTTTCCAAAACAATGAAAGGGTCTATAAATACTAATCTAGTTTAAATATCTACTAAACAGAAATCCTACTAAGCTGGTATCAATAACTCTTGATCCTGTTTTGGCTGGCGATCTGGCAAGCGGGAGGGTGACTCATTAAGTCAGCTGCTTTCCTTTGAATCTGAGCTGATTTATTGCAAGCATTGGCTCAACTTCCGGGGGTTTGTTGAGGCGCGAACTGAGCTGTGCAGCGTAGGTGGCATCTTGGATATCGGGAATTATACACCCAATTGCGTCTGTAAGGCACTTTAGGGTAGATCTCTATGTATGTGGCTTGATTAAAAAGAACCAATATGCATCTGGGGTAAAGCTTTTAACTCCAGCGATTAATCTTCCTTTTTCCTCTAATTCAGGGTAGCATGTTTGCTCTAATGTATTTGTAGTTGTCATCTTTCCCGGTTTACATTGAGAAATCATATTGACCAGGTAAAGAGTGTTATTGACTAGATCCACTAGATTGCTGGCGGTTGATTTACATCTTGAAGCCGCCCTTTCTCCTTTCATCACTTGAGTGTGCCATTCTATGAAAAGTATATCTTTATGTGTTTCTATGATCCTGGGCAAATTTGCTGCTTTTCCTAAATCAGTATCTTGCCAGTCAAGAAATGCAGTAATGGCTTCGTCCGCTTGATCTAGTTCAGTCCTGGCCTTTTCTACCTGCTAATTTATTGCTATAGTTAGCTCACACAGTGGCTCAGCTTGAGTGATCTGTTGACATAAGAGTCTAACCTGAGATATCAACGCATTGTTTATCAATAATGCCTCTGATTTAAACTCTTTTACCTGCGACGCGCCCTTCATCTTTTCCAACTGCGATGACATTTGAGCAATTTGCTCATCTTTGGTCTTTATCATTTGCTCATTCGCCGGTCTCAAATTTTCCAACGCCTCCGACAATTCATTTTGTTTCTGGATCGCACCCTGATCAATCCTTTGCCTTTCTGCTTGCAATTGCTGAGTCAACTGATTGTTCTCTTGTTGTTGCGCCAACAACTGTTCTTCTGCTTGTGCTGCCCTTTGCTTTGCTTCAACCAATTCTGCCTGTAACGCAAACATTTCTTGGTCCTTATTCTTCAATAGAAGGCTCACCTCCGATGCTTTGTCAATTGTTGCCGCCGAATAAGCGCCCGCATACTGTGATAGCTTTGTTAAGTCATCGGAGGGATCCAATTCCTCCTTCCATACTACATTACCCGTGACCGTTTGTTCTGGGAAGATAGAAGGTTGATCAATCCTTCGTCTCTTCCTTGATCGCTTTACAACTGCCCTGTGTCTTGGGCTGTAGAAAACATCCAATGGCGGAATATCTTCTATCTGTAGAATGATCTGGTCAGAGCGGTCTTTTGGAGTAACTTCAACTTCCTTAGAACTTGGTGGGCCGCTGGTTCCACTTAGAACCTGAGGAGAGGTAACATCCTGTGTATCAGTTGTTTTGGAGGTGTCCATTTCTTTTGAACCTTCCTTTCCACTGATAATAAAGTCAAATTGCTTCCACTGTTGAAGCAATTCAGGATCAAAGGTGGTTTGTTTCTGTTTTTCGGCATGGGACTCGCTCCGTTCTTTTTCCTGCTCTTTCCTCTGCTGCTCCTCTTTTTCTCTCTTCTGTTTTTCTTCTTGTTCCTTTTTCTGCCTATCTGCGAGTTCTTTTTTCTGTTTCTCTTCTTGTTCCCTCTTCTGCTTTTCCTCTAGTTCTTTCTTCTTTCTCCCTTCTTGTTCCATTTGTGTTCTCTGCTGTTTCTCGGCTTGTTCTTTCTTTAGCCTCTCCGCCTGTTCTTTTCTCTGTCTTTCTGCCTGTTCCTTGAACTGTTCCTGAACAGGTCCGCTTGATGATGTTGCTGGGGTTGTTTCCAGTAAATCCAGAGGCAGAGTTTGCAACCTCTGTTCTCTGAGTTTATTGAACTCAGTTAACCCCTCATCATTATATCGCATCCTAGCGAGTTCTTTAGCATGACCTATTGATTCGGAGGCAACGAACAGGTCATCAAACATATCTTCCTGATGCTCAAACCTTGTTAATTTGGCCTGTTCTAATGCAGTGTAAGCAGTCTTTTTTGGGTCGTATGGTCTGTTTGGGATCGTGGCCAGAGTTAAAGACTGAAGCTTCGTGGCTTCCTTTTCTGCATGTTTAAGATCATGCAGAGTATAAACACCACATCTGAAGGGAAAAGATGGCCATCCCTTCTTCTTTTCTCTTTTGAGAGTCTGTGTAGTACTCTCAGCCATGATTTGATATGCAATTTCCCTTGCTAGCAGCTTATCTGGAACATATAAAGGAAGAACATGTGGGTCGGCTTCACTGCCGAAAACTCTGATATAGGTGAAATTTTCTTCTCCAAACCAACTTGCTACTGCTGGTAAATCAAAGGAAGCTTGATAGGAAATTTTTGAAATGGGTTTATCAAAAATGGAATAGTAAATGGGTACCATAAAACCATTACAGATTTGATACACGTGGTGTTTATAAGAAGACTTCCACAATTTTTGATGATATATATGAATGGGTGAAGGGTCCTGTGCATTCCACCTCCACCCGAGAACAGGAAATTCGGAATTGAAACAAAGGGTGTCTAAGATATATGCACTATAGTAGAACGGGGGCATTTTCCTTTCTGAAACAACAGTCTGAGATCTAAAATCACGAACAGCTACTGCTAATTTATCCGAAAAAATAGTAGCCCAATCCATAATCCAACTGTTTACTGCTACCTCCATTAAAGGAACCATTTCAATGGTAAAATTGGCAGAATCATGCAATCCCCACAACCTACACATCATAATCCCCACATAACAATAAGGAGAAGCCAAAGAATCGACCGAGTACTTACCGGAGGATTCGTGCTTGTGCTTGTTGGGATTTTGCCTCCAATCCTTGATAGGTTCAGATTCGATCTCATTCTCGCTTGCAAACTTCTCCAGGAAGGCCTTGTTATATATTTTCTCTGGCTCGGGCAAATGATACATTTGCCTTAGGTCATCTGGCTTGAATGATCCGAAAATCCTCCCATCTCTGGTATTAAAAGTTCTGTCCAAGATGGGGATTTCTTCAATCGCCCATCGTACAACGTCTGTATAGGGAAGAATCTGTTCTCTGGCCGCTATCCTGTGAAGGAAAGAGTCGGCCAAATCTTTGAGAGTTGCATCAGACTTCTTGAGTAAGTCCACACTAGCTTCTGTCACTGTCTTTTTTGGTTGCTCAGCTTCAATTAGGTTATAAGTGCCTTGCCAAGTAACTTTGGTGAGCCCCGTGCATGTAGTATCGGATATTAGGCCCTTCTTCTTGTTTACAGCCGCTTGTCCTGCAATTGGTGTTGCGGAAGCACTTGCAGTCTTCTTGGACTTCTTTCCCATCTTCTCAGGCCTAGCTTCTATGAATGAATTCTGCACAAAGAGGTAATTGGGCGTAATACACAGAGATAGCGATGAAAAACTCTTAAGTGATACAGCACATATGAATAGATACGTAACTGAAGGATTTAGCTTTTAAAATGGACGCGGATACAATCCGTAAAAAGATTTTAGGACATGATCTTATTAATTAGCCGTTTTCAATCTGTCATTCCTTAAATGCCCATTATACCGTTATTTGGGTCAATGATTCACTTAAGCATGCAATGGACATTTTGGCGGTTGAGCATAGATGAAGGATTGCGTGAACGATCAAGCTTTTATTACAAATGAATTGTGCCATCCCATCACTTAACGACTCTTCGTTGAAAACCGCGCTTTATCGGATCGCAATCGGGGGTATGATTAGTGCGCTTTAATGGTGTGTATTGGATATCACCGATCGCCGAATGCGATATCGGATCGGTGAAAAGCTTTGAGAGCAATAAGACTTGGGTGAGATTGTCGCCGATACCCGATTCCCGATTGCGCATCGCATCGGGACAAGTCTTTGGGAACATCACAATTGTTGTAGCGAGTCGCCGATTGCCGAATTCGCCGAATGCGTATCGCGTCGGGACTATTGGCATGGGGTATTATAACATGTACATGGAATATCGCCGATCTCCGAATGCGCCGAATGCGCATCGACAGAAAGCTTTGGGGTGCTTAATTATAATTCATGTGTCATTGCGATATGCGATCTTGCAATCGCTTTATCGCAATGACAAATCATTACATGATTTCTTTTTAAGGGTCTGTCCAAAAAGTTTTATAAAGTGCATTTATTCATTTATTGGACTTTTTGGATTATAATAGCATTGATACCAAATTAAATTCTAAAGGGACCCATTTCATACGTTAATATTTATAAGTAAAGATGATATGAAATGGGGGGTTGTTGTAGAGCACAACAATTGGCGATTCGCTGGAAGAACCAGTTATCTCTTTCAAAAAATAGAAACATTTAAGCTTTTTTAGAAAATAGAGTTTCAATCAATGGGGAAATTTCTAATATAACTAGATTTCAATATATTCTGAGAAAAATGAAACTATTTTGTTGACTTCCTCTTTTCTAAGAAAATAAAAACATTCTAAGCTTTGAAATAGGTCTTTATTGGTTTGTAATGATAAAATAGAATACCTTTCCAAATCAACCTTTTATAGTAAACTCATCTGTCATAGGTAGAGCCTCTGCTGCCAGCAAACATCTATAGTCTCGACAGGGATACCTTTTAACCATGTGATTGTCCATTGTCCCATCCAATTAAGAGTGTGATTAACAGAATGAATTCAAAATATTTTTTCATATTTTGTATTTCATTTTCTTTTTCTTCTTTGTCATTGATAAGATAAAAAGCCATTGTCCTGGTTTGGTGGCCAGCTGTTGACAATGCCACTCACTGATAGTAGTTTAACTGAACAAGCTGGCTCGTGATGAGACCCCTTGTCTTGTAATTTCAAGCCATTACCCTGTTTTGGTTTGCAGTATTGGTAATGTCAGATAAACTATTTCTCTATGAACGTGGTAAGCAGGCTTATAATAAGACCTCTTATCTTAAATATCTTATATTTTAGAATTACACTCTGAATAATCATAAACTTTAGTGAATGGGGTGAAGAATCTTCTTCTTAAGAGTAATGGATGACAGAGTAAGAGTTGAAGATGCTGAGATTGGATTGATTCCTATCTTAGTATGGATAACCTTTAGAGACCAATTTAAAAAAAAGAAAATGGTTTACAATATTTCTATGCTTTGAGAGGAGTTGACAAAATTTAAATTGTGATTTCAGAATACAAAGATATCTAATTTCCTAGAAATTATCCTTTTTGGTTAAAAGTTCTATCGTTTTAAAAGAAAATGTTCATTCTCGTTCTATGGGGACAACTTTTCAAAGACAGCAAAAGGTCAATGGGAGACATCTCACAACCTTATTTCTTAAAATCCTACAAACTATAAAATCCTACTGAAATGAAAGGAGAAGGGGTTACCTTCTCAGTGAAAGAATTTCTTCAAGACAAGGCCATTAACAGGGAGAGAATCTCTCAAACCTGATAAATCTTGCAATATAAAGGTTGAATGGCCTATCTTCTCACAGATCTGAAATGGTCCAAGCCACAACTTCTGGAACTTGGAGTGTTTACCCTTGTCTTCATGGGCTTTGTCCCATTTCAGAACTAAATCACTGACTTGGAATTGTTTTGAACTGGATGAGACTGAATCAAAAGCTGCTTTGATGACTTGCTGATGTTTGGCATGGATAACCTTGGCTTTTTCTCTTTCCTCTTCTAATTTTAGGATCTGGTCATGTCTAAACTGAATAGAAGAGGAAGGAGTTTCCTCAATAAACTGCACTAGGGCTAAAGAAGGAAGAATAAGATTTGTAGGTAAGATTTCTTCTTTTCCATAGACAAGATTAAATGGAGAAGTTCCAATAGAAGCTTTCTGTGTTATCCTATCAGCCCATAATGCGAACACTAAAGATTTGTGCCAATTTCTCTGATTTTGTTCGATGGTTCGCTTAATGATTTTAATCAGATTCTTATTAGTAGATTCTGCTAAACCATTTCCTTGGGGATAATAATTAGCAGAATATTTTAACTTAAATCCTCTTTTAATGGCGAAATCAAACATAGCATTGCCTGAAAAGTAAGATGCATTATCAAAAACAAGAGCATTTGGGACACCAAACCTGGTAATAATGAATTGGTCTATGAATTCAATGATTGCTTCAGAATTTGCTGTCTTTAAAGGGATTGCCTCAACCCACTTTGTAAAGTAATCGGTAGCAGTAAGGATATACTTATGCTGTTTGGAAGATGCTGGAGTAATCTCCCCAATGATATCCAATCCCCATTGCTCAAATGGCTGTTCAATGTTGATTGGTTGCAGGGGGAAAGCTGATTTACGTTGTCTTCCGCTAGCAGTTTGACAATTTAGACATTTCCTTACGTACTCGTGAGCATCTTTAAATAAAGTAGGCCAATAATAACCAGCATGAATAATTTTGTGAGCTGTTGTGTCAGCTCCGAAATGTCCTCATGCTGGTCCATCATGTAACTCCTGCAAAACCTTTTGGGCTTCAGGTTTTTCAAGGCATCTTAACAAGATAGAATCATAATTTTGTCTAAAAAGCACGTCATCAATGATTGTAAAATTCTTCGCTTTTAATATAATGGCCCTTTTGTTTTTGTAAGACAAATTCGGAGGTGCATAACCATTCTTTAGATAAAAGATTAAATCTGCATATTGAGATCCAGGATCAGTAACACTTACCTGAATAATTTCTTGAGTTTGATCTGTATCGCATGATTCTGGAATGTTGGATGCTCCTGCCAATATCCTGCAAAAACCTTGGCCCCTAACAATGTTTGCCGGCTTAATTTCTAGGTCATACTCTTGAAATGTTGTGACCCAATTTGCCCTTTTTTCACCCAGCTCTTTTTGGATTAATAGTTGCCTAACTGCCGGGAAAGGAACTATTATTTTTGTATGGGTTTTTAAAAGAAAGGGTCTATAATGTTTGACCGCTTTAAATAAGGCAAAGGCTTGTTTTTCTACATCGGAGTAATTTAATTTGGCACCCTGAAGATTTGAACTGAAGAATGATATGGGTGCTTCTAAATTGTGAGCATTTGGCTGCGTGAGAACTGCAGCATAAGACACATCGGACGCAATGGTATACAATGTAAAATGATTAGAAAAATTTGGAGTATTCAAGGCTGGGGCATTGATTATTGATTGCTTGATAACATCAAAAGCTTGCTTTTCTTCTGATCCCCACTTGAAGACTGAATTCTTCTTGATCATTGTCTGAAGTGGTAATACAATTTGAGAAAAATCTGGAACAAATCGTTTAACAAAATTAATCTGGCCTAAAAATGACTGCATCGACTTTTTATTGTGTGGGAAAGGGATTTCAGAAATTTCCTTGATCCGATCAGGATCAATATAAATGCCATCTTTGGATACAATAAAGCCTAAGAGTTTTCCTTCATCAAGAGCAAAGAAAGACTTCTTTGGGTTCAGAGAAATACCATATCTTTTGCATCGCTGAAAGATTTGATTTAAGTCATGCAAATGATTATATCTCTTTTTAGAATATACAGTAATATCGTCTAGATAGACGACTACTGTTCGATTAATCAACCCTCTAAAGGCTATATCCATAGCTCTCTGGAATGTCGCTCCTGCATTTATGAGTCCAAAAGGCATTTTCTGATATGCATATGTTCCCCATTTTGTTCTGAATGTGGTTTTAAGTTGGTCATCAGGATGAACCAGAACTTGGTTATATCCTGAGAATCCATCAAGAAAGGACATCAATTCAGAGCCTGCTACTGATTGAAGTATTTGCTCCATAGTAGGCAATGGGAAATTGTCTTTCAAGCTTGCTTTGTTCAAGTTTCTGAAATCAATACAAATTCGAATGTCGCCATTTTTCTTTCTGACTGGCACCATATTAGAGACCCAGTTTGAATGTCGGACTGGAAAGATAATCTTGGCTTTCAGGAGTTTGTTAAGCTCCGACTTTATCTGGCTTTCTAAGTTTGGATGTATTTTTCTTAACTTCTGCTGAATCGGTTTCTGATCAGGAAGCATGGGAATGGTATGCTGGATAATAGATGTATCATAAGTCTTCAAATCATCATACTTCCAAGCAAAGACCTGTTTGTTCTTCCTTAACAGTCTAATGAATGCCTCTTTCTCTTCAGAAGAAAGTCCTAATCCTAAATTGATATTTTGAGGAGCTTGCTCAGTACCTAAATTTATCAATTCAAACCTTAGGGTAGAGCTTTGGAGCTTTGCATTAATTACAGGTTTAAACCTGTCTTTAATATCATAAAGATCTTCTAGCTTTACTACAGGCTTAGGAATTGCATTTTCTTGAGGTGTTTCTTTCATTTGGGAGTCATGCTCATCTTCTTCAATGATTTGATTATCATAGGACTTTTCAGAAGTTAAGAATTGTAAAATATCCTCATCATGGTTGAATACTCTCCAATTAGTGACATTATCAGGAATTGAAGGCCTAAAAAGCAATTCTACGGAAAATCTATCAAGGCTATAGTCTTCAGAAGGTAGAAGCTTAGAAGCTACATTGGCTAGTAGGTCGGCTGCCGAGTTTTGAGACCTTGGGATGGAGGAGATATTGAATGCTAAAAAGTGTGAGGTAAGATCTTGCACCAGCGATTGATAATGATTTAGATGATTTGAAATACAATGAATTGTATTTCTTACCTGTTTGATGACAATTTCAGAATCGCCGAACACTTTTAAGTATTGCACTTCAAGGCCGATTGCTTTATACAGCCCTTGGATTAAGGCTTCATATTCCGCTGTATTGTTAGTGCATTCAAATTCAAGTCTACAAGATAGCATTGTCTTTTCTCCTAATGGGCTAACCAAAATGCAGCCTGCTCCTGAGCCCTCGCTGGACTTAGAGCCATCAAAATATAAAGACCAAAATAAAGAAGTATTATCAAATGTATTTACAGTTTTCTCAGCATCATTGAAACATCTAGACCTATCTGTTTGTGAAAAATTCTCAATTTGAGATGTAAAATGATTGACTGAGAAAGGGGATGGTTGGGCAACAAAGTTGCCGAAGAATGACTCTGATGAATAATTCCCCAAAATGTTGTTGTTGAACGCTACAGGTTGGTTTTCTTGCTCAAATTCAGTAACTGTGTGGGTCATATGTTTCTCTCGATCGATCCTTATTTGATTTGGCTTTCCCTTGTAGGGAAGCCACATATGTGACCAATCAGTGGAAATATACCCATGTAATTTTTCGGACCAATCCCTACTCAGAATTAAACCGTAAAATTCAGCTATGTCGGCTATTAGGATGTCAATCCTTTGTACCACTCTGGGATCAGCAGACAACCTGATAGTTACGGAATTAATTTCTCCCACAACCTGCACTTTGGTCCTGTCCAACTGTACAATATGAATAGCAAACTTCTGGGGTTCAATGTTCAGTTTAGAGCAAACTGAAGTTGGCATTATGTTGGATGATGCCCCTGAGTCAATTAAACAGTTGTGCAGGTTTCTGTTATAAATCTCATAAGTCAGCAGGAAGGGTGGGGTATGAGAATTCGATCTATCTCCAATTAGAACTGAATCGGTAGCTTCAACCATACCTGAAGGAGGTTGGCCTGAATCGTTGGCAGCTCTTGCACTGGGAAGGGGAGTAGAGGGAACAGCATTCAATTCTTTAAGAAGTAATTTTTGCTGATGCTTTAATTTACTAAGCTCAAACATAGTTATGTTTGCCTTAGTTTTCTTCATGTCATCAACAATGTTATATTCCATTGAATCGGATACCACTAATGTCTTGGATGTTGAAGGAGAATTAGAAGTTGAAGGCTGGTTTTGGGAAACTACTACAGGCGACTTCTTTGGGGGAACTTTTTCCTTTGTTGTGGTAGCACCTGCACTCCTTTTCTTTGAAGTTGCCTGGGCAGGTTTAGAAGTACTTTTACTTCTTGTAGTAACCGAAAAGGCTTCTTCTTCATTCTCGGTATCAAAGTTTGGGAGTATAAAATCCCACATTCCGTGGCATTCAGCTACTTCTTCCTCATCATCGGTTTGTGAGGTTGTTTCCTCTTCCTCTTCTTCTTGCTCTGAATCTGCGTTAGATATAACATTGGGTGGCTTTGTTTCAGTTTTCTTAAAAGTCCTAAATGGTCTTTTGTTTGAGGTTTCGGCCACCCGCTTCTTTATTTCAACCATTTCGTTAGACAACGTTTTAAGGACTTTTTGTAAACCCTCCATGTCGTACGGGTCCTTTGGGGTTTTCTTCTTGGAATCCTCTTTAAATGAGACTTTTTTAGCTTTTCTATCTTCCAAAGTAGCTTTCTTTTCTAGAGCGTTGATGCGTTTTTCAACAGCAAGTGCTTCTCTCATGTTTTCAGCTAAGGTAGGTTTCCTAGCCCTGTCCACAAAAATGGCTATGTTGGTAGGTAGGGTGGTAATATACCATTCGCTTCGAATTTGTTCACTTGGTTTGGAAGCTGTAGGGATTTTATTTAGGAGTTTATTAAATCTGGCGTTAAATTCCTTTATTGGTTCCCTATGCTCTATTCTCAGATTGGAGAGGTCGTTTATTAAAGTAGCTAAGGACCTATCATCTCCATATTTGGTAAGAAACTGCTCTTGGCATGTGTTCCAACTGGTAATTGAACCAGAGGGTAAGGAAAAATACCAAGATCCTGCTGATCCTTGTAAGGTGTAGGGGAAGAGTCTTACAACAACATCTTGCTCTGTCACTCCTTTTAAGTTAACCGCTAACATAAAATTATTAATGTGTTCTTCAGCCTCGGTCCCGTCATCTGGGTTAAATTTAGGCAGCCATTTTTCAGGAGCATCTGGTAGATCATGCAATGGTACAGGCATGTTGACTGCACCTGGCCTAGATCATGGGTCTGCCATTCTAATAGCGATAGTAGTTGACACTACTGTTGGGATTCCAGATGTATGGGAAGGGATTAATGATGAGGAGTGAACAGGTTGGGATATTGAGGCTTCTAATCACTGGTGAACGACAATTTGTAATGGGGGAGTGGATGGTTGACCTTGCAGATGGGGAGATGAAATGGAGGATGTGGATGAAAGCTCTCCACTATCAGATCCTTCAGTATATTTCTTCACCTTTTTCCTTTTGGGTAAAGGGAACTCAGTGGGTTCAATATCGAGCTTTTCGCTCTGAAGTCTGGTAAGTGGATGAGATAAATTGAACTGCGAAGTCGCACTGCTTTGTGATACCTCAGATTTCTGTGGCGAAATCGAGAAGCTCTGAAGTTTATGGATAAGAGACTGGACTTCAGGGGATTCAAGACTTAATTGTTCTGAAGTATGTTGGGTTTGAGCAGTGGTGGTTGATTCCTCTTCTCCTTGTTTGGATACCGGCGAACCAGTGTGCAAATGGGAAGGTCGAGGGGATTCGGAGGGAGAATTACTCTTAGAATGGCTTATAGGTTTGGATTTATGTGCCATTCACAGTTGCAGGCCCTCCTTCTAGTGCCAATTATGTTGATGCCTCGAAAATCGCTGCAACAACATAGGGGAAACCACCCGGTCTGGACCTTGATACAGCTCCTTTTCCGTTTGGAATAGTGGCTCCGACTGGGGATAATGGGACCAGTTTCCCAAGAATTATAGGTAGACGGGATGGATGAGTGACTTATAGAATATGCTGGCGATAAGCGAATAACTAAAACTATTGGCAAAAATATTATAACTATGATCTATCCCGGGAACTTATCGATTTTCTAAAGTGTAGCGTTTGATGGTCTGAGCTTTTAGACAGGCATATAGATGACTCTGTCTCTAAACATAGATATTAAATTATTCAAGATTGTTGTGCATAAATAGTTACACAAAGCGATAACAACGAAATTACTACACTTTATCATTTATATCATTGTTACATGCCTGATTAAAGGAAAAGGCAAGTCGCAAAACATCCAATAGTGGGCTGAGATAGAGATTTGTTGTTACAGCGCATACATGTATTCAACAATAGCAAGAATATATGACATAACAATTCATATAAAAGGAATGACTTCAGACGTAGATAAAAGTGCCATATGAGTTGCGGGACATTCCCAAATATCAATCGCTATTAGCAGTTCTTCCTCCAACACAGAAATCGTCCTCCACAAAGGCAATAGTGCACAATTGCATTAGAAAATTTGATGTCAAATTCAGAACAACTGGTCCAATTTCATAAAAGAATAGCGACTGAAGCACAATAGTGCAAACTTCAGCCTATTAAGTCTGTTACAAAATTTTACAACCCTTTCCAAAACAATGAAAGGGTCTATAAATACTAATCTAGTTTAAATATCTACTAAACAGAAATCCTACTAAGCTGGTATCAATAACTCTTGATCTTGTTTTGGATGGCGATCTGGAAAGCGGGAGGGTGACTCATTAAGTCGACTGCTTTCCTTTGAATCTGAGCTGATTTATTGCAAGCATTGGCTCAACTTCCGGGGGTTTGTTGAGGCGCAAACTGAGCTGTGCAGCGTAGGTGGCATCTTGGATATCGGGAATTATACACCCGATTGCGTCTGTAAGGCACTTTAGGGTAGATCTCTGTGTATGTGGCTTGATTAAAAAGAACCAATATGCATCTGAGGTTAAGCTTTTAACTCCAACGATTAATCTTCCTTTTTCCTCTAATTCAGGGTAGCATGTTTGCTCTAATGTATTTGTAGTTGTCATCTTTCCCGGTTTACATTGAGAAATCATATTGACCAGGTAAAGAGTGTTATTGACTAGATCCATTAGATTGCTGGCGGTTGATTTACATCTTGAAGCCGCCCTTTCTGCTTTCATCACTTGAGTGTGCCATTCTGTGAAAAGTATATCTTTATGTGTTTCTATGATCCTGGGCAAATTTGCTGCTTTTCCTAAATCAGCATCTTGCCAGTCAAGATATGCAGTAATGGCTTCGTCCACTTGATCTAGTTCAGTCCTGGCCTTTTCTACCTGCTGATTTATTGCTATAGTTAGCTCACACAGTGGCTCAGCTTGAGTGATCTGTTGACATAAGAGTCTGACCTGAGATATCAATGCATCGTTTATCAATAATGCCTCTGATTTAAACTCTTTTACCTGCGACGCGCCCTTCATCTTTTCCAGCTGCGATGACATTTGAGCAATTTGCTCATCTTTGGTCTTTATCATTTGCTCATTCGCCGCTCTCAAATTTTCCAACGCCTCCGACAATTCTTTTTGTTTCTGGATCGCACCCTGATCAATCCTTTGCCTTTCCGCTTGCAATTGCTGAGTCAACTGATTGTTCTCTTGTTGTTGCGCCAGCAACTGTTCTTCTGCTTGTGCTGCCCTTTGCTTTGTTTCAACCAAGCAAATATTTCTTGGTCCTTATTCTTCAATAGAGGGCTCACCTCCGATGCTTTGTCAATTGTTGCCGCCGAATAAGCGCCCGCATACTGTGATAGCTTTGTTAAGTCATCGGAGGGATCCAATTCCTCCTTCCATACTACATTACCCATGACCGTTTGTTCTGGGAATATAGAAGGTTGATCAATCCTTCGTCTCTTCCTTGATCGCTTTACAACTGCCCTGTGTCTTGGGCTGTAGAAAACATCCAATGGCGAAATATCTTCTATCTGTAGAATGATCTGGTCAGAGGGGTCTTTTGGAATAACTTCAACTTCCTTAGAACTTGGTGGGCCGCTGGTTCCACTTAGAACCTGAGGAGAGGTAACATCCTGTGTATCAGTTGTTTTGGAGGTGTCCATTTCTTTTGAACCTTCCTTTCCACTGATAATAAATTCAAATTGCTTCCACTGTTGAAGCAATTCAGGATCAAAGGTGGTTTGTTTCTGTTTTTTGGCATGGGACTCGCTCCGTTCTTTTTCCTGCTCTTTCCTCTGCTGCTCCTCTTTTTCTCTCTTCTGTTTTTCTTCTTGTTCCTTTTTCTACCTATCTGCCAGTTCTTTTTTCTGTTTCTCTTCTTGTTCCCTCTTCTGCTTTTCCTCTAGTTCTTTCTTCTTTCTCCCTTCTTGTTCCATTTGTGTTCTCTGCTGTTTCTCGGGTTGTTCTTTCTTTAGCCTCTCCGCCTGTTCTTTTCTCTGTCTTTCTGCCTGTTCCTTGAACTATTCCTCAACAGGTCCGCTTGATGATGTTGCTGGGGTTGTTGCCAGTAAATCCAGAGGCAGAGTTTGCAACCTCTGCTCTCTGAATTTATTGAACTCAGTTAACCCCTCATCATTATATCGCATCCTAGCGAGTTCTTTAGCATGACCTATTGATTCGGAGGCAACGAACAGGTCATCAAACATATCTTCCTGATGCTCAAACCTTGTTAATTTGGCCTGTTCTAATGCAGTGTAAGCAGTCTTTTTTGGGTCGTATGGTCTGTTTGGGATCGTGGCCAGAGTTAAAGACTGAAGCTTCGTGGCTTCCTTTTCTGCATGTTTAAGATCATGCAGAGTATAAACACCACATCTGAAGGGAAAAGATGGCCATCCCTTCTTCTTTTCTCTTTTGAGAGTCTGTGTAGTACTCTCAGCCATGATTTGATATGCAATTTCCCTTGCTAGCAGCTTATCTGGAACATATAGAGGAAGAACATGTGGGTCGGCTTCACTGCCGAAAACTCTGATATAGGTGAAATTTTCTTCTCCAAACCAACTTGCTACTGCTGGTAAATCAAAGGAAGCTTGATAGGAAATTTTTGAAATGGGTTTATCGAAAATGGAATAGTAAATGGGTACCATAAAACCATTACAGATTTGATACAGGTGGTGTTTATAAGAAGACTTCCACAATTTTTGATGATATATATGAATGGGTGAAGGGTCCTGTGCAGTCCACCTCCACCCGAGAACAGGAAATTCGGAATTGAAACAAAGGGTGTCTAAGATATATGCACTATAGTAGAACGGGGGCATTTTCCTTTATGAAACAACAGTCTGAGATCTAAAATCACGAACAGCTACTGCTAATTTATCCGAAAGAATAGTAGCCCAATCCATAATCCAACTGTTTACTGCTGCCTCCATTAAAGGAACCATTTCAATGGTAAAATTGGCAGAATCATGCAATCCCCACAACCTACACATCATAATCCCCGCATAACAATAAGGAGAAGCCAAAGAATCGACCGAGTACTTACCGGAGGATTCGTGCTTGTGCTTGTTGGAATTTTGCCTCCAATCCTTGATAGGTTCAGATTCGATCTCATTCTCGCTTGCAAACTTCTCCAGGAAGGCCTTGTTATATATTTTCTCTGGCTCGGGCAAATGATACATGTGCCTTAGGTCATCTGGCTTGAATGATCCGAAAATCCTCCCATCTCTGGTATTAAAAGTTCTGTCCAAGATGGGGATTTCTTCAATCGCCCATCGCACAACGTCTGTATAGGGAAGAATCTGTTCTCTGGCCGCTATCCTGTGAAGGAAAGAGTCGGCCAAATCTTTGAGAGTTGCATCAGACTTCTTGAGTAAGTCCACACTAGCTTCTGTCACTATCTTTTTTGGTTGCTCAGCTTCAATTAGGTTATAAGTGCCTTGCCAAGTAACTCTGGTGAGCCCCATGCATGTAGTATCGGATATTAGGCCCTTCTTCTTGTTTGCGGCCGCTTGTCCTGCAATTGGTGTTGCGGA
Organism: Pinus tabuliformis; assembly: GCA_031772625.1. Lineage (NCBI taxonomy): Eukaryota > Viridiplantae > Streptophyta > Pinopsida > Pinales > Pinaceae > Pinus > Pinus tabuliformis. The sequence continues at coordinate 915,224,306 of CM062816.1, forward strand.
AGCACTTGCAGTCTTCTTGGACTTCTTTCCCATCTTCTCAGGCCTAGCTTCTATGAATGAATTCTGCACAAAGAGGCAATTGGGCATAATACACAGAGATAGCAATGAAAAACTCTTAAGTGATACAACACATATGAATAGATACGTAACTGAAGGATTTAGATTTTAAAATGGGCGCGGATACAATCCGTAAAAAGATTTTAGGACATGATCTTATTAATTAGCCGTTTTCAATCTGTCATTCCTTAAATGCCCATTATATCGTTATTTGGGTGAACGATTCACTTAAGCATGAAATGGACGTTTTGGCGGTTGAGCATAGATGAAGGATTGCGTGAACGATCAAGCTTTTATTACAACTGAATTGTGCCATCCCATCACTTAACGGCTCTTCGTTGAAAACCGCGCTTTATCGGATCGCAATCGGGGGTATGATTAGTGCGCTTTAATGGTGTGTATTGGATATCACCGATTGCCGAATGCGATATCGCATCGGTGAAAAGCTTTGAGCGCAATAAGACTTGGGTGAGATTGTCGCCGATACCCGATTCCCGATTGCGCATCGCATCGGGACAAGTCTTTGGGAACATCACAACTGTTGTAGCGAGTCGCCGATTGCCGAATTTGCTGAATGCGTATCGCGTCGGGACTATTGGCATGGGGTATTATAACATGTACATGGAATATCGCCGATCACCGAATGCGCCGAATGCGCATCGGCAGAAAGCTTTGGGGTGCTTAATTATAATTCATGTGTCATTGCGATATGCGATCTTGCGATCGCTTTATCGCAATGACAAATCATTACATGATTTCTTTTTAAGGGTCTGTCCAAAAAGTTTTATAAAGTGCATTTATTCATTTATTGGACTTTTTGGATTATAATAGCATTGATACCAAATTAAATTCTAAAGGGACCCATTTCATACGTTAATATTTATAAGTAAAGATGATATGAAATGGGGGGTTGTTGTAGAGCACAACAGGAAGGCACGAGTGAAGAAATTCATCGAATTATTCAAGATATGGAGACCAGTGTGATGGAGGAACAGTCTGACTCCGAGACAGTAGGGTGGGCTGAAGTGATCAGTGATCTGGGGAATACGCGAGGAAGGTTGAAGCTATATAAACATACTCTTCATATCTACTGGGTGTTAAAACGCCTTCTGGCAAAAGCCCTGGAGCAGGTGGCCAAGGAAATGGCCGAAATTGCAAATGGTGTGCCAAACCTACAAAAAGAAATGAAAAGTTTACAAGTTATCATGATCAGGCAGAATAACAAGCTGGAGGAAATGCATCAAAAGCTGTTTCGGATGGCTCATACAACTCCAAGGCAGGCCGAACCAGTGGATATTCCCATGGATATGGACCTGAATACTGATATTAGAAAGGAATGATCCTTTTGGGTTTCTTAAGTGTTTCAGTGAATTGTTTTTTGTTTTACCGTTTCATGCATGTTAGTAGCTTACTAAGTAGTTTCAGTTGTCTGGTGCACATAGCCAGGATGGAAAGACTTGTTAAATTTTGTTTTTGGAATGCATACAGTAAACTAAGGTGGCCAACGGACCTGGTTTCTCTTCGGGGCAGGTTGAGGCCACCAATACGATGTATCTGGCCTCTTTGGTTATTTTAAATAGAAAAGAAAGGCACTACCTACACTTACAAAAAAAACATGAATATACTTCTTACTTTACACCGTAAAAAAATATGAACAACAAAACATAATAATATTTTCTGTTACAAAACATAATAACATTTTCTTTTTCCTAGCATTTCCCATCCTCCATAAACATTTATACGATATGGTCCGGAAATTTGTATAAGTATCTCCGCATAATGGCTTTTGTAGCCTCCCCACCCATGCAACTACATCATTTTTGTCATCATGGGAAGAATAGTACCATAAGAGTGTCACTATAAGTATTAATGCCAAAGCACTCACCAACTAAATGGTCTCTCAAGAAATTAGTTTTATTTTTTATTTTTAAATCAATTGTCACAAATATAATAACTCAAAAACTTGCTAGACCATTGGAAATTAGAAATAAGATTTTAAGAAAATTAAAACCTTATTTTTCAATTCTCACAAAAATAGAATAAGTGATATTTTTCCCCAAACTTTCACTAAAATTACAAAGAAAAAAAAATAACAAAATAATAATAGTATCAATTTGAGCACTAAGCACAAAAAAGGCTAAAAATTCCCATTTCAATTACACATATAATTAATGGTGTACACTATCGTACTATTATGACGGACAAGTGATACTAGAGCACACAAGTAAAACTCATGAAGGCACATTGTGTATGATATTTAAGGAATACTAACAAATGATTGTGCACACGTGCAAACTGGAAAATTAAAAGGAGTCGTCTATGGAGGAATTGTTTAGTTGGTCAAAACTGATAGGAATTTGGATAAAAAAAATTCAAAAAATCTTATAGATATAGTATTTAAATCATGTTTTTGATGGTGGAAATGGATTCAACACCATCAAAAATCTCTAAAACACCTAAAATTATGAAGTTTAACTACGTTTAGTTGGATTTACAAAAATCCCCACCAATTTTTTTCAAATTATAACCAGAATTTCCATAACTTTCTAGGCAAAAAAGCATAATATTTAGACTACGGAAAATTAAAATAGGTAAAGGTACACCTCACAACTTGTCAGGTCAAAATTGTAAGGGCGCATTGCCCGTGAGCAAGGTTGGAATTTGATGGGCATTTTGCCCGTGAGAGACCATTTTACCCATAAAATAGGTTGAATTTTTTTAATGACCGTCTAACCTGATGTGTTTGGAAAGATGCAGAACGTATTTCTTACAGTTAAGTTTTTTTTGAAAATGTTATTAATATCATATCTAAAGAATGACACCGTTCCACTTCAACTTGGAACACTGTAATAAATTGATAATGATATTATCCACAAATAAACTTTAGAAAAACCAAAGTGCTTTTGGAGGATGATTATGAAGAACTGATAGAATTAGAGTGCAGTTTCCTCGACTTTATTTTACAAAAATGGTCGGCTCAAATTAAAATTCGTGTGCACCATAAGTTCCATGATTGTGGTTTCGACAAGACTTGCTGAAAGATATTATTCATGACCATCCCGCTATTCAGAGCTTTATTATTATTGAGTATTTTAGAGCTAGGTTATTATTAAGTATTTTAGTCTTTTTTAGTTTTTTTTTATTGGAATTAAGTATTGTATTTTTGTCAAGAAATTGTAAATTTGTGTGGATTAAATAATTTTTTTAATGTATAAATCAAATAATTAAAATTTGATAAATATAATCTTTTAAAAAAGTTTAGTGTTTTTTATGATGTTTTAGTTAAAAATATACTTGAAATATATTCAGTGAATTTAGTGAATTGCTTTCTATAATATTTTAATATTTTTTTGTCTACTTTTTTCTTCTTCTGTTTTAACATATTGGGAAAAATGATTATAATTCAGTGGTGAAATCCACATTGTGGGCAATCATCACTTGCAACTATCCATAATGTAGGTTGAATCATCATGGTTTTGCTACCAACTATCCATAATGCTGGTTGAATCGTCATGGTTATTCAAGAAAAAACACTCCCTGGAATTACCCTACTAGTAGTGCAAGTTTGACTTTCACTCTTACCAAATATCTCTTAGTCTTGGTCTATTAACCTATTTCCTTACATTCTATGAAATCAAACTCTTAGCCAAACAAAAGAAATTTTAAGACATACCATAGAACTAATTTTTTTTATCAAAAATTCTAATTTATAAACACAATTCTTTTAAAAATTTGTAAGAAGTGTGTGTATATTTAACTATTACAGTGGTTTATGTTTTACTCTATCCATCACCAACAAGGTGTGTTACTTAAACACATGCTTTTAATATGTTAAGTGGGTTCAAGTAAAACAAAACCTAATTTATTAATTGTATGATACCATCAGAATGAAACGAGTCTAAAACATCACTGAGAACTATTTATTAATTTATTAGAATTAATAAATGTAGATATGGTGTTGAAGAACTCAATTGTAAACATGATAATGTAGATATCTTACCTTGGAAACCTTTTTTTGACAAAACCTTCTAGAAATGACCTTTGTTTGGCTCTTTTATACTTTAGGAATTATTACAAATAGAAACTATAAACTTATAGATAACAATTTTGGGTATTTTTATTCTTAGGGTTCACATTCTTAGGCTTTCTCTATTTTCTTTTGTGCCATTAATATTGCAAGATTTCAATTTTCCATTGGTAAATCTATTTAGGCCCCTTTTCACCTTTCATTGATTTGCTTTCTTGTTGATGAGCTTGAGGTGCATGTGAGTGGACCATGCCAATTGAAGAGAGCTCTGAAGTGAATTCGAATATGCACACACATAGAAAGTGAAACATATTTTTATTAAAGTAGGAATTGAGATACTTACAACTTGCACAAAAGAACCTAAATCCTGAGGACACACAACTAGGAAAATGGATTTTGAGACCATTCAACAAAGCTTATTACTTACTCTCCTTAAACATATGTCTACAAAACTAAGTGATCAATAAGCATCTAGTCTAATACAGACTTTATATCAAATAATGTCATTCACACACACACAGATATATATATATATATATATATATATATATATATATATATATATATATATATATATATATATATATATATATATATATATATATATATATATATTCCCATAACACAACAAATTTGGCTTGGTTTGAAATGTTTTGTTCATGATGAGATCTCTTCATATGCTCAATCTTAATATGATTGAATTATCGTAAGTGTCACCTAGAAGGAACAAAGGGAAGAAAACATATATATTTTGTACTCCTTAGAAGGAATGTCGTTCAATAACTCACAATTTGTTCATTTGATAAGGGTAAGTTGGATTAGAATCCAAGCCCAAATATTTTCCTTGAAATCCAATGAATATGTATCTATCTCTTATGCAAACATCATTAAAATTCTCACTTGAATGAATCAAACAATCAATCCATGATAAGTGTGTTAGTGCATCATCAAACTTACATAACTAAAAGGACAAAATATCTTCCTTGTCACAATAATTTTGGACCACAATCTTTCTTTTTCCCACTTGCTCTCCCTGAGTGTATTGGCCACCCACCTTTATTGAATTGTTTGGGCTAGAGGTCTATCACAGTGTCACCGACTCACCACTCACTTATGAAAGTTATCCTCTATCACAATACCACCTATGGAACAGTGGAAGTGTCGCTTCGACTACAATATACACCATATATCAAGTGTCTCAACATATCACTTAAAAGATTTGAAAGATACGGCTCATGAAGCTTATGAAATAATAAAACACTTTTTATACATTGTACTTACTTGACTACAAACTCTCCACGGTGGACCTTCACATTGATTCCATGTGATTATGATCATGGAGAGGATGCAGAGGATATTCCATCTCATAGTTTTACTTTGTTGGTCATCTTATACATCCCATAAGATCTCCTTAGTAATGTCATGTTATGGCATGTCTGAGTCAAGGACATTTTATTTCAGAGTTATAGAGATTTTATTGTGAGTGTTCCATATAATTTCAAACCAATTTTGAGAATTCAATAAGTCATTTATGTGTTATGGTCATTTTCTTTTTCTTCTTATGATAGATATGTGTTTTTAGTGAAACCTTTATTAGTTAAGCATTAATTTATTATCAAAACATAACCTTTGCAAGGGCAAAATTTTAAAGATAATATTTCTTGAAGGGCAGCATAAAGACCTAAAACGTAAAAAAATTTAAATTGTACGATGGGTAAAGAGAAATCCAAATTCCAACCCTGCCTGTGATGATGCAATTTCCCTTTTTGAACCCTCTCAAAAATTCTTTTAAATCTTCAACGAGTTTCGTTCAAACTGTGAAAATGAGTGAAGTTATTAGACCTGTAAAATCTGGTGGATCTTTAATTTTGGAATTAAACTTATTAAATTCAAACTCATTTTAATTTTTTTAATGAGAAAACTTATTGTGATATTTGCTAAAGGATTATTAATAAATATTTAATAAAATATAATAAAATTACATTATATTTATAGATTTGAATTATTGAAGTGATATGATTTTTTTTTTAATGTTAATTTTTTTTTTATATATATTTAAAAATACAATTTAAAGAAATTTACAGTCATTCTAATAATTGTATTTCTAAATTTAATAATTATATTTATAAATTTACTAAAAAAAATAAAAAGAACATAAACCTGGAAGCTAAAATATAAGTATCAAAAAATCATAATTATATATATTTTTAATAAAAATTTTACTAAAAATATATACAAATTAGTAAAATCAAATAAAGATTTATATTCTTATAATCACAATAAAGTCTGGACAACATATGTTTTATATGCCGAGTTTTAAATTTGAAATCTAATATAGAGAATGAAAAAGATAATTTAAAATAATATGATTTATTTTAGAAAATTTTATAAGTGAAAAATTATTTATCATTTAAATGTAGGTAATTCAACCAACCCGCCATCCTTAGTTGAGTTTTCTGTTACATTGATATGTTACTATGGAGAAGGCCAAACTTTTTAAAGTCTTTCACTACGTGTAATATCATAGGGTTAATAATATATTTTACCATTTTTTACGAGAACAACTAATTTTCATCTATTAAGTTTATGTAACAATCTATTTTTAAACTTGATTTTGATATTTTTTTTTTATTCGGACATGCTCATTTAGTCTAAATCTTTTAGATATGAACTATGTAGAAGTTTTCCTTGTCCAACGTTTTGGGTGGACACTCCACCTGTTATACTCCTATACCAATAGGTGTCATATTTCATGATTGACTTGTTGAGCTCTGTAATATGTTCATTCCTTTCCTTGTTGCTAAGGTTTTCCATATTATCAAAAAATCAAAAAAAGTAAAAAAATGTAAAGAGGGTTTGCCCTAAAAGAAAAATCAAAGGGTAAAAAGAATAAAATGGTCAAAAAAGTGAAAGAAATGAACCCCAAATAAAAAAAAGACTAGGAAAGTGTGCAAGTCCAAAATGCCACTTCTTTTCCATTTTCTGCAAATAAAGCATTATGTGCAGCTTGTTAATTTCATCCCACAATTGATGAATGGCCGAACAACTTAATCTTGGTTGGTTCATGTTTGAATTTCATGTTTTAGAGATAGAGAATAAAATCTGACTAAATTGTTTAATCTTCGCAGATAAGTAGATAGGTAGAGAAGCAAAGGAGCTCAACAGTTTAATCTGAGCCCTTGGATGTAATAAGTGCAAACTTAGGTAGGCTTACCATGCAAAGAAAAGACAAGTTGATGAGGGTTTGCAGTCTAAGTGCACCCAAAGAAAGAAGGAAAAAATGCTAGGCAAAGTAGGCAGGGTAGGTAGATTGGTGTTTGCAGAATGATACTTATGATGGATCATGTCTCTCAATGTGTTAAATTTCACTTCTATCACAAGTGCATGGCGGACATTATACTTGATGTAGCTCAAGCGATGCAAGGTTGAATAACTAACTCCTTCATAGTTTTCCCTAATCATTCACTAATTCCCCCAAAGTGTTAAGAATCTGTTCATAATATCCCTCATAAACCACTCATTCCATTTCATAATGATTGCCTAAGTAAAACCCTATTTTACTTAGGAAAGTGGCAAATACATCATATAAACCCCTTTTCTGCTTCAAAGCCTAAGTTTTAGTGTAACTTGTGAACATTAGGCTTAACGCTTACTTTTCAGTTTTTCATATTAACCATTAATTTTATTATATAAATCACGCCTTACTACCCATCCCATATTATGTGAACATATAATAAAAATCTTGATATTATACATATCCTTCCCCCAGTTAATTATAACCATAAAAACCATTAAGTGCAATTTAATTATGGATTAACAGGCTATTTGAAACCTATTAAGAACCTTCCTGTCACGCAAACCATGTTAATTAGCAACCTGAGTTAATTAAAACCAACCTCGATACCATTAGAAACAATGTTTATTTGTCTCAGCCCCGCAGCATGACGTTCCACCATGTTCCAAGTCCGTCAGCCGTCCGATCTCCATCGCCACATTCGACGGCCGACGATCATTTCACAACCCACCTTTTGACCACCTTTTAACGCATGATCGGCCAGCGGTTTTTGCCTCGTACCTCTGCCATGCATCTCCCATCTAGGGTGCTCGCTCACCCTCCATCTGAAATTTCCCAGCCTCAAAAGCGGTGCCGGAAAAACCGCTTACCACCCCCCGCTGACGTCATTTGCTGACGTCCTCCATTCTGTTCTATTGAATCTCACCACCCAAACTCAAACAAAACCCTTGAACTTCATAACTAGCCTAATACCTTTAAAAACAAAGCTAAATCATAAAGAGAGAGCCCTCTCTGGATAAAGATTGGCTAGATTATGTATCTAAAAGATTGATCGATGGTTACCTCGGCATCCTTCCCTTTCTTACAACTTTGGGGAAAACCTGAGTGATAACATCATTGGCGACTCCACTAGGGACCTGAATAATTGTTTGCTAATATTGTTTATTTCATAAGCTATAGACGAAGCCTGAAGTCAAAGAGGTAGCCTTTGAAATGATTTTTTCTTTGCAATTGCAGAAGTAAATAAATGCTACTTCAGTCTATCTCCAATCTTGCTTATAGATTGGACAGTTGGTTCCAAATACTTCAATTCCTCTTTTCAAAAAAGTCTTTAGGAAAGTTTAAAACTCCCACATCTAAAAACCTCCTAGAAGAGACTGTTAAAGTTGTATTGTCAAATCTATTTCAAGAAAAAACCAAAAACACACCTAGAAACTGGCTTCAGAAAAGATTCATTACACCAGATCAAATCATGATCCTAATCCCCCACCTATGTTTGAAAATCCTAATCTGTTTCCTAGGATTCTTAGAAAACTAGGGAGCCAAGAAAATTCTATTAGTTCTCGGCCTCTATACAGATCAAGATCCTGTCCTGTGAGGTGGATCTACCCTAAGGACAAACCTGTTGATGAGCTTTTTGAAAACTCTTTGTCTGAGACCTTTTCAGAATCTGGGTTAACCCGCACAGTTCAAAATCCAATATTCATTGAAAATTTGCAAATTGAAGCTGTTACTTCACACCTTGACAGACAGTTGCAAGACTCCATTCAATCTGAGCTTACCTCTGAAAGAACACCACACCTTTCTGTGACTACTACAGTTTCTCAAAGTTCACCATCAGCACCTCAGGCCACCCTTTCCACTCCTCCATCTACAACCCACATTCCTATTGTTATCCCTACTCCTCTAGTTGTCACATCTATTTTTGCAACCATGGCAAACCAATATACTCCCCTAAACTTACCTGCCAATCCAGGGGCTCTACCGCAAGACTATCAAAATAAAATCCCTTCTTTTGAAGGTATTGGCACTTACACAGCTCAACAACATACCAACAAAATGATCGACTATTTTGAAAAATATGAGATTGATGATGATGATGTGAGAATGAAAGTATTTGTTCAAAGTTTAACTGGAGATGTTAGAACCTAGTTTAGAGCCCTCCTTGCAAACAGTATCAATGACCCACAAGCTCTCTATTAGACCTTCTTGAATAGATGGGAAAAGAAGAAAGATCCTCTCCACATTTTATCAGAGTATGAAAACCTAAGAAGAGGCACACAAAAAACTGTCCAATATTACTATACCAGATTCAATAATGTCTACAACGCTATTCCTCAAAATCTCAGACCTCCTCCAAATTTGGCCTTGATCAAATTCCCTGATGCATTTGATTCTGATATGGCATACCAACATAGGGAAAGACCTCCTCGAAACTTAGAAGAGATGCAGAGTATAGTTATCAGTGTTGAGGCCAACCTAATATCAAAATGATCTAGAGCCAGAGCTGAAAGGAGAACACCTTTCAAAGAAGAACCTTCTGCCTTTGAACATAAATTAGATGCTATTATTAAAGGAATGGATAGACTTGGAGATAGAGTAGAAACAATCGAGAGAAAATCCCCTTGGGATGGTCAACCAATCAATACTGGGAGAAATCCAAATTTTAGGAAGAACCAAAATCCTAACACTGGAAAGACAGGGCCTGACCAAAATATTAGGCCCCCATTTCAAGAAAATTATGATGAAGCCTCAACTTTTGATGAACCAACAGAAGACACTCAAATTAATTTGATGCGACTCAACAATGAACAACAAGTTTTCTTGACCCAAAAGGATCAAGAAGCTCACATTGTGAAACAATTCCAAACTCAGTTAGGTGAATCATTTGACTTTAGGGAGGGATATGATATAGCCATTTATGAAGTCCACAAACAATACAATCTGAGGAGAAGAAGAATAGATGTCCCTGAAATCAGCAAACAAAAAGATATCAAGCAACCCAACAAAGGTAAGGTCAGTACCCCCCTTGTACATATTCTTGCTAGAACAGATCCTAACCCTAATAATCCAATTGTTGAAAATATATCAGATGATCAACCAAAGAACATACAACCTTCCACTTCTACTCATTCTAAAGGAAAGGTAGAAGAGCCTCTAAAACTTGATTTGGAAACAACTTTAGCCCATAATCCCACTCTTGAAGAGGAGAGAAACGCAGAAAATCCAGTTGTCCGAAATACAAGAACTCAGACCGAAAAACCTTTCAATCTTGAGACAGAAGTAGGCAAACTAAAGATAGTTGTTCCCTTATCAGAATTAACTAAACACGATGTCTATAGAAGTCAAATCAGCAGATCACTCCAAATTTCTATGAACGAAGATTCAGTAAATGTTTTTGATGACCAACCTAAATTGATATTTGGCCCTAGAGTAATTGGAAAAATAGTAGAGGGAGAAGTTCCTCCTTTCTATGTAGGTTTAAACATACATGATAAAATACTTCATAATGCCATGTTTGATTCTGGCGCTTCCCATAACTTAATGCCTAAATCTGTAATGGAGAGGTTAGACCTTGACATCACAGGCCATATAAAGACCATTTCTCTTTTGATTCAAGTCAGGTCAAATGTCTAGGTTTAATCAAAGACTTATGTGTGTCACTAGTCCAATATCCTACCAAAACCATCTTAATGGACATAGTAGTATCTGATATTCCACCAAAATATGGTATGTTATTGTTTAGATCTTGGGGTCCAAAGCTTCAAGGATCTCTACAGTTAGACATGTTTTACGCTACTATTTCAGTGTTTGGTCAAGCCAAGAGACTATAAAGAGAAATCTTAATGAAGTATGTAGTAAGTAGTCAAGAGAAACCTCAAAATTTCCCTATCTGCTCAGTACATTCAGATATGGATTCTTTCATCCTTTATAATGCTAAAATTGATCCCCCACATGTAATAAAAGTTTTAGCATATGAAACGAAAGAAACAGCAAATGAAAGCTCTAGTGTCTGAATCCAAGAAATTTCTGAAAATCATGAAAAATCAGATAAACCCGAAGAAACTAAAAAACCAGATCTCCCTATTGAACAGACCCCTGAAACTCTAGATACTAATTATGAACATAAAATCCTTTGGTACTTAGAATTTGATGGTTCTGTGAACAAATTAGGAGCAGGAGTAGGATTCTGGGTGCAAAATCTTGAAAACAATCATGCTGAAGGTCATGCCTACAAGTTAAACTTTAGGTGCACTAATAATATGGTTGAATATGAAGCTCTATTGCTAGGTCTTAAACTGGTCAAGAAATTGGGAGCAACTAGAGTGTCAGTCTTGGGATATTCTGATTTAATCATTCAATAGATAAAAGGGAAGTTCTTAACAAATGATCCCAGGTTGAGAGAGTACAGAAGAACAACTGTAGAGATCCTCAATACATTTCTAGAAACTCAGCTTGCCAAAATCCCGAAAAAACATAACTTGCAAGCTCATAGCCTAGCAATGTTTGCCAGTGCCTGTAAATTACCATTTGACCCAAATCATCAATTCACAGCTGAGATTAGGCACAGGCCAGCCATACCTGATAATGTAAATAACTGGAAAGTGTTTGACAATGATAATCAGATCAACAATTTTTTAACCCTAGAAGAGGAATTTTCTAGCACTTACATAGATGGAGATACAGTTAGTGAATTTGATCCAACAAATCAGATAGAAATAGACATTTCGGAAAAAAATGCTACTCAAATGCTTCATCCAACAAAATTTACCAAAGAGGAAATACAAGATCTTAAAGAAACAGATGTTGATAAGATCATTGAAGGAGAATCTGAAATTATCAATTTGAAAGACAAACATTTTCCCAAAGGATTAACTCCTTTGGAAGATCTCTTTGATTTCAACGATATTCCAAAGAAACCTTAGATGGAACCTCCAAAAGCAGTTATTGAAAACTACAACATAGGAACTGAAGAGAAACCAAAAGTGGTAAAATTATCGAAATCATTGCCCCCTGATCAAAAACTTAAGTATATTGAACTGATCAAAGAATTCCAGGATGTTTTTGCCTGGATTTATGAAGACTTGAAGTCTTATGACACCTCTGTAATTCAGCATACAATACTCCTCAAGGAAAGTCAAAATCCATTCAAACAAAAGCTCAGAAGAATGAACCTTGTGTTGCTTCCTTTAATAGAAAAAGAAATCAAATGAAAATATGATGCAGGGATAATAGCTCCAATCAGATTTTCAGAGTGGGTGTCTAATTTAGTGCCTACCAGGAAGAAAATGGGAGAAATCAGGTTATGTGTTGACTTAAGAAATGTAAACAAGGTTTCTTTGAAGGACAATTACCCTTTACCTAAGATGGTTCATATTTTACAAAGAGTAGTAGGTGCTTTTAGGATTTCACCTTTGGATGGGTTTTCAGGTTTTAATTAGATTCTGGTTCATCCTAATGACCAAGAAAAGACTGCATTTACAGCACCACGGGGTACATTCAAATATGTTAAAATGCCATTCGGACTTAAGAATGCAGGGGCAACCTTTTAGCGAGCAATGGACATAGCTTTTGCAAAAGAAATTCATGATTTTCTGGTTGTATATCTAGATGACCTCACTGTGTTTTCTAGATCAGATCAGCAACATTTAGATAATTTAAGGCAAGTGTTTTTAAAATGTAGAAAGTATGGTATTTCATTAAATCCTAAAATGTCTTTGTTTGGTCTAGAAGAAGAAAAACTGTTAGGCCATATCATCTCCAAAGATGGAATCAAAATTGATCCTACTAGAATAGAAGCTATTCTACAAATACCCCACCCCAGAAATGTCAAAGAACTTCAAGCTTTCCTAGGAAAGATTAACTTTTTGAGAAGATTCATATTTAATTTGGCTGAAGTAATTAGATTGTTGAACAATATGTTAAAAAAGGATTCAAAGGTTAAATGGACAGTGGAAGCCAAACAAGCATTTGAAGAAATTAAAATGGCTTTAACCAGAACACTAGTCCTTACAAGTCCAAAGTTCGATAAAGACTTCATAATTTTCTCATTTTCATCAGAACACACTATAGCAGCTGTTTTATTGCAAAAAGATGATCAAGGATGTGAAAAACCCATAGCTTTTTTCAGTAAAGCACTTAGAGATGCACCTCTGAAATACAAAATCATGGAGAAACAGGATTTTTCACTTGTGAAAGCTATTCAAGACTTCAGAGTCTATATATTGTACTCCCATGTAGTAGCTTATGTACCAAATGCTGTCGTCAAAGATATCCTGACTCAGGATGGAATTGAAGGCAAACGAGGTAAATGGATAGCTAATATATTGGAGTATGATATTGAAATAAAACCTACAGAGCTTATAAAAGGACAGAGATTGGCTAAACTCTTGGCTGAAACAAACTTTCAAGCCCTGGATATTAACGAACTGGATAATGAACAGGAGACGACAACTCCACAAATTAGCTAGGCCTTCTTAGAATCACCTTGGTATGCTGATACAACTCATGTATTATTAAACCTGCAGGCTCCTCCAGGGTTATCTAGAACAAAGAAAAGGTTTTTAAAGATGAAAGCTTCAAAATTCTGTATATCAGATAATGCTCTTTTTTGGAAAAATCATGAATTTATTCTATTGAATTGTTTAATAAAAGAAGAAGCTAACAATGTTCTCAAATAATTTCATGCAGGGGATTGCGGTGGACACCTTTACTAGAAATCAACTGCAAACAAAATCCTAAGGGCTGGATTTTACTGGCCAACCTTGTTTGTTGATGTAAAGAAGTTTGTCACTGCTTGCCACAAATGCCAAATTTTTTAAGGCAAAAGGAAACTGTTACCCTTACCCTTGAGACCAATTTCCACTGAAAAGCCCTTTCAATAATGGGGTTTGGACTTCATTAGAGAAATACACCCTTCCTCTTTTGGCCAACATAAATGGATTCTTACTGTCACAAACTATTTCACCAATTAGATAGAAGCCATCCCTTCTAGACAAGCTAATGATATAGTGATTATAGGTTTCTTAGAAACCAACATATGGTCTAGATTTAGCTGTCAAGAAAAGATCATAGCCGATAATGTTGCTGCCTTCAAGTCCAAGACAATGATAAATTTTTGTAGCAAATACCATATCACTTTAGGCCATTCCACAACCTATTACCCTCAAGGTAATGGTCTAGTTGAGTCTTCCAATAAAAGCCTAATCAATATTATTAAGAAATTGTTGGAAGAGAACAAGAAAAATTGGCACAAGAAGCTTACAAATGCACTATGGGCAAACAGACTTACTACAAAGAGATCTATTGGAACCAGCCCTTATGAGTTAGTTTATGGCATGGAGGCTATGTTTCCTTCATCTTTAGGAGTTCCTGTAATGAAATTGCTGCAAGAGGCTCAGGTGGAACCCAATGACATTCAAAGGAGAATAAATCAAACCATCCATTTGCAGCAGACCAAACAAGAAGTGCACCAAATATCCCAAGTGTTACAAGAAAAACTCAAGAAAATATTTGATAAAAGGACCAAAGCACAAGACTTCTACATTGGAGACAAAGTTCTAAAGTGGGATTCCAGGAGAGAAGACAAAGGAAAACATGGGAAGTTTGACTTCCTTTGGAAAGGACCATTTATCATCCATGCACTGCAAGGGAACAATACTTACTTTCTGAAGACCCTGGATGGTAGAGAAATAGAAGAAGGACCAGTGAATGGTAGAATGTTGAAACATTACTTTGATCCAATTTTTTAATATATTCTGAATCTAACATGTACATACTATATCCTTAATAATGTCACAGTTCAGATTGGATAGTAACTTGCTGCAGCTGAAGCCCGAAGAGAAGGCCCTAAGCTTCACAAGTGTGTTGTCATACATACAATAAAGAAACCAGCAGAAGGAAATCTCATAGCACAGTAAAAATTTATTCAGAAGGCCATCTGACCTGTTCTTCTTGACTTTCCACCAAGGAAAGCCATCCCCAAATGGAGCCAATGTTATACTCCTATACCAATAGGTGTCATATTTCATGATTGACTTGCTGAGCTCTGTAATATGTTCATTCCTTTCCTTGTTGCAAAGGTTTTCCATATTATCAAAAAATCAAAAAAAGTAAAAAAATGTAAAGAGGGTATGCCCTAAAAGAAAAATCAAAGGGTAAAAATAATAAAATGGTAAAAAAAGTGAAAGAAATGAACCCCAAATAAAGAAAGACCAGGAAAGTGGGCAAGTCCAAAATGCCACTTATTTTCTATTTTTAGCAAATAAAGAATTGTGTGCAGCTTGTTAAATTCATGCCACAATTGTTGAATGGCCAAATAGCTTAATCTTGGTTGGTTCATGTTTGAATTTCATGTTTTAGAAATAGAGAATAAAATCTTACCAAACGGTTTAATCTTGGCAGGTAAGTAGATAGGTAGAGAAGCAAAGGAGCTCAATAGTTTAATATGAGCCCTTGGATGTAATAAGTGTAGACTTAGGTAGGCTTACCATGCAAAGAAAAGAAATGTTGATGAGGGTTTTCCAGTCTAAGTGCACCCAAATAAAGAAGGAAAATTTTTAGGAAAAGTAGGCAGCGTAGGTAGATTGGTGTTGCAGAATGATACTTATGATGGATCATGTCTCTCAATGTGTTAACTTTCACTTCTATCACAAGTGCATGGCAGACATTATACTTGATGTAGCTCAAGTGAGGCAAGGTTGAATAACTAACTCCCCGTCATAGTTCTCCCTAATCATTCACTAATTCCCCCTAAGTGTTAAGAATCTGTTCATAATATCCCTCATAAACCACTCATTCCATTTCATAATGATTGCCTAAGTAAAACCCTGTTTTACTTAGGAAAGTGGCAAATACATCATATAAACCCCTTTTCCGCTTCAAAGCCTAAGTTTTAGTGTAACTTGTGAACATTAGGCTTAGTGCTTATTTTTCGGTTTTTCATATTAACCATTAATTTTATTATATAAATCAAGCCTTACTACCCATCCCGTATTATGTGAACATATAATAAAAATCCCGATATTATACATATCCCGCCCCCGGTTAATTATAACCATAAAAACCGTTAAACATTGTTTAATTATGGATTAACAGGTTATTTGAAACCTATTAAGAACCTTCCCGTCACGCAAACCATGGGTTAATTAGCGCCCGGGTTAATTAAAACTAACCCCGATACCAATAAAAACATTGTTTATTTGTCTCAGTCCCACAGCATAACATTCTGCCATGTTCCAAGTCCATCAGCCGTCTGATCTCCATCGTCACATCCAATGGCTGACGATCATTTCGCAACCCACCTTTTGACCACCTTTTAACCCGCGATTGGTCGGTGGTTTTGCCCCCGTACCTCTACCACGCGTCGCCCATCTAGGGTGCTCGCTGGCCCTCCATCCAAAATTGCCAAGCCCCAAAAGCGGTGCAGGAAAAACCACTTACCACCCCCCGTTGACACCATCTGATGATGTCCTCCGTCCTATGCTGACATCACCCGCCACGTCATATGCCCCGTACTCATGCTGATGTCATCTATACTGCTGACATCATCCGTCCTTCAAATCAAAAAATCCCGCCAAAAAATCATTTTTGTCAATTAAAAGAGTAAAAAAGGTCATTTTTGTTGTATTTCTCTGCCTATCACGCTCCAGGCATAAAATCAACTGAGGTCGCATTTCCAGTTTCCAACTAGAAAGGCTACATCGATGAGTTTGCAGACTTTGTCGGCCTGCCATTTTACAGTTTCTTCCTCTACAAACACAGTTTAAACCAAACAGAAGGACTTCCGGGCTTGCAGAAGGAAAAAGTGAAAATATACAGGGATATTTGCTACCCTAACCAGTGGACCTTCAGAAGACATAAATTTCCAGAGAATAGTGGTGAGAAGACACATTAGCAGTTTTGTTTTACCAGAACACGAGGGACAACGATGAACAGAGGAAAACAAGTCAAAGAGTATCATTTCAACATCAAAGTGTATCAGTTCTGCATTCAAGTGTATCAGATCAGCATTAAAAGTGGCAGAGCAGAATTAAAAGTGGCAGATTAGAATTGAAGAAAGCATATCGAAATTAAAGGGCACACTTAAGATAGGCAGTCGGCGCAGAGTTACTACAGAATATGGTTGCCAAGCCTAATTAAAGGGCCTGCCTCCAACACAAACATCAGTTAGTTGTTTCTATTTTACTTGTAAACTCTTATTAGTTAAACCTAGATATTATCTCACAGCTGTTATGAGATATTTGTTGTACATATTTTGTTGTATAAATACCCCCTCCACGAGAGTATTGTGTGGTGCGTGGATTTCCTAGACTCTGCTGTAATACTGAATTTTTGGAATAAAGAGTTGTTGGAAACATCTGTTGTCTGGCCTATTGGATGAAGAATTGAAGCATAGGACCTGTCATAGATTTCTTGCATCAACCTCTGGATCAATAAGTCCTCTATATCTTGTGTTTTACAATTTTCTTGTTTACTATATCATCCGTGTTTCATAATCTGAATGATAAAGAAAAGGTTAATTTCAGAATATGCTTGATTTCACTTTGTTTTCAGTCTTTATTATTCTCTGTGTTTTCTTCATAATTTGAATAAGCAGTGAACTCTTAAGTGCTCCTATTTCCTGATTCTATCATGTTGATTATTTGATAAAGAATTCTTAACTACTCCTTATCAATAATCATCCATTTTCCCTCTTTCAATAGGTTGAAGGATTCTTAACTGCCCTTCACCCCATTTGAGCCCATTCCATCTGTTTCAAGCCTTCATTTGTTCCCTATTTGACTACCTTGCTCTGTGAAGCCATCCTCTATTAAGAAACCAAATCCAGAAAGCCTTTTTCTTTGACTCCATCATGCCCAATGGACTGAACTATTCTGTGTTACCTCTCTGTTCTATTGAATCTCACCACCCAAACTCAAACAAAACCCTTGAGCTTCATAACTAGCCTAATACTTTTAAAAACAAAGCTAAATCATAAAGAGAGAGCCCTCTCTAGATACAGATTGGTAGATTTTGTATCTAAAAGTTTGTTCTGTGGTTAACTCGGCATCCTTACCTTTCTTACAACTTTGGGGAAAACCTGAGTGATAACACCACCCATCATCAGGACCAGAAAGTTGCAAATGATGGATGGAGTGTCCACCTGAAACTTTGGATAGGGAAAACTTCTACATTGTTCATATTTGAAAGATTCAGATAATATGAATAACTCTGAAAATCTCCACTCTCAAATTCCTCATTTAAATTGAATTGCGGAAATTCTTCATATCTAGTAACACTTGAATGCTCCTCTTCTACTTAGGATCATTTACATAAATTTTCCTTATTTTTGTACTAAAATTTAAGCCACCATTTTTTCGCTTCCACATTTCGTACACCAGATAATCTCCTCACGAAAAAGTCCCTTGCATGTTTACATCTCACTCCTCACTCTTCCTACATACAATATGCATACATTTTCAGCAGCCACTTATTTTTGAATGCCATGATCACAAGTCTTAATACCACTCATTCATAAGAGAAAAGATCATTAAAAATAATTATGAAGATAAAAAGTATATACATATGATTATTTAGCAATAAATATATTATTATTGTTATGTTAAATATAATGAAATAAACTAACATCTAACCGACTCAAGCAAACCTTTCACTCGAATTTATCAAAATACAATGAACCATCTCTAAAACATATCCAAATGTTTTAGAGGTTTAAATTACATATGATATCAAATCATATCATAACCTTAATACCACATATAGACCATATATATCTGAAAACAACCACCTTCACCACTAAATTATTGTGATTATTGCTTCGTTTGTTTCGCACTCAACTATCAGATGACTTCTTGTACAAAATTACTTTCAAAATGTACAACAGTGATGTCTACATCAACGTCGAACTATGTAAACTAATCTATGGTATGTAGGAATTTGGAATAGGATCTTTGATTTTGTACAAAGTTGAATTTGGGTTTCACATGGCAAATAGACTTGTCTACCAATATGGATTACAATTCTACACTCGGTCTAGAATTGTCTCGAAGTCACTAAGTCACTAGGAATGTTAATCTATTATTGAAATTATTTATGACATTTGTGTAATTTTGTTTAGGTATATGTTTTCAAGCTTCTATCTAGAATGTTGATTAACTTGTGAAATTTCATTTTGTTGTGTACTATGCCACCTAAGATAACTAGTTTTTCTCTTTAAAAGAACTAATGTTTATTAATACAAAATGAGTTACATATTGAGCATGATCAATCTCATAAGTTGTTGGAAACAAAAAAACATAAAGGAATGGAGATGCAAGATGCATCATAGTCTAGCCCAACTAAGAGAGTCTAGATACATGAAATGGAACAATAAAAAATGAAATTGTTGGCATTTTAAAAACTACTCAGAAAACAACAAAATATGTTGCAACGAAAAAGCAAGCTTCAGATTATGAAAACATAACACCTTGGTTGCTAAGAGCTGAAAAGGGAAGGCCCTTAAAACCTAAAGCAACCAAGGTCGTTGGAAATGTCACCAACAACAGATGAGAAATAGAAGACGCCCAGGGGAGCAGATCTCCCACGCTTGGAGAGGATATCTACCTCTGAGTTTTTCTCTCAAAAGATATGATAGATGCAAATGCTTCTAAAAGACTCCAACAATGCTCATATTTGATGTTTCCAATGGTTTATTATAGGCAGACCGAAAGCAGAGAGGCTAAGAGCCCAATCAATAATTGATTGTGAGTCTCCAAAGAAAAAAAGGTCCTCTAGTGACAACCCGATTGCACATTGCAACAAACCCCACAGTGCAATCAATTAAACACTACTATTATACTCTTCAACCCTATGGAAAAAGAAGAAATAATAAATATTGGAATTTATGAATAATAGAGCTCTACATCTGCAAATCCCTTTAGAGGATGCGCCATCAAAAAATCCCACCCACAAAGACTAATAGATCGACTTATAAAGACAAGTCTTATCAGTGTGTGGTGTAAGCTATTGGAAGTAAGCAATAATCCCCAGGCTAACAATCCTCCTATTAAGGAGCACATAATCGAAAATGAAAGGGTTATTGCACCTCCATATTCAACAATAGATGTAACATGGAAGGGACTTGTACTCCTTTTTCCCATCAAACCAATGTAACAAGTTCTTTCCTGTAGATTTTTTATCCACCTCTACCTGAATATTAAGCACCTTGATGACCTTGTTCTAGATTGAGACTGTAAAGTTGTAGGAGAGAAAAATGTGTGCTAGCACTTCATTCACCCTTACCACATAATGAGTAAATTCCAGGCTCTTAAAACCCTCTTTTTTTAAGCTTCTCCCAAGTGAGAATCATATTCAAGAAAATCAAGCACATGAAACATCTCAATTTTAGGGGAATGTCCCAGCGCCATAGATGGGATAGCTAAGAAGGCCTATTAGGAGCCTTATGATCATGAGTTATGAAAGAATAAGCTTCCTTGACCATAATTAATCCATCAGACTCATACCCCCATGCTAAGAAAGACTCCTTATCTATCAGTGCAATACCTGCATGGCATAGTCTACATCTGTAGTGTTCCCATTTAGCCTCCAAGGCCACTAGCATCCCAATATCTCTAGCATGTGGCCAACAAGCAGGGGACATCAAGGCTAAACATTGGAATCCAAGATGCTTCAAATATTTCTACCTTGATTGGAGAAGGAAGTGAATGATGGGACCTGAAAGTAAATGGGCATCATCCATGCCTTTAATGGCATCTAGACTAATGGTAATTTTTTAATCCCTTCCCACCTCCACTTCAGATGACCACAAAGGAAATTCTTAGTCTGCATCAAACTATTCCAAATGTATGAAGCCCCCCTCTTCTCTGGGGCACCCACACTAATGCAAGACTCTAGAGAGTGATGGTTTAAGTATTTTGCACAAATTTCCAATTTCCATAACCCAAAACCCCTGAATGCTCTCCATAGGTTTCTAAAAGTAAGGCCAGATTGAAAATATTTGTATCTCTGATACCCAACTCCTGGAATTGCATGTAGGCATACCAAATGAAATTTCTTGGACTTACCAACCCCTTCCCAAAGAAAGTTAAAGATAATAACATTTATTTCTTTTTTGATGGATTTGGGAAATTTAAAAAGATGAATTCAGTATATGAAGATGCCTTGAAGAACCGCCATGACCATGATTAACCTCCCAGCTAACACAAGATACATTTTTTCCTCAAAGGGACAACTTTTGGTCAAATTTTTTGATTATTCAGTCCCAATCCTAGCAAACATTTCTACTTGGATTCAAGATGAAGCCAAAATACCTAAAGCCTTTGGGAATCATGGTCAAATTCACCTCAAAGATACTAAAAATCTCCTTCAAAGAGCCCTCATCTAGCCTATCATAAATTAGATCTAATTTCTCCTTGTTCATGATGAGTCCCAATGTAGCCCCAAATTTGGTAAGATATATATGGAACACCATCCATTGATCAGTTGATGTCTACCTTGCATCAAGCACATTATCAACGAATATAAGATGGGGAATATTTATTTGCCTAGAAATCTTGCATCATGTAATTAACCCTTTGGAGCTATCTGCAATGATCTGCCTACTCATGACATCTATGCCCAAGATGAAAAACAATGGAGATAGCATACAACCCTATTGAATCTCCCTTGACGTTTTGAAGAAATTAGTGGGAAACCAATTGATTAGGATACCCAAGTTTGTAGATGTCAGACAAACCATAATCTAATCAATACACTGACAAGCAAAGCCAAATTTGTTTAAAATAAGTATGAGGAACTCCCAATCAACATTTTCGCATTCAACATGCTTCCAACCTATGAGCTTTGATAGAGTGTATACACTCTTATGTAGCTACCACAATGTCTTGAATATTCCTAAAAGTTATAAATCCAAATTCCTCCAGTGTAATGTGTTCAGATATCATTTTATTGATCGAGTTAGGTATTAATTTAGCCACCATATTATACATAGGATTACATAAATATATTGGTCTAAATTTTGAAAAAGAGAATGGGTTAGCTTTCTTAGGAATCAAAGTCATGAAATTTTCATTAATGAAACCAGATATAATACCTAGGCTCTGAGACTCCTCAGCGAAAGTCAATATGTCCTTACCCTTGAGCTCAATGAAGTGAAAGAATAACTCAATTAGCAAACCATCAAGGCATGGGTATTTGTGCCTCGCTATCCCTTTCATCGCCCCATGTACCTCTTCCACACTAATTAGCCTACCCAACAAGGCATTGCCCTCCTCATTGACCATCTATGGAAAAATATTGTCAAAGTACAATTGGTTGACGATGTTAGCTATTGCCTAGGTCTTATATTGTTCATTTAAATAGTGCACAACTTCTAACTGAATGTCCTTCTAGTTTGTTAGGAATTTGTTATTCCCATCTCGAATGTGCCAAATGGATTAATCTTCTTCCTTTTTGATGCCAAATTATGATAATAATGAGCATTATCGTCTCCTTGAGCCACCCACGTTTCCCAACACTTCAACCCCCATTTTGCTTCTTGGAATTTCATAATTTTATGTCTTCTAGTAACAAGCTACAAGAGCTTCCTCTTGGTTACCTTAGAGAAAATCTTTGATTCAGATGGATCGCTCAGAAAATAAATCTCCTTGTCAATATTTGTTAGCTCCTAATATAATTCATTTTTCCTATTTCTTATCCACCCCGTAACATCACCTTTTAATCTTTTCAATTTGTGAGAGACAAATTTTGGTTCTCTCCTTAAGGAAAACTCAGGGGGCTTCAACTATGATATCCATACCATGTTAGCAAATGATGCTCATTGAACCACATATGGTTTATCTTGAAAGGAAAAGAAGTGTAGGATTCTTCCCCGGACCAATCAAGGAAAATTACATCGTGGTTGGATAAGTTAGAGTAAAATGCCCAGGAACTAAGATGGGAGAGCTTTTCATGCAGATAAGAATCAACTATGAATTTGTGAAGCCTTTTGGTGACTCCCTCAGCATAATGCCTACCATTTATCCAGGTCAGATAAATGGTACAAGGGATAGCATCCCAAAGAAAGTTATTGGTGAATAGATTCTTGAAGTGATCAACAAGCAAATCCATTTTATCCTTTGCTCTCCAAATTTCCCTTGCATCCATTGTGAGGTTCATATCACCCACTAGAATGAGAGAATGCAGATTCAAAATACCATTGGAGTCAAGCCAATCCCAGAAAGTCTTTTGGTTAAAATATGGGGCATACATGCTGATAATTCGTAAATGATTGCTTGAACCCTGCATATAGCTGGTCAAAACTAACCCAACTATTGATTTATATGCTTTGAAAAAGAATTTGTTTAGATCCAAAATGGTTGCTAACCCCCTTGACAGGCTAGATTCACTTACCACACATCCATCCCATGATGGGAAAAATTTCAAGAGAAATTTTGTTGACTTCCCTCTATCCGCAATTTTTTCTTGCAAGAGAACCACTGAAGGTTTTTTTGAGAAGATTATGCTTTCTAGAGATTATTTTTTTTGGTTCAGTCCCAAGCTCCTTATGTTGATGAACACAATTATAATTATGGTGGAAGGTTGATAGGTATTTTCCCTCTAAGGACCTATGACACATAACCATCAAAAGATTTGACATTACCCGTGTAAGCATTGGGATCAAAGGGAGGATAAGAGGCCACCTCCAAGGTCTCAAAAAACTAGAATTAATATAAGAAACGATATCAACACAAGAGGAAAACTTCTTATACTTAATGTTTTTCTTCTTCTTTTGGGATGGCCCTTTCTTACTCTCCACAGATTTGTTTGTTGGCATTTTCACTTGGAAAAAAAATATTTCTTTATAAATAAGGGTTCCAACACCAATGTCCCCTCACGAGCCATGATGTCCATGTCAGTATCCTCAAATAGAGGAGAGGTTGTTGTCTCTTCAAAGTGATTCAGCGAGGACGTTAAGGACCAATGCTCATAAATTTTAACACTGTCTCTGAATTTACTCCTATGAATTGGAAGGGGAGAAAAACCACAAGGGCTACAAGCAAATGTTTCCTCAACAATCAATGGTGCATGAAATCCAAATAGATATTTCCTCTTTGGGGCATCCTTTTCAACCAACAAATTTGACAAGTGTTTAGAGAAAGAAACCTTTGACTGAAGGTGTCAAATTATTCATGATTGGTACTGCTTTATTCACCTCTAACCTATGATAATCTTGTACTATGCCCATGTTTGATGCTTCCCTCTCCATCTAGATATGACCTCCTCTATATTTCTTGGGGAATTCAACGATCAAATGACCTATATCATGACACCCCAGTTACCTAAAGGGTACACCCCATTGATCAATCTATTGAATAATTGAAAAAGGACCCCAGTAGATGTCCAGATCTCCTGTGAACCTTTAGAGAGGTTGACTTCAACTAAAACCCATGCGACTCATTTTTCCAATAGTCTTCGGAAACCTTCATCAACATATTAATACTTTCCAATCTTATTGGAAATTTCCTTTATGGCTCTTTTGGAACAGAGCTCCAACAATAAACCTGGGAGTTTTCCCCATAAAATATTTCTCTTCGGTACTTCCTTGGTAAGGTCGAAGCTAACCATATGTTTCTAGAGTGAGAGGAACCCATGGCTTCTAACTTAAGGATATGAAAAAATATTATAATCATCCTCCTCATTAAGAAAGTGAAAACCAAACCACCCATTTAGGAGTACACTCACCTTTGGCTTGTATTTAAGTAAAGGCGACAAGCATTTCTCCATCCAAGCTTTCATCTAGACACCATTCATGTGAGAAAAATCCCAATGATCTACCAACACCACCTTCTTGAGCCTCACAACACTATCCTAGTATACATCTTCCCTACGAATCAAACTTCTCACACCTTCATCCACTTTGATTAGTTTTTTTCTGCTTGATTCTAGACTTCTTTGCTGAGAGCCCTTTACCTGTTATACCCAACGATGAGGCAGGAACCCCCTCCCCAGTCAATTGGATTTCATCAGCTCTATCAAGCGAGCATGACAAAAATGTTTTCCCCGACCTCCTACATACTTCATTCTCTATAGCCATTGTGACATCTATCAATTCTTGCGCATTTTCAATATGATCAAAACTTAAATCAAGGCCAAACTTTGCTCTGTGATGTTAGAGGTGCTCTTGCAATCTGAGAAAAACCTAAGATCACACTATGGATAGCACCCAACCACCCTCAAACTAGATGATGCTAATAAACACAACATAGAGCCAAAAAACCACTATAGGAAAAAAAGATCCAGCAAATTAGGACTATCCCAAGATACCACAGAGACACAATCCTCATGAAACAATTAGTCAAAATGATGTCTATTTGTTTGGAATAATATCCACATAAGATGATGTTAGGTCCCTATACTACTACTATAACCCCTTATTGTTATTAGTGCAACCCCCTTATTCTATTATTGTGCCCATATTGTTATTAGTGTGCCCCATAGAAGCCTAATATTGTTATTGTTGTGCCCTTATAATATTATTGTTATGTCAGCTTTGATTATATTGTGAACCCTTAGACTCCTATATATAGAAAGGAGGTTTAGTCATTTGTATCATCCAAGAATTGTTCATTTGTGTAATTTAATGGATGTTTCCCCCTTGAATAGGTTGATTTCTAAGTCATTGATATATATTTTCTATCTTTTTGTGAGCTGGTTTCATAACGTTTGGTATCAGAGTTTTGGATTCTAGGATTTTGCTGCTCCAAACAGGTCATCATGGAATTTTCGCTATAATTTTTTTCTTACAACGTTTTAGAAGATAAAAAAATCCATTTGAGTAGAAATCATTCTGAACCTCACGTCCAAATTTCAGATCTTGTCGCGCTACATTTTCGGTTATATGGTATGAGGAAGTTAAGGTTTTTGCAAACTCCCGAATTACATTCCAAACATGTGACCTTGGGAAAATCATCATAACTTTCTCTCTGAGCATCTGATTCAAATTGTGTAAAAAGTGACATAAAGAATATGGACTGTAGTTTGTTGGGTATCTATTTCCAAACCTAAGGTAGAAACAGTGACACATGACATGTCATACAAGTTCAATCTATTGAACCAACCTATAATTAGTTCATCACAGGAGATTGGTGATAACTCTTTCTTCATGAATCCAATTGTGATCATACTTGTAGGGTTAGAAAGAGGACTCATATAGCTACCACAGGACGCAATTTCATAAATGGAAGATCTAAAATTATAGAGTTACAGTGGTTTCAAGATCGAGCTCCTAAAATAAAGAAAAAGTGATATGATAAAGTTTGATGGCAAGGATCCGATAAATTGGATACTACAAATGCAGTAATATTTTGATCTACATGGTGTACCACTATTACAAAGGGTACATATTTCATCTTTATATTTAGAACCAAATCAATTTTTATCGTATAAAGGGCTTTGTTCTCATAAACCACTTATCACTTGGTTAATTTTCAGGGAGGAAATGATAGCACATTATGAGGATACAAAGAGAAACACCTTCTTTAGCCAATTGATAAATCTCAAATAAAAGGGTTCAATGGGAGAGGACATTGAGGACTTCCAAAAATTGAATATAAAGGGTAAATGATATTCCAGAGAAGCAGAGGATTGATGTCTTCATAGGGACTTTAAAAGATAACATCCAACATGAGGTTTGCCTTTTAGAACCTGATACATTGGAGAAGGCATACAAGTTGGCAATAAAAGTGGAAAGCAAAATTATGGCAACAAGTCTACCCCTCACAAATATAAATATGGAAGTGTTGTTTCTCCTAGCCTTCCCCAACCAACAAGGTTGACACCACAACAATTGAAAGAAAAAAGAGCAAAAGGGCTTTGTTACAGTTGTGATAGCAAATACACTTAAGGTCATAGTGTGCTGAGAAGAAATTATTTTACATAGATTGTGAAGAGGAGGAAGAGAAAGATCAAGAAGCATCAAAAGAAGAGGATATACGCCAAGAACCAACCCTAGAGAAAGAAAAAATGAATCTGACCATATCTAGTAAAGCATTGGCAAGAATTACCACTCCTCAAACTCTCAAGATAAAAGGACATATCAAGAAGGAGAAGGTTCAAGAAGTGAAATATCAAGAAGAAAAGGATCGAGAAACATCAAAAGAAAAGCATACTCACCAGGAACCAACCCCGGAGAAAGAAGAAATGAATCTCACCATATCTTGTAATGCATTGGTAGGAATTACCACTCCTCAAACTCTCAATATAGAAGGACATATCAAGAAGAAAAAGGTTCAAGCAGTGAAAGATCACATTGAGCATAAAAAACAAGTTCAACTTTTAAAGGATAATCTCACTTCGGTGCAAAATCAAATGCAACAACATGTAGATCAATATCGCAATGAAAGAATTTTTGTTGTAGTTGATTGGGTATTTTTACGAATACAACCATACAAACAGATGTCCCTCAAGCAAGCTAAGAAAGATGATATATTATCACCAAAGTACTATGGTCCTGACAAGGTGCTGCAAAAGATTGGTACTATGGCATATAGATAGGAGCTTCCTGCATCTTCTCGAGTGCACCCAGTTTTCCATGTTTCATTCTTAAAGAAGGTTATAAGTGAGAAGATCATAGTTCAAACAATATTGCTAGAACTTGACGAGGAAGGGAAAATCATATTGGAACCAGAAGAAGTCACAAAAAGAAAAGAAATCGACAGCTAAAAAATTGATCAATTTTAGAGAGTCTCATCAAGTGGAAGAACTTACCCATTGAGGATTCCACATGGGAGGATGATAATTTTATACATAAGCATCCAGAACTACTCAAGCATTGAGGACAACACTTTTTTAAGGAGAGGGGCATGTTAGGTCCCTATACTACTACTATAACCCCTTATTGTTATTAGTGTGCCCAATAGAAGCCAACTATTGTTATTGTTGTGCCCTTATAATATTATTGTTATGTCGACTTTGATTATATTGTGAACCCTTAGACTCCTATATATAGAAAGGAGGTTTAGTCATTTGTATCATCCAATAATTGTTCATTTGTGTAATGTAAAGGAGGTTTCCCCCTAAGAGGCTGATTTCTAAGGCGTTGATCTATCTGTTTTATCTTTTTTATGAGTTGGTTTCATAATAGATGATGGTTATCCAAAATTAATAGAAATTTGATTGTTCAATATTTTAGAGATTAAAGGATTATCTAAAATTATTAAAATCTAGCATAGATATGTGTGTTACAGTTATATAAATTAAATATGGATTTTTAATATATAAATAGATTTCATTAAAACAATTATCTTTTATAATTAGAAGGTAATTACATTGATCATATTTTTATATCCTATGTCGATCTGTTCGAAACAAAAATCCAGGAGTGAGAAATAAAATCTCACTCATCAAGGCAATATCATTCCAACGAAAAAATATAAAATAGACAAGAAGAAAGAGAAAAAAAAGGTACTCTCATGTTTGGTAGTGCAACCCAAAAAAACTATAATTTGTGAATAAAAATAACAACAAAATAGGTACCAGTGATTGGGATCATGGGCTACCAATGATATTGATCCTCCATTTCATCATCCTAGAGATGAGTAGGGGTGACTCCATATGATCCATAAGGAAGAAAATAACACACCAACATTTTGGTACAAAAGCTTCTATCACTAAGGAGGATACCATCTACAAAATCTTAGTAGCAGATAACACCTAGGAAGGAAGAGCACCCACTTTTCGATAAGCAGTCAGCTACTTAATTTTGTTCTTTGTATATGTGACTGAAAGAACTATGCTTAAAAGAGGATATCATGGAGTATATTTATTATATCCAATGAAATAAATTTGAAGGTTCAAAGTTGGAAAACCCCAGTGCCGACTGAATTATGGTTTCATAGACCCTAAGCACCTTCCTCCTTAATGGCCAACTAGGAAGCACATTTTAGAACAATAAAAGGGAAAGAAACTCTTCTCTATTATTACTTCAAGTACCCCGACCAACTAAAGTGATATGACGATTCGAGATCTAGAATAAAGTGTGCTCCACACCAGTAAACATCTCCTATTGATGCAACCACCTGCCTAGATGATCTTATCTCCCTTAAGTTGCATATTCTTCTTTGTGTTTTTAGAGAACATGAACCAATCTCCTAGAAATATTCCACTATCTTCAGACTTATGCATCACACTTCTGGGCAGTCATAATTTTTTTTTTTTGTTCCTACTCCACCCAATACTCCAAACAATGTAAAAAAGGAGCGCCCTAAATGTCTGTTGTCCCTAAATCCTTTTTGTAAGATAATTATCATGGATGATAATGCTCTCTATGTTATATCTGTAGAAGCATGAAGGAAACTAACATATGTTGCAACCACATGAAGCCATTCCAATAGCTTATCCTTCATATAATTGGGATCTTTCATTCTAATGTTGATGTTAAAATCAATCCATACTGGGAAATAATTGGCTCCTGCAACAACAAAAAATTCTCCCTTGCCTAATATAATTGTACGTGTTACGTCCAGCTTCTGAACATTGCCTTCCATTGTCATCAACATCATTGTATTTTTGTCAAAAATGACATAGCGTCGCCTCTCCAGATCCACCAGTGATACACTTATGTAATCAATCGCATGACGAAAAACATATTGCATTTGGTATCCATTGTAAAGGAAAATCCAAATTGTCGTTCAATATCTTTCTATATTTTCTTTCAGAAGTTTTATTTGCTTAATTTCTATCAATATATATTCTTCTTTTTTGGCTACCTTGCAATGTTATGAAATAATTACTCTCAACCTATAATAACTCATGGTATTGAGTACGGTACTACTCACATATTAGATTCCTGGTGGCCTCAGACTCCATTGCATCCAAATTAGAGAGAAGTAATTTATTATGGAATTGTTGTTTACTTCCCTTAATATATACAAAAATTAGCTTTTGGATCCCTGAAAGTTTCATTTGGGCATGTGGTGGAAATTTTTTATTCACATAGTCTTGTGAATGGTGTCATGTTCAGTGATTATTTGGTTTCTTCCAAGAAAAGGAGTGGAAAAATAGTGGAACCCGGAATGGGTTGGAAGGTTGGAATATAATCATTTTATGATGAATCTAGGGTAAGTTGATATTAAAACCTACATTGATGTTGAATATTCAACATGGAATGATTTGACTACAATCATAAAAGAATGCCAATTTAAATGGAAAAGTTCCAGTAAAATGTAAAATCTTAAGGAATGAAAAATGTGGAGAAGAATGCACTTCTCAATATTATGGAACAATTTAATTAAGATTACATTGGAGACATCATTAATAAATGGTTGTAGTGAGACTGAACTATAACTCAACCGAATTGCACTAAACTCAACTAACTATGACACTTGGATAGACAATTATCAAATCTAGCAGGTGGTTGGAATTATATTCTCCAACAGTACCGTTAATCTCAACCACATAAAAATTTAGTTAAGATGTTGTTGGTCTAAGTCTCAACTAGGCTTCCAATTTTAAAAAAAAATGACATCAACCAGATTTCCTTTTCTTTTTCTTTTCTTCTAGATTCTATAGCCTCTAAATTGTTTTATCTTTTTCATTTTTGTATATCCTTCAAAACTCAATTTATTCATTTTCTGGTGGAACTCTTCTATCTTTCCCTTTTGTGCATGCATATCATCTATCTCTTCAAAAATATGTTTTTATGTGGACCGCTGCCACATTTCATCTTTTGTTGTGTTCTTTTCATCATCAATATTTTTCTACAACATAAGTTTATAGTAAAAATTAATCTCTTTACGACTCCAATACCTAAAAATCTCATTAATTGTTTCATCATTCAAGTTTTCTTCAAGGTTCATTATTGCAATGTCTACACAGACTTCAACAAGAAATGGTGTTGCAAGCCATGCTTCAAGGAAATTTAATTATCTTCAAAATGTATTGCTTCTTCCTGGTTCATGCTTGCATCTAAACACTCAAAATCAAAAATTAAGATTAAAAACATTTGCAGGATCATATTCTTTCTACTCTACAATGAGAACTTTCTCTTCATGAACTTCCTTCTCTACCTCTGTCCTCATATTTTCTTTTTATTTACTAACATGTGCTACTACAAATAGGTTCACTTGGCTTTTAGGCTGAAGTGGAATTCCTTTAATGAATATAATTTTTTCGATATCATGTTTTTGTTGCATCATTTGTAACTATTCATTTAGTAAACAAGTATTCATCCAACTTAACATCAAAAAATTGAATTGTTGGATGCACCATAAGATTGGTTGCTCTAATGGCAGCTTCATTGTCATCAACAAGTTATGTTGTTGGATTCAACAATTATTCATCCACTTGTGTTTATCCATAGTGGGGTTCATGATGTTAGGGCCTTGACTTGATGAGCACCCAAGATGACCCACCAACTCATCGATAGTCAAAAAACCAAACTTGAGAAACGAGTGCGCTTAACTGAATGCAGGTTGGCGAGTTGGAGGGACATGCTCACATAACTGTGGGGCGAGTCACCTGAGCATGTTTAACCAAAGGAGTGTGATGAGAAATCGAGCATGTCGTAGTGGCGGGTTCTCTCCTAGCACAATGGCTGTGATGTGTAATAGGTGAGTGATAAGCATGCATCTAGAGGAGTATGATGGGCATGTGGATGCAACACGGGTGTGTGACTTGGGAAATTGACTGATGGGTATGCGACGAGTAGGTGCGTGTAGGAGAGAAAAGGTGAGCAAGGTCAGCTCAGCTCATGGGTGTGAAGGGAGGTGTACACGCCGGCTTGAAGACATGTGAAGGTTGACCCATGGGTGGGCTCACGAAGGGACGTCACACTTTGTTGGGCCTCTGTTTTTCCTTGCTTTATATCACCTTTTACTCGAAATCACTCATGCTTTTATTTAGCTTGACTAGTCATTGTCATAGTTTTGTGCACTCTCAAAGATAATAAGTAAGTATTTGCTATTCCTTTATTTTAATGAGATTAAACATTAAAGGCATATTTAATAATAGTTTGTGTGTTTGCAGGTTTACAAACTTGGTTATATGCCTATTCTGAGAGAGGCGAAGTTCCTACACCACACATTCTTGCACTAGTACTGGTAGGATTCCTGCACCACACATTCCTGCACCAGTTCAGATTTTACAACTTCCACCCGAATTCACAGTAGTTTCCCGACAGTCGATTTACTCCTTGATTTCCATGTCGATCATTGCGAATCTCAAAATTCTGAAACATGCATTTTTTTCCCAATATAGGAAATTAAGTAATACGTGGGCTGTTTTCCAAAATGCGTAATTTTTGAGGAGATATGAAGATGTCTTTGGAGGAAGTTTGTTAAAAATACCAATTTTTCCGGAAATCTAGAAAATGCCTAGATTTGGAAAATTCGTATTAAATCTCTATTATTTTAATAGGGGAATGGTTGTACTGATATTCTATTTAATTAGAATTAGTTGGGATGAAATCCCATGATTGTTTACAAATGATACAATTAATTATCATGTAAACATATTATAAAAGGAGGAGCGATTATGCACGTAGAGGGAGAGGCGGTAACAGGATTGTGTTTCTAAACAAGAGATTGTACCTTTTGTTATCG
Organism: Pinus tabuliformis; assembly: GCA_031772625.1. NCBI lineage: Eukaryota > Viridiplantae > Streptophyta > Pinopsida > Pinales > Pinaceae > Pinus > Pinus tabuliformis. The sequence goes on from CM062816.1 coordinate 915,257,262, forward strand.
CCGAAATCTGGGCTCAACTTTCTATTTCATGATGTACTTTTCCTTTGTGAATTAATAGGAATAAGGAGCTCCACCTCATGCTTTTCGAATCTTATTTGTTCCTTTAAACAAATGAGTCTGATCTGAGTTACTGAGCATTGTTTCTATTTAAAAGAGAAATATGATGGTTGGCTAGGGCCCAACCAACACAGCACGTTTACCCCATTTCATTTCCCTGTAATTTGTGTTTACATTGTCAAGTGTGATTTAATTTCCAGCACATGCATTCCTGTCTGATTGAAAGCGGATCCGTTGTGTGAAGTAGATAAATTTCCTTTCCTTGCAATTTATTTTCCCGCACTTGATTTCAAATTGGTTTTCCCTGCCTGCTCCAAGCAGGAGAAATGAACCTATACCAGTGACCGTTGGTGTGATATTTCCTTTCATGTAATTCCATTTGATTGGTTTTCCCCGCTTGGTCCAAGCAGGAGAAATGAACCTGTACCAGTGCACGTTGGTGTGATGTTTCCTTTCCTACAATTCTGTTTGATTGGTTTTCCCGCCTGGTCCAAGAAAGAGAAATGAACTTGCACCAGTGCACTTTGGTGTGTTGCAGCAAGAATTTTTAGCTTACTTCCCACAATCTTCTTTTCTTTCATTAAATGCTTATGATAGGATAAATGTATATTGATTGTTTCTTCATTATTGCATTTTGTTAAGATTAGGAACATCCACTTTTTATGTCTGCAATTTAATTTCACACTTGCAATAATTAAGCACTCATTTTAAGAATTAATAGCTAAGTGCAGGAAGCTCTAATCAGGTGCAAGAACCAGTTTCTTGTCATAGGATCTGAGTGCTCTGAACCATAGAAGTTTGAGACCTTGCATGAAGTAAAAAGCCTTTGGTAAAGACACCATTTATACCTCCTGCATAAACCTCTGTTCTTGCACTAGTGCAAGAAGACTGCGATAGTGCAGGATAGATTAGTGCAAGAAGGAAATCTCTAAAGAAGTAGGTTTAAGGGCCCATTCCACAAGATTGCCAATTGTCTATGCTAAAGAAAAACATAACACATACTCAGTAATTAAAAATTGATCAGTTGGAGTGATTGCCTTTTTATTTTGATTCCTCTGCAAATGCATTCTTTCTTTTTCTAGCACTAGATTATTTTGATGATTCAGTTATCTTTTACTCTTTTGATTCTACAAGCTTTTCTTTAAGAAAGTAGGAATTTCTATTAGGAAAATTCATACCATCTCTGGCATCACCTGTGCTTCGTCTCTATGAATCCCTTGGGTCGACAATTAAGTGTTGAGGAGTTTGCTTCAGTGCAATTTGTACACCCAACATTTTAGCACCGTTGTCAGGGAGGCGATTTGATTTGGTAAGAATTTTCTGTTGATGCAATAGGGGTAAGCCTGCCTTTATCTTTTTGTGTTTTTTATGTAAGTGTGGTGAGCTTTATTTTAGCCAATAACTTTTAAAATTAATTATCTTCAGATCCTAATCTTTAACGTTATATCATTTTTGGGGTGTTGTAAGAACCCCCGTTGCTAATATGTGTGTGGAGATAACGACTATCAATCAACTAGATGGACTTAAAGATGATAACAAGTATGAAGGTTCTCTCTCAAGCCCTAGCAGCTACTAGGATCTTGATCTCTACCTCTCAGGAAGAAAACTTCTTGGCAATAGTCAAGGACTTGTCCATTTCTCCACCATCACAAGAGGATTTAGAAGTCTCTTTTGAGGAGACGAATGAATCATGCACTATAATCAATGAAGGATATCAATTAGAACCTGAGAACGAAAAGTTATTGACATGTCTATTAGCGGATCTAGAATGTGATCAAGAGATTAATTTCCCTAAGGAGGACAATCGACATGACAAGGAAGAATAATATCTGTAGCATGGGCCGAATCAAGAAATGGACCAAGGCTACCGTGATTACATGGAACATTGGTTCCAAACAACTACTCAAGCAAGGCAACATTATCCTCTTCTAAAACTATTATTTTCATATCATTTACATTCATTGATTTTCATGCTCATGCACACTTTGAAGTTTGTATGATAAATTTGAGCATGAATATATATTTTCACCTAATCCGCACATGGCTTCACTGGAAGTACTCCTATACATAAAAGGAAGTCTTTTGCCTCTTAGGTAAAGTAGGTTAGGTGAATAAAGTTGTTAAGATGCTGTTAGAGTTTTTGATTTTTAAAAGTGTAGTCACTAAAACTACTTTTGATCCACATTGGTTGTTAACACACACATCTGTAACACATCTTGTTGAGTATGATTCTCTAATACCTCATGATTTTTCAATGTAACCATGACTAATCATTCTAAGAAGTTTTCATATGATATATATGATTTCAGTTTCCCTTAGAAGGTACTATTGGAAACCCCCTATGGAGAACCACTCTGGTTAAGATCATAATAAGCTATTCATGAGAACACTAGCATTCTTAATTCAAGGAGTCTTTTAGTCATTATCTAGGATATCTTTAGTAAGCCTTTGGGGCAGAGGAACTAGTTAGAAATGATTAGTCACTAAAAACTTTTCACACCATCCCGTACTCTTAAGGAGTAGATCTGTCTCCCCACTTATTAAAGTAACCTTTTAGGTTAATCATAATCAAAGTATACAAAAGATTTAGGGAGGATAGGAGGTCTTATGATGAGCCAACCTACCACGATCATGAGACCTAGCATGCATGACATTATTGCTTCTAGTCACCAAGCCAGAGTAATGGCTTTCAAATAAAAAGTTGGAAGACATGAGGTCTCATCACGAGCCGACGTTTTCATCCATGTTACTTCATGTGAGTGGCACTGCCATTAGTTGGTTACCAAGCCAGAACAATGGCCTTCATCTAAAATTAAAATAAGATAACTCTGAATCCATGCCTAGTAAGTGGGACACAGACATTTCGATGGGTCAAAAGACACCCCTACCGAGGTTATGGACACCTACGGGTAGTAGGGCTATGTCTGTGGTATTAAAGTTAATTGCATACCATGATTTGCTTGGCTATTTTTCTCTTCCCCTAAACTTATCCTTTTTTTTGAAAAATGGTTTTAAAGACGATTTGAACATGATGCTTTGAGTTATATCTTTAAAAAATCATGAATCTTTAAGGATGTGGTACCCTTAGTAAATGTTATTCTTTGTTCTATATTAAGTGGAAATTTAGTTTGAATCTGGATGACAACGGAATTTAGAGTGTTCAATAAAGAGGTTGCTAATTGGTATCATAACTCATTTTGACTTTCATGGTATTTAGAGTGATGAATTACTCAATGATGACTGCTCACAAGATGCTGGTTGGCAAAAATTTGTATTGATGGTGGTTGCCTCTAAATATGTGCTGCATAATCTAGGTACAAGATTGCTATAGTAGGTGCATGAACTTGTGGTAGTTACTTTGAGGTTGCACCTTTCCAACAAAATTTGATTTTCATTATAAGACTTTGGGCAGAAACAAAACAAGGAATTCATTTGGGACAAGGTAATAGGTATGTACCATACTCTTTTGTCTATAATTTCTACTTTTTGTACCTAATCTTATTGCATTCTTACAATTGATATTTTCAATAGAATTGTAACGTGGTTAGCAGGCAGACCTTCTAGAAAATTTTCTGCCTTTCTTCATTTCCCATTTTCGTAATTCCCCATCATTTTTCTTCTTCAATCCCAGAATGATTACCTTCCCATCCATTTCATAAATCCCACTTTACCCCTTGAATTTTTTTCCTATCCCACTTCTGTTTACGCCCTCTTGATGGTACCATTCCTGGAATCCCTGTAATAAACTTCCTTCCAATTCTGAATTTTTCCCTTTTCCCACTTCTTTGTTCCCCCGGACCCCCATGAACTTATTGTAGGATCTACTAGAGAAAGAGCAAAAGGATATGCTGAGAAGCATTAAAGAAATGGCGAAGCAAACCTTCTGTATGATTGAGGAAGTCATGTTAAAGTCTAGCCCACATTTTACCAAAATTCCTTGTGTTTTTTTAGCAGATTCTATGCTTGCACCGGTGCTATCATGTTGCAATATACAGTAGTGTAAGCAGAAAAGTTCCAGCAAAGCAGCGCAGTTTAGGCGGTGTAAGCAGATTAGTGCAAGCACGCACCATCCTTGCAATTTGGTATTTTTATTGTAGTCCTTGTGATCGATTTTCTTGAAATTAGTATAAATAATCAAAGAGTCCAACAAACACTCTGTTCTTGAAACAAGCTTTATCTATCGTAGGAAATGTGATCACATAGAATTGCAGGAAACATGATTACAAATGCCCATAAATGTTTTTAATCTTTCTTTTTGCAAGGGAGCAACAACGCGACAATTGATGTCCTTACACGAGGACATGCAAGAAGGTTAGCATGGGGGGATGTTGGGCCTCTATTTTGCCTTGCTTTATATCACCTTTTACTCAAAATCACTCATGCTTTTGTTTAGCTTGACTAGTCATTGTCATATTTTTGTGCATTCTCGGAGATAATAAGTAAGTATTTGTTATTCCTTTGTTTTAATGAGATTTAAACATTAAAGGCATATTTAATAATAGTTTGTGTGTTTGCAGGTTTACAAAGTTGGTTATATGCCTATTTTGATAAAGGAGAAGTTCCTACACCACACACTCTTGCACTAGTACCGGTAGGATTCCTGCACCACACATTCCTGCACCAGTTCAAATTTTACAACTTCCACCTGAATTCATAGAAGTTTCCCGACAGTCGATTTACTCCTCAATTTGCACACCGATCGTTGCGAATCTCAAAATTATGAAAGATGGGTTTTTTTCCCAGTATAGGAAATTGAACAATACGTGAGTTGTTTTCCAAAATGCGTAATGGTTGAGGAGATACGAAGAGGTCTTTGGAGGAAGTTTGTTAAAAATACCAAGTTTTCCAGACATCTAGAAAATGCCCAGATTTGGAAAATTCGTATTAAATCTCTATTTTTTTAATAGGGGAATGGTTGTACTAATATTCTATTTAATTAGAATTAGTTGGGATGAAATCCCCATGATTGTTTATAGAGGATACAATTAATTATCGTGTAAACATATTATAAAAGGAGGAGCGATTACGCACATAGGGGGAGAGGTGGTAATAGGACTATGTTTCTAAACAGGAGATTGTGCCTTTTGTTATCGCCCAAATATGGGTTGGACTTTGTATTTCATGATGTACTTTGCCTTTGTGAATTAATAGGAATAAGGAGCTCCACCTCATGCTTTTCAAATCTTATTTGTTCCTTTAAACAAATGAGTCTAATCTGAGTTACTGAGCAACATTTTTATTTAAAAGGGAAATGCATTGGTTGGCTAGGGCCCAACCAACCTAGCACATTTACCCCATTTCATTTCCCTATAATTTGTGTTTACATTGTCAAGTGTGATTTAATTTCCAGCACATGCATTCATGTCTGAGTGAAAGTGGGTCTGTTGTGTGAAGTAGATAAATTTCCTTTTCTTGCAATTTATTTTCCCGCACTTGATTTCATATTGGCTTTCCCTGCCTAGTCCAAGCAGGAGAAATGAACCTACACCAATGCACGTTGGTGTGATATTTCCTTTCCTGCAATTTCGTTTGATTGGTTTTCCCCGCCTGGTCCAAGAAGGAGAAATGAACCTGCACCAGTGCACGTTGGTGTGATATTTCCTTTCATGCAATTCTGTTTGATTGGTTTTCCCCACTTGGTCCAAGCAAGAGAAATGAACCTACAGTAGTGCACGTTGGTGTGTTGCAGCAAAAGTTTTTAGCTTAGTTCCTGCAATCTTCTTTTCTTTCATTAAATTCTTATGACAGGATAAATGTATATTGATTGTTTCTTCATTATTGCATTCCATTAAGATGAGGAACATTCACTTTTTATGTGTGCAATTTAATTTGACGCTTGCAATAATTAAGCACTCATTTTAAGAATTAATAGCTAAGTGCAGGAAGCTTTGATCAAGTGTAAGAACCAGTTCCTTGTCATAGGATCTGAGTGCTCTAAATCCTGGGAGTTCGAGCCCTTGCATGAAGTAAAAAGCCTTTGGTAGATACACCATTTATACCTCCTGCATAAACCTCTGTTCCTGCACTAGTGCAAGCATACTGTGATAGTGCAGGACAGATTAGTGCAAGAAAGAAATCTCTAAAGAAGCAGGTTTAAGGGCCCATTCTACGAGACTGCCAAGTGTCTCTGCTAAAGAAAAACATAACACATACTCAGTAATTAAAAATTGATCAGTTGGAGTGATTACCTTTTTATTTTGATTCCTTTGCAAATGCATTCTCTCTTGTTCTAGCACTAGATTATTTTGATGATTCAGTTATCTTTTACTCTTTCCATTCTGCAAGCTTTTCTTTAAGAAAGTAGGAATTTCTGTCAGGAAAATTCATACCATCTCTGGCATTGCTTGTGCTTCATCTCTAAGTTTACGAATCCCTCGGGTTGACAGTTAAGTGTTGAGGAGTTTGCTTAAGTGCAATTCCTACACCCAACACACTTGATATCATATTATGGGAAAGAATTTATATTAGCGAAGGTTGGAATTTGGTTAAGACATCACCAAGAATCACAAAAGTTTAGAATGAATAAGGAGGTGCTGGAGAAAAGATAAGGGGTGAAATTGAAAAGTAGCAATAGAAGAGGTAGAGGTTGGGCTCACTTTAGCCACGCTGCGAGACAACGAAATATTGTAGGGAGTAAATTCGAGGCTTCGTAGGGTAGACATGCAAATGGACACAGTACGTGGAAAAGGTAGGTTGTCACTACACGAACAACGCTACAATATTCACGTAGGGCATGGGTAGACTATCGTTGTACAAAGGTCATTGTGGGTTACACGAGAGGGCCACATGCCACTATAAGAAGCAAAACAAGTGAATGAAGGAACACAGGTTGGCAGGTGGGTGCTAGGCCGCTACAGGTGACATGGACCTTGGCGTGGGCCCCTGTAGGCTACATGTGGGTCGTGATGATTGCAGTTGGGACAGGGCTACAAAAAAAGCAACATTTGATCAGAAAATCATGCAAGGGTTTCACAGAGTTGTAAAAATAACCGTAACCTGTAAAAATTTATAGAAGTTGATTTATTTGTAGTAGGGGCTGACTTATTTGAGAGTTTCCCCCTCCCTTTGTATATGTGTGTACATTGTTTATGTTTATTTTCATTTCCACTACAGTTGAAGATAATTGAAAGAAGATAAATGTTAATTCCACTGCATTGTTAACACTTGAAGAAAATAAACTAAGTGTTGAAGGTTAGGCGTAGTTCGCAAAATTGAGTACTGGGAAACAAAAGAGTTAGGTGGTGTCACACCATGCTCATGAGTGGGTTGGAAGTCACCACTAGCAAGGGGGTATGATAGATGGTATCACAGCTCGTTTTGTAGAAATATTTCTTTATAGACTAATGGTTGGTTGCACTGCGACATAAGGAAAATTTGGGAGGGGCAAGGCAGCAAGTCAATGCCGAGATGAACGAAGACATAGTTTATCTTCGTGACATGTTCACGAAGTAAGTTGACGGTAGGTGTTGGAGGAGAACCACAGGTTATAGGAGAATTTAGCATGGAGGCCGAGACAGTATTTATGAATAAGGTGTTGGATCATATGGATGAATTGAACACAAATATGAATGCACTTGAAGCAGGAAATGTTGAGCTTAGAGAGAAGTTGATCGAGTAGGGGTAAAGTCATGCTGACCTCAAGGTTTAGTATGAATACTTGGAATGGGAATATTGTCAAATTGTAAATGAAGTCAATGACTTTGAAGCTGTAAAGGATCAAGGGATGGAAGATATTGCAAAATATAGAAGAGTCTTGTTGAATCTCAGAATGAGATTGTAATTTTGAAGAAAGCAGTGGGGCAAGGATCGATTGGAGGAGATCCCACATCAAAATAAGGGAACTAGATTTGTACGATGGGATGAGAAGCACAAAGACACTTGGAAGCTTTCTATGGGATATGGAGCAATACCTTGAACCATTGGGGCTTGCATCAGAGGATGCGAAAGTAAAGTTTTCTTCTCAATTATTTACAAAGGATGCCAAGATGTGGTGGAGATGAAGAGTCGATCATATTGCACATGGTGATGCTGAGCATATCTGCACACAAGAAGAACTGAAATAAGCATTGTTGACTCATTTTAGCCCACAATATGAGACATGGGATGCATGAACAATATTAAGTACATCAAGCAAACCAGAATCCTACAAGCGTATCAATGGGAATTTGTGAGTGTGGTCCTAGAGCTACTTGACATGGTGAAGAAAAACAAGGTTTTCAACTTCATCATTAGATTGAAACCTTGGGCACACAATGAGGTGAAGCAATAGAAGATCAAAACATTCGATCTGACAAACTAAAAGAGAAACCTTAAAAGGAATATGACAAAAGGATGGTTGGTAAACCGAAGGCAAAGAAACCTTTGGAGTTCTGGTTGTGTGAGGGTGATCATACGGTGAAGAATTTCCCTTTAAGACCGAAGATTGCAGCTGTCACACAGTCAGATGGAAAGAAGGGAAGAATTAGCAGTTGGGCTGATGTTTATTTTGGGTGATGCAACAACAACGAAGGCTATACAAAAGTGTGATCCTGAGAGGAATAAGTTGGAATATGCGGAGATGAAGATTGAGCAAGGCATGTTGCTCACCATGGTGGATAGAGGTGCAACCCATAAATTCATGACAAAGGAGGAAGCGAGAAAATTCGGATTGAATTTCACTCCAACTAAAGCTCATCTCAAGGAAGCGAAATCTCCACCAAACAAAGTCATTGGTGTGGCAGAGGTAGTGGAGGTGAAGATTTGTGAATGGAATGGAAAAGTTGACTTCATGATCATGTGTATGGATGATTATGAAGCAGTTTTGGGCATGAAATTTATGAAGCAGTACACGGCTATGATCATGCCACATTTGTGGAACCTGCATATTTACGATGGAAGAGAGGATGTACCTTTGAGTATTCCTAGCATGACAACCACGATGGGCGAATGTAAGATAACAACGATTAGTGTGGAAGAGATCAAGCATAATAAGGAAGTCTATGAGAGGTTGAACAGTACGGAGACAAAACTCTTGGAACAAGTAGAGATTATATGAGCATTGTCTGATAGTGTTATGGACTTGAAAGGCATACTAGAGGCAATGGAGGATAACAAACATGGAAAACCGGAGACTCATCAGGGGGAGAATTAGGAGGCTTACATACAGATATTGGAAGAGGAAGATGTCGACACTTGGATGGAGATGTTGGAGAAGGAGGATGGAGAGCCTTCCACCTTCCCATCCCCACCCTCTTTCTAGATTTAGCATGGAGGATGTTCTCATTGCCATCTTCTTAGAGCAATGAGACCCCTTGACATAATGAGTAGACTTTGGAGGCAAGATAGATGTGATTGAAAGTAGGAAACGATGATAGTCATGATGATGCTAGATGCATGATTTCTTATGCAAGAGATGCTATGGTCGGATTAGCTACCCAACTAGTCACCATCATGAGGGGATCCAACACATGAGATTCTTACAGAGTTACGACAGGATATGGGCATGGAGCAGGTCATGTGCAAAGCTTTGTGGGTGTCGATATGGAGATGATTATCTTGGCAATGGAGTTTGTTGGGATGGTTTTGTTGGGTAAGACAACCTTTTTAGTGTGGGGAAGGATGTTAGGGCCTCGATTTAACGAGTGCCCAAGACAACCCACCAACTTGTGGAGAGTCAAAAAACTAAACTCCAGCAATGGGCGTGTTTAACCGAACACACATGGGTGAGTCAGAGGGGTGCATGCACATAACCGAGGGGCGAGTCACCCTAGTGCATTTAATCAAAAAAGTGTGACGACGAAGTGGGCATGTCGTAGTAGCGAGCACCTACCCAACACAATGTGTACAATGTGTATTACACGTGCGATGAGTCTGCGGTCGAGAGGAGTGTGATAGGCATGCAGAGGCAAGACTGATGAATTACTTGGGCGAGTGACCAACGGGTATGTGACGGGAGGGCATGTGTGAGTAAGCAAGGGTAAGCGAGGGTGCCCACCCAAAAAATTAAAGGTTGGCTCATTGGTGTGAAGGGCAGCATACACGTCAGTTGGAAGGCATGGGTAGGTCGGCCCATGGGTCGGCTCATGAAGGGACACGACCCTTGATATCATATTATGGAAAGCGTATATATTACCAATGGATGGATTTTTTTAAGACATCACCAAGAATCGCATAAGTTTAGAACAAACAAGGATATGCTAGAGAGAAGACAAGAGGCTGAATTGAGACACAACAAGAGAAGAGGTACAGGTGGGTCTCTCTTTATTTGAGTAGCAATAATATGAACTGCTCTAGGGTAGAAATTCCGTAAGAAGGCCGTAGGGAAGACGTACAGATAGATGCAGTACATGGGTAAGGCAAACCACTACAGTTCGCACAGAAGGTGCGGCTAGACTAATTTTTCACGCAGGTCATTGTGGGCTGCACGAGAGGGCCACATGTTTCTATAAGGAACATGATAGGTGAACGAGGAACACAGGTTGACAAGTGGGTGGTAGGCCACTACAGGTGAAACAGACTTGGGATGGGCCATTGTAAGCTACACATGGGTCATGCTAAATGTGACTAGGCCAAGGCTACACGAAATGCAACATTTGATCAAAATATCATGCAGGGGATGCACGAAGTTGTAAAAATAATTACAGTAACTTGTAAAAATTTACAGAAGTTGATTTATTTGTAGTAGCGACACACTTATTTGTGGAGTTTCCCCCTCCCTTCTTATATGTGTGTACAATGTTTATGTTGATGTTCACTTCTACTGCACTTAAAGATAATTGTTAATTCTGTTGCATTTTTAATACTTGAAGAAAATAAACTAAGTGTCAAAGGCTAGGCATAGTTCATAAACTCAAGTAGTGGGAAACAAAAGAGTTAGGCACTCCACACCGTGCTCACGAGTGGGTTGCAAGTCACTACTAGCATGGGGTCGTGACACATGAGCATATAAATGCTTCCTCTCTGCTTCTTATGCAAATTCTTCACACTTATCATCCATTTGTGGTTAAGCACAGTGGGATTCACCAAGCCCTTCATGTTCAATAGGAGTACTCCCCCTTCAAAATTTCTCTCAAAGGTATCCTAAAACTCCTTGATTGTCTTTGCATCTAGAATTAAGGGAAGAATGTTCTCATATATATATTCTTTTATGCATTTTAATTCTAATGCATTATTTTTCATTTTGTCTTCTAACTCATTCAAATATATTTGAAACATTTTTTTGTTATTCCTTTCGCTGTATGAGCCTTTTAGCATTCTCATTTATTTAATCTATCAAACACTATTCATAAGATTTATACCTTGTCTTTGCTTCTCATACAGTTTTAACAATGCAAGTCCAATGCTCTTTTCTTTTTTTTAAGGCAGCAACAACTTTTGTTTTTATAAATTAACCCTTTTGAATTTAAAAATAAAAATAAAAAATAAAACCCTCTTTTAAATAATGCACTGCGCCTTCTCTTTTATGACAAAAAGCTATTTTCAAAACAATACATGAACATTCATATAATAAAACCCTCGTAGTCCTTTTAAGAAATCACATGAGCCGTTTTTTAATACACCTTAAAATACTTCATTGAAATTTCAACAACGCCTTGTAAAAATCACATCAGCCATTTTGAAGAGAATACGATTGGAGCCCTTTTCCAAGGCATTAATGAAAGCCCTTTTTAAAATCTTTGTGGTTTCATCAAAACAAACTTGGAGTACTTTTCGGACTCTAAATATTCGTGCTTGGATTACCAATACACCATAGGACAGCCCTTTCTCAAAGACGGAAGGCAGTTTTGAATAAATGAAGAATTCCTTTTCATAATGCCATGGTACCTTTTTAAGTATTTTTGACATTTGACTCTCTTTTGCGGCTCATGCTCCTCGAGTTTCGAAAAATGAAACCTCCGCTTCAATTTTTTCATTTAGTGCAAGGACAGAATTCGCCCTGATTTATCATGCTCGTCATTTGTAGGTTGGCAATGCATTTTCCGATATGCGTTGACTCACCAATTTTAACAGATTCATATGTTTATGTTAATCAACGAACTTAAGCAGAGGCATTAAGTGCGTTGGTCACTTAAAAAATAAAATTAAAAAACACTTGCCTCGCTTGCAGCAGCTTCTCCACGACTTGGATTTTTAGCCCTCTAGCTACTTTCGTCTTTTTCAACATTTCTAGCATGACTAGACTATCAACGAATATATTGTAAAAACAAAAATTAGAGATAAGCACACAAACTCAAGTGTTTGAAGAAGTGACAAAAGTTGTCTTTAGCACTTGATCATGGAGTAACACGTGAAGCTAGTTTACATTGGAAATGGAGCTCAATGTGTGTTATCCTCTCCTCCATCATATCGAAGTAATGATTTTGATTGCATTGGTACCTTTTGACATCCTCCAAACTAGCAAAGATATTTTATCTTTTAGCTTTCTTGTCCATCAAGACACTGCGTAGAAGATTCTTCATATTCAAATATAAAGGCAGTGCTCCAAAATAGTGTTTCTTTTATCCCATGGTATCCCCTGAGTTAGGAATAAAAAATGGCTATATCTTTAAGGATCTCAGAATCATAAAATACTTGTATATCTTGAACTACATATGACTCCAAATTATGGATTTCATTCTAGGGGGTCACTCCATGGTAGTTATAAAAAACTTTATGGGCCTTCTATTGGGCTCTATTACAGTGGTGGGGACTATGCCGCCATCTTGCATGTCTATTGTGAATACTCTGACATTTGTTCTTCAACCAATAACAATGTGCCATGGGATTAAGACTAGCAGAAAGGAACACCCACGCAAAGGGAGCACAAATTTTAGATTGTATATACTTTAAGAGATTAATTATAGACCAACTAGAGGAAAACAAACATAGGATTGAGTGTGGATAAAGCCATGTCAAGAAGAAATTATCCCCATTGAGAATGAGCCTCCAGATAGAGCTAGTTACCAATGAAAGCCTAGGAGGAGTGTCAAAAATAAAGCCACACAAACATATACTTCTATTTTCCATGAGACCCAAGAAGAGCAAAACAATGTGAAGACATAGAAGGTACCAAGCCCAAATCAACAAACCACATGTAGGGGTGACACAACAAGTTATACAAGTGGTAATAGTTAGCACATGTATAACACCACAACTACGCTTCCAAAGACTATTCAAGCCTCCACGACAATTATATTGAATCCTTCAACAAATAATTTTTGTTGCATAGATATACTAGAAAAAAATCATAGAATAATCTTGAAGATTAAGGGATACCCAATAGAAATGAGGATGTATCCATTCATGTCAAGCCAGGGGAGGTAATAATCCTGGTATTGACCTATGGTATTGTAACAAAGCCTATTTTAAAGTTAATAATATCCATAATAAAATGAGATAAATATCCATGGTTAAGAATCATATTATATAATAAGTATTAAGTTTTAACTTAAAAGATGTTATAAAATTAAATTGTATAAAATATATTGATTTTGAAATGAGTTATAGTTTTTGGGAAATGTGGTATTGACAAGTCCACGATATTGGGCTAAATTATTATGTCACTTGGCAACTAGAAACATTTTTTATATTTTTCGTTTTTTATTATAATTTGTATATCTGGCAATTCACATTTTATAATAATTTGACCAATGAGAAAAAGACAATTTACATTTTATAACAATTTTTTTTTAATTTTCAAAATATTCATTTTAATATATAGTTTTTTCAAAACTTTAATAAATTTGATAAGATCTATTTAAAGATTTCAAAACTAATTGAAAGTTGAAATTTTTTTACCAAAATAAAAAACAATATACCCTGCCTTGCACATGTATAAAAATAAAGATCAACTTGATGGAAATGAAATTTGGGTGTGGTGTGATGGTTCGTGGTTTAGTTCCTTGTGTGTATCAATAGGTGGAATAGGGAAGGGTGAATGTTGCTTTAGATCATCCCACACAAACTAGATTCTTGATGGCATGTTTGTACCTTCCAAGTAGAATGGAAAGTGCTCTATTACTTCTCTTAATGATACGTCATAGGGAGGCTTTAACTTTTCAATTTCAAGATTAGATAGAGGTATAGGAAAGCATATTTGCAAATAGGATGCTTTACTATTATCTATGTCTTGCCTTTTGGAATCATTCCCCGAGTAGGAAAGGGATCCAAATAGAAGCACTTGAATTATTTAGTCTCAAGAAGATTTATCTCTTACTATAACAATTTTCTTCATATGTGTTTTGGGGGAGAAGTTATTTATTGGTCCACCGAATTCCCTTGAGCTGGATAGGGACTCTATAAAAAAGTGTACATTTTTTTGTCCCTTCATTCTTAGATTTGCATTTCTTTATTAGCATGTTGTGTAATTTTGCATACATAGGATGCCTGTGTTAAATGTATCTATAGGTACACAGTTTATTATTCCTTTGTGAAAAAAGTTCTAAATTCATCGGTCAAATTCTCTTACTGGGAGAAAATGTCTCTAAGGAAAATTTTAGGGGCTACTATTAGTAATATTCTTAGGTGGGCTAGTTTTCCACATTTTCTTTTGAAAATAATTTTCCAAGCTCCATTTATTTTAGAAATTATTCACCCAAATTTTATAGCATAAAATTATTTAACCTTAAAAATTCTTAAAATTTTATAAGTTGCATATAAAATCATTAGAAAATTGGACATTTTTACAAAACTATTGCCAAACATTTGACAGCTTACATATTAGGGATTGACAAGATTCTCCAAGGTTTCTAAACTTTAAAATAAATATCCATCCTTAAAACTTTCCTTTCTTATTTAAACTTGATTGGGAAGAGTGTTACAGATCCATTTAGGCACATCAACCCCAATTTACATACCAGTACCATTAGGGCCCATCAAACCCTAATTCATTTGTTACATGCTCTAAATGAAGTCAACCATCAGAATGCCTCCTTCCCAAGAGATTCCATGACTGAAATAATCCAAAAAATGCCTCTTAGAAGATCAGCATAGGCAGGCCTTCATTAGGATGCACTGCAGTGCAGTCCAGTACACTGCTTGGGTGCTATGCAATGCACTTGAGCCCTCTTTGGCCTGCACTGGGCAAATTTGAGCGAAATTTCATTGGGGTTTGGGAATATTCTTATCCGTTGGGTGCATCGAGAAGCTTCCCAAGTTTATCTACTCCTTTGAGCTCGAATTTGGATAAGGTAAGGAGTTAAGGAACATCAATCCCTTTATCCCTTCCTCCATGGAATTAAATTCTAAGTTTGGGATGGCATTCATTATCACCATTTATGGCATAACTTCCTTCATTCACCTATAAAAAGACTACTCATCTAAGTGATCAGGGGCTAGAAATCATTGAATTATATGGAGATGCTGTTAGTATGAGACTTGAGTTGGTTTCAAGTATTGTAATGATGTCAAAATGTCTTTCTTGTTATGAGGAGAGGATGGGATTGAACTGGAGGAGTGATACTAAATCAAGCAAATTGGGTTGTGACTCTTCCTTTTACTAATAAAGTGTTCAAAGCTTTTTCCATATGTTCGTATTGTCCATTGATGCTTTCATATGTGTATTATGAACTTGATTCCATTCTATGTTTAATCAATAGATCATTATCATATGCTTTGATCGATTTTTGTCTTCTGTTTGTGTGCAGGTACTTTTCAAGCAGATTAAGTATGGAAATGAGTGACAGAATTGGTCAAGGGAGATAAGGAGTAAGCGAAAGCTACAGTTAGGCTTCTTTACTGTCTTATTTAATCTATTGGTTATAGAAAAGGTAGAGAATACTTTGCACTGTTGTTCTAGACTTAGCTACTAGTCTAGGGGTTTAAGCATTTATCCATAGACACTAAAACTTCCCAAAACAGATTGGCTACTCCACTGGGGAGCCATCATCCATCTTAGTAACTTATCAGCCTCTTAAGACATTTCTACATACTGTACTTGTGGTCGTTGATTGAATTTCAGTCTGATTCCATAGAAAATCGAGTCAAAACTGTGTCAAATTGCCTTAAGAAATGGCTTACTGTCACCAGTGTAGACCAATGAAGGACACAGTGCGCTGCATTGCACTTCCCGCATAGAGCCTGTGCACTGAAGTGCACTATCTCTCATTGCAGTCTGCGTTGATCCCTTGAGGGTCAGTTTCCCATCTAGGAACTAAATTTTTGGGCCAATTTTCTCCTGTTTGAATGATTTGCTAAATGTCAATGATGTCTTGTCTCTGAAAATAGTTTTTCATCTCCTTACCAGGCCCTACTTATAATAGGATTGATAAATGTTTCTTATGTATTTACTTTGTCATTTTCAATCTATAGTTGAAAGTTAGTTTTTGGTTGATTGATCTTTGTCGAATGAAAGTGTCGTAAAATCGTCTCTTCCTTCGAAAGTTGAATTGTCGTAAAGTCCTCATTCATGAAAGATAGATAGATTGATGTATTCATATCATTAGTATTTTCGTTGAAAGTGTCGTAGTTCCTCATTTATTTGAAAAAAAGTGTCATAAAGTCTTCCTTTCCTTGAAAATAAATTGTCGCAAAATCATCATTTTTATGAAAAGAGTTTATTGATTGATTGTGCATTAGTTTTCCTTTTTTTTCATTCACATTAAGGGAAATCGAAAAGAAATACATGCATGTTGCATCTGTTCACGTCGTAGCTCAGGGAAGGTACCTGAGCTCTGCGCCTGAACCTGAGCCGGGTGGGTTATTGCGTCCTTACCTGATGAAAGCATTGTGGCATGTGCTAAATTTACCTCCCTGAACCAGTCTAGGATCAGTAAAGAGAGCATACCTGCCTGCTAAATTATATGATCCACGAACGCAAGTCCGATAACGGCCTAAAACGCCATTTCCCTGCCCACCTGTAGAAATGCAGCAAGGGTGGGTGGGTTCTTTTTTTAAATCAAAGTACCTATCTACCTACCTTACGCGTACTGGGACTGTCCAGTTAGCTCTAGGCTTGCTTAAGCAGGCGGCAATAGAGAGGGCATGTAGGTGAGACTGTGTTCTTCCTATTGGTTTTCACATCCCTCACCATATGAATAGTGAGTGACTCCGTCCCTAGGTTTTGTTTTATATCGTAAGTAAGCAAGAGACCTACCTTTTTGGCAAGTAGCAGGTTGGATCAGCAGGCTTAGTGGTGTGATTCAAAGTGTTATCGATCATAGTGCTGTATCGAAAACGTTTTTGTGTGCTGATAGGAATAGTGTAGGGAATTTGCATTTAGATTGTGCTCTTTGCTCTTTGATCAAAAGAAATCTGATTGCTCTATCCCTAAGTACCTAGGATTTTCATCGTTAAATTGAATGGAAAGAATGCTTATCATCATAGTTTCATTCCTGGGAATTTCAGAACACATCACGTGGTGAACTTGAAAGGAAAATTCCTAAGCAATATCAACTTAAAATAAACATCAAGTTAACTAATGGAGCATTGTCATTAACGATAACATTTAGTGGTTCTAGGCTAGAGACGTGTTCCAGCATCGTAAAACAAAGCAGTTGTCGCTAACTTGTCTGCAATACATCCCGAGTGTGATACCTCATTCCACGTACGTGAGTATATCATAGCTCATCAAAGTACCTTTGGGTATATAGGGCGGTGTTACAGTATGTAAAGTATATGGGAATGCTTTCACTGTGTGGTTTTGCATTAGACAACGCTTATACAAACTGGGCCTCCATGTACCTTCGAGTATATATGGGAGGACAACTGTAGGTTGTTATACATCCTTAAGTAACTAAGTTGGCCGCCTTGTAAACTTTGATACACCGAACATAGCATTCGGGGAGATTTCCTACCTATACTTCTTAGTTCGCCAGGAGGTATTCTACAATTCACAGTTGCTTGGTAAACCTTTTGCCTAGTATAGCCCTTTTTGTTTATTTCCTTTTTGATAATAAAATTAATCAGCAATCGTGGAGGAACATCAACCCATACCCTGTCGTTCATGGAGAACAGCGAGAAAACCACCTTTACCTCCTGAAGCGACACCAATTCAGGCAAAGCGGTCTTGCTTAACTGAGTCTAATACATGAAGAACTCCTATTTCTTCATTTGAGTTACCTGAATCATCTATTTCGGTAAGTACAGAGACTCCAGTTACTCCAACTATTTCTGGCACATCCATTCCTGAAGAGGAAGTTTCACAATTACCTGAGGACATTAGCACTGATCTTAGTGAAACAGTAACCGAAGTTGTTCAACCAAAAGTTGATTCTCAACTTGAAATTTCTCAATAAGAAAGTAATTCTGAATTTGAATCAGTTCAACCAGAAGTTAATCCAGAATCTATCCCAGTTCAAACAGAAGTTACATCTGAACCTGAAGTTGTTCAGGAACCTCTTTCTAAAACAGTCATTCATTTACTCGAACCTCTGGACATCGAAATTGAACATTCAAAAGTTGTTACTTAACTAGAAGATGATCAACCGGTTACCCCTCAAACATCAGTAACTATTAAAACTTCAACATCATCAACACAAAAAATCTTTTACGGACTTGATGGTGAAGTTCTTCCACCAGGTTTAATTGCCATAGAGGAGGAATTGGAAGAATATTCCACACCTGGAACCCCGTTTCACTTTGGAACTGGGCTTTATCTTTACCCTAATACTCCTGATTTTTTCGCTTCATTTGATCCTGCTTCTTTTCAATTACCCGTTGAATCTTTAGGACAACTTTTGGGTCAGTTAACTATGGCTGAACAACTGTCAACATCTCAGACAATATCATCTGATGTAGCTGTAGTGGAATCTTCTGTTGTAACTTATTTGATGCTTTGTACCACACCTGAGTCGCACCTGTATGGTGAATCATCCATCCCAGTTGGTTACCAATCATTGTCTCGAACCCACTCAGGGGTTGCTTCTACACCATGGTCATCACCCATGTCCTCAACCAGAATTTTACCCGGTTCTTCTGTGATGGGAACTCAACAGTTTGATCCTGCATATCAGTATCAAGCTAGGCAGTCTGGTCAACAAAAACTTATGTATCCATTATATACTGGATTGCCACCATATGAAGAGCAATATGCTTATTTACCGTATCCTCCTATTCCGGAGGACTACCATATGGTAACATCCCACAATATTCAGGTCAATCTGGAATTAGAGTTTGTCAATGGAAACCAACAATGCTAGTTTAACCAAGGCTTGTGTATCCAACACAACCAATGCAAACTACGTCAGCTATTCCTACTACACCTCTTATTACTACTATACCACAGTCACAAGTTCAAACTGTTGTATCTTAACCTATACAAAATGATCCTTCTACCTTGCAATCACAAGTTTCAATTCAAGAAGCTCAAGTTCCTCAAGTTGTTGTACAACAACCACTTATTTCAGGAGTTCAACAACAAGCTCAGGTTAGTGTACCCTTATGTAGACTGACCCAGGCTTACACTAGTATAATTTATTCACAACCGGGCCAACCATTCATTGTTGGACAGCAACAACCATTAAATCCACAACAGTTGTACCAACAACAACAAAAGTTGATTCAACAACCGTGGCAGCCTCAATTTCAACAACCCCAATTCTAGCAATTCCAACCCTAGTTTGGACTTGTTTCACAGGCTCAACCTGGTTTTTGTCAGTCTCAAGCTTACCAAGGTCCTGGTCAACAAGGCTTTGCAGGTTATGGACAACCACACATTCAACCTGGTTATCAACAACCACCTTATACTGGTTTTGTTCAACAACCATACCAAGGTTACCAAATTCAGATGCCCTATGTCAGTATGCAAAGACCTATTTCTCAGGAAATTCTATCATATCCTGGGTATGCTCAACTTGACTTGAATCGATAGTTTCCCTTTGTAGCAACTTTAGAATTACTAGATTTAAATCGGCTCACTAATGATCCAATCTTATATGCACCTTGGTGGGCTGTAATTCCGCATAAGTTACCATCTGACATTCTGAAGTTTAATGGAAATCTTGGAGAAGACGCACCAAATCATGCTATGACCTTTCATTTGTGGTGTTCATCAAACTCCTTAAGTGACGATTCGGTCAGACTTCATATTTTCCAAAGAACACTTACTGGTCGAGCTACTAAATGGTACATTGAATTACCAAGACCTTCTTTCATTAATTTCACCACTTCAGCCACTACTTTTTTGACCCACTTCCAGTTACCTATCAAATACGAGACTGGAATGGAACTCCTAACCAACTTTAAATAGATTACGACTACCCATATATCAGATCATATTCATGAGTGGTGGTGTCATCATCGAATGGTTAAGACATATGTTCTCGATCAGCTTTTAGCTCAGTGGTTCATAAAATCCTTGTTGCGATCAATCACCGAGGATGTGGCAAAAGGTGGAGTTGTCACAGAAGATCAAGTCATTGCTTGTGCCCAATACTTGGATTTGATTTACACGCAATCCAACATGCTTTATGATAAAATTCCCAATCCACCTCGACCAACTTTGATTGTTACACCTCCTCCACAATCGAGTGAGGAGTCTCATGCCAGCGATGGTGTGATTGGTTCTTCAAGCACACAGTCAGCGGGAAGACCATTTGGTCAAACTCTTGCTATTTCCAATCAAACTACCAATGCATCAGAAAATACTCTTTCCTCCAAGATTAATGCTATGTCATTTGACAATGGAAAAAATCCAAAGCAACCAGCAGGCAAGAAAAAGGGGAAAAATAAAAAGAAACAAGAAAATTCCCCTCCAGAGAAATCATTTGATTCCTCTACTTCGGCAAGGAAACCTCATTATCCATGTTTGATTTGTAATGATGAGCATTTTACAAGATATTGTCCACATCGCTCTAAAGTCTCTAAACTTTTAAAGACTTCAAACACATTGGCAATGTTGACAAATCCTTTTCCAACCCCGGAGACACATTTGGTTGCAACAGACCATGCTTCCACATCTCGAGTACTAATGTTATCCATCACAAAGCCACAAAACGAAGTTTTGGTGTCAACAAGAAACAAAGATTATGGAAATTTTTCGTCGTCAAATAATAAGGCCACTGATCAACCTAATCCTTCGGCTTCAACTTCATTTGAAGTTGTTCCACTCATTGTACCTTAATTGACACTAAAACCACCAAAGGGATTTGTGCACAAATCGACATTCAACCCTCGGGCTCCAGCAGCTTAAAGTTATAACATAGTAGAAGATCTTGCTCAATCGTCTTCTACTATGTCGACACTCGAGGTGTTGCAAAACTCCCTCTCCCAAAAACAAGCTTTACTGTTAGCAATAGGTGGAATAGATCCTACAGATTCAAATCTTGTGGTTTTTAACCATGCGGGATATTCACCACAGTTACCGATGCAATTAGCTTTCCTAATCCAAGTAAAATCTCTCAATAAGAATGTTCACCGAACTATTATTGATGGCGAATCTACTTGCATTATGTCGATGAGCTATTGGAAAACACTTGGTTCACTTTCGTTGTCACGATCACCAACCACGTTGAAAGCTTTTGATGGAAGAACATATACTCCATGTGGGATTTTGAGTAACCTGCAAATCGAACTTGGGGGCAAAATGGTTACTGTTGAAGTTGAGGTAGTTAATGGACCCCTCGATTACAACATTTTACTGGGAAGGCCTTGGGCATATGCTATGGCTGTTGTGGTTTCCACATACTTTCATACTATTGCATTCCCTTTTAAGGGTGGAATCACAGTCATTGATCAACTAGAATTCTTTTCCATTAGTTCACAGGCTACGGGAAACATTCCATTGGTATAGGGACCCCTGTTGTCACTTCAAAGTGTTGGAGTAGGTCTATTTAAAGATCCTTCCCTAATGGGCACTTTTACCCTCTTTTCACCATCTGATTTGGTAGAAGTGGCAAGTGTAGAGACTTGCAACATGATTTCCTCCACCTCAACTGATTTAAGGAGGATTTCCAACCAAGTTGAAGATGATAGTAATATGGAGGTGTTGTCATTAAGCCCCATTGAATCATCATAGAAATCAATCTTTTGGGCTTTTGCAGCAAAGCCAACTCCGCACTCAACATTTGTATGGGTAGATAGGTCATTAGAATATGGCACCTCTTTGGATCCTTTTTCACGTATACATTCTACGGATGAAGGGACTATCCAATCAATGATGATAGGAAAGGAACCGTGGGAAGATTATCATCATCATTCCCATCTTCTAGATGACATCGAAGACTGTTCAAATGAACTGAACCACCCATCAATCGTTGATTTCCTATCAAATTCTGATAGAGTAGATACTGTAGATTCTGACCGTAATTTGTCAAACATAGAAGAAATGATTTTTATAAACATTTCGACCAAGCTTAACATTGTAGAAAACATTCGTGTCGGAAAATATTGTTCTCCATTGGAACTTGATAGTTACCGTGCTCTCTTTCATGAATATATAGATATTTTTGCATGGTCTTATGAGGAGATGCTAGGAATTGACTCAAGCATTGTTGAACATGAGATTAAAATATACATTGATGTCAAACTAGTACAATGGAAGCTTCGACCTATTCATCCTAATAAAGTCATTGCCATTAAATCAGAGGTTGAGAAACTTTTGTGTGCTAGCTTCATTTTCCCTGTACCTCTTACCAATTGGGTATCTAACATTATTCCAGTTATGAAAAAACAATGGACAATCTGAGTGTGTGTTGATTATAGAGATGTAAATCAAGCATGTCCAAAAGACAATTATCCTACACCCTTTATTGACTAGATTATTGACGAATGTGCCGGATGTGAAATATTTTCATTCATGGATGGATTTTCTGGCTACAATCAAATCAATATCCACCCACCAGAGTAATCTAAAATAGCTTTTATTTGTTCGTGGGGCACATTCGCCTATCAAAAGTTACCTTTTGGTTTGAAGAATGCAGGGGCTACATTTCATAGGGCAATGAATTATTCCTTCCATGACATCAAGCACATTGTTCAACCTTATCTTGATGATTTTCCTGCTCATTCATGAAAGCGGACTGATCACCCGCAACATTTGAGAGTAATATTTTTATGGTGCTAACACTACAAGATACGACTCAATCCACACAAGTGTGTGTTTTGTGTCGGTTCTAGTTGATTGCTTGGATTTGTGGTCTCAAAAGATGGAATTCAACTCGATCCAATTAAGGTTCAGGCAATCCTAGACTTGCCTTTACCTTTAATCTAGCTATAGTTACAGAGACTTCAAGGGAAGGAAAACTTTCTGAGGAGGTTCATTCCAAACTATGCTGAGCTGGCTAAAGGTTTCACCCATCTATTGAAGAAATGGGTACCCTTCCATTGGAATCAGGTTGTGCAAGCTTCCTTTGATGCTCTTAAAGATTCCCTCATTAGAGCATCATTAATGTATGCTCCAAACTATCAAAAAGACTATTACTTGTATCTCGTCGCTGCAGATACAACCATTGGCATGGCTTTTGTCCAAGAAGAAAGTGGAATTGAACATCCTATTTATTACTTGAGTCGCAATCTCAACGATACAGAAAGTAAGTATTCTTATGTCTAAAAGTTAGCTTTCACAGCCGTTCAAGCTATGCAGAGATTTTGTCATTACATCCTCCTTTGAAAAACTACCATTATATCTGATTGCAACCCTATGACATACACTTTGTCATGTCAATTGCTGGGGGAAAAATATTCAAAATGGATACTTATTTTGCAAGAGTTAGATTTGGAATTCATCAAATCTAAATCAAAGAAATCTCTTGTTTTCACCGAGTTACTTTGCGACCCTCCCACATCCTCCAATGATTTAACATCAGAAGCATCAATCTTGGATGAGTCTTTGTTTCTTATTTTGTCAAGTGATCTGTGGTATGGAGATATATTGTTCTATCTCTAGACCCAAGATTTCCAACCTAATAACCCTCGCTCTGAACAGTGATGTACTCGATACCAAGCCAAAGATTATCTGATCATTGGTGATACGCTTTATCGTCGTGGTGTCGATACAATTTTATGTAGCTGCCTCACCCATGAGGAAGCCGAGAAATCTTTGAATGAATTTCATTCAGGTGCTTGTGGTGGACACTTATCTAGGTATGCTACCGTGTAGAAAATTCTCCATGTTGGTTACTTCTGGCCAACCATATTCAAAGATTGCATTATTGTTGTCAAAAGCTATCATGCATGCCAGATATATTACCAAAAAACCAGATTACCACCTGCACCATTTCATCCAGTCGTTGCTGTTAGCCCATTTTCCAAATGGGGCATTGACTTTATGACATGTAACCCCACCTTGGTTGAGGGGCATTGGTATATTATAATCGTCGTTGACTATTTTACCAAATGGGCCGAGGTGATGCCAACATTGAACAATAGTGGCAAAATGGCTGCTTTATTTTTCTTCAACCATGTGGTTTCTAGGTTTGGTGTACCACAAGCCATAGTTACAGATCATGGATCACATTTTTGCAATCACATGATGGTTGTGTTGACTGCCAAGTTAGGATTGTCACATGATAGTTCTACTCCATACTACCTGTAAGCTAATGGACAAGTTGAGGCCATCAACAAAGTCCTTAAGCACATGTTGCAAAGAATGATTAGAGTTCATAAAAGAAATTGGCATTTAATTCTGTACTCGGCTATATGGGCAAATCGAACCTCGGTGAGAAATGCAACCAGATTCACACCCTTCAGTTGGTGTATGGTTTGGAGCAGTCTTACCAATTCAATGTGAAATATCATCTCTCAAACTTGCAATTGACCTGCTACCTGACACTTCTGAAGAAGAAGCACATTTCTTGGAGTTAATCCATCTGGATGAAACCCGTCGTGATGCCACATTGGCTAACGAAGCACATAAGAAATGTGTTAAGGTGCAATATGATAAAAATGTCAACCCTTGTGTCTTTTCAAAAGGTGACCTGGTCTTGCTTTATGATCAAGAGTCTGATAAACTTGGAGCAGGAAAATTCGAACCATTATTGATGGGCCCTTATATTGTTAAGCATGTTTTGATGAAAGGTGCCTACAAGTTAGTGGAATATGATGGGATTCCATTGTCACAACCCCGAAATGGGTTGTACCTTAAACGTTACTATGCTTAGTTAACTATAGTAAAACTCATTGTATATATGCTTTGATTGCATGTGTGTGTGTGTTTCTTTTAGAGTTCTTATTTGGTTAAGTAATCCACTTTGCATTTGTTGCAGATGTTCAACTTTTTGGAACCATTTGTTGGTTATTTCGATGGGGCTAGTCGTAGTACGCAGAATCTATCCTCTACAGCATGGGCCATTTTCACTCCAAGCAGTGAGTTAGTGAGTTTTATAGGGATTTATATTGGTCAATCGATGAACAATATCGCTGAGTATAACGTGCTGATTAAACTTCTCTCTGATGCCATTTCACTTGGCATACACCGAATCATCATTAGGTTGGGTCACAACTCGTTGTACTACAACTTAGTGTCATTTATATCGTCCAGAACCCAGTAATTCATCGCATGTTCCTTAGAGTTTGTATTTTAGAAAGGTATTTTGAGTTTATTCAATATCAGCATATTTCCAGAAATCTAAACACATTAACTGATTCTCTAGCAATTATGTGTTAAATAGACATTTGCGACAAATGTAAAGTAAATATTTCCAATTCACATCATCAGTTGAATAGGATTGCATCACATAACCATAATAAAACTCTGAAAGTAAAATAGATAGTTGTTTTAAAAGTTTTTACAAACAGTTTGTTTCCAAGACAAAAATTGGTCATCTGGCCCAAAAACTATGTATGCAAAAAACATCTAAGTAAACTAGTGGTGCTCATGTTAACAGGTCATATCCTATGCTACCATGTGTAAAAGTCTCATCCAATGACTCGGCACACCAATGGTGTGGCATTGCAGTCACATAGGCAACTCCTCGATCTGGACATTCAGAATTCCTAGGGTCAAACTCTCTATGTGGTCCTGTAGCTCAGCCAATGTCTTGGCTAAATCTAAGTCTCGGAGAACTGCTCTCCCAATAGGTCTCTGTGTTGGCCCACCTGCCACTTGTTGGTGCCCCATAGGTTGAATACGTCCAACGTCTGCATACATAAAATATAATTTTGTTTAGCCTTGGAGTTAATAAAAAAACACAAAAATGTAGAAACTTTAAAATAAAAAAAAACTTTGGTCAAACAATTTACCTATAGCACCCCACTATGATCCAACTGGTAACATCAAGTCTGGATCTCCGTGGAAATCCATCCCTGAATATGGATACTTCGCGATCGCCATATCCTGTTGATCAAGCAACTCAAAGAATGCAGGGGTAAATGAGATCAATGACTGATCATCATGCCTAGCCATAAGATCTACCCATCTTTACATCCGTGGATCCCTAGGTCCAGATACACCCAATGAAACATGTTGTGGCTACATAAGTGGAATTCTCTCTAAGGAGAAAGAAATCAGGATTGATCCATAGCCAAATTTATTTGTCCTTCTGCTTTTCACCTTGGTCAGTTGTTCTTTCAAGGATGAAAGTACTGACTCGCACCAGTTGAACACTTTTGGCTCTAAACACTCTAATGCATATTGCATGTATGATCTGTTTGCCAAATGTAGTGTTGTGCTGCCAGCCAATTTGGCAATGGTAAAGAGGATCATCCTTAATGGTAAATCACTAACATCCCTAATGTTAATCTTTCCGTCCCTTCTAGGTTGTGCACCTAGATGGAAAAAATGCCGTATGTAATCTCTCACTGACTCACCACCCTTGGCAAATCCAGAAAGTGAGATGGGGGCGAGTAAGAAAGTATATGCCATCAATGGTAATTGAGACCATTTTGTCTCTAATTTGAAATGACTGATCAATAGGATCCCATGAATGAACCAGGAACTGCAAAAACTCCATTTGCTGCCTCATACAAAGTAATCGAAAATATTTGAGTAACTCGCAATTCCTTCGAGCCTCAATCGTGCCCTGGTTATTTAGGGAAATCATATCCTATTCTTCATGCTCTCATTCTCTCCATGTAATCATCATTCTGATCCAATGAATACCTAAAAACACAACCATAAGACAAATTAGGATCCATTTCATGCAAAAAAAACATATGAATTTTTGGGTAAAAACAACTGAATGAAATTAGGTTTTGTGCTTAGCGCAGCCCAGCCTTACGGACAGTGCGTTGCAATATAGGAAACCTTCTAGGTAAGTGCACTACAGTGAACCTTTCGATGATGAAAGGGTGTGCTGATCCTAGATTGGAAAATTGAAACCCTAGGGGCCCCAAAAATTCAAAATTTTTGCCTGAAACTGAAAATGAACGATACAAAATGAAAGAGAACATAGATAGCTCCTACCTAGTCCGGATGGCACAAGGAATGGTCCACTGAATCCTCCGCAATCAGCTGGTGAACTTCGAGGTAAAAAACTCCTCCAAAGCACCAAAATCAAAGGGTAAATGTGAAATGGTAAAAATGAATGGTAAAACTTGTTTATGTTTATTTCTTGCACATTAAATCAAGTAAACATTAGGTTTTATTTATTTTATCCATGAAACAAGTATTTTTAATCTATTTTTGATGGTGTTTTGAGCAGGATTGACCATTGACATGCAGAATTTGAATGTGCTCAAATATAAATTGAACATCTTTGATCAGAAAGGAAACTTTTATCTCTTTTTCGAGCTTTGTTAAAAATGAAAAAGGAGCCCCCTTGGAGTCCTCTTCAAGCTCTTTTCATACTCCCTAAAAATGAAAATATTGCTGAGCGATTGACCTTTCCAGCTCGTTAAAGAATTCGAAATGATATCTCTATTGTATTATTTTACAATTTTTCATACTTTAGAGATTAAAATACGAAAAAAAAAACTTTTGGAGTTTCCTTTTCATCCCCTTTCAAACTCTCTAAACATGAAAAGGACTGAGTTATCTTTGTCGTTAAACTTGTTAAGAACATCAAATAGTGACAAACTTGTCCATCTAGACAAGAAAGAGTTTCACCTTCGCTAGACTCGTTAAAGCATCAAATAGCGATGGATTCACCCAAAGGGTGGAATTATACAAAACGCATATGCTATCCTCCTCAAGATTGATAAACATAAAGAGGTACTGGTCAGCAATGACTAGGGAAAATTGGAAAAAGGGGAAAACACTTTATCATAGCAAGTCGCTCATGAACATGACTCTTTCTCCTCCTCACCATGACTATGTAGGTTGCGTCATTCAGCTTGATGGTTATCACACTGTTGGTCTATCATACCATCCATTACCTTGATTGTGGGTCAATGCTACCAATTCATTTTAGTGTTGCTGACATGTTCAAGAGAAGTCATTCAGTTCAAACATCAACCAAGTTTGCAATACTATAAACCTTCATTTTCATGACCGCCATTCGTGAACCTTCTATTGTCAGTCAATTTTCATCTCCAAAATCATTTACCTTGTTTCGTATCGTTGATATGGGATACATCAAGGCCCTCCTATGATGAGTCACTTCTTTTTGACATTAGCACATCATCCAAGAAGTTGACTTAGAAACACCCCTTCAGCACCTTGAGGCTTGCACACATCAATGGCAGGTTTCTCACTTCCAGCGATAGGTTGACATCACTGGTCTTCGACCGAAAGATTTTGTATTGTGTTCGACATCAAATCATTTATTCACACCATGTGAAATGAATTGTAGTACCTTGAGGGTCATTATCATTATCGGCGATTCCTCTCACGTATGTTAACGGCTTACATCATTGGCTGGTAATCAGATGATGTCTTCCGATGTTCGACATCAGATCATCTATTCACATGGTTAGACTTGTACTTGAGTGAAAATTGAACAAGATTAAAGACCCCAGATCTAGTTTCATCCATCCAGGCTGCAATATTTTTAGGAGTACTAAATCAAATGTACAATGGCCTTACATTCATGGTCATCCATTCATGGGTCTATATCTGTAGACGACTATATTGGTACATGTAGTGAAAGATTATAAGCTGAGCATGGGTATGCCTTCCATCAACGAGTTCATGAGAGAAGATGAAATTATCATGATATATGTATTGTAATTGATGCAGGTCACCTTCTGCTTCGAAACCTCCTCTCCACATGATAAAGAATTTCACTCAACATACATGTTTATGACTTCATGCTTTAGGGGGCAATTGTTACATATCCATTTAGGCACATCAACCCCAGCTTACAGATCAGTACTATTAGGGCCCATCAAACCCTAATTCAATCATTACATGCCCTAAATGAAGTCAACCATCAAAATTCCTCCTTCCCAAGAGATTCCATGAATGAAATCATCTAAAAATAACCTCTTAGAAGATCAGTGCAGGAAAACCTTCATTATGGTGCACTGTAGTGCAATCCAGTACACTGCTTGGGTGCTATGCAGCAAACTTGAGCCCTCTTTGGCCTGCGCTGGGAGAATTTGAGTGAAATTTCATTGTGGTTTGGGAATATTCTTATCCATTGGGTGCATCTAGAAGCTTCCCAAGTTTATCTACTCCTTTGAGATCAAATTTGGATGAGGTAGGGAGTTAAGGAACATTAATCCCTTTATCCCTTCCTCCATGGAACTAAATTCTAAGTTTGGGAGGGCATTCATTATCACCATTTATGGAATAACTTCGTTCATTCACTTATAAAGAGACCACTCATCAAAGTGATTAGGGGTTGGAAATCAATGAATTATAGGGAGATGCTATTTGTATGATACTTGAGTTGGTTTCAAGTATTGTATTGATGTCAAAATGTCTTGCTTGTTATGAGGAGAGAATGGGATTGAACTGGAGGAGTTATACTGAATCAATCAAATTGGGTTGTAACTCTTCCTTTTACTAATAAAGTGTTCAAAGCTTTTTCCATATGTTCTTATTGTCCATTGATGCTTTCATATGTGTATTATGAACTTGATTCCATTCTATGTTTAATCAATAGATCGTTATCATATGCTTTGATCCATTTTTGTCTTCTGTCTGTGTGTAGGTAATTTTCAAGTGGATTAAGTATGAAAATGAGCGATAGAATTGGTCAAGGGAGATAAGGAGTAAGCGAAAGCTACAGGAAGACTTCTTTATTGTCTTATTTAATCTATTGGTTATAGAAAAGGTAGAGAATGCTTTGCACTGTTGTTCTAGACTTAGCTACTAGTCTAGGGGTTTAAGCATTTATCCGTAGACAATAAAACTTTCCAAAACAAAGAGGGACAATTATCACACTATATACTACTTTAATTGGATTATCTCACTACTATCATTTCCCAATAAGGGACCCTGTGCTATATGAGGAAAAAGTTATCACAGTCAAAATGTTTGAGTGGATGAATGATTTCAAATTGGGAACAACAAGAGATCAAGGAAAATAGATGAAGGTTAAAGCCCATAAAGATAATGATTTCAAGATCAACTTTACAAAATGAAAGAAGAAATTTTGACACTACAAGTACATTACAACTAAAAGGTATCTAGTCTGACCTAATCCATGGAAATTGTCATGGAATTCCAAAGTATGATCACGATGAAATCTCAACCTTGCACCAAAAGATAGAGGACATACAAATCTCTATGGGACAACATCATCAAGAAGGCTCCTCAACAAGCATGTATGCCAACTAATCCTCAATAAGTTGTGCCTAATTTAAATGGCGTAATTCTCGATATAAGAGTGTGTCTTTGTAAGATCCAAAACATCAAAAAATTTAATGGATATAACACACTTTAGTGTTCTAATTAAAGTAACCTTTCAACAATAACAATAACACAAAAGGGATCTAGAAACATAACCACTTTATTTAATTAATCATTGCAAATAATACATTCTAGAATGATTAACATAGAAAACCCTCACCAATGACATGCAAGGCTTCCAATCAAATGAGAAATCGAAGAAATCTAAGGCACAATCACAAAACTTGGATCAATCCACCATACTAATTACACCAATGGGGTTTTTGTCCCTGGGATGAAGCTAGAACTAGCCTCACCAAGTTCTCAATAAACACAAAATAGATAGACAACTCTGGATGATCCAAATGCTTGTATCATCTCCCTTTTTATAGGCTCGATGGTCTTTCTAGATGCCTTTATTTTATTATTTTTCCTCAAAAGAGAAGGCAAATCCTAGGGGAAAATACCAAGGTAAATACTATAGGCCATTTGTGTTGATTTTGACCATATCAAGAAAATGGACTATTAGAAACCCTCCCGCCCCAAGATTTTCTTCCCTCAATCAATCCAAATCTAGCAACATGAGAGGAATTTTTACACTGATATGAAGATCCCATACACACCATTGTGCTACCACATGCTTCAGTGCTAAATGAACATGTATGGATCCTTTGATACCTAGACCTCAAATAATCCTCATGCCATCAATAGATACACCTGGATCCTAATGCCACCTAAGTCTTGGGACCTGTGGGTTATGATACCACCTCGACCCTCCATCTTTGTTCGTGCTTAAGGGTCCATGTGATGATATGCCCTTGACTAAGAGTATCCTCCTAAGAATCCTCCCTACAATAGAGTACCAACTCATAATCTCTCACCAATCCATTGCGTGGGAAGGAAGTAATGAATGAATACCTACACATGGAACAAATCTACTATGTTGATGTTGCTTTATGCCCAATTCATGTTGCTCCGCCCAATCAACCAATATGGAAACCTTCACCCTACTCTCCCGCATGTATAAAGGTGGGTTGGTGGTGTTGCAAGACCTATCTATGTACTCATGTAGAGGACTTCTCTAGAACTCCCAATTGTACTCCTCATGCTGCCATGTGAAGGATTTGAGTCATTCCTCAATACTAGATATCTTGACAGCTTACTCACCACATACTCTTATGAGCTTCTCAATTTTCTTATTCTCCTATAAAGAAGTGTCTCAGACTAGTCCGGATTTGAATAGGAACGCAACAAATTACATACATAACCATAAACACAGAGATGCAGTGGAAATAATACTTCATTTCATTAATGTAAAATACTGAAATATGCTTAAAAACATAAATGGAAATAAACCAGATAGGGCGATGGTAGATTATCTCTGAGAAGAGATGTGGTGGCTACATGCCTATGAACTCCTTACAATGAGGCTCAAGGGCCTTTTTATTATTGAATAATAAGAGTAAACCCTAAACAACCAAAACCCTAACCCGAGGAGATGTAACACCAAGAGTTTATGGGCCCTATTGGGGTGAGTTGGACAGCCAACTTCCAGGGGTCGCGACTTGGTCATATTATCTCCATTTGACGTGCGTGATAACCCGTTGGAAAGATATATTCGAGGACTATGACAAAAAACGAAATTTTAGGAAAAAATTAGCAAGTGGTAGATTTCCCAAAAAAACGTCATTTAGGGCCTCAAAACGGCATCGGAAGTTTAGGACCCGAAAAACTGCTAAAAATAGTAAACTATGCTACAATTAAGGAAATTGAAAAACTAAAAGAAGCAATGGTGGGGGTCCAAGTGGAATTGGCAGGTGACCACCAATATCCACCTAGATCATAGACTGTCCTGATTCTCTTCTTCAACATCATAAGATATATCCTAAAATTCTTACTACTTTCTCGAAAGTCCTCTCCTGACAATTTTGGTTGCTTGCAAAATGTCTCTTTGTCTGTCTACACTGAATGTCCAACCATCATAGACTGACTCTCTCAAAATGGTTCATCCTACACACTATGTTCGTCATTCTCCCCTTCACAATCATGCTCATTATGTTGGTTCACTACTACTGGTTTCTCACTCAAATCTCCTTGAACGTATTCTCCCTGACCCTTTCCACCTATGAAGACAATCTATTGCTCATCCTCTTCAGTTGTTGAGCATGGATACATTGGTGGACTGCTACTTGACTTATCATATTCTTTATGGACGCCCTCTTGGAGATCTATGGACTTATTTGTATAGGAGTCTACCTCATCAACACCATTAGGTACAATTTCCTCATGCATATGTGAATGCTTGTCATCCTGCAAGTCTCCCTGAATAACATAACAATGTTGATCACCATCTTGAAAAGAAATAGACCCAACTATATAAGTTTCCCCATGATCTGAAGGAATTGCCTCTTGTTTTGTCCTTGTTTCCTCCTTCCTATCATCTGGGCATGAATTGTTACGTGCCCAAGGTCCCTTATAGATAAAGCATAGTCCTCTCCTTCTTAGTGCATTCTTATTAGAGGATTTACCTCCATTGTTCTTGCTTCCTCCATCAATTTTTTTAAGCTCCTTAGTGGTCAGCACCCTTCTAACCAATTTTATGTTTTGCATGACCAACTCCTATAGTAGATCATAGACAACTAGTGATACAATTATATCCTTTCTCCATATGCTCAACAATTTGGATCATAGTATTGTATAGATGTCAACATCTCCTTCTAAGAATAAGGATAGAATAATTTGCATGCTTATTTTGACATGTTCTAGATGAGTTTATATAATTTCGATGTAAAAGTTATGGAGCAACTGAAATATTAAATCATCACATTCCAGATTCACTATGAATGTGCCAAAGATGAACTCTTCCATGAGTTCTAAAATTATGTGTCTCTTCTAAAAAAGTAGAAGAATGATTTTTTTTAATAATTGGAGGGATTCTACTATTAGCTATAATATCACCCTCTTCACAAGGTTGTTCCCAAAATTTGGCTGTATTAAAGAAAGAATGGATGACTTGAGAGCCAAACTGAGTTTCTTCCATTCTAGCTGCCCCACCTTGGATAGACATGTGTCTAATTCCTCCAACTTATGAAGGTCTATGACTGACTTGGTTTGTTGCAACTTTGATCCAAGTGCGAAGATATTATCCTCTCTTGTATGTCCTTCCTTCAGTTCCCATCGATGTTTCTCTTCCAGAATGGCATAGAATATTTTCCTGAAAATTTTCTTCTCTATCAGCTATTTTCATCTAAGGAGGTATTGCAATGGAAAAAACAATATAGTTTCTCTAGTTCATCACAAATTTTCTAGGTGTTTTGTAGGACCTCTTCAAGGCCCATCTTCCCACATTCAATCTTCACATGGAGATAAATTTTTTGTCAAACCTTCCTCCCCATAAACAATTTTGGCCCAAATACACAATTGGAATATGCTATTAATAATTGGCTAGACAACATTGGCATTTGATAATAAATTCTTGCTTCTGATATGGTATCACACTTCTTGTTGGATTGGAGCAACACTCTTTTTTTTTCACTAGATCAACCCCTTTCTTTGCAGCTCCCTTCCATGATAGAAAAATACCCCTTCAATCCATGATCGGACAATATATGGGTGCTCACAGATTACCACTTTGTTTGGTGTCCACTATCTTAATGATCGACAGATGCTCCCCACTACAAAAAGTTGTATGGATTACGATCCCTCGATATTGTGTAAATAGTGTTTGGTACTACTTGTCTGCCATGTTTATAATCAAATACAAACTTGAAATTCTTTGGTTTTCAATCCATGAGGTGAAATGGGATGGGTGTAGAGACAAGGATTGACTTAGTCACAACCCCATTTTACCGAGTGAAATTGAGGCAAGAAACCACTGTAAAATGCTTCACCCTTCATTTCTCCCTTTTGATTTGAAAACATGCAAGGTCTTAAATTTATCATGCGTCATTTATATGCATGTAATCATCCACCTGCTCAACACCAGTGACCCTTTTAACCTGTAATGCTTTAACAACTCCATCCCACATACCCAATAAAATGAACCCCTACTACTGGTATGTAATCACGCCAACATTGATCTGTCACTTTTCATCAGCAATTCCTGAATGACAGCCACACACCAACATTGATATGTCACTTTTTCTCATCAATTCTCGAACTATATCCACAGAGTATGTAGACTGGACTTCCCCTTTTCTATAAATCCTTCCTCTACAATCCACTATCTGCACGATGGTGTCAAGTAGTGTTGCAAAAATCGCCATATTATTGTGATAACATGAAAAAATCGCGAGTTTTTCAAATTCCCAATAAACTTGCCCGATTACTACATGTTTTTTTTTTTTCCAAAAATCAGTGAAATTATCATGATAACTTGAAAAAAGTGTGATAATTTCAAAATAATCGCGTTTCGATGGGAAGTTATTGCAGGGGTGGTGGACAACGCGTTTATAAGGGAATACATGAATTTTTTTGTCATTTTGAATACATAGCAGTGTGGATTGATCATTGAGGATGAGAGGAACATTGTAAGGTGTCTACTAGAGTAGAGGAGGAGGAAGCCTGGAGATTTTATCATCCCAAGCAAGAGAACTTTGTCTCTGGCAAACTGTGGTTTCCAGGCATGGGCACCAAATTTGGCCATTGTTTTGGTTTTTTTCTTGTTTTTGCTTCAGTTTCTATAACCCATTGCTTATCAAAGATTTTTTAGTGGATTTTATGGTGTTTTGTTTTTTTCATTTTTGTTGCATAGTGTGGAGAGAGTTCATTTTGGATTGAGTTGAAGTTTTTTTGTTTGTTTGTTAAAAATTCAATGTGTTGTGTCATGTATGTAGTTTTTTTTTTTTTTTTTTTTTGTAACTTGCAATTCTTATTATGCCATAGGTTCAACTTCAAAGTTCAAACTTCATCTTACATTAAAACTCAAGATTTCAACCAAGTTACAAACATGCCAAGGAAATTGAATCCTCTGTGGGAATATGTTGAACCTGATTGAGGGATTGATAGATTGAACTTGTCTTGCAAGTTGTATGGGCAGTATATGTCAGGGGGGCTTTATAGATTGAAGTATCACCTTGCATAAATATTTAGACATGATGTAGGGCCTTGCAACAATACAAATGTGGAAATAATCCGAAGATCCATGAGATCATTGGAAGAATTAGAGAAAGAGAGAGTGATCAAAGAAGAATTGAAGAAGCAACTAGCAGGAAAGGTGTTAGGAGGCGAATATGGAAGTGGTATTGGTTCTACATTAGCATCAATGTCTAAAACCAACCCCGTAGCTGCCACATCATTTTTTGTTCCTAGAACCACGCCTGGTTCACAACCATCTATCACTTCAATGCTTAAAAGAAAATGAGAAAGAACAAGATGACAAGATGTTGGGAAAGTTTCTCCTTTAGAGTGATATTCCTTTCAACGTTGCAAGGAATAATCCATTTTTCCATCCTGTTGTTGATGCTATTGCAATTGTTGGCCCAGGGTACAAAATCCCTTCTTATGATGACTTTAGAGGTTGCATTCGTCAAGAGGAAAAGGTTGATTGCAACAAAATATTGGAGGAGTTTAGGGCATCATGGGCACAAACAAGATGCATTATGATGTCAGATGGTTGGACCGACCAAAAGGGGAGAACCCTTATAAAATTCTTGGTTAGTTGTCCCAAGGGGACAAGGTTTATGAAATTTGTTGATGCATCTTCACATATCAAAGATGCAAAATTATTATGTGATTTGTTGGATGTGTTTATTTTGGAGGTCGGTGCAGAACATGTTGTCCAATTCATAATGGACAATGCTGCAAATTATGTTGCTGTTGGAATGATACTTTTGGAGAGGCATCCTACTTTATTTTGGACACCTTGTGCTACACATTATATTTATTTGATGTTGGAGGACATAGGAAAATTTTACTTTGTCAAATATATTTTTGACTCATCAAAAAGCATTACAAAATTTATATATAATCATGCACTGTGCTTAGGTTGATGAGAAAATTCACCAACAACAAGGAGTTGGTGTGCCCCGCCATTACACAGTTTGCCACCAGTTTCATATCTCTTCAATCCCTCTTGAATTCTATGTGGGATGCGAAGAGAATGTTCCTTTAAGAGGAGTGGTGTGCTTTGACAATGAGCCGCAAACTAGAGGGAGAGGCCATATGCAGATTAGTTTCATACCAAGAAGACTTCTGGGCGGGAGTGCAGGAGATGTGCACCATTACTGAACCTTTGGTAAAGGTTCTTCAATTAGTTGATGGTGAGAAGCCCGTAATGGGATATTTTTATGAGGCCATGGACAGGGCCAAAGAATCCATTCGGGCCTACTATGATGATAAGGAAGATGAGGGCTTTCAGAAACAACTCCTCCTATGGGAAGTGATTGATGAAAAAAGGAACAACACACTCCATCGTCCCATTCATGTTGCAGGGATCTACCTGAACCCTGCATTTTCTTACCCATGTCAGTTCTTATTTGATGCTGAGATCATGGATGGATTCTTAACCTGTGTTCAGAGGATGGTGCGATCTCTAGCAGAACGTGCAGAAATCTCCAAAGAAATGGAGATATATAGGATGACATATGGCACATTTGGCTTTGAGATGGCTGTAACTAATAGGAACACTACAATGCCTGGTATTTTCAAATTTCATTGTCTCTTCGAGTTCATAACTTCATACTTTGCTTCAATTTTGAAATTTCATTTTTTTTCTTACGATTATATTATTTGTATTTTTGTTGTAGATGCATGGTGGACTCGCTATGGTGTCAAAGTACCCCATCTGCGAAAGCTTGCCATTCGAATCCTCAGCCAAATATGTAGCTCCTCAGAATGTGAGTGCAACTGGAGTGTATTTGAAAAAATACACAACAAGAAGAGCAACAGGTTGAACTTAAAACTTAAAATATTCCAAATTTCCAATTAATTTTTTGAATTCATTAAATAATTTCTTTTATAATTATTATTTTATGATCTTTGTACAGGTTGGAGATCCAACGAATTAATGACATGGTCTATGTCTACTACAATATTTGATTGTGGGTGAAGCAACTTAAGAGGATACATGATATGGAGGCCATCTCATTGGATGGGATTGACACCACTATTGCATGGAGGGTTGAGGCCAAGAGGCCTCTCATGGATTCTGCTAATGATTCATTAGAGCATGAGGTAGTGGAAGGCATAGAGGAGGAGGAGGAGGAGGTGATACTACCTAGCCAGGCTAACCCTACCACCAGTAGAGGACGTGGTCTACCCCCTGTAGCTCCTAGTTCTTCAGATTCTAGAGCACAACAGAGTCCACTGCCAACTCCACCGACATCTACATCTAGAAGGAAAGAGAAAGCTATTGCATTTTCTCACACGAGGGGCAAAGGAAATCAGTAGTATTAGTTATTTGGTTCATTTCAATGTATAT
Source organism: Pinus tabuliformis (assembly GCA_031772625.1). Lineage (NCBI taxonomy): Eukaryota > Viridiplantae > Streptophyta > Pinopsida > Pinales > Pinaceae > Pinus > Pinus tabuliformis. The sequence continues at coordinate 915,295,286 of CM062816.1, forward strand.
GACATTACGACTCATGATATGATATACATTATTATAATTTTTGTTGATATTTTGGGGCTGAGTTGGGACTCAAGAGTCAGGACTTACTATTCAAGACATGATTCACTGTTATGTGTGATGTAGCACTAGAAATGATATTACACATCTTATATATTAGTTCTTCTATCATATTTATGTGTCAATATATTTATTTTATGTTGTAGATGCCTTAGATATTAAAAAATTTGAAAAAAAATTAATTTTGTATTTACGATTATTTCCCGATTTTTACGATTTTTTCTATTTTTTTCGTTTTTTCCCCGTGCCGATTTACTCCCGATAACGATTTTCACGTGTTGTCAACCATGATGTGAACTTATTTCTCATGAAAATTCCATTGTATGATACTTTAAGCTAATATATTAAAAATATCTCAAGCACCATGGACTTCTTTAACCAATACATAAATATGATGCAGAAGTAATACGAATATTATGAAAAATTTATTAGATGAACAAGAGGCATTCTTTGATTTAAATGACAAAGCGTGTTTAATAAATTTGGAGTTCATGTGAGTGGGCCCTAGCATACTATGCCAATAATCACAACCCACTGAATGATTTAGTGAAACTTATAAGTGTGGAAATCAAATCACATTATAATCATGCCCACTATTTATCCACTCCACCATAGATTATGATAATGGGTTTCGATTTCTCCAAACGATGGATCCTGGTGGTGTTGCGGTAAAAATAGTCTTAGCTTTTATGTTATTAAAGAGTGCTCAAAACTCTGGCTTGAAACTCTGTTGTTGTAATGGAATGAGGCTACCCACTAAAATGACCCATTTTGTTATATCTTAGCTTTTCTGTTATTAAAGAGTGCTCACAACTCTGGCTTGAAACTTTGTAGTTGCAATGGAATGAGGCTACCCACTAAAATGACCCTGTTTTTAACAAAATGTTTGTTCGTGATGGCTCCTTCAACAATGCTTACGGCTTCTCTGCATGGCTCCTTCATGTGCAACCCGATAACATTATAAATGACTTTACGGCCCATGTGATCCTCTCTTAGTTGACTGATGCAGCCACGGCCTTGACTGATGCAGCCACGGCCTTTGGATCACAGCTCCTAGTCAATGGTCCTATGACAGACAATCACCGTCAAATGGGTAGTGACCCCACAACCATTATGATCCACTCATGGCCAACTAATGGCCCATGATCCACCTTGTTTGGTCACTACTTCCACTCAATTCAGCTCACAACTCCCTGGTTAATAGCCCTTATGACTCGAACAACCACCTCCCATGGCACCTGCAAATATTTAGACTCTGGAGGTGGATAGCAATGATCTGTTATGATATCGTGACACTTTCAAGACAACGAGACCACTCCTGTGATTAAGGTTCTGCAACTTACTACAGTCGGGAATTAATATCTTAATGGATGTCAAGAAATACCTAGCCTCTGGTCCATGATTGATGGATGATGACTCTTATGTTTGATGGGTCTCTACAGAGTGCCTTCATCCTCCTGTGAAGTGAATTTTAGTTTGATTTACAGGTTTCCCAAACCCTCCGACATTGTATGCCCACCGAAAGTCGACCGCTCACCTTGTATGTTTCTCAAGCGCTACTTGGCCTTCAACGAGATCAAATAAAATTTGGCTACCACCATCCAAATGATCTCCTACGCTTCCAAGAACTGATATGAGCAATGGATCAACTGATAACATGATTGATCTATAATGTAATACAATATGGTTTCGATATTTGGCATATATTCGGCCTTCCTCTATGATGACCTTCATCTTCTACCAAAGTCATAGATCAGATCAAAATATGCTTAATTTGTGATGGATTTGGGCCATCGATCTTTCAAAGTGACTAAGGAAGTATCGATAATGATGAGATAAACCCTACCAAAAACCCTAAAATAAAATCTTTTCATCTTTTGTTTTATTTTATTTTTCTTTAATTGTGAAACCCTAACCCTAAAATAAAATGTTTTCGCCTTTTATTTTATTTTATTTTTCTTTAATTGTGAAACCCTCTGCCCCAATATAGATCAAGTTATGTTTTTTGAACTATAAGTAGGAAATCTTACAAAATAGACCAGGGTGATACTAAATACCACCAAAGATGGAAATGTTCACTAGGGTGAGAATAAATCTCATTGAAGTTTTGTGCATAAAATCTTTAGGCTGGCCTAATGCACTGGTCTAATACCATTGTAAGATCTTAAACATATCTCATTGAAGTTTTGTGCATAAAATCTTTAGGCTGGCTTAATGCACTGGTCTAATACCATTGTAAGATCTTAAACATAAAAATTTAATACATGTCAGAATAATTAACATAGAAAACCCTAGCTAATGGCATACGAGGTTGCTCATCAAATGAGAATCAAAGACACTAAAGTACAATCATGGATCCTAGATAGATCCAGTAGAAAAATTACACCCACTGTGTTTTTGTTACTAGGGTCAAACTAGAATTGGCCTCGCCAAGTTCTCAACAAAGAAAAAATAGATAGAAAACTTCATATCATCCAAATGCTTAACTCCTCTCCCTTTTTATAGGCTTGGTGGTATTTTTAATTGCCTTTATTTTATTATATTTCTCAAAAAACGAAGGCAAAATCTAGCCACAAGTACCACGGGTAAATACAATGAGCAATTTCTATCTATTTTGACCATATCAAGAAAAGGAAATATTACGGTCTTAGTCAAGATGTCTCTTCCCTTCCCCATATTGCTTAAATATTATAGAAATTACTTTTTTTTGGATAATTTACACGATATAGAAATAATATGATGATGTCATTTTGTAATTAGAACTAAACCAACTTTTTATGTATTGCTCAATCAATTAATTATTTCTCTCATATTTTTATGTATTTTGGTATAGCTACTCCACTAAAACACTGATCTTTCATTAATATAAATTCTTGCTAGGGTAAAAAAATATATATTACTATTATAATGGATTATTTGTACACTATTAATTTTTTTAACACTATTATAATATATTTTAGAATTATTATTATAACATAACTTTTAATAAATGGATACAGTAGGTAATATTGTAATTGGTTATTTGACTTTAATTAATTTAGAAATTTGTGAATAATTTATAAAGTTAACTATATATAAAAAAAAAAAAAATTATTAAATTGAATGTTTTGAAAAAAAAAAAATCTTATTTGATTAATATATTAAATGTTACCCTTTTTACTTGCTTATATATATTAATCATATTTACAAATGTAATTATTCAATGTTGATATTCAATACTTTATTTATCAAATGTCAACTAGAGACTCAAAAGTTTTCCATCATAGAAAATTTAAAATTTTCCTTTTCTTGCCATGTTACCGTGCTCACTAACTCTAATAAGGTTAAATGGTTGTAGAGATTAAGATGTCATCATAGGTAATGAGACATTGTTATACATTTAATTTGGGGTAATAAACATATGAGGAAAATGAATCTCTTAAACGCACACACTAATGGATAGGAAAATTAAGATAATTTGTTAAATGTTTTTACTATTTACAATGATATACATATTAATACATTTTCCATGACCATTGGATTCATCTTCCAAGGTCCCTTGGACTTCAGTGAGTCTTCATATTCCACACCCAAAACCCTTAGCGAATTAGGTATACAATATTCCCCCTTAATCCGAAGAGGTATATATGAGTCCAAGAAGAGAGTTGTAATACAAAAGTGGTAAGGAGTGGTTGAATATGTTCTCTCAAATGAAGGTATAAGCTGGGAGAACTCAAGGTATCAATTGACAGTGGTTTAATGATGACCACCTACATTGGAACACGTAGTGTAGTTCTTGGAACAATTCCAAATCTGGCTAGAAATTGAAGCCTTCTACTAGAGGATTTTCTCCCTAATATTGTGAAAAGGGAGGCCTTTTGGGTCTCAACCTAGAAACAGTTGATGGATTTCCTCAAAAAATTCCACATATGGCTGGAAGCTGAAGTCTTTTTCCAAAAGAATGTTCTAAAAAAGGGATACCATTTCAGGTTTCAACTTGGAACTCTTCCAAATATAGCTATATGTTGAAGTCTTCTGTTATAGGAAGTGTTCTGAAAAGGGAGATCATTGAGGTCTTAGCTTGTGGTGTTTTAAGGAAGGCCACCAACCAAAATGCATGCTCAAGATCTTCAATATCTCTGGATACAACTATAAATACGAGTATGGCTTACGCTAGATCTAAGCTTAGGAAACATGTTCAAGTTGTGTTTTAGGCTTGCTTGATTTATCTTTGAAGCTTGTAGATGACAATAAATTCCCCCCCCTATCATATACAAGGCAAGAAGATGAAGAAAACTCAATTGCAAGACTTTTCAATACCTGAGAACAAATTTTATGATATGGTCAAAATATCTTCTTTGTTGTTGAAGCCCATTTCCAAGAAGTGATCCATCCAAGGTGAATCCTTACTCTTTCAGGAGGCTTGTTTATAAAGCATTTTTTTGAATGATGATTGTGTTGGCCACAATGCTCACATGGATGAATATTGAAGCAATGATCTCTCACATAGCCAACTCTGTCACAATGTTGGCATTCGACAATTTGTTGTGAATGTGGATGAAGAGTAGGTGAAGGTGAGTTGCCTTGAAGAAATCCAACACTTTGAAACTGAATGGGCTTCGAGTAGTCTCGTATACTAAAATACTCCTCCTTGTCATATCGAAGACCAATTTTCTTATTGTTGTTAATAATCTCTTCCCCAGGTTTAATCATGGGCTTGGGACATGGAACCTGAACTTTTGCATATTTATGCAAAATTCTCCTGAAATTGGCACTGAATGTGGATCAACCTCAACTTTATTGAGTTGACCACTTGTTTATTAATGATAGGTGTCTATATCAACCTCAAATAGAGGATTTTTATAAAAAAAATTAAATTCAAAATGATACATTTTCTGTTGTAACTCATTTTTTTGTACTTGTGGTTCAAGCTGCAAAAGCTCAACATTTTCTTATGCATTTTGCAGACATGTTTTAATGTTAGCAGAACTGTCCTTGCTTATTCTAATATTCCATAAATAGTGGAATGAATTAGGGTATTTAAAAACTCTAATGCATCATCAAGTCTGGCCATCTTCTCAACAACTCAAGTCAACAAAAGACATGTGTAGTTTTTCAAATGCTAAAGGTATGATTGGAAATTCAATGGTTTTACAAATAACCTGTGCTAATACATGTTGTTTCACTAACAACTTGTTCTCAGTATAAATGTGAATGAAAAATTTAGAACTTAGAATCAATATCTGATGAGAAATTTCATGTATTCAAAGAAAATAAGGTACATATAGCCTTCATTAATACCAATGTCCTATGAGCAAGAAGACAGAGGGTACCCAACACCAACTCTTATCAAAATATTCTTTGATATTCATGTCCAATGTGTGTTGCTAATTTTTCACCTATAGCTTGACCATGAACTTCTCATAATGACTAATAAATGTTTACCTCAGTTTTAACAACATCCAAGCTAGCAGTGATATAAACATTGCTTCTTAGTATCATCTCTTATGAAGTCCATTGTTGCAATTGTTGCAAGTCAAAGCTTATCATATTTAATACTTTTATGAGGTCTTTCAAATATTATTATTAATTATGGTTAGTATAAATTTTATGAAAAATATATTTATAAATGTGCTTACTATATATATATATATATATATATTAAAATATTTTATCTATCGCTTATTTTGAAATATTTTGATTATTATTAATATTTTTTTTTAATTTCACGTGTCAAGTTTATGGAATTGCATATCTTATTCATTTTGAGTTATATAAGTCTTCTTTATTTATAATACAAGAGAACACCCTCCACATAAGGGTTTTATCGTTAAAGTCTATAAACTATTTGAGTTTCTCACTTTTTATAAAGAAACACACATTTTTAACCATTAAACCAACTCAATATATTTTTACATAATAACTAATTATTTTATAAAAATGTTTATTTAATTGTAAAATTATAACTAAACTAAATAATACTAAAAAATCTCTACATAAATTTAGCATTTAATTATTAAAATTAAAAATAATCCTTACCTCTTTGAATTTAATCTTATAACCTCTTTTATAAAAAAAATATTCTCTTTACCATACCACGTCACCTCGTCATAACTAAAGTCTTACATCCTTATGTTAGGTGTTAGACTTGCTACTGAAAAGTCAAATATGAATATACATGACAAAATGGTTCGATTTCAATTAGAAAATAATTCAATTCTACCTTGGCATGTAAGACACTCCAACGCTTACTATACATCTTAAATACAAATAAAACCATTCTACCCTCTTATTGTAACACGATCATGGCCACAGATGATAGTGTAGCACACTCGCAAAGTAATAGACGCACATGTTAGATTAATGCGCATTGACAGACCATTGCGAAAGTGCGCAAATCCACAAAACTAAAAAATAAGGTTTGTGCATGCCCTAAATGTACCAACTTCATAGTTAAGATCAATTTAACTTATGAAAAAAACCATAAAGCCAGACAAATACCAAACCACTACAGTGATGGGTCTCAAAGTATGACTGAAGTAGATTAAGAAAAGAGATAGAAAACAAGAAGTAGAGATCATTGCCATATTTAGAGATGTTCAGGTCGCATCTAAGGAATTGAGGAATCTAGCAAAAAACAGAAGAGAAATAAAAAATTATTGGTGTAGCGTGAAGCTTCTACCACCTCCTATGTTTATTGATACCCTGGCTTTGATTTTCATTCATCAAGTAATTTATGAAATAGTTTTGTGCAAGGTATAAACGGCTACATCTTCGAAGGAAGAGTGGAAGATCATGGAAGAATAATTTGGTGCAAGGGGGGAATGATAGGCAGCCCTAGGTTATGTCACATGCAGAGAAGTCTACAATAATATCAATAGATGACAAAGACTTTAGGAGGACCACAGAGCTTGGAGAATCCCACTCAAAGGTGGATGATGGTCATGAATAGTATAAAAGTGAAACAAATTATGCAAGCGTTCATATGGATGAAGAATATCCAAAAAATATTGCAGTGAGAGAATTTGAAGCCTCTGTGAGTGAAGCAGAGCAAGAGAATATAATTGCTCAAAGACACCACTATAATGTGGATGGTGCAAACGTTGGTGAATCCCATAGTGACGAAACACATGTGGATGATGACAGCGAGTGAAATGTGAATTATTGAATCCAACAACAGTTGATGGATTTGCTAAAGTTTAAATTATCAATGAGAAAATGCATGCTCGTATATCCCACCATAAGTTCGATGAACATTATGTTGATGATATGTGCAGTTTATTTTTTGAAATAGGGATTGATTGTGGCAATATGGTAAGTGTCATATTTGATGAAGAATTGAAGGTTGAATTTGGCACTGTAGTTGCAAGTTATGGAGCAAGTAGAACTATTCATGAAGAAATATGTGATCTAGCATACATTGATGATCAAGAAGATAATAAAGTGATTGAAGATTTTTTAATGAGAATATCCATCGACCACATCATTTAAAAATGCAACACGAAATTCTCAATTTAATTTTTCTTTGATTAAATTGAGAAAAAATCAAATTTCCACATTAGCGTATAATTTGGATGATGTTAACTTGTCTGACATGGCTTGTGTCACTTATTATACTTAGTAAATTCGAGTTGGAGGAGTTAGAGTTCAGTGCTTCATGAGTTCTTGCTAATTTGTAGCAATCAAGGTTAGTTTTTTTTTTTTTTTTTCCATTAGAAAAATCCATAGTTTTCATTAATATAGAGAAAAATACATATTGCAAATGCTAGCAATCAAGGTTAGTTATCTCAGGTTGTTTTCATTTAAACTAGTTCCAACTTTTGGAGGAGCTAGTGGAAGGTCAACTAAGAAGTGGTACTTCAATCAAACTTAGTGATCACCGAGTTAATTGATCAATCAACCCAAAATAGCTAGTGCATACAGAGAATTTGAGTTACCCAGTTGAGGTAGAGTTTCCAAGGTATTGTAACATCACTTGTAGACTAGCCTTGAGTGTACAGGTGTTACATGTAGTCAAATGATCAACCTAAAGGAATTGCACAATTCAATTGATGGAATTTCCTAAATAACAGGAGCTAATTCCTGAAGGAACAATACAAGGAAATAAGACCTCAAGGCGAGGTAAAGTTTTACTAATTTTGGGTCAGAGACCTTCAATGAGAAGTGAGATAGCTTGTGCACATGCAGGGTGAGCTGAGTTGAGCAAATAAACTATATTAAATCTCTATTTCATTTTATTAAAACAAGAGGAATTGGGGTTTTTAGCTGATTTATTTCCCTACATAAAAATACTTGTTTCATGTGTGTTGTTCCCTCTTGCATGTCTGAAATTCCTTTTATAAATTTTGAATTAATTTCCACTTTGTAGTAGAGTATATCTATATCTTATAATTTTCATTAAAACTTCCTGAGAAGTTGCAAATCTAGATCCTAATTTCTAGATGGTTTGAGAGTTGGATTCACATTAGAGCAGGAAATTCGAAGCTATTTTTCAGAGGTTTGAATTTGAAGATCAATGTACCATTATTTCTTTCGAACTGAGAAGATGGCCTTCAATGGACTAAGGCTAGAGTATGACTTAGAAGGCACCTCTAATTTTGTTGCATGTAAGAACCTCATGGAGGCAGTATTGGATGATAATGGATTACTGGAATACATCAAGTTAGATGTTCTAAAACCTCAAGAATATGATGGCCAAAGCCTTACTAAGTGGAAGAAATATGTAGTCAAGGTAAGGAGAATCATCTTAGAGGGAGTATGGGATCATATTGTCTCAAATCCCCATGGAAAATAAACACTTATCTTGATGTGGAAAGCATTGACAAAATTGTTCGAGAATAGTAGTGACCATAGGAAGCTGACGCTCAAGGATAAACTTTGAAGTATCAAGATGCTGAAGAATGACATAATTCCATAGTATCTGAACAATTTTATGCAGTGTCGTGATGACCTTGGAAGGGTGGGTGTTAATTTCCATGAATAAGACTTGGTAAGCTTAGCCCTTCTGGGTCCTCCCAAGAGGTGGCATAGCTATCAAGATTTGTGACTGGGAGGGATAAATTACCATGTTGGGAGCACTTCTGGTCTAACTTCGTATAGGAGGAAAGAAGGAAAAATACAAGGGATGAGACTTCATCCAAGGGCGAGGACAAAGAAAACTTTGCACTGGTTGGAAAGGCAGAGAAAGGAAAAGGGAATAAATCCCAATTCAAACTAGAATCCATTCAAAGGGGAAATAAGAAAGACTTGTCAAAAATTAAATGCTTCCATTGTTGCGAATTTGGGCACTATCCCATGAAGTGTCCACACAAGAAGGCAAGAAATAAAACCTCAGGAGGAGAAAAAAGTGAAGATTTGGCTTCACAATTCAAGCTTGATTTTACCCTTATTACATGCATGGCCAACGTAGTGATGGGGAGCATGTGGTACTTGGACTCAGTTGCATCATTCCATATGATGGGAAATACAAATTTTTGCAGTAACCTGGAGGAAAAATATTGTAGATGAACATTGATATGGGGGAAAATGTAAGGTATATTACGACTGGGATTGGTATAGCCACCTTTCAGTGGGAGTCGCGCTCCCCCTTAGGCTCAAAGATGTCATGTTTGTTCCCGGCCTAATGAAAAATCTCATCTCTATTACAGTTTTGGAAGTATATGATTATGACTTGATCTTCAGCAAACGGAAGGCATTTCTGAGACACATAGCTATGGAACAGGTGAAGCAAATTAGGGTTCGTGTAAAGAACCTGTATAAGCTAGATGTGGAGGATTATGCTACATTCAGCACAAAGGCGGATAAGGCGTAGAGACATGATGTCAGTGAACTTTGGCATAAAAGACTTGGTCATTTGTATTATGATGCTTTGAAGTGTTAAATTTTCTTATTGTTGTGTGTTGTATTAGTTACTTTAGACCAATTTACTTCTTCATTAGCAATGTATTCAATTATTAACAGTATCGCTAATCATAAATTTAACTGAAGAAAGAACAATATATGCAATGACAAAGAAGGCAATAGAATAACCATCAAATATGGTAGATTTATTGATAACCAGGGAAAAACCCCACAAGGGGGAAACCCTTTCAAATATTCTTCTTTAATATATCAACATAAAATGTTTTCAGCAGAGAGTACAATGAGCCCAATACATATGTCTATAGCGGATACTAATAAATTAGATCTACAAATCTATAAAATAGCATAGATAAACCTAGAGCTACCAGAGCACTGAAGCCAACTGAAGCCAACTGATAAACCCAAGATCAAAACCTTAGATGCTCTCATCAAAATTGTCTACGTGTGTCTGAAACTTTTTGGACGCTCTCTCTACCACTGTGAGAGGGAATCTGTAGCTACTTGGATGCTCCCGAGAAGACCCTGTGGATGCATCTAAGCTCAAACCCACTGGATCCTCTCAAGAAGCCTTATATGGTTTCTTCTAGTTGCTATGCATGTGTCTAGGATGGCCTGGATGCTCACAGGACTACTCTGTGTGAGTGTCTGGGGACCGACACCTTCAGATCTGCCTCTGAACTCTTAGACACTCCCTCAAGCCTATGTGGTAGCATCTAGGTCTCTCTAGATGCTCCCATAAGCCTATGTTCTAGCGTCTAGAGACTAAAATGGCCATGTTTGTGCCAGTGTCTAGGGATTAGAAAACCCTAAGTTAGAGCAAACCTTACACATGTCATTTTGGACCCTTGTACAAACTCTTTCCATCAAACCTGTGTGAACCAAGAAAAAGAGAATAATAGAAGATGGCTTGATTAAGGTGTTGAAATGATCTTGAGTTTTCTTCTATTTATAGGCGTTTTTGAGAGTTCACTTGGGGTTAAGGCAAACCTAAGTAGTTACCCATGTGGTTAGGTCTAACCCATTCCATAATACATGTATGAATAAAATAATTCAAAACTTAACTTCTGCTTGACAAAGTTGGATGATCTTTAGGTTCATTTTGGACCTCTCAAAAATAGGAATTTAATGCAAGAATAATCTCGGTCATATGATTTGTCCATTATTGAATTTGATCCTAGTTGAAAAAATTAACACTCCCTCTCAACTAGGAAGAATTCTACCTGTCAATATTTGTCAATTGATCTTCACATAATCCTATAATGCTTTGACTTTGTCTGCTAAACTCTATCTGTTGAAACTTTCTCGGATCTAAAAGAAGAAGAGTTAGGGATAAATAGCTTCCATCCATACCAAAAAATAGGATAACTCATCATAAAGGGTAGCACACCTTCGACCTTGGAATATCATCGGGGAGCTCATCCTCAACCCGGAATCACAAGAGGGGAGTAACTCTCAACCAAATCCCATTTTATACTGATCTTCCCATCAATGTCTCTTAGTAGTCATGTGGTAGAACACCTGGATCATAATCTCCTTGGGTTGTACACCCCAAGTACGCTCTTAGCTCATTGGCCAAAAGACGAGTGGTATTCCCAACAGGCCCTTCTTGTCGGTATGATGCCAATTGGGGTATACTCTTGAAACACCAGACATGGGAGCCACATTATGCAACCCTATAAATATGGTGGAGCAACATTATTCAACCCTATAGGTAACATATAGGGGAGTACCCTATTTTCCAAAGATCCCTCAACCCCAAGAACCCTCTATCTCGATTCCTCACCTTGGGAGCTCAAATAGGGTAGAAAGAGTTGGCTTAGTTTCCTCAATCAATGTTGCCCCTTATCCAAAGGGACCATATCTATCAGTACAAGCTTCTCTCTGAGGACCGAGAACTTTCCCTTTGGTAATGCCTTAGTGAGAATATCTACAATATGTTCATCTATCAACATGTGATGGAGCCTAACAGCTCCTCTTTACACCATGTCTCGAATAAAGTGATATCGAATCTCAATATGCTTAGACTTGTCATGGAACACGGGATTTTCTGCCAAAAGGATCCCACTCTTGTTGTCATAGTATATCACTGTAGCGTTTAGGACCCGCTCAAATAGTTCTCCAGATAGATTTCTTAACCAAATTACTTCACATCTAGCCATGATAGTGGAAATGTATTCTGATTTTGCGGTGCTCAATGCTATAAAATTTTGTTTCCTACTCATCCATGATATCATGGAAGATCCAAGGATAAAACAACTTCCAAATGTACTCTTTCTGCCGATAAAATTTCTGTCCATGTCATCATAAGCGTATCCATGAAGTTGAAAATCTTCGATAAAATATCTCAGCTAAGTGTGATCAAGTCATGAAAATATCTCAATATGTGTTTGGCATTTATCTACTGTGTACGGAGGGGATCAGTCATGAATTGACTCAATGTATTTATTGCATAGCATATGTGTGGACAGGTATTTAAAATGAACATCAAATCCCCAATCAGCCGTCTATACTTGGATGGATTTTCCAAGTCTGGCCCTGCAACTTCTCCACATAACTTCTTGAAGTTCATTTCCATTGATGTAACCATGGATTTGCATTCATTCATTCCAAATCTTTCGAGCATCTTCACAACATATTTTCCTTGTGAAAGGAAAATCTCACCAGGCCTTTGCCACACCTCAAGGCCTAAAAGGTAGTGCATAAGACCAAGGTCTTTCATCTCAAATTCAGAGTCTAGCTTCCTCTTACACTCGATCATCAGAGGCTCACTACCTATCAATAATAGATCGTCAACATATAAAATCAAAATCAATGGCATACCTTGGAATACCTTGAATTAGAGGTTGGGATCGACATTACTTCTTATGAATCCCAACCTCACTAATCAACTGTCAATGTGTGCATACCAAGCTTGAGGAGCTTGCTTCAAACCATACAATGCCTTCTTCAACATGAAAACATGTGTTCTTTGATTTTCCACTTCAAATCCATGTGGTTTTTCAACATATACTTCTTACTATAACACTCCATGAAGGAATGCAGTCTTTACATACATATGATGATGAGTCCATCCCCGAATTGCAGTAAGGGAAACTATAGAACAGATGGTTGTGTATCGAGCCATGGGAGAAAATATGTCATCATAATCTTCTCCCTCTTTCTGAGAGAATCTTATTAGCTATGAACCTTGCTTTGTATTTCTCAACGTTTCCATAAATTCCATGTTTGATCTTTTATAGCCACTTTGAAGTCACAACAAACTTCCCATTCGATCTAGGTACAACATGCCATACATCATTTTTCACAACCATAGCATACTTCCAAACTTGTTCTTTCATAGATTCTTTGAATGAGGATGGTTTGGCTTGAATCATAGTGCTCAAGGCTACAACATATCCCTAATACTTGCATGGTTGCTTCCTTTCTCTAAATGATTTATGAATTGGAACATTTCTTTCAACATTATGTAGAGTATCGCGGAGCCAAAGTGGTATCTTCCTAGTAGGAGGATCAACTAGAGGAGGATCTAATGAATCCGTAGGCTCCATGGCATCATCAACCATATCAGAATCGAGCACAAAAGGACCATCTAGAATATCCCAGTCATTATTCTCTTCTTTGGGAGGAGGAGGTGGAAGAAGACATCTTTCTTTTCCAAGAGTTGTGTCTTCATCGAATGTTACGCCCCTACTGATTTTGACCTTCGTCTGACAAGGAATATATATTCTATATGATTTATAATTTTCACATTAACCCACAAACGTATCTTCTTTTCTTGTAGCTTCCAATTTGTTCCTTTTGTCCTTCGGCACATGAAAAGATATGGGGCATCCAAATACATGAATATGGATAATATCAAGCTTGATACATGTGAATATTTCTTTAGGGGTCTCATTTTCTAAATCTTGATGAGGCATTGTATTTTGAACATATACAGTAGTGGATGTAGCTTCAACCCAAAGGAACTTTGGCACCTTTTGATCATGGACCATGTCACGAGTAGCTTCTACTATAGACATGTTCTTCCTTTCAGCCAAACCATTATGTTCAGGAGTATATGGCACAATCATTTCCTTCTTGATCCCTTCTTTCTTGCAAAATGCTATGAATTCATTTGAAATTTAATCCCCTCCATTGTCAAACCTGAAGACATTGATTCTCTTTCTTGATTGATTTTCGATCAAGGCTTTGAATTCCTTAAATATTTCAAAGGATTCATCCTTGTGCATAAGGTAGTATATCCATGTCTTTCATGAGAATTCATCAATAAAGTTGATGTAGTAGAGATGACCACCAACATAATGTATAGGCATCGAACCACATATATTAGAATGAATGAGATGGAGGATGTCATTTTTCTTGTTCTTACTAGAGGGAAATGGTCCCCTTGTTTTCTTTCCACTCACACTACCTGGACAAGCTCCATCATGATGAGCTAGAACATCAAGAATACCTGAGACAAATTTCTTCAACTTTATAAGTTCATCATAGTTTGTATTAGCCATCGTACGGCGCCATAAGTCTATCAGATGATTGGTATTATGAACCAATTCTAGAATAGGTCTTCTAGTGACTCTATAGAGTCCTTCAAATCTCAATCCTAATGTGAATGCATCTCTCATAGGTGAATCAAGAGGCCAAGTTAGAAATTTTCCTTTGATGAAGGCAACACTCATCCCTTTATCTTCCAATGCGGATATAGATACTAGATTCTTCATTAATCCTGGTACATACATAACATCATGGAGCATAACTAATTCCCTAGAATTTAGCTGAAATTTGAAAAACCCAAATCCTTTCACGGGATGACTGGAGTTGTCTCCAAGAATGATCTTTGACTTAGTCTCCCTCTCTACCATATTCAAGAGGACTTCCTTGTATCCGGAGAAATTATGAGTGGCCCCACTATCAACCAACAAACCATCCCAAGAACTTGGTGGAGAAGAACTAGTAAGGGAGAAAATAACAATGTATTCAGATTTATTTACAACATTACGTTCATACCTAGGAGCCCTTGATATCTTTTGATGAGGATGATCCTCTTCATGGTCACTTTAGGAGACTTTTCTTCTTGTTTCATATCTTCTATCACGGTTATTCCTTTGATTGTATTTTCTTCGTTTGTTATTGTAGTTTCCTCTAGTGTTGTAATGTGGCCTTTTTCTCTTCTCAAGATAGTTTCGTGCACAATGACCGTTCTTGTGGAAATGAAAGCATTCAATATGAGATAACAATCTGTCATTCCTTCTTTTTTCATTTTGAGAAGGAGGCTTCCTCAATGGACCTCCTTTTTCCTTCTTCCTTTCGTCATGAGTCATATATGCATTGGGTTCTCCCTCTTCATGTTTTCGAATCATTCCTCTTACTATCATCCTTGATTCTTCTTGAGTAATCTTCCCAACAATTTCATCAAATGACAAAAGGACATTGTTGTTGTTGATTGTAGTAATGAAGGTTTGCCAAATATGAGGGAGACCTCTAAGAGTCACAACTACTAGCTCTTTGTCAAGAACATTTTCTCTAACTCTATGCAATTGATCTCTAAGGCGAGAGATCCTCATAATGTAGGATTGAACAACTTCTCATTTTTTCATCTTGATTTCCATGATTTGATCTTTCAAGGTGATGATCTCATTCAAGTTGTTGATTTCATATATGTCAGTTATCTTGTCATACATATCTTTAGACTTTCTTAAATTCCCAACATATGCAACTAAATGATCTTGTAAACCATCAGCTATAATTCTTTTGCTTTGGACTCACCTTTCTTGTACCTATTCTTGAGGGACGTGAAATAATTTTTTGGAGGCTCAAACATCCTTCCTTTAATGTATTCCAGAACATCATTGTTGTTAGCTATGATCTCCAATATAAATTTCGATGCAATGAAGTTTGATGCATCACCCAACTTTTCATGCTCCTTGATGGTAGAGGACAACATCTTGACCTTGACTAGGCAATCCTCTTTCTGAAAATAAGGGCTTCAATGCTTATCTTATTTTGGGCTTGTCCTTCACCTCAGCTCTGATACCATGTTAAATTTTCTTATTGTTCAATGTTGTATTAGTTACTTTTTCCCAATTTACTTCTTCATTAGCAATGTATTCAATTATTAGTAGTTTCATTAATAATAAATGTAACTGAAGAAAGAACAATATATGCAGTGAAAAAGAACAGAATAGAATAACCATAAAAGATAGTCGATTGGTCCAAGACCAGGGAGAAACCTCAAAAGGGGGAAACCCTTTCAAATCTTCTTCTTTAATAGATCCTCATAAAAAGTTTTCAGCAGAGAGTATAATGAGCCCGATACATATGTTTGCAATGGATACTAGTAAATCAAATCTACAAATCTATATAACAATAGAGATAAACCCAGATCTACCAGATCACTAAAGCCAACTGATAAACCAAATATCAAAACCTGGGACGCTCTCAGAAAAATTGTCTATGTGTGTTCAAATCTTTCTGGATGCTTTATCTGCTACTCTGTGAGGGTGCTCGAAGCTGCCCAGACGCTCTCAGGAAGACCCTATGTGTGCATCCGAGGTCAAACCCACTATATCTTCTCAAAACCCATCATACACTCTCTTCCAGTTGCTATGTGTGCATCTAAGATAACCTGAACACTCTCAAGGCTACTCTCTATGATTGTCCAGTGACCTACAGCTTCAGATCTACCTCTGAACCCTTGGACACTCCATTCAGCCTATGTTCCAGCATCTAGGGCTCTCTAGACACTTCCATAGGCCAACGTTCTAGTGTCGAGGGATTAAAATTCCCATTTCTATGCCAACGTACAAGGACAAAACACCCTAAGTTAGAGTAAACATTATGCCCGTGATTTTAGACCCTTACATGAACTCTTTCTGTCGAACCTATGCGAACCAAGACAAAAGAGAAGAATAGAAGATGGCTTGATAAATTTATTTAAATGAGCTTGAGGTTGCTTCTATTTATAGGTTTTTCTAAGGGTTCACTTGGGTTTAAGGTTGACCTAAGCAGTTACCCATGTGGTTAGGGCCAACCAATTCCATAATACATGTATGAATAAATTAATTCAAAAATTAACTTCCGCTCGACCAAATTAGGTGATCTTTAGGTCAATTTTGGTCCTCTCGAAAAGAGGAATTTAATGCAAGCATCATATCAGTCATATGAGCTATCCATTGTGAAATTTGACCCTAGTTGCAAAACTAAACATGAATATCATCCAATAAATAACCACAGGCTTCCTATAACAACCCCTGGTTAAGAATCCATGTAATAAACTTAAATAAGGAAAAACAATAAAAAAGGTCATGGGACATGTATTCCAAGCTAAATGCTGGGAAAAAAACCTAGTGATGGGAATCTCTTGTGATTAATTAATGGCTACGAAAATTGGCAAAGGAAATGGGAAAGGCTTTAGAAAAGCATTAGGCATTAATTGGCATTTTATTTATGAAAATAATGGAAAATAGGAGAAAATAAATGTGAAAGATCACAAGATTCATGTGAGGAGTAAAATGAAGGAAAAATAATGGAAAATGAAGAAAATAGAGGCCTTGATGATAGAAAGGCTTCTGAGGATAAGTTCACAACCGTTTGTCAATGTTATAACCTTTTGTCAGTTTTAGCTTGGAGCTCTCACTTCTATTCTCTCTCTCATACTCTTGGACACTTAGAGTTTTCTTGGAGCACTCTTGGAGGATTGTGGCTCACTTGGGATTTGGAGCAAGGAGGTAAAGGAAAATAAGGAAAGTGGAAGAGGACAACGGGATCAACAACTACAATGGGTTTTTATTGCAAGTACTGAATTGCATGTATGATTTCCTTGTTATTTTTGGCATACATGTCACATGCATATGATTTATTGGTTATGATATATCATTGGCATGGAGGATTTCTTGGACTGACAGTGATCTTGCCTAGCCTTTCCATTTCCTAGATAGCCATGGTCTTGTGGGTTTTATCTATGATTTTTTATTGATGCTCATGTTCCTTATGGCTATGGGTTGAGTTATTAGGCCTTGGAGGCTTGGCTTGACAAATGCTCGGGAAGCCCTATAATATCTTAGGTTGAGTTACTAGTCCTGGAAACCTTGGTTGGAAAAATGCTCTTGAGCCCTCAGTGAGTTGAGGTACTAGTCTTGGAAGCCTTTGTTGGAAAAATTCTCTGGAGCCTCGTAGGAGTTGTGGGTTGAGTTACTAGTCCTAAAAGACTTAGTTGGAATATATATTTTGGAGCCCTGGATAGATAGGATGGAGACCAATATGGTGATGGTTAGTGATGTTCGACTGTGAGGTGGAATCACTGGTTAAGGGTTGAGGTGGTTTGGCCTCCGAAAGCCCTAGTTTGGTTTTCTTGGTTTTTTCCATGAGATCCCCCATTCATGCTTCGAATATGGCACATGGGTGATTAGTTGAAAGGAAGATTTGGTCTAGCCGAATATATGGTTGGGTGCTACGTGGAAGTCCCTGACTTGGTTGTATTTGCACATGTTAATAAGCACTCATTTATCTTATGTTTTGTGTGTAAATCTACTTTTTATTATATGGCTTTTATGGTTGTTCTATCGTTGTTATTTATCTGATTATATGCTGGTTAAAAGTATGGTTTTATGATAGTCTTGTGTTATGGCTCTCATCATGTTTTGGTTACTAGATGAAATGTGTGACCTAGTAGATGCTAATGAAGCTAATGTTAGAGGGATTCAAACCTTCTTAATGATTCTCATATAAGTATAGGTCCTTATGTTCAAATGTGTATTTATGATCTGTACATTACATGTTGAAGATATTTTTGAAGGAATTCCTATCATGGCTAGTAGGGATCATGTCATGTCCTTATTTAAGTTTTTCATTAGAGGCATTGTATTCTTGTTATTTACCATTTCAGATAATTTCATCAAGTTTTGGGAAAAACCATGAGTTCTAGCCTTGAGAAAGTGGCTCAGAATTTAGGGTCACAGGCACAAAAACACCTGGAAAGGACTACAGTCACATGGAGGCCTTGTTGTGGGAGAAATTGAACGGATTCATTGACATGGAGGGCTTCTCATGGGAGTGACTAGTGGTCCATTTCAGTCAAAAGGAAATTAAACTCAAGGGTTGGGCACTTGGAGTGGTTGGTTAGCCTATAGGTTTATTGTAACTCCTAAGGAAGGTCAGTTTGGTTTTTGTTTATCAATTCCACTTAACTATAATTTGGGAGTTGAATCATATCATAGTAACTCTTCATCACATGTTTACCCCAGTGGACCAGTTTGCTTTGGTAAATGTTGGAGGAGGGTGACCACAGAGTGGTATGAGAGCATGGTTCAACCCTTGGATTGGATGAAAAGAATTTGTTTGTCGTGCATACATGTCGGTTGCATATGTGTCAATTATGCTTGTGGTCTATGTGTTTGTTATGTACTCATGGCACTAGTCATTATTGCATATGTGTTTCCATATAAAAGTTGACGGCAATGTTGTTGGGATTTGTTTGTCGTGAATGCATGTCAGTTGTATAAGAATTAGTTATTCATTTTAGTGTCTATATGTTGTGCATGCATTATGTCTAGATGGTGTTGTAGTTGTGACATCATGCATGGTAATCAGGATAATGATTGAGATGATGTCTATATATTGTTATGATTATGATTATACATGTATTGTGCTTATTTGGTTGATCTTGCATACAAGATATCCTCCAGTGAACTATATTTAAATATCTTGGCTATGTTTATGTTTTGGTTTAACTGACATGATATACATGCAAGAAGAAGATCAAATATGACTAGAAAAATGGCAGACTACAGTTCACGAGACTCACCATATAGATCAAGTAAGCAACATGGTGATGGGTACTCTCCTGACATGGAAAACACATTGAGAAGCTTGAAGGTAGAAATAAGAAGTTGTAAAGTAGATAATGATAGAATCATTCCATCATAGGAGATACTTACCAAGGCACATGAGAAATAAGTAGAGGTTAATGTAGTCATCCTTCATATCATATTAGACTTGCAAAGGTAGGGACAACTTAGGATCAGTCATGGATAGGAGGACAAGACTAATGGAGCATATTGTAGCAAGTCTCATGGTGGGAACACGTTGGATAGAGATGACACGATTAGAGATGGTGGGTTCTCGGATAGACCGGACAGACAAGGCAGTAGACATAGGCTTTACTCTAGTTCTAGTTCAGATAGGTACGATGTTCATCATCATTATCATCCTTACGGGAAGAGTGAAAGGGGATATTTGTTGAATGCATTCAAGAAAGAAAATCCATGTACATTTGATGGAGAAATGAAGAAGTCAAAAGATTCAAAAGCATGTTTTCTTGGGATGAATAATTTATTTAAAATGCATGATTACTTAGATAATATGAAGGCCAGAATAGCTACGTTTAAAGTCTTAAAGGTAAAGAAGACATTTGGTGGGAAGATATAAAGAATGTAAAAGGTCTTTATGAAGAGGATTTGACTTGGTGAAAGTTCAAGAGACTTTTGAGGAATAAGTATCTATCTGAGAGACACTATGATGACAGGGCAAAAGAATTCTATGAGTTGAAGATGGGATCCATGACCGATGACAAGTACATTAGTATATTCTTGGAGTTGTTGAGGTATGTTCCTTCTATGAAGGAAGAGAAAGTGGATATTTAGAGATTCATCAGTGGGTTGCTGGTAGTACTCAAAGATAGGATTGAGTTTTATGATCCTAGATCATTGGAGGAATCCATCAGAAAGCTAAAGAATTTCTATGAACAATTGAAGCATAGATCTAAGACTAAGCAGGATTGAAAAGGTAATGAGAAGAATAAGGGAAAATGGGATAAGAAGTGTGTACGGTGGTTTAATGGTATGTTAAATCCCTTTTTATTTTAATATGTCAACCTGAGGGTTTCGTAAAATTAGGAGCAAACCAAAATATATGGGACCTCAGATGAAACTGTTGTAGAAAGTTTGTTTAGGATGGAAAGAAAGAAAGGAAATTCATATTACAAAGAACTTATAAGTTTAAAGAAACTTAAAAAAAATTGATTCGAGATGCAACAAGCAAGAGAAGAGGCTGCTAAGTTAGAAGTTCCTGGTTTTCCTTCCTCACAGTACTGTCCCCAAGAAGAGAAACTAAAGAGTAGTGGTTTGTGATGTGTAGATAGCAAGAGAAGGGGCTCCTAACTTAGGAGGTCCTAGTTGTCCTTCCTCACAGTTCTACTCCAACAACATTACCATTGCATCAAATCATAAACTAGAATTCAGGAAACAATTAAATATTCACATAACAAAACACACTTGTAGAAAGTAAATCACACCTGCATGAAAGGAAACAACAGAAATTAAACTATGTTACAATTGTATGCAAATTGTGGTTGATGGGGATCTGTCCATTCCTAAATGAAAACACATGAACATTTATCATTCCTTAAGAATCAAGAAACATTCATAACTCATAATTGCAAGAAAATAATGTTATTCATGTTGGATGAACACTTATAAATATGATGCTAGTGAATAACTGATAACTATTGGCTTCCTTTGAAGGATGTTCCTCTTATTTATACGTGAATTAGGGATATCTACTCAATAAATGTAGATCCCTTAAATATCTACTAGATCCATACTTGTCTCAACTCATCCCTAAATACTAGATACAATTCCTATGACACATCAAGATCTCCATGATCTTTCTCCTTGAAATATGGTCGACCTCTTGAGTTGAAATTCGAATTTGATCTTTGGTGGCTAAGTATGACCCTTCTAGAACCTCAAAATAAGCCTACACATGTCACAAAACTCATAAAACATATATAGATATATGAAACCATGTTAATTTCCTAGTTTTTAATCATAAATTCACTTTATATACATAAAATAAATAACTTTGGAAAACAAGGATCCTAACCCATATAACCATGAAGATGGTTACTTGATGTAGGGCTTTAGGCTAGATAGTTATGAAATGAGGACTATATGGTTATTAAATTATGGAAACATGGATGAAAATGGAAAAAAAAAATTGAGACTCAACAAAGTGAACAAGACCTCAGGACACAGGTAACAAAGAGAATGCAGCACCGCCTAATAATTTCAATGCATCTGACAGAGAGCAGTCATTTCAGTTTGAGGAGCAAAACAAGAGTGATGGCAGGAAGCATTTACAATGTTAGACTTATGGCAAAGATCGTCGCAGGAGAGATTATCCATAACATCAGGGCGGTAGACCACATATCTAAAATTCTCAGGAGGCACAAATAGTGGGGGATGTTGGATAGAGTACTCCTCGGATTTATGTTGCGTTGGATAGTAAGTAGTCATATCACCAGGAATCTATTATCGAGATGAATGGTAAGATTTGTGATATAGATATTTATATTTTGATTGACTCTGGATCTAATTATATTTATGCTAATACTCACCAAGTGGATAAGTGTGGTTTGAATAAAGAAGTGCATGTAGAATCTTGGTTAGTGCAGTTAGGTACAGGTAAAATGAAAATAATTCATCACTTGGAAAGAGATTATGCATTTGAGTTGAATGGTATGCCTACATAAACGCATTTGAATGTGATTCCATTGGGATCATACAATGTGTTATTGGGTATTGACTGGTTGTATCTTCATAGGACCAAGGTGGATTGTTATGACAAGGCTATTGAGTACTTGAATGACCTTGGAGAAGGGATCTCTACTTGAATGGTTCATGAGGCACAATACTTGCTAAGGTTTTGCAAATGGGGTAGCAAGCTAAGTGGGCTTGATTGTGGGGAAAACTCCACAGTTAAGCGCGCTTGAGCCAAAGGAGATCTGGGATGGGTGACCTCCTGGGAAGTCCTGGTTACCGGGTGCAAGCCCCGGAAGTGACGATTGACGCTATGTGATTCATTTCACTAGTTTTAATCCCACTTCTTCACCCCTGTGAGCATCACCTGGTGAACAATTCAAAGATCATGAGAAATTAGTCAGTTATGACTAACTCTCATGGAAATGGTCATACGTTAATGACTTACTTAACGCAGTTGAATCCCAAAAACGATATCTAATATAATGCACTGCGTAAACCCCTAATACTTAAATTCAAAAAGAGTGAAGGGACCTCTACTTGAATGGTTCATGAGGCACAATACTTGCTAAGGTTTTGCAAATGGGGTAGCAAGCTAAGTGGGCTTGATTGTGGGGAAAACTCCACAGTTAAGCGCGCTTGAGCCAAAGGAGATCTGGGATGGGTGACCTCTCGGGAAGTCCTGGTTACCGGGTGCAAGCCCCGGAAGTGATGATTGACGCTATGTGATTCATTTCACTAGTTTCAATCCCACTTCTTCACCCCTGTGAGCATCACCCGATGCAATGAGTGCTAAGTGAACAATTCAAAGATCATGAGAAATTAGTCAGTTACGACTAACTCTCATGGAAATGGTCATACGTTAATGACTTACTTAACGCAGTTGAATCCCAAAAACGATATCTAATAACATAGGATCTTGCAGGCTAAGAAGAAGGCAACGTTAGTTAGAATAGTGATAGCTATGCTGGCAAAGATCAGTTGCAGGAAATGGTGTGTGTTATTTATAGTACATATTTCTAGTGATAAAGATAATAATGTTGATGATGTAGAAGTTTTGAAGAGGTACTCAGTTCTACAACAGTTTTAGAATGTATTTCCCTTAGAGATTCCAGATTTATTGCCTCATAGGGAAGTGTAATTTTCTATTGAGTTGGTATCAGGGGAAACACCAGCAAAAAGGGCACCATACAGGATGACCACACTAGAGTTAGTGCAATTGAAGTTGTATTTGAAGGAAATGATTGACACGGGATACATCAGGCCAAGTGTGTCATCTTGGGGTGCACTAGTGCTATTTGTGAGGAAGAAGGATGGTACTCTTAAGTTTTGTATTGACTAGAGGATGTTGAACAAGGTAACTGTTATCACTACAGGAAACTCTCCTAGGTTGTAGCTCGAAGATGCTTGGTAACATAAAGATCTTCAATATCGTTCTCTGAACTATTGGAATGAATTAGGGTTTGGATCAAGTCAGATGACTGTTTCAACTCTGTTTCCACTCAAGACATGGGTGAAAACCCTTAGCTTGACAAGGCTTTAGACCACTAATGCTCAATAGTTTATAGATGTAATGAATAGATGGAGAATCTTGATTGTACTAGTAGATACATATATAAACACATATGAATGGCTAGCTACAGAAAGTGAATGAAGCTTGCAAATCTAATTTATAAATGCAGTGATAAGATGAGAGTTATCTGGCATTAGACACAAAAGAAAACATGAATAACCTATTCAAATGCAAGCTTAGAACAGAGGAGAAGATGGCAATTGAACATGTAACAGTAAAAGAGGCTTGTATTACTAGAATAAAGATGAGATGCTGGAAGGAACAGAGTATCCAAAGTCTTCAAAAGTTGAACCCTTGTTTTTTCTAACTTTCAGCCATTTATAGGCTTTTTACAATGCTCTCAGGCTCTTTGAGGCTCGAGATGTCTTAATCTATCTGCCGTGTCTTCTAACTACTTGATGCCATAACTAGACAAACAGAGCTCAAAGGGCTCTACTTCTAACAAACACGGTAATCAAATTCTGGTAATTTCGCCGCGTTGTCAGGTGGCTCACTCATGCCAACGATGCTCCATGATCACTTCTATTGGTTCGGCTGCATCGTGTTGTTTTTTCCCCTTTCGGCCATGCATTCAATTATTTCAGTTCAATTGTCAAACTATCACAAACACTCACAGAGCCAACAACTTTCCTCCCTAGGTGACTGATGGTAAGTAGGGTACCGAGCCATGTGGGTCGCTGGATGGGATGGATTGACGGTTAGGATGTTGGTCGGGTGACGGAGGATGAACTATGGTGATGGTGAACAAGGGCCACTAGATCGAGAGGAATAGACAAAGGAGATCAAATGCTGGAGGCCTAAAGTCATGGCGGGAGCAAAATAAGTCCGAGCCATCAGATCTTGGATGGGTAGATCGAACAACTATTAGGCAGAGGATGAGCTCAAAGGATAACACTTGGGAGTGGTTTTATTTGAGAGGAAATGGTTTCTATAGGGCGGTCATCAGGCGGTAAGTGGTAAAGGTCGGAGCCCGCCTGATTCCATTTATCGGCCGCCACATAGTAGTGGAGGAGAGAGAGGAAAACACCTTTAATAGACGGGTATCCCTCTTGCTTTTTGCCTGAGCGATATGCACGATAGCCATTAGATCTGGCAGAAATGATCTAACAATGATGATTGATCGAGCATATAGCGTCGGTCGGGTGAAGTGTGGACCGTCCGATCAGTGGGAAGATTGATGGCGGGGGACACGAAGGCACGAGGTGACCTCGAGAAATGTGCAAAGGGGCGCATATGGGCGGAAAGGTAAGGTTTTCAGGGCAAAAATGGGCTAATTCATGTCGGAACAAGGAGAAAGTGGGTTTTTTATGATGTGAGGTTTGGGTTAGAGCATGAGTGAACGAGAATGGGAGTGGATGAGTGAGGAAAGTGGGGTGATGCACTGTGTGGGAGCCTCTCCATGACAACAAAGCAAACCATTTCCTTCCTTTAGCCTTCAAAATAGCAGTGCTACACCTCAGGGTTAACACTGGCTCCTTCTGGGGATGAAAGCCTCCCTGTGAGGTTTCAAGAACTACAGACTACTGCCTTTCTAGTAACAACCAAAACAAAATTATCTTCTAGTGTTCCATTGGGCATGGAGTTTATTTGCATATAAAAAGAAATATTGAAAAAACCTATTACAATATTAAGGGCTTAAAGCCTTATATGAAGTAAAGTTTCAAAAACCGCCATTGACTGGGCCATCAAAAACACCTTCCCCCCCGCCCAAGTTGTGCAGAATGAAAGTATTTTTCATCTGAATTTGAGCAATGACAAATGGTCCTGTCTATAAGGCATCAAATTTACCATGGTTGCCCTTCTTTTCCTTCAATGCATCCCATTTGAGAACCCAGTCACCAACCTGAAATCTGTCCATTTTTTCCTTTCTATCAAAGGTTTCTTTCATCCTCTTCTAATGAATTCTTGACTTCTCAACCAGTTGTTCTCTAATCTGCTATAATTCAACCAAGTTACTCATTCTCCTCGCCATGTCTTTCTCTTGATCCTGTTCTTCTTGTAATAATTTGGCCATAGGGAGAATCAGCTAGATAGGAAAAACAAGATCAGCACCATAAACCAGCTTAAATGGAGAATTTCCTATGGACTTCTTGTTGGTAACTCTGTCAGCCCACAGTGCAAACTCCAACTTGGAATCCCAGCTCTTTTTGTTGTCCTCCAATAGTTTTTTGATTATCCTTGCAAGACTCTTGTTAGATGATTTTTCCAGGATATTGCCTTGAGGATAATATGAGGTAGAATGCACCAATTGAATTCCCATGGATTCGCACATGTCCACCAATTATTTTGCCCTGAAAGCTACTACATTATCAGTGACTAGCTTGGTTGGGCAACCAAATCTAGTGAAAATATTCTCATTCAAGAAAATTATGACAACCTGATGATTAGAATTTTTAGTTGGTATAGCCTTAATCCATTTGGTAAAATAATCAATGGATACCAATATCCATTTGTGCTGGCCACTGGAATGTGGATTGATCTCACCTATAAAGTCCAAACCCCACAGTTGGAAGGGACCATTAGCATGTATTGGCTTCAAGGGTAGATATTTTAGCTGTTGTCTTCCTACAAACCTCTGACATTTGTCACAAGACCTCACAAAAGAAAACACATCAGAGAACAGAGTAGGCCAATAATAACCAGCTCTCATGATCTTGTGGGTTGTGGTTTTCCAATAATGTTGCCCTTCACAGATGCTGTAATGGAACTGGTGCATGACTTCCATAGATTGTCCTTTCTCTAGACATCTCAAGAGGATCCTTGATGGGTCTCTCCAATAAAGCAGGTTTTTATTAATGCATAATTTGGCTGATCTGAGCTTAATGGCCCAAGCTTGACTTGAGCTAAGCCCTGGAGGGACTTCTAGCTTTTGCAAAAAATGAACTATACTGGAATACCATGCATAGGTGGCTAGATTTTCAGCCAAAGATTGATTCTACTCTTGCTCTTCTATTGTTTCCTCTATTTGCTCACCACCTGAATTTGAACCCATGCAATTGATGTCTAACAAATTGCAATTTTCCGCGGCCATAAGCTTAGCCAAGCCCTGGCCTTTAACAAGCTTGGTGGGCTTCACCTCTATGTTTAACTCTATGAATTTTGCAATCCATTTAGATCTCTTTCCATCAATATCTAGCTGAGTTAGGACATCTTTTACTGAGGCTGAAGGTACATATGCAACCACTTTGGAATGCAGAATATAAATTCTGAATGCCTTAAAAGATTTTATGAGAGCATAAGCTTGTTTTTCAATAAGGTGATACCTTAGTTCAGCATCCCTTAGAGTTTTTCCAAAAAAGGTCACAAGGTGCTATATACCTTCATCATTTTTCTGCAATAGAACTACTGCAAGTGTACCATAAGAGGCAAAAGAGAAGATATAAAACTCCCTAGTATAATCTTGATTGATTATAGTGGGAGCTTCCATAATAGCTTGCTTGATAGCTTCAAAAGAGCTTCTTGCACCCTTTGTCCATTTTATTTCTGATCCTTTCTTCAGCATGGAAGTGATGTGCTTCACTAGCTTTGCGCAGTTTGGAATAAACCTCTTGACAAAGTTGATCTTACCTAGGAAAGATTGAATGTCCCTTTTTGATCTTAGGATGGACAATGTCTGAATTGCTTGAACTCTTACTGGATCAACATTCACACCTTCAGCAGAAACAATATATCCCAGAAGTTTGCCTTCTTCTAGAGAAAACTGTGACTTCTTTGGGTTCACAGAAATTCCAAACCATCTGCACTTTAGAAACACCTTCTTCAAGTGCTGCAAATGGTCCTTGTGACTGCTGGAAAAGATTGTTATGTCATCAAGGTAAATAAGGACAAAATTGTCCTTCTCTCCCATAAAGGCTATGTCCATGGCCCTCTGAAAAGTAGCCCCAGCATTCATGAGTCCAAAAGGCATATTGGAGTACATGAAAGTGCCCTAGGGAGTAGTGGAGGTGGTCTTTTCCTGATCTTCTTGATGTATAGCAATCTGATTGTAACCTGAAAATCCATCTAAGAAAGACATGACTCTAGCCCTTGAAACTTTTTGTAGCAAGTGTTCCATCTTAGGCAAGGGGTAGTTGTCTTCTTTAGAGCATTTGTTCAGATTCCTGAAGTCAACACAAAGCCTGATTTCTCCATTCTTCTTTCTCACTACCACAAGGTTAGCTATCCACTTTGAATACCTTAGGGGAACTATGATCTTGGCATCCAACAACTTCTTGATTTCCTTTTCAATCAAGGCAATAAGAGAGGGCTGATAGGTCTTAATTTCTGCTTAAAAGGGATGGTGTTCTTTTCCATTGGAATCTTATGCTGAATGATGTTTGTGTCATAGGTCTTAAGATCACTATACTCCCACGCAAAATATCAGCAAATTGTTTCATCAGGGTGCAATACTGAGAACGTTTGGCAGAAGACAAGTGGGTGGATAGATTTATGTACTTTGGATGGTTTGGACTCCTTACATTATGTCTATGAACTACAGACTCATTTTCTTTTTGGGCAGGCTTATAAGGTACATCATTATGATCAAATAGCTTCTCTAGGGGCACCAATCCTTTGGGTATATGGTTACAAGGTAGCTAGACAATGCTATCCTGACCAATCTCATCCTTTAGCTTGGACTGGTTGCATTCTTCAATGGTCTCATTTTCTTGGTCAATGTACATTTTAGGAAATTCATCAATGACTTGTAAAAACCTATTAATTTCATCATCATCTTCAAAAACTTTCCAGTATTTGACATTGTCAGGTAGAGATGGTCTATATTTCACCTAAAATTCATAAGTCAATTTAGGAGGCAAAGGAGGGATAAATGTGCTAGCAGACACAACAAGGGAATCAACAAGCTGGTTCTTCATTCTAGGGATGTAAGAAATGCTAAAACTATTAAAAGAACCCTTGAGATTCCATACCTCATCTCTGTATGCTTTCAGCATTGGATGCTTTGCTTGGAAAGTTTTGTTCACTTGATGAATGATAAGGTTTGCATCTCCAAACACCTTCAGACCTTTGATGCCCATTTCTTTAGTAGTGTTTAAGCCCAATATCAAGGCTTCGTACTCTGATATGTTATTTGTGACCTGAAAATTTAAATTGAAAGATAAATGAATGCATTCTTGTGTGGGGGACACAAGGACTACACCTGCCCCTGTAGCTTCCTTATAGAAAGCACCATCAAAGAACATGTCCCAAATTTGTGGGACTTCTTCCTCTGTGATCTGGAAAATCGACTTCCTAAGCTACATGGATGCCAACTGGGATTCTTCAATATGAAGAATACAGGCTCCAAAATTAGTGTCAACAACATAGATGGGCTGATTAGTGGGATTCCTTTCATCACTGATGATATAAGCCAACTGGGCTTCTTTATATAATCTCCTACTCTCACCTCCAAAAACTGGGACAGTGGCATATGACAGATCATTGTGCAATGTTCCACCTAATATCTTGATCCAACCTCTAGAAAGAAACATGCCAAACATGGGGGGTACATCTGCTACCACAATATCCATCATCATGCTCTTCATGGGCGGCTGAGACAAGGTGATGGCTAGGTCTTTGATTAATCCCAAACATTTCACTTTTCTAGAGTCAAAAGAAAATAGGTCATGATAAGGCTTGGTAATGTCAAGGCCCAACTAATCCATGATAGTCTTGGGCATTAGATTATGGTTGGCTCCTGTGTCCAGGAGACAGTTGTGAAGAATTTTGTCATGAATAGTCAAAGAGACATAGAATGATGGGGAGTTGTCATCATAATTTTCAATCCTTAGGCTGAGAACAATAGCTAGTTTGTTGTCTTGTAGATTTAAATAGTCAGTGGAGGCTTGGATTGCTTTAAGCTCAAGGGCCTCCAGGATAGATCTCTTGAAGGACTCATTCTTCACTAGTTCAATCATAGGTATAGGTACTCTTAGCTTCTGGACTTTTGATTCAAAACTGAAACGAGAAGGAGACTTTTCAGGGCCTCTTACCTCGTGAGCTGGAGCTTTGAGGATGATGGGATCAATTGTTGGTTGTTTATGCTTATTAGTTTGTTGTATTGCAAGGACAACAAATTTCTGAACAAGGGTTTCCTTGGCATTATTCATCTTCAACCTCAGAGCATATCTGTGTTGATCACCAATTTGCAGAACAACTCCACCATCCCACTCTCGGCTGATCTGGTCATTGAATAATGAATTTTCATAGGTAGCTAAGGTAAAAAAGGATGTTCTGCATTTGTCTTTCAGACAATGGATCTCATCATCTTCTTTAAACTGCTCTTCTTCCATTATTACATTTTGGAAAGGGGTCTTCACCCTTTGGTCTTCATTGGCATCTTTTCTTCTTTGCAGAATCTACAACTGCTCATTAGCTCTTCTATATGGATTTGGATTTCTAGGAGCAAAGGTATTAAAAATGCTTGGTTTCCCAGGGTGCTGCTCAACCTTTAATTTGGAGATTTCAAAGGTTAATGACTCTATCGTCTTGGTCATTTTGTCTATCTTGGGATCTAAAGATGCTCAAGGTTCGCCCCTCTGTCTCCTTCTATCAACATTCCCCTTGAGCTTCTTTACAGCCATGATGTTTGATTCTACTTCCAAGGTTGCATCCTGCATATCATCCAAGGTAGCACATTGTATCTCCCTCAACAGTAGATAGAAGTCAAAATCAAAGGCACTGGAAAAGGTGAGTTTAGCAGAGGTAGTGGTGGGTTTTACTTCAGCTGGTATCTTGTTGTACATGCGGTTAAACCTCTTATTAAAATTAGACAACAACTCACCATTTTCCCTCTTTAAGTTCCCAAACTCAGTGTGGTAGTAGAGTAGATCCTTCTTATCCCCCCAATACTTTAGGAATGCATCATCTAAAGCCTCAATATCTGCTATAGATCTTAGGGTCAGTTCTCTGAACCATTTTCTAGCCTCTCCATCTAGAATTTGGACAAAGACTCTCATCCATACATGAGCTTCACTAATTTCCAGGTTATCAACATAGCTATAGAATGATTCAAGATGTTTCTCAGCTGTAACACCTTAAGTCCCAATGAACTTAGGCATATACTTTTGATATTCTCCAGTAGGCATGGCATTCAAAGGACTGGGCAGTACTAGAGGTCCATACCTAGTAGTTATGATTCTTTCCATTTTGGTAGGTGCTGCCATAACTGTGGTGGCTATAAGGGTACTAGAATTCTGAATGACAGATGGTTGAGGA
The DNA here is from genome assembly GCA_031772625.1 of Pinus tabuliformis. Taxonomy (NCBI): domain Eukaryota; kingdom Viridiplantae; phylum Streptophyta; class Pinopsida; order Pinales; family Pinaceae; genus Pinus; species Pinus tabuliformis. The sequence goes on from CM062816.1 coordinate 915,326,483, forward strand.
GTGACTGATAGGACTAAAGGAGTATGATTGATAGGAGGAGAGGTTTCCTTTGGGTTTACAACAAAAGGAGAACCTAAAGAATAAGGAACTCTATGAATCTTTGAGATTTTTTCTTCACTACTAGTATTAGATGCTATACTCTCAACATGTATTTGTTCTATTATAGGATTTTCTTGAAGAGATATAGAATACTGTTTAGAACTACCTAAACCTGATGCTTCTTTCTACAATGCCTTTCTTTCTTTGATGATTTTTTCAGGGTCAGGTACTAGGTCAGTTCGTGGCTTCTGAGGATTTCTCCGAGTATGCCTCCCAAACTGAGCCAAAACTATGGAGTGGAGGCACTAAGAGGTTCATCCTCCAGTAGAGTCACTAGATAGATGATTACAACCCAAATAGTGTCCAAACTTTGTCTATCATCAAAGTTGGATTTGTGTCATCCCCCACGGAAGCTAAGCTTCAGTCTCCTCTCCCCGTCAACAGCGCCAATTATGTTATCACTCCAGGAAACTCTCCTAGGTTGTAGCTCGGAGATTCCTGGTAAAATATAAAGCTTCAATATCGTTCTCTAAACTATTGGAATGAATTGGGGTTTAGATCAAGTTAGATGACTGTTTCAACTCTGTTTCTACTCAACACATGCATGAACACTCTCATCTTGACAAGGCTTTAGACCACTAATGCTCAATAGTTTATAGATTTAATGAATAGATGGAGAATACTGACTGTACCAGCAGATACATATATAAACACATATGAATGGCTAGCTATAGAAAGTGAATGAAGCTTGCAAATCTAATTTATCAATGCAGAGATAAGATGACGGTTATCTGGCATTAGACACAGAAGAAAACATGAATAAACTATTCAAGTGTAATCTTAGAATAGAGGAGAAGATGGAAATTGCACATGTAACAACAAAAGAGGCTTGTATTACTAGAATGAAGATGAGACGCTGGAAGGAACAGAGTATCCACAGTCTTCAAAAGTTGAAACCTTGATTTTTCTAACTTTCAGCCATTTATAGGACTTTTACAATGCTCTCGACTCTCTGAGGCTCGAGATGTCTTAATCTATTCCCCCTGTCTTCTAACTGCTTGATGCCATAACTAGACAAACATGAGCTGAGAGGGCTCTGCTTCTAACAAAAACGGTAATCAAATTCTGGTAATTTCGCCATGCTGTCAGGTGGCTCGCTTGTGCCAGCAATGCTCCATGATCATTTATGTTGGTTTGGATGCATTGTGTTGTTGTTTTTTTCCCTTCGGGCATGCATTCCATTATTTTAGTTCAACTGTCCGACTGTCACAAACATTGACAGAGCCAACAGCGTTCCTCCCTAGGTGTTTGATGGGAAGCAGGGTACAACGGCATGTGGGCCGTTGGATGGGATGGATCGATGGTTAGGATGTTTGTCGAGTGGCGGAGGGTGAAATATGGTGATGGTGAATGAGGTCTGTTGGATCGAGAGGAATGGACAGAGGAGATAAAACACCGGAGGCATGAAGTCATGGCAGGAGCGGAATAAGTCTGAGCCGTCGGATCTTGGATGGGTAGCTCGAACGATATGCAATGATCTAACGGCGATGATTGATCGAGCATATAGCATCGGTCGGGTGAAGTGTGGACCGTCCGATCGATGGGAAGATCGACGGCAAGGGACACGAAGCTACAGGATGACCTTGAAAAATGTGCAAAAGGGTGCATATGGGTGGAAAGGTAAGGTTTTCAAGGAAAAATGGGTTAATTCACGTAGGGCCAAGGCGAAATTGGGTTTTTTATGATGTGAGGGTTAGGTTAGGGCATGAGTGAGTGAGAATGGGAGTCGATGAGTGAGGAAAGTGGGGTGATGGACCGTGTGGGAACCTCTCCACAACAGCAAAACAGACCATTTCCTTCCTTTAGCCTTCAAAGTAGCGGCACTACAGCTCAGGGCTAACAGTAACCATCAAGAACAGGTATTTGTTTATGAGGATTGATTATTTTTTTGACTTGTTGCAAGGAGCTACAATGTTCTCGAAAATTGATTTGAGATTAGGATACCATTAGGTACGCATTAAAGAAGAATATATCTACAAGACTGATTTCGAATCATGTATGGGAATTATGAGTTTGTTCTAGTTCCATTTGGTTTGACTAATGGTCTAGCTACTTTTATGTGCTTGATGAATATTGTGTTGTGTCCTTATCTGTACAAGTTTGTTATTGTGTTCATTGATGATATATTGATATATTCTAAGAATGAAGAAGAACATGCCAAACATTTAGCAACTGTGTTGATATTGCTAAGAGATCATCAGTTGTATCCCAAGCATAGCAAATGTAGTTTCTTTCATACATAGGTACATTATTTGGGACATGTGGTTTCCAAGGAAGGCATAATAGTGTATCCAGAAAAGATAAGAGCTATTATGGAATGGGAAAGTCCTAGGAATGTGGATGAGATAAGGTCATTTATGGGGTTAGCAAGTTACTATAGGAGGTTAATTGGGAACTTCTCACTAATTTCTTATCCTATTACATCATTTCAAAGGAAAGGTAAAAAAATTGAATGGACAGGAGAATGTGCAACCAGTTTTGAATAGTTGAAGTAGTTGTTGACAAATGCTCCTGTTCTAAAGATTTCAGATTTGGAAAAATAGTTTCTAGTGTGTAGAGATGTTTTCAAGGGAGGACGTGATGGATTCTCGATGCAAGAGAGACATATGGTATGTTATAAATCAAAGAAGCTGAATGAGCACGATCATAATTATGTTACACATGACCTTCAGGTGGAAATGATCATACATGCATTGAAGATGTGGAGACCATAGTGGATTGAGATACCTATTTGAACAAACAAATATGAATACCAGGAAAGCTAGATGGTTGGCCATGATCAATGAGTATGACTTTGAGATCAGTTACATTAAGGGAAAGGAGAACAAGGTTTCAAATTCTCTTAGAAAGTGAATACATGTAAATCACATTGTAGCTATGAATCCTTATGGGACAAGTTTACATGATCCGATCTTATAGGCAGGTCAACAGGGTGACAAGTATAGGGAGATTAGGCATATGTTACAATAGGACACAAATGATTAGGATGTGGACTATCATCTCATAGTAGATGGTTTGGTCATATTTAGGGATAGGATCTATATGTCGGACAATAGTCAACTCAAGAAGCTTATCTTAAGAGAATTTCATGCTAAGTCATGTTTAGGTCACCTAGGATATCAGAAGACATTGAAAACGGTGAAGAATTTCTATTATTGGTTGAATTTGAAAAAGGAAGTGGCAACGTTTGTGGCTAGATGCTTGGATTGTCAACAAGTACAAGCAAAGTGTAAGCATCTAGGTGGATTACTACAATTGATTTCGATTCGAAAGTGGAAATTGGAGGTCATTTCCATGGATTTCATTACAAGTTTATCGAGGACGTCCAAATAGCAAGAATCTATTATGGTTGTTGTTGATAGGTTGAAAAATGTAGCACACTTCATTCCAATCAAATCTTTATTAGCAGGAAAAACTTCCCTAAGGTAAGGGTTGACAACCTCAACGGATTGAGTGCAGGCTATCAACAATAAGAATACATTCAAGAAAGAAAAACACAAAAACTAATAAATTTTGGTTTTAGAGAAGTAACTGTAGGTCCTATTTTTGATGTCAATCCCATACGGTCCAAACCCTCTGCTTCCTCCAAAGTGGTCAGACCTGCAACACAATTCAGAGAATCATATACATAGCAATTAGTTCAAAGTGCATGCATAATACACATGTTATATCATCAAGCATCAACATATAAATCATGATATATTAGACATGAATGATAAAAACATGAGATCATAACATTTGAGGAACAAGACAAAGCTTCTTTATTGATATCATCAAATAGGAGTGGAAGAATACAACCTGATCCGACCACAACACCAACGAAACTTTCCTTTGGATCCATCTATCCGAAGCCTCAAAGATCACATCTCAAGCATGTGCAAAAGAATGTCATATAATGGAAAATGAACATCTTTGCAAGGAAACAAGGGTTTCTTATGACTGGAAGTGCATGAGGTATAGGGAAAATCAAACTTTATTTGGGGACAAAAGGACTATCATGTCGGTATCCTATCTCCTTCTATGATTTACACCTTCCCATGGGGTGTATAAATACCACAAGTGATTAGTTGATTCAGTTAGGGCACGGGATCTTGTAGGTCGGCTTTCGATGAAACCCATAAACCGCACTTGAGAAATAGGAAATATTTTTTTTTTTCATATTTAAAATATGTACACTAGTTTTGTATTATGGTACCCAAGTGTGTACGCGCTTTTGTAAGGGAAAAGTTGCGTATGGAATTGAAAATATTGTTTTTTAATAAATGATCAAGTCTGAATGGAAAAAGGATACCCAAGGCCATATCATAGCATCATAACTATAGGAGTAATGAATGATGGCATAACAATATTCTTATTCAGCTAGTGATGTAGAATAGTTCTTCATCGGAGATGTAGTAAGATTGCATGTTGTTTGAAAGAATATTGTGCTAGACAAATTTGTTAAGTTCACTTCCAATTTTTGGAAAGATTTATTCACATGTTTGGGTATAGAGTTGGCCTTCAGTGCAACTAATCATTCGTAGATAGATGGAAAGACAAAGAAGGCCAACGAGATCTTAGAGGACATGTTGAGGTTCTATGTGATGTTTCAGTAGCAGAAGTGGGAAGAGTATCTTCCATTGGGTGAATTTGCGTACAACAATGGGTATCATGAGTCACTAAGGATGAGTTTTTTTGAGGCACTTTGTGGGTGGAGTTGTAATACTCCCATCAGTTGGAGTGATCCAGTAAACAACGTTTTGGAAAAGATGGAACATGAAATGAAGGTAATCAAGAAGAATCTAAAGACAACACAGGACAAACATAAAAGTTATGCAGATAAGCACATGTTGTTTAAAGAGTTTTAGGTTGGGGAAGATGTGTACTTGCACATCAAGCCCAAGAAGAGCTACTTGAGGATTCGGTCATGTGCGAAGCTAGCACCTCAGTATTGCAGACCTTTCGAAAACCTTGAGAGGATTGGACCAGTGGCATATCGACTTGCACTTCCTTTGACAATGAAATTCCATGATGTTTTCGATGTTTCCTTGCTTAAAATATATGTAAAATATGTTGATCATGTTATTGGTTGATCTATATTATAGGTGGAACCAAAAGGAGAATTCTAGCCAAAACCTCAGTGCATTTAGCAGAGAAAGATGGGCATGCCCTAGAACTGATCAATCGAGTAGGTTAAAGTGCAGTGGAAGCACTTTGGGCCCGATGAAGCTACATGGTACATGGTTTATCATATGTGGGCTATGTACCCTTCCTTGTTTGCTGGTTGAGGCAAAGTAGTTTTGGTGTATGTACATATTTATATATGGTTTTCATTATAAATACCGCAATGAGCTATGTTATAAAGCTCCAACAAGTGGTATGGGTGTCATGTTGTTATGTTTGTCATTTTTCTTTTCTTTTTAGCAGGTTGTTCATCGTAAATACTGCAATGATCCATGTTATAAATCTACATGGGAAACATGTTTTTGTTTTTTGTAGTCTTGCTAGTTATAGGTGTCATTGAAGACTGAGTGTAGTGTTCCCCTAAGGGGGCAGGGTTCGTAATAGCCTGAGGATAAAAATCCATGTAATAAAGTTAATAGAGGAAAAACAATAACCTAGGTCATGGGACATGTATTCCAAGCTGAATGTTGGGAAAAAAAACTTAGTGATGGGGATCACTTGTGATTAATTAATGGCTATGGAAATTGGAAAAGGCAAGACAAAGGCTTTGGAAAAGCATGAGGCATTAATAGACATTTTATTTATGAAAATAATGGAAAATAGGAGAAAATGAAGTTAAAAGGTCATAGGTTGCATGTGATGAGGAAAATGAATGAAAAATAATGGCAAATGAAGAAAATAGAGGCCTCGATGATAAAAATTCTTCTGAGGATCATTTCATAACCTTTTGTTAGTGTGATAAACTTTTATTAGTTTTGTCTTGGAGCTCTCTCTTCTATTCTCTCTCTCTCATATACTCTTGGACACTTAGAGTTTTCTTAGAGAACTCTTGGAGGAGTGTGGCATACTTTGGATTTCGAGCAAGGAGGCAAAGCGAAAGAAGGAAAGTGCAACAGAACAGCGAGATCAACAATGACAGTGGGTTTTGCTTGTAGCTACCAAATTGCATGTATGATTTCCTTGCTAGTTTTGGGATAAAAGGCACATGCATGTGGTTTCTTGGTTATGATGTCATTGGAATGGAGGATTTCCTAGATTGACAGTGGTCTTGCCTAGCCTTTCCATTTCCTGGATAACCATGGTGTTGTGGGTTTTATCTATGTTTTTCTGATTGGTTCTCATGTTCCTTATGGTTATGGGTTGAGTTATTAGTTCTTGGAGCCTTGGTTGGACAAACTCTTTGTAAGCCCTATAACAACTTGGGTTGAGCTACTAGTCCTAGAAGCCTTGGTTGGAGAAATGCTCTGGAGCCCTTGATGGATTGAGTTACTAGTCTTGAAAGCCTTGGTTGGACAAATGCTCTAGAGCTCGGCAACAATTTTACATTACATGTTTACGATATTTTTGATGGAATGCATCTCATGGATAGTAAGGATCAGGTTAATTCCTTGTTCAAGTTTTACATTAGAGGCATTTTCTACTTTTTATTTACCATTTCTGAGGATTTAATCAAGTTTTAGGCAGAGGGATGAGTCCTAGCCCTGAAAATTTGGCTCATAATTTGGGGTCGCTAGCACAAAACTACTTGAAAAAAATTGTAGTCGTATCGAGGCCTTGTTGTGGGAGCAACTTGAGGGTTTGAGTCGCATGGAGGACTTGTGATGGGAGCAACTGCAGGTCCAGTTTAGTCAAAAGATAAGTTAAATTAGGGGTTGGGAACTTGGAGTAGTTAGTTAGCCTCTGTGGTTCTTACAGCTCCTAAGAAAGGTCAGTTTGGATTTGGTTTGTTGATTCCAGTTCCCTAACTATACTTGGTGGGTTGAATCATATCATAGTAACTCTTCATCACATTTTTAACTCGGTGGAATGGTTAGCTTAAGTAAATGTGAGAGGAGGGTGGTTACACCTCCCCAAAGGAGCACTTATGAAACATGATGTATGCAAAGAATGTACTTTGGTAAAGTACACAAAATCCATATTCCATGGTCATGATAGCAAAGCACATGTAGTCCTTGAAAGGATCCAAGTTGATGTCTATTTACCTTTCTTGATAGCCTCCACTGCTAGGCACAAATATTTTGTCATTTTTATTGATGACTTCTCACATAAGTGTTGGATATTCTTCATGCAGAAGAGGATGAGACATTCTATAAGGTCATAGAATTCAAGGCACTAGTTGAGAAAGAAAATGGTAAGAAGGTGAAGGCTCTTAGGAGTGATAATGGATATGAGTAGGTCTTGAACGAATTTAAAAATTTATGTGCAAAAGAAGGAATTCAACAAGAGTTGATAGCACCCCAAAACCCATAACATAATGCGGTGGCCAAGAGGAAGAATCGTAGTATTATGGGAGCTACGAGGTTGATGTTGCGGGATCAAGGTCTAACTCTTAATTTGTGGGCTGAGACATGTGACACAAAATTCTATTTGCAGAACCAAGGTCTTCATTGGATTCTTTGCATGATTACACCAGAGGAGGCTTTGTTAGGCACAATGTTAGATTTGTCACACTTCACAATTTTTGGAGCCTCTATGTTTTACTACCATGTATCCAAATAATTAAGGAAGAAGATAGAGATGATAGTAGAATTGGGGGTATTTGTGGGTTACACAGAAACTCCCCAAAACTAGCATGTGTACTTGTCATCCCTCAAAATGATAGCTGTGCAAAGGGATGTAAAATATTATGAAGAAAAAACCATACGATTCTCTCTTGAGAGGGAGCTTGAAAGCCCACTAGAAGAGGAGATTTTGGCTCCCAAGGAGTAGTCTCAGGAAGTTGTAGAGAAGCCACAAGTTGAGGAGCGGAGAGTGGAGACAACCACTCAAGTTAAACCATCCAAATAAGGTAGGAAAAGTACTAGTGAAGGTGAGAGACTTGGGCAGGATGTGAGGGAGAATGTGGGTGCTCCTTCAAATCAACAAAGGAAAAGAAGGTTACCATATCAATACAATGGCTACATGGCTCTAGTGACTAAGCTTGTAGAGATTGAGCCATCCTCTTTCAAGGAATTATTAGAGAAACATGTATAGGTTGATGCAATGGTGGAGGAATACAAATCCATTGTAAAGAAAAGTGTTTAGCAAGTGGTCCTATGACCAGTAGATAAATCAGTTTTGGATTCAAGATGGATCTTCAAGGTAAGGCATGCAACATATGGACACATAGAAAAGTACAAGGTCATATTTGTGGCCAAGGGTTACTCTCAAGTTGAGGGTATTGACTATGAGGATACCTTTACTCTTGTAGCAAGGTACTCATATGTTAGATCAATTCTTTCTCTAGTTCTGCTGATGGGGTGGAAGATCCACCAGATGGATGTTAAAACAACTTTCCTCAATGGATATATTGAGGAGGAGGTGTATATCGAGCAAACAGAAGGCTTTGATACTTTTAATCAGGATTCTCATGTGTGTAGACTCAAGCGAGCATTGTGCAGACTTGGGCAAGCACCTCATTATTGGTACACCAGGAACGATAACTATATCACTAGTTTGGACTTCCTTAAAAGTGAAGTGGATGCAAATCTCTAGCATATCTTAGTGGAAGGTAAATTGTTGATCATTGTTTTATATGTTGATGACTTGATTTGAACTGGTGATGAACAACTGATAAGATCTTGCAATGAGGACCTTGAAAGAGGGTTTGAAATGAAGGTCATGGGTCTCATGCACTACTCACTCTGATAAGAAGTATGTAAAGGTGATGGGGAACTAATTTTCTCTGAGGGAAAGTACGCCAAAGAGATACTTTAGAGGTTCCACATGGGTAGTTGTAAACCCATGGAGACACCTCTAGCGACCAACTAGAGGAAGGAGGATGCTGCTTCAGGTGACAAAGTTGATGCTACTATTTATTGATATTTGTTGGGTTCAATAATGTATCTTGTGAGAACATGACCAAATATGTGCTATGCAGTCAACAAGCTGAGCCAAATTATGGTTAGGCTAACCAAATTATTTTGGAAGGAAGCTAAGCATGTTATACAGTAGCTCGAAGGCACTACCCAGTTTGGACTATGGTACAGAGAGACAGAGGGAGTGAAGCTATGTGGCTTCATAGATTCAGATTGGGTGGGGAGTCCATCAGACAAAAATAGTACATCGGGTGGAATTTTCAGTGTTTGGTCTACAATGGTTTCTTGGTACAATAAGAAGCAAAGATCCGTGGCACTCAATGCAGAAGAAGCATAATACATGATTTCCAGTCAAGCAACACGTGAGGTGATATGGATGAGAATGATATTTGTTGGATTGCTTGTTCTGATGATGGATCTAATTGTGATCTACTGTGATAATTAGAATTGCATCAAGATTTCTTACAATCATGTTTTTTACGATAGATCCAAGCATATTTATATCCTGAATCACCATTTATGTGATTGTGTGAAGAGGAGAATAATGTTGTTGCAATACATTCTGACAAAGGAACAAAATCTTGATATTTTGAAAAATGCCTTGTCAAGAGGGAAGTTAGAGTTCCATAGGTGTAGGATAGGGGTGGTTGATAATCCCTTTCTTACTCAGAGGGGTGTTGAAAAATGTAGCAAGAAATTCTCAATTTGATTTAGCCTTGATTAAATTGAGAAAATTTGAATTTCCACATCAACAAACAACTTGGATGATGTTAACTTGTGTGACATGGCTCGTGTCACCCATTTTACTCACTAAATTCAAGTTGGAGGATTTAGACTTTAGTTATGCATGAGTGATTACTAATTTGCAGAAATCAAGGTCAGTTATCTCAAGTTGTGTTCAGTTAAACTAGTTCCAACTTTTGGAGGAACTAGTGGAAGGTCAGTCAAGAAGTGGGACTTTACTCAAACTCAATTATCATCTAGTTAACTGATCAATCAACCCAAAATAGTTAGATCATGTAGATAATTTGAGTTTCCCAGTTGAGGTGGAGATTCCGAGGCATTGTAGCATCAATTGTAGACTAGTCTTTATGGTGCAAGTGTTGCATGGAGTCAAATGATCAACTAAAGGAATTTCACAATTAAATTGAGAGAATTTTCTAAATAATAGGGGCTAATTCCTCAAGGAACAATGCAAGGAAATAGGAGATCAAGTTAAGAGAAAATGTTACTAATTTTGGGTCAGAGGCCTTCAGTGAGTAGAGAGATAGCTAATGCACTTGCAGAGTGAGCTTTGTTGATAAAATAAATTGTATTACATCTCTATTTCATTTGATTAATTCAAGAGGCATTGAGGTTTTTAGTTGCTTTCTCTCCACAGATAAAAATACTTGTTACGTGTGTGTTTTTCCCTCTTGCATATATGAATATTTTTTTCTAAATTGTGAATTAGTTTCTACAGAGTAGTAGTGTATATGTGTGTCTTATGATTTTGATTAAAAATTCATGAACAGTTGCAAATCTATAGCATAATTTCTACACACATAATAGTGGAAGATAGTCTTAGTGCAATGGAAAAGAAGAGAAGGAATCTCTCACTGCAGAGCATAAAGAAAATGTTTTTAACATGATTCTTGAATACAGAGGTGTTCAAAATAGCATGGAATTTGAAAGAAAACTTTTGAAAATGCAATAAGAAAATCCTAATTTTATTTTTTCCTTGAATTAGTTGGCTCATTTAATTCGAGTTGAGGGTCTAACTTGAGTCATGTAGAGTGTCTCCTACATTATAGGATCCCTAGTTGAGTTTATTTTGGGTTATAATTATTTAATACAGTCTAACTGATTTGAATTCAGTTAAACTAGTTGCAACTATTGGAGGAACTAGTGGGAGGTCTAGTATCGTGGTGTTGTCTGCAGTGGAGTGTGATGTTGCCTGCAGTGATCAACCAGTAAATTGATGATTCACTCATAAATAACTCATGCATGTCAGATCTAAGAGTTACCCGGTTGAGATTGGAGTCTAGGGACAATATACTATCAATTGTATAATCATCTAAATTATACAAGTGGTGCATGCAGCTAGAGGAAGTCCTATGAGGATCGCACAATTCATATTGATTAATTTACCGAATTAATAGGGGGTTAATTCCCAAGGATATAGTGCAAGGAAATAAGTACTTGGGAAAGAAGAAAATTGTTCAATTATTGGCCTGGGCTTGTCTAAAAAGCAAAGAATTGTAATCTTCTCATATTTTCTGACTAATGCAATATACATATGGAAATGGTTTTTATTTTTGGCTTTCCATGGGAAATTATTGTGTAATTTTTTGATTGAACTATTTTCTTGTATGCTTTGTGATTTTGTGATCATTTAATTGTTTCCACTGATCAGTGGAGTATATTCAAGTCTACTGTTTTAGTAAATTACAATTAGAAGTTTTAATCTACAAGGAAATTTGACATGGTATCAGAGTTGAAATCACTATAGAAGAGGAGAATACAAGTTTGTATTTTGCAGGTGAAATTGAATTTGCAGTATCATACTTCACAGCCAGTAGGATGTCGTTCTACGAATTGAGACTCGAATATGCCCTTGAGGGTAGTTTGAAATTTATTTCTTGGAAGGACATGATGGAGGCAATGTTGGAAGACAACAGGCTTAAGGAATTCATAGACAAAGATATTCCTAAGCCTTCAACAGTTAATGCTCAAGATTTGGCAGAGTGGAGAAAATGTCTTACAAAGGCGAGAAGGATTATCCTAGAAGGAGTTTGAGATCATATTTTCTTAAACCCCCATGGTATGGAGACTCCATATGGCCTTGACAGACCTGTTTTAGAAGAGAAGTGACCACGGGAAGTTGGCACTAAAGGAAAAGATCAAGAAAATCAAGATGAAGAAGGGCAACACAATACCAAAGTACTTGACTAAGTTCACCTAATGTCGGGATGAGCTTGGAAGTGTTTGTGTTACTGTTGAAGAAGATCTCATTAACCTATCACTTCTAGGTCATCCCAAGAGATGGCACAACCACCAGGATTTAGTAAATGGGAGGGAGAAGATACTAGAGTGGGAGGATTTGTGGTCTCACTTGGTGTAAGAAGAGATTCGGTGGAACATCATAGATGGATCCTCATCCAAGCATGATGATGAGGATAATTGTTTCTTAGCGGGAAAGGTGAATAAATGGAAAGGGAAGTCATCCCATTCCAATTCAGTTTCCATTCAGGGCAGCAGGAGGAAGAACATGCAAAAGATTAAATGTTTTCATTGTCACGAGCTGGGACACTATGTCATGAAGTGCCACACACGAAGGCTGGAAAGAAGCCCTGAGTAGGAGTGGAAGTTAAAGCTCTTGCTTCACAATTCGAGATAGATTTCACCCTCATCACTTGCATGGTGACATTAGTGATGGGTAGTGTTGGTATCTAGATATTGGAGCCTTATTCCATATGACCGCAAACAAAGAATTCTTCAATGACTTGGAGGAGAAGGACCTCCAAATGCACATCGAAATGGGAGATTATTGGAGGTATAACACAATTGACATTGCTACTGTTACCTTTCAGAGGGAGTTTGGTTCTCCTCTCACATTAAAATATGTCATGTATTTCTTGATTTTGAAGAAGAATTTGGTTTTAGTTGCCATGTTGGAGGACCATGGCTACGATGTGATATTTAGCAAAGGAAATGCTTTCCTTCATCACATAGCCTCAAGAAAAGTGAAGTGGATGGGGGTTTGGGTGAAGAACCTCAACAAATTGGATGTAGAAGACTGTGTTGCTTTGAGCACAAAAGTAGAGAAGGTGCAGATCTGAGACATCATTGAGTTGTGGCATAAAATATTGGGTCACTTGCACCATGAAGCTTTGAATATCATGCAACAAATTTCTACATGACTTCCCAAGGGTACACTAGAGAAGAAAGAACACATTAGGGGGAATCTTCAGTATTGGGTCAACACTAGTTTTTTGGTACAGTAGGAAGTAGAGGTCAGTTGCACTCAGTTCAATAGAAGAAAAGTACATGGATTCTAGTCAAGCAACTTGTGAGGTTATTTGGAGGAGGAAGATCCTTGTTGGGTTAATTGGTTAGTAGATGGATCGTATAGTGATTTACTATGACAATTAGAGTTGTATCAAAATCTCTGAGAATCCATTTTTTCATGATTGGTCAAAGCATATCGACATTTGGTATCACCATCTACGTGATTGAGTGTAGAGGAGAATCATGTTGTTGGAGTACATTACTGTAGAGGAACAACATGGAGATATTTTGAAAAAGGCATTATTAAGATGCAAATTCAAGTTTCATTGAGGCAGAATTGGGGTAGTAGATAATCATTTTCTTATTGAGAGGCAGTGTTGAAAATGCAACAACAAAATCCTAATTTAATTTTGTCCTTGAATTATATTGGGAATAAAATTGTAATTCCACATCTCATGACAACTTGTATTAGTTAACTAAGTTAATTTGACTTAGTTGGCTCAATTAATTTGAGTTGAGGGTATAACTTGAGTCATGTAGAGTGTCTCCTACTTTATAGGAGCCATGGTTGAGTTTATTTTGACTTGTAATTAATTAATTCAGTGTAACTTAAAGTCATTGAAACTAGTTCCAATTGTTGGAGGAACTAGTGGGAGGTCTAATAGTGTGGTGTTGCCTGCAGTGGAATGTGGTGCTATCTATAGTGATCAACTAGTAAACTTATGATTCACTCATAAATAAATCATGCATGTCAGATATGAGAGTTACCTAGTTGAGATTGGAGTTCGGGGATAATGTACTATCAATTGTATAATCATCTGAACTGTAAAGGTGGCACATGCAGTTAGAGGAAGGCTTATGAGGATTTCACAATACATATTGAGGAATTTACCTAATTAAGAGGGGGATAATTCCCAAGGAAACAACGTAAGGAAATAGGAACTTGGGAAATTATAAAATTAGTTAAGTAATGGCCTAGGCTTGTCTAGGAAACAATGAGACAGATAGAGTTAGTGCATATGTTGCTCAAGCTTAATAAAAGCATTATATTTTTCTCATATTTTCTGACTAATGCAATATACAGATAGCATGGATTTGTATTTGTGGATTTCTGCAAAAATCATTGTGTAATATGTTGATTGAATTCTTTCTCTTTTATGATTCATGATTTCATGATCATTTAATTGTTTCCGCTTACGAGTAGAGTAGATTCAAGTCTATTGTTTTAGTAAATTAAAATCAACAATTTGAATCTATAAGGAATTTCTACAAAAAAAAAAAATTTAATAAGTTTTATGTGGATTTAAATCTCAATAAAGTATGAATTGATAATCTAATTGGACAAATTGATGATAGTCTTAAAAGCGATAGTTGGAGTAAAACAAATGAGTGAAATGGTGGGTGATAAAAAAGAGAATGATTATGATTTTAAATATAAGCCTAATGATGATTTTGAATGTACAAATTATAAGAAAAAAGCAATAGTACCTGATGATGAAAGTGAAGAGAAGGATATGGAAGCTTATGTAGACCAAAAAGATAGCATTGAAACATTTTTTCAGCAATGGAGTCAAGAAGAAAGCATATTTTTCTATAAACAAATATGGTAGAAAGAAGATCAAAAATATGAAGAGAAAGAAGCATAGCGAAGAACACATTTTGAAGATGAATAGTTGTGGTAGAATGCCATGAGTGAAAGAATCTTTGAAGAGGAAGTTGTAGAAAAAAAACTCAGAACAAATACAATAGAATTCAAAGGAAAATTGAAACAATAACATGTGAAGAAATATGGAGTCTACAACAAGAACATGCAACAAAGAATAAAGGAATTTTGATGATATAGAATTTGGAAGATGTTATGAAACCCACTCACAAAAAATATAGAAAATATAGATCAACGACTTCAAAATCAACCTCTTCAAGGGGGAACCTCTTCTACATTACACAAACGAAGAACTATTGCATCATACAAATGACAATACCTCCTTTCTATATATAGGAGTCTAAGGGGTCCTAATACAATCAGAGCCTACATAACAATATTATTGTAAGGGAACAAAAATAACAATAGTGGGCTTATATGGGGCACAATAATAATAATATGGGGATTAAATGGTCACAACAACATAATAAGGGGCTTTCAGTGATAACAAAAAGGGGTTACACTAGTAGTATAGGGACCTAACATGCCCCTCTCCTTCAAAAAGTGGTGTCCTAAACTCTTGAGTAGTTCTTGATGCTTCTGTATACAATTCTCGTCCTCCCGTGTGGAATCATTAGCGGGTAAGCTCTTCCGCTTGATGAGAGACTCCAAAATTGATCAATTTCGTAGTTGTCGGGTTCTTGTTTCTGGGATGGCTTCAGGTTCCAATATGATTTTTCCTTCCTCATCAATTTCCGACAATATTGTTTGAACTGGGAGCTTGTCACCTATAACATTCTTTAAGCATGAAACATGGAAAACTGGTGGAAAACTGGGGGCACTCGGGAAGATGTAGGAAGCTCCAATTTGTATGCCATACTACCAATCTTTTGCAGCACCTTGTAAGGACCACAGTACTTTGGTGATAATTTATTATCCTTCTTAGCTTGCTTGAGGGACATTTTTTTGTATGGTTGTATTTGTAAAAATACCTAGTCACCTATATCAAAACTTCTTTCATTGCGATGTTGATCTACGTGTTGCTTCATTCGATTATGCGCAAAAGTGAGGTTATCATTTTTCTTCTTGATATGTCTTTTTATCTTGAGAGTTTGAGGAGTGGTAATTCCTGCCAATGCATTACAAGATATGGTCGAATTCATTTCTTCTTTCTCTGGGATTGGTTCCTGGTGTATATCCTCCTCTTTTGACATTTCTTGATCGTTTTCTTCCTCCTGTTCACAATCAATGTAAAATAATTTCTTATCAGCACACTTATGACCTTTAGCGTATTTTCTATCACAACTGTAACAAAGGTCATTTTCTCCTTTTTCTTCCAATCGTTGTGGTGTCAACCTTGTAGGTTATGGAAGGCTAGGAGCAACAACACTTCAATCATTATAATTGTGAGTGGTAGGATTTCTTGTTGCCATAATTTTCCTTTCAATTTTTCTTTCCAACCTGAATTCCTTCTCCAATGAATCAGGTTCCCAAAGATGAACCTCATGTTGAATGTTATCCTTTAAAGTCCCTATGGAGACATCAATCCTCTATTTCTCTAGAATATCATCTACCCTTATATTCAATTTTTGGAAGTCCTCTATGTGCTTTACCATTGAGCCCTTTTGTTTGAGATTTATCAATTGGGTAAAGAAGGTGTTTCTCTTTGTATCCTCATAATGTGTTATCATTTCCTCTGTGAAAATTGACAAGGTTACAAGTGGTTTAC
Organism: Pinus tabuliformis; assembly: GCA_031772625.1. NCBI lineage: Eukaryota > Viridiplantae > Streptophyta > Pinopsida > Pinales > Pinaceae > Pinus > Pinus tabuliformis. Next base: position 915,342,903 of record CM062816.1, read on the forward strand.
GATAAAAAAATCTCTTTATACCATAAAAATTGATTCGGTTCTAGATACAAAGATGCAATATGTAGCTTTTGTAACAGTTGCACATCATGTAGACCAAAATATTTCTTCATCTGTAGTATCCATGTTATGGGATCCTTTCCATCAAACTTCCTCATATCGATCTTTGGACTATGGTGGGTATTTAATCCAATTCTAGATTCTATGAAATCATGATTAACATTTATTGTTGACACCGTTTTATTTATTGATTGTTTTTCTTTGGATATATATATATATATATATATATATATATATATATATGTTTATATTTTTTATTTATTTATCTCTCTCTCTCTCTCTCTCTCTCTCTCTCTCTCTCTCTCTATATATATATATATATATATATATATAGATAGACTTGTGTATATTTTGTTTTATTTTATTTATTTTTCTATTAATTATTTTTAATTTATTTTATTTTATTTCCATTAGTTATTTTATTTATCAAATGATCTTGTCTTGATTAGGGTCTTCACTCATTTTTATAATTTTTGACTCCCCTCTTTTAAAGTTTGACTTTGATTATTTATTTATTTATTTAAAAAACTAGCTGTTTAATATAGCGGTTATTTATTAATATTTGTTTTTAATAAATTAATAAACTAATATCACGGTTTAAATATTATTTTCCAAAAACTAGTAATATTTGGTTTTAACAAATTAATTTAAATATTATTTTTCAAAAATTAGCAGTTTAATATAGCCGTTACATATTAATATTTTAATAAATTAATAAACTAATATCATTATTTAAATATTATTTTTCAAGAACTAGTAATATTTGGTTTTAATAAATTAATTTAAATATTATTTTTCAAAAACTAGCCGTTACCTATTAATATTTTTAAATTAATGAAATAATATTATTATTTAAATATTTTTTCAAAAACTAGCCGTTTAATGTAGGCGCTACATATTAATATTTTAATAAATTTATGAACTAATATCATTATTTAAATATTTTTTCAAAAGCTATCCATTTAATATAACTGTTACTTAATAATGTTTGTCTTTAATATATTAATAAATTAATATTATAATTTAAACATTATTGTTCAAATGTAGCCGTTACTTGAAATTATGTCTCTACATTGCTCTTTATTTAAGCATTTGCCATGGTCTGCCTCTTCATCTGGTCCTGATGATGAACCACACTTGTTGGTTTGAAACACGTCGGCCAAAAAAATTCTCTCTTGTAATTTCTACCAAAAGACTTTGTTTAATTCATTATGGATCACAGAAGCTTGAATACAGAAATTTATTTTTTTCTCAGCATGAGTTTCCTCTACTACCTTTTCTTCATTAGGAGGCCTTTCTTGCAATAGCTTTGTCCCACCTTCCTTCAAACCTTCCATGTCTTTCTTCAAATATTCCATGGTTTTAATAAATTAATTTAAATATTATTTTTCAAAAACTAGCCGTTACCTATTAATATTTTTAATAAATTAATGAAATAATATCATTATTTAAATATTTTTTCAAAAGCTATCCATTTAATATAACTGTTACTTAATAATGTTTGTCTTTAATATATTAATAAATTAATATTATAATTTAAACATTATTGTTCAAATGTAGCCGTTACTTGAAATTATGTCTCTACATTGCTCTTTATTTAAGCATTTGCCATGGTCTGCCTCTTCATCTGGTCCTGATGATGAACCACACTTGTTGGTTTGAAACACGTCGGCCAAAAAAATTCTCTCTTGTAATTTCTACCAAAAGACTTTGTTTAATTCATTATGGATCACAGAAGCTTGAATACAGAAATTTATTTTTTTCTCATCATGAGTTTCCTCTACTACCTTTTCTTCATTAGGAGGCCTTTCTTGCAATAGCTTTGTCCCACCTTCCTTCAAACCTTCCATGTCTTTCTTCAAATATTCCATGACTTCCTTCATATATACTTCCCTACCATGGATATTAGCTTCCATGGCACATATAAAACTATTTATGTTAGCTTCGATCACATTCTTCAAATCATCCATCCAGTTTTGCTTACTAGTTGTTTCTATTTTCTTGATTTGAGTCTTTATTTTTCTTGTCTTTAGAAGCTCGATCTTGAATCTATTATATCTCTGAAGTTTCGGATCTCTAAGGTCTAAAATTGCAATTTGCAGTAGCGCTCTACGTCCTCTTTCCAATGCCACCAATCTGATCAAAATTTGATTCTGCAAAAAAGATATATGCCCAATCTCCCAAGATGACCTAATTATATACTTTTCAGTAGAGATAACTTGTAGAAAGTGCCACGTGTCATTGTTTTGACCTTAAGACCTTAAAACAATAAAAAAAAAGTACAGTTCGTCCTCTTTCTGTAACTTCTTACAAAATTTCAATTTGATGCTCAGAGAGAAAATTATGACGATTTTCCCAAGGTCACCTATTTGGGATGTAATTCAGGAGCTTGCAGAAACCCTAAATTCCATGGAACTTGTCTACAATAATATAGAAAAACAAGATCTGAAATTCGAGCTTGAGCTTCCCCAAGATTTCGGCTCAAATGGGTTTTAGTTTCAGAGTCTGAAGCTTCGTAAAAAAAACATTATAGCGAAAATTCCACAATGACCTGTGTGAGATGGAATTCTAGAGTTTGCAAAAACTCTAACATCCTCAGCTCATATCTCCGAACATATAGCGAGACAAGATCTGAAATTTAGACCTAAGGTTCAAAAAGATTTCAGCTCAAATAGGTTTTCTTAGCTTCTGAAACTTTGTAGAGAAAACTTTATATAGAAAATGCTAGGATGACCTGTTTGGAGTAGCAAAACCCTTGAATCCAAAGCTCTCATACCAAATGTTATGAAGCCAAGTCATAAAAATATAGAAAATATAGATCGATGACTTCAAGAGGGGGAAACCTCCTTTACATTACACAAATGAATAGTTATTGCATGATACAAATGACAAGACCTTTTTTCTATATATAGGAGTCTAATGGGTCCCAATACAATCATAGCCTATATAACAATAATATTGTAAGGAAACAACAATAACAATAATGGGCTTCTATGGGGCACAATAATAACAATATGGTGACTACATGGGAACAAAAATATAATAAGGGGGTTGCACTGATAAAAATAAGAGGTTACACTAGTAGTATAGGGACCTAACAGAAGAAATGAAATATAAAATGCAAAATTGTCAAAGTTTTGAGTCATTTTAAGCCTAGCTAAGAGATAGACCAACAAACATATTTGAGCGATGATTGAGTCAATTTATATTGTAAAACTAATAGGCGTAGCTGAGTTATGTTGAGTCATGATTGTGCTATTTTGAGTCATATGGTGGTAATTAAGGATGAGTGTTGGAAATTGTAATTACTCCTCCATGCAGAGTAGTTTAAATTTAGAGTTTGAGTTAACTAGTGTCACTATGAGATAACTGAGTCAAGTGTGATTGATTTAAAGTTCAATATTATTTTGGGAAAAGTCAAATATGGTGTGTGTTTGCATGTTGAAGTTATTTTGAGTGAGACACTAGTTAAAAATTAAATACCCCATGATGAGTTTATTGTAATCAAGTCAACTTTTGTATCAATAGAAGAGCATCAGATCATATTTTTATTGTGTGTGAAATTTTCTACCTTCCCTCCTCTTCCTTTCTATTAGCGATGGCATTTATTATTCTTCACATATCTAATATTTCCTATATTGTACTGCTCAAATATTAGAAGTAACTCACTGAAATCTAAAACAACCAAATTAGAGATAACTAACTAATCTGTCTGAAAAATGTCGCTTATGCGCCTTGTTCACTAATGGCGTCTCTATATCAACCCTAGGTGGATGTACCATTGTTGACTTTTTATTTATTTTTTACATATGGACAACGACTATTATGTTTGAGTGAATATCCTTCGTCTAAGTGATCAGGCATCCTAGATTGACAACACATTGGGTGTTAAGTAGTGGTAGAAGGTCGAGCAACACCACTGTGGTTGAATGCCTCAGTGGAAAGTTTTGTTTTTTATCTTTTTGTTTTCGGTGATAATGGATAGTGATAAAATGAACTTTTCAATTAATTGAAGAAACTACCTATAAGCAAAGAAATAATGATAATACATTCTACATGGGTAATTTGACTTATCTCCTTAAAATAGAAAAATTAGACATCAATGAAGTGCTTATTATATTTTCTATTAAAAAACATTTTCTGCATAACATATACATACTTGAGAATGAAGTGAAAAGTGCCAAAATAAAATATCTTACTATGCTCCAACCAAAATCAAGTTACAGAAGTGATGAACCAATCTATTTTCCTATTACGTCCTTACGTCGACTCCATGGTTCCAAGTGATTGAATTTTACAAGGATGCTATGCTAGGAATATATATCCATATATATACCTCCTATTGTGTATCTCGTTATCAAGACGCGTCCTTTCATTTTGTTACCTAAAATCCCCATATCTAGGGTTGACTAGATTGCACATTTTGTATATTAAAATTAATGGTTGAATTTTCTAACGAACATAAATATACTCTACATGTATGTAAAATTGAAAAATTAACATAGGAATAGCTTTCCCCCCTCAATTATTTTTTACCACCATATTAAATAATAATAATAATAATTACATCCATACATCTTTTACAATCTTAATTCAACTTTTAGTAACTATTAAATGGATAGTAAAATTTTTATCTCCATAAAATATGCTAAAATATTCATAATAATATTCACAAATCAAGAATTAGTATTTATCTCAATATATTTATAAACAAATAACAAAACAAGATTTAATTAATTATAATATTAATAATTTCAAAGAACATTAATAATAATTTTTTTATAATTTAATTATAGATAATTTAATTCAAAATATTAGGTAACATTGAACATTAATTTAACCATGTTTAAATTAATATATTAATATTAATTAATATATTAACATTGCTATTAGTATTATTATTAATTATTATAAATAAATGATCTTAAATGAATTATTAATTTATTAATAAATTAATAAAATTGAATATCGTCAACCATGACTGATTCTGGTCAAACATGCTCAACCATGTTCAAATATGCTCAATCAATGTCAACCATCGTCTACCATGATCAACCATGTTCAATGATGATCTTCCATCGTCAAGCATGCTCCACCATCATCAACCATGGTCATAATGGTTAATCAATGTTTTTACATTAAACCATGATCAACGATGGTTAATAACGCTTGAATATGGTAGACCATGGTTTATGTCTTTATGGGCAACCACAATCAACCATGTTCAACCATGACCAACCATAGTCAACAATGGTCACCCATAATTAACCCCCTTGCCACCTAGGGGGTACAGATGCCTAGTTAACCACTTGTAAATTTGTTACCTATTTGACAAAGTGAATAGATCTAGTTTTGGGAGCATATGGTGTTTGTTTCATGCGAAACAAGTTGTGCCAGATTTAGGATGATGAGCACTATGCATTAGTTTAGGTTCCAAACCATTCTAATGACTTTGATTTTTGAGCATAATTTTGAGCACCTAATCATTCCTCCCCGCTGGAAGCCTTTTTGACCCCAAAAGATAAATTTTAGCTATCTAGCAGGTGAGGGTATATGTCCCTCACCTTTCCAATCTCTATCCATTTAGATTTTTGAGGATTTGTATCCTTGAGCCCACTCGAAGATAATCGACACTTCCCCTTTTCGATGTCTTTGTTTTTCTGTCAAGTATAATGTCTTGTTGAAGCTCATCAAGGAATTCTGGAGAAAAGTCTTCAATAGATGGAATTTGAACATTCGCTCCTTGATATTCAATCAAAGGAGGCTCATACAACCTTAAATTATCAACATTAACAACAACATATTTTTGCATGTATGAAGGAAAATCCAACCTGAAGGCATTGTTACCAATCTTTTCCAAAATTCTGAGTGGACCATATCTAATTGATTTTAGCTTTTTACCTTTTACTTGAAGCCTCTTTTTGTTAATGTGAAGCCAAAATTCATCACCGACTTGGAACTTGTGATCTACACGATGCTTTTCATGCCTTTCTTTGTACTTTCCTTAGCTCCTTTCAAGTTGTTCTTGAAATTTTTGGTGTACCAATTGGATTTGTGCAATGAACTTTCTTGCTTTGTCTATGTCACTATGACCATCAATAGCAACATATTTTCCAAAAATGAAATCCAAAGGAGATTTAGGCAAGTATCCCAAACATGCCTCAAATGGCGATGTTTGAGTTGAAGAATGCTTGGCCCAATTGTAAGCATGTTGAATATAGCGCAAATGTTCATCCCACAACCTAGGATGCTCACTGCAATACCCACGAATAAGATGTATCATTGTTCTATTCACTGCCTTTGTTTGACCATCTATTTTTGGATGAAAAGTTGTACTCTTTTTTAGTTTGGTGTCCATGAATCCCCACAAGCTTGACAAAAAATTCCCAACAAAGAGAGAATCTTGATCACTACCAATGGATGTGCATAATCCAAAATGCACCCATACATTCTAAAAGAATAATTGAGCAGTCTATTAGGTTATAATTTTATTTTTACATGGCATCAAAAAACACATTTTGCTGAACCTATCCACAACTACATACAAATAATCATGACCTATTTTTGACAATGGAAGACCTCCTACAAAATCCATAGAAACACTCTACCATGGTCGTGAAGGAACCAGAAGTGGTGTACAATCTTAACTTCCTATTGCTAGGCTTACTAATTTCACGTAATGAACATCCTTTAATAAAATGAGACACACTTTCAAGCATGCGATCCCAATAACAATACCTTTGTAGTTGTGCCACTGTCTTACTTACATATAAATGACCAGCAATAAGAGAAGTATGTACCTCTCTTATGATGTTAACTCTTTCACCCTTTGGAATACAAATCTTGCCAAGATGGTACAACAAGTTATCATGCAAATGATAATCCAATTCCTCTACTTGGTTACCTTGACTCAAGCTTGCATAAACATCTTGAAAGTCATTTTCTAATGCATATTGCTCAATATAACTTTCATGCAAAACAAAATTATGCATGAGTAAAGTAGTTGCACTAACAATAGTCCTAGAAAGCATATCAACAACTTTATTGTAAATACCTTTCTTATACCTGATTACCAAGTGGAATTGTTAAAGAAAACCCATCCATCGGAAGTGCCTTGATTGCTGCAACTTTGATTGAGATTGCAAGTATTGCAATGGTTGATGATCAATGTGAATGATTGTTTCCTTACCCATCCAGTAGTGTTTCGACGTTTTCACACGTTGCACTAATGCATACAATTCCTTGTCATATGTAGGATAGTTAATCACTACACCATTAAAAGTTTTTGAATGAAAACAGATAGGCTTACCATGTTGCATGAGGACTGTACCCATGGCATAGTCACTAGCATCTGTCTAAATATCAAATGACTGTCTCAAGTTTGGAAGTGCAGGTACTGGAGCTGAACTGATATTTTTCTTCAATGCACCAAAGGCCTTTCGTTGTTTTCCTCCCCACTAAAAAACCTTTTTCACACTTGTTAATGCATGCAAAGGAGATGCTATAAGAGAAAAGTTAGCAATGAATTTCCTCCAATATTGGGCTCCTCCCAAAAAACTCCTTACTTCAGTAACTCTCTTGGGCCTTGGCCAATTCAAAATGACATCAACCATGGAGGGATCTATTTTCAACACACCTCCTCCAACAATATGACCCAAGTAAACTAAATAAGTTTTTCCAAACTCACACTTTGACATCTTAATATAGAATTGTTCTTTTTTCAAGACATCAAGTACTTTTCTCACATGCATACATGTTCATCACAAGATTTAATGTAAATTAAGATGTCATCTAAGTATACTATAATGAACTCATCAAGAAATGGCCTCATCACATCATTCATCACATGCATGAATGTAGTAGGAGCATTACATAAACCAAAAGGCATAACTAGCCATTCAAACAAACCTTGTTTTGTTTTGAATCTTTTCTTCCAAATGTCTCCTTCAGATATCCTAATTTGATGGTAGCCACTCCTTAAGTCCAACGTAGTAAAATACTTTGCGTCTTTCATTTGGTCAAGTAAATCATCTATTGTAGATAGTGGGTAATAGTTATTTATCGTAATTTTGTTCAATGCACAGAAGTCCACACACATGCACCATGTTACATCTTTCTTTGGAACCAATACAATAGGTGAACCACATGGCAAGGAAGATGGCTTGATGCTCCCTTTATCCAACAACTCTTGAATTTTCTTGTTAATTTCTGCACTTTCCATCATTGACATCCTGTACATGCAAATGTTAGGAAGAAGACAACCTTACTACAACTGTATCTCATGTTGGATTCCTCTCTTGGGAGGTAATCCATTTGGTTCCTGAAACATCTCATCATATTGGTTAACTACATCAACTAATTCAGATTTCAATTTTGAATCACAACCTTTAAAAGCTTCATTATCAACATCATTCTTTGGTTTGATCATTAGAAGCACACAAAATTTTGCTTGAATTCACTAGTCTTTTCACTTGCCCCACATTAACAAGGGAAAGATTTAGTTTCTTGCTATGAGTTCTCACAATATATTCTACTCCATCTTTGAACAAATCATATTTTTTATCATGTCTATGGAAGATTGCTTTTCTATCATAAAGGGACGGGTTGCCCAAAACTATGCCACATATATCTAATGGCACAACATCAAGCTCCACTTCATCTATGAAATTTGCAGTAATGGCAAATTTTTGTTTACACTTTCTAGTAACCTACAATTGTTCATCGTTACACACCCATCCAAGTGGATATGCTTTATGATGTGGAATTGTTTCCAAGTTTAAAATTTTGATAATGTTTTCAGAGATAAGATTGGCTTGAGAGCCACCGTCGAAAAGTGTATCAATCTTGTTATGTTTTGAGATCACCCTTATGTGGAAAAGTTCTATCCTCCTCTTTTCATTTGGAGTTTCACTTTTTGAATTTGAAGAACTAGAGATAGAAATGGATTCTTTTCCTTTTATAACCAGGGCTGTGATTTTAGTTTCATCACTCGAATCAGATCCCAAATCCTATTAAGTAGTTGCAATTGTCTTTTGTTTTCCCTTGTTGTTGATTTTTTTTGGTTTCATTTCGGGATGAAGATTCCAACAATGAGCTTCATCGTGACCCTATTTGGAACAATTTTTTCATGTTAATTTCTCTCCTTATTTTTTTGATAGATTCATTTTATCTTTCACTTCCCTTTGAAACAATTTTCTTTTCTTTTACTCTCAAATGGATTTTTACTACCTTCTTCTAGATTTTTTTTCCCTCTTGCCTCAGGATGAGTGTCATGCACACACACATCATCTAGATTATTGGGATTAAAAATTAAGATAGTATGCCTAAGGTAACTTTGTAAACACCCTACCTACTTCAGCAACGTGTCTTCTAATTGCAAATCTACACCTAACATTAAAGACCTTTTTCTGAATTCTTGGGTGTAATCTTTCACATTTTTACCTTTAAGCTGTCTAAAGTTCTGCCATTTCATGATAGATTTCCACATATAATCTAGAGGGTAGAATTGTCTTTTTATTACAACAATGAAATCAATCCAAGAAATTGAGATCTCGTCATGTTTTTTTATCTCCTCTTCAATCTTTGATTCCCACCATACTAGTGTTTCCCCCTCCATTCTCAAGGAAGCTAACTAAATCTTTATGTCATCCTATTGAAGGTTTTGAATTCTGCAATAGACTTCCAATTGACAAATCCAATTATCAATTTTCTTTGCATTCACTTCACCATTATGCATGGGCAGCTCAAATTTAACATCAATTTTTAAAAAAGGTGATTTACCAGTTCCTTTTGAAGTATGATGATGAGTATGAGTAAGGGTTGCGTTAGTGGAAGAGGGTGAAGATGCTTGTGAAGAAGAAGATGAAGAAGATGGTGGAGAGGGTGGATGTTTGTCTCAATTTTCATTACCTCCTCTTGAAGAACCTTCTCCTTTGGAGGTTTGGAACTTTCACCTTGTAGCCTCATATTCCTCTCTTCATAGAGGACCTTCACCATCTTCGTCATATCAAAGAAAGCCTTCCTGAAGACCTTCTCATCTTCTGTCATGTTTGTAGGTTCTCATTCATGAGACCTATTCTTTGGAGTCTCAACTACAACTTGAGAACGAACTGGTGTTGGAGATTGTGGCAACCTTTCCCTCCTTCCCCTTGACCCAACTTCAGGGCTTCCAACCAGCTTCCCTTCTCCTCTTTTGATTTTTAACCTTGTAAGCATGACATAAACTTGCAAACAGTTAAATACTTCTTAGATAAAGAAAACCCGATGCTCTGATACCAAAATGATTTGAATAAGAATATTATATTTTTGTGCTAAGATCCTCCTCATATGAGAAACAAAATGGTTTCATTTTGATTAAGGATTCATGAGTTTTGCAAGTGTAAAATGCATTTTTATGTTAATTTTATCAGCAATTTTAACATAAATACGAGATTGGACATCAATATAAAAAAGTATATAACATCACCCAAAACACATCAGAACATGAACATGATGAAGGACTTCACCCCTCCTATTCCACGTCTCCTTGGTCCAGCCTCCAATGGCTTGGGCCTCTCTATTATGCTCAAAAGTGTTAAACTATGTGTTTATAATGCTCAAATGCTTCTTAAACCTGCTCCAATGAGTCCATAATGTTGAAAAATGGCTACCTAGGCTCTTTCTATATCCCATTTGGTCGAAAAATGGAGAAGTTATGACCTCTCCTAGTTTTCCCACTATCCGCTCTACATTTTCCCCAAAATTCGGCATCATCCTACAAGTTTTCCTGGCAAGTGCTCTAACTGAGCAACATTTTTGCTAGAAATCAGGCGAATTTTTCGAAACTTTAAAATGTCCTCTAATGCTTAAGTTTTGAAAATTGTAGCCACGTGGGGGGCCACGTGCCTAGGGGCTAAGGCTAACGACCTGCCCCTGCCGGTCGGGCCCCCCACCCCACCACCCGCATTTTATTCACATGGCTGGTGTTGATAATGATTATGGTGATGGTTAAGGTTTGTGGTCTTGGCTAACCCTTAACCATGGTCTGTCGACCAAGGTTGGGGGTTAGCCATGGTCCCACCCCCCAAATAAAAAACAATTCAACTTTAAATTTAACTGCCTTCCCCTTTTAGTTAAGAAACAATGTGCGACTGTGATGGTTAGTGCTTGATCTATGATGTGGGAGGTCATAGGGTCAAGCCCAACCTACTCCCTATCTGCCATACAAATTTTAATATGCCATTAGGAGGACACATGGCGGCATTAGGCTTAGCCACATGTCACCTCCTCATTGGCCCAAAAAAACACGTGGACTAATAAAATGAAACCAACAAACAAAATATTCTAAGAATATTCCAAGAATACTCCAAGAATATTCCCCTTGCCACCTAGGCTGTACGGATGCCTAGTCAACATCCCTATCATCCACCTGCAAATTTTTTACCTATTTTACAAAGTTGACATATCGCGCTTCTAAGAGCATACTATGTCTATTTCACGTTAAACGAGTTGCACTAGATTCAGGATTATGAGCACTACGAAGTCATTTAGGTTCTGCACCATTATGACAAATTTGATCATTAAGCATAATTTTGAGCACTAGATCATAATCCCTATGTTTATTATTCCTTTGGTTTATAATATTGATCATGGTGAACCATGGTCCAATGTCGCATTGTGAAAAATATTGTCTCAATATGAGAATCAACCATGTTCAACCATGGTCCAATGTCGCATTGTGATAAAGATTTTGTCTATTTGAAAACCAATCATGGTCAAGCATGGTCAACCATCGTCCATTGTCACATTTTGAAAATGATTGCCTCAATATTAAAATCAAACACAGTCAACCATGTTTATTTTAGTGTTTATAATATTTATCTTAATGTTTATATACCTTGGGTTTATAATATTAGTCCCTTGGGTGTAATATTATTCAACCATGGTCAACCATGTTTTATAAAATCAATCGTGGTCAACCATGGTCTAACATCGTATTTTGACAAATATTGTCTTAATATTAAAATCAATAATTGTCTCAACCATGGTCCAATGTCACATTGTGAAAAGAATTTTCTTAATATAGAAATAAACCATGATCAACTATGTTTATTTTAGTTTTATAATAATTAACTTAGGGTTTAGAAACCTTGGGTTTATAATATTGGGCCCTTGGGTTTAATATTATTCAACCATGCTCAATTGTGGTTAATCGTGTTTGATAAAATCAATCATTGTTAACCATGGTCAATCATGGCCAACATTGGTCAACCATGGTCAACCATGTTTTATAAAATCAAACATGGTCATCCATGGTCAATCATGGTCAACCATGGTTGATTGTCACATTGTTACAAATATTGTGTTGCTATGAAAATCAACCATGGTCCAACGTCACATTGTGACAAGGATTGCATCAATATGAAAATCAACCATGGTGAACCATTATCAACCATGTTTATCTTAGTGTTTATAATATTTATCTTAGCGTTTATATAACTTCAGTTTATAATATTAGTCCCTTCATTTTAATATATTCCCTTGGGGTTTTAGTATTAATCCCTTATGTTTATTACTCCCTTATGTTTATAATATTAATCCCTTGAGTCTATAATAGCAATCATGGTCAACCATGGTCAATCATAGCCAACCATGGTCAACCATGGTCAAATGTTGCATTGTGACAATGATTGTCTCAATATGAAAATCAACCATGGTCAACCATAGTCCAATGTCACATTATGATAGATTGTCTCGATATGAAAATCAATCGTGGTCAAGTATGGTAAATCATGGTCCAACATTGCATTATGAAAAGGATTGTCTCAATATGGATATCAACCTTGCTCAACCATGGTCAACCGTGTCTATTTTAGGGTATATAATATTTATCTTAGAATTTATATGCCTTGGGTTTATAACTTACATCACATTATGATGAAGATTGTCTCAATATGATAACCATCATCAACCATTGTAAATCATTGTCAACCTTGGTGAACCATAGTCAACCATGTTTTATAAAATCAAACATGGTTATCCATGGTCAATCAAGGTCAACTATGGTCGAAGGTCACATCGTCACAAAGATTGTGTTGATATAAAAATCAACCATGGTCCAATGTCACATTGTGACAAGGATTGTCTCAATATGAAAATCAACCATGGTCAGCCATTTCCAATGATTTTTATTTTAGTGTTTATAATATTTATCTTAGGATTTATATACTTTGAGTTTATAATATTCGTCCCTTAGGTTTAATATTATTCCCTTGGTTTCATAATCCCTTTGGGTTTTAGTAGTAACCCCTTTAGTTTATTATTCCGTTGGGCTTATAATATCAATGCCTTGGGTTTATAATATAAAACATGGTCAACCATGGTACAACATCACATTATGGCAAGGATTAACTCGATATGAAAATCAATCATGGTTAACCATGGTCAACCATGGTGTAATGTCGTATTGTGACAAAGATTCCCTCAATATGGAAACCTACCATGGTCAACCATGTTTATTTTAGGGTTTATAATATTTATCTTAGGGTTTATATACCTTGGGTTTGTAAATTTTATCTCGTAGGTTTATAATATCAATCATGGTCAACCATGTTTTATAAATTCAATCATGGTCAATCACAGTCTAGTCTCGCAATGTGACAAATATTGTCTCATTGTGAATGTCACATTGTCACAAAGATTATGTTGGTATGAAAATCAACCATGGTTAAGCATTGTCAACCATGGTCTAACGTCGCATTGTGACAAGGATTGTCTCAATATGAAAATCAACCATGTTCAGCCATTGTCAACCATGTTTATTTTAGGGTTTATAATATTTAACTTGGGGTTTATATACCTTCATTTTATTATATTAGTCTCTTGTTTTTAATATATTCCCTTGGGTTCATAATCCCTTGTGGTTCTAGTATTAATTCCTTGTAGTTCTATTATTAATTCCTTGGGTTTAGTATTCCCTTGGGGTTATAATATCAATCCCTTTAGTTTATTATTACCTTAAGTCTATAATATCAATCATGATCAACCATCGTCAATCATGGTCGAATGGCGCATTATGACAATGATTGTCTCAATATGAAAATCAACCATGGTTAACCATAGTCCAACGTCACATTATGACAGATTGTCTCGATACGAAAATCAATCATGGTCAAGTATGGTCAACCATTGTTCAATGTCACATTGTGACAAAGATTATCTCAATATGGAAATCAACCATGCTCAACCATAGTCAACCATGTTTATTTTAGGGTTTATAATATTTATCTTAGGGCTTATATACTAGGTTTATAGTCTACGTCGCATTGACAAATATTGTCTCAATATGATAATCATCATCAACCATGGTCAATCATGGTCAATCACTGTCAACCTTAATCAACCATAGTCAATCATGGTCAACCTTGATCAACCATTGTCAACCAACTTTTTTAAAAATCAATCATGGTCAACCATGGTCGAATGGTGCATTGTAACAAAGATTGTGTTAATATGAAAAGCAATGATGGTTAAGCATGGTCAACCATGGTCGAACGTCACATTCTAACATGCATTGTCTCAATATGAAAATCAACCATGGTCAATGACATTTATTTTATTGTTTATAATATTTATCTTAAGTTTTATATACCTTGGATTTATAATATTTGTCCCTTAGGTTTAATATTATTCCCTTGGGTTCATAATCCCTTGGGGTTTTAATATTAATCCCTCATGTTTGTTATTCCCTTGGGTCTATAACATTAATCTCTTGGGTTTATAATATCAATCATGTCTACCATGGTCAATCAAAGCCAATGATATTCAATCATGATCGAATGTCAAATTGTGACTAAGATTGTCTCAATATGAAAAATCAACCATGGTCCAACATCACATTGTAACAAAGATTGTCTTGATATGGAAATCAATCATGGTGTAGCATGGTCAACCATGGTGCAATGTCGCATTGTGACAAGGATTATCTCAACCATGTTTATTTTAGGGTTTATAATATTTATCTTAGGGTTTATGTATAGTGGGTTTATAATTTTCATCCCTAGTGTTTATTATTCCCTTGGGTTTATAATATCAATCCCTTGGGTATATATTATTCATATGGTTTATAATATTAATCTTTTAGTTTAATATAGATCCACTAGGTTTGTAATCATGGTCAACCTCAATCCGACGTCACATTGTGAAAAAGAATGTATCAATATGAATATCAATCATGGTCACCCATGATTGTTTTAGGGTTTATTATATTTATCTTAGGTTTTTATACCTTGAGTTTATAATATTGATCTCTTGGATTTAATATTATTCTTTTGCATTTATAATCCCTTAGGTTTTTAGTATAAATCCCTTGAGTTTATAATTTCCTTGGGTTTATAATATCAATCCCTTGGGTTTATTAATCTAAAGGTTCATATTCTTAAAATATAATATCGTTTATAGACTTTTTAATATTAGTCCTTTGGTTAAATATAAATCTTTGAGTTTAATTAATTAATAATAATTACTATAAATTATTAAGAAAATTATTTATTTTAATTATTTTTAATATAAAACATTATTAGTTAAGTATAAAACATGTTTTATATTTATAAAATATTATTAGTTAATTATATTTATTATTATTATTATTAAATAATAATAATAATTAATTAATTAATTATATTTATATTTATATTAAAAATATTTAATAAAAATAATATTAATTATTAATAGTAATAATATTTTTATGTAATTTATAATCTTTCCCTTACGGACCACCAGCGGGTTATTACAGGTGGCGTGGTTTTCCTTGATAACGGTGATGAGTCAAACCGACATTCGCGGATAGCGCCCAGAGATGGCTGTCCTCACTGTTGGTTTGACACCTGAGTTTGATAGGTTTTGCCACCTTCGAGGAAAATTTATAATCTTTCCCGTATATCAACCACATATGCTAGAATATAGAAATTATAGCTTCTAAATGCCCGTAATTTTTATGTCGGGGTGCGGCCAAAGCGTTTTTTATTCATAGGCGTGTGGTTGTTTGGAATCAAAGGAATGGAACGATGCTGGATCATGAAACTAATGCAGTTATTTAATTTTATGTCGAGTAACGGCGAAGGTGATATTAGAAACCCACAATATTCAACATGGCATGAGTTGGCTAACGATCGTAAAATCGTCAAAACTTGCGTGGGTTACTGCATAGTAGTTTATCCTTCACGGCTCAGTTGGCCACCTAGCAAATGACTACGCGGCTATGCTGTCGTTGCTGCCGCCACGCCATGCTCTGCGAAGAACAGTGGACAACCACACGCAAATTCGACGCGATCGAAAATGTTTGATGAAAACCTACGCGACTATTCATGTGTTACTCATGATAATCAGAGTAGCATTAAATATTAAATATATTGGTGTTGAGGATTTCTGGAATTTTGTGTGTATGGTCTGAAAAGCTTAATATTTTAGGTGAACGCTTTATCTCAACACTTTATCTATTTTCAGAAACAAGAAGCATGAGGGAGTTCAAAGATAATAAGAGTGTTTAACTACATTATCATGGTGAAAAGAAAGAAATAGAATTTAAAATTAATTGAAACTATAATGAAATAATATATATAATGATTCAAAGTCTAATTAAAACAAGGGCAGCTGCGAGGCAGCGAGTCCCTGCATCAAGTTAACATTTAAGGTCTACTGACTCCCGGGCACATGAGTTTGTGAAGATGCGTTGGTTGATCCGGAGACATGGCCACTACTGGCCTATGGTCCTGTCAGATTGCATAGAACATGCTAAAAGCTGCGATGCTTGCGGATGTGGATAGAGAAGTGATTCTGGTTGAGGCGATCAAGGGAATGGTGAGAAGCCACAATGCACATATGTATCCTAAGAAATAGAAAGCGAAACAGCAGCAGCAAAAATAAGACATGATCAGTCATAGAGAGTAACTGAGCTTATACATAATGCAGAGGAAGAAAATCTTATACATCGTGAGCCATACAAACTGTGTAGAGCCAGAGATGCATCTATATATGTACAATAGACAACGAAACACATATGTACAGAGAATCCTACTAGGTCGCAGAGGAACAATGTCTGTATGTCAACGTGATCACTGATGAATGGATAAACATTGTGCAGTCTATAAGAGATATACACCGAAAGCAATAGCAACGTCCCTTGAGAAACGAAGATCAAAACAGAGAGACTTCCTGACAGACTTTCTATGGTGAGAGTCATACCATAAAAAACTACAAACTTTATATGCTAGAACAAATTCGTATGTCAAGATTTCCTTGATAGAGAGTAACTGAGCTTATCATGTCAAAATACATATCACTAGAATTGTGATGCCATACATATCTGAGTACTGAGATCATTCATAAGCTTATAAGGCTAAGACACATGCTACTGAGATATACGTCAAATACCACATATATATTGCATAAGCTATAGACCACCCTTCCTTTGTAATGAACACAAAGGTGCTGAGATCGAAGCTATACATGGCAATGGCACACAAAGACGAAGGCAAGCTCCTAAAGCTGCTTCTGAGAAGGGCAGGGCAAATCAATGTCGAATCAATGTCGAAGGATCCCAAAACGGTAAATAAGGCAAGCTCCTAAAGCTGCTTCTATATGAGTCTTCCAACTATGTGTCCTAGACTTGAAACTAAACAGTGAATTCTCAACCATGGTGTCTTGTCACTAGATAAAAAAGAGAATGCTCAACAATGGATAACAGATCACTACTCTGTATTTTATGCAAATATATGAGTCTTCCAACTATGTGTCCTAGACTTGAAACTAAACAGTGAATTCTCAACCATGGTGTCTTGTCACTAGATAAAAAAGAGAATGCTCAACAATGCCTTGCGGATCTTAAATTCGACAAGTTTATTTATGCTGGTCTCTGTAAGATTACAGTCTTCATTAGGATTTATTTTCATGGTAACTGACATGGTTGTAGAGGAACATGTCAGTCGACCTGTGTTAATGTTATACATAATGCAGAGGAAGAAAATCTTATACATCGTGAGCCATACAAACTGTGTAGAGCCAGAGATGCATCTATATATGTACAACAGACAATGAAACACATATGTACAGAGAATCCTACTAGGTCGTAGAGGAACAATGTCTGTATGTCAACATGATCACTGATGAATGGATAAACATTGTGCAGTCTATAAGAGATATACACCGAAACCAATAGCAAGGTCCCTTGAGAAATGAAGATCAAAACAGAGAGACTTCCTGACAAACTTTATATGCTAGAACAAATTCGTATGTCAAGATTTCCTTGATTTGTACAGATTGAGAATTTGATTGTCAAGACATGATCAGTCATAGAGAGTAACTGAGCTTATCATGTCAAAATACATATCACTAGAATTGTGATGCCATACATATCTGAGTACTGACATCATTCATAAGCTTATAAGGCGGCCAAATTGGCAATGACTGCCAACTGCAAATGTGTATTTCAGTAAGGAAGTATCATTCAGAAACCTAAACTTTCCAAGCCCAAAATAATAGCTAATGCCTTGACCTTTAACAAGTGGACACAGAGACCCTTATACCCAAAATTTTCTCTCCAGTCGAAACGTGAAGGAACCATCAATCATTTATGCGAAATAATGAAACGATAATCAAACATTCTAACTGTTTATTTCTGTTATAGAAGAATCAATCAGAAACCCTAGAAGTCTAAAATAACGGCCGGGCCATCTTCAGGGCTGCTACCTTTACAGTTAAACCCAAAATGCTTTCATTTCTTTATGCAAATAGAGGTTTGAGAAATAATAAGGAGATCAATCAAACACTCAGTCTATAGACCACCCTTCCTTTGTAATGAACACAAAGGTGCTGAGATCGAAGCTATACATGGCAATGGCACACAAAGACGAAGGCAAGCTCCTAAAGCTGTTTCTGAGAAGGGCAGGGTAAATCAATGTCGAAGGATCCCAAAACGGTAAATCTTCCTGTGGCATGCTAGCGTATTCTATGATCACTGGATAACAGATCACTACTCCGTATTTTATGCAAATATATGAGTCTAGATATCAGCAACAATCTATTATTATAAAAATGCATACATTACGTGTCAAGCTTTGAATTTCATTCCATGTGAGATCAAACGTGAAGATGCCTGGCTGGTTATTTGGGGTATCTAGCACCATTTTGTTGATGCCTGGTACGGTTGTTAAGCGAGATGGATAAAACACTGAATTTGATACGATATTTGTTCCTATCATAAGGTCTGGTGATTCCCTACAGATAGGAACACCATCTTTTGTTATTTGAACAGAGCAATCAATGTAGTCAGCTCCATCTCTTATTGCAGCCTGATAGGCAATATCCGTACAACCTGGGTAGTCACCGCTAGCTCCATTGTGAGAAATTATTAATGGTTTTCCTGGAACCACCAGTTGAAGCACAGTTAATGTTAGCAGTCCATGTACAGTACTCCAGAATTTCAATATTTCCAGCAGCAACTATATCAGAGAGCTAAACGACGCAGTTAAAAAATGACTAAAAGGCAAGCAGGATATGAAGTGAACTGTGCACCTGCTTTGGAGGATGTACTGACATTGCTCTGAGCATAGCAAGCTGTATTGTCATTAATCCACAGAAATCCAGTTAGGTTATAGTTTTAAGAATCTTGATCAACAAAGAAATATATTCAGAAAGAGATACATACTTATTATTATAAAAACATTCTGGCCTTGACAGACATAAGAAGAATTATAGCCCTACATGGGTAGGGGATTGTACAAATTGATGGAGGTTAAGTAGCAAGAAAGCCATACCTATAGCCTCTGACGCTGTTACAGAGAAATCGGTTAGGATGCCATCAACTGTGAAATTCTTGTTGTCCACGAATTGAAGATATTCCCTTATTGGATCATAGTTATAGCTCATGCCATATTCATCATTGGCAAAATTAGCAGCAAATATTTCCAGCCCTGCAGAGTGTGCATCTTGTACAATACTTGTAGGTGCTTGTAAATATAAGTTTGTACCGACAGGCCAAATGTAGTCCTTTGGAACCATGATTCCAGCAGCAAATGTCTTCACAAAACGAGGGAACCATATGTTGCATTCGTTGATGGGTCCACATCTTCTTTGCCCAGAAGCATCAGTATTAGCTTTGTCTTGGTTTTTCTAAATTGTGGTGCAATGGCTTGCAAAAACCCAACCTCGGTGGAAGAAATGTAGTTCAAAGTCATTGATTTTGATAGAGATATCACAGATGATGACATGCTTAAGTTATGTTTTTCATAAAACATGGAGTACTGCCACATATCAAGAAAAATTTAAGTATCAAAGATGATGAAAAGAAACAAAACAGAGCATAAGAGAAATCATTCAAAACTACACCCACAAAAGAATCTTGGTACTTTCTAGAAAAAGAATCACTAAAAGTCCACAACTGCGAAATGGAACATTAGATGTGGGCATTAGAAATATATACCTGTACATTCAACCAAAATGCACCGGGTTGATATTGACTTATGTTTTCCTCATAGCAAGCTGTATTGTCATTAATCCACAGAAATCCAGTTAGTTTATAGTTTTAAGAATCTTGATCAACAAAGAAATATATTCAGAAAGAGATACATACTTATTATTATAAAAACATTCTGGCCTTGAAAGACATAAGAAGAATTATAGCCCTACATGGGTAGGGGATTGTACAAATTGATGGAGGTTAAGTAGCAAGAAAGCCATACCTATAGCCTCTGACGTTGTTACAGAGAAATCGGTTAGGATGCCATCAACTGTGAAATTCTTGTTGTCCACGAACTGAAGATATTCCCTTATTGGATCATAGCTATAATTGTAGCTCATGCCATATTCATCATTGGCAAAATTAGCAGCAAATATTTCCAGCCCTGCAGAGTGTGCATCTTGTACAATACTTGTAGGTGCTTGTAAATATAAGTTTGTACTGACAGGCCAAATGTAGTCCTTTGGAACCATGATTCCAGCAGCAAATGTCTTCACAAATGTTAAATTTTTTACGAGGGAACCATATGTTGCATTCGTTGATGGGTCCACATCTTCTTTGCCCAGAAGCATCAGTATTAGCTTTGTCTTGGTTTTTCTAAATTGTGGTGCAATGGCTTGCAAAAACCCAACCTCGGTGGAAGAAATGTAGTTCAAAGTCATTGATTTTGATAGAGATATCACAGATGATGACATGCTTAAGTTATGTTTTTCATAAAACATGGAGTACTGCCACATATCAAGAAAAATTTAAGTATCAAAGATGATGAAAAGAAACAAAACAGAGCATAAGAGAAATCATTCAAAACTACACCCACAAAAGAATCTTGGTACTTTGTAGAAAAAGAATCACTAAAAGTCCACAACTGCGAAATGGAACATTAGATGTGGGCATTAGAAATATATACCTGTACATTCAACCAAAATGCACCGGGTTGATATTGACTTATGTTTTCTGGTCGAAGCAATGGATATAAATTGTCAAATGCATAAGAGCGGGATTGGATTGACTGAATTGCTGCAAAAAATTGAAGCATGAGATTCTTGTAATTATTTAAATTCATCAAAATCAAGAAATCCCACTACGAAAGTATAGATTCCCCTTTTTAAATCTCCATCAACTATAATATCTATTTGACCTTGGCTATGAAAAGGTCACACTAAGTATTTTCTGTTATTATAAGAGGGCCTCGGAGAGCCGGTTAAAATAAACCTGGACCATGGCATTACTGCATGCAAATAGTAGGCTCGAATTTGGCGTTTCGATCATTCCTATGAAATCTTTAACTGAATTGCACAATGCACCGACATTAAGATCAGAGTCTCTCTCAGAAAATTACGCCAGGTAAAAGAAACGAACATAAATACTGGCTTAAAATTTAAAGATTCACACCAGGAAAAACGTGAACACGAATATTTCTTTACTAGTCACTGTAACTGTGATCCAAATCAGAGAGACCCAAACTTCTTTCTGTTCCTTGTCACTGCAACTGTGTCTAGCCCTAAAGCTCTTCGTTGCTCCTTGTGAACACGAATATTTTCGATTCTCAAATGGACATGAAAATTTAAAGATTCTTTCCAGTAAAATTAAAAGAATTTTGCCAGAAAAGACACGAATACGAATATTTTCGATTCTCAATCTGACTTGAGAATTTAAAGATTCTTCAGAGTAAAAAAATCGGTTCTCGTACCGAACTGAAATTTTAAAATTCTTTCCAGTAAAATTTAAAATTAAAGTCAAATGGACTGAGAAAGAAAATCTACAGGTGAATTTGTAAAACAGCTTTAAAGGCAATGCAAGGGCATTTTCAAAGCACCGCAAAGTTACGTCCAAACCAGGAATTTAAATCATGCCGCAGTTCACCTTCTTTTCCATTACGCATACTCCAACTGTGATTCTGGAGGGGGAATCGCCCGCATCCATCCCCATCTTTCGCAATTCCACAGATTCGAAACAACAACTTGAATCCTCTGTTGTTTCTGCAGCTGGTGCCTTCGCATCTAAAGGCCCTTCCCTGATATTAACAGTATATAACACTATAAAAAGCCAACCCTCGAAAAAATTAAGAGAACCTCAGGGATTTTGTGGACAAAATTGATGAAACCACACCCGAGAAGCCAACCCTCGAAAAAATTAAGAGAACCTCAGGGATTTTGTGCAGAAAATTGATGAAACCACACCCGATTTAGTAAAGGAGGAAGAGGCCTTTTAGAAGGGAAGAAATCGCGCGTAAACCTGTTATGAGAAAGGACGCAAGGAGTAGCATTATAACGCTCCAACAATGAAAATATATGAAAAAGGGGAAAACAAAATTTTATAACCAATTTAATATATAATATAAAATTAAGTTTCAATTATTTATAATAACAACTTCGCTTACATGCATTTTGACAGATGTTGTCTTGCTTGCTCTTGAGGCTCAGCTTGTACTCCAGGGAACGGCCTCCCACTTCCTGAACTTCGAAAATGAGAAAGAAGACGTGTGGCCTTGAAGCCTCAGTACCCGCAACGAAGGTGTCGTCTGCTGCACCAGCCATGCCCATGGAGGCTCAGTATGCGCCGAGCAAGTGACATTTGCGTTGTCTTCGTAAGTTCTGTGACGGCTGTAAGCACTTTTAGCAAACACTGTGTCAGTCTGGTCTCTGGTTCAAAAGCCAGCAACTAGCAGAACAGTGACTGAAGTTGATGTTAGTGAGATTTGTGTTATATTCGTAAATTCTGCCTCTGTGTCACAGCTTCTGGTACTGTGCTTCACTCTGTTCGCTGTTCGAACAGCTTGTACCACAAGCTTTGAAGAAAAAAAGTGAAAAAGAAAACGAGCAATGGCTATGCCCAGTTCAGCGACTGCCGGTGGCGCACAAATGGTTCCGGCAACCCCTTCTTTTGCCGGAAAGTTTGACATTTTGAGGCGACCCGGCTTTGGCAATTCTGGACAGCCTATTTCCCTCTTGGCAAATCATTAGGGTTCGGTTTCAGAACAAGGAGTTGTTCCATGCCTCTGTGTCAGGGCTTCTGGTACCGTGCTACGACTAGCGGTGGTGCATTCTCCACTGCACCCTGCAAATTATTAAGCGATACATATTTTCTCCACGGCAACCTGCAAATCATTAAACAGGAAGAGAGCCATACTATATTATTGAGCTGGGTAATACTTGGCTTAACTGCAAGAATGCTCAGAAATGTAACAATAGCAGCTATAGGTGACTGGTTCGCTGGCTCAGAAATGAAACAATGTAGGAAAGAGTAACTGCTTCCATGACGATTGGATCATGAAAGAATTTTCGAAGGCATGCAGAAACCGGAGGAGACTGCA
This sequence comes from Pinus tabuliformis, assembly GCA_031772625.1. NCBI lineage: Eukaryota > Viridiplantae > Streptophyta > Pinopsida > Pinales > Pinaceae > Pinus > Pinus tabuliformis. The sequence goes on from CM062816.1 coordinate 915,366,764, forward strand.
TGTGTATAGATACTTCCAAAGTGGAGGGATCTTGTCTCGGCGTTGGAGACGAGAGCTGCTAGTTGAAGAAGCAACCATCGAAGGAAACACAGTCTGTTTTTGTTGCGTGTGTGCAATTCGGTGAGCCATTTATCTCCCTTTTATCTCCTTTGTTGCCATTTAGCCCCTTTCGGTAGCAAAGTAGGGTCAATTGTTGTCGCAGGAGAATTTCCTGTCCTCCTACAGCTAGAAGAAGCTCTCTGGGAACTCCTCCAGAGAGACCCTTTTGCTCTTTGGCACGGTTGTCAATGGGTTAGAAATTTCTGAAATTTGTAATCGAGATAAAGATAATTATTATCATGTATCAGATATTTTTAAAATCTGTAATCAAGAAGATATTTCTAGAATCTGCTATCTAGATAAGGAGAACTTACAGTTTGTCATGGATTCGATACAACATGTCGCAGGTTCGAAGCCCCGCAACCGGCGCCTGCTCCACAAAGCCTGGGTCGGAACATTGTGCCCTGATGATCGCCGCTCCACTTCTGGTGGCTGCATATTCCTTGGCCCCAATCTTATCTCTTGGTGCTCTCAGCAAACAGCCGACTCTTTCTTGTTCCAGTGCTGAGGCCGAATATCGAGCTCTTGCCTTCATCCTCCCTGAACTGCCCTCCTGATTAGTTGTGGAGTAGTTAAACCCTGCTTGTTTGAGAGCCCCCCTCCCGCCTACCTTACTACTGGACTCTGCTGAGCGTATTGAGTCGGTGCAGAGCATAACGAGCTGGTACAGAGGCAGAGCAGGTTCATGACACTTGCCCGCATCCACGGACACCTGCAGCTTAACACCAAACCTTACGAAACCTTAGCATACCCCTACAGATAATACAAATTAATGGAATTAATGTTAACATTAAAACCACACCGTTGACGGTTAGGGAGAATGCACTGGGCATAAAGGCAATTTAAGCTATGATCAAGCCTCTTCCGCCTTGGGAAGAGGCCAAATAAGATGGCGAAGCGTCAGGTGGAAATGGAACTTAGGTTATCTCGGCACATCGTCGCAGAGGGAATTTGGAAACCTTATGATAAACGGCGAATAACACCGCGCAGCTAACAAGAACTAATGCTAACTCCACCCTGTTCGATTACTATAGTCCCTGCCGAATGCCAGATGGCAGGGACTAATAAGTTAAATTGAAAAGAAAGGAAGATAAGTTAAATTGAAAAGAAATAAAAAATCAAAATAACTTGATTCGTCAAAAAAATTTTATTTGATTGGTCAAAAATATATATCTTTTTTGGTAAAAAAATATATATATAACAAAAAAAATACATATTTTTGACCAATCAAATATAGTTATGATCTCTTCATTTCTTTTCAATTTAACTTACCTTAATTAAAACTTTAATCATTATATCCTTTTTATTTTAATTATTTGAGTCAATGAATGATTTCTAATTAGAAACAACAACCAATCTAGGAAAATGGGTAAAGGTTCAAGTCCTCAAAAAAAATTCTTTGCAAAATCAAGTGTACAAAATATAGGAAGAAATTTTAACACTACAATTAACAAGATGGTTTCTAATCTAACGCAATCCATAAAAATTCTCATAAAATACCAATCATTGCACGAAAAGTCAGAGGACATACAAATCTCCATGGAACAACATCACCAAGAGGACTCCTCAGCAAGCACTTATGCCAACTATCCCCGACAAGTAGTGACTAACTGAAATGAACTAGAAGACTGTGTCTTGGTCCAGATGTCTCTTCGCTTCCCCATGTTGCTTAAATATGGGAGTTAAGGGTTGTATTATTCTATTATTATTTTTTTTGGGGGGCAGAATTTACATTTCGTATATAAATAATATCATGGTGTGAATAAAAATTATATCAATTTTTTTGTGGTTCAATTAGTTAATTAACTTTCTTATATTTGGATATATTTTTAGTATAATGGGTACATTCTAATTATATATTTTTTTCACATTAAAATAAAAATATTATTATTAATATAAAAGAATTTTTTTTCACAATAAAAATTTCTAAAAATATATATTTTGGAATTATTATTATCAACTTTTTATTTTTTAATAAACTGATATAATTAAATATTATTATAATTAGTTATTTCAATTTAATTCATTTGCAAATTTTGTGAAAAATTATCAAATTTACTAATATTTTTATAAAAAATAAATATTATTGAATTGAGGCTTGTGTGATCCATATCAGGTTTGAGAGATTTTTTTGGTGTAAATCACATGATATTTCTTTTTTTGACGCTTTTCGAACCAACCAGTGTGGTTCATCATCACGACAAGTTGAAGAATCAGATCTAGCTTTGCATGTTAAATAGTGAGAGCGGAACCTCCAATGGCTATAATTCTAGATTAGGTAACGGTTAAAAAGACTAACGGCTAAAATAGATTAGGAAACGGTTAGATAGACATGACAAGGGGCATAACCATACTTAGTAAAGAACTAAATATTAAAATAGTAATTAATCAAATGGATATATTACTCAGACATCTTACCCATTATAAAAATTATATTATACTATATTATATTATATTATATATATATATATAATTAATTAATTAAATTAATAGTTAACTAAAAAAGTCATAATTATTTAATGAATATATATATAAATGAATATATAAAAATATATATTCGAAACTATTTATATAGGGATACATGAAATTACATAGAGCTTAAAAATAATAAAAATTTCAAATAAATATATCACTATATAAATAAATAGTTAATTAAAGAAGGTTTTCACTATTTAATGAAAATAAATAAATATATATACTCATTTTTATATATATTCATTAAATAATTATGAACTTTTTAGTTAAATATTAATTTAATTAATTTATTATGATGATGATGGTGGTGGTTAACGTACCAAACAATGATCTATCGGACCTAAATAAACAAATTATTTATTTTGATTTAAGATTTTATTCCTATGCTCAAAAAGCTTGGAGAGAAGCCTCCCGAGCTCACTATAATTTTGACATATATATATATATATATATATATATATATATATATATATATAATATAATTTTTATAATGGGTAAAACCTCTGGGTAATATATCCATTTGATTAATTAATATTTTAATATTTAGTTCTTTACTAAGTATGGTTATGCCCCTGGTCATGTCCATCTAACCGTTTCCCAGTCTATTTTAGCCGTTAGTCTTTTTAACCGTTACTTGATCTAGAATTATAGCCGTTGGAGGTTTGCTCTCACTATTTAACATGCAAAGCTAGATTTGATTCTTCAACTTGTTCTCATGATCAACCACACTGGTTGGTTCAAAATGCGTCGCCAAAAAATAAATATTACTTTAAATATTTTGATTAAAAAATAATATTTTAATTATTTAATTAATTGATATATAATAAATAATCAATTAATCTCTATTCTGTAATTAATTAATGTTGATATTACGGTCTGGAGTATGCCGTAAAACTGCTTCTGCTTGGCTAAGAGCTCGTCTTCCTCGGACGTAAGGAAACAGGTTAACGGCCCAAGACCCAGAGGCATCTGGCAGGAGTGAAAGCCTGCTCCCTTACGGACCACCAGCGGGTTATTACAGGTGGCGTGGTTTTCCTTGATAACGGTGATGAGTCAAATGGACATTCGCGGATAGCAGCCAGAGATGGTTGTCCTCACTGTTGGTTTGACACCTGAGTTTGATAGGTTTTGCCACCTTCGGAAAAAAAATTAATGTTGATATTCATTATTTTATTTATCAAAATGTCATTTGCGGAGAGGGAAGTTTGGGATCACATACATTTCAAATTTTCCTCTTTTAGCCATGTTACCGTGCTCACTGACTTAATAAAGGTGATATGGCCGTAAGATTAGATGGTTGTAGAGATTATGATGTGGTCATAGGTAATGACACATTGTTTGATATTAGATGGGTGTAGAGATTATCATGTGTTCATAGGTAATGACACATTGTTTGATAAATTTAATTTCAGTGATCGACCAATGTGGGGTAGTAAAAATATGAGGAAAATGAATCCTTCGGATTATCAGTAGAATATTTATATATGAGTGAGAATACTTCCCCTATGCTTATTTCTTTGCATAGTGCTTTCATGTTCACGTAATGCTATGAACATTGTATGACCATGGATAAACTTGACCGTCCTCTGCTTTTTTATTTATATAGTTTATTTTTATTTATAATATTTATATTTTTTTGGTATATTTTTAAATTTTTTAGAAATTTATTAATATTATAAATTTGAATTATATAATTTACTTAATTTAAATTATTTAAGTTTTTTTCTAAAAATAAATTTATTTATGCAATAAAAAAATATTCTAAATAACAAAAAAATCACAATTTCATTCTATAATTAATATAATCTAAAAAAACATAAACTAAAAAATCAAAAAAACCTAAACTAAAAAACCAAAACAAGAAATTGTTAGACAAATACCTACTACCCTGATATTATATTGTAACGTGAATGTCAAATATTATTTATTTATATATTTTATAATTAAGTTAAATTAATTTAATTTAGTGCTAATATGTTTTTTAATATAGGTTTTTAATCTCTCATAATTAACTTCCATCTTAACCTCTTCTCATGAAATTAACTTCCACCATCTACTTTTTCTCATAAAAACCTAATTTAAAACTTATGAGCAATAAACGCTACAGAAATCAAGTACATTGAAATGTAGGCCTAAAGCTCGCTAGAGTTTTAAGATTTTACTTCTATATATTTTAATAGGATTAGATACATTTATAAGTATTTTAAATTACTTATATTATAAAATTATAAACATTAGTGTGATATTTTTTAAAATATTTAGTTCAGGCAAACCATTATATAATTTGACAAAATAAATTTTATTTAAAAATAAAACAAATTAAAACATTAATTTATTTTTCTCCATATTTATAAAATTAATCCAAAAAGTTATAATGGTTTAAGAGTTTATAAAATATTTATTATTATATTAAAAAATAAAATGAAAGTATAAATATGTTAAGGAATTTAGACTTCTGTGATCCATAACATTGTTAAGATAATCTTCGGCAAAATCACATAACCAATCTTTTGTCGACGCGTTTCGAACCAACTAGTGTGGTTCATCGTCAAGACAAGTGCTAATTTTACTTATTATTTTTTAATAAACAAAAATAAAAAATTATCATTAATATTATGCCTTAAATAAGTATTTTAAATTACTTATATTATAAAATTAAAACAAATAGTGTGATATTTTTTAAAATATTTAGTTCATGTAAACAATTATATAATTTAACAAAATAAATTTTATTTAAAAATAAAACAAATTAAATCATTAATTTATTTTTCTCGATATTTGTAAAATTAATCCAAAAAGTTATAATGGTTTAAGAGTTTATAAAATATTATAAGTATTTTAAATTACTTATATTATAAAATTATAAAAAATAATGTGATATTTTTTATTAATATTTAGTTCAGATAAACAACTATATAATTTAACAAAATAAATTTTATTTAAAAATTAAGCAAATTAATTTTTTAACTTATTTTTCTCCATATTTATAAAATTAATCCAAAAAGTTATAATGGTTTAAGAGTCTATAAAATATTTATTATTATATTAAAAAAAATGGAAGTATAAATAAGTTGTGTTAATTTGACTTATTATTTTTTAATAAACAAAAGTAAAAAAATATTATTAATGTTATGCCTTAAATAATTTGATGGCTGTAAATAAAAATTCTTACTAATTTTTTTCAAAATCTTACCAAAATTTTCATAATTTTCCAAACAAATTTACAAATTAGCTAAACTACTGCTTCAATTACACATATACCTGTAAAACGATGGACCGTATTATTGCCACGGACACGTGATCCTCGAGCGCAAATGATGTAAAACTTATGAAGGCACGTTCCGTATGATATTCGGGCAAATTAACAAATGATTAGGCAGGCGCGCAAATCAGAAAATTATAATAGGTACAGGTATGCCTCACGACTTGTTGGGTTGGAATTGGAGGGGTACCGTGACGAGGCAATTTGCCGTCTTAAAATTCTAGCAAATCTTCAACAGCTTTCGTTGTAACTGTGAGAACGGGTGAAGAGGTTATCAAAGTTGTCAAATTTGATCGGCGTTCAATTTTGAAATTTGGGTGCCGTGAATTACGAACGTCGTTTGTTTTTTTTGTTAGTAAACTTATCATAATCTTGGCTAAAAGATTATTAATAAATATTTAATAATATTTTGTTTTATTAATAATATTTTGTAAATTGGATGTTAGTTGTTATTTTTTTTTTTTGGTAAAAATAGTTAATATGGCTAGATTTTTAACGGAACATTTGCTCCCAAAATTTAAAACTGATAATCTTCAGACAGAGTGATTTAAAAGTATACCCAATAACCATTTATTATATGGCCCATAAACTACTATATATCTTTTTTATTCAAACATATTTTTTAATTAATTTTAATAACAATATCATAATACTTTATTATACATATAAATTTGAATTATTAAAATAATATATAAATTTCATTAAAATGTTTTATTCTTTTAAATATTAAAAATATAATTTAAAAAATATTATAATTATTCGAAAATAAAAAAACATAATACAATTATTACAACTATTTTTTAATTTAAATAATTTAAAATCTAAAATCTAAAAGTATATAAAAAATATTAAATCTTTATAACCTATATATCACTTTGCATCCAAAACTAAAAACCTGTAAAGCCTAAAACTAAAAAAATAAGTATCAACATCTCATAATTATATTTTTTTTAATAATTTTTTTATTAAAAATATATACAAATCAGTATAATTAAATAAAAATTTATATTCCTATATACAATAATCACAATAAACTCTTGACCGTAGATGTTTTATAAGTCTAGTTTTACATTTGAAATCTAATATAGAAATGAAGAAAATAATTTAAAATGATATGATTTTATCTTAGAAAACTTTAAAGGTGAAATAAATTTTTATGATTGTATTGCTCTGTATATCAATTTCGGACATCTTAGCTATGTAATATAATATAAAATGTTTAATTTTTTTTTTTCAAAGAAAAAAACGAACTTTTTATATTCATGATAAAAAGTTACATATCATATGCCGAAGCATTCCTTTTGTTGTATGATTGAGCATCATAAAGTTCTGCAGGAAGGCTATTCTTCCTTCCTTCAGCTAAGAGAGATGGAGCTTACTAAGCATAACAAGAGCGTCCTCTAAAGAGGAAAACAGCTCCCTTCCTCAGCATCATCAAAAAGTGTCAACAATTTTCCATATGTTTAGTATCCATGGTAATAAAGAACACCAACAAGCATCTTTTCCCCGGGTCTCCTCTATTGAGGAAAAGCAACCCAAGACGAAAAAGGATGCCCAAGTCTTTCATAAAACACTAAAAAGATTTTCAAAAAAGAAAAACTTTTCAACTGTATACAAAAAGAAACTATATTGACCAGTCTACTAAGTCTTCAAAGGCATGCAATCTATACATAAGGAGGCTGGTCTGAGACATGGATTTTTCCATTGTTTTCCTCCACTATTCTCCAACTGCCCAAAGCTTGTTGTAGACCTTCTTTAGAAAGCCTGTCTGTTGAATCGTTGCGCTCCCTTTAAATGTGATGAATAGAGAAAACATTAAAAGATAACTTTAAATGCTGAATTTCTTCTAATAAAGGATACAAGATATAATTATGACATTTGCTTTGATCATTTGCCCATTTGATAACATTTAATGAATCCCCAAATATCTGAACTGTGAAGATGTTCCTGTCCAACATCAGAGAAGCTTTAGAGCAGATAATTCTGTGAAATTATTTGAGCCATTGCCTAAGCCCACGGAAGCTTTTAGAGATTGACTTTCATTTATATGGATGATTAATCCTGCACCAGCTTTTTGTTATTTTGAGAGGCTCCATCAAAATAAGCCCATGGCACTCCTTCCTTGATTTGTTTTTCTCTAACCTATCTGGGCATCCTTTCTTCCTCTTAATCAGGTATGATTGAGTAAATAGATGAACATTTAATGGCTATTGATTCAACAGGGATTTCCTTGTCTAGAAAGATGTGTCTATTTCTTGCAATCCAGATGCCCCAAGAGATAATTGGAGGCAGATTCCGCAATTTCCCATTTGAATATAAGCGCCACCATTTGTGCCATGCATCAGAGATGTTTTCCCCTTCCCAGGCTACCGGTAATTGAATAAGCTTCTCAACCTCCACCCATACTTTTTTAACTACAGGACAACCAATAAAAAGGTGTGTTATAGTTTCAGAGTCATTTTTGCATAGAGGGCATCTTCCCGGCCCTAACTTAAACCTAGATTGGAGGTTGTCCCATGTAGGGACTTTTCCTTTTAGAATACACCAGAAGAAAAGTTTGGCTTTACCAAGGCACTTTAGCTTCCATAATGACTTTGCCCACCATTTCGGATCTCCCCAACCTTTCTTTGTCATGAGGAACTTGTATCCAAATTTTGGGGAGTAGGATCCAGAATCAGCGTGAGCCCACACCAGCTGGTCCGGTTTGTTTTTAAGCCTAACATTAGATCTGGAAAGTTCTTGAGTGTAGACCTTCCAATCATTCCACCAATGGGGGTGAAGGTCGAATTCCTCTCCTGATTTCCATGCTTGTCCCCATATGGATGAGTGACTAATTTTCTCTACCTGATTCAGGAAAAGAATTCCTTTGGATTCTAGATGCCTAATCAGGCCTGGGGGCATAGCAAAACTCTCATTACACCCCACCTAGGGGTCCCTTCCAATTCGAAGATTTTCACCATTTCCAATCTACCAGGACAAGCCTTGTTCTATAATCTTGAAGGCATCTATAGTGGCCTTCCAGACTACCGACACATTTCCTCCTTTCTTATCTGGGTTTCTTATCCAATCTTCTAGAGGGATGGGGTCAATGTATTTCCGTTTTACCACTTTCGTCCAGAGATTTTCCATATTGATAATTCTCCATCCTGATTTAGCCACCAGGGAGGTTCCGAAAGAAGTGAGGTATTTATTCCCCACCCTCCCTAATCTTTCGGTCTTGCCACTTTCTCCCATGCAATCCATGGAAGCACTGAATCCTCCTTTGATCCAGCCCATAGAAATCTGCTACAGATTCTTCTTATCCTTTCCAATATACCTTTAGGGACCCAGGTCAGCACAACCCAGTAAACTGGAATTGCTAAAAGGACTGATTTAATTAAAGTTAGCCTTCCTACTCTGGAAAGCCACTTGAAGCTCCAATGAGAGATTCTGGCTTCAATCTTCGACAACAGCCAATTCCAGTCCTGTTTCCTATAATTATCTGGCTTCAGCCAGAACCCCAGATATTTGAAAGGATCTTCGAGCTTATAAACATAAAAAGGAAGAACTGAGGTAATTTGGCTTTTCTCCTGTCGATTAAAGCCTTCCAGAATGAGCTGAGATTTCCTATAATTCACTTGCATCCCGGTAGCTTTCATTATTTCTGACTGGTTCCCATTGCTGAAGAGTAAAATGTCATCGAAAAAGAGAAGGTGCGAAATGAATAAGTTGGCTGCAACCTCCAGACCTTTTAAAGTTCCTTCCCTTTTGGCTTTTAGAATTAGTTGACTCAGTCCTTCTGCTACCAGAAGGAAGAGCAGAGGGGACAAAGGGCATCGTTGTCTTAACCCTCTTTGCCCTTTGAAGAAAGGAGAGGTTGCTCCATTAATAAGGACCGCATAACTGAAACTGGTGATGCATCCCATAATCCAATTGATAAAGTCAACTTTAAAACACAGATGTGTTAACAACATCTGGAGATAGGTCCAGCTGATTCTGTCGTAGGCTTTTGATAGATCAATTTTCACCACTACTCCTTTCTTTTTCATCTGTTTAACACTATGAATTTTCTTTTGAGCCACCCCAATGGCTTCATGAATTTGTGAACCATCCAGAAAACCAAACTGTTCATTTGAAATGCATCTAGATAGAATTGGCTTTAGATGGATAGAGATCACCTTAGCTATAATTTTATAAATGCTGTTGCAAATCGATATAGGCCTAAAATCTTCAAATGATTCTGGATCTTCTTTCTTAGGAATAAGGGCTATAGAGTTGAAAAGCGCATAGACCATACCTTTTCTTCTGGATTCCTCAACCACCTCTGTTAATTCTGAGCCAATCTGATCAAAGAAATGCTGGAAGAGTTCAATAGGCCACCCATCTGGCCCAGGCGTTTGTCTCTGCCCATAGATTTTATAATACTCTCCACTTCTTTTGTTGTTACTTCTCCCAGCAAAACCTCGGCTTCTTCCTCCTCCACATATTGGGGAAAACATTGGGCTGTTCTGATAACCTCTGCTAAAGTTGGCTCCCCGTGATCAGAGAATAATTTTTGGAAATGGTTCCTCCCCATGGACGAGAGAGATTCAAAGGTATTAGCCTCTCTACCTTCCTCGTCCTTTAACTTCCAAATGGTATTCGTTATCTTCCTTCCTTTTGCATAATTGTGAAAAAAAATTGTATTTTCATCTCCAACCATCAGCCAGATTGCCTTGCTTTTCAACCTCCATTCCTCTTCTCTGTCCAAAAGTATTTGACTTCTCTGCTTTCTAACAGCAAGATCCTATCCTTCAACTCCTTAGATTCATAGCCATTCAATTCAGGATTTTCCAATTCCCCAAGCTCCAAGTTGATATTTATTAATTCTTCATTTTGTTTCTGCTTCCTCTTCTTTGCCCATTCCATAGTGACCTTCTTCAATCTTTTCAAATTTTCCATGAAAAGAAAGCTCTTGTCCTCCATGGCGTCCCTACCCAGGTGTTGCCAAGTTTCATTAAAAATATTTTTGAATGATTCCTCCTGCATCCAGGATGCATTGAATTTGAAGGGAGCTACCAGCTTAAGGGGAGGCTTGGACAACTCGAGAAGGACTAGAAAATGATCTGAATTTCCCCCCTCTCCCACCCACTGTCTGAAAACCGGAATTCTAGAAGCTAGATCTTCACATAGAAGAAAACGGTCTAATCTTTTTGCAATTCTAGCTTCACCTGTTCTACGATTCCTCCATGAAGGTTTCAGTTTTAGCAGGTTTACATCTATCAGATTATGTGTAGCAAGGGCATTCAAGAAGAAATCTGATAGTGGGTCTTCTCTGGCTGAAGGTCCCCAAGTCTCGGCATTCCCAATAGAGAAATTAAGATCTCCTCCTCTCACCAGATTTTGACTTCTCATCACTGATTTAGATAGGAGATTGTTCCAAAAATAGACTCTCTCCTGGCATGGCCCATAAATATTTAATATCATTAGAGGGAAGCTGATGAGCCCCAAAAATGGACAATTATTTGGGCTCATTCAACCTCCTAATTTGGCTTAATCCATCATTCTCATTTGTTTATTGCATGTTTTGATTATTTTTATGTTAATAGAGTGAATTTGGTTAGTCATTTTGCCAACAAGTCTAATGGGTGCTTTGTGTAGCCTTGTTGGTCAACTTGGAGACAAATTTGAAGGTCTTAATGAGCACTTGGCAGCCAAATTCGTGGGAGAACAAGCTAGAGGATTTGTAGGAAGGTGTCCCCCTCATTTATGGGCTCTTACCTCGAATTCTCCACCATCAGCTCGGAGTTCAAGGGCCACCGAATCAATCAGCTCAAGGGCAGCCAAGCAAGTCAAGTTGGACTACTGTTAACTCCAAGTCTTGGGTAGCCAAGTCCCTAACTCTTAGGAGGACTGTTGGGTCCTCAAATTGTATAAATAAGAAGGCTTGGGGCCTCATTTTGGTTAGCTAGTGGGTAGTCATTTTGTGTAGCTAGTTAGTCAATTTGGGGATAGCTAGTTAGTCAATTTGGTTAGTCATGTTGTAGCTCGGTTTTTGCTCCTTGTAAGCCAGTTTTGGCATGTCATTAGATTCATGGTTATTCAATAAAGACAGGCAGCTTTTGATCCAAATCTGAGTTTTAAGAGAGCAATAGACCTCTTCCTCCTTGTAATGTTATTTCTTTTTCCTTGCAGCACTTTATTTCCTCTGTTTTGTCATGCATTTAGAATTTCCAGCCTGCTGATTTGATTTGTTTTATGTGATTGAAGTAGGATTAGTTTATGCTTTAAGTGTTTTTAGTTGTTTGCAAGCTGCAACATAGTTACCTTAATCATAGATCCATCCATGCACTCTGATCTTAAGCATTACTTCTACATTTCACTTCCATGCATGAGTTTCATTTCTTGGTTTTCCATTGTTGTTCATAGGTTTCATGGCACAGCTATCATAGGTTAATGAACTTCTCGTTTTGGGTGCATAAGTCATTTGTTTCATTTACGCTCTTCCTTATCAGTCCACGTCCAGCCTCTTCTTCTTCTTGATCTCTCCTCAATCCACCCAATCAGCCTCTGTCCAACTCATTTACCCTCCAAACCTCTCATTTCCCACATAGCTCCATCTCCTTCAACTTTCGTTGACATAGCCCTTTATCTTCCAACCTACTCCCTACACTCATTTCCCATCCTATTCCTCCACTTCTGAGCCATCACCAGCCTTATTCCTACCTTACACATCTCCCCCTACCATTCCATCACTCCATCATCTCCCAAAACCTCCACGGCCAATCATCCTGTAGAATTGCACAGAACATCCTGTAGAAGACCTACAGGACTATCCTGTAGAAACCTCTGAGTATCCTGTAGGATCCCCTACAGACATCCTGTAGGAGGCCACTCACTCGGTTGCTGAGCTTCTGAATGTGAGGAACCTCTGTGGATGGATGCTAAGGATCCCTAGGGACCTCTCCTAGCCTCCCCAACCTGTCCCACGTTTTCCTTCCTTCTCCATCCCATATGCACAACCAAACCTTGATAAGCAAAATCACAATCATTCCACCCACTTAATGAAAAAGTACAAAAACATGTCTTTTATGATGCAAGTAGTTTAGATCCATGCATTTTCACTTATTAGAGGTAGTAGCAGCATTGGTAGAAGTTTCATTCACATTCTTTGCATTATAGAAGTTAGACTAGTCAAATTAGGGTTTCCTAGGTTTACATGCTTTGATTTGCTTTCAGTTGTCAAGTAGATTAGTCTCCTTTGAGCTAGCTTTCGTCCATCATTTATAAAGCTTCTTCTGTGAGCCTATAGAAGTTGGCTTGAGCCCTAGCGGACTTGTGCCAGCTGACCAAGTGACAGCTGCGACAAGAGCTAGTACTTGTGCATACAGCACCGCCGCTTCCAAGTTTGTACGAACTACCGGGTTGATAAAATTAAGAGACTGGAAGCCCCAGGAATTGTAGCATTATTGCTACAATACTGGAGCTCACCATCTTTTTGGCGCCGTTGCCGGGGAAGCGGCAGAGTATTGGTGATTGTTGCTATTCTTCTATTTTCTACTACAACCTTCTTCTAAGTAGTTTATTTCATTTCCATTATGCAATTTCATTTATGCAAATGTAGATTAGCCTTTCTTGCTTTCCTAGATTAGCATGTCCTGCTTTCATAGATTAGCGTTTCCCGCTTTCATAGATTAGCATTTCAATTCCGCAATTTCATTTTCGTAAGTGTAGCCTAGCATTTCATTCCTGCAATTTCCTTTGAGCAAAATAGATTAGTCCTTTCCTGCTTTCGTTTCAATTCCGCATTTTCATTTTAGCAAGATAGTTAGTTGCAGTTCAATCTATTTCAGTTTTGCATGTAGAAGTAGAAGAAAAAAAAGAAGAAAAAATCAACCAAAAAGATTTCATTTCATGTCTTGTAGGAGTAGAGATAAGTTAGAAAAATGATTGCACAACCCCCCCACTGCTTCACACAGCCAACGTTCTTCTTCGATGGCTGTGATGAAAGAACCCCTGGGTGGACATCAAGACATATTTGAAGAACCTCTAGGGGTGAAGAAGAAAGAAACACTCCTCTGAAGCAAATGGCTACAAGCAGAAATGATTGGAGCAGTCCCTTGTCCAAAGATGAATTTGAAAATCAGATCAAAGATTTCAAGAGTGATATGAGGCAGTTTCTTGCCATGCAACTGGATACCTTGCGGATCCAAAAGAAGCAAGAAGAAGCCAAGAGGGCTTTGGCCATTTTTTGTCCTAGGTGCCTTAAAAAGCATCCTAGGAACGAATGTCCAATGCACTTCCTAGAAGTGTGTTTTGTATGTGAAGAATACCATCCTACAGATCAGTGCCCTTCCTTGCCCAGAATCAAAGCTGCATATCAAAGAGCCAAGGGAGCCACTGAATCACTCTATTACATGAACCAAAGTTGGCCATATGGACCTAGATCTTACCAGCAGGAACTGCAAGGGATACCCGAGACCTATTATGACCCTTATCAAGCCACTTTCATGCCTTCTTGGGATCCCCCTGCTCATCCTTCCTAGTCTATACCTCCTCCTTGGTCATATTCTCCTTGTTCCTTCACAGATCCATATTATGCCCAACTAGCTGCTCATTCGTTTCACTCTTATGCTCAGCCACAGCCTCAGTGGAATGCACCTTATCAGGAGTGGAGGCCCCAGTACAACTCTCATCCCACTCATTGTCCTCCACCACCTGCTCATCCACAACCATCGCCTCCTCCTCCACCAAGGCAACCCCAAATGCCTACCCAACCACAATGCCATCCATCGCTATCTCAATTTCACACCTCCACTCAGCTACCCGTACCATTTCAAAGGCCATGCAATGGAGTAGCTCAACCTGATTGCAAATCTGAGGCACAACATGTGCAAATGATTCCTCGTGAGCTCAATGATGTTCACCAAAGCTCAGGAAAAGTAATGCAAAAGAGAGATCATCTTGAAAGCATTGAAGGATCACATCCAGCAAAAGAAGATTCAAAAGAGGAGATCAAAGAACCAAGGGCTGCACTTGATGAAGAAAAGAGATCAGAATCAGAGATCGAGAGAGTTCCCTCATGGTTACCATCAAATCCTCCATGTATTCCAGAGAAAAATCAACAACAAGAGGAAGATCAGAAGGTCATGATAGAAGGTGACATGAAGAATGATCTAGATCAGCAAAAGAACCAAGGATATCAAAGCTATATTGAGACATGGTTCCAGACAGTCACTAAGTTGCAGCAGTACTCTCTTCCTCAGCTATGTTTTGTACTTTCAAAGTCAGATCATTTTGTCTCTGAAAGTTGGATAGTTGTCAAAGCATGCATTCCGAGCCTTTACATCATCTTGTCTCTAATCTCGATGTGCACATGGCTCCATTGGAAGTATTCTTATACTTGAAAATGATTTTGTTTTTCAAGTAGGGTAGGGTAGAAAAAATAAAAAGAAAAAAAGAGAAAAAGGAAAAAGAAACAAAATGAAAAAAAAGGAAAATAGAAATCTAAGGTGAAAACCTCCTCGGAGGCGCCTTAGGTTGACTCATTGATTGAAAACCTCCATGAGGTGGTCAATGGGTTGAAAAAAAAAAAAGAGAAAAGGGAAAAAGATCTTTGGGTGAAAACCTCCCTTGGAGGCGCCCAAGGCAGGCAATTAGGGTGAAAACCTCCATGAGGCGCCCTAGTTGTTTTTCAAAAAAAAAAAGAGAAAAGAAAAAGAAAAAATAAAGCTAATCTCCATTTCATGTTGCAGCAATGACATTGTAGGTTAAAGAAGGACATTTCATGGCAGGAGGAGCACTCAAATCAAAGACAAATGAGTTTTTGTGCCTTCTACAGGAAAGCTTTGTATTTCTACAGGAAACATCCTGTAGAACCTTGGGACGAGCCAAATCCGATTTCAAAAGTGAATCTGATGGTGGGAATCTGTTGATTAGGCCTACAAGCACTTGTGTGTCCATCCCTTGCCTTCATCCATCATTTTTTCACCTCCTTGTGCTTCTCATTGTGCTTCTACAGGATCTTCCTGTAGAAATTGTGGGAAACTAGGCATGCATTTCAAAAAGTGGTTTGGCAAGCATGGTGGCTTCCTCAAAGGTTCAAGAGTCCTCCTGCAGTCTTCCAACTCATCCTCCATCATCTCCATACCTGCATCACAAACAAAATCCATTATGTCATCCCATGCAAGCACATGCAAAAAGCCTTGAGGCAAAAATCCATAGAACCAAATTTGTTTTTGCCATAACTTGAGAACCATGCATCCATTTGACAAACCATTTTATGGGGGATTGTACAAGGTCAATGACAACATGCCTGAGCAGTTTCATGCAATTCCGGTGCACGGTTTCCAAGAAATCCGCCTCCATCACCATCAGCCATTTTTGCATTTTCTCCATAACCGTGCATCCGTTTCAAAACTTGTTTCATGGGGAGATGCACATGGATGATAGTAGCCTACCCAAGCAGTTTCAGCCGATTCCGATACACGGTTTCTGAGAAATCGAGCTCTGAAATCTTCAGCCATTTTCCAATTTTCTCGAAATCCGTGCATCCATTGATCACGAATTTTCTATGGGAGATGCATAATGGTGATAGAAACATGCTCAGCAAGTTTCAGCTCGATCCGCTTTGGCGTTTGGGAGAAATGTCAAAAACAAGTTCTGGTTTGGTGAAGATGCAGCAACAGCAGCTTGGACGTGCAGATTTAAACGTGGAAATAATTGTCTGGAGCTTGGATCTGGCCAAAGGACGCCTGCACAAGAAAAAAACAACCTTGAATCATCAATCAAGCCACCATGCAACCACATCAACACATGCATGCAGAAAAGCTTCACAGCAGCCAACTGACTTTCAGGTACGTGACAAAACCAATTCCTCTGTTTGCATGAATCTAATCTGAACATGGCATGAATGAATGAGATGGTTAGGGATTAAAAAATTGGTGGCCAGCTAACTAGCCACCCACATCTAGTTCAACAGCACTCGGTGGGTGAATGAGACACGTGCGCTCAGCCATCTCAAAGAAGAAAATTGAAATCAGGTGGTGGTGACCGTTTAAACTGCAGCGTGATTGATGAATGTGATCACAAACAGGGAACAGATAGTTAAACACTGCAATGGAGATCCAAAGTTTGCATGGGCCAACGCACGTATGTGCCACCTCACTCCAAAAATCACGCAGAATGAGCGCTCAGCTGTTAGTCAACTTGCACACAACTGGAAGTGTGGATGTTGTTGGTAATTTTTATTAGCACAAGAGCAGCCGCCATCAAGATTGCTACAGGAAACTCTTATGCCATTGCAGAACTACAGTTTGCATGGGGCCAACGTGCACTTCGCCAGCTCACCCTCCATCAGTGGAAGCTTCCATAAACAGCCAATTGAACGCAACCGTGAAATGCCCTCACCATCCGCTGATTAATTTGCATTTGTGGCATTCTCAACTGAAGTATGCAAGTCTTTCTATGAATTCAAAATCCATTTTCTTATTGCTACCTGGAATTGTCTTCGTGGTCTGCATGTGAGATTTTCTTCAGGGTCTTCAATTAAAATCCCTCCTGTAGAAAAATTGAGGCACAGTTAAGGCTCACCGGTGAAAAATTGTTAATTTTATATGACTGTGCGCATAACGGAGACGTAGCTCTGCGCTCTGTGTAGAGGAATTATTGTGGTGACTCGGTTGATTCCTGAGGCCTATGGTACAACATGCAATCAACGAATTGAAAGAATTCGTGGAACACAACATTCAAGGATACTCCAGGTACCCTTTACAACAGCAAAATGAGCTCTGCAGAAATGGGTTTCTCGATTTGGTGTGTGGCCTTACTCGGAAAGATTTTTAGAGGATGTATTAAATGAAGTAATGGCAGAGCTAATTGCAATGAATCGTGCAGATTTTATTATCACTAGCACATTGCTGGAAGCAAGGATACTGTGGGACAGTATGAGAGCCACACTGTTTTCACCCTTCCTAGTCTTTATCGTGTGGTTCATGGAATTGATGTTTTGATCCCAGATTCAACATTGTTTCTACTGGAGCAGACATGCAGATTTATTTCCCTTATACCACAGAAAAAGCAAGAAGGAAAAGCAAGAAAGAGGACAAGCTGCTGAAGCCAAAGCTGTGGGTGGTAAAATAACACAAATGCCAAGGGAGAAGCGGTTGCAAGCACAAGCGGAGGAGACTGAAAAAGGCCGAACAAGTAGGGACACACCCAAGGTAGCCACAACACGGGTCAAGGAGAAGGCACCCTCAGCCGTGCAGACCCAAATGGTGAAGACTGTTTCTACAGGAAGACAGAAAAAGCCACTACAGGACTTTCCTGTAGAAGCCAGCGAACAGTTTCTACAGGAAAGTTTGAAAAAAGGGCAGCAAAAGAAGAAATCGGTCGAGATTTTAGCTAAGGAGGTAGCACCTGTGTTGGCCACCCCAAGCACATCCATCCCCTCTATGAACACTCATTTCTTTCAAGGTTTGGGCACAATTCAGTCACGGTTCAACCTTCTACAGGAAGCTACAGGACTTTCCTGTAGAAGCCTTTTGGCAGGCCAAAATCAATTTTGGAGAGGGATTTGAAGCTTGAAGTCTGTTGAGGAGGCATGCAACCACTCTTTTCTTCTATCCTCCACTGGTTTCATCTCCTTTCACCACCATTTCCGCCATCAGATTGAATATACTTGCACAATCATGCCCAAGCTGAGAATTCTTTAGGAAAAGGAGCAAGTAGTGGGAAGAAGCAAGGAAGCATGGTTTCATGACAGAGAAGAGGACATCACTTCAGAAGCTTGGCATGACAAGGAGGCCATCAGGGCCATCAAAGACAAGGAGAGAGATTGGTTGCTCAGAGGATGAGCAACACTTTCAGTAGGGGGGTGATGATGAGCCCCAAAAATGGACAATTATTTGGGCTCATTCAACCTCCTAATTTGGCTTAATCCATCATTCTCATTTGTTTATTGCATGTTTTGATTATTTTTATGTTAATAGAGTGAATTTGGTTAGTCATTTTGCCAACAAGTCTAATGGGTGCTTTGTGTAGCCTTGTTGGTCAACTTGGAGACAAATTTGAAGGTCTTAATGAGCACTTGGCAGCCAAATTCGTGGGAGAACAAGCTAGAGGATTTGTAGGAAGGTGTCCCCCTCATTTATGGGCTCTTACCTCGAATTCTCCACCATCAGCTCGGAGTTCAAGGGCCACCGAATCAATCAGCTCAAGGGCAGCCAAGCAAGTCAAGTTGGACTGCTGTTAACTCCAAGTCTTGGGCAGCCAAGTCCCTAACTCTTAGGAGGACTGTTGGGTCCTCAAATTGTATAAATAAGAAGGCTTGGGGCCTCATTTTGGTTAGCTAGTGGGTAGTCATTTTGTGTAGCTAGTTAGTCAATTTGGGGATAGCTAGTTAGTCAATTTGGTTAGTCATGTTGTAGCTCGGTTTTTCCTCATTGTAAGCCAGTTTTGGCATGTCATTAGATTCATGGTTATTCAATAAAGACAGGCAGATTTTGATCCAAATCTGAGTTTTAAGAGAGCAATAGACCTCTTCCTCCTTGTAATGTTATTTCTTTTTCCTTGCAGCACTTTATTTCCTCTGTTTTGTCATGCATTTAGAATTTCCAGCCTGCTGATTTGATTTGTTTTATGTGATTGAAGTAGGATTAGTTTATGCTTTAAGTGTTTTTAGTTGTTTGCAAGCTGCAACTTAGTTACCTTAATCATAGATCCATCCATGCACTCTGATCTTAAGCATTACTTCTACATTTCACTTCCATGCATGAGTTTCATTTCTTGGTTTTCCATTGTTGTTCATAGGTTTCATGGCACAGCTATCATAGGTTAATGAAATTCTCGTTTTGGGTGCATAAGTCACTTGTTTCATTTACGCTCTTCCTTATCAGTCCACGTCTAGCCTATTCTTCTTCTTGATCTCTCCTCAATCCACCCAATCAGCCTCTGTCCAACTCATTTACCCTCCAAACCTCTCATTTCCCACATAGCTCCATCTCCTTCAACTTTCGTTGACATAGCCCTTTATCTTCCAACCTACTCCCTACACTCATTTCCCATCCTATTCCTCCACTTCTGAGCCATCACCAGCCTTATTCCTACCTTACACATCTCCCCCTACCATTCCATCACTCCATCATCTTCCAAAACCTCCACGGCCAATCATCCTGTAGAATTGCACAGAACATCCTGTAGAAGACCTACAGGACTATCCTGTAGAAACCTCTGAGTATCCTGTAGAATCCCCTGCAGACATCCTGTAGGAGGCCACTCACTCGGTTGCTGAGCTTCTGAATGTGAGGAACCTCTGTGGATGGATGCTAAGGATCCCTAGGGACCTCTCCTAGCCTCCCCAACCTGTCCCACGTTTTCCTTCCTTCTCCATCCCATCTGCACAACCAAACCTTGATAAGCAAAATCACAATCATTCCACCCACTTAATGAAAAAGTACAAAAACATGTCTTTTATGATGCAAGTAGTTTAGATCCATGCATTTTCACTTATTAGAGGTAGTAGCAGCATTGGTAGAAGTTTCATTCACATTCTTTGCATTATAGAAGTTAGACTAGTCAAATTAGGGTTTCCTAGGTTTACATGCTTTGATTTGCTTTCAGTTGTCAAGTAGATTAGTCTCCTTTGAGCTAGCTTTCGTCCATCATTTATAAAGCTTCTTCTGTGAGCCTATAG
Organism: Pinus tabuliformis; assembly: GCA_031772625.1. Lineage (NCBI taxonomy): Eukaryota > Viridiplantae > Streptophyta > Pinopsida > Pinales > Pinaceae > Pinus > Pinus tabuliformis. The sequence continues at coordinate 915,387,250 of CM062816.1, forward strand.
AAGTTGGCTTGAGCCCTAGCGGACTTGTGCCAGCTGACCAAGTGACAGCTGCGACAAGAGCTAGTACTTGTGCATACAGCACCGCCGCTTCCAAGTTTGTACGAACTACCGGGTTGAAAAAATTAAGAGACTGGAAGCCCCAGGAATTGTAGCATTATTGCTACAATACTGGAGCTCACCAGAAGCCAAAATCAGGGGACATAACTTCCATCTCCAACACATGATCCATCCCCCATGTATTTATTAGTTTCAGTCTTCCTTCCCTGAAGCCTATAGCCAAGCCTCCCGAGTTACCAATGGAATCCAAAGCTTGAAAATGCCACCCCGGGAGAGTAGAACAAAGAGATGAAGAAACTTCTGAACTCATCCCTAAAGTCTCCTGTAACATGATTACATCTGAGTTACAACACTGTACCAACTCCTTCAGCTCTAGTTTTTTTTGGTTTACTGGCTAAACCCCTACAATTCCATGAAAGAAAGATCATTTTGACACACCCTCATAGGGTTTTGCTACTCTAAGCACCCCAGGAATCGACAGTTGTTTACCATCCACCACGTCAAATTTTGCTTTCACCTGAGCCTTAGACATGTAAGACTTCTAGCCCCTAGATTTCTTCAAAGAGGTCTGGGATATATCCATGCCTAAACCTCCGATTGGATCTCCTGAAGCCGGTCTTTTATCAAGGGAACGCAGGTTATAATGACATGCTGGTTTGGAAGGAGAGATTTTTACTTCACAGATTTCATTTGGAACCTCTTCACAGTTCAGGTTAATCTTGGGGATAGATGAAGTGATGCTTTCAACACGAGAGTGTTCAACAGATGAATGACTATGAGAATTTGAATTTAGGCATGCATATTTATCTTCATAAGGAGGAGATAAAATGTTTTAATTTACAAATAAAAATATTTGTCATTTAAATATAATTAATTTACATCTTAGCTATGTAATATAATATAATATGTTTTAATTTACAAATAAAAATATTTATCATATAAATATAATTAATTTAATCAACCAACTACTTTTAGCTGAGTTATTTTTCCCTCTACTTTAACCTATTACAATATAGGTTCTAAATACATATAATATCATAAGTAACCAAGAGCTTCTGAACCACCATCTGTAACGTACCTTCGTAACCTCACAAGTAAAAGCAGGGAGTTAGAATTTCTTTTATACAAATTACCCACAAGTAACTATCCAATTCACAACTCCACAATTCCTCATTAACCATTAGATATAATGTTCATTAATGCATCAAGTACATTGCAGTAAAAGATAGTAAGTTGCATAACCATTAACCACCACTGTGGTAGTCCTCACAAGTAAAAGCAGGGAGTTAGAATTTTTTTATACAAATTACCCACAAGTAATTATCCAATTCACAACTCCACAATTCCTCATTAACCATTAGATATAATGTTCATTAATACATCAAGTGCATTGCAGTAAAAGACAGTAAGTTGCATAACCATTAACCACCACTATGGTAGTGTAATAACATAAACTGTCTCATGAATCCTTGCATCCATTTCATGATTTCCTTAACCATATTAATTAATCTCATACTTGGACATTATGATTATTCCATCAAATAAAGAACCATCAACATCAATGATTCATCATCGTCAAACTGACACAAAAGGCAATCACACCATTGAACACCGATATACCCTGGAAACCCCGTAGGGTGAAAACCAACAAACGTTTAATCTTATTATTAAATTCTCGTGAGGGTTTTCACCCCTCACTCAATAGCTTATAAGGGATTCCATCCCTTAATCATTGTTATAAAATCATTACAATGTATTATCATTAAGTTGTCACATAACTAGCTAAAAGCTAATACTGTTTCCATGAAACCCTTTACTTACATACCACCACAAGCAACATTCCTTGTGGCATGATTGTACTAGCAATGTACGATCCCGCAACTCGTACTCATCTGCATGGACCATTAATCCTTTTTCTGCTACAACGTTAAATATAATCTATGCCTTGCACAAGTAATCCAACTCGTACTCATCTTCATGGACCATTAATCCTTTTTCTGCCACAACATTAAATATAATCTATGCCTTGTGCAAGTAATCCAACTTTCCCTGCCCATGTTATCATTATCAACATTAACATCATGATTACATTTATAAATAATCATATTAACTAGCATTTCCCTTCGCATAAGCACATATTCTTAGAGGACAAAACACTAAGACATACCTTTGAAGGGACTAACTAAAACATCAGTTATAATCTTCTTACATGAAAATTTACATAAACTTTATCAAAAGAACTAGTCCCTTAGCTATTACTTTTGATGCATGCAAATATGTAAAGCATTCTACACAATTTGTTGTCTCTTCCTGCATGCGAATGTATATCCTTTCTAATGAAAGCTAACACAAATCTTGTGTGCATACACATCTCATACAACAAGAAGCTAAGATAACAGTTATGTTAGCATAACAGTAATCACATATCATTTTCCTAAAGAAATATGGCCCAATAGTTCTTCTAACCATACAAAGAACATATCTCTAGAACACAATGACTATTCTTTGCGTATCCAATAGCTTATCATAAGAGCCCTCCTTTAATGTATGCAACACATATTCCCTTTTCTAGAATTCTATCAACATTTCATGTAAACAATTACATAATGCTTTCTTAAAGGAAGTCATTATAACCTCATTTCTCTATCTTCCTATATGAAGGTTTCTCATGCTTCCCTTTCAAGAAATTATTATAGATATCCATCTTTTGCATAAAAATCAAGATACAATAACAAGGTTAACTTACCCTTTTATGCATTAAAATCAAGAAATCGACACAACTCGTCTAACAAGACAATCTTTCCAAGAGATTTATTATTTTCAAGAAAGTTAACATAATCACTTTCTCTATGTACACACAAAATCATATTTCCAAAGTCACAATAGCTACCCTTATGTGCATGCAACATGTGTTTTTCCTAACACAATTACTTTTACTTCAATGCACATAAACTTTTCATGAAACAAGTATGGATTCTGGTTCTTTTATGAACACTATTCATATGTGTCTTCTAAGGAAATAATCTCTATTTTTGTTTTCAAGAGATCTCCCATAAAGTCATTATTTTCATACATGAAGTATGCACACTTTTCTAAAATGAAACTATATTTATGTGTATATAAAACATACTCTTTCTTCAAGAAAGTTAGAAATGAATATCTATGTGCCTAGAAGCACATCATTAGCTATTTCTATCATGCATGTAATGCATAATTATTTCACTAGAAACTTAGAAACTAGCTAGAATCACAATGCAATTAGCATATATCCCTTTTCAAGAACTTTTATTAAATAAAAATACATATTTTAATTCAAAGAAAACTTGGCCACTTTTCACACTATGTCCTCAGGAAGTTTATATGCCTCACCATCTTTTCTCAAGAAGATATTTTGGCTATATTTAGCAAGGATTTTATTCCAAGAAAATGACAAGAGAACAAGCATTTCACACACAAGACTCACATGTAGTCTTTCTAAGAGGATCTACATATTTTTCTTTATAAGAAAAACTACTTGTTTTCTTAGCCTTTAAGTCCACACATTTTTCACATTCTTCTTTGCATACTATTATGCATTTATTATCTATACTTGGTAAGAAATCCTTCAAAGAGATATTGTAACATACCCCAAATAAAACATACTTATATTTTTCTTCAAGAAAGTGGCAAGTTACTTATCTTATGCATGGGATTGAGCATCCAACAATGAAGGCAATGCCGCCTCTGTGATTAAGCGACCCCGTGAAAAGCAAAGAATTGCGTTGCAGTGGCACGAATTTATCACTATCGAACTACAGGGTTCTGCAACCCCGTCTTTAACTTCTTGGAACCTGTCATTTGTGGAAGAAGACGCAGATTGAACCTAAGACCATACAGCCAGCAAGGAAAATGCTGCCATTGAGCCATGATTATCACGATGTGTGCCTTAATCAAGTCAAACCCTTCGCTTCGTTCTCGAAATCAGAAAGTAGAACCAGTGTGGTAATCCCTAGGTCAGTTTGTAGGCGCTCTACAATATCATGGGCCAGAAGCATCCTCGTTTCTGACCTACCAGTGCCCTGCATACTGCACCGCACAATTCATTTAAAGCAATAGTACAGTTCTCGAATTGCATCAAAGCTACAAGAGCGTTTTGAATGTGCATGACAAAGCAAGCCACCCCAAAATAAAATTCGTTGCCCAGAAATTCATGCATCTCCCATGAAAGAAGTGTTTCCTTTTTTTAAGATCTCCTTTCTTGATTTCCCCTCAATCAGTTTCACAAGAATCAAGAATCAGTTTAATAACTGATTCGTAAATTTAAAATTACTTTTACACAAAGTTATTACGATAGGGATATTACACCATCCTTAAGAATTCCTCATTTAAATTTGATTGGAAAAATCTTCATATTCAATACCTAAATGCTCCTCAACTCATTTACATGACTTTCCGTTATTGTTGTAGTGAAATTTAAGCCACCATCTTTTGGCTTCGCTCTGCTCACACCAAATTCTCACTTTCACCTAGGAGTCCCTCTTGTGTTGCATATTATTCCTCACTTTGCTTATATACAATATATAGGAATTTGCAATAACAATATCTTTCTCAAGGCCATGATCATGGGTTGTGACACTACTTAAAAAACAAATTATAAATAATAAAAACTATTATAAATAATTATAAAAATAAAAACTGTATACTCGTGTTTAAGTGAGCAATTTAATTGGTAATTGACGTGGTAGGAAATTATGCAAACTAAATAATCCAAAAGTTAATACACTATATAAGCTTTTAGAAGTATAGTGGTAGTTTCAAAACCATCTCATTATTATATGAGTGCAAGACTAATCCAATTACTTATTTTTCTAAATTAAAAATAAAAATAAAATATACACATGATTTATTCTGTAAAACCTTTTTTAATTAAAAAACTATTTAACAATCAATCTATTATTAGTCCCTGCCCGCAGGACCGCAGGGACTATAGCAATCGGTTTCACCGATAAGCATTAGTCCGACACTCAAACCAATGCATGTTTTCCCATTTTAAGCAAAGTCCGTTTATATTAATGAAATACTTTTTATTTTTTAAAACCGAACGAAATCAAATATTTATTTTTAACCAATCAAAGGTTTCAAACGATTCATCGTCTTATTTGGCCTCAAACCTAGGCATACAGGCTCAAAAGTTAGGAAAAAGTTGGGAGAGGTACAGGTAATTAAAACAAGTTCACACCTGCATGAAGTAATGCTATGTTTGCCTTAGCATTAATTTGCAACATTTAATGTTATCTTCTTTGAATGCGGATTACGGTTGATACACTATGGTTTAAGTTTGAATGCGGATTACGGTTGATACACTATGGTTTAAGTCTAATGCCGTCAGCTGCCAGGCGTTCACCCTTCCAGTTGCTAAGTGGTCTCTCCCACGACCGTTGATCTGAGAGGCGTGATCCAGCGGTCCACCATGGAACTATGGCTAACCACCCGGAGATGCCCCCCGAATATGGCTCTGCAAAACCCTAAGTCCGTTGGGGTTGCATTCTGGCTGGCAGGAAATCCGTCTCTCCGACTATGTCTAGCGGTGAACCTGACCAACGCATCGAGCCCAACTGCTATTGCAGCGATATGTTCGCCATTATTACCAGATTACTGCCTTCCAGACACAGGTGAGATTTATTGTTTACAGTGAGTTAATTGAAACTGCTCAGGTTAAATTTCCATGGGCCTCATACATCTAATTTGTTTACTTAACTAATTTTTGATGCCCCCCGAATATGGCTCTGCAAAACCCTAAGTCCGTTGGGGTTGCATTCTGGCTGGCAGGAAATCCGTCTCTCCGACTATGTCTAGCGGTGAACCTGACCAATGCATCGAGCCCACCTACTATTGCAGCGATATGTTCCCCATTATTACCAAATTACTACCTTCCAGACACAGGTGAGATTTATTGTTTACAGTGAGTTAATTGAAACTGCTCAGGTTAAATTTCCATGGGCCTCATACATCTAATTTGTTTACTTAACTAATTTTTGGCTTCTTACATCTGCCTGCAGGCATTGTGATTGTTGCGACATCAAATGCCTCTGTACTTGGATTCTGGTCCTAGCCAGTGAAGAGCGAAGCCCTAGCCAGTTAAGTGCGAAGCCCTATCCAGCGTGCGATTCCCACAGCTTCCGCTATGTGCGAACTCCGTCAAAGTTTGTCAATCTTGAATCCCTTAACGACAGGGTTGGCCCTGGCGATCGCTTCACGACCAGCGGCCGTCTAGCCATAGTATCGGCCGTTCTAACGCGTAACAGGTTATTCTCCCAGCCATTTTGTTCGACCAGGAGCAAGCCGTTGTCCGTGTTCCTAAGGCCAAAAAAAAAGCTGTCAATTAAGTTCATCGTCCATCAGTTAGCATTCAAAAACCCTTTGTTTTTGTGGAAGCCTTCAAGAAACAAAAGACTGTAGAAGGGGCACAGGCAATTGATGCAAATATGCAAAAGGAGTTTTGGACAGGGGTAGAGAATCCAGTGCAGTTCGCGGTCGCTAAGTCGAGTACCATGGTGACCTCTGCGAAGGCTCTTTTGGTGGATGTCTCTACAGGACCTAATCATATGGCATTGATTATCCAGACTAGCAAGGGCACTTCAATACATGGTTACACTGTTTCGAAATCTTGCCAGAGGCAAAGAACATGGATCACTACGCACTTGCAGATCCACCTTCATTACAGTCGTCACTTCGAACAGAGTACTTGCAGACCTCAGTAAACTAACTGTGTCAACAAAAAAGGTTCTTTCATAGTGCACAAAATATATGTTATAATTCTTTATTTGTTGTTCTCCTAAATTATGCTCTTTCATTTAACGTCCTCTTAGCATTTTTTATTACAATATCTAATGCTAAACCTATACTGAAACATGGACCAGGTTAAAGGAATGTTGATGATAGCAAACATACATGCAGAACCTTTTGTTACAATATGCAACAATTGCTCTCTGCCCGCGGATACATTTGGAAGAGTTTTCATGGATCAACTTAACTGTTCCACATGCAAAAAGTTAACCACATATCGACACAGTTTACAATTGAATTGCATTATCCAAACAAAGGCAAATGTTCAGTACAAGTGCATTCTAAAAGACAGTTTGCTATTAGAACTTTGTCCATCTTTAACAGGTCTGACATATGAAAAATATCTAGAAGACGTTGCTGATGTTACATACAATTTACGAGATTTCCACGTACACAGCAGCTTTCTGTTGGATAGTTCGGATGTCATTGTCCGTACAGATTGACATATTTTACCCTCTGTAGGATTTGACTTTTTCAGTTTTCATGGTGTATTTCTCTCCAATCAGAAGCACACGCTAGGAGTGCCTCATCTCCTAGATGGCTTCATAGACACAGTTCATGTATATAGTCACTATAGTCACTTTCAGATGTACATTTAACGGTTACAACTAATGTTCTTGTTCTTGTAATAATTAAGCTACATTGTATTTGTATTCAAATTACCTATTGTAGATCGTTTGCGTTAATGCAATACTTGGGTAAAAAGGGGCTTCTGCATATGTAAGTTTTCTTACAGCTTCTTTGACAGAGACCTGGCCCATCTGGTTTGTGCTCTTCTTTGCTCCCTTGGAAATTTCTTCATGGTTTAGAAAAAGAAGCAGTTATGGATTATCATGGTTTAGAAAAAGAAGCAGTTATGGATTATCATGGCGATTTTTGTCTTTTCTTTAAATTATGCTTCAGCATTGTCCTTTTGTGGGTTTGATGATGTCTGCATTTGTCCTTCATGTTGCAGAAAGTTTGGCTGCTTTAATGAAGCAACTTTCTGTTACGGTCCCAAGAATTTCTGATTATAACTTCATCCAATTTGTCATCATCATCTGCATGTTTTCAGATTTCCGTTTTCTGCGTGCAATAAAACCACGGTCACTTTTGGTCCATATTGAATGTAAAATGACTTTTCTTACTGAGCAAAACCCATATCTTCAATTGTGACCTATCTCTAATTTGTTGCATGTGTGGGCTGCTCAATGGAAAATGGGTATTAGCAATTAGTTTGAGATTCTATTATTTGTCTTGGGTGCAGTTCAGTCTATATATATGTGTGTTTTGGTTTTTCGTTTTAATACACTGTAACAGAAAATAGGTGTGTCAGTTACTTGTCTTTGATATATTTGATCAAACTCTGAATAATAGTAATTATAAGAGTGCTATAGATGGGTTTAAGGCTGAAGTGTAATACTCTATGGCCAAGGGATTGACAAAGTGAGTCTCTGGAGATCTTATTCCACGAAGTCGTGAAATGTTGATTGAAATCCTCCACCTTTTCCTTCTTCTCCATCTTGATCAGGTTAACTTGCTTGAGAAGAGCAAAAGCTGATTTCCCTTCATCAAATTTTCTAAGAAAAGCCCTCTCAAAGGCATGGGTTTAAGGCTGAAGTGTAATACTCTATGGCCAAGGGATTGACAAAGTGAGTCTCTGGAGATCTTATTCCGCAAAGTCGTGAAATGTTGATTGAAATCCTCCACCTTTTCCTTCTTCTCCATCTTGATCAGGTTAAGTTGCTTGAGAAGAGCAAAAGCTGATTTTCCCTCATCAAATTTTCTAAGAAAAGCCCTCTCAAAGGTATAAGGAAACAGCAAGTAGATTATAGTACCATGTGGATGCTTTTTTCTCAAAGGTATAAGGAAACAGCTTGCAGACCACATCCTCGTGTTGTACATTCATCAGACATAAGGATAGGTAGAAATTCTTTATGTCGTCGTCATGAGTGACAAATTTTTTAGGATCATAGTTTGCCAAGAACCTCTTCGGTCATCTCTGAAAAAAAAGGAAACTATTAGGATTTTCAGTAGTATCTTTAAGTTATTTGTATAATGCATCAGTGCCTCAGTGATGTTATGTTGAATGGCATTTCTGCTAGCACATGACCAATTGAAGTTCTTATGGCACAGAACTGCGCTGGGCTTAAAGTTAGAATATGCATGCTTCATTGTTTTATATGAAGATGTTTGTGAATTTGTTTTTTCTTTGATTCCGTGCACACTGCTGGATATTGCAGGTTTATAATGTATACATGGGGAGTAAAGTCCATGATGACCCAGAGATAACCTCACTCCATATTTGTCTGCCATTTCTCTGTACTTCTGTCATCATGTTTCTTTAAATAAACGTTCCAATTGTGCCTTTTACGTACATGCTTTTTCAAACTTTACATTTTTATTACCATCGGAGAACAGAAAATGAAACTAGCATTACTATTTCAATAAGAAATACCATTATAGCTTAGTATTCACAAGGGATAGATTGAGCTTGTTAATTTTGTGGTTGACAGAGCAGGAAATGTGTGTTGCCCATACACTGCTTAAAAGAATGAAAATCTTGACATTGATTGTGAATGACGGCAAGGTTTCTTACATGAAAGCTGTTTGTTTTTCTTAGTATGTTCTGAATCTATTGCAACTATGATATTCTTCTTCAAAGTATTATTCTACCCCCCCTCCTTTGATGAGTTGTATGCTTAATTTTGATTGTTTGTATTTGTTAATATTTCCATATATAAACTAGTGCTGCTAATGGTCATCTAAGTTAATTTCTTGAGGATTCTTCCGCTCTAAGAACTTCTAAGCTTGTTAAGTTATGCCTCTAGTTAGTTAGTGCACAGAACAGGATAAAAGCATGGACAAGTTAAGGCTCACATTTATTTGCACTGCAGTGAAAGAATAGAGTCAACATGGGGCCAAAAGGTTTTGCAATATTTGACGTGGATGTTACATCAAAAGGATTATCTTGGATCGATCAGATGTACCAAAATTTTGAGGCCATCTGCGTGGAGGTGGATCAAAATTCTCCTATTTTACTACAAGTGAGAATCTTAGACTTCAGTCTTAACATTTACATGTCATTTTGGACATGTCGATTTTATCAGTAGCATCTGCATATTATGATTTTCATTAGTTTTTTTGAAGAGAAATTGCTGGTATAATATCCAGTTACTACCATTTTTGTGACTATTTCTTTTGATTTCCTGTATGGTGTCTTCTTTCTAATCCATATATCTAAGTAGGAGTCTGCTGGTTCCGAAAGGTTATACTGTAGTTTATTTCAGTCTTTACGTTTACTATTGGAAAGTCAACATTTACATACACAGTACGGTGAAAGTGACAACTTTTTTAACATTACTATTTTTGCAGGAGACAATGAAGTATGTTGAAAATCAAGTCGTTGTAGTTGGTACAAATGTGCGGAAAATTTGTGAAGAAATCATTCAGGATATCCTTCCACCAGGTCCCGACTCTGTTATCAAAAGAATGGCTTCTGACATATCTCTTGACTTTGTTGAAGAGTTTGAGCTGTTTGAAAAGCCAAAATCAAATCCAAAAAAGTTACATGCTTTAAATGTGGAATCTGAGGCCAATCACAAATTGGAGCAGAGCTATGATTCTAGTGAAAGCTTATCTTTTGACACATCTATCGACTTTACTGAAGAGTTTGACACTTCCCCAAATCAGAAAAAGTTAGACACTTTGAATGCGGAATCTGTGGTTGCTTCCAAATTGGAGCAGAGCTATGTCTCTACTAGGCAAGATTCAGTTTGTGCCTTTCCAGTTCCTGATAAATTGCAAAAGGACCAGCCAGTTCTGCCTGAGGAAAAACCTTCTGAATTCCCAACCTTGGACATTTTCGAACAGCCGCCTTGTCTGTCTGTTGAGGATCTGTCTGCTCCTAAAGACTTAAGCTTTAAAAATGAAGCACAAAAGCAGTCTCTCCGGCTTCAGCTTGAAGCAAATGCACGCATTGATCTTCCCCAAGCTGCTTTGCTTAAATCACCAGCAGATAAAACTGGTAAGTAGAAACCAACTTTGTTGCATTTTTCTTCTTCTGTTTCTTCTTGTTCATCTCTTTCATGCTTCACTAGTTAGTATGATTTTTGATACTGAAATGAGATGGACCAAATTTTATTGCAGTGCCTATGGTGGTGCTAGAACTTTGGTACAAGTTATTCAATTTAAGGCTTCTTTATGGTTTTTTAAAACCTTTATATTATTATTATTTTATTTTGTGTATCCAGAAGATTCAGCAACTGGGCTGGGCTGGTTAAATCAGGGGATTTTAACCTCGAACCTCAAATTTTCACAAAGACTTCATATCACGGTGATTGCCAATTGAGTCGCACCCCTGGGAGTTGAGGCTTATTTATGTCTTCTTTTGCCATAAATATTGGCTCTCTTAGTGTAAAACATGCGGTTGACCTTTTAATATAGAATTGACTTAGAAATGTAAACACAACAGCACAAAACAGTTGTGGACAAAACAACAACTACAAGAAGACATCTTGTATCAGAGAGAGGCAGCATAATTCCAGAGCCTATTATTCACCCAAGAGAATACAACTGAGGACTACATATTAGAAGTCATCAAACCTTCAGACCACAGGACTCACTCCCTCCTTGGTCAGATTTTAAGGCTTAACTTTTGATTAGGTAGTAGAATTGGTAGGCTTAACTCAGTGCATTGGTGTGGGTTTATAAACATGGGATTAATTACGATATCCCTTTGGAGTCTATTTTAGTATTGAAGAATTTCCTTCACTGTTGAAAGGCAGGAAAAGACTGGCCAATTTTGTAATCAATCCCTGAAAGGTCGGCGTGTTTAAAAATGAGGCAGCCAAAGGTAACTAGGCAATGCCGTAGTGGGGACAATTAGGAAGGAGGAGATAAGTGAATTTACCATTATGCTTTAGGAATCGGTTAGGCAACTAACTATGAAGCAAAGATTATAGTGATGCAAGGACCATCTGTAGGCTGAATGCTAGAAAGCTGTCAAGTTTGAGCGATTTTATTAATGGCTGGAAACTGTATTAAAATTGAAAGCTCCAAGATTTTCTTGAGGAAGTAGGGAGCTTGTATCACTGTTCACATAATTAAAACGGGATGATGTCAGAAGGGGCAAGATAGGTTGGCAGGTAAAATGGCAAGTGTGGGGATTAAATTAGGGCCAATTTATCTAAAATAATGACCTTTTAGTATGGGATAAACTACCAGGACTAGAGTATTAAGGTGTATTTAAAAATTATTTGTGGAATGACATGTGATTATGGGCTACATATAATGACTACGTTCTTGAGGATCATTACCTTATATATTCTCATTATAATTGAATTGAGACGTTGATGGAATGCAAACAGCTACAAGGTCTCTTTGGAAGCTTAAATTTTACTCTTTATAAAGGAATCACAATGTCACGAAAGTCATTATAGTTTTATTTGTAGAAATGAGCAAATTACAAGTATCAATCTGTCTCTTAGCTTGCCAGTGCTCAGAGAGCAGTTGCAAAAATAGATGGGGCAGCTATGATTGTAGCTGCAAAGGTGACCTTCTGTATATTAGAAACCATGATACCTGCATAAGTAAGTAGTTCAGTCATCTGCATTAGAGTCTTATACATGGAGGCACAATAAAATAGAATATAGCTAGTATTACGTAGTGTGCTTTATAAGAAAGGGCTTTAATTATACCTGTTGTCTGAACATGTCTTTCATACACTCATTACTTGTCCTGTCTAGCCAATTGACTTGTCCTGTCTAGCCAATTGTTTATTAGAATAGCTTGGACCCAATCTAACACTAAGATTTCATTTGAGATCTACCCCTGATGTCAGATACATCACCTAATTTCCCATTTACTTTTGTCGTCACATACATCATTTCATATGCCATCTGCTTCCGATGTCAGATAGATCGCTTAATTGCAAATTGTTTATTAGAATAGCTTGGACCCAATCTAACACTAAGATTTCATTTGAGATCTGCCCCTGATGTCAGATACATCACCTAATTTCCCATTTACTTTTGCCGTCACATACATCATTTCATATGCCATCTGCTTCCGATGTCAGATAGATCGCTTAATTGCACCGATTGCTCACTTAACGTAAGTTTTTCGTTTTATGACGATCATTAAATACTGGCCTCCTCCAATAAATGCTCCTCATATTGGATTATATCCCCTCCGATCTGATCTTCAAGTATTTCAGCTCCATTCCAAATCAATCCGTATATGTACTTACTTCTGCACGTGTCAGCAATTTATCCCACATTCAACTCTTGCGATCTTGCATGGCTTTCCTTATTTGGTTGTACAGTAAAATATTCTCAAAAACCCAGTTCCATTCACACTTAAAACCAGCTTGCAAACACATTGAACTCTTTTATAAATTGGCAAAAGCAATGCCTAATTTCTCGCTTACAAAAGAAAACCACCTTCTGCACCTAGATATTGACATACATCTCTCTGCTTCACATTACATGGAATCCATTAGCATAAGCCAACTTACTCAACTGGCGACATTGTTTCTCTTAGCACTTGTTCTCATGACTCTTCTGATTATCGACATCGTAAAAGTAGAAACACAAAGAAAAAAGAAACCAAGAAAACAATAACATCTCGAACGAGGAGCATATGATTCTACAACAAGTACTTGGCATGATTATGGAGTATGTTTGAGCTGTATAGTCAAAATTCTGAATCTCACGCCTATTTTTGCATTACTTTACGCGTTGTCTTAATTCCCCGCTTCCTTGTCTGTTACAGGTCTACGACGGATGCTTCAAATATGCATTTGGATCATGCTTTTATCGTCTCTGCTGGGATGCCGATGATTACAAAACTAGCATATCAAGCTGACAAAGGAGAGGCACTGCAGACTGCCTTGTTTGGAAATAACAACGCTCCTTGAATCTAAAGAATCTAAATGTATCATTGATGCCAGTATTCCAGTTTCGTTTTTTCTATATATATGAAAACTTTCTGAAAAGAGTATCAGTCCGCTTCATAGGCATAATGTCTTAATTGTTAGCATTCGTGCTTATGCCGATGATTACAAAACTAGCATATCAAGCTGACAAAGGAGAGGCACTGCAGACTGCCCTGATTGGAAATAACAGCGCTCCTTGAATCTAAAGAATCTAAACTGAGGACTGATATATGTATCATTGATGCCAGTATTCCAGTTTCGTTTTTTCTATATATATGAAAACTTTCTGAAAAGAGTATCAGTCTGCTTCATAGGCATAATATCTTAATTATTAGCATTCGTGCTTGTCTTTATTAGCATTCGTGCTTGTCTTGTATTCTTCACATGTTACAGTCTGTCATAAGAAATGCTTATTTTAACTTGATGCACGGACTTGTTGCCTCGCAACTTCCCTTGTTATTCTAGACTTAAATACAATCAAATAAGCCAACTGAGTCCACTGAACCTTTCACTCAAGTTTATGAAATTACAATAAACCATCCCTAAAACATATCCAAATGTTTAAGAGATTTTAATTACATATGATATCATATCATAACCTTAAAACGATATATAGACCATAAATATCTCAAAACAATTACCACTTTCACCCCCAAATACTTGTGATTATTGCTTCATTTGTTTCATTCTCACCTACCGAGACGACTTCTTGTGCAGAATTGCTTCCAAAATGTACAACGGTGATGTCTACATGAGCATGGAACCATCTAAACTAATCGATGGTATTTAGAATTTGGAATAAGATCGTTGACTTTGTACAAAGTTTGATTTCGGTTTCACATGACAAATAGGATTCTCTGCCAACACAAGTTACAATTCTACACGCGCGGTAGTCTAAAATTGTCTGGAAGTAACTGTGACTGTTAATCAGCTATTCAAATTCTTTACGAGATTTGTCCAATTTTTGTTTAGATATAGATTTTCAACCTACTATCTGGAATGTTGATTAATTTACTAAATTTCATGTTGCTCTGTATTAGGTATAGAAGAGGACGATTATTTAAAATTAGCACTCAGTAGAAAATAGCAATTTTAGAAATTAAAGGAGTATTTATTAGCACAATCATATTAAGATTTCTTAATATGGTTGATAAACTCATAGCCTTATATCAATCATATTTATTATTATTTATTTATTAATAATAATATTAACATTAATAATTTATTTTATGTCGCTGTATATTATGGCAATTTAACTCAGCAGAATTGACTATGGGAAGGTTTAGAGATTAAAAAATTATTTAAAATTAAAATTTAATAGGGTAAAATTTAGCAAAAATATTAGAAATTAAATAATTACTTAAATGTAAGATTTAATAGCAGAAGTATTAGTGTTAGAGGTTTAGAAATTAACTATGGGTTTTTAATATATAAATAGATTTAAAGCTCTAAAAAAAACTTGTTTAATTAATTAAAACCGTGTAAATTTAAATTTATTTTACACTTTAAAAGCTCTTACTTTATTAAAATTACAATTTTCTTATAACTAAAACTTGTGGTATCAACCAATCCCTATTAAATCTCAAAAAATTTGAAACTTGTGATATCAACACATCCCTATTAAATCTCAATAAAATTCATTCACAGTACCATTACTTTTTTTTTCAATCAAATTTATAAATTTTCATAATTATATTCTTCCACATTATTATTAATTTTTTTTCATAATTATATTCATTCACTTAAAAAAAATAAAACGTAAAAGATTTAGAATAAAGTTGACAATTCCCTTGCTGTTATTTTAATTTTTTATTATTAAAAATAATCTAATCTGTCAATTACACTTGTATTAAATGGTCGGAATTAATGATTAAATCATCCCCACTCGAATTTAATCTTTAATACAATGAATGAGAGCCTTTTCATTGAGAATAAATTATCCCTGGAAAGTACTTTCCAAGTGAAAGGAATGATAAACAATACATGGGACACGCAGACAGTTCCCATCGGTTGCTCCCAATATTCTGCATATAAGTGAAGATTATTGTGCAGCATACAAGTTAGAAGCCTCTGAAGAAAAGAAATTGAAGTTGCCCAAGTCTCGTAAAAGCTTTTGCCCAACTTTCTGTCACAAGTTGCGGTTGGGTTTGAAAGTTCCTTTTCCATACCCACTACCTGGTTCTGTTGCTCGACCTTCTTCTTCGGTGGTCGAAAATACAGCAAGGTGGTACTTATTCATTTTCTCCTCCAATTTTGTCAAATTTTTATCTGTATTTTCAATATTAATATTTACAATGATTTTACATGAATAAACCATGTTTGGATGTTCGCTCGGATATGTTGTTCGTGCTCCCTATCTTATATCTGCAGAAGCTTGGAGCAAACGAGCATACGCTCCAACCGCGTGAACCCATTCCAATAATCTTTTCTTCATATAATCGGGATCTTCCATTCTAATTCCGACCTTAAGATCGCCATCATGGTCCCAAAGGCATATTTTCTCAAAATCAATCAATACTGGGAAATCCATGGCTTCCGCAACAGAATAATGTTCGCCCTCACCTGATATAATTCCAGATTTTTCATCCGGCTTCTGAAGGCCGCCTTCCGCTGACGTCGACATCAGTGCCGTTTCTTCTTTGACAATGACATGCCGTGGCCTCGCCAGATCCACCAGTGGTGCAGTTCTGTGATCGAATCCCGTGACTCCTAGATTTTTAACCGAAATATTGCATTTGGTCTCCATCGTAAAGAAAAATCCCAATTGCCGTGCAGTATCTTCCTATTTTTTCTTACCGGGTTTTCTTTGCTCAATTTCTATCACTATATATATTCTGCCTTGCTTGGCTCGCCTGCGATACTCTGAAATAATTAGTCTCCAGATCTCTAACTGCGTACTGTACTGCTCAAAGATTAGATACCCGGTGGCCCCAGACTCCAATATAGCCAAATTAGAGAGAAGTAATTGATTGTGTAATTGTTGTTTACTTGCCTTAATATATACAGAAATTAGCTTCTGGATTCCTCAAAATTTCATTTGTGAACGCTGCGAAAGCTTCTTGATGCGCAAAGTCGTGTGACTGGTGTCGCGTTCAGTGATTGTTTGGTTGCTTCCAAGAAAAGGAGTGGAAAAATAGTGGAACCTACAACGGGGTGGAAGGTTGGAATATAATCATTTTATGACGAATTCAGGGTAAAGTGATACTAAAACCTGCGTTGATATCGAATATTCAACACGGAATGAGTCGCCTCCGATCGTAAAATATGGTGCCAACTTAATTGACTATTTCCAGTAAAATGCGTGTGTTCATTCTGTACTAGGTATTCCCTGCTGTTCCATGCACGCCTCTGCTAGCTGCCCTGAAGTTGCTGTCCCGTCTCGAAATTCTCTATTACATCATACTACATTATAATAGCTGGTAATTGCAATGTTGAATATTAATTTTATGTGGAAGGGAAATCGTGAGATTTTAAAAGTAATCTGCTAATGTAGATATTGTATTTAAATCTTATCAAGTCGGTAACGATAATGCTTAGTGCGGTGAAATTTAAAAAATGGATAAGAAATGAATGGATTTACTTTCAAATATTAATTAGAGACCGATGGATTTATTTTAAATTTGAAAGCAAAATGGTATATAATGTATATATATATATATATGTGTGTATGGATTTAATTATTATATTATATTATATTAATTTATATTTTGTAATTAGTAAAGGTCGTGCCTATGTTTTGTATAACAATTTTGACATATTATTTTAAATTTTAATATTTTTATACCAAAATAAAATTCGAATACAGGAATGTTGGGTAATTTATATAATATTTTAATTCTAATTTATAATAATTTTTAATTAAATTGAAAATAGAAAAAAGGTTTTTAAAATAAATTTCAATTCAGTCTTATTAAAATATTTTGTAATATTTGATGATGATAAGGTTAAATCTTTACCATCTATCTATTAATTATTGATAATTAAATTAAAATTCTAGAATATTTATTTCAAACTAGACATGTATATGGGCATTATTAACAAAGTTAATAATTTCTAAGTTATGCATAATCATAATAATGTTATGGGCCTCTTTAGCAAGGTGACCCAGGATCAATCCTCACGGAGGTTGTTGCACCTGTGCTAGGAGGAGGAGACACGCTAAAATCCAGTCAGCTTAGGGTTGGTGTGGCCCACGCCAAGTGTGATCCCCGCGTGACTTTGACGGCTTAGATGCCCCTGGATCGCAGTTCTCAAGCCACAAGTCAAGCCTAAAGGAACACAGACAACTTGACAAACAAACAAAAAAAACATAATAATGTTATATACATATGAGGGTAGCTCACTTGGCAAAGCCTTTTACTGTAAAGTAAATAAAAGTGATGAAGGTCCTATGTTCAATCCATCATCCTATGTTTGTCTTAAGGGTTATAATAATAAAAGTTGGAATGTAGCCCATTATAAAAAAAAAAAAAAAAAACAATTGTTATGATTTATTTATTAGGTTTAAGAGACATAATATCTCAAAACCAATCAACTGTGGCCCTAGTTCTTGAAAAAAAATTTGATCCAACAAAGATATTGATAGACAATGAGCTTACTTAAAGGCAATAAAGTTTGCATCCATACACCTCTTAAGAAAGTTTAGATCCATTTTTATTTTAATGAGTTACGCACATATGTGTTCAAATAGTCGAACACCATTAGTTTTGTCCATTCAATATAGTGTTAGTATCTTAGTTCGAAGGCTTTTGTTATTAACATTATGATTGAATGATTCTTTCATATCCATTTTACTTAGAATTTCTTGAGTTGAGGTTTTGGACCAAAATAGTGTGGTGCTTCATTAGGGAGTATAAAACGGAAATGTGATCAAACATAGATATACATAGGTAAAGAGCATAGTTAAAGAGCATAACATCTATGCCCTATCAACCTTTAAGAAAGGTTAGATCATATTTTATTTTCACCGGTTGCAAGAACATTTGTTCAAAAAACTCAAATATCATTAGTTGTATCGGTTTCATATAGGGTTAGCATATGAGTCCTATGGTTTTTGTTATGAATATTAAGATTAAAGAATTCTTCCAAATCCATTGTACATAGAATTTCTCGATTCGACATTTCAGACCAATAAACTTTGGTCCCTCATCAACAAGTACCAAATACAAATATAACGCAACAAAGATATTAATAGGTAAGAAGAAAGGTTAAAGAACATAATATCTACGTCCCTACACCTTTTAATAAAGGTCATATCTGAATTTATTTCACTAGTTGCGGGCATATTTGTTCAAAGAGTTGAACACCATTAGTTGTATGCGTTATTTTTTTTTTTTTTTTTTTTCAAAAGGTGGAAAAACCTATCAAACTCAGTTTGTCAAACCAACAGTGAGGACAGCCATCTCTGGCTGCTATCCGCGAATATCAGTTGACACATCACTGTTATCAAGGAAAACCACGCCACCTGAAATAACCCGCTGGTGGTCCGTAAGGGAGCAGGCTTTCACTCCTGCCAGATGCCTCTGGGTCTTGGGCCGTTAACCTGTTTCCTTACGTCCGAGGAAGACGAGCTCTTAGCCAAGCAGAAGCAGTTTTAGGGCATACTCCAGGCCCGATTGTATGCGTTATTTATAAGGTCAGTGTATCAAATTTAAGGCTTCTATTATTAATATTATGATTAGATAATTTATAATTTCATGAGTCAAAAGTTTGAACCAATCAAGTGCGATCCCATATTACGAAGTATAAAAAAGAATATGATCTAGCACAAATATTAATAGGTAGGGAGCACAATTAAGAAAAGCATAACATCTGCATCCCTACACCTTTTTAAAAATGTCAGATCAGATTTTCTTTTCACTAGTTCGAGGCATGTTTGTTCACAGAGTTGGACATCATTAGTTGTATCCCTTATATATAGCGTTAGAATATCAGCTCTAAGGCTTCTGAAATTAATATTATGATTAATGAATTCTTATGGATCGATTTTGCATAAAATTTATTGAGTTAACGTTTCAGAAAAATCAAGTGTAGTATCTCATTAGGAACTATTCTTACAGAAATATGATTCAAATAAGAAATAATAAGTAAGGTTCACATTTAAATATCTTAACATCTACATCCCTACACCTTTTACACCTTTTAGGATAGGTTATATTATATTTTATTTTCATTAGTTACAGGTGTATTCATTCAATGAGTTCAGAATAATTAGTTATATCCCATCCATATAGGGTAAGTATCTTAGTTATGAGGTTTCTATGATTAATATTATGATTAAAGAATTTTTTTAGATCCATTTCACATAGAATTTTTTGAGTGGGTATTTTAGAGAAATCAATTGTGATCCCGGAGCCAGAAGAACATATAAATAAATTTGATCTAGCATAGTTAAAGGCCATGACATCTAGGTCTGTGTGTCTTTTAATAAAGACTATTGGATTTTTATTTCATTAGTTATAGATGTATTCAATCAAAGGCTTAAACATCATTAGTTATATCCCTTCCACACAGGTTTAGTATCTCAGTTTTAAGGCTTACACAATTAATATTATGATTAGAGAATACCTTTGGATTTATTTTGCATCAAATTTTTTGAATCAACATTTTATACCAATTAGTTGTGGTCTCTCATCACAAAATACGTATAAATAAATTTTATCCAACATATATGTTACTACGAAAGAAGCACAACTAAAGAACATAAAATATATGTCCTTACACATTTTAGGAAAGGTTATATCTGATTTTATTTTCACTAGTTGCAAGCATATTTGTTCAAAGAGTCAAACATCATGAGTTGTATCCCTTTTGTATAGGGTTATTATCTTAGTTCAAAGGCTTTTATGATTAATATTATGATTAGAAAATTCTTTCATATTTATTTTTCATAGAATTTCTTGATTCAACATTTCAAATCAATCAACTATGGTCGATCATTAGGACATATGAGTAAACAAAAAATAATCCAACATAGATATTACTAAGTAAGGAGCACAATTTAAAAAAAAATAGCATTTGTGTCCCTACACCTTTTACAAAAGGTTAGATTAGATTTTTCTTTTCACTAATTGTAGATTTATTCAATCAAAGAGTCAAACATCATTAGTTGTATCTCTCCCATCATTTCTAAGGATTTTGCGATTAATATTATGGTTAGAGACTTTTTTAGATTTATTTATTGATGTTTTTTTCTTGTTTAATGTTGCAAGAATGAGAACCCAAGTTGCAAAGATCTACATTGTCAACCATTTTATAGATAATGTCTTTTTCCTTGAACTTTTCCTAATTTGAACTAACTAAGATCTTAAGGTTAGAGTCACTTGAATAAGAACCTCTATTGAGGATGAAAACCATATTTCTTAACATGGAACACTTTTCTTATAGTATATGGATTTTTTTCTTCTAGTGTATTCATGCATTCATGGCAATTACATTATGTGAGATGCATCATTTCTCATTACATGTAATTTTGTGGTCACTAAAAGACAATTGAGGTTTTGTTGCTACTAATATATTCATCATGTATTTGGAACACCTTTTAAAATTCATGTGCTTCTTTATAATCCATAATTAGGAACCAATGTCTCATCAACAAAAAACAAAACTTCAAATGTTGATCCTTAGATATTGATTTATTACATTATTTTTATATTGGTCTTTCCGTTATTGATCAATTAGATGCTTTAATCGTAATTGTGCCCCTTGTTTCCTATATATTACAAAGGGTCCTAGTTTTAGAATTCATCTCATTTCACACATTTGTTAAATTGTAGAATGAAGTTTCTCCCTCGAAGTGGATTAACATTCGTTTGTATATCCAATTATTAAGGTGTGGACTTATTTCTCCTTCTATTCTTAGAATATTTAGGCTTTTGTTTCCTAAAATTTGGTAATAGAGCATACAACCCTAAAGCTTTTGTCCTTCAAATGAGCCAATATGGAATTTTCACTAGAATTTTTCAAGTTTTATGTTGGAATACTGAGACGGGGGGTGAATCAATATTTGTTTTCAGTTATTATTTTTAGCAGTTAGATCACTTATAATTAGAACACAAAATGAAGAATGATAGAATAAATGATTTTATTAATCAGATATATTGAGTACAATAATAGTGTAGGGCTCCAACCCTGGATGAAGCCACCAATATTCAATCTTCCAGGCCCCAACCTGTATTGTGCCAAGCATCGACTTAGACTTCCCAAGCCTCCAACCTTTTCAATTTGAGGCACCAACCTCTGGGGCTCTAACCCTATCTCTTGTATAGGCTCCAAACTGGTCTCTTGAAGACTCCTATCCTCTAGGGCTCCAACCCTATCTTCCAAGACACCAACCTTGTCTCTATGAGGCTCCAACCGTTAACTTCAATTCATCAAGATACGTTAGATGATTCTTCACATCTCCCAATATCTTCTTCAATGAGCCATGTCAATGTCTTTGGAAATTTCTTCTCCAAATCACTTCATCAATGTCAACCTTGTCTTCTTAGAAGGTGTCACCACTACTCTTCATGTCACCCAAAAAAAAACTCTTCAAGGTTGCATCATGAAGGCCTTCAATATTGCATCATGATCTTCAATAGTGTCTCCAAGATCAGCTAAAGCTTCTCAACAATATGTCTTCAGTAAGCTGCACTAATCTTCAAGGTATGCACCAAATAATTCTTCAAGTGCTTCACAATGTCTTCAATGCTCCAACTATCTAGAATGAGTTGCTTCAAGCTGTTATTCAACAAGGCTAGCACTTGTCTCAATAAGCTACTTCAAGAGGGTTCAATTAATACTCCTCAAGGTATGCTTCAAATCCAATCTTCAATATGGTCTCCAACAAGTTCAAGTCTTCAAGATTGTCTCTAAGATCAACTACTCTAAGGCCTTCAATATATTTCAAAGAATCTTGAATAAGATACTTTAGGAGGGTGCAACCAATGATCCTCAAAGAGTTCTCCAAATCTAGTAGTCTCCCCTAAAGTGATGGCAAGACTGCCTCAACAAGACTTCAAGAGATCATTTAATAAAGTTCCTCCAAACAATACTCGAGCTCCTTGTCCACAATCCATAGCTAGATGTAATGCCTTATATCTTAGCTGCCACACATAGATCTGAGCCACCTTAGATGAACACAGTTCTGTAGCCTTTCCAGCAAGTTCGAGGTATTTATGCTAAGACTAAGTTCTATACAAAGACTGCCCATAATTCAAATAGTCTGAGTCCTCCAAAAATGCTTACAGATATGAGCACTGAGTAATGCCACTCTCTGATGTCGACAGTTAGCTTACCACAGACACCTATCCACGAGTTTCTGCAATTCCAAAATGAAACACTCAGCTGCAACAAATCAATAAATGAGTTACAAGTCTAGGCTACAATTGGTGGTCAAGTCTGAGTTTAAGAGATGATTGTCCAAGGCTCCAAATACGTGACTGTCAAGGCTTCAAATACTTCATTGTTCACACTTTCAAATTTATCACTTTTCAGGTCTTAATACCACAGGTTCGAGGTAAGGAAGTTTTGACTGGTTCGAGACTATCATCTGCAATAAATTCAAAGTATGGAGGCACCCAAAAATAGGTCTGAGTTCTTCACAGATTTATTACACTGAGCCCTTCACAGATGTGTTCTATGCAACTTCCAAAACACTGGTCCATGCTTGAAATATCCTCCAAAGATGTGTTGTCTACTATTGTTTGTTGTTCGAGCTTACAACAAGTCCGAGCTATAATTTTTACTTAAAAATTCCCAAACAATGCTCTAAAACAATCCTCCTCGGCCTCTGTCTTACTTCTCTAAATTGGCCACCTAATTATGTGTTTTATTCTCTGAAATCTCACCGAACTTGATGGTAGAATGAAGGTTTTAGACACCAATTTATACTAAATTCCGAGTTAAAGGAATAGACACGTCCATTGAGGGGACATGACAACCTACACTAGTCGGCTTAGGTTGGCTAGAATAAGATATATAGTATTTTAACTTCAAAAATGATTTTCTCCCAATCTAAGAGTTAGAGGGCATGTGATATCTTGTTGTAATGGGGAGATTGTCCTCAACAAGATGGTGTCAATTTTATATTTTAATGAGGTCATTTTCCCATCAAGAAAATTATTTTTGTGAGTTGTCATCATAATTTTATTCATGGCAGCCTTTAGGATATTGTGTTTTGGACAATGTTATGACTTCCTCTAGGATTAAAACGTTTGTAAGGGTTGAGGCTTCCTTATGGCATCATGAATCGAGGTAAGGTGTCATCATCATGAGTGAAGGTATAAAGGTGGTTTTAGGGCTTTTCCATCAAGAGAAAGGACTCCATGTTATTAGGGCAAGGGCTTGTATATTAAGGACATAATTGGCACATATGGATTATACATCAATATTCATGTTTAAGGCATCATGGGAATCTTAGAATTATTCATCAATGTCTCGACCTATTCATAATGTTAGGGTAACCTTAGCATCTAGGTTTTACTTCATTAATGACATCCTTAGCACTTAGGGTTTGCATGAAGTTCATGTATCACAAGAATATTTTCCATCTCCAATAATGCCATATTGACATCAATGACAACCTTGACCAACATTTTTAATATAATTTTTTAGGAGCTTATGAAGAAATATCGAAGTACCTTTTGGTAAAAATTTCATGTTTTGGTTCGCTATATTTTCAAGGTTATAGCATGCAGGAATTACAATATTTTACTAGTTCTAAAACTAGCCTTACAAAAATTTCTTTGTACTATGTCATAATGTTTTTCTAGGATATATCAAAAAGCAAAACTTTTAGGAACTTCAAGAGACATATTGTAGAAACTATGATATTTTTTTTAGAATTCTTATTTTAAATCTATATATAATTTGAAAGCTACAATCTATTTAAATAATAGTTTTTTATTAGTCCTACAACTATTCTCAAATATGTGTTCCAAGTAAAACAATCATGTTTGATTCTATAAATACCTAATTTGAGTGGCACCATGTTCAACATGCCTAATCATTTCACAAAAAACATATGCAACTATTAAACGACTGGAGTGTTCGACCATGTCATATCAGAACACTGAAGAAATGTAGGACCAAATATCCGAATTGGAGAACACAATTAATGAATTGAGTGATAGGTTAGCAAAAAAGACTAATTTAATAAACACACAAATAAAAATGAAAAAATAATATGGGAAATACGAAACAAAATATGGATCAAAAGATGAATAAATTAACAAATTCCATGGTAGGAACGCTCATACATATCCTAGACAATAGGTTCCCTAAAGCTGATATTGAGACATAAACAAATCATTAAAATAGTGATTAAAAAAATTTGAACCTCGGTCACATATGTATAATATTTTAACAAATGTGGAGAACATGAATATTGGTTCCTAGATTATTCATCACTCCAACAACAATGCCATTGGGAATTCAACTTCACACCAAGGATTTACTTTATTCCCAATAATGACATGAGAAAATTTTATCCTAATCATACTATAACATAGATATTCTAAATAGATAAATTATCTGAACTACACCAAGTTCCGATTTTACAAAAAGTAACCCTTGCACCATTCTATTTATAACTTGATCAATGTTTTTTGGTAGCAATGACTTTGCAAATGAAAAAGATATTATATCACCTCCTTTTCGACTTTTATGGATTATTTTATAGCACATTACAGGGATATTGAGAGAATAACATTCTTTATTAAATTGATAAATATATAGCAAATATGTCTAATTATAGACTATTTAATAATTCTGAAAGTTAAGTCTTGTGATAAAGAACATTCGAAAGGATAATTTGTTACATCTTTTTATGGAAACTTTAAAGGAGAGAATTCAACATGAGGGGTTTCTATTAAAAACTAAACCATTTCCACATGCTTTTAAAGTGGAAAAAGAAGTTTAAAGTAAAAATATATCCACTAGAAGCATTCCCACTAACATTTATATAGAAAACCATTTTCCCTCCCCTAACATCACTCAAGCTACTAGGTTATTACCTCAAAAATGGATAAAGGAAGAGAAAAATGATTATGTTTTAATTGCGATAGGAGGTATAGTAAAGGGCATAAATTTGGTGAGAGGAAATTATTCTATATAGATTCCAAAGAGGAAGAAAATCAATAATTGGAACCGTCAGAAGATATAGAAATAGAGGAAACTACTCCAACCATATCTTGTTGTACATTGGCTAGCATCAATAATAAACAAACCCTCAACTGATAGAAGGACATGCTAGAAATAAAAAGGTAATAATGTTGATTGATTTGAGTAGCAACGATAACTTCATTAATTGAAAGTTAGAGAAAATTATTAGTTGCTTTATACATCCATAATAAGATTTTTAAGTAATGATTGTAGATGGAGGTACCATAAATTTTTTAGGAAATTTATATAGTAATAAGATCACTATGGAAATTATTTATTATATAGTCCCATTATGTCAATTTTTTACTTTATGCGGACCAAATAATAGTTGGGTGAACCCAAGGATGGCGATGGTGAGCAAGCATACGCATGGTTTCTTTGGCACAATGGTTTTTCCGATGGTATTTGTAGATCCGGTCAAGGGAACTATGGTTATGTTCTAATTCAGGGTTAGTGGATTGGGGT
Organism: Pinus tabuliformis; assembly: GCA_031772625.1. Classification (NCBI taxonomy): domain Eukaryota; kingdom Viridiplantae; phylum Streptophyta; class Pinopsida; order Pinales; family Pinaceae; genus Pinus; species Pinus tabuliformis. Next base: position 915,413,657 of record CM062816.1, read on the forward strand.
TTATGAATGTTTCAGTATGTATATATATATATATATATATATATATATATATATATATATATATATGTATTGTAACATTAAAAGGAATATAATGAAGAATCAATCTAGTATTCTCATTTTTTGGATCGAGGGGAAATCTTTGTGTATATTTGTTTTATTTTCTCGCCATTATATATTTTTTCTCTTTTAAGAATTTGTTTGCAAGTAATTTTTGTACAAGTTTAAAACCTTCATTTGGTATCAGAGTTGTTTTCACTTCAAGGGGATGCCTTTACTGCTGAGGGGTTTTTCTTGGGCCTGTGGTAGACCCTGTTATAGTGGGAAATATACGAGATCAATTCTTGTGATGAAAGAAGATGGCGAACAATGGAAAGATAGAAATTGAGAAATCCAATGTGTTAGCCTCTTGTTGCAACAGGGTTTCATTTTTCATGATTGACATTTTCACATGCCAAATATGTCATACTTTGCAAGCTGCAGTGCTCCATATTTCCAGAAGAAGCCATGAAGTGTGCTGGTCCGAATGCACTGCTGCTTTCCAATTTTGATGAGTTGTTCCAGTTTTGAAGAGTTTCCATTTAAGGGAGGTCCAAACAGTCTAATCTTGGTCTCCCTAGGTTTCAATTTCCTGTTGTAGAATAGAGAGAATATATCTGTCCAAACAGTTTAATCTTGGCAGATTTGTAGATAGGTAGAGAATCAAAGGGACCCAACTGTCTAAACTGGGCCCTGGCAGAAATAAGTGTAGATTTAGATAGGAAATCAGAAAAAAAGAAAAAAGAAAAAATTGTAAATCTGGGTCTGCAAGTCTAAGTGCACCCACCAAAAAGAAGAAAAAATGTTAGGAAAGTAGGCTGGGTAGGTAGCTGTGGTTGCAGAATGATGATTGATGGTCAATTTTGTGTTTCAAAGTGTGATATATTTTCAGAATCACAGTCATCAGGCAGTTTTTCATTCAGAAGAGCTCAGAGCTGGACATCACTAACTCCCCCTTCTTCTAATTCCCCAAGTCACTTACTAATTTCCCCAAAGAGGTCAAGATCTGCTTGATTCCTCTTAGTTCCATCATTCTCCATATCAGTTTGCCTTGGTGAAGATCTGCTTCACTCAAGGATTTCATTACTTTTCAGATTCTTTCCCCAAAATTAGCCTAAGGTCTCTGACCTTAGCGCTTGCTTATCATCTCCATATTAACCACTAACTCTAGTATATAACTCCCTATCAGTTTTCCCCTTCCCCTACTAAAACTATGTATATTAACTCCCTTATGTAAATATCCCCTCCCTGGCAATATAGCCATATTTTTATAAGTCCGGGAAAAAATGGTCTATCTGGGGCTGTTTTTAGCCCATCCGTGTCATAGTAGGAATTAATCTGACACCTGGCCAGATTAATAACCTCTCCCCTAGCCCTAAAACCCTCAAAAAACCCTCTATTCCGCCCCTAATGCAAAGTTTGTACATAAAATATTAATCGCACTCATTTTTAAACACATGTTTTGCCCCTTACCCTAAGTCCCGAGTGCAAATATATTAACCCGCCCATATAACTTCAAAACCCGCCTTTCCCTAAGTCTAAACCCACCCACGCGCCGCATTAAAAAAGGAATATTCTGCACATATTCCCTGCCCGTATACCCCCGCCAACTCACCATCGCCGCCAGCCGTTGGATCGTCCGCCCCGCAGATCTACGGCTGACGGGCCCTCCCATCCCCGAACCGCCTGAAGCTTAGCGTCCGGGAGATGGGCGGTATTGCCGCCGTACTCCCGCCACGCGTCAAGCTCTCGGATTTGGCGGAGCCCCTCCCTCCAAAACCATCCAGGCGCTAAGGCGGTGCGCCCAAAACCGCTTACCGCCATTTCCGGTGACGTCACCTGCCTACGTCACCCCCTTGCCCAGTCACCGCGACACGTCATCCGCCTGCGTGTCCTGCCACCGTATCCTACCACGGTATCCTACCACCGTGTCCTGCCACGTCACCGTCCGTACGTGATGACATCATCATGTTGACGTCATCCTGCCACGTCATCATGCTGACGTCATCATCACTTTTTGGCGCGAAGGAGAAAAAATCGCACTTCGTAGCCCCAGAATCAGTTTCTGAGGCAGTTTTTGATGAGCGATTTGCGCCTATCGCAAATCGCTCATCACTGGATTTTTAGGCCGAAATGGGGAATCTTTAGGGAATCTTTTCATCATGCAGCCCCCAGGAGGCCCGAAAGGCGCAAAAATGACCCGTTTTCTTCACAGAGCATTCAGAAAGGACCCGAGGACAGTTTTGAAGGAAACAGAGGCTGAACAGCGGCCATTAAATGCTGATTTAACACACAGCACATCACAGCAGCAGCCCAGATTTTGTCAAAGAGTATCAGAGGAAGAAAAGAGCCAGAGAGTATCAGCCGAGATTTTTTTTTAGGGGCTCGAGGCACCTGTATATTAATGAGCCTCAGCAAAGTCAAATCAATAAGCAAAAGCCCATCCTTGCTCTCAAATCACAATTAATGCATTCAAAGCCACTGGACAGCAAGGAAGCAGAAGCCCATACATATTTATTTCAGGAAGCACTGCACCAAGCCACCGAGGACACCATCATTCACTTCAGTTTTGATACGGCCGCCCTCAGCGCAGCCCGAGTTATTTTTATGCATTCATTTCTGATAGAGTTAGGTCAATAAATTATTTTTTATGACCTGGTTAGGTCAAGATGTAATAAAGAACCCTGTAGAAAGTTTTTCCCTATAAATACCGCCCTCTACATTGTTTTAAGGGTTGGTTAATTGAGAATTTTCACTAGAGACTCGCATTGTATACCTGAGTTTTTTCTATAATCAAAGATTGCCCAAAGCTTGGAGAGCGAACTGTCTGTTGTAAATGAATGTTTTGGAGATTGAAGATGGAATTCCTGTGCTGCAACCTGAAGCAATAAGTGCATCTCACCTCTATTTTATTGTTTCCACTATCTAAATAGCAGAAAGAAAGAATAGCCTAGAATTAGTTTAAGTACTCTCTATGCTCAATTTCTGCTATTTCTTTATGTTTTCCTCTGAATGAATTGGTTATGAATATGAATTCCTTTTGGCTCATGTTTACCCCGATTCACCTGTGTTTGCCTATTATCTAGGGATTCTTTACTGCCCCTAGGTAGCGCTCTGTTACCTCCTCTGTTAAGCTGATTGAGAGATCCTTAATTGCCTCTCATTACTTAACCTTTCTTGCCATCACTTAAACCTGAAACATTGTTTCACGCGCAACTATCTTGCTCCATTTTCCCTCACTGTTATCAAGGAAGCGAACCAGTAGTCTTTCTCCTCGACTCCACGCCAAATGGTTTGAAACCCTCAGACTATCCTCTGCCTCTCTACCTGAGAAATCAATTTTCCCACCAAAACAAAACAAAAACCTCTGAACTCAATACCTAGCCTAAAATCCCTTTTAAACAAAGCTAAATCTGAAAGAGAGAGCCCTCTCTGACTGCAGGTGGGCTAGAACCTGCAGTCCAAAGTTGGTTTGTGGTTACCTCGGCCGTATCCCTTACTCCAACCTGGGGACAACCTGAGTGATAACATAATGGCGACTCCACTGGGGACTTTCCTCAGTTAGTTTCACAAAGAAGGTTGGAAAAATCCCCTGCAAAAATCGATTTTCTAATTGCTGTATATTTCTTAAAACTACAGATGAAGCCTGAATGTCAGCCAGGAAGCCTTTGAAACTGTTTTTGTTTTACATTAACAGAAGTAGATAAAAGCTGCTTCAGTCAATCTTCATGCTAGTTTTAAGATATACACAACCATTCCAAAATCTGGTCTGTCCCTTGTTAATACAAAAATATTCCCAGAAAAATACCCAAAAAACAAATTCGGAAGCTGGCTCCCAAGAAAAATTCACGATACACAAGATCAAATCCAGATCCAGACCCTCCAGCTGTTTTTGAAAACCCTAACATAATTCCAAAAATCCTTAGGAAGCAAGAAATTATGGTCCATATGCAAGCTATCCTTCAAATTCCATATCCCAGAAACATAAAAGAGCTACAAGCATTCCTTGGGAAAATCAACTTTTTGAGGAGGTTTATCCCAAATCTGGCTGAATTAATAAGACTGTTGAGTAGCATGCTAAAAAAGGATGCCAAGGTAAGATGGTCCCTTGAAACAAAACAGGCCTATGCACTTGTCAAGGCCATCAAAGATTTTAGAGTGTACATACTATATTCACATGTGATTGCCTATGTCCCACACGCTGCTGTGAAAGACATATTGACCCAAGAAGGATTAGAAGGCAAAAGAGGTAAATGGATTGCAAACATCCTCGAGTATGACATAGAAATAAAACCAACCAAGCTGATAAAGGGACAAGGTTTAGCCAAACTGATGTCCGAAACGAACTTTCAAGCCTTAGACATTAACCAGCTAGACAATGAACCGGAGCTGGCGACTCCACAGATCAGTGACATATTCCTACAATGCCCTTGGTACACCGATATTTGCTATGTATTATTAAACCTGTGTGCTCCCCCAGGATTGTCCAGGACAAAGAAAAGATTTTTGAAAATGAAGGCTTTGAAGTTTTGTGTTATAGATGGTGCATTATTTTGGAGAAATCATGAAGGCATATTGCTTAATTGTTTGACCATGAATGAAACTAACAATGTCATGAAAGAATTCCATGCAGGTGATTATGGAGGACATCTCTATTGAAAGTCCACTGCTGATAAAATTCTGAGGGCTGGTTTCTATTGGCCCACTCTTTTTGCAGATGTTAAAAAGCTTTCCATGTCATGTCACAAGTGCCAAATTTTTGAAGGTAAGAGAAAATTGTTGCCCCTGCCCCTTAAACCAATCTCCACCGAAAAACCTTTACAACAATGGGGTCTTGACTTCATTGGAGAAATCCATCCCTCTTCCTCAGGCCAGCACAAATGGATCCTAACAGCCACTGACTATTTCACCAAGTGGGTTGAATCCATTCCCTGCAGGCAGGCCAATGATACCATCATCATCCAATTCCTTGAGTGCAATATTCTTTCTAGATTTGGCTGCCCCGAGAAAATCATCACTGACAATGCCGCTGCCTTTAAGTCCAAAAAGATGATCAATTTCTGTCACAAATATCATATCACCCTGGGCCACTCTACAGCTTATTACCCTCAAGGCAATGGTTTGGCCGAATCATCTAACAAAAGCCTCATCAACATCATAAAGAAAGTGCTAGAAGAAAACAAGAAGAACTGGCACAAAACGCTGGTAAATGCCGTATGTTCAGACAGACTGTCCACAAAAAGATCTATTGGGATGAGCCCTTATGAGCTAGTGTATGGCATGGAGGCCAGATTTCCTTCATCCCTGGGCATTCCTACTATCAAGCTGTTACAGGAAATTCAGGCTGAACCAAATGACATTCAGAGAAGAATCAATCAGACCATTCATCTTCAACAAACCAGAGAACAAGTTTATGACAGAGTTCAAATTCTGCAAGAAAATCTTAAAAAGATGTTTGATAAGAGAGCTAAGGCTGAAGATTTCAATATGGGTGACAAAGTTCTAAAGTGGGATTCAAGAAGAGAAGACAAGGGCAAACATGCAAAGTTTGATTTCTTATGGAAAGGTCCATTTGTTGTTTCTGCTATTCAGGGAAATAACACTTATTTTCTCAGATCTATAGAAGACAGCACCGTTGAAGAAGGTCCTGTGAATGGCCGTATGTTGAAGCACTACCACGATCCACTGTAAAAAAGGAGACAATGCAGCTTTGTATATATCTTTTGTACAGTAATATTTGTATATATCAGCACTCTGTTCTTTTATTTTTATTAGCAGGCCGATTGTTTAAGGAACAGTAGCAAGTTTTATGAAGACACAGCCAGGGCAAGTTTTCAATTTTAAAAAGCCCGTCTCTGCCCCAATTTCAGCAGAACAGCAAGAAGAGAAATGTTACATTACAAGCAATTCACGATAGAAAAGAACTGTTTGCAACCAAAGGTATCAAAATAGAGCAGAATCTCCAGTACATATCAACATATTTGCTCAAAGCAAAAATAAAGCAAACCCATCAGTTTTGGTCCATGTTCTTTTTCAAAGGCACAAATGCCCGGGCAATGTTGTATATAATTATTAAGCACGCAGAAGAAAGCAGGCACTGCTGTACAGACCACAATAACCAGTTGAGAGGAGGTTGTTCATAGCTCAAAATTTTACATTTTTTAGCAGCCAGAACAAAGAAGTGTTTCCAGTCTATAGCAACAAACAGAAGACCAAGGCAGTCCGACCTGCTGTTCTTGACTTTTCACAAGGAAAAGCCATCCCCAAGTGGAGCCACTGTTAGCCTCCTGTTGCAACAGGGTTTCATTTTTCATGATTGACATTTTTACATGCCAAATATGTCATACTTTGCAAGCTGCAGTGTTCCATATTTCCAGAAGAAGCCATGAAGTGTGCTGGTCCGAATGCACTGCTGTTTTCCAATTTTGATGAGTTGTTCCAGTTTTGAAGAGTTTTCATTTAAGGGAGGTCCAAACAGTCTAATCTTGGTCTCCCTAGGTTTCAATTTCCTGTTTTAGAATATAGAGAATATATCTGTCCAAACAGCTTAATCTTGGCAGATTTGTAGATAGGTAGAGAATTAAAGGGACCCAACTGTCTAAACTAGGCCCTTGCAGAAATAAGTGTAGATTTAGATAGGAAATCAGAAAAAAAGAAAAAAGAAAAAATTGTAAATCTGGGTCTGCAAGTCTAAGTGCACCCACCAAAAAGAAGAAAAAATGTTAGGAAAGTAGGCTGGGTAGGTAGCTGTGGTTGCAGAATGATGATTGATGGTCAATTTTGTGTTTCAAAGTGTGATTTATTTTCAGAATCACAGTCATCAAACAATTTTTCATTCAGAAGAGATCAGAGCTGGACATCACTAACTCCCCCTTCTTCTAATTCCCCAAGTCACTTACTAATTTCCCCAAAGAGGTCAAGATCTGCTTGATTCCTCTTAGTTCCATCATTCTCCATATCAGTTTGCCTTGGTGAAGATCTGCTTCACTCAAGGATTTCATTACTTTTCAGATTCTTCCCCAAAATTAGCCTAAGGTCCCTGACCTTAGTGCTTGCTTATCATCTCCATATTAACCACTAACTCTAGTATATAACTCCCTATCAGTTTTCCCCTTCCCCTACTAAAACTATGTATATTAACTCCCCTATGTAAATATCCCCTCCCTGGCAATATAGCCATATTTTTATAAGTCCGGGAAAAAATGGTCTATCTGGGGCTGTTTTTAGCCCATCCGTGTCATAGCAGGAATTAATCTGACACCTGGCCAGATTAATAACCTCTCCCCTAGCCCTAAAACCCTCAAAAAACCCTCTATTCCACCCCTAACCCAAAGTTTGTACATAAAATATTAATCGCGCTCATTTTTAAACCCATGTTTTACCCCTTACCCTAAGTCCCGAGCGCAAATATATTAACCCGCCCATATAACTTCAAACCCCGCCTTTCCCTAAGTCTAAACCCACTCGCGCGCCGCATTAAAAAAGGAATATTCTGCGCAGATTCCCTACCCGTATACCCCCGCCAACTCACCATCGGCGCCAGCCATTGGATCGTCTGCCCCGCAGATCTACGGCTGACGGGCCCTCCCATCCGCGAACCGCCCGAAGCTTAGCATCCGGGAGATGGGCGGTATTGCCGCCGTACTCCTGCCATGCATCAAGCTCTCGGATTTGGCAGAGCCCCTCCCTCCAAAACCACCCAGGCGCTAAGGCGGTGCGCCCAAAACCGCTTACCACCATTTCTGGTGACGTCACCTCCCTACGTCACCCCCTTGCCCAGTCACCGCGACACGTCATCCGCCTGCGTGTCCTGCCACCGTATCCTGCCACCGTATCCTGCCACCGTATCCTGCCACTGTATCCTGCCACCGTGTCCTTCCACCGTACCTGCCACGTCACCGTCTGTACATGATGATCTCATCATGCCGACGTCATCCCGCCACGTCATCATGCTGACGTCATCATCACTTTTTGGCGCGAAGGAGAAAAAATCGCACTTCGGAGCCCTGGAATCAGTTTCTGAGGCAGTTTTTGATGAGCGATTTGCGCCTCGCTGGATTTTTTAGGCCGAAATGGGGAATCTTTAGGGAATCTTTTCATCATGCAGCCCCCAGGAGACCCGAAAGGCACAAAAATGACCCGCTTTCTTCACAGAGCATTCAGAAAGGACCCGAGGACAGTTTTGAAGAAAACAGAGGCCGAACAGTGGCCATTAAATGCTGATTTAACACACAGCACATCACAGCAGCAGCCCAGATTTTGTCAAAGAGTATCAGAGGAAGAAAAGAGCTAGAGAGTATCAGCCGAGATTTTTTTTTAGGGGCTCGAGGCACCTGTATATTAATGAGCCTGAGCAAAGTCAAATCAATAAGCAAAAGCCCATCCTTGCTCTCAAATCACAATTAATGCATTCAAAGCCACTGGACAGCAAGGAAGCAGAAGCCCATACATATTTATTTCAAGAAGCACTGCACCAAGCCACGGAGGACACCATCATTCACTTCAGTTTTGATTCGGCCGCCCTCAGCGCAGCCCGAGTTATTTTTATGCATTCATTTCTGATAGAGTTAGGTCAATAAATCATTTTTTATGACCTAGTTAGGTCAAGATGTAATAAAGAACCCTGTAGAAAGTTTTTCCCTATAAATACCACCCTCTACATTGTTTTAAGGGTTGGTTAATTGAGAATTTTCACTAGAGACTCGCATTGTATACCTGAGTTTTTTCTATAATCAAAGATTGCCCAAAGCTTGGAGAGCGAACTGTCTGTTGTAAATGAATGTTTTGGAGATTGAAGATGGAATTCCTGTGCTGCAACCTGAAGCAATAAGTGCATCTCACCTCTGTTTTATTGTTTCCACTATCTAAATAGTAGAAAGAAAGAATAGCCTAGAATTAGTTTAAGTACTCTCTATGCGCAATTTCTGCTATTTCTTTATGTTTTCCTCTGAATGAATTGGTTATGAATATGAATTCCTTTTGGCTCATGTTTACCCCGATTCACCTGTGTTTGCCTATTATCTAGGGATTTTTTACTGCCCCTAGGTAGCGCTCTGTTACCTCCTCTGTTAAGCTGATTGAGAGATCCTTAATTGCCTCTCATTACTTAACCTTTCTTGCCATCACTTAAACCTGAAACATTGTTTCACGCGCAGCTATCTTGCTCCATTTTCCCTCACTGTTATCAAGGAAGCGAACCAGCAGTCTTTCTCCTCGACTCCATGCCCAATGGTTTGAAACCCTCAGACTATCCTCTGCCTCTCTACCTGAGAAATCAATTTTCCGACCAAAACAAAACAAAAACCTCTGAACTCAATACCTAGCCTAAAATCCCTTTTAAACAAAGCTAAATCTGAAAGAGAGAGCCCTCTTTGACTGCAGGTGGGCTAGCACCTGCAGTCCAAAGTTGGTTTGTGGTTACCTCGACCGTATCCCTTACTCCAACCTGGGGAAAACCTGAGTGATAACACAATGGACAAAGTTTTGAGCTGTGGAAGATCAAGATGGAGGACCTGCTAGTGGATAGAGATCAATTTATTGCTATAGATCCATGTACGACACCACAGGAATATCGGAAGAGGACTAGGCAAGGTTAGATCGGAAGGCGAAGAGCACAATATGATTGTGTCTCTCAGATTCAGTATTGTTGAATGTATGAGGGGAAGCTACGGAAAAGGCTTGATGTGACAAGTTAGGGACTTTGTATCAATGTAAGTCTTTTGTGAACAAATTGTTCCTATGGAAAAATATGTATAACCTGAGGATGAAGGATGGAGACTCGGTAACATATCATCTAAATGCCCTTAATACTGTGGTAAGCCAGTTTTTATCCATTGATATTAAAATTTTAGATGAAGAAAAGTGCATAAGTCTATTGTGTTCTCTACCAGATTCGTGGGATAGTCTAGTTGTTGCAATAGGTAGCAATAAAACTACCTTGAATTTTGATGAAATAGTCTCGTCCTCATTGTGAAAGGAGATGAGACAGAAAAATATGGACAACTAGAATGGGGATGCCTTTTATATGAGAGGATAGACCCAAAACATAAACAAAAGTAATTCCTCAAGTGGGGGATCTAAATCCGGTGGGAGATCTAAATATCAAGGAAAATTTGTAAAGATATGTTGGAAATGTGAAAAGGAAGGGAACTACAAAAATCATTGTATATCTAAAACTCTTGAGAAAGGAAAGGGATCTAATGATGCTCCTTCTGCAGAGGTGAAAGCCACCTCAGATGAAGGTGGTTATGTGTACTTAGTTTCTTCTTCAAGTACACACATAGATCATGAGGCATTGTTGATTGACTCAAGTGCATCCTTTCACTTCATTCCCCATAGGGAGTGGTTTTGTGAGTACGAGATATATGATGGTGGTCATGTATTCCTATGGGATGGCAAGAAGGCTAGAATCATACGACACAAAAAAGTCAAGCTCAACTTGCAAGGTGGAAGTATTAGAACACTTATTGGTGTTCTACATATTCCTACATTGGCCAGAAATCTAATTTCTATAAGAAAGATGGATGATGCATGTGTAAAAGAAGTGTTCAAGAAAGATACCTACAAGATGGTTCAGGGAGCATTGGTATTGATGCAGGGAGTATGGATCAGAACTCTGTATAAGTTGTTAGGTAGTATTGTTATTAATAAATGTAACAGTTATGTGGTTCCTAAATGCAGAGCATAAAATATTCTAGTCTCTCGAGAAAATACTATTTTGTGGCATCAAATACTGGGACACATTGGGGAGAAGTGCCTTTGAATACTACATAGTAATGGCATGGTAGAAGGTATATCTAATTTATCTCTGGATTTCAACTTCTATGAACATTGTGTATATGGGAAGCACAATCAGGTGAGTTTCCCCTCTATTGCTAAGAGGGAAAAAGGGATATTAGAGTTTAGGCATAGTGATGTGTTTGGACCTGTGTTGGTTCCATCACTAGGGAAGTCTGTGTACTATGTCTCATTTATAGATGACTTCTCAAGGAATACATGGATATATTTCCTCAAGAATAAATATGAGGTCTTTGATAAGTTTAAAGAATTTAAGATTCTAGTGGAAAATTAGATAGAGAAGAAGATTAAGGTGGTGAGGATAGATAATGGTGGAGAGTTATGCAAGAAGGAATTTGAAGAGTTCTATAAGAAGTGGGGTATAACATGGTAGAAGACTACTCCATAAAAACCTCAACAAAATGGAGTTGCAGAAAGGATGAATAGGACGATGATGGAGAAGGAAAGAAGCATGTTGAGTGGTGTTAGGTTAGGAAAAGAATTTTGGGAAAAGGAAGTGGATATTGCATGTTACCTATTTCGCATATCACATTCCTCAGCGTTGGCGGATAAGACCCCACATGAGGTATGGACTGGTACAAAACCATCTCTCTCACATCAAAGGGTATTTAGTTGTGATGCATATGTACATGTTCCAAAAGAGAAAAAAATCTAGTTGCAGAGTAAATCTGAAAGGTGAATCTTTATTGGTTATAATGATGGTTTGAAAGGTTATATTATTTGGAACCCAAAAACAAGGAAAGTTATGTAAAACTGAGATGTGGTTTTTTGAGAGGTGAAATATGTTATTAAACATGAAGTCCTACCAAAGGAACATGAGAAGATATAGTTTGAACTAAAGGAGGAAGAATCAGACTCTATAGCAGAACAGGAATCGAAAGAGGAAGAGCCACACACTCCAGGTTTGAGAAGATCAGTTCAATAGAGAAGGCAACAAAGAGGTATAGTCCTTATGCTCTCTGTTCAAATTTTTCTTTATTTGTTACTGATGATCATCCGATAACTATTAGGGAAGCAGTGGATTTAGAGGATGGAAAACTCTAGAAGGAGGCCATGGTTGATGAACTAGCATCTTTGGAAAATATAAGGCTTGGGATTTGGTGGAGTTGTTGATTGGAAGGAAACCCATTGGTAGAAAATACATGTTTAAGAAGAAGATGAATGCAAAAGGAAAGGTGGAGAAATACAATGCTCGGTTGGTAGCAAAAGGTTATTCCCATGTGTCGCGAATTGATTTTGTTGATATTTTTTCTCCCGCTGCCAAGTTAGATTATATTAGATTACTTTTATCTCTTTCTGTTTTTTAGCTAGAATAGATGGATGTGAAGAGAAAATTTCTTCTTGGGGATCTCGAAGAAGATATCTACTTGAATCAACCTGAAGGCTTTGTGGTGAAGGGTAAGAAAGAACTGGTATGTAGGTTAAAAAAGTATTTGTATGGGTTAAAATAGTCATGAAGGATGTGGTATCAAAATTTTGATACATATATATAGGGACATGGCTTCACAAGGAGAAAAACTTATCACTGTGTGTATTTTAGATTAATTGGTGACTATATTATTTATTTGGTCTTGTATGTGGAGATATGTTGCTAATTAGAAATTACACATAAATTATCCAAGATTTGAATATCTGGGTGTCCTTTAAATTCAACATGAAGGATCTTAGTGTTGCAAACTATATTTTGGGCATGGAAATTAAAAGAGATAAAGATGAATCTCTGGTTAAACTCGAGGAAGTATGTTGACACAATATTGTAGAGGTTTAATATGCAGGATAACAAACCGGTGAAGGTTCCTATTCTTGTAGGTGTAAATTTATCTGCTAAATAGTGTCCTGAGACACAAGAAGAGAAAGAGGACATGTCCCATGTTCCATATGCGAGTGTGCTTGGTAGCCTGATGTATGCAATGGTCTATACTAGAATAGACATTGAACATGCAGTGGGAGTATTGAGAATGTTTATGTCAAAGCCAAGGAAGGGGCATTGGACAACAATGAAGTGAGTTTTCAGGTATTTTTGTGGCACTAGTGATTATGGTTTGTGCTGCCAAGGAAGGCCAAGATCGGATATAGTTTTGGACATACATAGATTTGTTGATGCAGATTGGGTTGGAAATTTGGCTCAGAGAAGATCTACAATTGGGTATGTGTTTAAGATATTTTTATGAGCAATCATTTGGATGAGAAAGAGAAGTTTGTAGTGGAACTTTCAACTACAGATGCTGAATACATGGCACTCACTCATGCAAGAAAGGAATAAGTTTGGTTGCAAATATCATGTTCAACCATGGGGTTGGTACAATGAGTTAAAGGATATATTGTGACAACCAAAGTCAATATTCTTGGCAAAAAACTTTGCTTATCATTTAAAGCCAAAGAACATTGATGTTTTGTATCACTTTGTGAGGGATATGGTTGAAGATAAAAATGTGTTGTTGGTAAAGGTGGACACTTTGAAGAATGTTGCAGATGAATTGACAAAGTCTGCTAGAACTGAGAAGTTTTCTTGGTGTAGAGAAATAATGGGCATTTCATCCCTAGACCAATGGCTAAGCTCTCCTTTGACCGATGATGTGGAAAGAAAACAACAAGTGGGAGAATGTTGGTGTGTGTCATATTATTTCCATGTGTCATGGGGTCTGGGGCAGTGCCCAAAAAATATTTTTATTCTATGTGGACCCAAGGATGGGGGGCGAACCCAAATATGGTTGGCGAACCTACCCATGGTTCTGCGCATGGTTTTCACAAATTGTTTTTTTGGGCACGGTGGTGTTTTCTCCTGGTATTTGTTGATCTGGTCCAGGGAACTATAGTTATGTTCTAATCCAGGGTTAGTGGATTGGGTTTCATGAATGATTTGAAATGTATATATGTGTATTGTAAAAATCAAACAAATATAATGAAAAATCAATTTGGTATTCCTGGTTTTTGGATCAAGGGGAAAATCTTTGTGTATATTTGTCTTATGTTCTCACCATTGTATATTTTTTATGTTTTAAGAATTTGTCTGCATGTAATTTTTTTACAGGGTTAAAACCTTCAATGTATATCCAAATGGGTGTTTCTAATGTTGTATTAATGGGGACAATGACTCTTAAATTTTAGAATTTTTCATGATATTTTCCTCATATGAAATGATTTTCAAACTTATAGGTATCCAAGGGAAAAACTATAAAATGATAAGTTCTAACAATAAGAAAAAACCACTAAAAAGGGGAAACAATGTTGTAATTGGATGCTTCTACTAATTATATGTTCAAACGGCTAGTCCTTGTACTCTTATGAATCCTAAAAAGTCATAGACAACCATTTTAATTTATTTGGAGACATTGCTAGGGGTCTTCCACTTTTTCGAGATAATCACCCTGCTATTCATTTGAAAATGGGAAGTTACCACTTAACATTAAGTGTTACAAATATCCACAAGAATAAAAAGGTGATATTGAGTCTATCGTTCAAGAAATGCTAGAGGATGACATCAAATAGCCTAGCCAAAGTGCATTCTCTTCACTAGTGGTGATGGTTCAAAAAATGATTGATCATGATATTTGTCTCGAGATTATTGAGAGATCAAAAAAAAATTCCATTAAAAGTAAACTTCTTGTGCCTATTATCTATGAATTATTAGATAAACTACATGGAGAAATTTTCTTTACCAGGTTGAACCTCTATTCTACATATTATCAAATCAAAGTGAGGAAAGAAGACATCCCCGTAATAAAATTTATAATACATGAAGGTCATTATGATTTTTTGGTGATTCCATTTGGCCTGACTGATACATCTTCAACATTTCATTGCTTGATGAATTCAATTTTCAAATCCTTCATCAAAGATATTTTATTAATATTCTTTTTATGATATAATAATATGAAATAATTGTTGGCAAGAACATCCATAAGATGATATCGTGATATTAGAACTACTGGAAGATGAAAAAATACATGTAAATCCTTTCAAGTGTGCATTTGGAGTTCAATATGTGGAAACTTTGGGTCATATTGTATCTCTTGAAGGTGTCAAAGTGGACCCTAACAAAATTAAAGCTTTGATGGAATGGCCAATTCCAAAAACCTTGACTACTCTTAGAGGATTATTAAGATTTGGATTATATTAGCATAGGTTTTTCGAGAACTATAGTCAAATTGCAAAAAATCTAACAATATCATTAGAAAAAGGGTGTTTTATTACACTTAAGAAGAAACCAAAGATCTTGAAAATCTTATGGAGACTATGTGTATATCTCTTATGTTAGCTCTATTTAACTTCACAAAATCGTTTCTTATGAAGTTTGAAAAGGTAGGTCATTCATCTAGATTTAACATAACAAGGAATTCCTCTTGCCTTTGAAAGAATTCCTATTAAAGTAATGAACTTATTCAAACCCATTTATGAAAATGAAAGGTTGGCTATGTTTCATGCATTTAATAAGTGGTGCTCTTACCTAACAAGAAGACACTTCAAAGTAAAAATGGGTTATGATAGTTAAAAATACTTCTTGGAACAATAATTATCTTTAAAAAAACAAAAATGGGTTGTCAAGATGGTAGGTTTAATGTGTGGTCAACCAACAAAATAAGGGATAGGTAATTAAGACATTGGGTTTCCTATAACCATTAGCCACACGAATTCAATCTTGGGAAGAGGTACCAATGGATTTTATTATAGGTATAGCCAATTCCAAATGAAGGAATGTCATTATGATAATGATATATCAACTCACAAAGTATGTCCCATTTTTCTCCCTTTTTCATCCTTGTAAAAGAAAGTACAATAGGCACAAAATTCATTAAAATATTTTGAAAGTTACATGGAACCCCCAGGATTATTGTAAGTGATAGAGACCCAAATTTTAGTTGCAATTTTTTGACCAAATTATATCATTTTTTTGTCTATGGAATTGGTTCACAACTGCTCTTGTGATGCTCAATCTGGTGGGAAAATTGAGATTGTGAATATATATTTATAATGCTACATTTATTGATTTCTATTTGATAAATAAATACGTTGGTTCAATTGGTTAGCCTTGGAAAAATGGTAGTACAACAAATAATTCTATAATTTATCAAAATGTCCTCATTTATAACACTTTATGGATATCATCCTCCATCCATCAAATTTCATTTGAGAGGGAAATTCAAGGTCTAGGAAGTTCAAGAGCACATAAAGAACTACCAATATATTTCCAATTATTTAAGGGAAATGCCTATAGTAAAAAATAGGGTGAAACAAGAAATATATCAAAAACATAGTGGAAGGGAATTGGAAGTGGGAGTTTGATTATTGTTTAGGCTACTTCCATAGAAACAAATGTCCCTCAAGAAACTAGAAGAGGATAATAAATTAGTACCCAAGTATTATTATCCCTATAAGGTGTTACAAAGGATTCAAAATATCGCTTACAAATTTTAGTTTCCTCATATTCACTAGTACATCAAATATTCCCTATTTCTTTCTTAAAGAAGATAATCAGTGACAATATCCTCATTCAAACTATTTTGCTAAATATTAATGAATATAGGGAAATCATATTACGACCACAACAAAAATTGAAACAAGAATCGAGAAATTGTAAAGGTGAACAATTATTAACTACTTCATTAAGTGGAATATCCTATTGGTAGAAAAGGGAACATGAGATCATGATTTATCATGTAGAATCACCCACATATAATGAAATGTTGAGGAAACTCTTGTTTGAAGGGGAGGGGAATGTTAAACCTTAGATATTTAGTTATTAAATTTCCATTATTGTATTATTTCTTTCCTTATTAGTCAACTAGATTCTTTAATTGTAACGTCGCCATCCCTCCCATTGGGCAATGCCACTCACACAAATACTGAAACAACCAAAACAATTACTCAACATATCTAGAACACATAATTGTGTGCATACTAAAACCATAATAACCAAAAATCATAGGATAACACAAAAAACACATGCCATTATAATTCATAAATAAGCACATGAAAAGTTTCGAACACTTATCTAGTTAAAATTTCCGAGTTGGTTACAGACCTCAAGCATTTCTCATAAGCATAGATGATGATGCTCCAATTATCTCAGCAATTGGTCACCCCTAAGATAGGGCCATAACTCCACTCAACATCAACTTCTAGAGCTAGTTACCTATGTTGTACCATGCACAACAAAGTGAAACTACCAGACTCAACAACCTCCAACTAGTAGGTTGGTATCCCCCATCAGTCCCAATCTCGACCGCTTAGGATGTTCCAGAGTCCTACGGATATAGGATTTTTTCCACCCTCACAGATCTTCTAGGTACCCTTCCAGGCCCTCGCACAACCAAGGTGCTAAACATGACAACCTCCAACTAGCAGGCTCATATCCCCCATCATCCCATATCTCAACTAGCCAAGGATGTTCGAGAGTCCCATGTCCCCAAGTGTTATGAAACCAGCTCAAGAGAAGATAGAAAAGATAGATCAATGCCTTAGAATTCAGCCTCTTCGAGGGGGCAACCTCCTTTCCATTACATAAATGAACAATTCTTGGATGATTCAAATGACAAAACCTCCTTTCTATATATAGGAGTCTAAGGAGTCACAATATAATCCAGCCAACCTAACAATAATAATATAAAGCCACAAAAATAACAATAGAGGGATTCTATGGGGCACAGAAATAACAATATGGGGGTAATAGGGGCACAACAATATAAATAAGGGGTATAACTACAATAGTAATGGGGTAATCACTAGTATTATAGGGACCCAACATGCCCCTCTCCTTCAAAAAAGTGTTGTCCTCAACGCTTGAGTAGTTCTGGATACTTCTGCATAAAATTCTCATCCTCCCATGTGGAATCTTCAGCGGATAAGTTCTTCCACTTGATAAGATACTCTGAAATTGATCGATTTCGTAGCTGTCGAGTTCTTGTTTTTGTGACTGCTTCCGGTTCCAATATAATTTTTCCTTCCTCGTCAAGTTCTGGCAATATTGTTTGAACTGGGAGCTTGTCGCCTATAACCTTCTTTAAACATGAAACATGGAAAACTGGGTGCAATCGAGAAGCTGCAGGAAGCTCCAATTTGTATGCCATAGTACCAATCTTTTGCAACACCTTGTACGGACCATAATACTTTGGTGATAATTTATTATCCTTCTTAGCTTGCTTTAGGGACATTTGCTTATATGGTTGTAGCCGTAGGAATACCCAATCACCTACATCAAAACTTCTTTCACTGCGATGTTGATCTGCCTGTTGTTTCATTCTATTTTGTGCCAACACGAGGTTATCCTTTAAGAGTTGGAGGACTTGTTGTTGATGTTCGATGTGATGTTCCACTGCCTGAACCTTAGAATTTTCTCTTAAATATGATGTGATGGATGGTGGTTGATACCCATAAAGTGCCATAAATGGGGTCATTTTTGTTGCTGTATGGAAGGAAGTGTTATACCACCATTCAGCCAGAGGCAACCATTTGACCCATTGTGTCTGTTTATCAGATACAAAGCAACGAAGATATCCTTCCAAACATTTGTTTACTATCTCAGTTTTCCCATCAGATTGAGGATGATAAGATGAGCTATGAGCTAACTGAGTACCAAGACAAGAAAATAATTCTGTCCAAAAATTTCCAGTGAAAATGGGATCTCTGTCACTTACAATAATCTTTGGGTTTCCATGTAGCTTTTGAATTGTTTCCATAAATGCAGTAGAAACTGTACTGGCTTTAAATGGATGTGATAATGCACAAAAGTGTGCATACTTGGTAAGTCTGTCAACTACCACCATGATGACACTCTTTCCCTCAGACTTGGGTAAACCTGTGATAAAATCCATTGAAACCTCCTCCCAACGTTGGCTTGGAATGGATAAAGGTTGTAATAGACCCGGTGTCTTAATTGTTTCAACTTTATTTTGTTGGCAAACCAAACATTCCGCCACAAACTTTTGAATATCTGATTTAAGGCCATCCCAAAAAAATTCCTTCTTAACCCTGTGGTAAGTTTTTAAAAATCTGAGTGCCCTCCTAAGGGAGAAGTGTGCAATTCCATAAGAATCTTTTGTTTTAGCTGGGAATTCTTACAGAGGTATAAGCGATCTTTGTACCATAACGAATCATTTTGCCAGCTAAATGTATCAGACGTACTGGAATCTTGTTGTAGCTTTCGAATAAGTGCCCACACTTCTTCGTCATTCTTCCATTCCTCCCTTGCTTCATTTATCCAATCTGGTTGGATAATAGAAATGGCGCACAACAATGCTTCCACATCCTCATCCTTTCTTGAGAGTGCATCTGCCACCACATTTTGCTTCCCTTTTTTGTAGATGATTTCAAAGTCATAACCCAACATCTTTGTGACCCACTTTTGTTGCTCTTCAGAGGATAATCTTTGTTCTAAAAAGTATTTAAGGCTATCATGATCCGTTTTTACCTTGAAGTGTCTTCCCATTAGGTAGGGTCGCCATTTCTTAAGTGCATGGAGTATTGCCAACATTTCCTTCTCATAAATAGCTTTGCTTAAAAACTTTCCCTTGATTGGACGACTTTCAAAAGCAATGGGTCTTTCATCTTGCATTAGAACAGCACCAATTCCATTTCCTGAAGCATCACATTCCACAATAAAGGTTTTTGTGAAGTCCGGTGTAGCTAAGACCGGTGCTTGGCACATTGCCTCTTTAAGATGTTCAAAGGCCTTTGTTGCTTCCGGAGTCCATGAAAATGCATCTTTCTTCAATAATGTTGTTAGAGGTGCTGCTATTCTCCCATAATTCTTAACAAACTTGCGATAATACCCTGTCAACCCAAGAAATCCTCGCAGATGCTTTATGGATGTGGGGATTTTCCATTCCTTAATGGCTTTAATTTTGCTAGGGTCTACCTTAACTCCTTCATGAGATACAATATGACCCAAATATTCCACCTCCTGGACTCCAAAGAAACATTTGGATCTTTTTGCATATAATTGTTTCTCCTCCAATAGTTGTAGCACCCTGTCAACATGTTCAACATGATCCTTCCAAGACTTGCTGTAGATTAGTATATCATCAAAAAATACTAACACAAATTTTCTAAGGAATGGTTTGAAAATTGAATTCATCAAACCTTGAAATGTTGAAGGTGCATTGGTAAGGCCAAAAGGCATGACCAAAAATTCATAATGACCCTCATGAGTTCTAAATGCTGTTTTCGGAATGTCTTCAATCTTCATTCTGATTTGATGATATCCCGAACGAAGATCCAACTTGGTGAAGTAAATTGATCCATGCAATTCATCCAGTAATTCATCAATGACAGGAATGGGGAACTTATCTTTAATAGTGAGCTTGTTGAGCTCCCTATAATCCGGACACATGCGCCATGATCCATCCTTCTTGTGCACCAATACTACTGGAGCAGAGAAAGAACTTTGACTCGGTTGAATTATACCAGCCTCTAGCATTTCTGCAACCATACGTTCAATTTCACTTTTTTGGACATAGGGATATCTGTACGGCCTGATGTTTGGAGGAACACTTCCTGGAATCAGATGAATAGCATGATCATGATCACGCATAGGTGGGAGACCTTTGGGAGTCTCAAATACCTTGGAATGATTGTCCAGGACTTTTTGGAGATCTGGAGAAATAGATGATTCCAATGTGGAAACATCTAGCGAACATAATTGTGCAATTACACCTCTTTGCTCCTTTTTTAGAAGCTTTGTCATACCATTAGAGCTGATTATCTTTCCTGGTTTCCCTGCAATACCCCTTAATTCAACTTCCTTTCCTTCCATAGAAAATTTGATGAAAAGTTCTTGAAAATTAAAAGCTATTGTACCCAAGGATTGTAGCCATTGGACTCCTAGTACAACATCAGCACCTCCCATTGGAATGGAAAGCATTGGGCTAGTCAATACATATTCTCCCATGGATAGCTTGATATTATGGCACTTTCCAGAGCAATTTATTGTTCCTCCATTTGCAATCATCACTTGACACTCTGGTGCTGGATATAGGAAGCAATTCAATTCTTTTGCTACCCTACAATGAATAAAATTGTGGGTGCTTCCTGAATCAATCAACACTATTACCTTTTTCTTCTTGATTTGTCCTTCTATCTTGATGGTTTGAGGAGTGGTAATTCCCGCCAATGCATTACAAGATATGGTCGGATTTATTTGTTCTTCATCTAGGCTTTGTTCCTGGAGTATATCCTCTTCTTTTGACCTTTCTTGCTCCTTTTCTTCTTCCTCTTCACAATCTATGTAGAATAATTTCTTCTCAGCACACTTATGACCTTTAGTGTATTTGCTATCACAACTGTAACAAAGCCCTTTTGCTCTTTTTTCTTCCAATTGTTGTGGTGTCAACCTTATAGGTTGTGGAAGACTAGGGGCAACAACACTTCCATCTTTATAGTTGTGAGTGGTATGCTTCCTGGTTGCCATAATTTTGCTTTCCATTTTTCTTGCTAACCTGAATGCCTTCTCTAATGAATCAGGTTCCCAAAGGCGAACATCATGTTGGATATTATCCTTTAAAGACCCTATGAACACATCAATCCTATGCTCCTCTGGAATATCTTTTACCCTTATGTTCAATTTTTGGAACTCCTCAATGTGCTCCATTACTGAACCCTTTTGTTTGAGACTTATCAATTGGCTAAAAAAAGTGTTGCTTTTTGTATCCTCATAATGTGCTATCAATTCTTCCGTAAAAATTGCCCAAGTGATAAATTTTTTACGAGAGCAAAGCCATTGATACCATACAAACTGATTTGGTTCCAAATATACAGTTGCCATACGTACCTTTTGTGTGTTTTGCACATTATTGAGATCGAAGAATTGCTCCATCTGTAATATCCATGTGGCGGGATCCTTGCCATCAAACTTCCTCATATCGATTTTTGGAATATGGTGAGTCTTTGATCCAACATTAGCATCTATGGAATCATGATTAACATTTCTTTTGTTCTCATCATGAGTTTCCTTTAGTACCCTTTCATCCTTAGTGCCCATTTCTTGTAGCAACTTATTCATATTTATCTTCAATTCGTCCATGTCTGTCTTCAAATCTGTCTTCAAATCTACCATGTCTCTCTTCAAATCTGTGTTTGAGTCATCCATCTTAGCTTCCATGCCCTTTATCTTAGATTCCACGCCATTTATCTTAGCTTCTGTTAGCTTTTGTGAGCGTGACATTTGTTGCACTTGTTCTTGTAATTTTGATATATCATGTAGCATTTCTTCCTCTTCTTCATGAGTCATGCTAGAGCTTTCAGGTTCCTTACTAGGTGTTTGCATTTTCTTTCCTCGGGGCATCAGTTACCGATAATAATGCTTTACTATGCCCTTTGAATTCCTTCAAACCAAGCTTATGCAAAAATTTAAAAAAAAACTACACACCTTTTTTCACTTTGTAGAAGCCTGATATTGAATCTGATGTATCTCTGTAATTTTAGATCATTCAGTTCTAAAATTTTGACCTGTAGTAGCCTTCTGAGTCCTCTTTCCAATGCCACAAGTCTGATCCAAATTGGTTTCTCCAAGGAAGAGTTATGCGAAATCTCCCACAGTGACTTGCTTATAGACTAGTTCAGTAGAGCAAACTTGTACGACGTGCCACGAGTCACTGTTTCAACCTTTGGATCTGAAAAATGCATACAAGAAACTACAGTCCGTCCTCTTTCTGTACCTTCTTACGAAATTTCAATCCGATCCTCAGAGAGAAAGTTATGACGATTTTCCCCAGGTCACCTGTTTTGAATGTAATTCAGGAGTCTGCAAAAAGACCAACTTCCTCAGATCATATCTCCGAAAATATCATGCGAAAAGCTCTGAAATTTGGACCCAAGGTTCAACGCGATTTCTTCTCAAATGGGTTTTTTTTGCGACTTCTGAAACGTCACAGAAAAAAAGTTATAGCGAAAATTCCACGATGACCTGTTTGGAGCAGCGAAACCCTAGAATCCAAAGCTCTGATACCAAATGTTATGAAACCAGCTCAAGAAAAGATAGAAAAGATAGATCAACGCCTTAGAATTCAGCCTCTTCGAGGGGGCAACCTCCTTTACATTACATAAATGAACAATTCTTGGATGATTCAAATGACAAAACCTCCTTTCTATATATAGGAGTCTAAGGAGTCACAATATAATCCAGCCGACCTAACAATAATAATATAAAGCCACAAAAATAACAATAGAGGGATTCTATGGGGCACAGAAATAACAATATGGGTGTAATAGGGGCACAACAATATAAATAAGGGGTATAACTACAATAGTAATGGGGTAATCACTAGTATTATAGGGACCCAACACCAAGGCTACCATTTCCCTTAGGGGTCTTCCGAGTACCCTTACAAGATTTTATCCAACGACTCTTGTCCATCCATTTTCCCTTTCGAACTAAATATGGGACATATTTTTATAGACTTGGTGTCCCATTTACTTCCTATTTTAATATTATATTGTAATATTATATTTTATTTTCCTATCATGATGCCTTTTTTGTGGAGTCTTAACCCCCTAGAATCTATTTTTCCATCGATCCACAATATAATGACAAGTTAGCTAAAATCATGTCATCCATTCTCACTAGCCTGATCATCCCACAATGTCACTATCCTAATTTCCTTGGTCACTCTATCCCCAAACTCATAATTATGTTGGCACACTAGCCTAATACATCATACATATCCATGCACACAGGCCTTAATGGAACTCAGGTCACTGGCCTAATAATACAAGTTCTCTAACCCAATTACACATGCACAACAACCTTAAAATGGATCAGTGCCTTAGTCCAGAGGCCTATATTTTCTATAAATGCCAAGGAATATAAGACTTACTAGAATTCTACGTCACTAGCCTAAGCATTATAGGTACATGTACATTACAATTTTAGGTCCAAGTTAGGGGTGTTACGTTCCCCTATTCCTTATTTGTACATTGTCCTTAGTGCATTGTATAGTCAAAATTATAAGAACTATTGCAACATAGTGTCCTCATTCTCATATTTGGCCTTTTTAGGATCATTATTTATAGGCAATAATGTTGGATTTTATTCAAGTCTTCCTCAATTCCCTATTCCATTCATACAAAAACACCTTGATGGGTATGAAATTCAACATGATTACCATCATACCTTTAATAGGACATCAAATAAAAATATTTAATACTTGTAACAATTGGTTCATGTATGTCCTGTCCTCTAGAATGGATAGGAATCAATTATATAACATGTAATTAACAACAAGAATAAGTCTTAAGGTGGCATCCCAACCAATGAACAAACATCTGGCATTTAAGTGCTTCATCAACAAAGCACTACCCTTGCATATAAAATCATTGTAGTTTCATTGATTTCTAATATTGCATTCAGGTTACATTACTACTACCTATGTCACCTGCCAAGGGCATTAAACCGTCATTCCTATCAAGAGGTCATTTAGTTTTAACACAGGGAACACATTTATCAATATTTTAAAGAGTGTACACCTCCTTCTTGAACTCTAAGAACACAACAGACTAATTAATCCACACATTCATGATCCCATAAACTAGGGACATGTACTCCAAACTAACTCAAATACCAAAGAACTATGTTTAAATGCTAGGAATCCATTTGCAATAGAAACCTTACAAGCTTACACTTTTTTGTCTAAGCACATTTTGAGTGAAAGATAATAATCTCTCATAGGATGTCTATAAAAAAATTTTGAATTACAAATTTGGTAGAATGTAACATTCCCCAACATTCATATGAAAACCCAATGCATCTATCTCCTTAACAATAAATTCCACTTGAGCATGGTTCTTTGTAACTTCTAGGGCTGGCTAAGTAATGATGTTCTCCACTTTTGCACCAAGTAGTGAAATAATGAGATGAATGAAATTGATATAGAAATATGTATGCAAGTTCTTCTCCTTATACACATGTAGGTTTGCCTGTCATAATTGCTTACTTGTTGTGGAAGTAACCTCTAGAACAAACTAAATTATTCTCTGGATCACTCCTCATGACCAAAAATATATGTTGTTTAGAATTGAATTAGACAGATAATGAGAATTATTATATTTTTCATACAATCCTTTATTTGCATGCAATTATTAGATGCCAAAACACCTTTTAAATCAATTACATAACCTCTATTAAGAACCCAGAAAAGTCAGGATTTGTTGTTGGTTCAAAATCAAGGTTGATTGTTGTACCTCATAGTTTTTAGGGCAACACTAAATAGTTGATAGCTATAACTACAATCTATAGCACTAAAGCATCATATATAAAGTTGTTTCCCTTAACAAGATGATTTATTTTGTCAAAAGGAAAAATCGGTCTAATTAATAATCTTAATGACCCAGTTAAACAATTTTGTAAAGATAAGAGGATACACAACCTTTAAACGACATTGTTAAAGATGGGCTTCATATATATTCATTTCTAATATAAATTTGGGAGGGATAACTCTTGTTATATCCATAACTCAAAACTCTAACTATCAAGAAATATTGCACTTTCTTAGAAAATAAGTTTCTCTGAATGAAAATGCCACCAACATTGTACACAATGGCTATCAAAAGAAAGAGACACTAACAAACTTGTCAACACCACCAAAAAACATGTATATTCTTGTGGTTGAACAAGAGGCCAATCCTTTAGAAACAATAGTTTTGCACCAACTATAGCACAGTATTGTTCCTTAAACTAATGTTTTTTAAGGCCCCTTTCGTCTTTGGCCCACACAGTATCTACTTCAAGATTATCATGAACACAATCCAACCAAACATATTATAAGTGAAAGTAAAGAGTTGCACCAACAATCCACTCATTTCAACAACTTTTATATGTCATTTCAGCTAGTGCTTTTGTTTGCAATTGAGAAATATCATAACAATCAAGATGATCCAAGGAATGCCCATCCAATATCAATCATGTAAAGTAAACCATGGCTTGTATGGACTACATATCTATCCTCACGTTTGTCTGCTTCTAAAGGTTTACTAAGAAGGAATACCAAATGTTGCACATATTGTTGTCATTGATGATAAAAAGATGACAGTGATGTCAAAGGGGAATTATAAGACAACAAAAATATCACTCATGATACCTAAGGAAGAAACAAGACTCCCTATGACGCAGTATGATTGATATATCTCTTATAGGTTTTCAGTAACTAAAGTTGAGGGTAATTAAAGTTAACTGAGTTTTTTTATGTACTTAAGATATCCAAATAATTTTAAAAACAACATGATTGCATAGATCTCATTGATACCTTTCCAACGATATATCCTACTCAGAAAATCTCCTTATAGATGAGAAGTTAGGACTAGTTGAAAATCAACATTAGTCATGTTAAATTGAAAGGGTAAACTATAAGGAAAAAACCAATTTATTAAAGGGTTAAACAATGCACATCTCTTGGGAACATCTACCATTGATTTTCTTGATCAACAATGGATATTTGCAAATGTGCATGCTCAATAACCATGCTAAATAGTGTGCACATTATTGTCAATCAGACGTTCAAGATCGGTATTGTTAAAATGGATGATGGATGACAACGATAATTTCATGAACTTTAACATATATTCATGAATCAACAGAATTATGCCATGTTGGTTAGTCTCTTTTTGAAACATAGCATGATGTCATTGGCCAACAACTTTAAAATGTGGGATTCATATATAGGATGTGACATGGAAGAAAACACAACATGGAAGGACGCATCAATGTTGATACTAACATAATGACATGGCACCACCAGGAGCTACCATGTGGCATGGTGATTTCAAAATTTTTAAATTTTTAAAAGCCCTAAATCATGTGACATGTGATACCCCTCACAATCCACCACGTGGCATGAGGACATCATGTTAAATTCATCTTGTAAGATGATTTGGACCCCTAAGGACTTGGTCTCAAAGCATGATCACATTGAGAGTTCGTATTAAAGATAAGGGGCCAAGGTGGATGACAAACCCAAAGTGACATTAACATGGGCATATTGCATAGTTAGATATGTTCAAAGCCTAGTGTTACCTAGACTTAAAGTCAAGTATTTTTTCTTAGCTCCTACAAATAGATCCTCTCTACATATAATCACCTTCCTCCCAAACAAATACAAGAATAATTCATCAAATCGTTTGAGTTTGGTGTGAATGATATTTGAACTATCTAGTTTTGGTTTGGTAATATTTGATTAGGATTATGGTTACACACAGGCTATGGGCCCAACAATTCAAGCACTTTGATTACAGTGAAATTTGAATTGGGCGGCGTTTTATTCTAAATTCGTTTAATGACATGGTTAAATAAAAGCCACAGGTCTAGCGATCCAACATTGGTTACGTTGCAATTAACCTAAGTCTCAATTTAGATTTTGGTTGGAGGTACCCACAATCCAAGGGCGCCAGAAAATTGGTTATAGTTACATCTAACTTACGTGTCAATTATGGTTCTAGTTAGTGAGGTTAAGGGCCCAACAACATTGGTTGTAATTGGAATTGATTTGATTCTAGGTTCTTATTGTGGTTGGTGAAATGCATTAAACACTTTGGTTGTAGGTGGGTCGACGAACATCGATCCAACAAGCATTGGTTGGGTTGTGCACCCAATCCATATGGGGATTTTTTGTTTATAAATGAATAATGGTGCCCATACCCCAGAGTCTACAAAGTGCATCATGATTGGTATGCAACTTTGTTGAGAACCTCATGGTCACAAGTTCAATCCTCGTCGGTGAATGTGTTAGGTTATTTTATATATTGTATAGATTACCACTTTGTCACATAGTTTTCATTATCTGGTGGTTGGTGTTGGAATATGAAATTCTATTGAAGATCACCCATAAAAAGTATGTTTGTAGAATATTTAAATTTTATATAGTTATATTTGGTTATTTTGGTTTTTTGGGTTGAATATTAGTCCAAATTTGATTATGAAAGAAGTTGGACAATCAAGAATATAGGACGAATGTAAATAGGGATGTATGATGCTATTTTAAATCTTATTTAATGACAATAATCACTTTTTTCTCTTCAAGGGTCTATGAGCATGTAGAAAGTGTTTTTGGATACATAGTGAAAGAAAGATACAAAAGGGTTTGAGCAACTGAAATGGTGAACTTTTTGGAACAAAGCATGGGCAATACTACTAAAGGTTTTTTTGAGTGTAATGGTTGTAGTGATGGTTCTTATAGGATTACAATTATGGTGGCAATGATAGTGCTTGTAGGTTTACAATGATGGTGGTAGTAACAATAGATATAGGTTGAGATAATGGTACAAGTCATGATGTTGATAATGGATTGTAGAGTGTGACATTAGTTATAATTCAATAATATATGATGAAAGTGAATCTAGTTTTAAAATGAGATGAAATATAGGTCCACAAGGAAGTTGAATAAGCAGGTTGGTACCCCCAGTAGGTTGGAGCCTCGATTAGGTTGAATCCTAAAGCAAGTTGAAGCACACTCATCATCGATCTTGGAGCCTCAATCAGGTTGTAGGCTATAGTGACCAGTTGCTTTCATCTTTCAAGGTTGGTGCCTTAATCAGGTTGTAGCTTGCCACAAGTGGCAACTTGAATATCTTGGGGTAGTTGCCTCTATTAGGTTGGAGATTTAACATTAATGTAAATGAATTGAAGATAAAATAGAATAAGATTAGTGTTTTTCTCTTGTATGGGTTTCGACTGAAAAAATTATGTCTCTTTGTGATGTCATGGTTTATTTATTTGTTAATTGTTGTTTGTATGTTTTTTATATGATGGTGCATTTCTATAATCAATGATATATCAATGGATCATTGTGATATGAATGTATGATTGAGAAAGGTTATGAAATTGTAAATTGACCTCACACTGATGGACCCCCATCTCAACGGTTACCTTTGGGCTAACAAGTGGTATCAAAGTAGGATCATTTAGGAACAACTAACAACTAGACTTTTGAAGATCAAGGAGAGATGGTAAAAACCAGAGGAGTATGGAAGCCCCCAATGTTTGATGGATCCAATTATGGATTTTGAAAGGTAATGATGGAGACATATCCCATCTCTTTGGGAGAATAAGTTTGGGAAATTGTGAACACCAAATATAAACTCCCGAATTTTGTTCTAACAAATGAAATAGAGAAGGTAGTTTACACATATAATGCACAAGATGAGCATGTTATCTTAAGTGGTTTGGAAAAATCTAAATTCATAAAATTAATGGTGTAAGTCATCTCATGAGGTATGTAATAAGCTCCAAACTTATTACGACGGGGATAATAAATTTAAAGAAGTTAGATTACAAGCTCTCAAAGGTCAATTCAAAAGTTTGAATATGGAAGAATATGAGGACATAACCTCATATTTCCTTCAAGTAGACAATATATTCAACTCCATTTCATGTCTCGGTGAAGAAGTATTGGATAGTTATGTTGTTCAAAAAGCATTTACATCGCTTCCATCAAGATTCAACCCTAAAGTGTAAGCCCTTGAGGAATTAGAAAAAGTAGACAAGATGTCCATATATCAAACTCATGCCAACTCTCTCTGCATGTGAGCTAAGAATCAAGGAAGAAAATTCAAAATTCAAGGGAGTAGATTTCAAGGAAGAAAAATAAGAAAAAAAGAAAAAATATTAACAGAATTCAACTCTAATGAAGAAGAATCCAATTTTTTTCAATAGATCAAGAGAGGAACCGATAAGTTCAAAGGTAAGATTCCTTTGAATTTTTTAAATGTGGAAGAATTAGTTATTGCGAAAGTAAATGTCCTTATTCTAAGATGAATGAAAGTGATGACACTACAAAAAAAAAGGTAATTGGTGAGGGTAATGCCCATTGGTGATGGTCCTTAAAAAAGTGTTGTTGTAAGTGCATATAGTGATGGTCCTCTAAGGTTTGTCACCAAAGAAATTTTCAGTGACACTTTTTGTGAGGGTTGTTAAAAGCCCATCACTAATTCTCTCTTTGGTGACACCTCTAGTGATGATCTTTTATTGACCCTCACCCATTATCTTTTTTGGATACTTTTGGTGATGGTAAAAAATTGTTCGTCATCATTGATCATTCCAATGAGTTTTTGATAACACAATGTGCATGTTACTATATTTTTTGTCAAAATATAACGATTAAAGACCATTGTTGTGGAGTCGTTTTCATTATGTGTCTAATGCCATAGTGGTTAGAGTTAGTCAACTTGTTAATAAGTAATTAGTGTGTATAATTTCCCTCAAGTAATGAGAATATAGTTTTCCTATGAGTCAATACATTATTAATCTTTGCTAGATTTATTATCTAACAAATTTCCTTTAGATAAAGTTCCACTAGTGCGTTTAGGAACTATATTATTTAGTACATAATCCATCTTTGTCAATTCTATTAATGAGAGATACCTAGCATTCCTCTACACATTTGACACACCTTAACATGCTTTCGCACACACTAACATTCCTTGGCACCTCGCATGTCTTCGAACATCTTTATACATAGAACATCTTGCCATGACTAGGACACCCAAGCACATGTTGACAGGCCCTAGCATAGCATAAATATCTCCTAGCATGTGTTGGCATACCCTGTAGTCCCTACCATGCCCTGGAACACTTTAGCAGGCATTAACATACATTAGCACTTGCCACACATTGGCACTTGGCACACATTGGAACTTTGAATGTGTTTGAACCTATTATTAGTGTGCCTAGCATGCCCCTTTTGAAAAAGATAAATTCTTGGCTCATTAAACCTCTTATGTGTTCATTTCCTTTCATTTTAGCTTTGTTCGTTCTTTTATTTCCTTGAAATTCCTTGACACATATTGGCATACCCTGACACCCTGCACATCCTAGCATGCCTTAGCATTTGGCATGCCTTGGCACTATTTGGCACATTTTAACACACACTGGAACTCCCTAGCACACTCCGAAACTTCTTGACATTCCCTGATAATCCCTAGCATGCCTTACCAATGCTTAATACAAATTGTCACTCCCTCCTTGGCATGCTAGCTAGCACTCGTTGACACTCCATGGCACACCCTCATATCCATTCACATCCATGAATTTTGACCTAGTTATCCCTTATGTTTCCCTATTACCCCCTAACACTCCTCAACATGCATTAGCACTCTGGCACACCTTAACACTCTTCAACATGCCTTGCCACTTCATTCCATGTGTATCATTCCCTAACACACATTGGAACTTGGCATGTGTTGGCAGATGATAAGTCTTAGCATGTCTAGTATTCTTTGAGATGCCTTGGTATGCTTTGGCATGGTTTAATATTAAATTTATTTATGATCAATTATTGGAAAGTAAATGAGATGTAACAAAGGAGGATTTAGGACTTAGAATACATTAACACTTAGCACTTGGCACCTATTGGAACCTAGTGTTGGTGTGCCTAGCATGCCCCTCTTGGAAAAGGTAAATTGATGACTTATTAACGCTCTTATGTGTTTATTTCCTTGTAGTTTAACTTGTTTCAACTTTTTGTTTCATTGACAGTCCTTGGCACATATTGTCACACCCTTGCACATCTTAGCATTCCTTAACACTTGACACATCTTAACATATTTGACATGCCTTCAAATTATCTGGCACATGTTAGCATTCCCTAGTACAACAATGTAAACTTTGAAACAGGAACTATAAACTCAAAATAGGAACTCTAGCCAAAAAACCACAAAAAAACATGAAAAATAGTGCTAAAAACTAAAAGTGTGTATACTTGAACGATTTTTTTTTTTTAGGGTCAGTTTTCAACATTTTTAAAAAATGGCAGTAAAACTAAATTTTTTGTGTGCAAAAAACAGTTGTTTTTGAGGAAAAAAACACACTAATGTTTTTGGTAGAATAACATTTTTCTTTCCTAGGTATAATTTCAACATTTTTTAGTAATGATGATAAAGATAAAATAATGGGATCTGAAACACATTAAAATTCTATCAGTTTTCATCCATGTTGTTAAACATATAATAACATGACACTAAATATCACTAAAATTCTAATTGTTTTCAACCATAACATTAAAGATAAAAAAAAATTGGAAAATTTTCAACCATAAAATTAAAAAACCATGACATTATGAACAAATTACATGACTAAATTAATCAAAATGTCATTACTTGTAGATTGAATGAAACATAAATTATATCTCTAAGTTATTATTGCATTGTAGATATTCTAAACAATAAAAAACATCATAATTAAAACATATAATCCAACAAACATAAACATGACTCATAACTTCATTTAACACCATATGGAAATCAAAATTTTTATTTCAAGATATGATGCAAAAATCGGCTATATAAATTATCTTAGACAATTACGCAAAATCATTCATATTTTCTGGCACAACATCAAAATTCACATCTTCAAATGAATGAATGGATGTAGATGAAGATGTTCCATATTATTCTCTTTCATCAACTAGTGCCCCACCTGAGTCTGCAATCATGTCCACCATTTCAGGTTTCAAAATTCTTATGGATCTACGACTGGTTTCAGCAGACTCCCATCTCCATATTGTTCCTTCTGGTAACAAGCTCTTCAGAATCTCTATCATATTGAAGCAAATAATTCCTCTGTTTGTTAAACTGAAGTCATAAACAAGTATGTAAACATCCTCCAACTTTAAGAGGTCTGAGCGGCGATGATTTATATTTGTACCCTTTCTTTTTCTCTTCCTACCAAATTTTTTATCTCTTACCATCTTTGTCTTATACACACCATTGAATGGGCATGTATTTGTGGCATACCAATGTACTTCAACACCTGCAACATCTTCATTTTCTATAATGACCTTTATAACCTTAGCAACCCAGAATGGATAGCCATTGGGATCTCCATCTGCTAGCACTGCAATCATGCAACCCTCCTTAATATCCTATATTGAACCCCTGTAAAGGTCGTCCATGGCTTCACGTTGTGCACGAGATCTTCTGGAACCAATACACATTTCTCTTTCCTCTACTTGTGAATAATTAATAATACCTTGATATTGTTTTTGTTCAATATTTTTTCTTTCCTCATGCTCATTTGACACATTTTGTGGCCAAATAAATGGATTTTTCAAAGGTATATATTCATTTTTTGTTCTTGAAATGATATCACTTTGATTAGTGAAAAAATACTCCAACCAAACTGAATCAGCAATATCAAAGTACTCATATGTATATCTAATACATTTTTTAATTTCTTCTAGTCAATCAAAATAAGTTATATCTCTATTCTGCCTACGTGCATTATGAACTTCAACAACTGATTGTAATAACAATATATTTGACACAAATATTGGATGATATGGAATGAACTTAAAAAATGCCAAACCTGATGACAATGCCCATTCTGCAGTAGTTGAATACTTCTTCACCCATATTAGTGTTTTCCCATCAATTTTTTTGATACGAAATTGATGTTGGACGCTAATTTCATTAAGTTGTTCAATTCATTTCTCCTCACCGTGTGATCCCATAATAAACCTTCACATGTCAACAATTTTTTCCAACACATCAAAAATAGGCTCTGGCATGTATGATTTCTTAATAGATTCAATGTGACTGAAAAATGATTGAACATTTGATCAATATGGTCATGAGTGTGCCCAACAATAAGGAAACCAACCTTTACCTTCTCAAAAATTCTCAATTCAACAAGCATGTTTAGATATCCAAAACCAATATGATTTTTCTTTTCATGACAAGTGTTTTCCAATTGTAGATACAAAACTTCAGGAAGATTACCAGACCAATGAGAAAGCACATAATGAATTATGTTTATTGTCATATTTGCATCATTATGAATATTTGGAGCTATGAAGTATACCCTTGGAAACATTTTCCCTTTGAAGACCATACAACTGACCAAGTGATACTGAATAAAAGTTTCCTCTTGTAAATTTTTGGGTGTGCAAACAAAATGTGGTAGAAGTGTTTTCTTCTGGTCCATACCATCAATTATCAAACCCAAATATTTATTTGGATTAGCATAACACTTCTTTCGATGCTTGTACAACTTTTTCCTTTCACTTGTTTGTTTTTCGCGATGCTCTTGAAGTGCTTTGACAATGCAATCTACACAATATAAAAGAAAGTCATTAAGAAATATGTTTTCATAGTTGATGACTATACAATTTTAAAAGTTAAAGTTATGAATGCTTAATTCTTTCTAACCCTTCACATTTATCCATTTTTTATTTAAGAGAAGCACATGTACCACAAATCCCTATCTTTGTCTTCTTAGGAATATGGACATTGTTGAATTGTTTCTTACACATATTCACAAAATATTGATATGTAATAAATTGACCATGTCTTTTAGCACCTTCTGCATATTCTTTGTATAAGTTGTAGATTTCTCGTCTTGAGAAATTATCTGGAATATGTATTGTCTCTCTATTTGGCATACACTCTTCATGCTTTAAAAATAAATCTTTCATCCATGACATTGCAGTATTTGATAATGCCCCAAACTATCATTTATGATGTACTTCTGAATAAAATGTGGGATCCTTTTCCAAATTGTCTTGGATTCCTGATAGACGAAAATTACCCATTGAATGAAACACTTTGAAAGCCTTTCTATAGATAAATAAAGACCCAATATGATAATTATAACATGACAATGTAGATTGCATGCACCCCACTAAATATTAATTTTGCATGCTTTTATTCATTGACAAATATCTCTTCCTTTTCTCTAATGAAAACTTGAAATCCATATGTTTCAAGCAATATTTTTGACAACATTCACTTGAAATGAGAGCACTTATAGAACTTCTTCTCATCATATATTCTTATCTACCGCTTGTATAACTAGAACATATTGGATTGATACGAAAAGGTATGCTCCTACTGCTCGATACAATATTTTGTGGAAACATCTCCATCATTAAATCATCATCTGTATAAGCATTTTCATTATTATTATGAGGAATGTTATCCTCACTATGATCAACTGTGCTTTTGAAATACTGACTTGGAGGATATTTTTCATCTTGTCCTTCTTCAGTGCTACCCTCATAGTCCTTAGAATTAGGAATAAATGGAAAATTTGACTCGATGTTTATTGGATATTTTTCATCATGTGCACTGTGAGTGTTGCTCTCATGGTCCATAGGATTAGGACTACGTCGAAAATGTGACTCTTTACTTACTGAAAATTCTTCATCCTACCCTTCAACATTGCTGCTCTCATAGTCCTTAGCATTAGCACTAAGCGCTTCATCCTGTCCTTCGTCACTACTTCTCTCATAGTCCTTAGGATTAGGACTAGGTGGAAAATGTGACTCGATTTATTGGAAATTATTCATCCTAGCCTTCATCACTGTTGCTCTCATAGTCCATGGGATTAGGACTAAGTGGAAACCATGACTTTCTATTCATTTGAAATTCTTCATCATTCTCTTCATCACTACTTCTCTCATAGTACATAGGATTAGGACTAAGTGGACACCATGACACTCTATTCATTTCAAATTCTTCATCTTCCTCTTCATCACTGTTGCTCTCATAGTCCATAGGATTAAGACTAAGAGGACACCGTGACACTCTATTCATTTTAAATTCTTCACCATGCTCTTCATCATTGTTGCTCTCATAGTCCATAAGATTAGGACTAAGTGGACACCGTGACACTCCATTCATTTGAAATTCTTTATCATGCTCTTCATCACTACTACTCTCATAGTCCATAGGATTAGAACTATGTGGACACCGTGACACTCTATTCATATGAAATTCTTCATCATGCTCTTCATCACTACTTCTCTCATAGTCCATAGGATTAGGACTAAGTGTAAACCACAACTCTTTATTTATTTGAAAATCTTCGTCATGCTCTTCATCACTGCTGCTCTCATAGTCCATCGGATTAGGACTAAGTGGAAATCATGACTCTTTCTTTATTTGAAATTATTCATCCTATCTTTCATCAATGTTTCTCTCATATTGCTTAGGATTAGGACTAAGTGGAATATTTGACTCTCTATTCATAGTGGAAGAATTTCCGTTATATTCATCAATATGAATAGAGTTGTTACATGACAAAGATGTTGATGCTTCACAAAGTGAAACGTCACTATGAGAAGAATCCATGCCTTTCAAACAGAAGAGGTTGAATGATATGAATGCACTCTCTTCTAATGATAATATATATCTTAAAGAATGAATTTTTCCCTCCAAATTTTCCCTCTAAAAATTTTGCCGAAAGTTTTCCCTCCAAAAATTTTGTTTCATGTATTTTCCTCCATAATTTTCTTCCACAATTTATTGAAATTTTTTAACGAAAATTTTCTTATGAAATTAATCTTTTAAACTAAATCCTTAAATTAAAATTGTAAACTAAATATTTTACCTAAATTGTTTTTTTACTTAAACTATATAGAATTTACTAGACAATTGAATGTTTCTTTTAATTTTTATTATATCTTCTATCACACATTAAAAATAAATTGTTATATCGCCATAACACGATTTATATGTTAAGTTTTTATATAAAAAAATAATACCACATTCACCATGTGGTAAAACAATTCCGCAATGTTCGCTTTATCATAATTTACTATATCGCCATAACAAAATTTATATGTTAAAGTATTTATAAAAACAAATTAATACCACATTCACCGTGCGGTAAAACAATTCCATAATGTTCGCTATATCAAAATTTACTATATCGCCATAACAAGATTTATATGTTAAATATTTTATTAAAACAAATAAATCCCACATTAACCATGCGGTAAAAACAATTCCGTAATTTCCTTTATATCATAAATTTTATTATCACTATTCCTCACATCACATCAAGGCTTTTCGAGGTTCGCTAAAATACGAGCAAATTTGTGGAGCAACTACATTATTATCGAAAACATATTCAATGTAAGATTATTGCATTTGAAAGGTTAATTTCCCTTTTGTTGTGTGCAATTTTTAAAATTCAATAAGTTTAATGAAATTTAGATTTTTTTTATAAATTTAAAATTTAGATGAGCTAGGTTTACCCGACGGTCTCATGTCAGGGAGAAGACTACTATGTCCGCAGTGGGCATGGTGGGCCTGATCGTGCTCACCAGTGGCACCCACCCCCGCAGCCTAGCCCACCAAGGGTGAAGGTCAATTTTGAGAATCGGGCCTCCACCCCCATGAGCTCATTGGACCAGCGAAGAGGGGTGGGAGGTGGCTTCACGTAGCCCCTCCTATCCCACCCCTATGGCCACACAGGCCTATTGGGTTGTTGGGGTGGGGCGGAGGGGCTAGCACCCAACCGCTCCACCCCACCCCTGCAGCCCAACGGACCCTCGTGGGTGGAGGCTTGATTCTTGGAATTAGGCCTCCACCCTTGGGGGCCTGTTGGTCCATGAGGGTGGGGCAGAGGGGCAGGGTGCCAACGCTCCACCCTAGCCCCGATTCTTGAAAACAGGCCTCCACACCCGGTGGCCCATTGGGCCACAAAGTTGGGGTGGAGGGGCTGCCC
Source organism: Pinus tabuliformis (assembly GCA_031772625.1). Lineage (NCBI taxonomy): Eukaryota > Viridiplantae > Streptophyta > Pinopsida > Pinales > Pinaceae > Pinus > Pinus tabuliformis. Next base: position 915,450,918 of record CM062816.1, read on the forward strand.
CGGGGGATCGCAAGAGTGGGCTAGGAGGGGTTGTATGTAGCCGCCTCCTGCCCCACCTTGTGGCGCAACGGGCTCGTGGGTTTAGAGGCCTGTACGGGCCTATTGGAGACCTGTGGGGGTGGTGGCATGATTCTGAGAATCATACCTCCACCCCACGGGCCCGTTAGACCATAAGGAAGGGCAGGAGGTGGCTACATTTTTTAAATTTCTTATTTTTTTTACATTTTTTTAAAAGGTTATGTTTTACAAAATTATTTATCATTTCTCATTTTGTTTTTTTATTTAAGCTATTGTTTTTTTGTAATTTACTGATTTATATATTTGTGTATTTTTTTGCAGGAAAATGGCATCAAAGAAGATTTCTATGAATCTTTCTAGACCAAAGACTACTAAAATTAAAGGTGGATCCTCAAAAATCATTGTTGAATGAACCAAACCTAAGCTAATAACTACAAATCTATCAAGTGCCTCAAATGATAAGAAGATGATTTCATACTGGAAGAAATCAAAAGAAGTGAAGCTTACAGAAATTGTATGGTATGTGAAAGATAGAGAAGGAGAACATGTGCAGATATATCTATTTGTTGATATCCTTAATGATAGTGGAATTTATGAGGTGTTGGGAAAATCCATAGAGATCTATTTGATACCGGACACTGAAGTTGTTTATGTACTTACAAAACCACCCAAGTCACATGACAAGATTAAATATCGGTTATCATTGTCATTGTATGACACGACAAATGAATCTACAAAGTTGTGTAAACAAATTATAAATGAAATTGCACAAGATATGGTAAGTATTGATATTTATATTTGTGTTTTGTGTTATTGTAACTGTCTCATTATATTTTTATAACTTAGTTTTTATTGAAATATGATATTTTGTTTGACAACATTTTATTGAAAATCTTTTAATTATGCTGGGAGGCATTGATTTCAGAGAGCAAGATATTATGAATGTTGTCAACAGTTTCTACTTAGGGTGAGAAGAATATATGGAAAACAAGAAAAAAGTAGTAATACACGGTGCTACAAAACTACATCCAAGGGATTAGAAAAAAAAGGTCTTTAGTGGATAAATCTAGCAAAGGTAGACAAGTTACTTTTGAAGATGAGGAAGTTGAAACTAACGCTGAAGAATATGTTTCCATTACTGAGGATGGCATTAGAAGTGATGTTAGGAAGAAGAAGAGCCATAAAAGGCCGAAAGTAGCAATGCCAAGGAATGTCTCTATTCTAGTTAATGATGAGAATGTTAGGAGGAATAAAATCAAAGTTGAACATTCTCAAGTAGTCATTGCCAACAGTGAAGATCCTAGTGAAAATTCAAAAGAAAGTAGGGAAATCATTACACCAGGAGCTGATTTAGAGAATGGAATTATTAAAAAAAAACAAAATTCCATTCGATATAACTTGACAAAGACAAACTTAATTGAGGGTGGTCGTACATTTTAGCTTAATGTAAGACAAATCTATCAGCCAAGTGAAGGAAAATTTAAATATCAAATTAGAAAGCCACACCACCTGCATGTTCACAACTTGAAGGCATTGATGAGGTACAATCCATATTCTCATGTGGTTAATTATGTGCTTCTTGTTGATCCAATTCAAGTTCCCACCAAAGAAGCATTTGAAAAATCAAAATGTTTTGAATACAATTATTATGTACTTGGGGGGAACCATTCTATAGAAGCTAAAAGGAAATTGATGGAGGAATATTCCAACAACCCACGTTTTGAAATAATTAAATGTGTCATTTATGCTGGTTTATCAGATACAAAAGAAAAGTTATTGGCATGGGATCATAATTCAGATAATGAATATAGGATGTCTATGAATTTCATTCAAAGGGTTAGATTTATTCATAATGAATTTGAAGAAAAATGTGGTGGGGATAAGATAAATGTTACTATAGAATTCTAACATGAATGTTGTATTGAAATAGGCTATCAAATTGAGGAGAAAATCAGTTCAAAAGGTGGCAGAGTAAATACTAATATATTCAGAGGTATTGATAACATTTTCTAGTTGGCATTTAGAACTGGAGAGATATGGGAATTGATTAATGAGATTTTTAGCATGTGGGAGAACATTGGCATTAAAAGCCAGAAGATCAAAAGGTCTAAACCATTAATATGTAGCAACAATAAGTCAGGTCCTAAAATGAAGTAGCTTCTAGAAGATATGACCATCACACCTTAGAGAACATTGCAAGGAGTAAAGGATGAAAAACTTGTCAAAGAAATATTATATCGTGTGATGTCAGAGGAATTATCATTGGAGGAAATGTCTAAAGAATTTCAAAAGTAAGTTTGTTGAATTATATTTACTTATTTCTAGATTATAATTTTCTTTTAAATATAACATATTATTCTTGGCAGTATTTGTTATGCATATCATTATATTAACTTTTTATACTTTATCTATTTAGTCACAAAGTTTACATGAAAATACAAGAACAAATGGTTAAATTGTTGAATGAAGATAGTTGGGATGATGTTGTAGCAACTTGTTATGAAATCAGCTCAAGAAAAAAATAGAAAAGATAGATCAACGCCTTAAAATTCAGCCTCTTCGAGGGGGCAACCTCTTTTACATTACATAAATGAACAATTCTTGGATGATTCAAATGAAAAAACCTCCTTTCTATATATAGGAGTCTAAGGATTCACAATATAACCCAGTCGAACTAACAATAATAATATAAAGCCACAAAAATAACAATAGAGGGATTCTATGTGGCACAGTAATAACAATATGGGGACAATAGGGGCACAACAATATTACTAAGGGGTACAAATACAATAGTAATGGGGTAATCACTAGTATTATATGGACCCAACATTCCCCTCTTCTTCAAAAAAGTGTTGTCCTCAACGCTTGAGTAGTTTTGGATGCTTCTGTATAAAATTCTCATCCTCCCATGTGGAATCTTCAGCGGATAAGTTCTTCCACTTGATAAGATACTCCGAAATTGATTGATTTCATAGTTGTCAAGTTCTTGTTTCTATGACTGCTTCCAGTTCCAATATAATTTTTCCTTCCTCATTAAGTTCTGGCAGTATTGTTTGAACTGGGAGCTTGTCACCTATAACCTTCTTTAAACATGAAACATGGAAAACTTGGTGCAATCGAGAAGCTGCAGGAAGCTCCAATTTGTATGCCATAGTACCAATTTTTTGCAACACCTTGTACGGAACATAATACTTTGGTGATAATTTATTATCCTTCTTAGCTTGCTTGAGGGACATTTTCTTATATGGTTGTAGCCGTAGGAATACCCAATCACCTACATCAAAACTTCTTTCGCTGCGATGTTGATCTGCCTGTTGTTTCATTCTATTCTGTGCCAACACGAGGTTATCCTTTAAGAGTTGGAGGACTTGTTGTTGATGTTTGATGTGATGTTCCACTGCCTGAACCTTAGAATTTTCTCTTAAATATGATGTGATGGATGGTGGCTGATACCCATAAAGTGCCATAAATGGGGTCATTTTGTTGCTGTGTGGAAGGAAGTGTTATACCACCATTCAGCCAAAGGCAACCATTTGACCCATTGTGTCTGTTTATTAGATACAAAGCAACGAAGATATCCTTCCAAACATTTTTTTACTATCTCAGTTTTCCCATCAGATTGAGGATGATAAGATGAGCTATGAGCTAACTGAGTACCAAGACAAGAAAACAATTCTGTCCAAAAATTTCTAGTGAAAATGGGATCTCTGTCACTTACAATAATCTTTGGGTTTCCATGTAGCTTTTGAATTGTTTCCATAAATGCAGTAGAAACTGTACTGGCTTTAAATGGATGTGATAATGCACAAAAGTGTGCATACTTGGTAAGTCTGTCAACTACCACCATGATGACACTCTTTCCCTCAGACTTGGGTAAACCTGTGATAAAATCCATTGAAACCTCCTCCCAACGTTGGCTTGGAATGGTTAAAGGTTGTAATAGACCTGGTGTCTTAATTGTTTCAACTTTATTTTGTTGGCAAACCAAACATTCCACCACAAACTTTTGAATATCTGATTTAAGGCCATCCCAAAAAAATTCCTTCTTAACCCTGTGGTAAGTTTTTAAAAATCCTAAGTGCCCTCCTAAGGGAGAAGTGTGCAATTCCATAAGAATCTTTTGTTTTAGCTGGGAATTCTTACAGAGGTATAAGCGATCTTTGTACCATAACGAATCATTTTGCCAACTAAATGTATCAGATGTACTGATATCTTGTTGTAACTTTCGAATAAGTGCCCACACTTCTTCGTCATTCTTCCATTCCTCCCTTGCTTCGTTTATCCAATCTGGTTGGATAATAGAAATGGCGCAAAAAAATGCTTCCACATCCTCATCCTTTCTTGAGAGTGCATCTGCCACCACATTTTGCTTTCCTTTTTTGTAGATGATTTCAAAGTCATAACCCAACATCTTTGTGACCCACTTTTGTTGCTCTTCAGAGGATAATCTTTGTTCTAAAAAGTATTTAAGGCTATCATGATTCATTTTTACCTTGAAGTGTCTTCCCATTAGGTAGGGTCACCATTTCTTAAGTGCATGGAGTATTGCCAACATTTCCTTCTCATAAATAGCTTTGTGTAAAAACTTTCCCTTGATTGGACGACTTTCAAAAGCAATGGGTCTTTCATCTTGCATTAAAACAACACCAATTCCATTTCCTAATGCATCACATTCCAAAATAAAGGTTTTTGTGAAGTCAAGTGTAGCTAAGACCGGTGCTTGGCACATTGCCTCTTTAAGATGTTCGAAGGCCTTTGTTGCTTCTGGAGTCCATGAAAATGCATCTTTCTTCAATAATGTTGTTAGAGGTGCTGCTATTCTCCCATAATTCTTAACAAACTTGTGATAATACCCTGTCAACCCAAGAAATCCTAGAAGATGCTTTATGGATGTGGGGATTTTCCATTCCTTAATGGCTTTAATGTTGCTTTGGTCTACCTTAACTCCTTCATGAGATACAATATGACCCAGATATTCCACCTCTTGTACTCCGAAGAAACATTTGGATCTTTTTGCATATAATTGTTTCTCCTCCAATAGTTGTAGCACCCTGTCAACATGTTCAACATGATCCTTCCAAGACTTGTTGTAGATTAGTATATCATCAAAAAATACTAACACAAATTTTCTAAGGAATGGTTTGAAAATTGAATTCATCAAACCTTGAAATGTTGAAGGTGCATTGGTAAGGCCAAAAGGCATGACCAAAAATTCATAATGACCCTCATGAGTTCTAAATGTTGTTTTCGAAATGTCTTCAGTCTTCATTCTAATTTGATGATATCCTGAATCAAGATCCAACTTGGTGAAGTAAATTGATCCATGCAATTCATCCAGTAATTCATCAATGACGGGAATGGGAAACTTATCTTTAATAGTGAGCTTGTTGAGTTCCCTATAATCTGGACACATGTGCCATGATCCATCCTTCTTGTGCACCAATACTACTGGAGCAGAGAAAGAACTTTGACTTGGTTGAATTATACCAGCCTCTAGCATTTCTGCAACCATACGTTCAATTTCACTCTTTTTGGCATAGGGATATCTGTACGGCCTAATGTTTGGAGGAACACTTCTTGGAATCAGATGAATAGCATGATCATGATCGTGAATAGGTGGGAGATCTTTGGGAGTCTCAAATACCTTGGAATAATTTTCCAAGACTTTTTGGAGATCTGGAGAAATAGATGATTCCAATGTGGAAACATCTAGCGAACATAATTGTGCAATTACACCTCTTTGTTCCTTTTTTAGAAGCTTTGTCATACCGTTAGAGCTGATTATCTTTCCTGGTTTCCCTGCAATACCCCTTAATTCAACTTCCTTTCCTTCCATAGAAAATTTCATGAAAATTTCTTGAAAATTAAAAGCTATTGTACCCAAGGATTGTAGCCATTGGACTCCTAGTACAACATCAGCACCTCCCATTGGAATGGAAAGCATTGGGCTAGTCAATACATGTTCTCCCATGGATAGCTTGATATTATGGCACTTTCCAGAGCAATTTATTGTTCCTCCATTTGCAACCATCACTTGACACTCTGGTGCTGGATATAAGAAGCAATTCAATTCTTTTGCTACCTTACAATGAATAAAATTGTGGGTGCTTCCTGAATCAATCAACACTATTACCTTTTTCTTCTTGATTTGTCCTTCTATGTTGATGGTTTGAGGAGTGGTAATTCCCGCCAATGCATTACAAGATATGGTTGGATTCATTTCTTCTTTATCTAGGCTTTGTTCCTGGAGTATATCCTCTTCTTTTGACCTTTCTTGCTCCTTTTCTTCTTCCTTTTCACAATCTATGTAGAATAATTTCTTCTCAGCACACTTATGACCTTTAGTGTATTTGCTATCACAACTGTAACAAAGCCCTTTTGCTCTTTTTTCTTCCAATTGTTGTGGTGTCAACCTTATAGGTTGTGGAAGACTAGGGGCAACAACACTTCCATCTTTATAGTTGTGAGTGGTATGCTTCCTGGTTTCCATAATTTTGCTTTCCATTTTTCTTGCTAACCTGAATGCCTTCTCTAATGAATCAGGTTCCCAAAGGCAAACATCATGTTGGATATTATCCTTTAAAGTCCCTATGAACACATCAATCCTATGCTCCTCTGGAATATTTTTTACCCTTATGTTCAATTTTTGGAACTCCTCAATGTGCTCCATTATTGAACCCTTTTGTTTGAGACTTATCAATTGGCTAAAAAAAGTTTTTCTTTTTGTATCCTCATAATGTGCTGTCATTTCTTCCATAAAAATTGCCCAAGTGATAATTTGTTTACGAGAGCAAAGCCATTGATACCATACAAACTGATTTGGTTCCAAATATAAAGTTGCAATACGTACCTTTTGTGTGTTTTGCACATTATTGAGATCGAAAAATTGCTCCATCTGTAATATCCATGTTGCGGGATCCTTGCCATCAAACTTCCTCATATCGATTTTTGGAATATGGTGGGTCTTTGATCCCACATTAGAGTCTATGAAATCATGATTAACATTTCTTTTGTTCGCATCATGAGTTTCCTTTACTACCTTTTCACCATTAGTAAGTATTTCTTGTAGAAAATTTGTCAAATCTGTCTTCAAATATGTCATGTCTCTCTTCAAATCTGTCTTCAAATCTATCTTCAAATCGTCCATTTTAGCTTCCACGCCCTTTATCTTAGCTTCTATTAGCTTTTGTGAGAGTGACATTTGTTGCACCTGGTCTTGTAATTTTGATATATCAAGTAGCATTTCTTCCTCTTCTTCATGAGTCATGCTAGAGCTTTCAGGTTGCTTACTAGGTGTTTGCTTTTTCTTTCCTCGGGGCATCAGTTACCAATAACAATGCTCTACTATTGCCTTTGAATTCCTTCAAAATAAATTTTCAAACTAAGCTTAAGCAAAAATTTAAAAAAATCTACACACCTTTTTTCACTTGGTAGGAGCTCGATATTGCCTCTGATGTATCTCTGTACTTTTGAATAATGTAGTTTTGAAATTGTGACCTACAGTAGCCCTCTGTGTCCTCTTTCCAATGCCACTAGTGTGATCCAAATTGGATTCTCCAAGGAAGAGTTATGTGAAATCTCCCACAATGACCTGATTATAGACTAGTTCAGTAGAGCGAAATTGTATGACGTGCCACGAGTCACTGTTTCGACCTTTGGCTCTAAAAAATATATAAAAGAAACTACAGTCCATCCTCTTTCTGTAACTTCTTATGAAATTTCAATCTGATGCTCAGAGAGAAAGTTATGATGATTTTCCTCAGGTCACCTGTTTGGAATGTAATTCAGGAGTCTGCAAAAAAGACCAAATTCCTCAAATCATATCTCCACAAATATAGCACGAAAAGCTCTGAAATTCGGACCCGAGATTCATCGCGATGTATTCTCAAATGAGTTTTTTTTAGCTTCTGAAACGTCGCTGAAAAAAAAGTTATAGCAAAAATTCCACGATGACCTGTTTGGAGTAGCGAAACCCTAGAATCCAAAGCTTTGATACCAAATGTTATAAAACCATCTCAAGAAAAAGATAGAAAAGATAGATCAACGCCTTAAAATTCAGCCTCTTCGAGGGGGAAACCTCCTTTACATTACATAAATGAACAATTCTTGGATGATTCAAATGACAAAACCTCCTTTCTATATATAGGAGTCTAAGGAGTCACAATATAACCCAGCCGACCTAACAATAATAATATAAAGCCACAAAAAAAACAATAGAGGGATTCTATGGGGCACAGTAATAACAATATGGGGACAATAGGGGCACAACAATATTAATAAGGGGTACAACTACAATAGTAATGGGGTAATCACTAGTATTATAGGGACCCAACACAACTATCCAGATTCAAGTTCTACATTAACACTAAAAGATTTTGATCTTGCATTTAAAAATGTATGTTAATTTATACATTCATTTTTATTCATCTGTATACTATTTTTATTTTATAACTTAACAATATATTTGTTTATTATATTAAAGATGAGGAAGGATGCAAATGGTGCACCAGATAGTTTCAGAACCTTTATTGAAAAAATTAAGATCAAAAGAATGAAAAATAAGCGTCTTAAGAATATTGAACTTGATCTGACTCGTACTCATTTCATTTGGAATGGGATTGAAACTATTCAATATCAAGTAATAGAAGGTGACTGTGAAGACATTGCTAAACTCATACCTAAAAGGGATTATTCCCTAGTTATTGCATATATTCCCCATGGTTTCAATATACCAAACATTAACTATGATAGTGACCTTATACTTATCAAGCTCTTATTAAAGTGGTTGTGGGACTTGTAGAAGTCACATCATTAACATTATGGAGATTTGTGACATTTCATTCGGACACACAATTGGCAACGTTATTATCAAGCTTCAAGGGGAAAACAAGCTGAAGGATGCAGCTTACATGGTAAGATGTTGAAAATGTATGTTTGATTAATGTTTAAAAAATCATTTATGTACAAGTTAATTGAAATTTTACTATTTCATGTTATAAGCAAAAGTCAAATCTTCTTAACCGTGAAGATCAACCAATTATAAATGATTGTGAGTTCATCCATATTGATAATTAGACAAAAGATGATAACTATATGTCTATGCTTTTTAATCTAGTAGATGGAAAGAGTCATAGCCAAGTACTGGTTTATGATGTTGTTGTGAAAAAATAACATATGAAGATAAAGAAGCAAAGGGGAGATAGTTAACATTTATCAAAAGCCACAATAATTGATTAACTATCTTATAGACATATGTTCAAATGAAGGAGATTTGGCTCTGGATTTATTTTCTGGCTCAAATAAGTCTTATTATATAGATTTGAATTTCAATATCTTCTTTCTTAATTTATATTTCATTATGCTAATTTACTTCAGTATTTATTTTGTTCTTGATAATTAGGTACAACACTAGCATGTTGCCTACAAAAAGGAAGAAGTTGCATTACCATTGAAAAAGATCCAGTACAGCAAAAATTTATTCAGCAAAGAATTGATGCTCTTCAATTTCTTCTAGATGCAATGCAAGAAATTGGGTTGAAGAAAGGGGATATTAGTGAATCACGTGTGGCAAAAAAGGCAAAGGAACCTCAACCACCATTACATGGAATGATTGGAAAGGCATATGCTGGGACATTCGCAGACATCAAAGATCCATTAGAAGAGGAAAATGAGCAAAATTAAGAATAAAATATTGTGGAAGAAGACAATGATGAAACTCTACAGGATGAAGAGTTTGGATTACGTGATATTGTTGATTAAATTTAAGGTATGCTTGGAAATCAAGCTCATTTTTTGTAACTATTATTTAGTTTTACTTCTAATGTTTTGACTTTGATATTTTATGAGAAGAATATGCATTCAATTAATGTTGTTATGTGTTCAATATTTGTATTATGTGATTTTAGCTTTAATTTTTATGTGAATCATTATTTTTTGAAAAAAACAGTGATTATTATTATTTTTTGACATGAAATTCATAAAAAAATTATTATTTAACCATTTTTTGTTAAATTTTTCCTATAAAAATTGCGATCTTGACATGTCATTTCTAGTTTAAAAAAAATATCAAAATGTGTAATTTTTTAGTCAATTTATGTTTTAAATGGTTTTTATATGTCAATTGTTAAAAAGTATTGTTTTTTAGAGACAATTATTTGATGTGAATTGAAAAATTAATTAACGATATATAAATATGTAGAATATTGAAACTTTAAAATATCGACCTTCTTTAACTATGCAAAAAAATAAAACCCTCACTACAAAAAAATAAATTTAAAATAAAAACAAGAAAATATGAAGAAGAAGAGCAGTTCAAAATTTGTTAAATTCAGAAAATAATTATTCACATTTAATACATTAGAAAATTTAAAGTCAAAAAATAGGCCTATTAAAAAAAGGTCCTGATGCAGAATCAACATTTTTTAAAATCAGTGTGCAAATCACTAACATTCTAAAAACTAATGTACATAAAAAAAATTAAAGTGTCAAAAACTATGCTAAAAAAATATGTGTATTCTGCATCACCACTTTTCAAAATCGGTTGACCTTTTTGACTTAAATGAAATGGGTAATCGTATCAGTTCCCGTTTCAAACTTTACATTATTGTACACATTGGCATGCATGCCCTCACAACTAGCCTTACATTTTTTCATGACTTGGGAACCTAATAGTGATCTGGAATTTATCTAGGACAAAGAATTAAAGGTATTATAGACTCATGTGCATGGATGTGCCTATGTTCCTTTATGCAATGGACCGATAAGATTTCTGGAATAAATAGACATTGAGGCAGTTAGAGAAAACATAACAGGAAAACATGTAAACACAACCAGTTTAATAAGGAATTCACCCAATGCTCTTGCGCTATGTCTCTTGGTCCAGCCTTCAGTGGTGGCCTCTCCATTATGTTTTCAAAGCAGAGCTTTACAACAGTGAGCTCAATTTGAGTCTCATGAAACAGATAGAATCAGTAGGACTGGAGTACACAGACTCTCCTTACTGAAAAATGACCTCTACTAGTCACAGTAGCATGACAGGCCTATGCCGAGGAGTTCGCTTGAACCTTTCAAGCCTTCTCTGGAGTACATAGACTCTCTGACTCTCTCTGGCTCGACACTGCCTTCAGGTCAGCTCGGCTTCTACTCTCTGTTTTCTGTACTTAGCTTTCAGCATCTAACTAACTCTTGTCACTACCTTCTCTATCTCTGTCAGTTCGTGGCTTTAAAACCAGTTTGTTCTTTGACTGTTCGTTTCCGTTTCCTGGCCTTATGGTTTCCCTGCCTTTGTCCATTCAAATTCCTCTGCTCTACTTAATCATCACTGGGTAACGCCTCGCAAGGAGGTGGCCACCTGTATCCTAACGAACTGAGTGTGTCAGATTCCTTGAATCGTATTTGAATGGCCATTATTTTTGTTTGCTTCAAGATCGCCCACGAAACAGGAATAATTTGCCAACTCATCGTCCACGTTGGACTCCAAATCCCCTGTAATCTTGCTTTATAACTTTGCCAAATCCGGTCATTTATCGGGATGCACCTTCGCCATTGATCTAGGCCCCCCAGATCCGACGGCCGTCGTTCGTAGCGAGTAGGCAAGTTGCATGGCGTTTACCGATCCGATACGGGCGGTTTTCTCTCTCATCCGCCGGACGCATGTCGCTTGATGTGTGGCATCGGGCAGGACTTAGTCAAAACTACTTACCGCCTCGAGGCCTTCCGATATCCTGCCAGTTTGTGGAATCCCATGCTATGGAACCGAATGCAATACTTTTCCACATTTCATAGTGATTTCGGGTCTGGGCGCTTCAGGGCTTTCCTTCACTGAGGGGGATGCCTTGCGATACGTGACTAGCACTAATCGCGTATCAGAATCTACCTCCGTTTCTCGAACTGGCATCCAGTTTTTCCAATTTGTGCCAGGGCACGTTACCATGGGCCAACAGTCTGCGCGCTCGACCGAGGGTCCTTGTTACTCCACTCTGGCCGCAACTGCAACTGTCACGAGGATTCCTTCTGATAGCTTGATTTTCTAAGACTTGAATCTTTTGGCATACTTTAAAACAGTCATGAAAGCTTAGAGAGTGTTTAGGATCCAATTTGGATCATGGCCTTCCCACTGAAAAAGCTTTTGGACCACCAAAAGTTGGTTTTAAGCATCAATCAAGTGAGGGTATTGATTCCTCGCTTGCTCAATTTATATCCATTTCGCACTACTTGGCTTTGAACCTTTGAGTCCAATCCTGAGGTAGTCAACATTCCCCTTGTGCGTGGTCCTCACCTTCCTGTCCAGAACTGTATCTTCCTGCAACTCATTAAAATATTCGAGCAACAGATCATCAATAGAAGGCAATTGACTCTGCTCTTCGGGATCTTGAATTAATGAAGGTTCAAATAGTCTCAAGCTGTATGCATTAACAACTGAGTAGATGTGCATGTAAGCTGGTAGATCAAGGTGAAAAACATTCTCACCAATTTTCTCAAGTATCTTGAAAGGTCCATACCTTATTGGCTTCAGCTTCTTACCTTCACCTTACATTTTGTCTTTGCTGATATACAACCAGACTTGATCACCAACTTGGAAACGATGCTCCATCCGATGCTTGTCATGCCTTGCCTTGTACTTGGCTTGGCTCTTTTCCAGTTGTTCCTGTACTGCTTGGTGAATCTCTTGGATTTGTTCAATGAACTTGGTTGCCTTGTCCACATCACTATGTCCATCAACTGCTATGTATTTACCAAAGACAAAGTCCAAGGGAAACCTTGGTGTGAAACAAAAATAGGTCTCAAAAGGAGATCTCTGTGTAGAAGAATGTTTAGCTCGGTTGTATTCATGTTGTACATAACATAAATGTTCATCCCAAAGCTTGGGATGCTTGCTACAATAGCCTCTGAGCAATTGGATCACTGTCTTGTTGACCACTTCTATTTGGCCATCTGTTTGCGGATGAAAAGTTGTGCTCTTCTTCAACCTAGTGTCCATCAATTCCCACAAATTTGACCAAAATTTCCCAACAAATCGGGTATCTCGATCAGATATAATGGAAGTGGGTAATCCAAAATGAACCCATACATGCTGAGAGAAAAACTTTGCAGTTTCTTCAGCTGTAATGTGTTTGTTACAAGGTCTTAAAATACACATTTTGCTAAACCTATCCACAACAACATATAGATAGTCATGACCTTTCCTAGATTTAGTTAGTCCTCCAACAAAGTCCATGGAAACACTTTCCCAAGGATGAGAAGGAACTGGTAGTGGAGTGTACAAGCCTAGTTTTCTATTACTGGGTTTTCTTTTAGCACACATGGTACACCCTCTTACATATCTACAAACTGTCTCATTCATTTTTGCCCAATAACAAAATCTTTGCATCTGTGCAACTATTTTACTTACACCAAAGTGACTTAATATTAGAGAAGTGCGTGCTTCTTGAATTATCTTTACGCTTTCAGTTTGTGGAATGCATAGCTTCCCAAAATGATACAAGAGCTAGTCCTTAACATGATAATCCAATTATCCTACTTGTTTGCCTTGACTTAAAGTTACATACGCATCATTAAAATCTATATCTTGAGCATATTGTTCAATGTAGCTTGCATGTAGTACTGAATTATGCTTAAGTATAGTAGATGCATTTATAATTGGTCTGGACAACATATCTGCAACTTTATTGTGTATGTCCTTTTTATACTTGATGACTAAATGAAACTGTTGTAGAAAACCCATCCATCTATAATTTCTAATTACTTCAACTTAGTTTGGGAATGTAGATATTGAAGTGGTTGATGATCAGTATGTATAACTGTCTCTTTTCCCATTAAATAATGTTTCCACTTTTTCACACTCTGTACTAATGCATACAATTCTTTGTCATATGTGGGATAGTTAACTACTTTAGAATTAAATGTCTCAGAATGATGACATATGGGTTTACCATGCTGCATCAATACTACTCCCATGGCATAGTCATTGGCATCTGTTTCGATCTCAAATGGTCTTTGAAGATCTGGCAGTGCTAGTACTGGTGTTGTAGTAATCTTTTCTTTCAAGGTGTCGAAGGCTTTCTGCTGTTTGCCTCCCCACTGAAACACCTTGTTCAATCCTGTTAAAGCATATAAGGGAGCTGCAATTAAGGAAAAGTTAGAAACAAACTTTCTCCAATACTGTGCTACTCCTAGGAAGCTTCTAACTTCTGTAGCAGATTTGGGTTTAGGCCAGTTTACAATGACTGCAAATTTAGAGGGATCTATCTTCAATTCACCACCCCCTACTATATGACCCAAGTAATTCAAAGATGTTTTGCCAAATTCACATTTTGAGAGTTTAACATAAATATTTTCTCTTTTCAAAACATCTAGAGTCTGCTTAACATGCTTTAAATTTTCTTCCCACGTTTTGTTGAATATAAGAATGTCATCCAGATATACAATAACAAAATCATCAAGAAAAGGTCTGAGTACATCATTCATTACTCTCATGAAAGTAGCAGGAGCATTAGTTAAGCCAAAAGGCATAACCAGCCACTCATACAGTCCCTGCTTTGTTTTGAAAGCAGTCTTCCATGCATCTTGCTTTGCAACTCTGACCTGATGATAACCACTATGCAACTCCAACTTGGAAAAATAAACAGCTTCTTTCAACTGATCTAACAGATCATCTATGTGAGGAAGGGGATAACGATTTTTGATCGTTATTTTATTCAGTGCTCGGTAATCAATGCACATTCTCCATGAGCCATCTTTCTTTCTCACAGAGACAATTGGAGATCCACATGGCGATGTGCTAGGCCTTATGAACCCTTTCTCGAACAGCTCTTGTACCTACTTCTTGATTTCTGCATTCTCTAAAGCAGACAACCTATACATTCCAATGTTAGGCAATGGAGCATCTTGCTGCAAATTAATATCATGTACTATTTCCTTTTTGGGTGGTAGACCTTTAGGTTCTTGAAATAGTATATCATATTCTGAAACAACTTTTTCTAAATCAGCTTGCTGTTTAACATCACAGCCCTCAAATACATTGGTTTTATCAGGTTTCTTTTCCTTTACAACCATCAGTAAAAATTGTTTGCATGAATTTACAATTCTTTTCATCTACCCTGAGTTTATGATAGTATAGTTATTCTTGAGTTTATGAGCTCTTACAATATATTCAATTCCATCTTTAATGAGTTGATACTTGTTCTCAGCTCTATATAAAATAGCTTTTCTACATACAATTAAGGACTTCCTAAAACAATTCCACATATATCCAAAGGAACTATATCTAACTCAACCTCATCTACGAATGCTGACCCAAAAGAAAACCTAAGTTTCCATTGTCTAGTCACTTGTAGCTATGATTTATCACATAACCAACCTAATGGATATGGCCTTTTGTGAGGCGTGGTTAGTAATCCCAACTTATTTCCAATTGCTTCAGAAATTAAATTTACTTGTGAGCCACTATCAAACAAAGTATCAATCTTTTGATGCATGGAAATAACACGAATATGAAAAAGCTCACGTCTTTTCCTCTCATTTTCATTATCAGTAGATTGTGCAGAATTACTAGTAGATGCTTCAGAATTTCTACCTTCTATACCTGTGGCTGTGATTGTTGTTTCATCTCTTGATTCTAACCCCAAATCCTTTTGAATAGCTGCAGCATTCTTCTTCTTCTTGCCCTCGAATTTCTTGGGTCTGAGCTCCAGATGCAGGATCCAACAGTGTTCATCATCATGCCCATCCTTCTTACAGTGAGTGCATGAAGACATGGTCTTTTGTATAGTATTGGCCTTCCTCTCCTTCCATTTATGTTTTCTTTTTTCCTTGCTTTTTCTTGCAGTGGGTTTTGATGATCCCCCAACCTCTGGGTTCACATTCTTTCCTCTAGCCTCTAGATGTGTAGCCTGAATAGATACCTCATCTATGCTAGTGGGATTAAACATGAGAATAGTGTGCCTTAAGTAGCTGTGTAGACCACCTATATACTTCAATAGAGTTTTAGGTGAGTCTAAAGAAATTCCTAGAATCAAAGCTCTTTTCCTAAATTCTTGAGTGTAACTTTGTACACTTTGCCCTTTTAATTGGCGAAGAGTTTCCCAGCTCATCATGCCTTGCTGCATATAGGCCAATGGATAGAATTGCTTTTTAATTACATAAACAAATTCATTCCAGACAGAAATAATTTTACCATGTTTCTTCATGTCAGCTTGTGTCCTGCCTTCCCACCATACCAAGGCAGTGCCTCCAAGGCATAGGATGGCCAGCTGAATCTTACTCTTGTCTAAATCGATGCTTTGCACTCTATAATAAACATCAATCTGTCTAATCCAATTATCCAGCTTCTCTACATTCAACTCTCCATCATATATCGGTAAATCAAATTTAACATCTAATTTAATCAAAGATGTTTTCTTTTTGTTTTCAGGGCTACTAGGAGGTGTGGGAAGTTTTTCTTCTTTCCCTTTGCCTTTAGAGTGGTCATGGAGGAGAGATTCTTCTGCTCCTTTATCTTGTTTGGAGTTTGATGAATCTTCAGCTCTACCTTTCTTAAATTCTCTATACATTTCCTTTACCATGGCTTTCATGGTTAAGAAACCATCCATGAACTGGGAGTCTGATTCCAAGGGGTTTTCTTCTAACATTTTCCTCTTGAAGGGGACTCTTCCAATTTCAGGGTTAGCTTCAACCAACTCTCCTTCTCCTAATTTAAGCTTTGATCTAGTTAGCATTCAACAACAAAATCTAGCACAAGCTTGTCTAACCTTAGCAACCTAGATCTCTGATACCACTTGATCCGGAATTTATCCAGGACAAAGAATTAAAGGTACTACGGACTCATGTGCATGGATGTGCCTATGATCCTTTATGCAATGGACCAATAAGATTGCTAGAATATATAGACACTGAGGTAGTTAGAGAAAACATATCAGGCAAACATGTAAACACAAGAAGTTTAATAAGGAGTTCACCCAATGCTCCTGGGCTACGTCTCCTGGTCCAGCCTCCAGTGGTGGCCTCTCTATTATGTTTTCAAAGCAGAGCTTTACAACAGTGAGCTCAATTCGAGTCTCACTAAACAGATAAAATCAGTAGGACTGGAGTACATAGACTCACTAAAAAATGACCTCTACTGGTCACAGTAGCATGACAGGCCTATGCCGAGGAGTTCGCTTGAACCTCTCAAGCCTTCTCTGGAGTACACAGACTTTCTGACTCTCTCTAGCTCGATGCTACCTTCAGGTCAGCTCGACTTCTACTCTCTGTTTTCTGCTCTTAGCTTTCGGTGTCTAACTAACTCTTGTCACTGCCTTCTCTGTCTCTGTCAGTTCGTGGCTTTAAAGCCAGTCTGTTCTTTGACTGTTTGTTTCGGCTTCCTGGCCTTGTGGTTTCCCTACCTTTGTCCATTCAAATTCCTCTACTCTGTGTCATCATCACCGGGTAATGCCTCGTAGGGAGGTGGCCACCTGTTTCCTAATGAATTGAGTGTGTTAGATTCCTTAAATTGTATTTGAATGGCCATTATTTCTATTTGCTTCAATATCGCCCACGAAACACGAATCGTTTGCTAACTCATCATCCACGTCGGACTTCAAATCCCCTGTAGTCTTGCTTTATAACTTCACCAAATCTAGTCATTTATCGGGATGCACCTCTGCCGTTGATCTAGGCCCCCCAGATCCTACGGTCATTGTTCGTATCGGGCAAGAAAGTTGCATGATGTTTACCCATCCGATGCGGGTGGTTTTCTCTCTCATTCGCCAGACGCATGTCGTTTGATGTGTGGCATCGGGCGGGACTCAGTCAAAACGGCTTACCACCTCGAGGCCTTCCAATATCCTACCGGTTTGTGGAATCTCGTGCTATGGAACTGAATGCATTACTTTTCTGCATTTCATAGCGATTTCGGGTCCAGGTGCTTCGGGGCTTTCCTTCACTGAGGGGGATGCCCTGTGATACATGATTAGTGCTTAGAACTAATCGTGTATTAGAATCTACCTCTGTTTCTCAAACTGGCCTTCGGTTTTGCTAATTCGTGCCAAGGGCGCATTACCATGGGCCAACGGTTTACGCGCTTGACCGAGGGTCCTCATTGCTCCGCTCTGGACATAACTACAACTGTCACGAGGATTCCTTCTGATAGCTTGATTTTCTAAGACATGAATCTTTTGGCATAATTTAAAACAGTCATGAAAACTTAGAGAGTGTTTAGGTTCCAATTCGGATCAAATAAAGTCCTTAGCTACTATAGTTCATGTGACATTGGCCTACTTCAGTCACAACAACTTGACCAATTGCACCTGCTACAAGTAGATTGTGCCTTTTGCACCTAATAACTATATATAACTCATCTTAGGGAACTCATGGCGAAGCTCCACTTGTCCCACTTAAGAATTTAACAAGACAAGGGTCACATCTAGCCATGTCCATAAAGCAACTAAGCAACATAGCTTACACAGACAATATTTCACATGTATGTCCATTTCATATAAACGGTAGAGCATTAACTGAGAATTTGCAAGAACCAGAAGATGCACAAGACACACAAGATATAAGTCGACACAAGTCGAGTGACCAAAACTTATACACAACAATGTACAATGTGCACTTGTTGAAATAGTTTAAAAATGAGAATTCTGCCAAGTTGTGCCACATGTCATATAAAAATAATAGATAAATGAAAAATAGTGTTATGCCCATAACAAAGTCTTACTTTATCTAAAATTGTTGGGTTGAGCACCTTATCACAAACACAACCTTGCCTCCTATAATCCTATTATGAAATTCTTCTAACACACTTCATCCTTGTCACACTTGAATTCACTGACACTCCCTCGCTCACACTCTTATTTGTTCATTTCCATGCATTTTGACCTAGTTCTACCTTGCGATGCCTCAACACTCCCTAACACTCCTCATCATGCATTGACATTGACTGGAATGTGTTAGGACACCTTTTCATTCCTGGGCACACCCTGACCCTCCCTGACTATCATGCCTCAAACTACCCTTACTTAATTTGCAGCTAGGACCCCAACCAAGTCCTCTCTTAACTACAAGAGCTTGGCTTAGTTACGATTACTAGAACTAGACTATGTTGTTGAATTGTGTAGCTTGGGAGGTACTCCACAAGCATAGTGATATGGGTTTGTGATTTTTGTCACAAAAGGCTTTGTGGGAAAAGAATCCAAGCAAAGGGGTTTTGGACCGAAGATAGGGTTTAAAATCTAAAACAAAATTAAAAGGAAAATTAATATTTCCTAAGGTCTAAGTGGATAAAACGTGTAAGTTGTAGAGGATTCCTAAGAGGCCTAGCTAGGAAAATATATTTAAGTAGTCCTTAGCATGAAGGCAATAACATCAAGTGAGAAGGACCTCATTTGATCAAGGAGGTGAGGAGAGATGTGTTGAATTTCAACGACCTTGGATCTAGGATAGAATCTTAAAATCTATGACACTACCAAACCAAGAATCTCAATGATATTACTTTGCACAGTGGAATATAAACAACAGTAAATCACACATGCACAAAATATAGACAACATTTTACAATTTTTAACCCAACTTCATTATATTAAACAACATATAATACAATAGTCTAGGGCTCTTGTACTAGGGATAATGGCCCTCATACATCCACTAGTACAAGATACAAACTATGTCTTGGTGTCATTCCATTGATGACCAATATACCCTCAACAAGATACTCTAACCATCTGGTTCATGAAGTTGACTCTCTTAGCTCCTCTTGGTCATACCCACTACCTGCCTAGTTCTTCGGCTCCCAATCTATAGCTCCTACCTTTATGAATTCTCCAAGTCCATCTGGCCACTGAATCTTGGCTATCCAATATGCTCTCTAGTTGTGACTTAGTCCATCAAGGCCACAAGACATTGAGACTTCTATCAAGTTTTTCACAACTCCACTTGCGAACAACTCTCAACTACCCACTGTTGCTCCTTAATTACTCAGGGACTTCAACCCACTATGGTCTTCCTGCACTACATCGATGAAGACCAAAATAGGGCACGAAGGGCTGCCACTTATCACTGCAAGATGTCCATCTCCCACAATGAACACGGGCTAGGAGTACTTCCCATATTTTGCTGTAGATGTCCTTCTCCGCACACAATTCTTGGGCTCCATAAACTGCTCCTAGTTGATTAGACCCTTGAGCTCATCAACTGCCTCTCTTGCAACCACCTTTGTCCATCAAGGTGTTGCCAACCGGGCTATAATTTGGGCACCATCACGCTCTCCTCCAGTAGACCATAAGTTCCCAATCACATCCACACTTGGTATTCTCTCACACTGCCCTCCAATAATCCATGAGAGACCAAGTCCACATTGTACCATCTGCACCTAGTTAGGGCATCCCCAAACCTAGGACACCCTTACACATGTCTTCCGACAAACTTCATCAATTTTCCCTTTGCTTCTACAATAGAGGAGCTATTACACAAATATGAGCACCAATCATGTCCTCTCCTAGGACACAATCCAACCACCATCCAAGGGAACACCTACAACTCTCTGTGTTCTTGTCCTCTTATTTCTCATCTGATGTGCCTGCTGTCAACTTAGCTGCTTGGTAGAATTCCCAACAGTCCATGTGGGCTCATCCAAATAGCTCCTAAGGTTTCCTATAGCTGCCCATCAAGCTGATCTAAGCACTAGTCAAACTCATTGAACCAACATCCCGCAAAAACATTGTTGTACTGATGCTTTCACTTGTTGTTCGTAACTTTCTCGTTAGGGAATTTATTGTAGTCCTAAATCCACTTGACAGTCTCCAAACAAGCCCTTAAAGGATTGCGGCATACCTTAAGAAGGCTCCTCATTTTCCAAACTTCCTCTTTAAGGCATCATCCACCCTTGACAGCCGTTACGCAGCTCCTGGATGTGTGTTATGTCCGGCGGCCTAGCACAACAACCCTCCTGTAGCACTAACCCCTCCAAACAATGCCTAAACACCCTCCAATAGCAGCGTCCTTGTCTCTCATGAACTCAGCCTCACATCAAGCCTACTAGACCCTCAAAAAACAACCTGGACAGCCCAAAGACATTCTGCACCCGCCTCCTTACTTAGCTTCCCCTGCAGACTTCAGACTCTCTCCTCCACGCTGTCTAGGCCTCCTCTTTTGTTACGTCTAGGGCTAGATAGTCTCCTCTCTCCACCAAGTCCTTCTATTGAGAAGATGTTGCATAATGGATGTCTATTACACATCAAATAACCCTTTATTTATAGCCAATAAAGTGGCTCCAATGAATCAGTGAAGAGACACATCTATTAGCTAAATTTTACTTTAAGCCTACATGAATTGAAAACCAATAACAATTTTCCAACTTCAAAAATTCATTTCTCCACTTCTACCACTCGGAATTCAACAATTCTTGAAGTGTTGGATTATCCTTTCTGCCCTCTATCATATCACATCATCACATGTAGAAATGTGGTTCCATAATTGCCCTAAAGACGATTGGGTACAATACCCCAAGCCTGGGTTCTAAGCCCACAAGCCTACTTGTGGTGCTTTGACCTCCAACCGTTGAACATTAGGGCTTGGAGTACCTCCCAAGATACAAAAAAAATCAACACTCCCTCTTAGCGAGGGAGGTACTTCTAAGACTAGGAAGTAACCATCATCATCTGACGACGACACTTACCCATCTGGCACCTATCAATGCATCATACCCTATAGATGAATCCAAAAATCATGGTAGTGCCTCTTCCTCATCACATTTGAGCTTAAATATCCCAAGCCTCCATAGGTTTGCTCCCTAGGAGGCTAGACTCCCCTGAGCCTACACGATCTCTATTGGCTCAGTCAAGCAAGCACTCATCCTCCTAGATCAAATACAACTCGTGCAAATCCCTCTAATATCGTATATGAAACATCACGGTCCAATGAAGATCTGGCCTGCCAATATGTAGTCCATCAAATAAAGCCATCTTGATCAACTTGATCTCGTCCATGCCAAAGAAACCATCAAGTTGTCCCAACAATCCATGACAAGTCAACGAAATTCCATGATCGACAATCTTCCCTACAACAAACTATTGTTCACCAGGCTTGCCACCAATCCAACAGAACTCCTAACCAATCTCACTGCCAAGCTAGTCAAGACCACATCTCCATGTCTTGTGAACCCTCTACTCCATGATCTAGACACCCACAACTCCCTCTGAGTTGCTTCGTTGTGCACACTTTGATTCAATATCCCTCAAAGTAGCTCAAACATGCTCTGATACCATGTTGAATTTCTATGACCTTGGATTTAGGATAGAATCTTAAAATCTCTGATGCTACCAAACCAAGAATATCAATGATACTACTTTGCACAACGGAATATAAATAGCAGTAAATCACACATGCACAAAATATAGACAAGTTTTTACAATTTTCAACCCAACTTTGTTATATTAAAAAACATATAATACAACAATTTAGGGATCCTGTTCCAAGGATAATGGCCCTCATACATCCATTAATACAAGATACAAAGTGGGGCTCGGTCTCAGTCCATCGACGACCAATCCACCCTCAACAAGATACTCTGACCATCTAGCTGATGAAGTCGACTCTCTCAGCTCCCCTCATTCATACCTTATACCTACCTAGTCCTTCGGCTCCCAAACTGCAGCTTCTAACTCTATCAATGCTCCAAGTCCATTTGGC
The DNA here is from genome assembly GCA_031772625.1 of Pinus tabuliformis. Lineage (NCBI taxonomy): Eukaryota > Viridiplantae > Streptophyta > Pinopsida > Pinales > Pinaceae > Pinus > Pinus tabuliformis. Next base: position 915,473,601 of record CM062816.1, read on the forward strand.
CACTAAATCTTGGCTATCCAATATTCTCTCTATTTTTTCCTTAGTTCATCAATTCCACAACACATCGAAACTCTTGTCGAGTTGTTCCCAGCTCATCTTATGAGCAACTCTCAACTACCCTCTTCTGCTCCTCAACTACTCAGGGACTTCAGCCCACTAATGTCTTCCTATGTTGCACCGATGAAGACCAACATATGGCATGGAGGGCTTCCACCTATCACTGCAATATGTTCATCTCCCACAATGAACATGAGCTAGAAGGATTTCCCATATTCTGTTGTAGATGTCCTTCACACCACACAAGTCTCAATCTCCACAAACTGATCCTGGTTGATCAAACCCTTGAGCTCATCAACTTCCTCTCTTGCAACCACCTTTGCCCATCAAGGTGTTGCTCACCCGGATCCAACTTGGACACTATCACGTTGTCCTCCAGCAGACCATAAGTGCCTAATAACATCCACACTTGGTCTTCTGTCACGATTCCCTCCAACAGTCCATGAGAGACCAAGTCCACGCCATAGCATCTGTACCTAGTTAGGGGATCCCCACACCTAGGAGACCCTTACACATGGCTACCCATAGAATTCACCAATTCACCCTTTCCTTTTGTAATAGAGGAGCTATTACACAAATCTTGGCAACAATTATGTCCTCTCCTAAGACACAATCCATCCACCATCCAAGGGAACATATGCAACTCTCCTTGTTGGTGTCCGCTGGCCTATCATATGATGTGCCTATTGCCACCTTGGATGCTTAGTATACTTCCCAACAGTCCACATGCACTAATCAAAATAGCTCCTATGGTTTCCTCAAGCTTCCCATCATGATGATCCAAGCACTGGCCAAAATCTTTGACCCAACATCCATCCAAATACATTGTTGTACTGATGTTTCACTTTATGTTCATAACTGTCCTAGTTAGGGAACTTACTGTAGCCCTAAATCCACTTGACAGTCCCCAAACAAGCCCTTAAAGGGTTGCGGCATACCTTAAGAAGGTTCTTCCTTCACCACACTACCTCTTTAGGGCATGGTCCACCCTTTACAACCCTTACGCATCTCTTGGTTGTGTGCTATGAGCTATGGCCTAGAACAACGACCCTCCTATAGAAACGACCCCTCCAAACAATGCCCAAACACCCTCAAATAACAACTTAATTGGCTACCATGAACTCAAAATCACAATGAGCTTACTTGGCCCTCAAAAAAGTAACCTAGATAGCCCAAACACATTTTGCACCAACCTCCTTACTCAACCTCCCCTGCAGAATTCAGACCCTCTCCTCCATGTTGTTTAGGCCTCCTCTTTTGTTGCATCTAGGGCTAGATAGTCTCATCTCTCCTCCAAGTCCTTATGTTGAGAATATGTTGCACAATAGATGCCTATAACACATCAAATCACCCTTTATTTATATCAAAAAAATGGTCTCCAACGAATTAGTGAAGAGACACATCTATTGGCTAAATTTTACTTCAAGCCTACAGGACTTGAAAACAAATAATTATTTCCCAACTTCAAAATTCATTTCTCCATTTCTACAACTCGGAATTGCATGATTCTCGAAGTGTTCGATTCTCCTTTCTATCCTCTATCATCTCATGTCATCACATGTAGAAATGTGCTTCCAGAATTGCCCCAAAAATGATTGGGTGCAAGACCTCGGGATTGGGTTCTAAGCCCACAAGCTTACTTGTGGCACTTTGACCTCCAACCCTCGAACACTAGGGCTTGGAGTACCTCCCAAGTACACAAAGATCAACAAAAGGGTACTCCACAATCCTAGTGATATGGGTTTGTGAGTTTGGTCACAAAAGGATTTGTGGGAAAAGAACCCAAGCGAAGGGGTTTTGGACCTAAGATAGGGTTTAAAATCTAAAAGAAAATTAAAAAGGAAAATTAATATTTCCTAAGGTCTAAGTGGATAAAACTCATAAGTTCTAGAGGGTTCCTAAAATGCCTAGCTAGGAAAATATATTTAAGGAGGCCTTAGCATGAAGGCAAGAACATCAAGTGAGAACAACCTCATTTGATCAAGGAGGTGAGGAGAGATGTAGTCCTAAAGTAGGTCAAGGTAAAACAGTGAGTAAGGGTTACTAAAGGGATGCCATGATCATCCAACAAGAGAAAGATCATCATGTGAGGGTTCACAAGAATGTCACATACCTTAATGGGTTCGAGCTAGGAAGTAGGATGGCATATTGTTGGTTCTCTTTTGGGAGATCGAACTCAGGAAAGGTGGATCATGATAATTTGGGAATGTGATTTCAATGGTGTTTCTGTGTGAAGGACACATCAAATAATGAAATAGAAGAGAGGGTTGAGATCCTGCCTTATGGTGGTTAGTAGGTCGCAATTTCTATGATAAATACCAAAATAAATGGAGGAGTTCCTTCATTGAAATTTAGGGCTAGAACAAAAGTAGTCGAGGGTTGTAGAGATCGAAAGTTCAGGTCAATATTCAGTCAAATAAATGCCCAAAATCTATGGATCCATATGAGCTAGGATGAATCTCTTATGGAGGCAAGAGTTGTTGTATTTTTATGGGTGGATAGGGTTTGTTCTAAAGGAATTAGAGTAGAAGTATAATGCCCTGGTTAGGTCCGTTTCATAGCAAGCTTAGTCCATAAGGTATGCCCTTAAGACTATGACAAATATGCATAGAAGAAAAGGGGTTGTGACCCTTAGAGTGAGGTTTATCTCTGAAATGTAGATCACAAATCTAGAATATGGTTTTTAGAAGTATGTGTGGAGATAGAAGATCCAAAGGAGGATGGAATCTAAGTAGAAGATTGGGCAGAAGAAATGTTCCATATGAGGAATGGATTGACATGAAGAGGAGTTGAATTTCGTGCATTTTCCATAGAGTTTTAGACAAAGATCTGAAGAAACCTATAAACAGTTAGTCAATGGACTGTTAGTGGATTATTTGTGAACCTAGTTCAGTCATCTACATATTTTTAGAAGGATGAAAAGAGGAGTAGTTAAGATTTGTTCATATATTTGACAACAAATAAATTTATAAACAAGAATAGTGATTTTGAGAGGAATCAAATCAATATTAGGTGGAAGATTTGAAGATCCCTAGATGAGGGCAACGTTGTGGGCCCTATTTCAGTAAACGAATTAACCATGGTTAAGAAAATTGATGGTAGTCCAAGTAAATTTGGAGGGTTGTTAGGTGACTGTGAAAGAAGAGCCCTAAGTTATTCACTTGTGAAGGACAACAAGGCTAGTAGAAAGGTAGGTGTATTGGGCCTAATGATGTGCAACCCTTCATGGACTTAACTAGCAGTCAAGTGGGCTAGAAAACTAGCCCTAGTTCATTGTATTGTAGAGGATTGAGTTAGTGAGAAGAAGGGAAACCTCCATAGCCCTAGACTTTTCATCTTGGAGCAACATTATGGAAAAAGTGGGTAGACCAAAGAGTTTTTCACAAACAGAATTGTGAACAGTTGATCAAAGACCCTAAGTTTTGCAGAACTTGAAGGAAAAAGGAGGTAGCTAGAGGGAAAAGTTGTTTGAGCTGAGTTCATTAGCCTAAAGGAGTTGAGTTCATTGATAGAGGCAGATTGAGGAGTTGTAGAATGGAAGGCAAGAGGACCTACCAACTGTGTTCAGGACATGTGGACTGAAAGGGTTGTGTGTGGCCACCATCATCAAGTAGGTCAAGTGTTGTCTTATTCAAGGTAGATTGGTTGTCAAAGGACTAACACCATGTCCTAGTTGTATCCTTTGTAGTAGTGTGATTTTAAAGGGCCATGATTCCTGGTATGAGAGCTCTAGCCTATTATATTATAGTTTGTAATATAATGAAGAAGGGTTTGAAAACGTTAACAATTGTCATGTGCACTAGTTGATTCACTATGTGTCTAGATTTTGTTCTGCAAAGTAGATTTGTTGTGGCACTTGAATGTGTTTACATCAAAGATTCTAAGACCAAAACCAGATTCTTATGTGTCGTGGAAATTTAATAGATGCCTTGTTCACCTGAGAGCTACATGTAACTCATATTATGATACTCATTTCCAATATCAACTCATCCCACTTAACAACTTACCAAGACAAGGTTCATCACACCCAACCATGGTCATAAAACAACTAAGCAACACAGTTTACAACTTGACATGACATAACACCTGGCATGTATTAGAATTCCTTGGCACTATGTTGCATATGTTAGCATCCCCTACATTCCTTGGCATGATTTAACATACCTAGCACACCGTAGCACTTCCTGACACCCCTTAGTAGTTTAGCATACCTTGGCACTTCCTAACATATAACCTTGCCACTCCCTCCTTAACACACCTATAACTCATTGAAACTCCTTCTCACATACACTTATTCATTCATTTCCATGCATTTTTACCTATTGCTTCCTTATGTTTCCCTGACACTCCCTAACACTCCCTAGCATGCATTGGAATTCCCTAGCACATGGCACATCTTGGCCTACTGCCCTAGCACTCTAGCATTCCTTGGCACTACCTAGCATACCTTGTGACTCTCGCCTTAGCACACCTAGAGCTCAGTGACACTCTCGATAAAAAACTCTTATTTATTCATTTCGATGCATTTTTACCTAGAGCTCCCTTTTGTTTCCCTAGCACTCCTTGACACGTGTTGGTACACCCTAGCACCTATGACATCGTGGCATGTTGCCTTGGCCTTTAGCATGCCTTAACAATGCCTAGCATACCTTGTCACTCCCTCCTTAGCACACCTAGAACTCACTGAAACTTATAATCACGAACTCTTATTTGTTCATTCACATTCATTTTGACATAGTGCTCCCTTGTGTTTCCCTTTCACTCCTAGCTAACACTTCCTTGAATGCATTGGCACGTCTTGATGCCTCCCTAACACTCTAACATTCCTTATCATTTACAAGCATCCTTTGTCACTCCTCCTTAGCACACCTTGAACTTGCTAACATTCCTTGTCACACATTCTTATTCAATCATTTCCATGCATTATGACCTAGTTCTCCCTTGTGTTTCCCTAGCACTCCCTAACACTCCTTGGCACACATTGCCACACCCTAGCACTTGGCACATCTTAGCATGATTTCCTAGCACTCTATCATGCCTTGGCACTGCCTAGCATACCTTGGCACTCCCTCCTTAGCACACCTATAACTTGCTAACACTCCCTATCACACACTCTTATTCATTCATTTCCATGCAATTGAAACTAGTTCTCCCTTTTGTTTCCCTGGCAATCCATAACATGCGTTGGCATGAGATCCTAAAACCTAACACATATTGGCATGCCTTATCACTTATCATGTCTTCACATGCCTAACATGCCTTGGAACTTTCTAGCATGTGTTAGCACTTCTTGGCATTCCCTGCACACCTTGGTTCTCCCTAGTTGTCATGCCTTCATAGATAGCCTTACTTTTTTTGCGACTTGGGAACCCAACCAAGTCATTGAAAAAATAGTGTTATTCCTAGCCCAAAGTCTCCCTTTGTCTGAAACTACTTTGTCCATCCCCTTATCACAATCATAGGCTTTCCTCCTACAAGTTCTATTCTAAAATTATCCTAACACACTTCATCCATGGGACACCCTGGAATTCACTGACACTCCCTGGAATAATCTCTTATTTGTTCATTTCCATGCACTTTGACCTAGTTCTCCCTTGTGATGCCTTGACACTCCCAAACACTCCTAGGCATGCATTGACACTATCTGTAATATGTTAGCATGAATTTTCATTCCTTGGCGTGCCCTGGAACTCCTTACCTATCATACCCTCATAACTACCCTTATTTGTTTTGACACTTGGGAACCGAACCAAATCCTGACTCGACTATAACAACTTGACCAAGTTACATATACTACAACTAGACTATGTCTTGTTCACATAAGAATGGCCTATAACTCATCTTAGGCTTCTCATGTCCAATCTTAACTCATCCCACTTAACAAGTTACCAAGTAAAGGCTCACATCCAACTCTGCCCATAAAAGAACTAAGCAACATAGTTTACATATTCGCATGCCATAGCATTTGGAACATCTAACAATTGCTTGACACTACATGGCACATATTAGCATCCCTTGCATTCCTTGGCATGCTTTGGCACTCCCTCGTACACCCTACCACTCCCTCACATGCCCTGGCACTCTAGAATGCTTTGGCACTGCCTAGTATATAACCTTGTCACGCCCTCCTTAGCACAATTGGAACTCAATGACACTCCCTATCACGCATTCTTATCCATTCGTTTCCATGCATTTTGAACTATTTATCCCTTGTTTTCCTGTGGCACTCCCTAACACTCCATGACACACATTGACACACCCTATGACTTGGCACATCTTGGCATGTTTCCCTAGCACTCTAGAATTCATTGGCACTACCTAGCATACCTTGTTAGTCCCTCCTTAGCACACCTAAAATTCGCTGACAATCCCTATCACACACTCCTATTCATTCATTTCCGTGCATTTGAAACTAATGCTCCTTTGTTTTTCCATGACACTCCATAACTCTCCCTAGCATGCATTGGCACACCCTAGCACCTGGCACATCTTGGCATGTTTCCCTGACCTCTAGCATGCCTTAGCACTACCTAGCATACCTTATCACTCCCTCCTTAGCACACCTTGAAATCACTAACACTTCCTATCACAAAATCTTAATCGTTCATTTTCATGCATTATTTTTAGATAGTGCTCCCTTGTGTTTCCCTAGCAATCCCTAACACTTTAGAGCAAGTTTTGGCACACCCTGGAACCTGGCACATCTTGTTCGCATGCCGCTCTAGCATGCTAGGATGACTTAGTGTTTCTTAGCATACAATGTCACTCCCCCCTTACCACGCCTGGAACTCATTAACACTCCCTATCACACACTCTTATTCGTTCATTTCCATGCATTTTGACCTAGTGCTCCCTCGTGTTTCCCTAGAACTCGCTAACACTTATCACACATTGGCACACCTAACTATAGTGAGTTTCACCAACAGTCAATCAAAAAACCCTTCCAGAGGCTAGATAGTTACGTGTTCTTCACTAAGAGACTAGGGTTAAGTTTATTGTCTAATGTTTAGTGTGAAAATATTACTAGGTATCTCTACTATACAAGTTGGAAGGTCGATAAGCCACAAGCATGATGACAAGGTTCCTGAATCTTGGATTGTAAAACTAACTAGAAATTACACGACTATAAGATCTTTGGGAAATTTTAGTGATCAAAAGGTATTCATGGCAGTGTTTTTTCCATTCTGATAGACCCAAGAACTCAATTGTTAATTAGATGTAGAGCAGTAGTTTGATGCAAGAAATGTCAAATGTATAGTTCAACAACATGATGGAGGCTTACCTATCACATCATAATTTAGTTTGTTATCTTCATGGTGCAGACCCCACAATGTCCAAGAGTGACACCCTCCTTACAAAAATGCCCTTCGAGTAGTTACCCAGTGACTTCCTTGCCTTTGATTTCCCTCTTCTCATTTTGTTCAATCTCAGTTCCTTCTCCCTTACTCTCCTCTCAGTATGATATTTTGCTTCCTATTATCCTTATTGAAATTTCTCTCCTTTTTCTACTTCTCGCTCCATGATTTTGGTTAGTTAGGACTTGGCTAACTGGATTTTCCATTTCCTTCCATTTGGCCTCTCATTTTCTCCCTATATATCATTTTCCCTCTTCCTAGGTTTGTTTTAGAATCAACAAGGTGTGAGGGAGGAGAAAAATATATTCACATGTGCTAATAGGTTGAAAAATATCTCCCTGCCTTCGTTGGCTGCATCAAGGCCTGTAAATATTATGGTTGTGAGTGTCTGCGAGTCTCTTCTCAGGTATTGGGTGGAATTATTTTCATTTTAACTATATGAGTTGAGCTATATGCTATTTACCCTCCCCCCCTCCTTCCCCACCCACCCCACCCATTGATAGAGTTCCTTATACTTATATCATGTCCCTGGTATAAAGACATATGTCTAGGTTATTGTGGTATATGTTGAACTTTAGTTATTACCCTCACCTTGAAGTCATTGAGGTTCCATCTAAGTCTCCCTAGTTAATACAAGGTTTTGTGAGTTATAAAAATGTGCCATTAATAATTATAAGTGGTTACCTTGAGGAAGTACTATTGGTTGAAGCCTCATCAATGGAGGTTGGGTCAATGGTTAGGGTTTTGATTCAGTTAGACACTATTAATTATTATATTTTTAGGCATAGTTTAATTATAACCTTTCCCATATACACAAGGATAACTGAGAAGTGTTTCCCATAATCATGCAAATGCAACTTCAACATGTACATCAGGGTAACCACAAAGTATTTATCATATTTATACAATTCAAGGTGATAGGAAAATATTTACATTATATACATGAATGTACTAAGATTAGGACCATTAGCATCATATCTACATATTCACCACAAGACCAGGGTCATTACAACCCCTTACAAATAGCCATAAGGCCTTCCTCTTTTGCAGCTCCTTGACCACAAGGGTTTAATTGAAAAACACGTAGTTCCTTTAAAGATTTGTAGGTTGAGGCAACCACTTTAAGCCCTTGAACTTCAAGATAATCCAATATTTGCAATTTGTTACAATAATAATTCCATTATGCACACTCCTCATCTTAGAGTTGGGTAGAGAGGGAGAATACTTGATTGATACCAACCTTGTAAATGAACAACTTTTCCTACTCATTGGTTGGACTCTCCACCACTAGTTGAAGAAGTATATGTGCCATGAATCAAAGATGATATCTTAACACAAGTTATCAACACTTGAACATAAATTCCATGGATCTCATGGACAAAATATGGAGGTTGTAGGGCTTCAAAATTTTCCATTTAATAGGAAATATCACCCAAAAATTCAATCGTTGAAGAATCAATCATATGCTAAATCACACATACCTTCTCATTTTTAATATCCTTATGATATGTCACCTCTGACCCTTAAATTCAATGCCATCTAGAACCTCAAATGGTGGAATAGTAGAACTTGTAACAGGAGGTAAACTCCTTTCCCCATCACCTTTATGAAGACCTCTAGAAACACATGCAATCCATGACCCTCCTTTGACTCAACATAAAATCTTGTTTTTCCCCACTTCCTTTACATACGCTCCCTTCAAGGGAATCTTCATAGGAAGGGATTTTGGTTGAAATATTACAACAAAAAAATGTGGCACACCATATCTTTATATGGTTTTAAGGGAGGGGTGTTGGAAAATAACCATCTTATCCCCTATAGCCCTGAAGACCTTCTCAATAGATAAATGAAATGACAAACTGATAACTAGATCTAAAGAAATATCTCAACATTCAAGGAAAAAATGAAATAAAAATAATCAAACCATGGATTAAGCATTGGCATTGAGTTTTTTAGCAGTTTCAAATGGAATGTTTAAAACCCACATTAAAAGGGGATATTTTCACCTTAGCCTTTGCAACCTTTTCCTAAGACAAATCTATCTAATGGACTAGCTTGGATATGTCATGTCCTGGATTTCTAGAGTATTGAATCAATACTTTTGAGGCCAACTCCCTAGCTCCAGCTAAAATTTAGTCCTATTGAAGAGGAAAATTGAAAAATCCAGCTAATAGGAAACATTTTTCCTTCCTTTTGATTGATTTACAACAAACCTCAATGCCTCTCCTTTATTATATTCCTCTTCCATTCTCCAAAAAAACTCATTAATCTTATATTATAAACGATTTATATAGGTAAAAATTGCAATCATTACCCTAAACTCATGGGGTATATTTACACCTCAACCCATGCAAGTGGACCTAAGTCCATGGTACAAACCATCACACTCTAATATGGTTTTAATTGTCTCCTCAAAACTAGGGTATAACACACCTTAGAAAGTTAAATGGTTAAGCAATCTCAAACATGTGGGCTTTTTGTCTTCATGGAACACATTCTGGCTAGTGCTCATCAAGCATAATGCACTAACACCAGTAACACACACCAAAAGTCCAAGATACCCATAAGATGTGCCCTACACCCAGGCGCTTAGACTACACCTCCATAAAAGGTACCTTCAACTTTGAATGTCCGAAAACAGTAATATCCTAACCCAATATACCATATTTGTTATATTTGTGTAATTTTCTCCTTATAAGATCCTTGCACCTCTTTAACACTCCATCAAAAATCTACTCCAATGGTCACCTTCCAAGTTCCAACACCTCCTTTTGTGGCACGACAAAACCACCTATATATGTTGCAACAACCTTGCCAAGTTATTTAGTGGGTTGCACATATATTTCACATTTCTTCTTTGTCTTGAAAAGTGGTAGTGCCAAGGAGAGGGTATCGACTTCCATCAAGGAATGTTCACTTAGTACCATTGTCAAGTCGCCTTCGTGCAACTCATCAAATGTCTTAAGTTTTCCTCAAAACTTCTCATGGTGCTTAACTTGCTCATCTAGACCTCCACGATATCTTTTCATTTCATTAATTAGTCAATAATTGCTTTTAATTTTCTAGGTTCCTTATCTTTTTCTCTCAATTTATCATATGTATCATGCAATTAAAGTTGATTAATGAACCCCCAATAGTTGTGATAATGGTATTAGGGGTTCCCTTATCACAACCTGTAAACCCTAATGCATTTAAGCCCTTATCCAAGCAGGGGAAAGGGTGTAGTTCTAGGGGAATTGGCACCAACTTGGTGTTCATAACATTAGGAGAAGTTGAATGGTACGATGAAAAAGGTGGGAGGGCTATATTTTTGTGTATTGAATGTGGAAAGGGGAGTTCTAAGCATGGTTTAGTAAGATTTATAATCCTAGCATTAGAGAATGAGAAGGTAACTCATGACCGAATGCCATATTGGCTAAGTGGCCTAGAGGGAAGGAAATTAGAGAAATTGACAGGGGAACCCCCAATAGTGGTGATAAGGGGATTAGGGGCTCCATTATAAAAATCCATAATTCGTTAACCCATAACCACTAAATTTCTTATCCCATTAACCCCCATGTCATCATCCCTTAACCCGTACATTCATAACTCATCACCCATTAACCTCTTGACCCATTAAACCTTAAGCCACTAGCCCCTAACTTAAATCCATGAACCCTCTCAGCCCTAACCTATTATCCTCTTAACCTGTGACCCTTAACTCCTAACCCCCACTAATACATATGGGCGTAAAATTTGATGTCGTACTTATATATTTTAGTCATACTGTCGGCTTAACTTGCAAAGATTTTTATTTTTATTTTTAAATATTTAACATTTATGAGATATCCAAAAAACAAAATTATCATTAGATATCTAACGATATGTTACTAGAATATCCAATGATAAATTTTTTGGTCAGATATGTGACGAAAAATGAATGTTTTTTAGATATCCAACGTTTAACTAGGTCAATTATCTGTTTATCAGAATACGGACATTTGACAGAGTCAATATTTTTCTAGATGGACAAAGAGGACGAATTCTTGATTGATTCTAACCTGGGAAATGAACAACCTTGCCTACTCATTAGTTAGAGTCTCCACCAGTAGTTGAAGAAGTATATGTGCCTTAAATCAAAGATGATATCATAACACGAGTTATTAACACTTGAACATAGTTTCCATGGATCTCATGGACAAAATATGGAGAGACTCTTTGAATCTTAAGAAACATTTTCTCATAATCTTCTTAATCTTTAGGTAGTAGGGCTTCAATTTTTTCCATTTAATGGGAAATCTCACCCAAAACATTAACCATTGAAGAATCAATCCTATGCTAAATCAGACCTAGCTTCTAATTTTTAAGATCTTCATGAGCTTTCACCTATGACCCTTAAAGTCTGTTCCCTTTAGCACCTTGAATGGTGGAATAGAAGCCATTTCAATAGGAGGTAAAATCCATTCCCCTTTACCTTTTTCAAGACCTTTAGAGACACCTGTAATCTATACCCTTCCTTTGACTCAACATGAATTATTTTTTCCACTTCTCTTACAAACCCTCCCTTCAAGGGAATCCTCATAGGAAGACTTGTGGTTGAAATATTAAGACAAAAAATGGGGCACACCATCTCTTTACAGGGTTTCAAGGGAGGGGTATTGGAAAATAACTGTCTTATCCTTTATAGCCCTTAAGACCTTCTCAACACATAAGTGAAACAACAAAGTGATAACTGGACCTAAAGATAGATCTCAACATTCAAGCCCAAACTCAAATAAAAAGAATAACACCATGGATTAAGCATTGGAATTAGGTTTTGGTAGAATCAAGGACCTCCTTTCAAGATAATGACCTTGTTTATAGATTTTTGAAATGGAAGGTTTAAAACCCACATTAAAAAGGGGATATTTGCACCTTAGCCTTTGCAACCTTTTCCCAAGATGAATTCATCTAATGGGCTATCCTGGATATGTTAGGTATTGGATTTATAGAGTACCCAATAATTGATTTTGAGTCCAACTCCCTAGCTCTAGCTAAAATTTAGTCCTATTAAAGAGGCAACATGAAAAATCCTACTAATAGGAGACATTTTTCCTTCCTTTTGATTTATTTACAACAAAATCCAGTGCCTCTCCTTTCTTATCTTCCTCTTCCATTACCCAACAAAAAATCATTAATCTTATATCATAAACACTCTATATAGGTATGCATTGGAATCATTTTCCTCAACTCATGGGGTACCTTTACACCTCAACCCATGCAAGTGGACCTAAGTCTGTGGTACAACCCATCACACTCTAAGATGGTTCTAATTATCTCTTCAAAACTAGGGCATAACACACTTTACAATGTGAAATGGTTAAGCCATCTGAAACTCGTGGGATTTTTTCCTTCATGGAACATATTATAACTAGTATTCATCAAACACAATGCACTAACACCACTAACACACACCAAAAGCCAAAGACACCCATAAGATTTTTCCCACACCCAAGCGCTTAGACTACACCTCCATAAAATTCACCTTCAACTTTGGATGTCCAAAAATAATACTATTCTAACCCAATATGGACTATTTTTTAGATTTGTGTAATTCAGCCTTTATCAAATCCTTGCACCTCCTTAATACTCCATGAGAAATCAACTCCAATGGTCACCTTCCAAGTTTCAACACCTCCTTCTGCAACACGAAAAAACCACCTATATATTTTGCAACAACCTTGCTGATGCAGGAGCATTCAGCTCAGTAATTTCATTATATTCTAGTTAACTTAGGAGTCTTGTGTTTTCAAGGATGTTGGATTCCTATGTATGTAATTATTAATGTTTTGAGTTATTGGAATAGGAATTAATTAGATATTGTGAGGATATTTGTAAATGCTCTCGAATGTAGGAGAACATGAGTGATGTTGAGTGATTAGTGGGGATTGAGAATCAATTGTAAGTCTTAGATTATGACTTGGTTTCGTGATTTGTGGAATTAAAGAGTATTCTTAGGGATTACTGGAGTCAAAAGTGGACTTAGAGGATGTTCAGGAATTAGTTCAGTAGATTAAGGATCTAAACCATAATTGGTTAACGAAACCTTTTGTATAAATGTAAGCCTAAAAGGCATAGAGAGTCACTCAGTCAGAGTCAGTCAATCAGTTAGAGATTAGATAGGTTTGAATGTAAGCCTACAACCAAGAAATGAAAGGCCACTGATATAGAAGATCAGGCTGAGAAAAAATTCCTGTGTAGATGTTTTTTTATTAATACAGATAACTCAATTTTTGAGTTTGTGTCATGTGGATTGAGTAATTGAATGATAAATTTTGTGTGGATAGAGTATTTGCATAACATAAGTGTACAGGGAATTTGGAAATAATCCGAGAGAGACGAAGTGCAGAGAGGAGTGTTACAGGTTTACACAAGAACAAATACGGAAGTAGAAAGCCGAATGGGCTACTACACATTACGAAACAAAAGAACGTAATAGTGTACAGGAACTGTTGGTTTTGTCAGATCAACGGACGAGGTTGTGTGCGATAGACAACTAAGATTAAATCGCACAAATAAATTCAAGAAGATGAATGGCGGAGATTAACACCACGTGTTAGTAGAAGGACGGAGCGGTCTTTGCAAGGGGTAAGTAGTTTCCCGCGCGCCCTAAAGGTGGTAAGTGGTCTTTCTAAATTCTACGTGATTACCTTTAGCGGTCGACATGTAGCACATGATGGAAAGAGAAAACCACTTTTCTCGCGTGCACTCGATTAGATATCAATCATGCTTAATTTCATGCGAGATTGCACAATAGCCATTGGATCGAGTAGGATTGATCAATGGTGGAGATTTCCTAGGCTAGTTGGCAAGCAGACAATGCGATAGTCGTTGGATTGGATGAGATAGATCAATGGTGGAGATTAGCTAAGCTAATTAGAGAATGGGTGAGGCGATAACCATCGGACTGAGGAATGAGATCGATGGTGGAGATTTAATGCACTAAGGATAGCATCGATATATGTGCAAAGGTTTGAAGAATGGAAGAAAGGTAAGGTTTTAAGTATGGGTTATGAAATATTTCTATTATATGGAATTATAATGAAAATAACTGGGATTAATGTATTATAGGTTAAGTTTGAGTTTTAACCAAAGTCTAAAGACCAGGGTATGGTTGATAAGCGTCGAAGGTGAAAATAACCAAATGTCAAAACCTGTGGAATAGTTAAATGAATTGTTTCTGCATAAAGTTTATTTAAGGAGCCTTGAACCTTGACTTATGGAAGATTTTACTAAGTATGGAATATAAGAAATTCTTGGGACATGTACACATGTATATAACATGCAATTTTATTTGCATACTGTGGGTATATGCGGCTTAGGTTGCATCATTAAGTATTTGCGGCTTAGGGTGGCATCATTTGGTATCAGAGTAGAAAAAATAAATTCTGTGTGTAAGAATTCTTTGAGAAAACTTAGAACATAGTTATGTTTTGAAGGTGTGTAATCAGGTGGGAGGAGATCAGATTTTAAATCTGACAAATAGTAGGCACACAGAGATAAAGTGTAGAAAAATTTGCAGATGCAAAGAAATGGAGAACAATCCATTCAAAGTGCAGGTGAATGGTAGAACAATATCATGCAGAGGTCTTGAAGGCAGTGACATAAGAAGGTGAGAAGATTGTAGCAACCTAGAGCAAGGAGTACTCAATTGGTTCCAGAGGAGAGAACCAAAGAGATTCCAAAAGATTGAGCTCAGAGGAGAGAATCTTAGTGAGATATCATGTAGCAAGAAGGAGACTTGTTGCTGCAGAGGTTTTGTTGCAGCTCACAGAAAGATCATCAAGGCAATTCCACAGTGGATGTGGGTAGAATTGCTAAGGGATGAAGAAAGCTGGTAAGAATTTTTGAGTGAAAGAAGAGGTGGTTAGAACCTAGTATTTCATTGTGATTGAAATACAAGAGGACAATTGTGTTTTTAAAAGGTGCAGATGAGTTGAAGCCTAGAAGGAGCAAAGAGAACTGTGTTGGGCCTTGAAATTGTCATTCACTTCCATTACATTTTGACTTATATTTCCATATTGTCACCTTCACTCCACTTCTATTTCATTACATTTACCTCCATTTCATTACATCTACCTTACCTTTATCATTATTGGGTCACATTTATGTTTTTCCAAACTTTATTAATTCTTAGCATTTTTAAGTGAATTTATGGTTAAAAATTAGAAAATAATGTGCATATGCTTATACCTAACAAGTGGGATGAGATTGTTGACATGTGTAGGTCAGAAAGAAGCTTCTAAAAGACCCTTATGTGGCCTCCCAAAGACAAATTCGAATTTAAGTGGAGAAGTTCATGGGATCATGAGGATATGTGTCTTATCATTTCCTATTTGTATTGAAACTTTAAGAAGACGTGTCTTATCATTTCCTATTTTGATTGTAACTCTATAGATATAGGGAGAGATTCATGGACTCTCATTAATGAGATAACTTCTCATCTTTTTGTATAAATAGGGGAAGTTTTCTCCTATCATTTTAGATGTGAAAAGTTGGGGAAATGCTCTTGTTTTGAATATAGAATTTGGATTTGGCACCATGCTCATGAGTGATGTTCACTTTGATTTGGTTATGCTTGCATTTGGAGCTTCTCAACTTTCCATCCCTCATGCTTTTGGATTGGCCACCTATAATGTGTGAGATTTATTGTTTTTCATAGATTAAGATTTATTGTTTTCATAGATTAAGATTTATTGCTTTCATAGATTAAGATTTACTTCTTTCATATCTTTTCCCGTGTGAGAGATTAAGAGTGATTGTTTTTATTTGCTTTCATATCTAGAGGTTAAGAATTATTGTTTTTGCTTTCATTTCATGTCATGTGCTTTTGATTATTCATTTCATAGTATCCTGATTTGGTAATGCCCACATGATCCCTTAGAGTAGATTTCATTTCATGCACTTTCATTTTTGAAAGAGTGGTGTGCTTTTCAATTCCTGCAAGTGTGGTAGATTAAGATTTCAATTCCTGCAAGTGTGGTAGATCAAGATTTCAATTCTTTCAAGTGTGGTAGATTAAGATTTCAATTCCTGCAAGTGTGATAGATTAAGATTTCAATTCCTGCAAGTGTGATAGATTATGATTTCAATTCCAAACACTGTACTATAATTTCCTTTGAATTGAATATTGAATTAGAATAGGTGAATTTGGTTTGTCATTATTTTTTTAGTACTTAGATTGATCTAAATTGGGAGTTAATTTCTAGCATATATAGTGCAGACGTGCTTCACAAGTTTTACGAAACCCCCGGGTTGACAATTAAATGATAGGTAATTAATTTGCCTCAACAAAGTGTTTAAAGAGGTTCGAGATAATAGAGAACCAAGTGCTTGCCAAAAGACCAAGTACTGAGGAGAGCTTGGTGAGGTAAGTGGCAGTAGGGAGGACTTGTTGTTGCAGAGGCTTTAATGCAGCTCATAGTAAGTGAGTGAGGAACTCATGAAGATATAGAAGAAGATGACTACTGATAGTAATAACAGAGATAACAGAGGTTCTGAGGAAGACCATAGTAGAAGAAAAGTGAAGAAGGAGGATGCCAAGGTAAATGGCAAGAGAATGAGTCAAGAGGAGCATGACAAGGAGATTGCAGAGTTAAAAGAACAATTCAATGTATTAAGGATGATACTAGAGGAAAACCAAAGACAAGGTTGGGTCTTGAGAAAATGGGCAGTGAAATGGTCTAAGTTATAGAGAAGGCTACAACAGAGGCAAGTGAAGTGGTTGGTGGAAGAACTAAGAGAAGCTGAGTTGGAAATGGAATTTTCCATTTGTGAAGCAGAATAGGGTGAAGTTATGGGTGAATACGAAGACTGGAGATCTGTGGAAGATCTTATGAATTATTGTGAGAATTCAAGACAGCAAGGAGATATGGTGACTGAAGCATCAAATGAGACCACAAGGTCTTACGTTTTTAAAACTGACAATTTGTGTATGATTGCAGGTATTGCAGGAGAAAGCCAACTTTGTGAAGATGTCTTCAGAATAGATATTCATCTTGAAGTAAAAGGTGACAAATAAAATTTCTCAAAAGATGAGGAATTTGACTGGTTACAGCAGAAAGAGTCTATGGATGAGTTACTTAATGAAAGAAGAATGTCATTTGAAGTTGTCATAGAGATGGAAGATCAGGATCTTATTCTTATGAAGAACGGAGGAATATTGTCTATGAGAGGTAATCTAATGAATTTGGTTAATGTTATTGATGAAGGACAGATGCAGGAAAATATTAATGCAGATGATGGGGCAAGGATAGCTCTTGGAGAAGGTTTATAGAGAGAAAACAAGGCAAAGTGTATTGAAGAAGAAGGGGAGGCAGATTTGTCTCAAGACAAAGAAAAGGAAATAACCGAATTGAAGAAAGAAGAAGTCTATGCAAAAGATTTAGCAAAGGGAGAAAGGACATATGATGATCAGTCAATAACAAAGGAAGGTTTTGTAGAGGATGAGTAGTCTTTTGAAGCTATCAAAAGTATGGAAGAGTATCTTTCAGAAGATGAATACTCTGAAGTAAACAAGGATGGAGAATGTCTCTTAAATGGGAAAAGCAATGAATTATTACAGCAGAAAGAATTTAGTAATACATTGATGTTTGAAGCTATTATAACATAGGAACAATTTCTTGTGAAAGAAGGAGATGAGATTCAATCTAAAGAACTGATATGTGAAGCAACAGTTGAGACTGTTGAACCTTGTAATTCTCAAACTGATAAATTGTGTATAAATGTAGGAATTATAAGTGATGATGAAGTACTTATGAAGTGTCAAAGAGAAATTGAATTGTTGGAAAACTCAGAGTATGACAGTGTGATAGCAAAGGAAGGAGTTTACCACAGTGGACAATAACAGAAAGATATCATTGAAATAGATGATATGAAGGAGTTTAAATCAACATATTGATGTGTTGACAAAGGAATTGAAGGAAAACTCAGAGCATCATACTGAGATGTTGCCAGAGAAGAAAGAGGTAATGAGGCCTTATATTTTTAATTCTGATAATTGTTTTATGATTATAGGATTTGATGAAGATGAGATAGACATGTTTCAATTTGAAGAGTTAGTTTTAGAATTGAAGAAGACTGGAAGTTGCTAGGACAGACATGCTGATGAGGAAAAATAAAAGAATGAAGATACCATGCTTGAAGAAGTTAAACTGATTGTCAGAATCGGTCAAGGAAGTAAAGGGAAATTACTGAGGGTTGTCAAAGAAGAGGAAAGAAAATATGCTGGAATTGATGAACAACATAGTGATGTTTTTGAGAGGAATCAAGTACAAAGGGAATTGAAGGATAATTTATTTCTTGAAAGTAAATATACATATATTGAACAGAGGTTTTTTGGAAAGTCACAAGAGGGTAAGGATGAAAGGGCGATAGTAAGAATCCAACAACTTCAAAGAGAAGACAATAAACAACAATTTGCAGATGAGTGGACAGAATACAACAACAAATGGCAAAGTAATTATCAGTCAAAAGATAAATTGGACATAGAGGTTGAAAGAATAATAAGATTGATGATGAATGTGCCTCGGAAGAAAGCAGCAGTAAGAAGACCAAGCAGCAGAAAGAGAAAGACAGCAGCACACTATGAAATCATAGCTAGTGGGGTAAAGCGACATAAAGTGTGGAAACCTAGAGAACAACAACAAACAACAGCAGCAACCAAAGACAAATTACAGAATAAAGTATAGGATCCAGGAAGACAAAGGTCAGAAGCACATGATAAGGAGATCATGATTATTTTAACCTTGGGAGTCTGATGCAGGAGCATTCAGCTCAGCGATTTCATTATATTCTAGTTAACTTAGGAGTCTTGTGTTTTCAAGGAAGTTGGATTCCTATGTATGTAATTATTAATGTTTTGAGTGATTGGAATAGGAATGAATTAGATATTGTGAGGATATTTGTAAATGCTATCAAATGTAGGAGAATATGAGTGATGTTGAGTGATTAGTGGGGGTTGAGAATCAATTGTAAGTCTTAGATTAGGACTTGGTTTCGTGATTTGTGGGATTAAAGAGAATTCTTAGGGATTACTGGAGTCAAAAGTGGACTTAGAGGATATTTAGGAATTAGTTCAGCAGATTAAGGATCTGAACCAGAATTGGTTAACAAAACCTTTTGTATAAATGTAAGCCTAAAAGGCATAGAGTGTTAGTTAGTCAGAGTCAGTCATTCAGTTAGAGATTATATAGGTTTGACTGTAAGCCTACGGGGAGGAAAGGAAAGGCCACTGATATAGAATATCAGGTCGAGGAAGAAATTCCTGTGTAAATGTTTGTTTATTAATACAAATAACTTGATTTATGAGTTTGTGTGATGTGGGTTGAGTAATTGAATGATAAATTATGTGTGGATAGAGTATTTGCATAACATAAGTGTGCAGGGAATTCAGAAAGAATCTGAGAGAGACGAAGTGCAGAGAGGAGTGTTATGGGTTTACACGAGAACAAATACGCAGGCAGAAAGCTAAATAACCTACTGCACATTACAAAACAAATGAACGTAACAGTGTACAGGAACTGTTGGCTCAGTCAGATCAACAGACGACGTTGTGTGTGATAGACAACTAAGATTAAATTGTACAAATAAAGCCAAGAAGATGAATGGCAGAGATTAACACCACGTGTTAGCGGAAGGATGAAGCGGTCTTCGCAAGGGGTAAGCAATTTCACACGTGCCCTAAAGGTGGTAAGTGGTCTTTCTAAATTCTACGTGATTACCTTTAGTGGACGACACATAACACATGGTGGAAAGAGAAAACCATTGTTCTCACGCGCTCTCGATCAGATATCGGTTGTGCTTAATTTCACGTGAGATTGCACGATAGCCGTTGGATCGAGTGGGATTGATCAATGGTGGAGATTGTCTAGGCTAGTTGGTGAGCGGACGACGCGATAGCCGGTGGATCAGATGAGACAGATCAACGGTGGAGATCAGCTAAGCTAGTTAGCGATCGGGTGATGCGATAACTGTCGGATCGAGGAATGAGATCGACGGCGAAGATTTAATGCGCTAAGGAGAGCATCAATATATGTGCAAAGGTTTGAAGAATGGCAGAAAGGTAAGGTTTTAAGTATGGGTTATGAAATATTTCTATTATATGGAATTATAATGGAAATAAGCGGGGTTAATGTATTATGGGTTAAGTTTGAGTTTTAACCAAAGTCTAAAGACCAGGGTATGGTTGATAAGTGCCAGAGCTGAAAATAAGCCAAAGTTGAAACCTGTGGAATAGTTAAATGAATTGTTTCTGCATAAAGTTTATTTAAGGAGCCTTGAACCTTGACTTATGGAAGATTTTACTAAGTATGGAATATAAGAAATTCCTGGGAAATGTACACATGTATATGACATGCAATTTTATTTGCATACTATGGGTATATGTAGCTTAGGCTGCATCATTATGGTATTTGTGGCTTAGGCTGGCATCACTTGCTAACCTCTTTAGTGGGTTGCACATATATTTCACATTTCTTCTTTGTCTTGCAAAGTGGTAGTGCAAGGAGAGGGTATCAACTTTGATCAAGGAATTTTCACTTAGTATCACTTCCAAGTTTTCTTTCTGCATCTTTTCAAATGTTTTAAGCTAGATTCACAACTTCTCATGGTGTATAACTTGATTTTCTACACCTCTAAGTGAGAACACAACCCCCCAACCCCTCTAACTATTCCACCTCTTCAACCCTTTTTAGAGTCTTCTTGGACGTGCACCCATGCCTCAAGTAGAACATAACACTAGCATCCCAAATGTCCATGCTCTTTCCATCTTTTAATGCCTCGCTAAAACCACATCTTCACATTGTTTAAAATGAAATGTTTACATCTTAAGGCAAAGAACCTACTTTACTCATGACAACCTAAACTATGTGAGTGACTTGGAGAGGACTCCATTTTATCAAGATAAAAACATAAGGTCTTACAAACCCATTCACACAAAAATTTGAATATATTTAACCTAGGGTACATACACTACTCCTTCCAAATTTGTCATATGACTTTTAAGAAACTAACACTTGTTTTTAATTATTAAATCGACTTACTATATACTCTCTTTTCTTTGCACCCACCTAATATGCAAGAACACTTAAATATTTTCAATACAAGAAAGTTAAGAGCACATGCTTCCTTCTTACACTTAAATGTTTTCAATACAACCAAGTTAAGAGCACATGTTTCCTTGTGAAAGGTCTCACATTCAAATTCCAAAAGTACAGTATGTCTACCTCCATAAACTTTAACAACAAAATCTTTGCCTAAAAACAATAATATTAAAATTAAATTATTATTATTAATATTATGATAAATACTCCAAATATGCAAGAAATGCTTTCAAACACAACAAAAAAACCCAAGTATCCAAGAGAAAATAAAATAATGTATAATGTATTTATTAAAATAATGTATAATGTATTGAAGTAAAAATAAAATAATGTATTTATTATATAGGAGGGAAATTTTTAGCATATTTGAAAAAATTAAGTGCTAATTTTGCTTTACAAAATCCCTCCCAACCCAATCTTTGTTTAAGTTCTAGAATAAATAGTATTTGTTCATTTTTTCATAGGGTGGGAGCGAAAACGAGATTTAAGAGAGTTGTGAATTAGGGTTTTACCAGTAGAAAACACAATATCGAACCCCACCATTGGATATTTAGTCCATTTGATCCAGGTGGATATTGGTGGAAACCCGCCTATTCCACTTGGACCCCCACCATTGTTTCTTTCAGTTTCTCAGTTTCCTTATTTGTATTATAATTAACTATTTTTTGCAGTTTTTCAGGTCATGAACTTCTGGAGCCATTTCGAGGCCCTAAACGACGTTGTTTGGGAAAATAGGTGCCAACATGCATCATAATCCATGTTGGCCATTTGAAAGTTGTAGTCCTCGGATATATCTTTCTAACGAGGTATTGTGCGTGACAAATGAAGATCGTATGCCAAAGTTACGATTCTGGGAAGTTGATGTACCAATTTACCCAAACGGGGCCCATAATTTCACGTTTCATCTCCTAGGGTTACGTTTTTGGATGTTTAGGGTTTTCCATTGTTTCTAAACAATAAATAGGCCTTTGAGCCTCATTTTAACACAGTTTAGAGGCATGTAGCTGCCACATCTCTTCTCAGAGATAAGCGACCATCGCCCGAGCTAGTTTATTTTCATTTCTGTTTGTAAGCATATTTTAGTATTTTACATTAATGAAATGAAGTACTATTTCCATTGCATCTCTGTATTTATGGTTATATTTGTAATTTTTTGCGTTCCTTTCTAAATCTAGATTAGTGGTATCAAAGCGGTCTGCTCTTTCTTTGTTTTTATTTGCATGTCCCCAACGAGGTCGGGATATAAGGAGTTAGGGCTTGAACTGGTCGAACCTTTAAAAGACCAGCCTCGCAAATCCCGACGACCTCCCATGGCAAATGAAAAGAAAGATGAGGGGATAGGGGATCCTCTAAAAATCTTGCTTGAAGAAGCCCTCGAGAGAAAATGGAACGTGATGATGGACAACTTTGGCCAAATCCTTCAATGGCTACCCAAGGGCAACACATCCACTTCCAACAGCTACTCTAGAAGCACCACACCCTTTAAGGTACAAGTTAACTTTGACATTCCCATATTTGAGGGTCAGATAGATGTAGATGTCGTAGATCAATGGTTAAATCTGTTAGAAGGATATTTTTCTGTCCATGATTTTTCCAGTAGATAAAATATTACTTTTTCTCTTCTCAAAGTCACCCCCCATGTCAAGGAGTGGTGGCAAACCTACTATGAGCAGAAGGATGAAAGTATGACCTCACTGTTTTTAGTCGCACACACTTAGAACTCATTCTGGGATGCCATTAAGGAGTAGTACTACCGTGTCAGGAGCTAAGATAAATACATCAATTGGACAACATTGCTTCAGGGAAGGGTCCAAGATGTGCTGGAGTTTACCAATGTTTTTCATACCCTTCGCACGAAGTTGGGTATCAAGGATACTGAGAAACATTTGGGACTCAAATACCACAGCTGCTGACACAGGTACATCTAGGACGAGATGGAGTTTCTGGACATCTCCTCGGTTGGCATGACGTGCCGATATGCTGTCAAGATCAAGCAGAAGTTTAAACAAAAGAAGTGAGACTTTGGATCCATGAATCCAAAGCACGGGAAAGGCTTCCCCAAATCGTAGAACCAAGGAAAAAGCCAAGATGGCGTGACCCAAGATAACTCGTCGAAGCCATAGGAAAAGAACAACAACATGAAGTCAAAGAAGGACATATTAAAGTGGTATGAGTTCCATAGGAACCCCACTCATAACACAAGTGAGTGGCAGGCCAAGGAGTCGCTGGTGGCTGAGTTGAAGGCTTCAGAATCAGATGCATGTTCTGACCCCGAGTCAGAACCCGATAAGAGGAATGAAAAATGGAAGCAGATCATTGATGTGGAGCCCAGAACCACTGTTGCCATCACGAAGATCCAGAAGAATGAGCTCGAAGATCCAGAGGAGGGGGAGCATCTTTTCCACTCACAAATGTGGGTGAAGGGTTCTTTGCTACAATTCATTGTATATTGTGGCAGCCAAAAGAACCTCATTTCAGTAGAGATCATGAGGCGGCTGGGACTAGTTACCATACCACACCTGCAACCATACAAAATCGGGTGGCTTCACCAAGGACGAGATCTCCGAGTCTGCCAGCAATGTCTCCTTTCCTACAGCATCAAGCTCTTCACAAATGAGGTATTGTGTGATGTTTCACCTCTTGATGTTTGTGATGTATTATTAGGCCAACCATACTTGTGGAAGCGACATGCTGTGTTAGAGTCAAGGCCTCGTACTATTATTATTTATTTGGGTAATTCATTATATAGGATACCGGAGGTAGCCCCACCTACCGCCACCTCTTTGATCTCTAACAAGAAGTGCAGTAAGATCATCTCACAGACTAGGAAATTCATTTTCTTTCTGGTTCTCTCTCAAAGTAAGGGGAATATTGTAGCCACATCCATGGCCCTCGGGAAGGGGTCCCCCACATAGCAAAAGCAGGGGGATACGGTCATGAAAGAATACAGGAACATCTTCTCCTCACCCACAGGGGTACCGTTGCACTGTTAGGTCAAGCATTCATTCGATCTGACTCCTAGAGCACCTCTACCCAACGAGCTGATATATCCTACTCCATTCTAGAAAATTCCAAATACATGGATTGACATTATCAACATTGGGTGCCACACAAGTTTCAAGTGGGGCGACAAATTTTGGTTGCATCTACAGAAAGAATGCCTTACAAGAGAGCATCAGAAGCTCAGATCACTCTGATATGGTCCTTACACCATTACCAAGGTTGTGGGAAATAATGCTTTGGAGAAAAAAATTTCCCCACTCCTTGGTTTGCACCGCATTTTCAATGTTGACTGCACTTGACCATGCTTCCCACCATTACTGGACACATCAGAGATTGCAGAACATCTCACCAGGGACCAAGTTCAACAAAAGTTTCTCCATCTCATGAAGGTAGTCAACGCAATGGGGACCAATGCTTCCTAAGGAGGGGGGAATGATCTAGGTGGATATTTGTGTCCACTCACCTATTCCACTTGGACCCCCACCATTGTTTCTTTCATTTTTTCAGTTTCCTTATTTGTGGCACAATTTACTATTTTTAGCAATTTTTTGGGTCCTAAACTTCCGGAGCCATTTTTAGGCCCTAAACAACGGTTTTTGGGAAAATGAGGGCAAACATCAGTCATTAACTGATGTTGGTCATTTTAAAGTCCTAGTCCTTAGATAGATCTTTCTAACAAGGTATTGTGCATGTCAAACGAAGATCGTATGCCAAAGTTACGACCCTGGGAAGTTGATGTAGCAATTTACCCAAACGATGCCCATAATTTGGTGCTTCATCTCCTAGGGTTGGGTTTTTGGATGCTTAGGGTTTTCCATTGTTTCTAAACAATAAATAGGCTTTCAAGTCACATTGTAACACAGTTTAGAGACATGTAGCCACCAGATCTCTTCTCAGAGATTAGTTACCATCGCCCGAGCTAGTTTATTTTTGTTTATGTTTATAAGCATATTTCAGTATTTTGCATTAATGAAATGAAGTATTATTTCCACTGCATTCCTGTATTTATGGTTATATTTGTAATTTTATACCTTCCTATTTAAATCTGAATCATCATTGACTGCACGAAGTCCCACCATGGGATCTTCAGTCCATTGACTGCGCCAAGGCACACCATGGGATCTTCAGTCTGTTGACTGCGCGATGGTATGTTCCATTTTTAGCTTCACTACATTTCCCCATTTTCACTCTTCCACACAGAGAAGAGTACACACACCTCATGTCTTTGGTTAAAAATCCATTATTTTTTTGCATCCACACTCTTATGTTTAGGTTTTAATCTCTGTGCTACATTTTGTTATTATTTGCAAGGAAGGAGTTGGCATTTGATTAGTTTGAGAGACCATTTATCATAATAAAAGACCAAGAGCAAAAAACCCTAATGAGAGACTTAGATGCTCAGAAGGAAAACATTGTGGTGGCTAGGGCCATTGTGAGAATCCTCTTCACCTCACTCGGCCCCAAGGGAATATGAAATATGATCCAGAGCGTGATGTCACCATTAGTATGCTCCTGTTCCATTTATTCATTCTCTATTTTTGCATTAGTATGGTTCGTTCCATTTATTCATTCTCTATTTTTGGATCGATGAAAACCCTTAAATTATGAAAATAAGTAGAAATTATTTTAAAAACCACCAGCTCCATCTTACCTAAATGTTAATGTGAGCATTTCTCTATTTTTGGATCGGTGAAAACCCTTAAATTATGAAAATAAGTAGAAATTATTTTAAAAACCACCAGCTCCATCTTACTTAAATTTTAATGCGAGCATTTCTCGCTTCCATTGCTAGAGTGCACTATTATTGTTTTCTCATTTCCGAGAATCTATTTGAAGAAGATATTGGCTTTACTGCGACTCTTATTCAAGAAATCATCAACTCCTGCACCACAGAAGAGTACATCTATAATCAGGTAGATTGGAATGGGTTTCGACTGGAGAGCAAGAGAGGAATATTTACTTTTGGGCATATAGTAAATCCCCATTATGGATTTTATGTGATCAATTATCCCAAATTTTCTGTTTATATGATAGACAATGGATTTGGAAGCCCATCGAATGTGCAAAAGCATTCATGAATTTATGCAATTTAGTTGGTGCAATTGCATAATACCCTCCGGATTGACTTCTTATCTGTGCTTGTTTGTAAAAAGGAAGTTAACTAGGAAATTATGAAGAGCGATATTGTTTTAACTCTGCTCGCATGCATTATTGGGGATCAAGGAAATAAATATATGGAGAATTAATGCCACAGGCTTAGACAGTTTTTCATTTTCGATCTTTATTTGGGGAAAATTCAGTGCAGGCTATGGCTAATTCCATGGAGAATAGATAGATGCTAGGGTGGCGTCACTCTATTTGCAATAGTTAGCACCCACTTCAAGGTTAATTCATCCCTTTGTATTGAGATTGGAAAAGTATCTGAATGCAATAGGATTTGATTGGAGGTTAACCGGTTTCTAGTTGTTGGTCAATTGGCAATCTCTGGAGAGCTAATTCATAAAAGTAACTGAGTTTGACCTCTTGAGTGACGTCCTAGAATGAAATTTCTTGCAGGTGAGTCTATGAATGCACTTTGTATTTGCTTGATAATTATTGGTGCATAGAGAGGCTCTAGACCGCAGGCTATTAAGAACCAATTGTGCAAAATTTTTACAAACAAGCATGGACAAGAAGTCAATCTGGAGGGAATTATATGTCCCTGGTGAATTATATGTCCTGCGTAGAAGAGACAGAAGAAGTATTTGTGTCTCCACTCAACTGTCTGACCATCATATGGAAACACTGAAATGAATCCTCATGGTCATCCCCGACTGAATATACCTCTTTTTGTTTCATATTAATATGACTTTATATTTTGTATCTCTGTTTGAATGTGTTTTTGTATGGGTCGGTTGGAAAATGCGTATGTTTGAATTTATTTTGTCTTAGTTTGATTTGAATTTGTGGGTTTGTCGATGGGACATGGGTGATATGATCATTGTGGTATTGTCTATCGTACTGGGGATGTCAATGTTCTGGAGTGCCAGCTATGACACATTATTTCAGTTTCAGGTTATGTCTGCTATAAGATTATTTGCAATCTCAAGCACATGTTCATCCAACATTAATAGTGCTAATTACTCGTGGTCCAGAGTTGAATTTCTTTTGTATGGGTCTGTTGGAAAATGCCTCTCTTTGAATTCATGTTGTCTTGGCTTGATTTGGATATGTGGATTTGTCTATGGTAAATGGGTGATATGATCATTGTGGTATTGTCTATTATAGATGGGATGTCAATGTTTTGGTGTGCAAGCTATGACATGTTATTTCAATTTCAGGTTATGGCTGCTATAAGATTGTCTCCAATGTCAACCGTGTGTTCATCAATAGTAATAGTGTTAAATACGATCTTCCACACTATCTTTAACTGTAAATCAAGAAACCATTACATGATGAATTTGTATATTTTGATGTGATCTATCAGTAGGTTGGTCTTCAGTTGTTGGATTCCACCAAAGATCAAGCATAAGAACATAACATGCAGCAACCATGTTGAGACCAAAACTTGCAACTTTCAGGGACATTGTCATAATAGTTACCTCAAGGAGTGCCTTGAAATCATTCACAACTTTATCCCATGCTATTAGAGACATAGTTCCATCCAACCTTCTTTATTGTATGCATGATTTTTTTAGTGGAACCTCAAGCAAATCCAACATACTCATCAACTTGGAGAAACTATGACTTTCTCCTATGTCTCTATAGTCTGCTTCTTTAGACTTAGCTTTGCATGTTGATTACTATTACCACTATTAGACATTTTAGCTGAATCTTTATTGATATTATTGACATAACTGTTTCTAGAGGCAATCGTACATAACTTTGGGAGGGCTTAGAGAGTTCCTATTGCAACTTTGATCTTTGAAGAATGAAAGTATGGAATATCATATTTCAAATCCAATTCACTGACCCCTTCTAAATTTGTAGAGATCTAATCATTGACAGTATCATCAGAAGTGCAATGCTTTAAGGCAGTCAGAGAAAACACAAAATCATCATTTAGATGGCTTTTGCAGCCTTGAGTAGGGAAAATGCTATTGTCTGACTGAGTAAGGTGATCTAATATGCACTGATTGCAAAATACATGATTGCAGATGGTGACAATGGCTTCTTTAGGGGCATCATTATAGAGGCCACAAAGAGCCAATGAATCTTCCAAATGATTTATCAAATCAATCTATTTTTCCCTAGGTAGCTTCATTACTGCTTCTGCAGAACATCTCCAAGTAGAAATGGATAAGCAACTTTTAACAAAATGAGGATGATCACATGCTTGATGAAGATGTAACAAAATGTTGGAAATAATACTGAGGGGGGGGGGGGGGGGGGGGTGAATTAGTATTATCAACTCAATATAACTTTTTCATTTCCATTCATAAGCATATATCCAACAAACTTATGATTCAGTGAGTTGATCCTTAATGAGTGTATCAGAACATTATTAACCATATGAACAGTAAATAGGAGTAGTAAAATAGAACAGATCATCACACACAAGAAGCACACATGAACACCATGATGTAAGGTGGAAACCCAATGTGGGAGAAAACCACCTGCTGCAATATGTCTCTATCTTCTTTCAATTAGAAACTTCTTTTACAATGATTCTGTACTGGCGCAGTCTTATACCAGTATGCAGGCTTCAACCTGCAGAAGGCTACAACCTTCTCTCGTTCTCCAGCTTCTCCTGGAAGGGAGCTACAACCCCCTTTGGCTCTTGTACTAGCCGATGTACTAGTACGTAGGTGCCAGCTTACTGAAATGCTCCAACCTTTACTCGTTTTCCAGCTGCTACTGGAAGGGAGCTACCACCCCCTTTGCTCTTGTACTAGCTGATGTACTAGTACGTAGGTGCTGACCTACAGAAGGCTACAACCTTCTCTTTCATCCTCCATGTACCACGTTTCATACATTTTCAGACTGGATACTCATGGAACACATCATCATAATCTGAAGGCCACGTTTCATCCAATTTTCATACTGGACCCATCAATATCATTGAAGCACATAATCAATCAATCTTCTGAATCACCCAATCACTAGATCATTACATATACAAGGATAATATGTGTGTTAGCAACCAGATCTAGTCCATCAGATCACATAAAGATAAGTCATTATGAACCTGATCCATTATAGATCTCATCCATCAATACTGAAGCTAAACATAATCAATCAATCAATCACTTCTCAGAATGTTGTTATCAGAACACAGTACCAGTAACCAGACATCACTTCAGAACCCAGAACACTGCAGTAATAGACAGAAGCAGCTAAAACATATTTCAATAAAAGGTACGCAACTTCACCAATAGAAACCTGCGGGTATCCGCGCCTTCTCTGTGTCAGATCTGCGGGTGTACGCACCTGCACTGTCTCACAAACTGCGGGTATCCGCGCCTGCTCTGTGTCGGATCTGCGGGTATACGCACCTGTGCTATCTCACAAACTACGGGTATCCGCGCCTGCGCTATGTCGGACCTGCGTACCCAAATTATCAGATTTATAGATCTGATCATGCGTCAACCTGCATACCCAAATTATTAGATTTATAGATCATGCGTCAAAGAGATCTCGACCCATCAGTAGATCTTAACCATCTTGTAATACTCGGGTTCCTCCTTGATTCAGATTCAGCTATAACTCACCAACAAATCACCAGTTTTTCAGATCTTACTCTTCTCAAGATATTCAACTCATCACTACTCTCCAGCCAAATGATCTCCTTCCCTTTTATAGTCTAGGCCTTACTCAAACCATGGACCAAAACCATAGAGATCCAATACTAGGGACCCAATACCAGGGATTAATACTTCAGATGCAAAACCAAGGACCAAAACCATAGGTTCAAAAACTGTCGGACTAAATACCATGGACCAACCATAAGATTTCCCACACATGTGCTTTTCTCTGCATGAAAGTGCATGCTACTGAACGTCCGCACCTTTTTTATCGGTGCGCCTGCGGATATGTACGCACCTTTTGAATGGTGCACCTGCGTATGTATGCAACTTTGTCAAAAGAAACCTGCGGGCCTCATTTTCTTCCATTCTAAGAGCCTGAACTGAGATATGCAATCTTAGTGAGTTGCCATATTGTTAGTGGGTTGCCATACAGTGAGTTGTCATCATAATAAGTTGTCATTGTACATTGCATCTGAACTAAATGCTTTGAGCTGCCCTGCATCCCATGTATTTTGTCACATCTGATTTCTCTTATGTAGATTCATCTAGTTATATATAAGTGAGATGTTCTGCTGCAAGTGGGTTGCCATCAAGTACAATACATGCATCATAATGCCAACAATCTCCCCCTTTGGACTTGATGGCAACAACCATACCATCTCACTCTCCCCCTTTGACATCAAGGGCAAAGGGCAGACCAAGATGCTCTCTTCCCTGATACACATTCCGCTGTCCATACTCCCCCTGAGTACCTATTGAAATCTCTGAATAAACTCCCCCTTTGTATACGCCAAGGTGTACCAATCTGTCCAAGCTCCCTCTCAGTACATGCTGAAATCTCTGCTCTGTTAAAGTGTGATGTTCATGCTCCCCCTGACTGTAAGCAAGGTCTGCAGAAAGATGTTATACAAGAAGAACATGACTCTATACATCATAAATGACCTTCATACATCCAACTCCTACCAAAATCGGGATATACCAAACTTGACTCATCCACCCAACCAAGTGGGGATACATCAAGGTTTACACATGATAACACAAGAGTATAACATCATCCATCCCAGGCATAGTGGGGAAACCAACATAGGCCGTTACATGACCTTGATAATAAAATAAATACATGACTGAAATATTTCATCATCCTTCCTATGCATGGGGGTACAAATTACATCATATGACCAGAAGAGATTTCATCAAATGACTACAATAGATAGAGACACACTATTACATCATGAGACTTGATATGACCTTTACATGACATTTATAACAGAGACCAAACATCTAAATAAGACCATGATAGTCCTCAGCAACTATCATACATAGTGTATGATTTTCTCTATAAGCATCTGTCAACAGCATCCAGACCAGCAACCTGTATATGTCCATTAGTGTAGATGGCATCAACCTGTGACAAGATATGTCATCATCAACTTCATCCAGAATCATTCACATTATATCATATGTGAGAAATACCACAGCCATCACATCAACATCAAGATCTGCATGATCCAAGTATCATCACTTGGGAACATCTGCATCAATCAACATATGTAAGTATCAACCTATCATTATATCATCATGACTCCAACAATGCAACTTTGAGTAATCATCCATGTATCCAGCACTATGTATCTTGAGCTCAAGATCATTTGTCAAGACTTCTTGATATCATCAATCGCAACAATCTTCATCCACATGAGCGCCAAGAACTATAGGAATCCTGCATCATAATTGTATTATATGATCTTTATGCATATGACGACAGCAGCATATGAGTGACTCATCATCAAGTGCATTCAAGCTTTGTACTTCTCCTTATCCTTATGAAGATCACCATGTAAGCACCATATATGCATCCACAAATTTGATCAGAACACCAACTATGTAAACCCAAGAATCATATGAGATTTTGTCATGGACAATTCATAACCATATCATAGAAAGATGTATCATTTAGCCATATAAGCATCATCACTAAGGACTACTAACCATAATGCCAATAATGCATTATTAAAAGCATATGCTCCCCCTGAACCTGTGCCATCTTGCTTACTGTCAGATCTGATCATGCATATATCAGCAAGAAGTATCATCATCCACAAGTTAAGATCAAATCATCCCTAAACATCTTAGAAGAATCAAGACACAACATCAACAGATTGTAACCATTATCAAATAGAGAAAATAATGGACTGAATCATATCAGGCCCTTTTTTTGAGCTTGTCCCTACTTCTTTTCCTCAAATTGACATATACGTGACTGTGCAGTAACTAACTCACGTATATACGTGACCTCCCTTTATGAAACTTGCGTATGAGATTGAGAACACTGAAGTTTTACACTTCCAGCTTCCTCTGATTGTGTTGTGCCATATTTTTCTGACTGTACTTCCTTCTTCTTCCATATCTTCAAGTGTGATGATGTTTTCTCCTTTTGGTGTGATGCCTGTACTTTGTTCCTGCATTCCTTTGCTATATGTCCAAGCTTGTTACATGCATAACATCTTATATGTTTCATATTCCTTCTATAGCAATCAACAGCTCTATGACCAAACATGTTGCAAGCAAAGCAATATCCCTTAAAGTACCTGGAACGTGATGATCTTTCTGCTTGATGGTCTTGAACCATTCTTCTTCTGCATCTGGCTGCAACATGTCCAAGATTATGACATACATAACATTCAACATTGTTCATTGGAGGAGTAAAAGATTTTCTTTGAAGAATTTCTTTCCTTGGTTGATGATGGGATTGACCTCTCATCTCCTTCTGGAGCATTTCAGATTTTGCATTAGAGTTCCTTATCTTACTTTGTGAACTAGATTCTCCTTCAACAGATTCATGAAAACCAAGACTAGTTTTGATAGCAGGAGACCTTTGACTACTAAGAATATCATCCAAAATCTTAGTACTATCTTGAAATCGTAAGAGCTTATCTTTTTCTTCTAATTTATCTTTTAGAATATTTACCTCAACCTGATGTTGCTCTTCCTTTTCAAGATACTGCTTCTTCATGTTTTCTTCAGCTTTTCTTCCTTCTTCCAACTGATGTCTTAATTCAAGAACTTCATTTTCTTGTTTTTCAAGAGCTTGGAGTAGTTCTTTATTCTGCTTCTTTGATTCTTCAAGATCTTCCTTTAGCGAGAGGATCGTAGCTTCAAGCCTTTCATAGTAACTGGATCTATCTCTGAGTTTCTTGATTATTGTGCTCCTTTCATTTACTTCATCCTACAACTTTTGACATTGATCTTCCTTTTCCTTGAACAGCTTCCTTACCTTGTTACCTTCCTCTAGTTGAGCCTTTAGTTTGGTAGCTTCTTCTTTGAAGGCACATTCCCTTTTGTTCAATAGATCTTGTTGGTCTCTAATTTTGTCTGTAAGTCTTTTAAATACTGCCTCTATTCGATATCTTTCTTGCTCACCCATAAGAGCAAATTCAGTTGTTTCGCTATCGCTTTCATCGTCTTCACATGGATAAATAGATGTATCACCAGAGGATAACAAATTTATACCTGATAGATCTTCATCTTGAAGTGATTCTGAATCTGAAGTGCTTCTTCCACATATCCCCCAATCGATTCTCCCACTGTCATAGCTCTTCTGAGATGCATTCTTCTTCTTAGGTGCTTTCTTCTTAAGCTTCTTTCCCATTGTTCTACGGATCTCCTTCAAGCGATCAAGCTTCTACCAAAGGACCTGCTCTGATACCAATTGTTGGAAATAATACTGAGGGGGGGGGGGGGGGGTGAATCAGTATTATCAACTCAATATAACTTTTTCATTTCCATTCATAAGCATATATCCAACAAACTTATGATTCAGTTAGTTGATCCTTAATGAGTGTATCAGAACATTATTAACCATATGAACAGTAAACAGGAGTAGTAAAATAGAACAGATCATCACACACAAGAAGCACACATGAACACCATGATGTAAGGTGGAAACCCAATGTGGGAGAAAACCACCTGCTGCAATATGTCTCTATCTTCTTTCAATTAGAAACTTCTTTTACAATGATTCTGTACTGGTGCAGTCTTATACCAGTACGCAGGCTTCAACCTACAGAAGGCTACAACCTTCTCTTGTTCTCCAGCTTCTCCTGGAAGGGAGCTACAACCCCCTTTGGCTCTTGTACTAGCCGATGTACTAGTACGTAGGTGCCAGCTTACTGAAATGTTCCAACCTTTACTCGTTTTCCAGCTGCTACTGGAAGGGAGCTACCACCCCCTTTGCTCTTGTACTAGCTAATGTACTAGTACATAGGTGCTGACCTATAGAAGGCTACAACCTTCTCTTTCATCCTCCATGTACCACGTTTCATACATTTTCAGACTGGATACTCATGGAACACATCATTATAATCTGAAGGCCATGTTTCATCCAATTTTCATACTGGACCCATCAATATCATTGAAGCACATAATCAATCAATCTTTTGAATCACCCAATCACCAGATCATTACATATACAAGGATAATATGTGTGTTAGCAACCAGATCTAGTCCATCAGATCACATAAAGATAAGTCATTATGAACTTGATCCATTATAGATCTCATCCATCAATACTGAAGCTAAACATAATCAATCAATTAATCACTTCTCAGAATGCTGTTATCAGAACATAGTACCAGTAACTAGACATCACTTCAGAACCCAGAACACTGTAGTAATAGACAAAAGCAGCTAAAACATATTTCAATAAAAGGTACGCAACTTCACCGATAGAAACCTGCGGGTATCCATGCCTTCTCTGTGTCAGATCTGCAGGTGTAAGCACCTATGCTGTCTCACAAACTGCGGGTATCCGCGCCTGCTCTGTGTCAGATCTGCGGGTATACGCACCTGCGCTGTCTCACAGACTGCGGGTATCTGTGCCTGCGCTGTGTCGGACCTGTGTACCCAAATTATCAGATTTATAGATCTGATCATGCGTCAACCTGCATACCCAAATTATTAGATTTATAGATCATGCGTCAAAGAGATCTCGACCCATCAGTAGATCTTAACCATCTTGTAATACTCGGGTTCCTCCTTGATTCAGGTTCAGCTATAACTCACCAACAGATCACCAGTTTTTCAGATCTTACTCTTCTCAAGATATTCAACTCATCACTACTCTCCAGCCAAATGATCTCCTTCCCTTTTATAGTCTAGGCCTTACTCAAACCATGGACCAAAACCATAGAGATCCAATACTAGGGACCCAATACCAGGGATCAATACTTTAGATGCAAAACCAAGGACCAAAACCATAGGTTCAAAAACTGTCGGACTAAATACCATGGACCAACCATAAGATTTCCCACACGTGCGCTTTTCTCTGCATGAAAGTGCGTGCTACTGAACGTCCGCACCTTTTTGATCGGTGTGCCTGTGGATATGTACGCACCTTTTGAATGGTGCACCTGCGTATGTATGCAACTTTGTCAAAAGGAACCTGCGGGCCTCATTTTCTTCCATTCTAAGAGCCTGAACTGAGATCTGCCATCTTAGTGAGTTGCCATACTATTAGTGGGTTGCCATACAGTGAGCTGTCATCATAATAAGTTGTCATTGTACATTGCATCTGAACTAAATGCTTTGAGCTGCCCTGCATCCCATGTATTTTGTCACATCTGATTTCTCTTCTGTAGATTCATC
This sequence comes from Pinus tabuliformis, assembly GCA_031772625.1. Classification (NCBI taxonomy): domain Eukaryota; kingdom Viridiplantae; phylum Streptophyta; class Pinopsida; order Pinales; family Pinaceae; genus Pinus; species Pinus tabuliformis. The sequence goes on from CM062816.1 coordinate 915,509,505, forward strand.
TAGTTATATATAAGTGAGATGTTCTGCTGCAAGTGGGTTTCCATCAAGTACAATACATGCATCATAATGCCAACACAAAAATAATAATATATTTACATCCATGTTCTTTTTCATGGTTTCTGCAGTAGCAGAGACCTTGAATTGAGCTTCCACTAATAGAAAAACCTGAGCCTCTATGTTTCAATGTTATCTACCACCCTGAAACAACAAATACCCACAACTCTCTCTCTCAACAAGACATATGTTCCTCTGCGTGTCGATGTTATCTACCATTGTGAACCAACAAATACCCACAAATCTCTCTCAGCAAGATCTTTATTTATAGAAACATCCAAAATGAGCGAGTCGGGCCAATCCGAGTGGACATGGGGTTTAACCAAAACCACCTATTGGCCCCACACCTTGAATTGAGCTTGCAAATGAGCTTTAGGAAAGTGGTAAAAATCACGTTCTCCCGCAGAGAATTCAACCTTCTGCAAGGTAACTATTTAGGAGGTAATGTAATAATATGTGCCCCATCAATGGTAGTACCCTTTTTGCATGGGAGCATTACTATCTTCAGGACAGCTTGGAGCTTCTAGTATCCTAAAATTGGATTTCTGGAAATCAGAAACTTTATTTTGGAAATGAAAGAATTATAAACAACATATGGATCATATTTAAGAAACCTAAAGTAGATGAAAATATCATCAATAGAATTTTGGATTGGTGTCCCAGAGAGACACCACCTTTGTTTAGCCGGTAAACCCCAACATGCTCTAGCAACTTGGGTCCTATGATTCTTAATACTTTGAGCTTCATCTAGAACCACCCTAAACCAACCCACTCTTGCAAGAGGGGGAGGAATAGGTTCACTTGAGGAGCCATTTTCTCCCTTTCTACTCTTTGTCTTCCTAACAATCTTTGAGGTCTTATTTTTATTTTTAAGAATAAAAGAGTCGATTAGACTAGAATCATTAGGATTTCTTTCAACTTCTTCATAATCATCTCCAAGATCCTATTTTGGAACCTCCATGGAATAAGTAGTCAAAACAATTTAATGCTTTTCCAGCTCATTAGGGCCATTTTTCCTGTTGCTTCCATGATATACCACAACAAACAAATTTCCTTTTTTGATAACCTTGTCACAGATTTCTTGTGCCCATTTCTTAAGAACACTTGTTGGACACACAACCAAAGTACTGGTGGATGGTTGACCTTTCTTCATAGAAAATGTGTTTTCTTTCCCCTTAATGTATTCCTCCAAAGCAATATCATTTGCATCATTATTTGATGTATTTATTTGCAAACATGTTGATACTACATTGTCTTTATCTATATTTAGTGACAGATGTTTCAACCTTTACTTGATTTGAATCTTCCTGAAGAGATCTGTTAGGAGGAGTCTCCTTCAAAATTAAAGAAATCATTTAGACAGTCTCTGACATCTGTGAAATTTCAGAAAATTAAAGCACCACAACATTTTGTTTCCATAGTGACATGTGAAATTTCAGAAGATAATAACAAGTTCCACCAATAGAAATTTTAGGCAAAGGCATTGAGTTAAACAGTACTAAATTGCCCACTTTAGAACTCAATTGAAAAGTTTCCCTAGATTTATTTTTGATAGAAGAATGTGAACTTGAATCTTCAGCTATTACTGATTGGATTTCTACAACCTCATCTTCCAAATTAACATCCATGTTGTTAACACCACAATCCTTTGTTTCAATAATTTGTCTTCCAACAATCCACATGATAGGTTTTTTTGTCTTATGTTCCTTTTCCATGGCATTGAAATGAAAACTCTATGAAGCATTGATTTCTAACCCCCACTTTAGCTGACTTTGATGCCAATGAAGGTACCATAATTCTATCCTTATTTATGTACCCTGAAGAAGATGCTTTAATACTTCAAGTTAAATCCTTCAGAATTCTTTTTTAATTTGTTTCTCTGAATGCTTCTTGCTACAATATACAAAAACATCAAAACAACCAGAATGACAATTCTTTGTTTGAATTTCAGAATTCAAACATCCACATTCCTTCTCCACAATATCAAACTCAGACTCATATCTCTACAGTTTTTGTAATATTTCATCTTTTAATTCCAATTTCCACTTAGATCGATATTGTATCTAAAAAGTGTCACCAACCTTTGAATTTACTGGTGCAAAAGGATTACTATCCATATACTGAGCATTCAATGGAGCTTCTGCATCAGGAATCTAAGAAACACAAATTGGCATAGTACCTTCTTCCAGTAAACTGATTTCTCCATGTTTAGAAGTGCTTGGAATATTATTGCACAACTTTTGACAATCATCCAACTTAAAAGATCCACCTCTGAAGGAATATGCATGTTCATCTACACATTGTACAACAATTCTAAAATCATATTAACATTTCACACTTTCGGTTTTCAAACTAGGAGTCATGCCACATCCTTAATCGTCATATTAAATGTAATATATTGATAAATAAGAAGTAGGACAAATCCCATATGTTAATTGGAATAATTGCAGCCAAGGAGAAACACATTTTATGGACTTGAAAATATGAGTAGGGAAGGAAAACTCAAACTGAAAAGGACTGACAAGTATGAAAATTACACTGCTAGGAAATAAGTGGTGATATTTGCATAGCCCCAAGGGTAAGTTCAAGTGATCTTGCAGCTAGACGTGGGTCCTTTCAGAGTTGGGAGGTTAGGGTTAAGCACCATAATCAGTTCCAATGGTTTACCCCATTACTATCCAGGGATCACAACAAATTACTCATGGATTTTTGCGATGTTTTCCTTGGGAAGAATAAAAAAAGAAAAAAAAAGTGTTGATATTGGCGAGTCTAATCCAGAAATGGTTGAAATTGAAGAAACAACATTGATGGGATCAATCTAATAATATTGAAGAATATATCGCCTAGTAGGATATGTCAATTAGTTGTGTACTTTGAGGCTTGAGCTTCATGTAGGAGGTCTTGAGGTCAATAGAAGTAGATTCTCCTATTTAAGCATTTCAGGAGTGGTAGAATTTAGGGTAGCACCTATGCATTCCCAGTGTTGAGTTACTAATTCAAAAATTACTAATATATGTAAAGAAATAAATGGAGCCAACATTCAATATGTTCCTTTCCCATGTTTGATACCAGATCACATCATCATGCCAAGTGCATCCATAGGGCGAACCAAAATCCTTTAAAAACCACAGAGCACACTTTTGATAGAGACAACCCCTAATATTGAGTTTAACCAACTGAAGCCTCTCTAACTAAGGTGTACTTGGAGAAAATAATTGTGAGTGATATTCATGTTGTTCTTCTTCTATCTAAACACCTGAGGTTGCTATAATTTGGTTCTCATGCATTATCATCACAAAATGCTTTCATTTGCTAAAGAGGTTAGAGAAATGTGTATACAATCATAATCAATGAATTCCACAATAGGGAACATACTTTACTTCACCACTCTGATTCTTGGGAACATGATTCAATGGTGATAGACAAAGTTTAAAGGAAAATCTATAGCCATCATGCATCCAAAAGATGAAATAAAAGCAAGAGAACCAACCTTCAAGGAAAAGATTACCCCTCTACCAAAAAAAGAATGCAATACAACCACCTCTTGATCTCAAGTCTAAGGTGATTTAGCATCACCATTTGGACTAGCAAGCTTTAATGATTCTTATGTGCTATTCAGAACAATTGGAGAGACACAATAGGAGAAACAATACTCATACTCTCCCTTCATAGCCTGCTAGAAAAATCTTAGATCAAATTTCAAAACAACAATGCATATGAAATCCAATTCTTATCTTATGTTCTTTGCCTGACGTTTTGTCTCACATGCCATGTGAGAAACCTCTATTCCATTTTCTCTTTTCATGAATGGGACTTGTGGACTTCTAAATCATAGGGGCTTCACTAAGGGAGCAATATCATACCACGTGGGTTCATATTGGGGGATATTTATTGAGGAAAAAATGACATAATATATTGGGGGATATATAGGGGGTAAAGGGTTTTTATATTGGAAAATATAAAAAATGGAGCTCAAACTTAATGGAAAAATATAAAGTGGCATAAAAAATGTTAATGAAAAAATGGATACCTACAATATCAAGTGAAAGTAGGGGTTTTATAAACTGGGAATCTATATTGGGTTCATATTGGTAGGGGGTTAAATAATGTTATTTTTAGAGGGATTTTGCAATATGTAGTCAAATTAAGGGCATTGTTTAATATGTCACAAATGCACATGATATGTCAGAGGTTCAATGAGTGAATCCCCTGTGTACTAAATACTGGAATTCATTTTGTGGTCTATTGAGGTTGAATTTGTTTCTAAGATCACATATTATGAATGTTTATATACAAATATGTAGCAAAATACATTCATACGAAGTTCACTAATAAATTGTACACATGTGTTGTCAAGGAGCTTCTAAACCACAACCTTGATATGAGCAAAACTTTGGATTTATCAAATGTAGAACCTCATTTCTCCTACAAATAAGGGTCATGTTGAGGTGGTCAAAAATATTCTTGCTAGACATAGTTGACAAGGATTGCTAGAAACAATGGCAAGACTGCACTACAATTTGGCTGCAAGAAGTGGTTACACAGATATTATGGGAGCTTTACTAGAAAAGGATCCACAAATGGCTCAAATAATAGACATAAGGGCTAGACAACAATGAACATGGCATCCAAAGGAGCCAAATTCTTGTATGTGGTGAAGAAACTACTTCAGGTTGACCCAAAAATAGTTATGCTACCTGAAAAAAATGGCAACACACCATTTCATGTAGTTACAAGGAAGAAGTGTGAGGAGGTATTGTCTCTTGATACAACATACTAGAGTTTCATCCAACTACATGATCTAGTTTAGAGTTGTACATTTTAATTAGTATGAGGAGGGAGTTGCCGGTTCAACCAAGAAACACAAAGGTAAGATTTATTTCCACTTGGTGCCAAAACCAAAAAAATCACATAATTATTCCCTAAAACCAGAGAAGTTCATGCTTCAACCCTAACAACTTTTGCAACAAAATCCTTCTTAACATCCACACTAAATGATACCATCCATAAATATTAGATTTCAGTGAGAATAATTTGAATTTAGCAGTAATGTAAATATACCATATAATTTTATAAAAGTTTCTTTTAGAATTGAAAAAAACCAAGTGCCCCAGTAAACAAATAGTGAATGAAACTGAAATAAAGTAAGTTGTCAGCAAGATTCTATCCAAATAGGGTGCCAAATCAAAATCCTTGAAGCTGCATTTATTTGTAATAAGATTAAAGAAAAAACAATGCTTTCAAAGCTCTTCATGTGTGTTTCTTTTAACTAATTTGCATCTCACGTGACATTAATTTGTCATTCATCTAATATCTTCCTATGGTAGGTTTGTGTTTAGCGAAATTACCTAGTGATCATGTCATTTCTATTATACATTTTTGCATATCTTAAATTGTCATGAAGATGGACACTCTTTTAAAGTGATCTTAATTTCTGAAAGTTAAAGCTCTCTCTTCTATTTTTCTAAAGAATGCATGTTTTGAATCTGAACATAAGCTCATTAAATTGCATGTTTATTTCATGGGTAAAATATTGATCGTGTACTCTTTGTTTTATATAACCCTTACTTTTAGTAATTTGTTTTTGGATTTCAATTTATTACTCTATCATATCTACCATTTTGCATTTAACTGTTTTTATTGAGCTGCATTGCAGTGATGTAACATTTTATTCTACCATGGACATTCTGGCCCTTATAAAGTGATAGGCACATGTAAAATGCAGAACCCCAATTAGAAGCTTCCACTATACATAAAATCTAGACTAATGATTTTTTTGTTGATATTTAAACTATAGTTATTGTAAGAGGAAAAAATATTATAGTTTGTGGAGAGTAGATAATTGTTGAACATTAGATATCCTCTTATCTTTCATGATGAGATTGAGACATGTCTTTAACAAGAAATAAATATAGAATACAAGATGGTGCAGTCATTGAAATTATACAATAAACATAGTGGATAATAATACAAACCACTGGTCAGTCTGAGAGATCATGAATGGTTTAGTTGTCAAAATAATTGATTTCCATCATTAACTGACGTAGGGCCCTCATTAACTAACGTAGGGCTTGTTTTTGGCTAGTATGCAATTTTGGTTGAACTTGAATTTTGTTTTTGGCCAACAAACAACTCAGGGAAAACTTTACCTTTAGAATTATGGATAGGCTCTTTACATTTTTTCAATGGAAATATTAGAGCATCCAAAAATATTTGAGAAACATGATATCCTTGAACCAAACCAGAGGATATTAGAAGAATGTCAGTAGAAGACTTTGAAATTTTTTTTGAAGAGAATTTAACCTTGTTTTAGCTACATGGAGACAAAGCGGCATAATTACATCAAAGGTGTCTCTCTGCAGGCTTGGGTTGGGAAGACAGAAATATTTTATTCCTTCAATGTATCTTTGCAGCTTTAGGGGCAATTGCTAATCCTATTACCTATGTATCTTTTTTTATTCACTTAGATCTATTCTATAAAGGTAGAGGGGGATGTAGTGTATTTTTGTATTATGTAGTTATTTTTTCTTTGAGGTTTGCCTTCACACCCCATTTATAGTTGAAGTACTTGTAGGAGGACACAATTATCATTGAGAGGTAGAGAATGTTTTCCTTGTATCCATGCAATTGCATATTTAGATACTTGTGCTCAGCGTGGGTTTGGAAGTGTTTGAATGCCCCTTAGATATTTTGTTGGTGTAATGGGTATTACCCAGAATTTTTTCTTATCATTTTAACATTTGTTTATGGGTTGCATTTTAGGATCATTGTTATTGATCGTTGTATTTTGACATCTTGAATTCGTTAATAATGAAAAGCACTCCCAATTAGTTTTATAGACCCCATAGCCAGTAGGATTCAAGAAGTAGCTCATTATTCATAATTGCATCATATATATTCACTATTTTTTTATTTATTGTTATGAAAATTAGTCTTTTAGAGGTAGTTTTTTATGTTATCACAACAAATTTACATGATTCACAAGCTCAGAAATCAATATTTGGTGTAATTACATATTTTAGGTTTGATAATTATAATTCATTTATAGGTTATAAATGTCTTCAAAGTTCACTTCTAATTGAGTATTCAACTGAACATATTGAGTATCTTATATGTAACTATTCCCCCCCACCCACTTTTGATAACTTCCATAACCATTAGGTAGGGACCTGCAAGTTCAATGTTATTTTTCCTGTTTAGTAAAATATTTTCCAAGACTTTACAAAATTTTATAATTAATTGAAAACCGTAGAATTTATGATTTATAAAGTTTTGAGGTTTAAATTTTTAAATCCTAATTATTTAAAGGGTGCTATCTGAATGGAAGAACACGTGATTTACAACCAATAGGTTGGTGGTTTGATTCCATCATGCCTTGATATTCATAGGGAATGGCGACAATCAATTTTTGGTGACAGAGGCACTTTTGACCATCACCAATAACTTTATGGTGACATTTTTTGACCCTCACCAAAATATGAAATGGTGATGGTCAACAAATGTGACCACGTATATGCATCAATAGTGACAACCATGAAAGGTACATCACCATAAATAATTTTTGTTCATTTGAAATGGTGATGGTCAGTTTCTATCATTATAATCATTATTCGTGATGGACCTTGAATGTCACCAAAACACATATACTTTTGTCTATGCATCCTTTGGTGACATTCAATTTTTTGTGACAGAGGCTCTTTTGACCATCACCAATGAGCTTACGATGATATTTTTTGACCCTCACCAAAATATGAAATGGTGACAGTCAACAAATGTCACCATATACATGCACAATAGTGACGAGCATAAAATGTCCATCATAATAAATTGTTGTTGTTCATATGAAATGGTGACAGTCACTATCTGTTATTATAATCATTATTCATGATGAACCTTGAATGTCACCACAACACATACTTTTGGTGATGCCACCTTTGATGACGTTCAATTTTTTGGTGACAGAGGCTAAGGTCCATCACCATTAATCATATGAAATGATGACAATCACTATTCATCATTATAAATACTTATTGGTGACAAACCTTGAATGTCACCACAACACCTATACTTTTGGCGACGCCACCTTTGGTGACATTCAGGTTTTGGTGACAGAGGCTCTTTTGTTTGTCACCAATGAGCTTATGGTGACATTTTTCAACCCTCACCAATTTCATTTTTTCTTGTAGTGTGATGAATAAATATTCAAACCTCAGTATCAAAATAAGAAGCAAACCAATAATAAAAATAAATTTTACTCAAATGAACAAAGTGAAAATGAAAGTGATGGAAGTGTGATAGATGAAGAAAGGAATGAAATATTATTCATTTTTTAGGTTGAAGAACCCAAAGAATAAATGGATCGTGAAGAAGATCTCAAAAGTGCATTGAAGGCAATTAAGATTCTCAAGAAAAGAGAAAGTCAAATTATGCAATAGTTTCAAGATAAGAGTCTAAATGAAGACACAATTGTTGCTCTCAAAGTTGAACTAGAAGAAGAAAAAATGGTAAAGGATTTTTTGTCTGAACAATTAAAAGAAAAATAAAAAATGTGTGAAGGGCTAGAAGAGGAAATTGTCCTCCTAAGAGAAAAATTGAAGAAGCTCATTTCGAAGTTCAACAAAGGGACTGAATCACTAGATCATATTATCAACATGCAGAGGTCCTTGCTTATAAAGACAGGTCTTGGGTATCAAGAATGTGAGGCATCCAAAAACAATGATCTGTCAAACTCATTAACTGAAATTCATCCTGAGAATATTGAATCAAAATTTATAGCATCCCATAACATCTCACTTAAAGATCCAAATCAAGAAGTACACAAGGCCAAGCATGTTCACTTCAATGAAACTCAAGGAAATTCTAAAAAGGAGTAGAATACAAGGAATAAAAATCAAGATAAATGACCCAAAAGTAGAAATAACATGGGGAATACTATGAATATGGTTCATCATGAAGCATCCACAAGAAATAATGGAACAAGTGTTGGATGTTGGAAACCTTTGAGCACTACTAAGAGGGAGGATGAATCTATAGTGTGATCTATATATGATTTTTACCAATTATTACTTCAATTACTGAATCACAAATATGTTAACCAACATCTAATAAACATCATATCATGTGCATTACCTAAACATAAATGAAAACCATAAGTAGCTACAAAACAATAAACATTCACATCACATCAATCACACATAAGACACAAGATTTCTGGTGGAAACCATTTTGGCTTAGAAACCACCCTTGTTGCTGCTACTCTGCTCTGAAATTCTATTAGTCAAGCAATTGGTCTTTTACATAGCTTTCTAACTCCCATCAACATGGAGACTCAGCCTGATATACAAAATGCCAACACCCATCAGCTAGGAGACTCAATACTACTGATCATCTCCGAAGACTTTGTTCTCTATGAATCTAAGGACCACCATCCACTGAAGGATACCACAGTCAACGATCCTTCCCAAATCCAATTGGACTATCCAACTACCATTGGATGAGAAACTATTCATTTTTGTGAAGCTTCACTATCACCACTCCTCTCTCATGAATTCATTGCTCCTCTACCACTATGTGAACCTCCTTTCATGCATTTTCAAACTAGATCCAAAGACACTATGGTCAACAAGAAATCAATTCTGCATACATTCTATCAGCAACAAGACCTCATCATCAAATAGAACATAAACAAGTAAAAATTTGGCCACATCAAATATGAATACAATTAGACACTCACAACAAAATAATGTTCCATAATACAATCAACAAAAAGAGACACTATGGCTATGTGCCAAATGAATCAACAACTCCTACATAAAACAAGTGTGAGAATCACCAACATAAACACTACCCAACAACATACAAAACTTCTCTAGATGATCTCTACTCCAGCAACTTCAATTCTGATCCATTCTGCAGCATGCTTCAGATTTGCTCATTATTCAGTCAATAACATCAATAAACTGAAGAATCTAGGCTATACTCAAGGTCTAAAGCATAAAAATTGTATGCAACCTTCTCTTTCACACCTACTCTCAACATTTTCTCAATTAATAACCACAAAGCTCACAAGACAAGAATATAAAACATGTATGTAAAATCAAGCTTGAGGCTAGGATTAAAGGTGCACAATTTAGACCAAATCAATTGACTTAGACAACTACTTGTACACTAAATGAATTCACATCATTGGAGGACCTTTTCAAACCATTTTCGACATTTTCACTAATTACAAAAGCCTGTAGGAATTTCTTTGACAATTAAATTCCTAAAAACACGTGAAATGCAGAGAAAATCCCATGAAATGTCTTCGTCGCATGATTGACACTGGCCGAAATCGACTAGAAGCTTTAGTCTCTCTCAAGGGTCTACCCCAATGTGATTTGGACTTTTCAGTTGCTCTCATGAGCCTGTAAGGGAGCGACTGAGGCAAAGCATAGATGACAACACTAAAATCTCAGCTCTAAACCTCTTCCACCTATTGGGATATCTTCTCCAACTCATGTGCAAGCCTGTAAACCTCTTCCATGGTCTCTGACACATCTATAAGTAGATCAAATATTCCTCCCAAGTGTCACTCCCAAGTTGACCTACAAGGGCCAACAAACAAGGTTGGAAAGTATGCCAACAAGTCCTCCACTCTCCAATAAAATTTGAACAAGCTACACCACCTCTAATAGGAACAAGTTGCACCACCTCTGAAACATCTGTAAACACCTTTATAGAACCATCATCAAGCCATAACATCACTACAACAATTCATCCTCATAGGCATAGACACGAAGACCTGATGAACACCTAGTTGACAACCGAACTAGTGTGCAATGAACCATGTCTATCACATGTAGATCTATATGATCAACATGTAGCAACATTTCTATTGTAGAAAAATAAATAAAACCTTCATGACACATAAATTAATGCACATTCAACTCATCCATCAATGCCATCATCTAATAAACATCAATGGCAACACTTGCCCACACAAAAAAACATGAGTGACATCTTACTTTTGAGATCAATGCCAACATAATCATCCCAATGTCAACTCAACTAGCATCATGACCGTGTTAACATCAATGCCAATACTATAATCCCAAAAATACCCCCCTTGGGGAATTGATGTGAACCTCAACAACATGTGAGGCTGATCTCCATTGAAAGTGAAACTCTGAGGATGATCTCTATCCATCCAGATTCTCTCCCCTTTGAAATCAATGGCAAAGGGTCAAATCCAAATGAATATGCAACAAGAATTGATGTACATACTGGAGTAATACATCACTACATGTCTGAAATAAAATACATATCAAGGTCATTCATGCCTCCATATAAGAAAAAAACAACATATATATTCAATCAACATCCAGAGCAGAATACCAACCAACGACTACTAGCAGCAAGTAGCATCATGCCAACATAAGGCAACCATCATCAACATATGCAACATTATCATAATAGGAACTATGAGAAACATCAACTTCATGCAAAAATATGTGCATACGCATCAAACCATCACTCGTCCTCATAGAAACATCATAAAATGCATCATCATATGAGGCAACCACACACAATCTCCCCCATAACTACATAGTAACAACCACCAAATGTCTCATCACATGTGGCAAAGAACCCCACTATCATAGCGTAGGATGAGGCACAACATGAACACCTCCAAGTGGATCATAATGCCAATAATGTATGGTTGAAGTAAATAGGAAAAAATAATGCTCCCCTGAACACATGACATCTCCAAGTTGTAGAGATACTAACTGCTCGACTAAAATGGATGCTTCTGCTACAAACAATGCTTCCTTTAACAACTAGAAGCACCATATGGACTGAGACTCCACATGAACATGACCCAAGTGATGTCTATATAATAAATATATGGTTGTAGTAGCGATATAAGACCTCATACATACTCTAATATAACCATAACATGACCTCATGACTCATGGCTATATGGCCCAATGATACTACAATACAAGTACATGGCTCCATGAGCATATTACATGAATACATCAATGAAATACATGGCTGCTATAATAATCTCATATGGAACAATGACTCAAATACGTGGTATGTCATGATTATTACATCATCATTATCCCATACATATGGTTCCAAAATGACTCGATAAGACTCCTCCAAAAAAATCCTATCACCATTATGACTCATCATACTAAAGACTGCACTCTCAACCAATAAATAATGATGATACAATAGTAAATACATAGTTGTAGTGAGTATTATACAACAAATCATACATGGCTGGTCCATGTCACAAATCATCTCAATATATGCTGAAATGATGATCACAATCTATGCATGGTTGCACATATTCTCAACCAGTTGTTAGTGGAAACCAAAAACATATATTTGGCTAAAACAGGTGCTCTTCTTTCTACTCATGAAAGACATATAAATCTGCAAAAAACACATGAGAAGAATGGAATGAAAGAGACAAAACAAATCATGAATCTCAATACCATGCATAGCTCCCCCTAAGCTCAATGTACCTCCAATAAGACAAGTTGATCTTGTGGACATGTATGTGCATGAGACTCAATGAACTCATCAATGTTGATGTAACAACTATCATATTCTCCCCCTGAGGTTGTGCACCTCTCATGAACTCTTCGGTCCTCTATAAATATGCATGAATAATCATGGATTGCATGAGGGAATGCTCTTCACTAGTTTAAGATTTGTTTCTCCTTATTTCTCCACATGGTTTTGGGCTGCTTCTTTTCCTCCTTCACTTGCTTCTTCTCTTCTTTCACTTGCTTCCTTTATTTCTTTACTTTCTTTGTACTATATCCTCTTTGTTTTTATTTCTTTTGCTGCTTTTTTCTTGAATAATGGGGCATCAAACAATCTCTTTCAATATGGCTAAATCTATGGAAAATATAGCACTCCACATGGCTAACAGGATCAACTCTTCTTCTTCTCATGCCATATCTAAACCTTTCTTGAAATGTTCTTATCCTCTATTGGTTAGATATGTAGTCACATGCCTTATGGCCAAACAAGTGACATGAGTAGAAACAACCATAAAAATCATAAACATACATGTTGGCCATTCTCCTTGACTGTTGATATTGCTGGTATATCTATCCATATGGACTAAGCATTCTTCTCTGACAATTTGCTACAATATGCCTAAACTTGTGACAGTTGAGCATTGTATCTCATGCATCAAAGGAATAAAAGGAATTTTCTTCCTTTCACATCTAAAGGAGCTGCCACTATCATCTCTAGGAGAAAAAGTTCTTATGAATGTAGGTGCTCCTTGAGATTTTCTTCTCTACTGTTGGTTCTTTTGTTTGCTAATTGGTTGCTAGATTTGCTTCTTGTTTCCTTAGATTTCACTTTTGTTGTTGGTATTGTTTGCTATAGGTTTCTTGAGTTCTTCTTTGTTATTTGTTCCTACATGTAAACTAGACTCACCCTTTTGAAATCCAAGAATATATTTATCCAATGGTGATCTTTGGATCTCAAGAAAATTATCCAAGGAAACAGTATTCTTCTCCATCTTCTGCTTCTTTCTCAAGGAAACTACTTCATCTTCTAATTCTCAACTTCTTCAACCTTAACTTGGTATTTATTCCTCATACCTTCCTCAACCTTTTCTGATTCTTCCATATTAATCTTTAAGCTGACAATTTCTTCTTTGAGCTTGGCCTCCTTATCATCACAGATTTGAAACAATTTTTCTCGATCCTTGCATGCAGTTGTTAGTATAGAAATCTCAGCTCTAAGACCCTTACTAACATTATCATTTTCATTATGTGCTTCACCATGATCTAAAAATTAATCATCAAAATTAGAACTCAAATTAAAATCATCAATATTTATACCTTTGGGTTCATGATTTTCTATTTCCTTCTCATCATCTGTTGAATCATGTGCACTAGAAGAATGAGACTCTTGTGGTTGATATTTTTATTTTTGGAGGATCTTCTTTTTGCTCTTCTTGTTTCTCTTCTTCTCATTTTCCTTATTGTTGTTGGTACCATCTCCAAAAATGGATTCTAGCTTGTCCAACATTTCTTTAGCATGTTTCACACCCACTAGTCTCTTCATATCATCATCATGAATATTCTTGTACATTATGCACCGTACTTTTTCATCTTGCTGCAAAACTTCATCTGCAATTGGATTTTTACCACAACCTTTACATACTAATCTCCAAATGTTATATCCATAAGATAATAATTGAGATTTTACATTTTTGTGCCATACCTTATAATTTACAGTAGTGCGGACAATCATTTCAAAGAAAAAAAATTCAAAATTTTTCCCATAATCCCCATATCTACTCTCCAGCAATCAAGCTGCAACCAAGATCCCCACTCTAATATTGATTGTTGGAAACATTTGAGGGGGGGGGGGGGGGGGGGGGGGGGGGGGGATGGTGAATCAATAGTGTGATCTATATATAATTTTTATCAATTATTACTTCAATTACTAAATCACACATATGTTAAAAAACAACTAATAAACACCATATCATGTGCATTACATAAACATAACTAAAAACTATAAGAAACTACAAAACAGTAAACATGCACATCACATCAATCACACATAAGACAAATATTTCTGGTATAAACATTTTTAGGAGAAAATCCACCCTTGCTATTGTTCTTTTCTATGAATTTCTATTAGTCAATTAATTGGTATTTTACATAGTTTCATGACTTCCATCGGCATGGAGACTCGACCTCATATACAAAATGCCAACACCTGTCATCTAGGAGACTCGATACTACTGATCAACTCACAAGACTTTGTTCTCTATGGATCTACACACCACCATCCGTTGAAGTCTACCATGATCAATGATCCTCACCCAACTTTGATTGGACTATCCAACTACCATTGGATGAGAAATTGTTCCTTTTTCTAAAGCTTTGTTATCACTTCTCCTCTCTAATGAAGTCACCACTCCTCTACCACTATGCAATCCTCCTTTCCTGTATTTTCAAACTAGATCCCAAGACACTATGCTCAATAAGAAATCAACTTTGTATACATGCTCTTAGTAGTAAGATATCATCATCAAATAGAATATAAACAAGTAAAATTGTGGACACACCAAATCTAAATACAATCATACCCTCACAACAAAATAATGTTGCATAATACAATCAGAAACAAGAGACACTATCAATATGTGCCATATGCATTAATAACTCTTGCGTAAAACAAGTGTGAGAATCATCAACATAAACACTACCCAGCAACATACAAAACTTCTCCATATGATCTCCACTCTAGGAGCTTCAATTATGATCCATTTTGCAATATTCTTCATATATGCTCACTATTCAGTCAGTAACACTCATAGACTGAAGCATATAGGCTCTACTTAAGGTTTGAAGCATAAAACTGTATGAAACCTTTTCTTGCACACCTACTCTCAACATTTTCTCAATCAACATCCACAAAGCTCACAAGACAAGAATATAAAACATGTAGGGATAAATTGAGCTTGGTGCTAGGATCAAAGGTGCACAAATTGGACCAAATCAATCCACTAAGGCCACCACTTGTGCACTAAATTTATTCAAATCATTGGAGCAACTTTTCAAACCATTTGTGACCTTTTTCACTAATTTTGGAAGCCTCTACGAATTTCTTTGACAATTAACTTCCTAACAACGTGAGAAATGCAAAGAAAATCCCATGAAATGTCTTGATCGCACACTTAAAACTAGTTGAAATCAACCATAAGCTTCAGTCACGTTCACAGGCCTACCTCAGTGCGACTGGGACTTTTCAGTCACCCACATGAGTCTGTAAGGGAGCGAATTAGGCATAACATACATGAAAACACTAAAATCTCAACTCTAAACCTATGCCACCTATTGGGACATCTTCTCCAGCTCCTGTGCAAGCCTCCAAACCTCTACCATAGCCTTTGACACATCTGCAAGTAGATCAAATATTCCTCCCAAGTGTCACTGCCAAGTTGGCCTACAAGGGCCAACAAACAAGGTTGGAAAGTATGCTAACAAGTCCTTCACTCTCCAATAACATCTAAACAAGTTGCACCACCTCTAACAGAAACAAGATGCACCACCTCTGAAAGATATACAGAAACCTATGTAGCACCATCATCAATCCATCACATCACAACAAGAAGTCATCCTCATAGGCATAGAAATGAAGGCCTGATGAATACGTATTTGAAAACTCAACTAGTGTGGCAAGAAAAATCTCTATCACATGTAGAACTATATGATCAACGTGCAACAATATCCTCTACTGTAGCAACATCAACAAACCATCATGACATGTCCGTTAGTGCACATCCCAAGTCCTCCATCAATGCCATCATCTAATCAACATCAATCCCAACACATGCCAACACAAACCAACATGAGTGACATCATACTATTGACATCAATGCCAACATAATCATCCCAATGTCAAATCAACTAGCATCATGAACATGTTGACATAAATTCCAATACTATAATTCCAACATTGGAAATCAACAAATGAGTATGGATCATGCAAGGGTTGAACAACAAGGACACGTGGATCCACCTAGAAGTATCTTTAGAAGATCGAGATATCCTTTTATGCCCAAGTATCAAAGTAATTTCTTTGGTTATTGTTTCTCATGAAACAATTTTGGACATAAAGCATAGGATTGTAGAACCTATAATATGATTATGTATAAAGGATGTGATTAGATACCTAGTTGGAGACACGTTGACCAAATCAAAAGAATGACGTAGACATTTTTGCAAGTGCTCAAGTCCAATGTTTAATGCCACATATGTAAAAAAAAAGGTCATATATCATGATATAGCATATTCAACTCTAAATTCTTCAAGAAATAGGGATATCCTATAAATGTTGGTAGATGGGGAAGAGGTCAAAGAGGACCTTGATTAAGTCTAATTCCTCAGATCTAATCCTTTGAAGAAATCTTCTTCAAGATCATTATTTTTCAAATAAAAACTTGAAGAAGAAAATGCATGTATGCTGGATATGATTTGATGATGATATCTTAGACGTAAAATGAAAGGAAGCATATGATAGGTATCTATAGATAAAGAAAATATTACGATCTCAGGGGGAGTGCAAGAATAAGAAATAATTGAAGAATGGTTTTAGGGGGGAGTGCATGAATGGACATAAGAAAAACATGGTCTTAGGAGGAGACAATTTGTTAGCAAGAAGGATGCATGGTTTAGTTAGGTCCTCTGGATCATATTGAAATAGGTACTCATAAAGGATCACAAAAATGTTAGTTTTTTACAAATATATAGGACCCTTTTCCAATGATGTCAAAGGGGGAGATATTGCAGACATTGATGTAGACAGTAAAATTGGCAAGGAGAGATTGCATACATTGTACTTACACTTGAGTAGGGAGAGCTTGTAGACATCACATTTGCATAGGTAGATTTTTTTGGTTTAACATCCAATGACCATGAATGTCTAGTGGTGTTCCCATCAACGACAAACGGGAGATTGTTGCACATATTTTTTCCATTGATGAAAAGAAGATGTCATTGATGTCAAATGGGAAGGATAATACAATAGTAGTATCACTCATGATGCCTAAGAAAGCTAAAAGACTCACTATGATGCAATATGACTGATATATTTCTTACAAGTTCTCAACAAGTGAAGTTGATGTAACTTAAAGTTATTTTAAATTTTTATGTACTTATGATATCCAAATGATTCTATAAACTACATGATCATGTAGAGCTCGGCAACACCTTTCCAATCATATTTCCTACTCGTAAAATCTCTTCCTGGATGAGAAGCTATGTCTAGTTGAAAATAAATATTATTTGGGTCAAATTGAAAGGGAAAACTATAGGGAAAACCCAACCCTGGATGAGAAGTTATGGATAGTTGAAAATAAATATTATTTGGGTCAAATTGAAAGGGAAAACCCAATCCTGGATGATAAGTTATGGCTAGTTGGAAATAAATATTATTTCGATCAAATTGAAAGGGAAAACTATAAGGAAAACCAAATTTATTAACCTCTTTCACGCACATGTACCATTCATTGTCTTATTTAATGACGGGTCTCAGAAAATGTGTACACCCATCAATCTTACTAAACAATGTGCACCTTCTCGCTAATTAGACGGTTCAAGGTCCACATTCTTAAAATTAATGATGGATGAGGACAATATTTTCATGACCCTTAAGATATATTCATGACCCAATAGAATTACACCATGTGGGCCAGTCTCTCTATGAATCTCGACAAGATTTCATTATCCAACAACTTAGACACATGGCAGACATCTATAGTATGTGAAATGAAAGAAAATATACCATGGCAAGGCACATTATTACTGATGTTATCATGATGACATGGTGCCACGAGGGGCAGCCACATGGCATGGTGATTTGGAAATTTTGGATTGGTCAAAACCCCATAATTAGGTGGCATGTGGCACCCCTCATGGGCTGCCATGTGGCACGATGACATCATGTTGACATAATCATGTAGGAAACCTAGGAACCCTAGGGACCTAATCTCAAGGAATGGTCATGGAAAGGTTGTATATAAAATAAGGGGCCAAGGTGGATGACAAGCCCCAAGTGATATTAACATGGGAATATGGCATAGTCGGATTTGGTTAAATCCCTTGGTTGCTTGGATTTATGATCAAAATTTTGGGTTGGATCCTACACATGAATCCTTTATATATATCAACACCTTCCTCCCAAAAACATACAATAAAAAATCATCAAGTGATCTGATTTTGGTGCAAACGATACTCCAAGCATCCGGTTCTATTTTGGTGGTATCTAATTAGCGTTATGGTTACATATAGATTAGAGGCCCAATGATCCAACTACTTTGACTACATTAAAATCTGAGGTTTAGGTCTGAATTCCTTTGGTGACATGGTTACATACATATTGGAGGCCTTACAATCCAACATTATTTACGTTGAAATTGACCGAATTCTCGATTCTGATTGTGGTTGGAGGAATCCACACGTTAAGGTCCCAACAACATTGGTTGTGGTTGCATATGACTTGAGTCTCAATTCTGATTTTGGTTGGCAAGGTTGAGGGCCCAATAACATTGGTTTTATTTGAATTTGATCTAAGTTCCGGTTCTAATTGTGGTTGGAGGAATGCCTTAACTTACTTTGTTTATAGACATGTCGAGGGGCATCGATCCAAAAAATAATGGTTTGGCCTTGTGCCCAATCCGTATGGGGATTTGTAGTTTATAAATGAATAATGGTTCTAATACCCTATAGGCCACGAAGTGCAACATGATTGGTATGGAGATTTGTTGATAACTTGGTGGTCACAGGTTCAATCCTTGGAGGTGAAAATGTTGGGTTATTTTTATTTTTATATATATTACCATTTTGTTACATAGTTTGAATTATCTGGTGGCTGACGCCTGAATCAAAAATTTATTGATAACCCCCCAAAATCTAGAAATCTATTGAAGACCCCACGGAAAGAGTCTGTTGGTAGAATATTTAAATTCTTATATAGTTATATTTGGGTTTTGGGACTCAATATTAGTGCAAATAATCTCAAAACTGACCAAAAGAGGAAGGACACAATAGGCCCCGACCACAACCGATTGACTTGCCCCCAAGTTAATCTTTCACTTGCGTAGATGATTATCCCTCAAATGATGGACCCAACTTAGGAATAGTGTTGAGAATTGAGTAGCAGAAAGAGTTATGTGTGTCTAGGAATTCTCTCCATTTCTGCAACAAAGTGTTGGCCCTATTCAAAAAATGTTTGAGTGGTGGAAACATTTGGGGTCTCTGGTCGAGCTGCAAGAAAAGCATTCCATTCATTTTTTGTAATTAAGTAAATTTGGTGTAACTAAAAATAGTGATCCTGAATAGTGGGCCTAAGATCCTGAATGGTATGTTTGGCTTGGTGAGACTCATCCTCCAATGCAGTGATTTGAGAATCCTTTTATGTTATTTGGTCAAATACCTTCTGTTGTGTTAGCACTCAGAATGAACCTCAAGGCTGAGAAGAGGTAATTCCAAGGTAACCATAGACCAAGCTTTTGATCTGGCATCTAGCCATGCCAGACCAGAGAGGGCTCTCTCTTTGCCAAAAAAACGTGGCTGTAATAACTAAATCTTAGGCTAGATATGAAGTACGGGTATTTGATTGAAAGTTGTGGGTCGAAAACAGCAAGAGAAGGGATCATTGGGCTATGGAATCGAGGCTAGTTTCTGTCGGAAAACTTGGGGCAAAGTAAGTGCAATGTTCAGCTAGATAAAAGATGTAAATGAGAGAAGGAAAGAGGAGAAAGCCCACTGCCCTACAGGCATCAATCAAGGGATGGATCTACAGTGGCAGCATTAGAAGAAAAAGAAACATATGGTTAGTCAACAAAGCATCAAATAGAGGATAGATTCTACAAAGATAACCACTACATTTAACAACAAAATCATTGTGAAAGGAGCATCATGCGTGGATGGATTCCTAACACTTCCCTTAGATAATGTTGTAACAAGAATTAGTAGAAAAAACAAAGTATGTAAGTGATTTTACAAGGAACACATGCTGCACATTAAAAATCTTGATGGATCCAAAATCTAAATGGTAGAAACTGCTCCATCAAAAATAATATTTAGAAAAAGCTTTACACAGTCCAAAGCAGCTTTCCTCTGCTGAAAAATTCGAACCCTTTACACTCTGAAATTCATAAAATATATACAATTATCTCATCCCTATACTAAGGGAGTTGAGCTCAACCATCTCCCTCAAGATAGAATCAGTTACATTAAATTTGGACCGAATTTCTGAAAATAGGTGTCAAAGATGAACTTGTATCTCTTGAACCATAACACCTGTTACAAAACAGAAAGAGGTTTTTGTAGATAAGGTCATGTTTGAGAAAAATATCTCTCAAATTTTGGAAATTCGTTTCCAGTTGCTTGGAATCTGTGCCACAAAATAATCTCTAAAACAGGAAATCATTAAATATTTAAATCTGTAAAAATAGGCTGTAAATATCTAGTCAAATATTCCAATTCATGACACTTGTGAATAAACTGAAAGAGGTTTTTATTATATGGCTCGTGGTTGACAAAAAACTCCTTGGGTTTCTCAAAATTACTTTCCATCTGTTGTAAAATTGTGCCGCACTACAATGACTAAAACAGAAAAACAAATGCAAAATTTGTTTTGTTTTAATACAGGCTTCAAATATCACTGCATATCTCCCACACAGTAACACATGTGCATAAAATGAAGGAGGTTTTTATTATTTGGTATGTGATTGACAAAAAATTCTTTCATTTTTGTAAAATTCATGTCCATTACTTCAGAAACTGATTTTGTAATAAAATTGTTCCTATGTGCAGCAAATGATCTCAAAACACGCATAATCAAGAATCAATCATTCATTTCCATCATATCTTCTGATCCAGAAACTAGTTATGGGAGTTTGATATACTGTTGGAAATATTTTTCTGAGCTGCTTCTGATGGACATACGTAGGATATTATTTGCACTGAAACTCATGTGCAAAATATCTCTTAAAACCAGACATAGTAAGAGCCCATTTTGATCCCTGGTGATAGGCTACGAAGACTGTAACTAACATGTTGCTCAAAGGGACCACAGATAGAAATAGCATCCTCCATTACTTTCTTTACCTACTCTTGCAACTCATAGATTAGTTGGTTAATTTTAGCTAAGATACCTCACCAATCTTGCACATGCCTTAAAATGTTGTGAGAATATTGTGTCTGATACTAAAAGGTGGATGAAAGAGTGGAACCTTGCTTAACAACACAGTTCATCTACTAAACAAATTTTTATATCAGATCAACGATGTTTTGTCTTAACTAAGAGATAGTATATTGAAAATATTTGTTGGAAAAAGTTAAATATTCCAAATTTTCTACAAGTAATACCATACATTCAAGTGGCTCATGAGGTGATATACATTCAGGAAAATTTGGACTTGTCTCTAAAAAAGTAGGCCACATCTATACAAGCTTAAGAGTGACAACTTCAAATTCATATTTGAATTTCTCCTTTTGCTATTGCAATAAATCTCTTTCCTATGTAAGATTAATAAGCTATTACTATTTATTCTTGTGATCCTATGTGAGCTCAAGCTACTTCTTATTTATCAGAATCATATGCTCCTCTAATTGTACCAAAGAATCCCTCATAAACTGGAATAATTGGGTAGATAACCAGTGCTGTAGATCTTCGAATGAAAGAGTATTGACAGGTGGAAACTTAGAATGTAAGGGTTGACCACTAGAAATAGACTTGTTGGAATGACCCTAATTTAAAGTTTTTAGAATATATGCTTTCTCTTTCTGAGTATCACGTCAAACACGGTAACATACCTCAGAGGGTAGCAATGGAATTATTTCAAATGATTAAGTGTATATTTGTAAGACTTGCTTACAATTATCTGGATGGTGAATAAACTTAGCTAATGTATTCTAGAAAGAAATATTAATATCTTTAGGGGAGCATGTTGTAGTTTGTGGAAGAATTGTATCTTGCGAAATTAGTAAAGCTTATGGAGACATTGTACCTTGGTCATGAGTAGAATAGGTAGATGACATATCAGAGTTAGTAACAAAAGGATCAGTCTATGGAGAAGTTGGTATGTTGGATTGACTTATAGGAGGAAGAGTAGAAGGGTGTGACTCTTCCACTATTATAGTTTTTACAATAGTCTCAGGAGGCGCATCATCTTCAATCTGGAAATTTTTATAGAAATATGAAATAGAAGGATTTGCTTGAGTAACTAAAATAGGGATAGTGGACACAACTGGCATCACAGATGGTGTCAATAAGGAACCCATAGGAAGAGAAGGAGGGTGGAGGGTGTTATCTTGAAGAGGATTGACAACGAGAATGGATGTACTTGCAGGTGGTGCAACTCTAGTAGGGACAGGAGTAGCAATAGGGTTTTGAACAAAATGAGAGACAAGCTTCTTATGTAAAGCTTGATGGCCTTTTGGATCAGAAGTAGAAGAAGTTGGTGAAGTCTAGTGCTTGCAGGATAATGAGGAAACAAGTATTGATGTTTCTTTTTGGGTTGGATTTTCAAGAGAATAATATGTGTCATCAGTTTTATAGACCTGTTGGACTCCAGACCAACATATAATTTCTTTGTGGAAAGATTCTTGCAAAATATAATATGGAAGATGGTGTGTGTAGAACTTATATTTGTTTGTAGCATTAGGATAGGAATAATAGTGGTGATGATCAAAACCATATATGGTAAGCATGCTTATCAAGAATGGATTGTGGAACACTCATAATTTTGGTGGCTTCAATAAGCTAGTTACACTTGGTACCAAAGGAATATTCATTAAAAGAAACATTAGCGGAATTAGAACGACTCTTTTAAGGGTCAAAAGTGTGAGTTATGGATTGTCTACCTAATGGGGCATGGAGAACATGACCATAAAGATCATGCCATTTTTACATTGTAAAAGAAAGTATCAAGTGCCCATAAATAAAATAACCTTCCTTTTTAGAGACATCCTTGCAAGCTTGAAAAACTTCATGAAGTAGGTACTTACACTAGTTGAGCTGAATTCTTGAGAACATAATTCAATAACACAAAAAGTTTCAAGGGTTCACTCTCCTTTTGTATAATTATGTGTGAAATTCCATACAATGATATGACAGGCTAACTTAATTTGGTAATTATTGATAGGATCAATAACAAGTCCTCATCCTGGGCACTTTGTACCATACTTGACATATAGATTAGAGGAACCTATTTTCTTACTATGATTGAATGTCCCTTGGAATTTAGTAGAAACATATTTTCCCTCCATCTATAACCCCATGAAAGTATGGATTTCATTGACATGAATGGGATATTCCATATCTAGCCAAAGTGAGCCATTATGATCTTGCTGATTAAAAACATTGCATAGTGAACAACTTCTCCAATAGTTCCAATAACTAGAAAATGTTGAAGCATAGGGAGGGTAGACTATTGCAACAACTAGAAACAGGGTTTCACCATCGTTCGAGTGAATTCCATATACACCTTGGGCTTCAAAGCTGGAAAGAGATTAGCATCATTGAAGTTGTTATAAACCAAAATAACCATTTCATATTTCCCTTGTAGGTATTCAAGAGGTTGGATTCAAGGATCAAATAATTCATATGGAATTGTAGACATGAGAGAACGACCCATATTGAGATTCTTGTGGTAATAGAATCAATGAATAGGTGGATGATGGTGAAGGATTGCAACCAAAAACTCAGAATCAAACACCAAGACAACAACTCGGCAAAGGACTCACAACACATAAATGACAAATGAATGATGTCTTATTACTTATAGAGGACTCCCATTAGATCCTGATAGCTAACATCCCAAATAAGCATTCAATGAGGTAAGTACGAGTAAAGGACTAACCAAATCACATTCAGATTTAGAAAATAGATTGTGATAGAGATTCATATCCAAAAGCGCAATGCCATAGATTGGAAATTTTGTTGAGATAGACTCAAAAGTATACGAATACAGTGTTTGGAACCAAAAAGTGACTATCAACTCAACAATTCTTGTCATTAAATCAGGAGACATAAAAGACACATAACTAAAATAGTCGAACTGATCACTAAATGATGCAAAATATACCTCCCTGGTCACAATTGGTTGTGGTATAACACAACAAAAAAGTAAAATATTATTGACATTATTGAAGCTAAATCCTAATATAAGACCTAATCTATGCTCCTAGATAAAGAGAAACAAAAATATTCAAATTAAGAGGAAACATAGATTTTCAGGTGAGCGTCATTCACCCAACCACATTGAAGAATACCATTCATTTAAGCAATTTTAGCAGCTCCTAAATATTTGATTGCTGCAACTATGAATGGTCCCAACCAATGCATTTGGATTTTTCTTAGATGCTTCAAATACTTGTTGTCATAAATAAGAACTCCTTTCCCAACAAAAATAGATTTATTCTTGATATGATGGTCATGTCATGCCTTTTTCCTCTGCTTCTCCACACTTTGATGAAAATTTTCTAGGAATCTCTACTCATCCAATTCACATAGTTCTTGGAGTCATTTTACAATTGAATCATCATCTGTCAACTTGGTGTCTTGTGCAATGTATAAATTAGGAATGAGGAATTTTGCAGGGTCTACAAATTCTCTCACATACACCAACTAAAAGGGAGTATACTTGTGTAATCTCTTGGTTGTAGTTCTATAGGCCCAAATCATTACAGGAAATATCTCATTCAAATAGTCTTTATTAGCTGAACAAACTTGGTAAGATCTTTCTCCAAAATTTTGTTAAATGCTTCCCTTATACCATTGGCTTGTGGATGATACAGACTACTCTTATGATGTTGAAAAAGAAACTCATGAGTCAGAGTTATGATAGTATCATTTATAAAATGAGTTCCTTGATCACTAGTTATACTCTTTGGATGACCAAACCTAGTAAAAATATTCTCAAAACTGAAATGAGCTACAATGTTGGTAGTACAATATTTCACTAGAGAAAATTCTACCCATCTTATGAGATAGTTGTGGTAATAATGTATTTGGCTTGTGAACATCACACAGGAGAGTCGATAGGTCAAATAAAGTCAACCACCCACTTCTCAAAATCCTATAATGCTTGAACTAGGTATAGTGGAATCTCATCTTGAAGAGAAGGTCTTCCAACCCTCTAATAGACATCACAAGTTTTAGAAAATTCTTTGGCATCCTTGAACAAAGTTGGCCACCATAATGCTACTTGTGATACCTTACGAGTGGTAGCTTTTCCTCTAACATGTCCTCCAGAAACTCCACTGTGGAAATCCCATAGAATATCATTCCTTTCATAATTGAAAACACATCTGCATAGAATATTATTGAGGCCCAATTTGTATAACTACCCTACAATAAGTTAATAGTCAATCGCTCTACCTAGAATATACCAATTTTTCTTATGGAATAACCCTAAGGGAATGTACTAGTAGTTAGAAAGAGAGTAATATATTCTAAGTAATCAACAGAAAATCCAATTCAGAACAAGTCCTCATCAAGAATTTGATCATAAACAAAACCTCCTTATTCTCCTAAGCCTAGACAAGAAAGATGATCAGGTCCCATATTATTTTTCTTAGAATAGCTGAAACCACATTGTAACGGTTTATGAAGATTCTAAAGAAAAATGAGGACTATCAGCTGATATTTTGTCATGGAGTAACATTTGGACTTTCTCTGGTCTCACAAATATAGGGTTGTATGAATAAGAATTTATATCCTTGAAGATATCAATAAAATATTTATAATATCCCCTCTGTTGAATAGTATCATATCTGTCTCATTGGGGTTCAGCCATCTTAATGATAGGTTATTCAAAAGTCCCCTTATTAGCACCAATTTCAGTGCATCCTTGGGTAACAACATTAATGATTGGATGTTGGACTTTTTTTTGTTCCTGTAGCTCTAAATTGATTAGATTGGCTCCTCTCTGCTGATTTCACTCTTCCCAATAAGCAATCAATTCAGGAAAATCCTTTGTTGCATGAGTTTTAACTCATCAATGTGAACACCATGGCCTTTTTGGTAGTAGACAATGCCTAGCTACATGTCCATGTTCATCACAATTATAACATTTAACTAGCCCTCTTCTCCCAATTCTTCCTCCTCTATACCCTGAACCTCCTCTTCCACCAGTGGATTCATTCACTCAAAAGGTAAAATGATCTAATTGATCATCTAGACAATCCAAAGATCTTCACTAGTTAATAATATGTGTGGGAGATCCACAAAACTCACAAAAAATGGAGTTAGGCACATTGGAATACTTCTGCAATATAGGACATAACTGAGGTGAATGAAATACAAATTTGATAATATTCGAAGCAGGACGTACCTTATTGGTTTGGAAAAGCATGATATTGAGTATGTCTCTGAAAAGGAATTGTTGAGGACACTTGTGCAACTCTTCATGAAGGCCCTGCCTGTGGTGAAGGGGGTTTTAACGAAATGTTGAAAGATCCCACACCTCACAACCCTGGACACTCTGTAACATGATGTCCCTTGGCATAGCAACCTGTGCACCAAACCGAAGGTTGGCCAAGTTTTGCAATATTCATCTCCTTCAAAATCACAGTCAAAGAAACAATTTGATGTGCATATCACTCAGAGCAGGATCACTATAAGTAGCTTAATTTAAAATGGCTAGGATATCTTTTCATAGCCTAAATTTTTGTTTCCTTCTCTAAGGCTTTTGGTAAAGAGTTAATCTTTTATTGTGTCAATGTTACTCTTTTTAATGACAATAAAGTATGAATAAACCATTCTTTCTAATGTTCTATATGGATGGGATGAGTTAATTTCCCCACAACATCTTTGAACCTATGCATGCGCTCCCATTTATATTCTCCTTTTTCATGGTATCTCGCATCTGATTCAAACCTTGCTACTTAGTCTGAGGCTGTTTAAATTCCTTAATAAACTCCTCTCTTAGTATATCCATAGTCAAATTCTGAATGGTTAGTGTAAACTTGATGCACCGTTTAATGGATCTTCCCCACAATGCTGTTTGGAATTCAAGTAACTTAGTTACATATGGGTTTCTCTAGAATTCCAAATGGCCTCACATAAATACCAATATTGTTCAACATATTCATCTCCTCTGCCCCACAACTTAGAGTACCAGGTGAAAGAACCTGTTATGATGCCATCCATTGAAGTAGAACTAGGAAAAACTAGAACAAACCCTCTTGGATCAGGTTGAGAAATATTTTCCAAATTTTGCTGGCTACTACTAGAAGAAATTCCAACTATATCTACTCTGGGGAACTTCCAAGTCTTAACAATAATTGGAAAGAATCTTACCTAATTTTGATAAAGTACAAGGGGAAGGGATGGAGGAGAACAAACCATGCTACTATCTTGTTGAACACTAAACTCAGAGAAGTATTTTCTTCCTGGAACAACCTACACATCACAAAATGCATGCCTTCATCTACAGGAGTATTGGGGTCAATCATCATGATCTTCAGGTCTAGCATTTGGGCCTCACTCGATTCCTAGTGGACATGATCACCTCAACTTTTCTCTCCTAGCTCACCTCCTTTAGCTTCCTTTCCTGTATTATAACTCTCATCTCTTCTCACTCCTTTCTTCTGCAACTTCGAGCCGGCCAACACTTCCTCTATATTCTTCAACTGTTCTCATCTCCTTTGAATCTCCCACATCTTTCTCTCCCTCCATTCCTTAGATATCTAAGCCCTTCTCATTGCCCTAAAATCTCTTGCATTCCATATCTCTTCCTTTTCCATCACAACTCTTTCTTAGATTCCACAATAGCTCATTGTCGCCCCCAAGATCCTCCCCTTAGTGTAAGGGTTTTAAGCTTCCATATTAGTTGAAGGGAAGGGTAACACTCATTATTCCACTAATACAAACGTAATACAGAAAGGGATTTCCCTCAATAATCTTCTTGTTAACCCAAATTTAAAAAATGAATTTTCTTTTGAAAAGGACTAATGGTTTTCTGTACCAAATTTAATAATGTATCCTTCCAAGGTAGCTTACACCTAGAAATCAACAAATCTGGTAAGTGCATGGTCTAGCTGGTGTAATACAACTAGATTTGATGGAGAGGTGTGATAGATCCAGCCAAAAATTCGATCTCTTAATGAATTCGGCAATAGTCGCAACCATTGATATAACTTTTTAGGAATCTCAACACAAAATATCTCGTACTGGTCACTAGCTGACTCAAAGAGAAGAATCTCATTCACAAAGCTACTCAAAGTTGTTTTTTCGTAGATACGCTTTTTGAAGAGTTAAAGTATCAAACTTTTCCTCCCACCACTCCTGAATACTTCTTTTTAAGATCCTACTCACCATTATGAGAAAACCTCGATTAAATTTCAGCACCTAGCAATAGAACCAATTTTTGGCAAAAAATATTGCTGAGACCAAGGTTCTACTTCAAGGGCCACCAAAAGGATTCCATTGTAGTCTAACCTACACTAGCATTTTCAATCCTCAACAAGGAAAGGTCTCACTCGAAGCACTTCCAAGATTTAAGTGTATTGGCATGGTGAATGTATGCATTCAGAATTTACATAAAAAAAAATAATAACCATTACAGAGCGAACCAAAGAATCATTACACGAGATTAAACAGCAAATTAAAAATTTTAAGCAACCAAGGTCATGCACATACACTCACTACACAGATCTATGTCATCCTCTCTTTTCACCCACTTTACACATTTAAGCAACCAAGGTCATGCAGAAACACATTCATTGCACATATCTATGTCATCCTCTCTTTTAGTTCACTCTACTAATCTATGCAACTAGGTTTGCATCTTCCTTTATATCTTTGGCCTATTTGACTTTGTCAATCAATCCACTCCCTTGATATGCACCATGACACGATCAATTCTACCTATTCATTGACAAAATCAATTCTACTTCACTCTCGCTTGATGTTGTCAACCTTGTTTTCATGCTCTCTTGATCATTTCCAATGCCTTGGTCCAACTATGCATTTTGTGACTCTAGTTTTCTTCTTCGTACCATTAATTTCTAAACAATTTAACCGTGTCTTCTTCTTCGCCATTGATTTCTAATCAATTTAACCATCCTTTCTCGGGTTCTCACTTTCTTCCTTCTTGCAAGAGCTTTTTGCTCAAAACTAACCCAAAAAATAAAAGACCCAACAATTCCTTATCTTCTTTCACTTTATCTTGATCTTATTTTTGTTAAATCAATTATATTAAATCTACCATTTAGGAAAATAAATTAACAAATAATTACAAAATATTATAAAATTGTCGTGACAAATTATTTCAATGAAACATCGAGATGAATCAAGTTCATCTTTTATTTTTGCATAATAAATTAAGTAGAGATGTAACCATAAAGAATCAAAATACGCATGGAATTTCATTACCATATTTCGAACCTTGATATAGGGTGTTTTAACAAATTCCTTCGTGAAAAGCTTCAGGGTTTCAACGTTACTTATCTTTCCATGGCAACTCATCCAGAAATGGTGGTGTTCAAGTAGTGTAATAAATTTATATAAAAAAATTGATGTAATAAATCTATGTAAATATTCTATACGTTTAAACATAATTATGATTTATTTTAGATAAAGATATTTGTTTCTGAAAAAAATCATAATTTATTTATTAAATTAAAAAAAATAAATTATATTTTTAAAACTGAAGATTTAAAGAAAAAACCATAAAAACATTACCATTCTCCATATCTTGTCTACGTATATCTTAGTAGTCGTACAATCATCACTAATATTTTTACAATCTACAATATAACCATCATCACAAAATATCTCTAAGGAAAGATAGCAATTCTCTATGTTGTTTATGCTCAATCGTAGTCTCATGAGGAAAGAAATTTGCATCAAAATGAAGGCTCAGCAGTGGGCATATTCATTCATCCAAACTATCCAGGTAGACCTTGAGATTCTAAATAAAAAGTGGATTGAAAGTATTGCCTCAAAGGAGAATCCTCCGCTTTGTATATTCTCTTGGAGAGCTTTAGCTATTAGCTTTCAAAGTCTATAAGACCCTTATATACATTCTATTAACAAATTTACACTCCCCAATGATATGAATTAAGAAATAAATACATACATAGTCAATGAGAGAGTTGAGGATTGCATGCATTTTGACCCAGTCATCTATTGACCTGTTCAAAATTTGGAAAAAAAGACCTTTTACCATTAGATAGGTAGAATATACCTTTTACCCTTAGGCAGAAGATATCTCACATCTACATAAACGTAAATTTACTTAGCCTGTACCATCAGAATATCCCAAGGAAATGGTTTGTCTATCAAGATATCACGTTTTAAGGGCTTTACTGTTATGTTTTTATTTTTTCTAACCATGTTGAATGGATAATTTTTTGGATTAATTTAGGAGTACTTTAGGATCAATTTTGGTGGCTCCCTTATAACACTAAAATTATATTTGGCAATATGCAAGTCAGATATACAAGATTTTCATTTAATAATAGCCACTCAGAAATGGGGAGTCTACTACTGAGCCAAAATATAGCAGGCCATATACTCAAAAAGATTTGAACCCAGTCTAATTAGTTTCACCCAACTAAATTTACTATTAAACCTCTCATTGAACTGTTGTCTGGTTAGTTTCACCCGACAAAACTTACCATTAAACCATATATTACTGTATCAGACTTACAATGTGACCAAGAAGAACAAAAATTTTTCAAAGGCAAAGAAACCATGATGTAGAGAAGAAGTAATCCAGACCATTATCTACCTTCAATCCGTCCTTGAACATATTGTGACCAAGTAGGATAAGGAAAATTCACAGGCAGAGAAACCATGATAAGTAATGCCCAACAAAATTTATCCCCTGTTCCTCATCAAAGCTTACAACAAATTAGCATAACGAGTCATATAAATGTTCCATCAATGCAGATCCATAAGACTTTGATGTCCATAGACAATGCAGACTACCACATACGTTTCCCATACAACTTGGACCAAATACGGCAAGGTCGGATATCTTTTATTTTCGATCAATATACTGTGAGAATAATGCTAATGCAGAAATGGTTAGTTATGAAGCAGTTGAAATAGAAGTAGTTATGCGCAGTTGAACAGGAATCGGTTGTGAGTAGTTAGGAATTAGTTAGGTGTTATTCCTATATAAGCATGATGTAATTGAGTAAAGAGATGAATGAAATTGTGCAAGTTTTATGTTTCTAATTTGGTATCAGAGCTCAGGGTTTGAGCTGGGGTGAGAGGGCAGGTGAGGAAGGCGTGTTGTTTGTGCCACCTGCGTGGAGCCCAGCAGAACCGGTCTTCTTTGCTGCGTGTGAGTTTGTTGGGGCAGCATCTTTTCAGAACCGCTTGCTGGTGAGTGCTGTCGAAGTCCGTTGAGAGAACTCAGAACCGCTTGTTGCTGGTGGACGCACTGTTGTTGGTGCGGTGCTGTCGAGAACGGGCACCGTTGTGCGTATGTGCGGTAGAAGTTGAAGGAGCCTGGAAGGAGTGCTGTCGAAGTCCGTTGAGAGAACTCAGAACCGCTTGTTGCTGGTGGTAGATCCGGTAACAGTACCAGCAATATTCCAATTACGTTTTGTTTGTGCGTGGATCGTGAGCAGAGGCTGCATGAAGCGTGACAGTGAGCCGAAGTGCGCTGGAGAGTGAGCCGTGAGGTGCTGCGTGAGCAATTGCTGGTGGGGTGAGAGAGGCACGAACTCTCTCACAGCAAATCGTAAGTGTTCCATTTTCTGTTTTAAAGAGACAACCGATTTTCTGCTGTTGTTGGCCGGTGTTGCTGAAGGCTGTGTGAAGCCGGTTCGTTTTTTTTTTAAGAGAAGCAAATCCCAAAGTCGACCTCCTTGAGAACCTGTGTGAGTGGAGGTAGCTGCGTGTGAACGCCTGGCTTGTGGAAGATCCTGCGTGAGGCGGACCTTCCTGCGTTGCTGCCTGTGTTGCAGCGTGAGAACCTGTGTGAGTGGAGGTAATTTCTGCGTGAAGACCACCGAGCAGAGATCAGTGAGTCCAATAAAAAGGGAAAGGCACCATTTTTTGT
The DNA here is from genome assembly GCA_031772625.1 of Pinus tabuliformis. Lineage (NCBI taxonomy): Eukaryota > Viridiplantae > Streptophyta > Pinopsida > Pinales > Pinaceae > Pinus > Pinus tabuliformis. The sequence continues at coordinate 915,542,128 of CM062816.1, forward strand.
TCTTTTCAGAGACTGCCGTTTTGTCCCAGTTGGAAAGAAGTCAGAGGCTGCCATTCGAAACTCTCATCTCGAAGACGCGGCGTTTCTGTTTGCAAGTGTTGCAGAAGTTGTGAGTTATCTATTTTAAGTAATTCCTTAACAGAACTGGACCAGAGACTGCCTTATTGTTGAATGCGTGTGCACCATTTCGTGGTTGAGTTATGGTTCGAGGGTCTCTGATTCAGCATCAAAGTGTAGACGAGTCCCAAAGAACGGAGGTATTCCTAGCATCGTTGGTTTAGAAGGGGCTGATTTGCTGGCCATATTGTACCCTCAATGCTGAGCACCATATACAAGGAAATTGGAAACCATAATTATTTCATTTCTGTGGGCTACATTCCTGTTGGGTTGTGGTTCATTCCAGTCCCTATTCACTGTGGATGGGAGCGTATCATCTAATGCATGAAATCTGAACTGTTAGCTTGGTACTTGGGCAACATATTTCGAAACTGTTGTGCCGTGAAGTTCTGGTGTTATATTGACTGTTGTGCCATAGTGTGGTGTTAATATTGACTGTTGTGACAAACCCTCGGAAAGCAGTTGAGTGCTGCGTGAAGGTCTTTGCAGAAACTGCTGTGATTCATTGCACCGTGGTCATATTTTTTTTTCAGTCCCGGTTTTCTTTGCAGAGAGAGGCTGTAAAAAAGGCGTTCTGTTTGAAGTGTGATAAAGCTAACTGATATGTCTATTTTTTTAGACTTTTTTGACGATGATCCTTTTAATGATCATTTTCTCATGAACCCATTTGGGATTAGCAGTATTTTTGAGTCCATTGACAAAGAGTTTCATGTTGTTGACGATCCTGTCCCTGAAGAAATCACTCATGTTGTTGAGGATCACCCTGTTGAAGAAATCACTGAGATTAAAACTTGCCCGGTTGTTAGAAGTTTTATTGGATCTACTTTCAAGATGACTGCTACATTGGAGGATACTACCATGGATGTTCTTCGAAGGCCGCTCATGTTCAAAGATGAATGCAATTTGGTGACTCCTTCGTTGGTTCCTCATGGAAAGTGGGGAGAACATGAATTAAATTACCTCGTTCGAGATCTTGCATTGCCACTCAATCCAAAAGAGGAATGCAATTTGGTGACTCCTTCGTTGGTTCCTCATGGAAAGTGGGGAGAACATGAATTAAATTACCTCGTTCGAGATCTTGCATTGCCTCTCAATCCAAAAGAGGTTGTTGACGTTAAGTATGTAAGCAAGGAGCAAAGGAATTTCATACGGAAACCCAAAAAGGTGAAGATGAAACTGCACCAGCAATGGAAAAGGAACAAGCATGGACCTTTTAATAAGAAGACAAAAATGAAATGTTTTGTTGTAAGCCTAGCTGAGACTTAGACCAGCAGGCAAGTTAAAGTTTAAGTCGTCATCATTAAGAATATATAGTTTGTTATATAGTTGGAATTAAGGGGGAGTGGTAGAAAGGTATTAATCCCAACTACCCTCTGTTAATGCTCTAGTTAGATCAATCTAGAGAATACAGCAGATGTTCAAAGTACAAGTTCTAGAAGTCAGTTAGGTATGGTAGAAAATCCATTTCTCCATTAAGGGAGGATGTGAGAATAATGCTAATGCAGAAATGGTTAGTTATGAAGCAGTTGAAATAGAAGTAGTTATGAGCAGAGGTATTAATCCCAACTACCCTCTGTTAATGCTCTAGTTAGATCAATCTAGAGAATACAGCAGATGTTCAAAGTACAAGTTCTAGAAGTCAGTTAGGTATGGTAGAAAATCCATTTCTCCATTAAGGGAGGATGTGAGAATAATGCTAATGCAGAAATGGTTAGTTATGAAGCAGTTGAAATAGAAGTAGTTATGAGCAGTTGAACAGGAATCGGTTGTGAGTAGTTAGGAATTAGTTAGGTGTTATTCCTATATAAGCATGATGTAATTGAGTAAAGAGATGAATGAAATTGTGCAAGTTTTCTGTTTCTAATTTATACAACATAATTTTCACACCATATGAAAATTATTATCTTACGCACAAGTTATAATCCTATGACGAAAAGAAATCGAAATTGCCAGGCCTTGCAGGAACTGTGATCAGTTGTCAGGAAGAAGGGATGTTTTTTCTCCATGCCTGGTACGGCCTGGTTCTGACACTCAACCTTCTTCCTCTTCAGTCATGACAAATATGCCAAGGCGGCGGCTATTTATTTCTCAAACAATTCTGGACATATATATTTTAGTGTTTTTGCAACAATAGCAATACCTGTCGAATATATGATATTTACATAATAGAAGAAACCAAATTTGGACGTTCTGTAGAATATATCGACCATTCCTTTTAGGTTATATCATGAAGTAAACGAATATAAGCTGCAACTGCATGAACCCATTCTATTAACCTCTTCTTCATGTAAACAGCATCTTCCATTCTAATGCCCACGTTAAGATTGTCTCCATGATCCCAAAGGCATATTTTCTCAAAATCAATTAATATAGGGTAATCAGTGGCCTCTGAAGCAGAAAAAAATTCGCCTTCACCTGATATTGTTGCAGCTTTTTCGTCCAGCTTCTGACGATCCCCTTCCACCGCCGTGGGCACGTTGGCAGATTCCTCTTCGACCATGAGATGCCATGGCTCGTCCAGAGCCAGCAGTTGTACAGTTCTGTAATCGCAGCCCTTCATGGCTGCGGCTTCAACCGATATCTTGCATTCCGTATCCATGGCCAAGAAAAGACCGAATTGTCGTGGCGAATCTTTCTATTTTTTCTTTCTTCTCTGCTTAATTCCTACCAATTAGGCTCGCCGACTATTCTATGACAAAAATGATCAGATCATTTAATTTCTCTAATTTCTCTGCGCTGCGTAGGGATTGAGAACCCGGTCGCCTCAAAGGGCTAAAATTTTATACATATAACGCTGTATCCTCGTTTGGCGCTATGAATTTGCGGTTTGCTTGCCTTATGGACCGAAATTAGGGTTTATTTTTTTTTTATGTAATTGCGAGGCAGTTGGGTTAGAAAGGAATATCGATTCCTGATTCGCATAGTGATGTAGCACCCATTGACCATCAGGTTGCTTCCAGGCAAAGGATCGGAATCATCCTGAAGCGTATATACTTGTTTTACGAGGAATATATTGTTAGGTAATATTAGGAGGCTGCAATGCATACGAATATACAACCAGAAGTGAGCTGTCTCTGATCGTTTATGTAACGCAACTTACTTGACAAAGTCCAGTAAAATGCACGTGTTATTGCAGGTATTCTTAGGGTTTTCCACTCATGGCTCTGGAAACCAGCCGTGCCTTCCTGCCGGCCGCCACCACATGTTTGGAGAAGATCAACTGACGTCAACATGGAGCTCTGGACTGCATTAAATATGTTCGTAGGGGAGAAGCAGGAATGGGCGTGAGTGTGAAGGGTTGGACCCGGTCCTCGAATCGGACGAGGAGATAACCGACATGATGGTGGCATGAGGTATACGTGCATAATAATAATAAGATGATAAATATTTTTATATGCTTTTTGCATTTCTATATGTATTATTTGTAATACATGGGGACAAATTGAATCGCCGTAGTCTATAAAAAATTATTATTAATAATTTATTAAATTTTAAATATTTTCTAATTTTAAGATTAAATATTTAAATATCATTTATTAAAAAATATTGGTTTTATTGAAATGGTTTTAAATATGTAAAATGCATAAAGGTCCGCTTTGGGGTTTACCTAGAGAATTTAGTTTTATTGGAAAATTAATATTTGTTTTTTGAGTTTTTCACTTATTCCTCAAAGCCCCCCTCCTATTCCATCTGTATGTTTAAAAATAATATAATAATATATTTATTAATACTTTATATTCATAGTGTTAGGATATTCTGACACATAGGAAATAGTTAAGTATAACTTGGTCTAGTATAGAGTTAGGTAAAGTGTGTTTCTTTACTATGTACATTTTGTAACCTACAATCCGATGGTCACGATATGTAGTGATCCGATGGTTCATTCTCTCCTCGATATTACCGGCACTTGATCCGTGGCTTAACACTCGATTGGTCCATGATCTCTATTTAAAGAGCACGGAGGGTCATTTGTAGGGCAACCGTCCATGAGAGAAGCTTATGTAAATTTTCATTCTTTTATTAATAAATTGCCTGAAGTGGCCGCGTTGGCTCAGGCTGTGGACTGTTTCCCTCTTTGAGGGTTTTAACCACGTCAAAATACTAGTGTATTGATCTGTGATATGTTTGTGAGCGGTGTCTTTTGGTGTTCTGTCTGAGGAACTTACCATGTAAATTCCTACATGGAATCAGAGCTAATTGAGGGCCGCGTCCGTTGGTGATCCAAATCTGAAGCCGGTAGAACTGCATCTGACTACCGTTTCCTAGATCTACTATTTCTGACTGCTTTCGGGCCGAGAGGACTGCTCTGTTGTGTTGGGAGCTTCTGTTCCAGTGAGGAACCACTTTCATTTCACGTGAAAAGGTTTCTGGTAGCCCTAGCTGCGTCATTTTTAAGATCTGGAGGTTACAGTGTTTATTTGCAATTTACAGTTATTTTCTCTCTGTTTATTTCGGTTTCGGTTTATTTAGCTTTTTTATTACCGGATCTAAACTTTTCATTTCTGCGTATGCTCTTTGCCCCGCGACTCTGTGCGATCTGGGCAAATCAGAAACAGAAAGGAAGGATTTTTCTCATGCGTATGCTCTTTTTCGCTGTGCCTTAGTGTGATCTCGGAAAATCAGAAACATTGAGGAAAATATTTAGTTTCCGGCTAAAACTAACTTCGAGCCGCAAGGTCCGTTTTTTTTGTATGTCCGTGCTAGGTTTTGTGTTTTTTGTTTTGTAGGGAAAAGGAACTTTCTCAAAGCAAGCACGCAACCCAAAGCTTCAACCCCTCTCTCTCTCTCTCTCAAACTTTTTGTATAGCTCACTTGGTCCAAAGCTAATTTATGAGAGTAGAGGTCTTGAGTTCAAGTCTCCTTTTTGTGGGGGCAGATTTTTCATTTCCGCACATTCCCGCTCTTCGTCGGCATCTTCATCAAATTTTCTTCAAAAAGCCATAACTTCTTCATTCGAAAGCCGTTTTCAGAACCGTTTTTTTTAAACAACCTAATTTTTCGAGATCTTTCCATTGGAGCACTTAGTTTCAGCATCTATAGATTCAGTTTCTGTTAAAATGGAAAGTCCATGCCAAGTTATTCTTGACAACACCAACTACTTCCGATGGTGGTCCTACATTGTGGATTTACTTAGAAGTAAAGGTCTCTACAGAATAGCCTCAGGCCAAGAAACCAAACTGAAAGATGAAGATAAGGCATCTAAATGGGAAAATAGGCGAGATCAAGCACGTGGGTTGATAGGGATGTCTATTTCTCCAGATCTTAGATTCCATATTGTAGAACTTGATACTCCTGATGAAGCATTGGAACAGATTACTAAAGTTTTTGGAATAAAAAATGAACTTAGAGCCCATCAACTTGAAAATGAGTTGCTTACATTGGACCCCAATAATTTTTCTTGCATTGAAGATTTTTTGTCCAAGTTCAAGACCCTTAGACTTCTCTTGGAAGGTGTTAAGGTTAAGAAAGAAGATAGTAACCTTATCTATTCCATTCTTACTAAGTTGGGACCAGCCTACTCTGTGTTTGTTTCCACCTTCCATTCTACAAGAGAAGCCTTAATTTCTCAAGGACAAGACTACAAGTCCCCTTCCTTTTATTCTTTTTGTGATTCTTTAATAAGAGAACAAGAAAAACTCTACACCTTGGTCTTCTTAATCTTGGAAACTCTTCTAAAAAAGCGTTAGCCGCCCAGCAGCAACCAAATCCAAAGAATCCTAAGAAGTTGTATCCTAAAAGGAATGGTCCTAAACCAAACAAGGGTCCTAAGCAATTTCAGCCTCAAAATGAAAAATCATTTCAATAAAATGGTAAGACAAATAAAAACAAAGGGAAGAAGACTGATAGACATTGCAACTTTTGTAATCGAGATGGCCACTTAGAATCCAAATGCTTTAAGAAGATGGAAGCCTTGGAAGCAGCAATGAAGAAGCATAATATCCATTTGGAGCACTCTTCAATTTCAACTTCATCTTCAGGAATGGCACTTTCTGCATGTGGTTGTCAAGCATCTCGGTCTGGCTATGCACTAAATGTATCTTCTTCCTCTCATTCTCATGAGTGGCTCATTGATTCTGGAGCTTCTTATCACATGGCCAAAAACAAAGCCATGTTTTCTTCTTTAAATGATTGTAACACCAAAAATATATATGTTGGTGATGATAGATCTCTTAGTGTTGTAGGGACTGGAACTGTTCATATAGAAAATGGTCAGTTTAATGATGTATTATGTGTTCCAACCTTATCCTGCAACCTTCTATCTGTATATCAGATATCTCATTTAGGTGAAGGTAAAATCGTTGAATTTTCACCTCACGATGTTGTAATTAAGGACCTAAGAGATCCTAGACAGATTTTAGCTACTGGCATTGCTGATGATTCTATAAGGTTGTATAAGTTTCACAACTTTGGGCCATCAAATCTTCCCTCAGTATTTGTTGCTCATAATGATGAAGTGAGCAAACTTTGGCATGAGTGATTTGGTCACTTAAACTATCGCTCTCTTCAGAATCTATGTAAAGAAAATATGGTGACAGGCCTTCCAATGGTATCTTGCAGAGATGGTGTTTGTTCCGGATGTGTACTCGGAAAACATCATCGGGACAGTTTTGAAAAACGTGCCTCTTGGCATGCCTCAGCCCCTTTACAACTCGTGCATAGTGATTTATGTGGTCCACTTCCAGTTGTTTCATTCTCTGGCTACAAGTATTTCTTAACTTTCATTGATGATTTCTCCAGACGCACTTGGGTATACTTCTTAAAACTCAAGAGTGAAGTATTTAACATGTTCTTGGCCTTTAAGGCCTTTGTTGAAAAACAATCTGGACATCAAATTCTTAAGCTAAGATCTGATAATGGCGGAGAATATGTTAACAACAAATTCATCAACTTTTGCACTGAGAATGGAATTCAAATGCAACATATTGTTCCATATACTCCACAACAAAATGGTGTAGTTGAAAGGAAGAATCGCACCTTAAAGGAAATGGCTAATTGTATGCTTCAATCTAAAGGACTTAGTCTTAATTATTGGGCAAAAGAAATTAACTGTGAAAATTACATAATAAATCGCACTCCTACTAAGGTTTTAAAGAATATCACTCCAAAAGAAGCATGGAGCTCAATCAAACCAGATGTAAGTCACTTTCATGTTTTTGGAAGTGAAGCATGGGCCTATATTCCAGATAAGAAACATAAAGCTTTAGAACCTAAGAGTGAAAAATGTATTTTTGTTGGATATTTTGAAGATGTCAAAGGATATAGACTTATTCCACTTAAGTCCAAGAATGTTATCATTAGAAGAGATGTAAAGTTTGCTGAAAATATATTGGCCTATGAGCCTAGTTCGGCGAATGTGCCACCTCTTCCTATCTCTTCTACTTATGAAAATATTTCTTCTTCAGATGATGAAAGTGAGTATGAAAATCCTCCCCACCTTCTCAGGATCCTCCTTCATCTCCTCAGCTTCCAAAATGGGTCCGTGCTACTCGGGATGCAGCAGGTTATCTTGCCGGTGATCCTACAGATCAGCGACGTACATGTTCTCAATTTGATAGAGCCTCTTCTTTACTGGCTCAAGCTTCAGTGAATTATGATCCTGACACCTTTGCAGAAGCTTCAGGCCATCTAGATTGGGAAGCAGCTATGAATGAAGAATATCATTCATTATTGGCAAATGATACATGGGATCTTGTTCCTCTACTAAAGGGACGCAAACTTGTTAGATGCAAATGGGTTTACAGAACCAAGTATGGACCAGTTGGGAAAGTTGATAAACATAAAGCTCGTCTTGTTGCTAAGGGTTTTTCACAAGTTGAAGGCATTGACTATACTGAAACCTTCTCCCCTGTTGCCAAAATGAACTCTATCTGCCTTGTTCTTTCCCTTGCTGCCTCTTTCAAATGGGAAGTCCATCAGATGGATGTTAAATCCACCTTCTTGCATGGGGACTTGCATGAAGAAATCTATATGGAACAACCTATTGGCTTTATACAAACAGACTCCAGCCTTATATGTCGGCTTAAGAAATCCCTTTATGGTCTCAAGCAAGCTCCTCGAGCTTGGTATGCCAAAATGGATAACTTTCTTTTAGAAAATTGCTTTTCTAGGTGTCATTCTGACAATACTGTCTACACCAAGAAAGTGGGCAAGTCTCTTATCATTCTTGTTCTTTATGTTGATGATCTTATCCTGACTGGTAGTGATCCCAACCTTATAAACCATGTGAAGACTAGCCTTAAAAGGAAGTTTGAAATGACAGACTTAGGACACTTACATTATTTTCTTGGTCTTCAAGTCTTGTAATCCAAGGAAGGTATTTCCCTTTCCCAGTCCAAGTATGCCTGTGATATTCTACGCCATTTTCACATGGAAGACTATAAGCCAGCCCCTTCTCCCTTTCAGTCTGGAGTCAAACTTTCAGTCACTTGTACTTCTCCTGAAGTTGATGCTACCTTATACCGTCAACTTGTAGGAAAACTTTTGTATCTAACCCATACTCGTCTTGACCTTTCCTTTGTCGTTGGCCTTGTTGCTCGGTTTATGCAAAACCCACGTGAAAGTCATTGGAAAGCAGCTAAAAGAATACTTCGTTATGTTCGAGGTATAGTTCAGTTTGGGATTCATTATAGTGCCAAAGCATCTCCTCTATTGGTTGGTTTCACTGATTCCGATTGGGCTCGTGACCTTGATGATTGGAATTCTACTGTAGGTTATGTGTTCACTCTTGGTTCAGGACCTGTTACATGGGCTTGCAAGAAACAAGGTGCCATTTCTCTTTCTTCAGCAGAAGCAAAGTATCGTGGTGTTGTAGAAGCTAGTAAGGAAGCCTTGTGGCTTCGTCATATCCTGTCAGAGTTTGGATTTCAGCAACAACATCTGACTACACTTTGGTGTGATAATCAAAGTGCCATTCAACTATGCAAAGATCCAGTCCAACATCAGCGCAGCAAACACATTGAACTGCACATGCACTTCATCAGAAAGCTCATTCACGACCATGTTCTTGAAGTGCAATATTGTTCAACAGATGATCAAGTTGCAGACATCTTTACAAAGGCTCTCATAGAGGCGAAGTTCACTAAACTTCGATTTATGGTTGGAGTTCAGGAAGTTGTCACTAAGGGGGGATAGGCTCTAGTGCCTCCTTCCTTCTCCTATTGTGTCATATTTGTAAATCCTTCAATCCTATCCCAAGTTGTTCTTAAGGGGGGATGTTAGGATATTCCGACACATAGGAAATAGTTAAGTATAACTTGGTCTAGTATAGAGTTAGGTAAAGTGTGTTTCTTTACTATGTACATTTTGTAACTTACAATCTGACGGTCATGATATGTAGTGATCCGATGTTTCATTCTCTCCTCGATATTACCGACACTTGATCCGTGGCTTAACACCCGATTGGTCCATGATCTCTATTTAAAGAGCATGGAGGGTCATTTGTAGGGCAACCGTCCATGAGAGAAGCTTATGTAAATTTTCATTCTTTTATTAATAAATTGCCTGAAGTAGCCGCGTTGGCTCAAGCCGTGGACTGTTTCCCTCTTTGACGGTTTTAACCACGTCAAAATACTGGTGTATTGATCTGTGATCTGTTTGTGAGCGGTGTCCTTTGGTGTTCTGTCTGAGGAACTTACCCTGTAAATTCCTACACATAGATTTTAAATGTTTTTTACGTTTGTTATTTTTTATGGAGGTGTTGTAGCTAAATCTTGCACCTGTAGCACAAGTGTAGCAGGAGACAAAGAAAGCTCCCTAGAGACAAACTCTCAGTTGATTGTAGACCAGTGCCTAGGACATTTTAAATAGAGGAGCTTGTGAGGCTATATTGTAAGGGGATTACAACACTCCAATTGTCACGTGAAACAAAAAGAAAATAGGAGGGGCTTGGTTCAATAAGCTTTCAAAGAGGAAGATTTAGGCCAACTCATGGATCAAAATGCTAGGGGGTATTTGGGCAATCTCAAAGAGAAATGACTTCTCTTTCTAGTCGTCGACACATGAAAACGAGACAGCTTGAACTAAAGTTGTATTGATGGTGGAGAGGAGGAAAGGAGGGAGAGAAATAGATGAATAGGGTTGTAACAAACAAAATCTTAGGCAGCAATGTTCCATCAGAAAGGGGAATTCAATGGATAGGGTCGTAAGGAAGATGGAATCCTAAACCATGGTTTTCCAATGAGATGATAGAAATAGATCAAACATAACATGGGTATCGTTCTCTGCCAAAGAAGCTAAGATAAATCCATAGATTTAAGAGGAACCAACTGCGTTCATTACATTATTTCAAAGAAAGAAAAACATAGGTGAAATGAGATTACTAAGAGGAACTCGTTGCACATTAATTATGCTTGGAATCAAGAGGGAAACACCATTTATCTCAAAGGGCCCAATAACCAGTCCATACACTCAGCCATGGTATTAATGACGTCCCATAAAAACATATTGAACCAAAATGGCAACACATAGTTCATCCCTCGCTGGTCTGAGAATCCGAAACCCCTTTATTATGTTTCATCCCCCTATTTGTAAGAAGAGGGGTAGAGCTTTGAATTACAATCAAAATATCTGAGCCTAAGCACCAAATGTCATTCTAGAATAGTTGTCTTGGCTCTGTGAGGCTCTTCTATCAACTACCTAAGATTACAACAGGGATTGAATCCCTTTCTTTGAAAAATACAGAAATAAATGCTCAGAGAAAGAAAGTCGAGAGAGGAAGGAGGAGGTGTCCCCTTCCTACTTCAGTGGAGGCCTTAGATGGAGCCATGTCCCTGCTATTATCATGCTTCTCTCTTTTATTGAAGCGATTTACTGTTGCATCGGTCGACTTCTATCAATTCTGCCTTAACTGCCTAAGTGAGTTGTTCCATGGAGAAGTGATGGAGTGTTTCTGGGAAGTGTTGTGGAGAGGAGTGAGACTCCATGTAGAGGCATTAAGTCTCCATAGAGTCCTCCCATACTGTCATTTATGCACTACCCCCTGCTTCATTCAATACTGGAATTGCCAACCCATACGTCCCTTGAAACCACTGCAGAACACTATCAGGGCACCACGACCGCGGGTCCTTGATGTTTAAAACAAATGAACAAGCGGGAAATTTTAATTTCCCCTTTAGCCCCCTTACCATAGCCCCTTTTGTATCTTCTCGTATATAATGGGGGGTTGGAACCAAGTACTAAGCCCTTTGGGCGCTAAGGCTTACGATAACTGTGTGGGGGGCCTTATTTTCTTTGTTAATCGGAATCTCACATCTTGGTGGTGAATTCACTTTTCGTTAGGCTTTCCCTGTGGACAACTTCAATCATCGAAATGCAGGATTGGGCCCACCCAGGATATCACAATCTCAACATGGGGAGGGCGGCTCTTTACCCTTTCTCCATGGCATAGGTCGATTGGTCCAAACGTGAAAACCTTATCAAATGGATCACACTACCTTATCGCATCTGGTGGCCCCTTTCCTTATTGCAATCACAGTCGGCAAGGAGTTTCAATGGAAGAGAAAGATTCATATTGCACGATCACTGATCACCGATTGTGATGAGTGACATCATTACTGCCACATGTCACCCTATGAGTGGTGACACATGGCACCCGAAAATGGCCCCATCTCACCCCTGAAAATGTTGAAATTGGGTGACACATGTCCCTCGTATGGCCACATCACCCTCCATACTGCCACATCACTGATGATGTCAAATGCCATGTCTACTTTGAGGACCAATCAGAGGCCGCCACGTGGCCCCCTGGAGGAGAGAGAAAAAGGCCTGCTTGGCCCTGTTTTCGCTGATATTTCTTTTGTAAATGATTTTTCGACCTCCCTAGCAACTTTGCACTAAATCACAATATCGACGGTTTACCATGTTTTGGAGTTGTGACCCCTGCCAATCGTCGATAGCCTAGAACCCAAATCCACTGATCTTTGATCATCCTACCCATCGTACTACCATCTGGAGGAGAGAGAAGGGGGTGACTTGGCCTTTTATTTTCCGTGAAATTCCTTTATAAATCATTTCTCAGCCTCCTCGGTGATGCACCACTATATCGCAAGATTGACGGTTAACAGGTCTTTTAAGTTTCGGAACCCCGCCGATTTGTCGATCGGCAATATCACAGGACTGTGGGGCTATAATATTGGCGTTCAGCACCAAGAACCATCGATAACCGTAGTTATGTGCCCTAAGGATCCTTTTTGATGGCTGATATGCAATTGTGATGAATTGTCCCAAGTCCCGATTACGATTTTTCTTCAACACATAGCCATTTTTTGGGTTTTGTGAGCTTCCTAAAGGGGTTCTTCAATAGAGTCCTACTTTTGATCCAGGAACGCTTCTTTGGACTTATACCACCAGAAAGCTTACTCCGAGTACTACACAATGGAGAGGGTACCCTCAAGCTCTAATAGCTTCTGTGGCTTATAATTTGGCATCAAACATCACTTCTACTTGGCTTTTGAAGCATCTACTGACTAAAAATGTAGTGGGTGACAGCATTGGGACAGTGCCTAGCTAGAAAGGTGCTGAGAACCCGCAGACCAGTATCCTCCACCACTGGGCATGGAGTCAGTAATAAATTCATCTTTGTAATCAACAAAATCTCCATGGGACTTTCTTCCTCAATCTAGAATGCAGAAATAAAAATTCTAACAACTGAAAACTAAATGCTCAGCTGGTGAGCTTATTTATGTACAATCATACTTATGCACTGTACTTGATTCTGGTAAGCATGTTCAATTTCCCAATAGAACTAGGCCAGCATAAGAGTACTGGACCACATGCATTCATACTACTAAAAAAGAAAAATTAAAACAGGTATGCAACATGAAAAATCTGCAAATATGGAACCTGATACATGCTCTTGAAATGACCTTTGTTCTTATGCATAGGTTCATGTATTCAGCCACAGGGTCATGAAACTGAAAAGGAATGTTTGAAGCATCCTTTTCTTCACATATGAGCTGCTGGTTGATTTCCTTTTGGTTATGGCGGCTACAAACACCCTTCAGCCCCTCAACTTTAGTCTTTCCAAGAAAAACTAACTACTGGTCTTTAACTACACATTTTTCAATGGGACTGTAGTCTCAAAAATATGCAATAGACTCTTCACTGTCAGAACTACAAGAGTCATAAATTGGAGCATCTATTGAGAAGTATTGGTAGAAATATTTTTGTAGCAATTTATCTTTTGGCTCTTCTCGAAAAACTTGTTGTTGCGATACTTCTCCCCACTAACTGGTAAACAACTCCTTCTGCACTTTCATGACCATTTCCTCCTCCTCTGAATAGTATGCATCATAAATGGGAGGAGGTTCTTGATCTTTCTCTCCCTGTGAAATATGTGTATCGTGGGTGGGAGCCTCTTTACTCACCTCCTCTTCTTGTGCAGCTTCCCTTAACAGGGATTGTGGAGGCTCTGCATCACTTGACTCTCTATCAGAGTCATATTCGTCAAAGGAAGGGGAAACATTAAACTCGGCCAAATCAAACCCCTGAGGGTTTATTTGAAGGGCGAAGATGTTTCCTTCCTCTCTTTCTCACTCGTGGGGTGATTCCTCTTGATGCGCGTGGATGTTTTCTTGGAATAGAGCTCAAAAAACCTATTTAGCAGATTCACCAACCTCAGGACTCTTTTTATCATTAAAAATTTTGCAGAAATCTTCAAACATAGCATTCAGTAAATAAAATATCTTTTGATATTTATGGAATGTTGTATGGAAACATTTCAAGCAAGATATGTTGCCCTAAGGTAGTGTTTTAAACCAGACCCTAGTATCCCCCTCTGAAGACAATTTGAACAACTTCATTAGTACATCTTCAAGAAAAATACATTGTTGCTCCATGTATTCATGAAAGTCTTTGAGGTGTTGGGTTGTGTTATATTCTTTCCATGACTAGCCCACGTAGTTAACGGGGGATTAGAAGGGGGGCTAAGCACCCCCTTCGTTGCACCGATTGTGTAGCGGGGGGGGGGGGGGGGGTCACATGGGGTTTGAGGGGTGCAGGTAACCCCACTCTATGGGGTTCGGGGCAACGCCCCGGAAAATTTTGTTTTTGGACCCTGTATTAGGTTGGGCAGACCTACCTATGGTTTTGTGCATGATTTTTCGCACATGGTTTTGGACGCGATGGTTTTCGGTTCATGGTTTTAGACGCAATGGTTTTCGGTACATGGTATTGGATGCTTCGACATGTATAAATATGTATTGTAACATTGAAAGGAATATAATGAAAAATCAAGCTGGTAGTCCCGGTTTTGGGATCTAGGGGAAAATCTCTGTGTATATGTGTTTTATGTGTTATTTTCTCGCATTGTTTATTTTCTGTGTTTTAGAATTTGTATGCAGGTAATTTATGTACAGGTTTAAAACCAGGTGCTGGTGAGGTATTCTATTTGAGTTCCCAATGAATTTAGGAAAATAGTTATCCCACTCATGAAATGAAGGAACATGGTTAGGATAACCAACAATGGAAGAGAAATCCAGTGCAGCAAATTGGTTGGCTAGGAATGCAAGAAGGGCCATCTTGAAAACCTCCCTATGTGATTGATTTTAACTTCGAAAGCAGGGAGAGTTTTCAACTTTTGTAGCATTAGAGTGAGTATGGGGATGCTTAAAAGCCAGGATTATCAAAATAGAGATATGGATAGTGGAGTTGCCAGGATGTTTACCATAAAATTAGCAGTGGAGTTGCCAAGGTGAGAGCTCTTCAACTCGCACTTCCTATCCTCACCTAACAAAGGAATGAAATGTTTTGTCATACCCAGGGAAAAATATTCTAATCCATTCCCTGGAAACTCCGCCAGAAATATGTTGTAGCTAAATCTTGCACCCGTAGCACAACTGTAGCAGGAGATAAAGAAATCTCCCTAGAGACTACCTCTGGGTTGATTATAGACTAGTGCCTAGGACATCTTAAATAGAGGAGTGCTTGTGTGGTTATATTGTAAGGGGGTTACAACACTCCAATTGTCATGTAAAACAAAAATAAAATATGAGGGGTTTGGTTCAATAAGCTTTCAAAGAGGAAGATTCAGGCCAACTCATGGATCCAAATGCTAGGGGGTATTTGGGCAATCTCAAAGAGAAATGACTTCACCTTCTAGTGGCCGACACATGAAAATGAGACAGCTTAAAATAAAGTTGTATTGGTGGTGAAGATGAGGAAAGGAGGGAGAGAAATAGATACATAGGGCTGTAACAAACAGAATCCTAGGCAAAAATGTTCCAGCAGAAAGGGGAATTCAATGGATAGGGTTGTAAGAAAGACAGAATCCTAAACCATGGTTTTCCAATGAGATGATAGAAATAGGGAAGAACAATAAGGTTTCAGATCAAACATAAGATGGGCATTGTTATCTACCAAAGCAACTAAGATAAATCCATAGATTGAAGAGGAACCAACTGCATTCATTACACTACTTCAAAGAAAGAAAAACACAGGTGAAATGAAATTACGAAGAGGAACTTGCTGCACATTAATCATGCTTGGAATCAATAGGGAAACATCATTTATCCCAAAGGGCCCAATATCTAGTCCATACACTCATCCATGGAATCAATGAAGTCCCATAAAAACATATTGAACCAAAATGGCAACACAGAGTTCAACCCTTGTGGGTCTAAGAATCCAGAACCCCTCTATTATGTTTCATCCCCCTTTTTATAAGAAGAGGGGGAGAGATTTGAATTACAATCAAAATATTTGAGCCTTGGCCCGAGATGTCATGCTATACTAGTTGTCTCGGCTCTGTCAGGCTCTACTATTACCTACCTAATATTACAATAGGGATTGAATCCCTTTCTTGGAAAAATACAGAAATAAATGCTGAGAGAAATAAAGTCGAGAGAGGAAGGAGGAGGTGTCCCCTTGCTGCTTTAGTGGAGGCCTTGGATGGAGCCACATCTCTGTTGTTGTCATGCTTCTCTCTATTGTTGAGGTGGTTTATTGCTACATCGGTCAGCTTCTGTCAATTCTACCTTAACTGCCTGAGTGAGTTGTTTTGTGGAGAAGTGATGGAGTGTTTCTAGGTAGTGTTGTGTTGTGCAGAGGAGTGAGACTCCATGACAAGGCATTAAGTATCCATAGAGGCCTCCCATACTATCATTTATGAATTGCCCCCCTACTTCATTCAATACCGGAGCTGCCGACCCATACTTCCTTTGAAACTACTGCAGAACACTATCAAGGCACCATGGTAGCGAGTCCTTGATGTTTAAAACAAATGAATAGGTGGTCACTTTTAATTTCCCCTTTAGCCCCCTTATCACAGCCCCTTTTGTAACTTCTCACATATGAACGGGGGTTGGAACCAAGGGCTGAGCCCTTTGGGCACTAAGGCTTATGACAGCTGCGCGGGGGGCCTTATTTCCTTTGTTAATTGAATCTCACATCCTCGTGATGAATGCGCTTTTTGTTAGGCTATCCGCCTGGAAAACTGCGATCGTCGATACGAGGGATTGGTCCCACCTAGGACATCATAATCACAACATGGGGAGGGTGTCTATTTACCCTCTTTCCATAGCATAGGCTGATTGGTCCAGACACGAAAAATTTATCAAATGGATCACACTACCTTATCGCATGAGGGGGGCCCTTTCCTTATCGCAATCGCAGTAGGGAAGGAGTTTCAACTGAAGAGAAAACTTTATATTGTGCGATAAACGATCGCCGATTGCGATGGGTGACGTCATTACTGCCATGTGTCACCCTGTGAGTGGTGACATGTGGCACCTGAAAATGGCCCCATCTCACCCCTAAAAATGTTGAAACTGGGTGACACATGTCCCCCATACACCCACATCACCCTCCATATTTCCACGTCACTGATGATGTCAGTTGTCATGTCTGCTCTAAGGACCAATCAGAGGCCACCACGTGGCCCCCTAGAGGAGAGAAAAATTCCTTCCTGACCCTTTTTTTGCAGATATTTCCTTTGTAATTGATTTTTCAACCTCTATGGCAACTTTGCACTAAATCACAATATCGACGATTTACTATGTTTTGGAGTTGTGACCCCTGTCGATCGCTGATAGCCGAGAACCCAAGGCCACCACCTCTGTACTGCAATGTGGAAGAGAGAGAAAGGGGCAATAACTTATCATTTCAAGATTAAAATAAAAACAAGATATCCCATGCTTCTCTTTGAAGCAAGTATTTCCTCCATTGAAAGCATGACTATGACCAAGTATCTTAAGTATAAGAAGAGGCTAAAAAACATGGAAGGCATGAGTTTTCTTAGATCTTTTTCTAAATCTAATCAAAACAACCATCTTTGGCTCAAATGAGAATGGAATAAGGATGTTAACTCTTGGCTAGACTATTCATGGGTAAAGGAGGAAATCACTTTGTAGAATAAAGATAATATTAAAAATATTATTACATAAAAATTTAAGGAGAAATTGTGGGGTGAGAAAGAGTTTAAAGGAAAAAGGAAACTAAAATATTGTAAGGTGATGAACCCAAGCCTTGAAAATAAAAAGTAGCTCTTTTCCTTGACAAGTGTAAAGAAGAAAATAAACAAACCTAAAATAAGAACATATTCTCATGGGCTCCATAGTGAAACTAGGCATTGGTCAATTACAAAAAAACCATGGGGTAAAAGATTTGTCACCTTTGTGATGCTAAGAGGGTTGAAGTTGAAAAACAATTTCTCTTATATTTTCCATATTAAACTCATATTAGATCTAAATTTAAAAATATTTTCCAAACTAACAACCTTGTTGACCTTTCAACTCAATAAAACTATGGAAATCATAGGACACTTCACTTAATGCTTTTCAAGCATAGAAATAAACTTCTAAAGAATTATGAGTAATTCATGAGGACCTTATCAAAACCTCACTTATAAACTCATTTGATCCTCTTTAGTATGTCATTAGAGGCACATATAACCACCTTTTATTCACCACTAGACCTTCCCCTACCATTTCAGATCATCACCTATTTTTAGTATTTTAAATTTTTACTAAGTCTATATTTAGTAGGTGGCTAACACCTAAATGATATGTGGAAATGAATATGCACTGACTATTGATCTAGGGGGATATCAATGGCCATCCACCTACTCCATTGGCTCAAAGCACAATGCTCTATCTCGACAAATTTTTATATCTTTTCGGGTCCTTAATTTTTTGAGTCCATTTTGAGGCCCTAAATGACACTTTTTTGATGTGGTGATGGCCCAGGTGATAGTCCCAAGATCTAGCATGGAACCCTATTATAATGTGTAGTTATCTGTTATACCTTTCTAATGGGATACTAAGCGCATCAAAATGAGATCGTATGAAAAAGTTACGACCCCAATAAGTTGATGTACCAACTAACCCCTTCAGGGCCTACAAACCTTTTGGTGTTTAATTTTCTAGGGTTAGGTTTTTAGATGTCTACAATTCTTGCTTTATGTTAAAGACCATTCTCTCGACCTCTTGTAATAATTTTTTAAAACATGAATAACGGTCATCTCTTTCTGTTTAGAGATAGCTACCACCATTTTAATCAGTTTATGTTCTACGGTATTTTGTATTTCATTTACTAATAGAAGTTGGGATTTCAACACATTATTGTAATACTTGTTATAATTTTTTGTGTGTGTTCCATTTATTTTCCTACATTTCATTTCATTCCTTGTATTATTTGGATCAATGGGATCAAAGCAATTTGTCCCTTGTTTTTTCTCAGTGCATGTCCTCAACAAGGTTAGGGTGTGGAGAGTTGGGTCTCAAGCTAGTTTCACTTGGGAATGATTGCTCTAGCAAACCTAGGTGACCTTCTGTGGGAGAAGAAAAGATAAATGAAAAATTACGAGATCTTAGGAAGTGTTAGTCAAGGAAGTAGTCATGCACCAGAGAAATGAGATGGTGGATAATTTATTCCAAATCCTTTGGTGATTTCCAATAGTGGCTGAGGTACCTTTAGCAAGTGACAATTCTGGAGGCATTACACCCTTCAAAGTATAAGATAAGTTTGATATCCCCTTATTTCAAGGCCAAATATATGCAAATTCCTTATATAAATGGTTAAACCTGTTAGAGGTCTATTCCTCTGTCTATTTTTCTTTTAAATGGGAAGATCACCTTCACACCATTCAAATTTGTTCCCCATGTATAACATTGGTGGGACAGTTACTGGGAGAGACACAACAAACTTATGAGTCTTCCATGTTCAATATAGGACCATCTTAGGCCACTTTTGTGGATGCTCTTTGGGAGGAATTCTACCTTTGTTGTAGGGAAAAGTATCCGATTCGGATGACCCTATCCCACTCTAAGGGTGATAGTACCTCAGCAACAACTGTAAAGAAAACTACTTAAGGTTTACTTCTTTATGAAAGCAAGAGAGAATGAAGAAATGCACTAACCGTTGCCTTGCGCTTAATGTCGAATCCAAACTCTTCTCTTTGCTTGCTTGCTCTCAGCTCCTTGCTCTTTTACTGGCCCAGCTACATGAGATCCTGTAAAATAACAAAGAAAGAAACTACAAGAAGCATGCAATCATAACTGATTCAAGGATTAGCATAAATCAAATATACAATTATCACAACACATCATTGAAACAAAATTATATAGAAGAACCTCAATAGCTTTTATTAATAGAAGAAGTAAAGTTCTGAGAGTGTTACAACCATTGAAGGCCCCAATCCAGCAACACCTCCCAGCAGAAAGAATTTCTCCTCTTCACCTCCTTCAAGCAATCACCCAATAGTTCTATAGTGAAACCAACAGCATATCATTACTTTGCACAAAATTCCAGCCTCCTGAGCTCATAGGAGAGAGCTCAATATATAGATGAATTGAGAAAGGATGAGTCAGCTTGCAACTGATGTGTAGCTGCCTTGTGTCCTCTCTCTCTTCAGTTGATCTTCAGTTCTTGAGTCCACTTGGAGAACCTTGCTTCCACTTGGAGAAACAGAGCCTCTGACTCATCACAAGGCGAAATCCCTGATCCAAGTGTCATTTTTGGAAGATTCCAGAGCAATGACTCAGTGTGCCACTTGTCCCATCTCGCTCAGCGCAGGTGGCCTTTGTTCCACTTGCTTTGCAACGCAGGTACACCATGGAGGAGTTGAGTTTCAGCGCAGAAGCCTAGTGGAGCACTTGCTTTGATTTCAGGATTGCTTGTTTTTGAGTGTTTTCAGGTGGAGAACTGATCTGAGAGCTGTTGGTTTGCTGACCTTGTTCCTCTAGGGGTAGGAACATCATGTTTAGGGACTTTGGATCCCTTGGATTATTGACAATTCATGCCTGATGCTGCAAGGCACAAAATTGTCTATAACAGATGCCCCTAAAGTATGAGGTCGTTTATCGGGTGAAATGCTTTATTAGGAGGATCCGAAGTTCATTCAATCTGCTGAGAAGTGTCCTGTAATAAGATACAATACAATACATTATTTTTCATACTTTTTCATGATCTAGCTGAGGCGGGCATTCCCATGCTCAGCTTTATAAATTCATTTTGGTACATAGAACAGACGATCGTCTGATGGTAGACTGATAATTCTCTGCTGAAATTATCATCCTTTGAGAAGGATGATCGTCTGCTGCAATGATGTACATATCAAATGTCTTTATATCCTGAATATATATCGCAGCCCGGATGGATGAAACTAGATCCGGGGTCTTCAATCTCTTCCGATCTTCACTCGATGTACAAGTCGATCCATGTGAGAATTTCTTGAAGTCGAACATGGAAAGACATCACTTGATTACCGGTCAATGATGTAAACCGTTAACAAGCGCGAGAGGAATCACCGATAAGGATGATGACCCTCAAGGTACAGCAGTACAATTCACATGGTGGGAATAAAGGACTTGGCGTCGACCACCATGCAAAATCTTCTGGTCGAAGGTCATTGATGTATACCTATCGCCGGAAGTGAGAAACTTGCCATTGAGGCATGCAAGCTTCAAAGTACTGAAGGGGTTGTTCCTAGATCAACTCCTTGGATAATGAGTTGATGTCGACAAGGAGCGATCCGTCAAAGGAGGGCCTTAATGAATCCCACATCAGTGACACGGAACGAAGCTAATGATTGTGATGAGGTGAAAACAAACTGTGATGTATGATTCAGGGTGGCGGTCATGAAATGGATGAAGGACAATGTATGGTAGTGGATGGGACACGGTTGACTCTTTGCAGAACAACTTCTCTTGAACATATAACGACACTGATGTGATGGATCGGTAGCATTACCCCAAATGTGGATGGTGTGGCGAGGACCATGGTGATGAGACCGGTGAATGAAACAACCCAACCCGATGTGATACGGAGGACAAAGTGTCATGTTCAAGAGCGACTTGCTGCCATTAAAGCTGTGAGGTTCTCCCAATTTTTCCCCAGTCATTGCTGACCAGTACCTCTTTATTTTTGTCAAGCTTGAGGAGGATAACATATGCTTGTTCTATAACCTGCCCTTCGGGCAAGCCCATCGCTATGTTTTAACGAGCCTAGCGATAGGGAAACTCGTTCTCGTCTAAAGACAAGTTTGTCGCTATTTAATGAATTTAACGAGTCTAACGACAAGGATAACTCGGCCCTTTTCATTTTTAGAGAGTCTGAAAAGGTACATAAAGTCAACTCCAGAATTCCTTTTTCGTCATCTAATCCCTTAAGTCCGAAAAAAGTATAAAACAATACAGAAGGGATGAATTTTCGATTGCTTTAACGAGCCGAACAAAACAAGCGCTCGATCTTTTTGTGCAATAACCCCTCAGGTCCAAAAAGATTAAAATCTAGAGGAGGGATAGCTCTTCCGGTCGCTTTAACGAGCTGGAAGGCCAAAACTCGGCAAACTTTTCATATTTTACGAGTCAGTGAAAAGAGCTCAAAGAAGACTCGTCTTTTGAGGAACGAGTGATAAACAGGGATAGCAGCAGATTCCAGGTACAGGTTGGAATATTCCAATCACGGCAGTGTCACAAGGATGGCTAAGTGAAATCACTCTTCGCAGCTGTTCCTCAAAATGGGTAAACAAACATATGGAGATGAACGATTGGCCAAATGAACGGATGGAGGTGAGACTGCAAGAACACGACCAAGGGCTTTAATATGGCTGTCAAAGGTTACATTTACCAAGGTTATTTACCGGTTCATTTTTTCTGGGTGAGCTTGAACTCTAGGGGAAGATTGCTCACAACTTATGTTTATTTTTTAACGAGCATGAACTATGTGCTAAAACTGCTCGGATCTTGCGTTTATTTTTTAACGAGCATGAACTGTGTGCTAAAACTGCTCGAATATACCAGTCATAATACAAGGAACGCCTCAGGTGAGGTATTCTTATTTAAGGAGCTATACCTCACTAGCTACTCCAATTTGGCAAGTTTTAACTTTTGCCCCACATCCTTTTTTCATGCTAGTTCGGAAACGACTAATCCAAAAAACAGATAAATAACCGCTCTTAGCTTGCACTCCAAAAGGTTTGCATGCCCCCAGGTATAAAATATAATTTCAAGGCTACCCCTCCTCCGTCCCACCTCCGTTTTTCTACTTGTCGTTCTGCTATATTTTTAACGATACTTGTCTTCTCGTTATTTTTCGGTGCCGACGGTACTTGTCTTCCCATCAGTTCACTTTTAGGTTTTGCAAGATCGTAACAAATAAAACATTGGTGTTACGGAGGGAGGTTTGCCTCTTACTTATTATCCGAAAAATGGTTTTGTTTGCTGCCGCAAACTAAACTCTTTTTCCCGGCAATGTCTACCATTAGGTTACTAAAGATGGTGACCACTTGTTGCCGCAATAGAATCTCTTTCTTTGGAGGCTGCCCCTACTTATCCTTCAAAACATATGTTTTAATGGGTGAGGCTTGTCTTCAAAGATGGTTACTACTTGCTACCGCAAATGGTCCCCTTCCTCGGTATCCTTATTATCTAGACAAGGGGAGCGAGAAGCTGATTATCTCACTCACATAACTTTGACAAAAGAACTTTCCTAGAACAACCCTCTCTTCCTTCTTTCGGACGGGGTACAGACTAGTCCCATTCTTCTGCGGAAATTAACTTTATACCCAAGGTTTCCTCTGCCCAAGGCAGGCCAGGGTGCATGCCCCCTGGGTCCCAGTTATATCTTACCGAATCACTCGCATTCATCGGGAAGTAGAACCGGGGGTGGAGGCATTTCTTGGGTGAATAAGCCGTTTAGGGTTGGTATTTGACTATTTGCGATGCGAGATCCCGGAAATGAAAGTTGGTCTACGAGCTTGACCATCTTTCCTTCGTGTGGAAAACACATTACTCTAAAGAGTGAGGAGACTATAGCTCCCATGCAATATATATAGTCCCATCCAAGGAGTAGGTTATAATCCAAGGGTCCTTGGACGACCATGACATTCATATGAACTGTCTTCTTCCTCAATGTAATGGGAACATTGGGGAGAATCCCTAATGGGCGACTGGTTCCTTTATCAAAACCCGATAGATTTCTCATCTCAGGTAAAAGCGCCGGGGAACCTAGTGCTTTCCAAGCAATAGAGGAAAGGATACTCACAGATGCCCCTTCATCAATGATGGTTCCAACCATTACCATTCTATAGATTTGGACAATGATTCTGAATGGTATACTGGCTGGTAACCGGGGTCTGCCTAGTTGATTCCAATCAAAGGATACAACTAGGTTGCTCGGTGGTGGGACCGAATACACGACCGGATACGACCCTGACGATGTTCCTTCCTACGATAAAGGAATGGGCGCATTGCCCTGATGTTCATCAGAGTCTGTGTTGATGAAAAGAATCTGGACGGTGTCATCCTTATTCTCTTCAGTGAGGGTGTCATTTGAAGATGAATCTTCAACGACGGTGTCATTTGAGGATGAAACCTCTGAAGGAAGAACCGGGTCAACTGCCGTTTCGACCTTTAGACTTTCGTCTGGTCTGGATTCAGCAGGTTCATTCTCAATGACCGACACTTCAGCTGACCACTTGAGCGGGCCAGCTGGATTTTCAACTATCGAGGGATTAGGCACGAGTTTTTGGTATCCAAGAGGAAGTCGTAACGGTGATACCGGACGATCTTCCAAAACTCTCTTCGCCTCATCTAAGAATGGACATCGGTGGATGGCGTGATCGCCTTCACACAACATATAGGGTGATCTTGGTCTCCCTTTTCGTCCTTCACTCTCGCTAGTTGACGGACTGCAATCAACATGACTACCAGAGGTTGATGCTACCGGATTGTGCAACCTGGGGGACCAGTCCCTTAGTATTCGGGGAATACAAGGATAGTCACGGTGGAAGTGGGTCCCTTTGCAAATGACACATGGTGATTTAGGCCCGGTCGGTGCAGTGTGTGGATTTTTGTCAGATGTCTTTTGCTTGCCCCCAGTCGCCTTCGCCATAGGCCCCTTCTGCTTCTTTTCTCTCTTCTTCTTTTCCTTCTTCTCCATGGGAGGCTGACTTTTGCCGGCTCTACCTTGTGAAGATGAAGGATCAGAGGAAGAATTGTAAGAAGTGGAAGGCTGGTGGGCAGCTCTAGACTGGTCTGACTGTTGGTTCGACTGCTCAGGATTTGTGGTGATTTGAACTACATTAGTTGAAAAGAGCCATACAGGTAGGCCAATTGTCAATCCTGGAAGTGACAATGTGGCCATATGAGGCGCACCAACATCTCCCCAAGAGGAGAAGGGATTGGGACTTCCACCAAGGTGACTTCCTTGGTTGGTGGGCTCCATAATTTTCAACTGAAAGATCAACGTGGGAATAAGAGGTGATTATGTTCCGTTTAAAATAAATTTTATTAACGACGCTTTAGACACAACTTTGCTTTTTCATGTTTTAAGAGTCGAGAAAAAGCTAAAGATGACTCTAGTCCCCTTCGATGTTTTAACGAGCCCGAAGTGACAAATGCTCAGATGGACTTTTTCAGTTATAGAGTTTGAAAAAGGCCAAAAGAAACTGCTCTGGAGTTCTAGGGAGAGGGTGTGCCAAACTTTTCGCGAAACCACAGAATACGTTTTACGGTACGGGTGGTCGATCTTCGTGAATGCTGTGTTCACTGCATCGCGATCAGTAGGGCGGCCGACATGGCTTCCTATGGATAAAGGCTTTGTTCCTATAGGGGTCTCCCAATATATACGCGACGGTACGTGGGAGCACAAGTCCGTATTAGTGCCACCGACTCTCAGGAGGAATCACCCACCTTCGTAGAGATCGACAGTCACTATGTTTAACAACGCCGGAACACGTCTCTACCTAGACCTCTATGTGTTTGCGTTATGTTACAAAGCGTTGTTATGTAAATTGAATTTATTTTAATGTTGATCTTGCTTAGCAGTTTGCCTTTAAGGATCACCACGAGATGTATGTAACAAATTCCTGAATGCAGTCTAAGATGAGAAGCAAACTTTTCAATCTTTCAACTTTGAAAATCTTAACTACTGAGGAGAAGAAAGGCAAATCTTTTCACACAGATCATAGAGCACACACTAATGCAAAATTTCCTAAATCAGCATGTAAACAGTCAAATGCAAAATGCACAATACATGTATTTTCTTTTCCCTTTCTTAATGTTGATGTATTACAAAAAGAAAGTTGTTATATAACTTTGATTTCGATTTAAAGCGAAAACAAACAAGCTTGTCCAAAATCAAAAGACACCTTAAGATTTACTTGTTTAATCACTGGAAATACATGAAATCAAACCATAATGACGAAAGTAAAAAGACTAATCAGCTATGGACAGCAAACAAGCTAACTCTTTAGACCAGCAAAATGCCTAACACAGGTTCAGATCTAGGAGGCCAAAGCAAGACTAGTTTACTTTCGTTATGGGAAATTGTAAATGACGTAAGAAATACAAAAGAACAAGTACAATTTTGCTATATAACAGAGGCGGAATGATGGCAAGTAAGGTTGGTTTCAGAACAGGTACAAGATTGGTAACTGGCAGCCAAATCTATAGTGAAAACAGGCAAGAAAAAGGGAGGAAACCCCAACTGCCCTAGGCAAAATTGGGCCAACGCAGGTGCTGCACAGCCAGTCTGGCTCTCAGCGCAGGTAGCCCCTTCGGGACCTGCGTTGCAAAGAAGGTAGCCTGTGTACTACCTGCTTTGGAAAACGAAAGTTGCGTTTTCTCAGTTTCCGGGTCACAATTTTCTCAAAAATGCACAGTTTTTGCTCAAATCAGAAGCTATCAGTCAAGTACACACTAAGGGATGACAAGGAAGATGAAAAGCTATCACTAAGAGCTTACAAGGATCCTTGTAGATCAGCTCTTCAAATCATGAACATGCTCAGAAATGAGCTAGAGTAGCTGCCCTCTACTTCGCTTTTGATATAGTCAAAAGCTTTTCGATTTGGTACTCTTTTGTTCAGGAAATGAATAGCAAAATACTACAAACAATCAAACAGATACGATCCCCAGCGGAGTCGCCAGTTTGTTGTAGGGAAAAGTATCCGATTCGGATGACCCTATCCCACTCTAAGGGTGATAGTACCTCAGCAACAACTGTAAAGAAAACTACTTAAGGTTTACTTCTTTATGAAAGCAAGAGAGAATGAAGAAATGCACTAACCGTTGCCTTGCGCTTAATGTCGAATCCAAACTCTTCTCTTTGCTTGCTTGCTCTCAGCTCCTTGCTCTTTTACTGGCCCAGCTACATGAGATCCTGTAAAATAACAAAGAAAGAAACTACAAGAAGCATGCAATCATAACTGATTCAAGGATTAGCATAAATCAAATATACAATTATCACAACACATCATTGAAACAAAAGTATATAGAAGAACCTCAATAGCTTTTATTAATAGAAGAAGTAAAGTTCTGAGAGTGTTACAACCATTGAAGGCCCCAATCCAGCAACACCTCCCAGCAGAAAGAATTTCTCCTCTTCACCTCCTTCAAGCAATCACCCAATAGTTCTATAGTGAAACCAACAGCATATCATTACTTTGCACAAAATTCTAGCCTCCTGAGCTCATAGGAGAGAGCTCAATATATAGATGAATTGAGAAAGGATGAGTCAGCTTGCAACTGATGTGTAGCTGCCTTGTGTCCTCTCTCTCTTCAGTTGATCTTCAGTTCTTGAGTCCACTTGGAGAACCTTGCTTCCACTTGGAGAAACAGAGCCTCTGACTCATCACAAGGCGAAATCCCTGATCCAAGTGTCATTTTTGGAAGATTCCAGAGCAATGACTCAGTGTGCCACTTGTCCCATCTCACTCAGCGCAGGCGGCCTTTGTTCCACTTGCTTTGCAACGCAGGTACACCATGGAGGAGTTGAGTTTCAGCGCAGAAGCCTAGTGGAGCACCTGCTTTGATTTCAGGATTGCTTGTTTTTGAGTGTTTTCAGGTGGAGAACTGATCTGAGAGCTGTTGGTTTGCTGACCTTGTTCCTCTAGGGGTAGGAACATCATGTTTAGGGACTTTGGATCCCTTGGATTATTGACAATTCATGCCTGATGCTGCAAGGCACAAAATTGTCTATAACAACCTTGTATGGAATTATGATGACTAATACATGAGATGAACAACTCTGCGATATGAGAGAGACCATATATTTCCAAAGTAAACCAATAATTTCCATACCTTGCACTCAAATTGTGCTATCATATTTTGAGTAGCAGTATATATTGAAGTACCATACTTCATTACATAGGTATATCCAAATGGATATAGATTTCTTGGACATATCCTCATTTGGAGCCACTTACCAATATTTTGTCAGCATCGATCAGAAATTGAAGTAACAAAATAAGCGAGAGTTTGGGCCTACAAATATGCCACAAAAGAAGCTTGGAAAAGGTGGCCCTACATCACAGAACAAGGTAAAAAGCAAGGAGATTCAACCTCAAGACAACCATCCCAATTTTCAAGAGAAGAAGGGTGATGAGAAGTCCAAAAAGGACACTAAAAAGTGGTGTGGCTTCCACAAAATCCCAATGCAACACTAATGAATGTCGCTTGAAACAATCATTGTTAGTAGATTTGAAAGAAAAAAATACACTTTGGCTCTGATTCTAATATAGAATAGGATAATGGGATGTGGATCATCGATGTAAAACCCAATGCTACCATATCCAACTAGATAATTCAAAATAACTTGAAGAGGGGGAGCACCTCTTCCACTAACAAAAGTGGGGAAAAGGATCCTACCCTATTTGGTCATTGATAGTGGGAGCCAAAATAACTTGATTTCAACTAATTTCATCATGATATTGAAGCTACTAACAATGCCACACCCCCAACCATACACCATTGGTTGATTGAGCTATGGACGAGACATTTGTGTTAACCAATAGTACTGCTATCCCATGGCATCAAGCCCTTAAAAATGAGGTAGTGTGTGATGTTTCCCCGCTTGAATTTTTGGATATTATTTTAGGACAACCTTATATGTATAAATTTCATGTTGTTTATAAGTCCTGTCCTTGTATTTCCATTGTTACTCTTAAATGTGAGCCCTATATGATATCAAAGGTAGTCCTAACTACTACAATTTCATTTACCTTAAAAAGATATTGTCAAAAGGTAATGCCTCAGACTGTAAACATTTTTCTCTTCGTGGCTTAGTGAGAGTGTTAAATGAAGGTAACTACAATCACCACAAAATCTACATGAGGCTTTTATACACAAAAAAAATCAAGAGGAAAATATTATAGAGACATGAAAATATATCTTCACTCCACCTATGTGGGTGCCTCTACACTACGAGGTCAAACACTCAATTAACATAATACCTAGTGCTACTTTTACTAATGGTTCAATATATAGATGCTCTCTTGGAGAATGATGAAATAAAAGATCATATTCATGAGATGAAATAAAACATCATATTCATGAGTTCATCCCAAAGGGTCACATTTGACAAATCTCGTCACCTTGCAGGAGTCCAATTATATTGGTGCAAAAGAAGGATGCGGCATGGAGACACTGTATTGATTATTGGTCCTTGCAAAATATCACTTTCAAGAAAAAATACCAGATGCTTAGGATTGATTATCTTCTAGACCAGCTTAAGGGTCCCAAGTTCTTTAGTAAGATCAATCTGAATTCAAGCTACCACCGGGTTCCAATTGAACAAACTGATGTATGGAAAATAGCATTCAAATCTAATTGAGGCCTTTTTGAGTGATTGGTCATGCGCATTGGCTTGCTAATGTTGCAATGATGTTCATGAGGATTATGGATTATATCTTGCAACAATTAACAAAATATTTCATTGGTATATACTTGGATACCATCCTCATATTTAACATAATGTGGGTGAAACATTTGCAGCACATTTAACAGGTCTAGTGCATTTTCTGGCGATGCAAGTTGTGTGCCAATTTAGAGAAATACTCATTTGGAATGCAAATGATTCAATACTTAGGCTACATTGTGAATGAGAATCAAGTGCATGTGGACCTAGCCAAGATCCAAGTAATTTTGGATTAGCCAACTTGACAAATCTAACAAAGCTTCATAGCTTCTTACACATTGATAAATTCTACCAAAGATGCATTTTGGGTTTCTCTTATATCACTTAGCAATTGATTCAAGTGACTAAGGGAGGAACAAAAGAAAAAAATTTATATTCTCAATCATAGTAGAATGTATTAGAGGATATAAAACACCGTATTTTCTCTGCAAAAGTTCTTAACCTACCAAACCTACAACAATCATTTGAGATTGAGATAGATGCCTCTGACTATGATATTGGTGTAGTCCTCACTCATCAAGGATATTTGATGGCTTATTATCACAATGAAGCACTCTCTAATATTTTCCAAAGATACCCCAACTATGATAAGGAGATGTAATTCATGTAGTCATGTTGATAATGGAAGAATTATGTTATAGGGAAGGAAACAATCATCCACACTGACCACAGGCATTTGGAATTTATGTAGACACAAGGAAAGTTACAGAATTTCATGTTGTCTAGGAAAATCCTCTATACGGATATAGATGATCCCTCTAGCCCAATGAGTGGGACTAGCAACCTACGTGACAATCTACAAGGACACTTTCCTAGATTACAATCGAAATGAGAGAAGAGGAAGATGGCCTACCTCGTTCTGATGCTATAATGTACTGCTTTGTTGAAGGCCTCGAATCGCTTGCACCTCAATCTCAGTTCTACTACTCACATTGTTTGGATACCTACATAAGAGATCAAATACACAACAAAATATACAAGTACAACAAGCATAATTGAAAGTAATCCACTTAACAGATCAAGGAGCATTAAGATAAATGATGCATTAACACAAACATTTATGGAAAGTGAACTAGCAGTTGTATATATTAATGAAATAAAGGAGGAAGCATACAACCAAGCCTTGATGTCAATAAGCTCTCCTTGAGTGAATGTCCAAGTCCAAGCTCAAGCTCTCCAAGCACTCCTTCTCCAAGCCAAATGAGTAGCATGTAGGCACTATCTCAGCATAAGGGTGCAAATAACCAAAGACCAACCATTTGGGAATGGGAGAGGATGAATATATAGGCAGGGAAAGGGAGTTAGGATCTCTCCAAATATAGGAGAAGACCCTCATCTCAAGGAGGTAGCTCATAGGGATAAGATCAAAGGGAAATATTGGGAGAATTCGACCACATCCACATCGAACAACCTCCAACTCGTCGTTTTGGAAGCCTCTAGATCATGAAGCTTCTTGTCCTCTTTGGGAAAAATTTCCTTTTAGGGATCAATGTGATTATCCAAATAAAAAGTGTGTTAGTAGCACAATGCCAGTATGGTGCAACTTGTCACCAAAACTAGTTTCCAGTGTCAAGGTCGCACTGGTCCTCAAATTAGGATTTTAGAGCTCACTTCTTCAGGGAAGGATCAAGGCATGTTTCCATAAGTGTTTAAGGGAGGATCTTAATTGTATATCAAGATGGGTACATTGCATGACTTCCAAGTTTTGGGCACTTCGAGGTATGACACAGGCAAGTGCAGGAGGTGTGACAAAATACTATGTAACAGATGCCCCCTAAAGCATGAAGGCATAATAGGGAGTGATGGATGAGATGCTTTACGAGATTTTGCAAGGACGAGAAAAAACAATATCAAGAGACCTGCAAATCAAGGACGCATATACATATACATATCTAATGTCAAAACATTAATCCACAGCATGGACGCAACCATTTGAATTTAAAGGACTCTGTGAAAAGATCCATGGTATGGGTTCAACCATCCAAATGACAAGGATTATCTGTAAATCTAAGATCCAAGGCATGGACGCAGCCATTCGATATAGAAGGATCATTATCATAAATATAAAATCCCACGGTATGGTCACAACCATCCGTGTAGAAGAAACATGTGTATAATCATGAACAATACATAACTCCACGCAACTTGAGTTATATCAGACAAAACTCAGGGTCTTGCGCTTCATCCCAACCTAGTTAAAATATGAATTATAACATGCGAATGAATGTGTCGAAGTCGAACATGTTAGAAAACCACCTGATTTCCAGAAAATGATGTGGATTGTTAATAGAAAGGAGATAAACCACCAATAATGACAATCTTCCTTAAGGTATGATAGTACAACCCGTGAATGTGAAATCATCTGATCAAAGGTCAATAGTGAAAACCTGTTGTCGGATGCGAAAAACATGCCATTAAGGCATGCAAGCTCTAAGGTACTGAAAGGGAGTTTCTAAGTCATCTTCCTAGAAAAAGAGCTGAAGTCAAAAGGAAGTGACCAGTCAAAGGATGGCCATGATGGTTACCCCATCATCGACACGAAACAAGGAATTAAGTGAAATGAATGAGTATGATCATGACTGTAGCAAAAAATCAGACAATGTATAGGTAAAAAACTGCAAATAGGACTTCTCTTGAACATATCGGTGACACAACTCTGAAGTGTGGCAGCATCTGACTCAACATAGGACCATGGGTCATGATGACGAAATAGAATATTCAGATGAGAGGAAAAAACGATCACCCAAACCTGGAAAGACAAGTGACTAAGCGAGGATATCCCAAACCCAACATGAGACTCAGATTAGTTTCATGTTCAAGAGTGACATGTTGCGTATACAAGAGATGTTTCACTTTTGTCAGGCCAGGCAGTAACTCCACAAAACAAACAACTGATTCGTCTATTATTCCATAGGTAGGTCATTTTTATATACAATAGGAGTGATTGTTCAGTTCATCTCCCGATGACTGTTCACATTCCTAATTTATTTATTTACACAAAATTCCCCCAATCATGAAGATTAGGTGTCAACATTCCCCCCCCTTTTACTGAAGGGGTGTTGGTGAGTCCAAGCATCATTCTAAATCGTTCAAGCTTTTCCCTTCCAAGTGCTTTAGTGAAGATGTCTGCAATTTGCTCATTTGTGGAACAATGATGGAGATGGATTGTTTTGGCCTCAACATGATGTCGAATCAGATGATATTTAGTATTGATATGCTTTGTTCGATCATGGAACTTTGGGTTCTTGGCCAAATTTATTGCAGAGGTGTTTTCAATCACAAGTGGAGTTGATTGTACTTGTTTTACCTGCAAATCTTCAAGAATTTTCCTGAGCCACACAATTTCTTTCGTTGCTTCAGCTGCTGCCACGTATTCTGCTTCTGTTGTGGAATCTGCTGGAACTAATTGTTTGCGTGATCTCCAGGAGACAGCTCCTGATCCAAGACTCATAGCATATCCTGAAGTAGATACCCCAGTTTCTTTGTCTCCATCGAAGTCTGAATCAGAGTATCCAATCAAGCTGAAGTCGTCCACCTGTGTATACTTGATTCCAAGGTCTTGAGTTCCCTTCAAGTACTTTAGAACTCTTTTTGCAGCAGACCAATGTCCCTCACAAGGCTTTTGCATAAACCTAGAGAGGATTCCAACAGCAAATGAAATGTCCGGTCTGGTAGTAGTGAGATAGATGAGACTTCCTACAAGCTGTCTATACTTTGTTGCATCCTCAAATTCCTTTCCTTCAATAGATGTGAGCTTTAAGTTTTGTTCCATTGGAGTTGAAAGAGGATTGCACTCTATCATGCCAAATCTATTTAACAAATCTCCAATGTATTTCTTTTGAGAAAGAAATATGGATTTTGGATGTTGGGTTACTTCAATGCCAAGATAGTAATGAACATAGCCCAAATCAGTCATTTCAAAACTTTTCCCCAATTCCTTTTTTATGGATGCAATGTTGCTTTCATTGTTCCTTGTCACTAAAAGATCATCTACATATACTACAAGATATACAACTGTTTTTCCAACTTTCTTGACAAATAAAGTTGCATCATCAAGATCAAAATGATTGAAGTTGAGTTTCAGAAGATGCTCAGTTAGTTTTTCATACCAGGCTCGCGGTGCTTGTTTGAGGCCATACAAGGATTTCACAAGTTTGCATACTTTATGTTCATGTCCTTTCACAGCAAATCCTTCAGGCTGGGACATAAAAACATTCTCTTTTAGATCTCCATTAAAGAAGGAAATTGTTACATCCATTTGATGGACTTTCCAACCGTTCTGAGCTGCTAGTGCAAAGAGTGTCCGGATGGTGGCCCATTTTGCTGTGGGGGCAAAAGTTTCCTCATAATCGACCCCTTCCTTCTGTGAAAAACCTTTTTCCACAAGCCTAGCTTTGTGCTTGTCAAGTGAGTCATCAGCTTTGTACTTATTCTTGTAGACCCACTTGTAGCCAATTGGTTTGGTTCCAAATGGAGGATCAACCAGCTTCCAAGTGCCGTTCTTTATGAAGGCATCATACTCCTTTTGCATCACTTCTTTCCATTCATCATGAGAAGCAGCTTCTTTGAAGGAAGTTGGTTCAAAATCTGTAGACAAGTTCAATTCACAATCATAAGTAACATCCATATCAACAGGTGAATTAGAGTCATCTACATCACCTCCATTTTGTTGGTTTGAGTTTCTGGTTCCTGTTTTTCCAATTTCATCAGGATGAACACTTTCAAGTGTCTTTGTCAGCCACTTTGGGGGACCTTTCTGAGATGGTCCAGGCTTCTCTATTGATTGAGTTGGGACTGAATCAAGATTGAGTCTCCCAATTCTATCAATTACATCACTTAAAGCATCATCCGTTGTTGGAGTTTCATGCAGGGGAGATTGTTCTTCAAAAGAAGATTCCACATGTTGATCTAGTATAGGAATCCCCCTTCAAGATGTGGAATCTGATTATCAAATTCTTGAAATGATTTCGTTTTTGCGAATCTATCCAAGCAATCAAGTTGTCGCTCAACAACATTGTCAGATTTGGATGATTCAAGAAAAATTACATCTCTAGATACAACAAACTTTTTATTTACTTCATCATAGAGGCGGTATGCTTTGGAGGTGTTTGAATACCCCAGGAAGATACACTTACGACTTCTAGCACCAATTTTGTTTCTATGTACCTTTGGTATCAAAGCATAATAGGTGGAACGAAAGATCCTGAGATGTTTTACCGAAGCAACATGTCCATACCATAATTCATAAGGAGTTTTGTTTCTTATAGCATTAGATGGACATCTATTCTTTATATATGCAGCACATAGAACAGCATCAGCCCAAAACATTATCTTTACATTTTTGAAGAAAAGCATGGATCATACCATATTCAAGATTGTTTTATTCATTCTTTCAGCTACACCATTCTGTTGGGGATTATAAGGCACAGTTGTTTGATGTTTGATCCCATGTTGGCGAAGATAGTTTTCAAATTCATTTGATGTATATTCTTTTCCATTATCAGTGTGAATAGACCCAATATGAGATTGTGCATCGTTTTCAATCCATTTATGAAAATTCTTGAATGTTTGAAAGGCATCAGATTTGTTATTCAATAAATAAACCCAACACATTCTGGTGTAATCATCAATAAATGTCATGATATATTTATTTCCATTTGCAGAAGGAATAGGCATTGGACCACATAAATCTGAATGAATGAGTTCAAGCTTCCTATGTGCTCTTGAATGTGAATCATGAAAAGACTATTTGCTATGCTTTCCTAGAATGCAAGCATCGCATTGCTTATGTTTCCTAGGAATTGTAGGAAAACCAGCAACACCATTTTTCTTCAATAAGCGGAGACTGTCATAGTTTAAATGTCCAAATCTAGCATGCCATAATAAACTTGATGGAAGTGTACCTTCTTCATGATGAGAAATATATGAGAAATGTTGTGCATGAGCAGAGGTTCCTTGCAGTTTGAGAAGCCTTTCTTCTTCTATTCCCCTCATGACAAGTGAGTGGTCAGAAGCTTTTCTTACCTCAAGCTTGCCATCAAACATATGAATGGAGTGACCTTGCTGGTGGATGTGGACCAAGGACAGCAAGTTTCTCTTGAGCTATGGGAGATATAGAACATGATCCAGAAGAAAGTCTGGAAGACGAGGCAGTTTAAGCCTGATTGTGCCAAGCCCTGATGGCTTGATTTTTTGACTGATCTGCAAAGTATACTGCTCCATCAACATTATCAGTGAAATCTTCAAAAAAATCTTTTCTATGAGTCATATGACAGGTTGCTCCTGAATCAAGCAACCAATCATTTTTCGAAGAAGCAAGTGAAGCATTA
Source organism: Pinus tabuliformis (assembly GCA_031772625.1). Classification (NCBI taxonomy): domain Eukaryota; kingdom Viridiplantae; phylum Streptophyta; class Pinopsida; order Pinales; family Pinaceae; genus Pinus; species Pinus tabuliformis. Next base: position 915,577,704 of record CM062816.1, read on the forward strand.
AACAAATCTTCATTTACTCCAATGTTACATTGTGCCTCAATATAGTGAGCAGATTCAAGTGCTTTACCTTTGTCTATATCATCAGTTTTACCTTTCTGTTGGTTTCTTTTCTGCTCAATTTTGTCCCATGGTAGCTTGCATGTAGAGGCATCATGTGATCCATTTCTTTTGCAGCGAATGCAATGTAAGTCTGCCTTTTCTTCTTGAGAATGTCTGCCCCCCCTGCCTCTGAAATATCTTCCTCTTCCTCTTCGTCCACCTCTTCCTCTTGTAGAATCTTGAGCAGGATGCTTTTCTTTATGAGCAAGGCACACAGTCTCTTCAGAAGATTCAGGGACTGTCTTCTTTCCAAAGGCTTTTTCTCTTTCAGCAAACTTTTTCACAAGAGAGTCAAAGGTTATATCTTTAAGATTTCCATTTGCTTGTAAAGACTCAAGATAATTGGAGTAAGTAGGATAGAGTGCCTTGAGAAAAGCAATAAGAGGGATATCCAGCTCAACCTTAGTGGATTTGATATCATGCATTATAGACTTTACTTCAGATGCAAGAGCAAGAGGATCATTATTTTTCAGTTCAAGAGTGAAGAGTTTAATCATGAGCTGAACAACTTCAAGTGCAGAATGTGAGTCATAGAGTTCTTTCAGCTTTTGTAAAGCTTCAAAGGCAGTTGAATATGATGAAATATGGCGACTCACCTCTTCATTTACAAATGTTGTGATTAATGCATAGGCTTTGTTGTTCTTGTTTTCCCAAATGACGAGCTCTTTGTCTGAGGTAGGTTGTACTGGGTCATTGTCTCCTTCTCCGACACACACTCCTTTCCACAACTCATTGAAGATGAGGGTGTGTTTTATCATCCGGGACCATTCAGGATAGTTCTCCTTGCCAGTGAGAACTATTCCTACCATAGAGATGATTGAATGCATTCTGTAAAAAAAATACTTCTACTGATAGAAAAAATACTTCTGCTGATATACAATGAAATTGTATTCAAAAGGGCAAAAAGATTTCAAATACTTTATGCACTATATTTTCTTCAAATCCCTCCAATGTTTATAAAAGGATCCTCATATAATACATCCACCATATTCCATTCTACAAACTCAGTTCATATTCCATTCAACGCATTCAAATATCTACAAACTATTCAATATATATATGTTGGTCAATATATATCATTCAATATATATGCTGGTCAATATATACCATTCTACGCATAAACCCACAGCGCACATATAAACCCACAGCGCACAACTTTAATATCATATATACGCTGGACCATTCAACAGCGTTAATACCATGTCAGCGTTTCAAATACCATATAAACAGCGTTAGTATTCCAGATTAAAAGAGCCGTGGAATAGTGAGTAAACCCACAGCGTTAATACGCATTCAACGCAGTTCAATATATACATTCAACGCAGTTAAACAGGAAAACTGGACAGCGTTAAAACCACTGGATTATTAGACAGTGCATACCATGAGACAACACATTCAAACGTCCCACTCGTATATCCTGGAATCATATGAAATGAGCAACTTGTAGAGAGAAGGAACGTTGTGTTAAAAATGGCTTGAACGTTGTGTTAAAATCCATTCAGCGCAGTTTAATGGGACAGTTCAATATACCATTCCTCAACGTTATACCATTCAGCAACGCAGATACCACAGTCGTTTTAACTGATGTGTTATTTGTTAAAAAAATTGGACAGCGTTAAAACAATACAGGTATCTCATTCGCATACCATTCAACAACGCATACAAGAGTTGGTGGCGTATCTCTGCAGTGGCACCGTCAGGTCTCAGTATGGACAGATGTGCAGTGTGGCAGAGGCATATTATTTCATAACAGAAGGGAATAAAGTAGAGGCAGAGGCAGAGGCCAGGACAGAGGAGTTACAAGGACCATAATAGCTAAAACAAGGAGCTGGCTCTGATACCATGTTAGGCCAGGCAGTAACTCCACAAAACAAACAACTGATTCATCTATTATTCCATAGGTAGGTCATTGTTATATACAATAGGAGTGATTGTTTAGTTCATCTCCCGATGACTGTTCACATTCCTAATTTATTTATTTACACAAAATTCCCCCAATCATGAAGATTAGGTGTCAACAACTTTCACTTTTCCCCACTATTTGTAGTGAGTACCCCAATTATTTTTTTTCACAAGCTTGAATGGGATAATATATGCTTGGCGTATAAGTTCATTCCTAAAATTAATCCATCCTAGTAAGTTTTACGAGTCCTAGGAAGGACAAGCTTGATCTCCTCATGGCAATAAGTCTTTCATCGTTTAACTTTTAACAAGTCTGATGGAAGAATAACTCAATGTCTTTTTCATATTTAGAGGGTTTGAAAAAGAGACAAAAAATAAAACTCCATCATGTCCCTTTTTGTAATTTTTCTCTCGAATCCGAAAAGGTAGAAAACAATATTCGGGAGAACCTCTTGACCATGTCAACCAAGGTGTAACTTTTTCGTATATAGTCAATCCCAGCGCGAAAAAAAGGTAAACGTATACTAAGATGACGTCAATTCATTTAATTTAATGAGTTCAAAAGGACAAGTACTCATAAATATTTTTATATTTAGAGATTCATAAAAGAGCTTAAAGATGACTATAGGGGGGTTCCTTTTTCATTTATTTTTAACGAGTCCGAAAAACAGATAAAACAAAAACTCATTGAATCAGTAAAAAATGATCACTGTAACCACCGAAAAGAACCTATAACTACACAAAGACAACCACACATCATTGATATCGAGGAAAATAATAAAATATAGATAAAAATGTATTTTAAAACTTATAAATAGACTAAAAGTAAAAACATTTCTACCATTTTTACTTGGAGTAAATTGGAGAGTACATTTTACCTTATTTTCCTTGACTCTTTAGGCAAGCAGTGTGGGAGATCCAGGGCATCATTTCACGAACCATCAGCTGCAAGTAAGAGCTCTTCCTTTTCTCTTTCTTTTTAGTTTACTTTCATGCCATTTCTTAGGGTTTTATCAGCCATAAGAGAATATTTCAAAATTTTAAATCAGAGGCGATCAACGCGGGTTTTCTCATCAGATCAATGTTGATCGCCCCTAAGCCTGAAAGGCTCTCGCTCTGCCAATTCGAGATTAATTAAAACAGACATGCTGGCCATAGGGTGGAAAAATTGAAGAGAAATCTTCTCTTTTGAGTGAAATTTTTGAGTTTTTTTCCCATGAAAAGGAATTTAATCATTGTTAATGGTTGTTTTGCAGGATATTTTGACAACATGGTCATTGAATGGAAGGAAAGGGGTCATGAGGTAGAAGATCACTAGGCTGCCCAAAATTTTGAATGTGTCAATGCTTTGAGGAACTACGGGCTATTCAAATTCTTTCGAACCCCAGGACTCAGAGCTCAAAATGAGCTGCTACACTATCTAATTAGTTTATGCGATGTTGATCGACAGATCTTCATCATTGGAGACCAAGAACTAGAGTTGGAAGTAGCTGATATCTACTTGATTATTAGATTGTATAGGATAAGGGAAAGAGTCCAACTCTCTAGATCCCGTGGTGGCAGTGAGAGCACCAATGCCCTAATTATAAAGCATTGCCCGGGTGTAGAGACAAGAGTGAGCAGGAAGGTGAAGATATTGACCATTGACAATATTCACTTAAGGACAATTCTACACACCATGGCCCATATAGATGGGTCACGGGCTTTGCATGAGGTCTCAAAATCAAAATTCTAGTATGCAGTGGATTTCCTTACTCCAACAGTGTTCAACTAGTGTGAGGGACTATTGTCAAACATGAAGAGGCAACTAACCAAAGGCAAGCTGGGAAACTTGAACAAGTTTGGCTTTGGTTTGATTTTGGTCAATTTCTTTCTGGAGCGCATGCCCCTATTTCAGTACCAGTGGATAGAGGTACCAGATCATGCTTCATAAGATCCGAGGTTGCTCAGATGGAGTGGGATCATGCCTCATGGAGGAGGGGGTCAACAGATTCATTTCCCTTCGCAGTTCTTCGGTTGGATGTGCCGACAACTGATCGTCGTGCATGACTATTCCTATGCAGACGCGAAATTCAAATGAGATCTAGATCTACCTCTACCACCAGGTGAACAATGGACTGATGGAGGTAAAAATTGTTTTTGGAAAATTTTCAAGTTTTATGAGTTCTTTGTCAAAGTGTATCTAAGAGTTTACTTGTGATAAATGTGTAGATGTGGGACCAAAAATGCTTCTTGGCATGTCTCCAATAGCACGGTAGGTAGCACGTCAGATAGAATATGCTCCACACGAAGAAGGAGCGGATCCTATTGTAGAGATGGAATGAAATATGGAAGTGATCAGCCAAGGGATTCCAGAATATGCGACTATAGATGATGTGCCACTGTGATACCAGACGCATACAATAGGAGTGTATGTGATATTGCGTCAGGTTTTAGGCCGAGTGATCAAAGCGGTCTCATGCTATCGAGAGCATCATGTGGGAAAATAACCTTTTCTAGCTGTGTTTTTTGCACTATTGTAGGCTTTGAAAGCCATGTGTCCCAAAACACTTATTTTTTGAGATTTTGATGAACAAACTTTGGAAGATGCGATAATATCTATCTATATATATCTATATATATATGTGTGTGTGTGTGTGTGTGTTTTATCTTCTACTTATGTGTTCATGTATCATGATGATGTGATTCGTTTTATAAGTTATGCAAATGTCTATCAAGAACACAATTTGCTAGTGCATCTATTAGTGTATTCAAATTTTGTGGAATGTGTTGATATGTGATATAATCAAAATTTCTTTCTAGTAATCGAACACATAGATACATAAGAAAAATTTATGGATTTCTTACTGAATAATGACTATTCAATTGTAACACAACGAGTTGTGAATCTAACTTAACAACTAAATTTTTAATGCCAAGAGAAACTACTTCTGACCACAGTTTAGTAACTGCATTGTACTCGGCAATATTATTAGTTGTTTGTCCCAGGAAAATACCTTGTAAATCGATCAACTCGCCATCAGGGGAAAAGAGTACCCAAGCTGTGGGAAACGAGTTTCGTGTGCTACGATAAGCACCATCAGAAAAAATAACATAATGGTTTGATGACATCTACAAACCAAGTGGAACACAAGGTAAGCAGAAGGAACATGTTTGTAAAGCAAACAATCACACTAAAAAATCAAGACTGCACACCAATGAATTCACACACTAATGTACAAAAGTAATTACATGGAATTCACGCATAATACTTTTTCAGATAAATCCCACAGCAGGGTTGTGATAATGCATTACCTTCGTATTCAACTAGATCATCAACACCTTTTTTCAAGACACGTTTAACGATATATGGCCCATGCCACATAGGTTCGAACTTCCCAACTCCCAACTTATCATTGGCTTGGTCATACAACAAGACCAAGTCACCTTCAGCGAAAATGCATGGAGAAACAGTTTGATCAAAATGAGCTTTAACTCATTTTTTCTATGCCTCAATCACCATCGTAGAAATACGACTGGTCTCATAAAGTCTCTCGAGATAAAGTAATTGTTCCTCTTCAGCTGAGGTATCGAGGAGTAGCTCGATAGCTAGTTTTAATGGAGGAATTTCAGACTCGATCGGGAGTGTCACCTCTAAACCATAAACTAGATAGAATGGAGTGAAACCAGTGGTTGTCTTAGCCAATGTCTGGTAAGCCCAAAGGGCTAAGAATAACATGAGATGCCAATCCTTTTTATGCTTCCCAATGGTTCGTTAAAGCATAGTAATCAAGACTTTGTTAATTTCTTCAACTTGACCATTGGCCTGTGGGTAGTAAGGAGTCGAACTATCATGGTGAAGACCCAACTAAGCAGTGAGCTCTGCCATCATATACTGAATAAAATGTGACCCGTGATCAGTGACAATGGGTTGAGGGATGCCTAAACACGCTACGACATGGTTAAAGAGGAACTCAACAACAGTGATATCATCGACATTATATCTAGGCATCACCTCGACCCATTTAGTAAAGTAGTCGGTGATGAAAATGATATAGCCATGCCCCCCGATCGAGCGAGCGTTACATGTCATGAAATATACGCCCCATTTATAAAATGGGCCAACAGTAATGACTGGGTGTAAGGGTGCTCGCGGGGCAATGCTGCTTGCAGTTATAAATCTGACATTCATGGAACTTTTGAATGGCCATAATACAATCTTTGAAGATAGAAGGCCAAAAATAACCAGTGCGAAGGATCTTTTGAGAAGTGGCATAGCCTGACATGTGACAGCTACATGCCCCAGAGTGGTAGTCATTCAAGACTCATTTAGCCTCTTCAAGTGTTAGACATCTCCGAATAACATAACCAACATCGACTCGGTACAACACATCACCAATAATCTGATAAGGTTGAGACTAATGTCGAATGCGACGTCAGTTGGATTGAGACAACTCGGATCGGAAATTTTGGGGATGAAGATAAACAATAATATCTCGATACCATGGGTCATGAGTGTTGATGAGGAACAAAGTTTCATCAGGAATCAGCTCAGTAAAATCAGTGGAGGTGTTTGCGAAAGGAAGGGCACTAATCAATTCGGCAAAAATGGGTGGTTTCTTTGATTTGGCGGCAGTGAACTCCAAATCAAACTCTTGCAGGATTAAAATCCATCTAGAGTATTTTCCCCCAAGCAACTGATGAGTCAGAATATAAGTCATGGGATTACAATAAGAAATCACTGTTGTCTTCCATAAAAGAACGTAATGGTGAAATATTTGAACAACATGGACAGCTTCCAAGGCAAGTTTCTCGACAGGAGCATATCGAGTTTCAGTGTCAATGAGATTTCGACTCAAATAATAAACGACATGGTCATTGCCATCGTCATCATCCTGGACCAGTACTATAGCAATGGTATTGTCAGCCGTGGCCAAGTACAGGAAATAATCACGATGATAGTTAGGGGGATGCAATAAAGGAGCATTGATGAGAATTTTCTTTAGAGCATCGAAAGAGTTTTGGGCAATTTCATCCCAAATGAATGGGATCCCCTTTTTGAGGAAGTGAGTAAATCCCTTGGCAAGCTCAGTGTAATTCAGGACAAAGTGACAAAGGAAATTAGCCTTTCCTTGCAAAACCTACAATTGGTGCAGCGATGAAGGAGGGGATAGATTTACAATAGCCTCAAATTTCAGAGGATCGATTCAGATACCTTCTTTGGACACAACAAAACCTAAGAGCCGACCAGATTCTACGCAGAAGACACATTTATGTGGATTGAGACAGATATTATAGTGTCGACAACGTAAAAATATTGCTCGAAGGTGGTCTGGATGGTCATGACGCTTAGTAGAATGAGATGGTAAGTTGTCTAGATAAGGTTGAACAATGTGTTTAATATCATGAAAGGCATATGACATTGCTCTTTGAAAGGTATCACCAACATTTTTAAGACTGAAAGGGAGCTTCTTATAAGAAAAAGTCCCCCATGGACAGATGAAAGTTGTCTTGTGTTGATTAGTGGGTAATATGTTAATCTGGTTGTAACTAGAAAAACCATCCATAAAAGAGAAGATCTCACTCCCAGTGCACTCATCAATTATTTGATCAATAAAGGGAGTAGGATAGTTATCTTTAGGGCATGCACAATTGACATCACAGTAATCAACAAAAACTCAAATTGTTCCCTAATTTTTAGTAACAAGTATGATTTTAGAGACCCAACTTGTCAATGGGATAGGGTAAATAAAACTAGCCTTTAGAATTTTTTTAACTTCTCCCTTAATAGTAGGCACCTTCCTGGGATGCACGGGATGGAGCCGTTGGTGAATGGGCTAAGTTGCATCGGGATACATGGGTAATTCATGCACCACAATAGTTGGATCAATACTAGGAATTTCCTCATATTACCAAGTGAATACATCATGAAATTATTTGAAAAGGTCATTGTAAACTATCATCTCATCAAGAGAATAGGAAACCGCAATGTGAATGTTCTCAACAATTCCAGCTTTAATCGAAATGTTGATTGGGATGGTTACAGTAATATTTCCCATATTACCTTCGAACAAAACTTTATGCACCGGAACACATGTTTTAAGTGGGTGTGTTGGGTTATGAGAAACAAAAGCTTCTATACACAAAGGAATCTCACTTAGACTTGGAAGAAATGAGGAACGATGATGGACATCATTCCAAGGAGTTTAATAGAGAGAAATAACCTCAACAATACTTTCGTTGGTGGGGAATATCTTGTTCAAGGGATCCGGAGAATCCCAAGAACCAAGCCAAGGAGATTGTGAATAGGTGTCTAGGTACATACTAAGAACAACATGACTTTTTGAAGTCACCGCCGAAGCTGAGACAATTTCATGATAAGCTTGTTCTAAAGAGCTTATAGGCATAGTGACACCAAATGAATCAACCTGATCCAGAGAAGGAGTGATCAACAGGTCAGCAGAGACAGAGATCATGTTGATCGAGGCGAAATGCAGAGGTGGGAGAGAAAAAGTTCTCACTAAGGAAGAGTCTTTGAAAGGACCAGCCCCCATGCTCTCATATGGAATATCAGTATTTCCCACATATAGGACGTTGCCATTTGAGGCACCGGAAGAAAAAAAGGACAATTGATCAACAGTGAAATTTTTTCCTTCATGAGGAAAATGGAGCAACCGGAACAAAGAGAAAACCACACAAAACATGGCGTGGGTTCAATTTCTCCCAAGTAGAAGGTTGTAATTCATATTTGCATCTACAACTTCCACTTATAGCTCAACAATCTTCCCTTCCAAAGTGATGGGAAAACTTGTGAGAATACCATAAGGACAGGAGCCTCTACCATTAAAGGCCTCCAAGGTGTTCAGAGACTAGTTAAGAGGTGGAGAGCCAATAGCTTTCCAACATGAAAAAGACATGATGCAAGTGGAAGCACCTTCATCAACGAATGTCTAATGGATTGTGTTTCCTTTTATAGTGACTTGAATCAAAAATACAATCTGATGTGGAAGATGAGGAACTTGGTTTTCTAGATCAAAGGTAATCAAGTTCGAATCAATAGGATCAATGCCTCCTAGAGAAGACAATAATGGTTTCCGTTGCATTGGACATGTTTGGAGAACTTCCAAAGAAGACATCATCGAAGGTGCTTGAGCTAAATCTTCAACAATACTATAATGTTGAGCAGCTCTAGCATTCGGATTACAGGATGACTTCCAAAGCACACCTTTGGGAGATGGTCAGATAATGGATTCATTATTAGGTCTCTCAATATGGAGAGGACCAGAACTGGGTGGAGTGGAAGTAGAAGGTATATTTGTGGATTCGTTTTCCATCGTCTACTTTTGAAGGGTTTGATAATCTTTCGAGGGAGTAGTGACATAGATAGGAAATGAACCCATCATCATGTAAACCTGAGAACTAGATGAGGTAGAGGATTATGGTTGGTCTACCAACTGAGTCTACTGGGGTGGGAATGCCTCTTTGAAAACAGCCAGGGTCTTTTTCAATAAACGACTAACTTCAGCATGTCGGGGACAATCCTTGGTATAATGATCTTCCTCACAAATCAGGCTAGGATATTTAGGCTTTCATTTGGAGGCATAATCAGAAGATGACTTAGGAGGATCCTATTTCGGGGTATCATATTTTTCTTTACCTATACCTTTCTTCTTACCTTTCAAGGATTTATCTGTCATGGTATATTGAACAACATTGACCTTGGATGTTTTACTAAGATTCGATGGGTTTTTTGAAGAATGACTAGAACCAATATTCGAAACAAATTTTTTCTTCAAAGAAGCTTTGGTGGAAATTTGGGATATTGATCTAATTATACCATCAATAGGTGGTACATCAGGAGACTTCAAAGATGCCAGATACGAAGATGGTCCTGGAGCATCAGGCAACATTTCATATAACGTGTCAAATTGGGAATAGACCAAATCCAAATACTGGGCATGAGCAATAGCCTTGTCCTTGGTAACACAACCACCCATTGAAATATCTTTAGCGATTTTTTTTTATGAATGTCTTGGTGAACCATTCAGTTAACAATTCATCAGGGATTTCAAATTAGATGAGGTGACTCTAATGTCTCCATTCATGGATGTGAACAGAGATATGAGTCATGATATCCTAATTCAGAGATTTGTGAAAATGAGTACCAGTTTCATAATGAACCAGAAACTCGAAGCGAGTGAGGAAGGCCATAACCAGAGAGTTGAAGTATGTGTAGGTAGCTCAAGGAAACTCGATGTACCAATTTGCAGCAACACCTGTCAAGGTTCACTGAAAGAGGCAGAGATGAACATAATCGTCAACGTAGGAATTAGAAGAACACCATAAGTGATATGTCATCACGTGGGCCTCAGGATCCTCTTTATATTTTCCTTCAAATTTAGGGAAATCGCATGGAATTTTAGTGGGAACTAGAGGCAAATAAGGCGAATGAAGGATTTGATCATTAGTAAGCCTTGAGACATCGGGTAGTTCCAACATCGCTAAAAATGGAAATTGTGCGTGAAAAGGCATATAAGGCCTTTGATAAGGCCCAGTCTATGGATTCCAACCTTGTTGGTAAGGATTCTACCCCCAAAGTGGAGGATTCTTACTATAAGGGGCTCGATTTTTCCCCCACTAAGGGGTACCTTGACCATAAGCTGGATTTTGTCTATTGTAGGGTTGATATTGACCTACCATAGGCCATTGGTGACCATAAGGAGGATAAACATTATGTGTGGCATATGGATTATGAGGTTGTTGCACCTTCTGACCATGGTAAGAAAGTTGTTGGCCCTGATGGTACAAGGTTTTACCTTGTGTCTGCAAGGTTTGGCCTTGTTGATATACAGGTTGAGCTTTCTGCTGCAAGGGTTGACCTTTTTGCTGCAAGGGTTGACCTTGCTACTGCAAAGGTTTTCCTTGCGGATTCTAGGGTTGGTTGGGTTGTTGAACAAACTATGTTTTCTGTTGCAAAGGTCATTTAAACTACTGCAAAAGTTGTCCCTGCTGCTACAAAGGTTTCCCTTGTTGTTGTAAAGGTTTCCCTTGTTGCAGTAATAGTTGTTGGACAGTTCCTTGAGGGATTCCTTGTGGGTATTGGTAAGTTCCAAATGGGATTTGACCATATGCACTAGGAATAGAATTTTGACCAGGTTGAACATGAGGACTTGCTTGTGGAATATAAGGTGTATTTTGCAGTGCTTGTGAATCATATGGAACATAAGACTGTTGGAGAGGTATCTGGTCCATGTAAGGTTGTTGACACTGGATATTACCTTCCCCGGATGTACCAACGAGATTAGGAATGCCACTAGGATTGGTTGATTCACTCCAACCATGTGAGGTTGTGATCCAGTCACATGGGGTCCACCATACATGAGAAGAAAGTTGGAATTCCCTCCCCCGGGCTGTGAATGAGGCGGTGGTAAATTTTGTCCATTTGATAGAGGGACTGAAGAACTTACAGATTCACGAACTGAAATATTCAGTTTCACCAGAATGGAAGGCTGAAACGATGGTAATAGTTGTGACAGAATCATTAGTTGAATCGAAAATGAAGTGACGAAAGTTTGCACAAGTATCTGAGATGTCACATTAGGAATAAACAAACCAGAAGTAGGGATATCATTTGATGACCAAATTAGGTTTTGGTACAATGAAGAAGAACTGGGAGTTCCTAAAATTAATTGAGGCAAGGTTTTATAACCATGTGGAAGCATAGGCCCACTATTTTCAGGAGGCGGTTGATATGGAACTCTTCCTACATAAGAAAATCCTTCTGAAGGAAATTCATATTCAGAATCATTATCAACATTAGGAGTGTGAGTAGTGGAGACTTTCGGAGGACCTCGAGGAGAGGTTGGAATCTCACCTTCTGAGGCTATAGATGGAAACAACTGGCGAGGAGGAATCCAAGACAAACAAGGAGATAACTCCAAAGGAACACCCGGTTGATCGTATGGACTATAAGGGCATTGAGGAGATGTCAAAAATGGATCAAGTATTGGATTCTAAGGGTATAAAACAAACCTCTATGGACTCCCAGGGGTTTCTCGATCAGACTCCTGAGATGAAGATGAATGGCGAGGTGGAGGAAAAGAAGCAAGGGGTTGGATGCTTCGAACAATTCCAAGTTCAAAGTCTTGAGCTTCAAGTGACTACAGAAGTTCAGGATGAACTCCTTGTGAAGACCCTTCAGTATCAGACAACGAAGGGGAACTGTGAGGTGAAAAAAATGGTTTAACCACAATGACTTTCTCTCAACAGCAGAAGGAGAAGAGATGATTTGTTGAGAGTTGATTAAAATTAAAATTTATATGAAATTCACTTAATGTGAGGCCAATAATCAACTGCATGGGTTCGACATGTTACCATTGGCAGTTAATTTTATGACACGAAACAACAAATAAATCAAAATGGGTAATGTTAGGTAAGAGAGTTTACCAAGTATCTGTGAAACGTTATATACACCTTAGCTAAATCCAAGGACTTGACATACGATGGTCAATCTCCCTGAATTTTATGTTCGATGTATCATGTTTACAAGGCAGTTGAATCGGTTACCTGTGGCTAAAATATAACAACCTAGTGGGTTATCCCAATATACACTCAATGGTACAGGGAGCACAAGTTCGTGTCAGCATTGTCTAATGCATAATCGTTCGATGAGAGCGTCCCTATATACTTGCCATACTGAAGTGCCTCCTATATACCCGAAAGTACTGGAGAACCTTCTATATACTTCCGTACTAGGACAGGATTTCACCCTAGGGATACAATGCAGACAGTTAATGATAGTTGCTGTATTTAAAGATGTCGAAGTACATCTCTAGCCTATACCTCTAGATATTTTTGTTAGGTTACAAATTCTCCTTAGGTTAATTGAGGTAAATTTTAAGTTTATCTTCAATTAAGTTTCAGTTTGATGGCTCAACAATGTCACCTGTACCTATGATGCAACTAAATGATAAAAATGAAATATTTTCATTCGATGAAGGCTAAACTAATGAAGGAAGAGAAAAAACCAAATAATTCATCAATCAAGAAAAATGCATTAAAACACAACTCTTTATCTTTCCAATGAAAAAAATGCAAAAATGAGATCTAATCTTTCACTTTAACAAACAAATGCAATACCGAAATGCAATCCTAAGAGAAACAAAAATCACTTTTATTTCACTAAGATGCACTAATTTGATCTTTTTCTTTTCACTTTGATTCAACAATGCAAACTAATACAATGGGAAAAGGATAAAATACAATCCAAAACAACTAAAATGAAAATTTCATTCACTTATGGTTTCGAATGCAAGTTGTTTCAATAATACTTAAATGGGGAAATTGTTCACTTTTATTTTTGAAAAAAATAAATCAAACAAGCATTCACTTAGATTCCTTCTAAAGCATGCAACTGTAATCTATGCTTCACAATGGAGAAAAAGAAATCTTCAAAGCATCAAAATGACTCAATACTAATGAAAATTTCTTCACAATCACGAACTGGAAGCAACTTGAGCATAATGTCTTGATGGAAATAAGAATCCTGAGTGGAAACAATCAATCTCAAAGAGGCAGACCAAACAATGAGTGAAAGGTGACCAGGATACCTTACAAACCCTAGAAAGCACTCAATCTTCAAAAAACACTTCAGCAAAGCCAAGAGACATATTGCAATCATACAAGGATGTCAATCAAAACAAATACACTGTAGTTACACCAGAAAGTCACTGACAGAGATCAAAAACACTGAAAACAAGAAGAAACCCTACTTTTCTTCTATCCTCTAGGATCAGCACGTCTGTTAAAGGAAGAAAGGTGATGCAAATCAGATCAGCACAATTGTAAATTTAAAATCTGCATTGACAGTGCTTCTGTGAGAGTAGAAAATGAGTTGGGCAAGAAAACTAAGGAAAAAATAAAAATTCTTCAAGATCAGAGCAGGATAAACATTATCAGGAAATGACCAGTGACTGCAAATAGCCATAGTGATAGATACAAGCTAAGAAATTGACGGTTACTCAAACTCATAAGATGATCTAATTGAAAGAATGGATGGAAAGGGTTATAGCTTCCGCAGTGGAGTCACCATTTTGTTGTCTGGGAAAATCCTCTTTGCGGAAAGAGACAATCCCTCTAGACGAATGAGTGGACTAGCAACCTATGTAACAGTCTACAAGAACACTTTCCTAAATTGCAATCGAAATGAGAGAAGAGGAAGATGGCCTACCTCGTTCTGATTCTATAATGTACTCCTTTGTTGAAGACCTCGAATTGCTTGCACCTCAAGATCAGCTCTACTGCTCATACTATTTGAATACCTGCACAAGATATCAAAGACACAATAAAGCATACAAGTACAACAATCATAATCAAAAGTAATCCACTTAACAGATCAAGGAGCATTAAGATAAATGATGCATTAATACAAACATTTATGGGAAGTGAACCAAAAATTGTATATATTAATGAAATAAAGGAGGAAGCATACAAACCTAGCCTTGATGTCAATAAGCTCTCCTTGAGTGAATGTCCAATTCCAAGCTCAAGATCTCCAAGAATTCCTTCTCCAAGCCAAATGAGTAGCATGTAGGCACTATCTCAGCACAAGGGTGAAAATAACAAAAGACCAACCACTTGGGAATGAAAGAGGACAAATATATATAGGCGGGGAAATGGTGTTAGGATCTCTCCAAATATAGGAGAAGGCCCTCATCTCAAGGACGTAACTCATAGGGATAATATCAAAGGGAAATATTGGGATAATTCGACCACATCCACATCGAACAACTTCCAACTCGTCATTCTGGAAGCCTCTAGATCATGAATATTCTTGTCCTGTTTGGAAAAAATTTCTTTTTAGGGATTAGTGCCAGTATCCAAATAAAAATCACGATGGCAACATGATGCCAGTATGGCGCAACTTGTCACCAGCACTAGTTGTCAGTGTCAGGGTCGCGCTAGTCCTGAAATTAGGGTTTTAGAGCTTACTTCTTCACAGAAGGCTCAGGGAATGTTTCCATTAGTGTTTCAGGGAGGATCTGAATTGTATATCAGGATGGGTACACTGTATGATTGCCAAGTTTTAGGAACTTTGTGTTATGACACAAGGAAGTGCAGGAGGTGTGAAATACTGTGTAACATGTCCACCATAAAAAATGGTCCACATACCTACCACAATTCCATTTTAACATCAAATACAAGAAGGGTAGCACCAATCATATCGTGTATTGCCACAGTCATATGCTAGTTTTGGTCCTAACTAGAGTTCTTAACATTCATGACATGATACCTCTCGATGGACATAGTTATACAACAATGATTCTCACTTCAATTCCATATACTAGATGTTGATGGAAGGAAAGAAAGTTGCATACTTCCACCTCCAAGATGCACTCTTATGCTACCAAGCCTACCTTTTTGTTGCTCCAAGCAAGCATGCCAAGTTGATTTCGGAGGCACATTATAGTTGGGTGGTAGGAAACATTGGTGTGAGAAGACAATAGCAGTACTTCAATAGTATTATTGGCTAGAGCTTCAACAATATGTCTAACAGTATATAAGATCATTAACTACATATGCATTGTTAATCCAAACATTAAGAAGTAGGGTTTATACACTCCTTTACATACCCCAGATAAGCACTAGGAGTCAATATCCATGGATTACATGTTAAGTTTTCCATCCACCAAACATGGTAATTATTTTGTGTTTATGGTCATCGACCATTTCTCTAAGATGGCCATTCTAGAACCCTGCAAGAAGAGTATCATAGTTGAAGCCACTACTAAAATCTTCTTTGAGAATGTTTGGTTTCATTTTGGGCTACCTTAGACAATTTGTTTTAGATAGGGATATCATGTCCCTCAGAACCTTTTGGCCTAGTTTATTGTTTCCCATGGATACCAAGTTGACGTAATTGATTTCCTTTCATCCCCAAGCAGATCAACATAAAAAAGCGGTCAACAGGATGATTTTGCATATCTTGTGCATATACAACTCCAAGAACCCATGTACATGGGACAAATACCTTCCATATGTTCAACATAGTTATAGAAAAAACATCCATAGCTCTATTGGCCATAATGCTTTTCAAGTGTATTGAAGGTTCCAACCATTAGCCCTAATTGATGTAGTTATGCCCATTCCATTTACACTGATAAGGTCCTCTGATGCTCAAGTTGAGGCAGGAAAAGTAGTCAATTTTTTTGAGCGAATCCAACATCTCCAACAATAGGTCCATGATATATTGAAGAAAAACAATGTCAAGTACAAGCATCAACATGACCAACACAAGGTTCCACATATGTTTCAAGTTTCTAATAATGTGTGTTTACACTTATAGAAAGAGCACCTCACAGGCCCCATTCATAAGCTTAGACCACTATGAAATGGGCCTTACATAATCACAAACATAGTGGGTGATAGTTATTTTGAATTGATTACTCCCCCATTCCTTGGTTTTACAACCAATGTTTAATGTGGAGTTGTTGAAAACATATTTACCACCTTTGTTGGACACTCCAAAGGTAGCTGAGAAATTGACCCCCATAGAACTCATTATTGACTGTGTTGGGTGTGGAGCCTGATTATCTTCTTTATTTAGAGGTATCGTCACATTGGACCCAATTCATAATGTGGCAACAAAGCTGCCCATAAAATGTATGCTGCAAGGGGGGTCTAAGGGGGGTGGGCTACGATCTTTGGGAGCACCCCCCTAGCGGGGGATCGAGGGCAGCGCACCTGAAGCTAAAAATAGATGTAAAATCTCCTTGTAAAATGTTGTAATTTCGTAATCAATCTGGGTCGTTCATTAGGTGGAGATCTGATGGTAGAAGTTATGTTTAATTTAGGGTTTTTTCCATGGAAGGCAACCCCTTGCTATATATGAGGGAATTGTAGTGCGTCTATGTAGATATGTATTCTGAGTGAGAAAGAGAGAGGAGATTTTATGAGAGCGAAGAGTGTATTACAATGGATCTGTTGTAGGTTGTATCTCTTCAGTTTGCTAGATAATAGATAGGAAGGACTGACTGTTTCTCCATGGATGTAGCCCAAATTGGGTGAACCATGTATATCTATGTCTCTCTTTCTTAATGTGTTTTTTGTGTTTATATTTCTCCAATATATTTTATGTGTTTAATTTTTCTGTAATATATAATCTTCTAACAACTGGTATCAGAGTCGAAGTTCTATTTGGCTTATAAACTCGTAGGAGAGAAGGGTTCTTAGTTCGAGTGGGAGAAATGGCAGAAGATGGTAGATTTAGGGTCGAAAAATTTAACAGCCAAAACTACCAGCTATGGAAGATGCATATGGAAGACTATCTATATCAGAAAGATTTGTAGCTACCATTGAGTGGAAAGACAAAGAAGTTGATGAGTATGACAGACACAGAATGGGATATTCTCGACAGAAAGGCACTTGGAACAATTTAGTTGTCCCTAGTGGCGTCGACAGCCTTTAATATTTAAAAGAAATTACAACAGAGGGTTTAATGTCGACATTGGCCAAATTATATAAAAAACCCTCAGCCTCAAATTAGGTATTTATTATGAAGCATTTATTTAATATGTGTATTTCAGAAGGTGGATCTGTTGCTAATCATTTAAATGAATTTAATATAGTTACTCGTCAATTAAGTTCTATATGGGTAACTTTTGATGATGAAGTTAGGGCTCTATTATTTCTATGCTCATTACCAAAAAGTTGGAATGGTTTAGTTATGGCCATTAATAACTATGTCTCTGGATCTAGTACTTTAAAGTTTGTTGATGTTGTCGGTGCAATCCTTAGCGAGGAAATGTGATGGAAAAGCTCCGGTGAGACATCAGGTAATGCTTTGACTACAGAGACTAGGGGAAGAAAAATGGAAAGAGGAACGAGTCCAGGATATTGCAGTAAGTCAAGGAAAGGAAGATCCAAGTCCAGATCGGGGATAGTGTGCTATAAATGTGGGAAGAAAGGACAATTGAAGAAACACTGCAAGTCTCGGAAGGGAAAAGAAGGAGACGCACAACAAGAAAACAACCATGAAGTGAATGTGACAGGTGATGTGTTGCAAGATTCTTTGATTCTTTCATTAGAAAATATTATTGATGCCTGGGTGGTAGATTCAGGGGCCTCATTCCATGCAACACCTGAGAGGAAACATTTTCATGATTATTTTCAAGGAGATTTTGGACATGTTTGATTGGATGATGATAAACCCTGTAAAATCATTGGAATGGGTATAGTTTTCATAAAACAACAGAATGAAAATCAATCGCTCTTGAAGGAGGTAAGGCATGTTCCAGATCTGAAGAAAAATCAGATTTCAACAGGGCAATTGGGAGGTGAAGGTTGTGTAACAACTTTTACAGATTAAACCTGGAAGGTCACTAAAGGATCCCTGGTAATAGTAAAAGGAGAAAAAGTTGGTACATTGTATTTATGAAATGGTATTTCTAATTCTGTTAATGCTTTAACCTCTACAGGAGAAGACACAGAATTGTGGCATCATAGGCTCGGGCACATGAGTGAGAAGGGGATGCAGATTCTTCACTCAAGAAATTTGTTGCCAAGTTTGAAGCATGTTGATTTAAAATTATGTGAGAATTGTGTTTATGGAAAACAAAAGAGAGTCAGATTCCTCAGAGTTGGGAAAGAAAATAAGAGTGAAAAATTAGAGCTTGTGCATACAGATGTATGGGGACCTACTCAGGCATCATCTCTCGGTGGCTCTTGTTATTATGTTACTTTTATTGATGATGCAACTGGAAAAAACTAGGTTTATTGTATTCGAAATAAATATGATGTATTTGATACTTTCAAGAAATGGAAAGCTTTGGTTGAAAATGAGACAGGAAAAAGTTGAAGTTATTCAGATTAGACAATGGAGGTGAAAATTGCAGCAAAGAGTTTGATAGGTATTGTTAAAAGAATGGAATTTGCAAAGAGAAGACTGTTCCAGGAACACCACAAGAAAATGGTGTGTTGGAAAGGATGAACAGGACAATCATGGAGCGTGCAAGGTGCATGAGATTGCATGTAGGATTGTCTTTACAATTTTGGGAAGATGTTGTAGATAATTGTTTATCTAATAAATAGAGGGCCTTCAAGTTGCTTAGATGGTGGTATTTCAGAGGAGGCATGGATAGGTAAAAAGGTAAACTACTCATTTTTAAAGACTTTTGGTTGTGAAGCCTTTGTCCACATTAATAAAGAAAATAGAACAAAGCTTCAGGCAAAATCAAGAAATGTACCTTTATTGGATATGGTGTTAATAATTTTTGTTATTGCTTTTATGATTATGAAAAACACAAAATAATTAGGAGCAGAGATGTCATATTCAATGAAAATTTTTTGTATAAGGATTAGATGCACGGAAAAAAACAAGAAAAATAAAACAGAGAATACACGGTGATTGATGAGATGACAGAAAAAGTGAAGGTGCCTGAAAATCATAATGATAAATAGCTAGAACAACAATAGGAACCATAACAATAGCAAGCACCTCAAACACTTGAAAGTTGTGTTAGAATATCTACCAGGATAAGTAGACCCCCTGAACAATACTCTCCTTCATTATATTATGTATTGTTGACCGATTCTAGTGAACCAGAATGTTATGAAGAAGTAGTGCAGGTAGAAACCAGGAAGAAGTGGGAGCAAACCATGAAAGAAGGGATGGACTCCTTAGAACATAACTAGACTTGGGACTTAGTCAGGTTTCCTACAGGTAAAACAACATTACAGAATAATGGGTTTACATGTTGAAGGAAGAAGATGGAGGTAGAAAAAGGTATAAAGCTAGACTTGTGGTGAAGGGGTTTGCATACAAAAAGGGTATAGACTTTGATGAGATATTTTTTCCTATTGTTAAAATGAATTCAATTAGAACTATTTTAATTCTAGTAGCAACTGAAGATTTGCATCTTGAGCAGTTAGATGTAAAGACAACCTTTCTCCATGGGGATTTGGAGGAAGAGATATATATGCAGCAACCACAAGGATATGAGGTAAAAGGGAAGGAGAAACTAGTGTGTAGGTTGAAGAAGAGCTTGTATGGCTTAAAACAGGCTCCAAGGCAGTGGTATCTAAAATTTGACAGGTTTATGTATGAACAAGGTTATACTAGATGTCACTCTGATCATTGTGTTTATCTCAAAAGGCAAAATTATGGCAGCTATATTATATTGTTATTGTATGTAGATGACATGCTTGTTGCAGGTTCTAACATGCAGGAAATAAATGTGCTCAAAAGAAAATTGGCAAACTCATTTGCAATGAAGGATTTGGGTGCTGCAAAACAAATCCTTGGTATGAGAATAACTAGAGACAAGAAGAATCGAAAATTAACATTGTCTCAGAGTGAGTACATAGAAAAGGTGTTGAAAAGATTTAATATGCAGAATGAAAAACCAGTTAGTATACCTTTGGCTATCCATTTCAAACTAAGGAAAGTTGTCCCAAGACTTAGGAAGAAATGGATTAAATGTCTAAAGTTCTATATGCAACAACAGTTGGAAGCTTAATGTATGCAATGGCCTACACAAGGCCTGATATTGCACATGTAGTGGGAGTTGTAAGCAGGTACATGAACAATCTAGGAAAATAACATTGGATGGTGGTGAAGTGGATTCTCAGGTATTTGAGAGGTACCACAAATCAATTATTATGCTTTGGTGGTTCAAGCATTTCTCTACAGGGATATGTTGACGCAGATATGGTGGGTGATAGAGATAACAGGAGGAGCACCATATGGTATTTGTTTACTATAGGTGGAACAACTGTCAATTGGATCTCAAAAATGCAAAGTGTTGTTACACTCTCAACGACGGAAGCAGAGTATGTTGCTGCTACAAAGGCTAGTAAAGAAATGATTTGGTTACAAAGGTTTCTCGATGAATTGGGTAAGAAGCAGGAGTTGGGTAGGTTATACAGTGATAGCCAGAGTGCCATACATCTTGCAAAGGACTCCGCGTTTCATTCCAAGACTAAACATATAAAGCTCAAGTACCATTTCATACGGTAAACATTGGAAGATGGATAGTTGAAGCTGGAAAAGATACACACTAGCTAGAATCCTACAGATATGTTAAAAAAAGTTGTAACTAGGGAGAAACTGAGATTCTGCTAAGTTTCAATTGGTCTTCAAGTATGATGAAGAAGATGAGAAACAACCAGGTCCAAAGTGGAATCATTGTCCAGTAAATGAAGCCGCGATGAAGTTGCTATAATCAGTCTCCAAGTGGGAGATTGTTGGGTGTGGAGCCCGATTATCCTCTTTATTTAGTGTTATCGCCACATTGGACCCCATTTCGTAATGTGGCGGAAACGCTGCCCATAAAATGTACGCTGCAAGGGGGGTCCAAGGGGTGGTGGATGTGATTTTTGGGAGCCACCCCCCCGAAGCTAAAAATAGATGCAAAATTGCCTTGTAAAATGTTGTAATTTCATAGTCAATCTGGGCCATTCATTAGGCATATATCTGGCAGTAGAAGTTATATTTAGTTTATGGTTTTTTTCCCTAGAAGGCAAACCCTTGCTATATATGAGGGAATTGTATTTTGTCTATGTACATCTGTATTCTGAGTGAGAAAGAGAGAGGAGATTGTGTGAGAGCGAAGAGAGTATTATAGCAGATTTGTTATAGGTTGTATCTCTTCAGTTTGGTGGATAATAGAAAAGGAAGGACTGGATGTTTCTCCGTGGATGTAGCCCAAATTGGGTGAACCATATATATTTGTGTCTCTCTTGTTTTATGTGTTTTCTGCATTTATATTTCTGCAATATATTTTATGTGTTCCATTTCTCTGTAATATATAATTTTCTAAAATACTGCATTGAATAAGCTATAGTGGATCAAAATATGGACACCAAGATAAAGGATACTTGCTAACAACATATATAACTATGCTACGTTGGGAAGGTAGGGAATCTTCTTAACCAAGGAAACTGGTGCACCAGGAGCCAAATTCAGCAGCAATTTCTCCATCTGATGGTGGCACTCAATGCAAGGGATCCAATTGATTCCTAATGGAGAGTGGGGGGTGGGGTGATTTATCTAGAATGATATCGATGGCCTTCCACCTACTCCATTTCTCAAATCACAATTCTTCATCTAAGTATTTTCTCAAGTCCTAAACATTTGAGGTTGTTTTGAGGCCCTAAATGACATTTTTTTAGATGTGGTGGGTGTTTAATTGATAGTCATAGGCTCAAGCCTAAGAACTAATTATAATGTTTAATGCTTGGATAGATCATTCCAACGAGATATTGACTACACCAAATGGACATTGTATGGAAAATGTACAACCCTAGGAAGTTCATGTACCAACTAACCTCAGTCGGGCCCAGAAACATTTTGGAATTTCAACTACTAGGGTTAGGTTTTTGGACCTCTAGGGTTCTTTATTTATGTTCAAAGACCATTCTCTCTAAATTTTGTAAAATCCTTTACAAATTTATGTATCCACCGTCTCTTTATGTTCAAAGATATCTACCAAAATTCTAGTTAGTTTGTGTTCTATAGTATTATGTATTTCATTCATAAATAGAATTTGGGTTTTCACCACATTATTGTAATATCTGTTATATTTCTTTGTTTTCATTCCATTTATTTTCCTAGATTTCATTGCATTCTTTATATGACCCAAATCAATTGATTTATGAGACATTGATTTCCTCTCAATTATTGTGCAAAACTTATCCTTAAGGTCACCAATATGAAACCTCTCTTATTTTTGGAGCCTGCCTTATCCATAATCTCATCCACTCACCTACCAACCTTATGCGTTGACTTTTAGTATTATTTTTGGAGTTTTCATTGGTATTTATCACATGAAAGAGTTATCATATTAGTTCTAATTGATTTTTAACTCCACTTACTTTTTGTTAATCATATCATTATATATTTTTCTAATTTAGGGTCTCCCACTCCATTTTTTGCTTGCTAGCTATTCTAGGAATAATACCTAGTTAATTGAGTGCATGAAGAAAGGAATCCTAACCTAGTTCAAATTGATTTTCTCTCCCGAATAAATTATTTATTGTATTCATGTTAAAAAATAATATGATATCAGAGTTTCATGAATAACTCAAATTTTCTCTTTGGTTACATATTCAATTTTCTTAGTTGTTTTACTCTATCATGTCTCTTGTTTATGTAGTAGCTAATCTAGTGTTTTTTCACACTTAAATCTTGTGCTCGTACTTAAAATCCAAAATTGTATCAAAGCATAAGTGATTTTGTGATGAATACTGCTATTTTATGGTAGATTTTACAAGACTTGTACATCCCAAAGAGAAAAATCCAACTTATTAGGGTCCTCCTTTTAATTATTTTGACCTGAAAATAAATATCCAACTACTGTTGCATAGAAAGGGACTTTATAGGGTCGCTGAGGAGTGAAATTGAGCCTCCATTAGCCAATGAGAAATCAAATACTTCAATGAAATGGAATAAGATTATGGAATTTTTTTTTTTTTTATTACCCCTTATTTGTTTTCATAAATAGGGTAAATAAATTTTATAGAAAGCAATTAACGTAGTTCCTCTTTGACTATGTGCTACAAAACAAGATTTATTTGTCGTTGAGGATAGAAAATGGGTCTAGAATATTCCTTGATATAAATGTGTTGAGTGCGCAAATCAGCATGGATGCCCTTCATGTAAATGCAATCCTAGCAGAAAGCATCATTATTCTTTTCTAAAACATTAATTGGTTATTCCTTCTAATGTTCATTTAACCCGTGATTTATTTTCAAAAATTTCATGGGTTTCATTTCCATAGTTTCTGAAGTTAGCACATGTTCTTCCTTGAAAGGGGATTCATGCTATAAGGGTCAAATATTTTAGTGAAATTGCATGTATTGGATGAGGAGGAAAGAGCTATAAAATCACCAATATCTTCATCCTTAGTTCTATCCCTAACATAAATATATTGATCAACTATGAGCACTTGAAAAGCAACTACCTCTTCAATACATTCCTCTCCATCTACCCAAGATGGATTTTTTGGATCAATGCATGATTTAACTAGAGGTATAAGGTGAGATTCTTAGTGGTGGTTTTGTTGGATATTGTCATATTTTCAGACTTGCAATTGATATATTTCTCTATAGTTTCCAACCATGGTTTTCCTATGGTCAAAGAATAAGACCCCAAGGAATAATTGGTATGCCATGAAAATTGATACATATTTGAATATACATTCGAGTTTGGTAGTGGATCTATTAGTGAATTGCAACAATGCAAGGGTTTTTCTAAGGCTTGAAAGTCCATGGGATTCCATTATTTCACGAGTTATCACATTTATAGTAGCTCCAAAATCAATCAATGTGTTTAGGATGATTGTATGTTTCATATACACTTTTACAACAAGGATTCCATAATTGAGGATTTAGTAGAGAGGACCCCCCCCAAATAATATCTATTGATTTTTAGCCAACATGTATTGTTTGAGGATATTTCCTTTTCCTATTGGATCTCCTCAAGCATAATTATCAAATCGCTTTGAAAAATATAGGGACATATTTAATATATTGGAATAGTGATATATAGAAACACACATTCTGAAGTTCTCCAAAGAAGTCAAATTCACGATAAGTAATAGGATTTTGTAGGTACAATCTATTACGTTAATGAAGAACTCGAGGTTTTAGGTATGATTTGTTCAAATTATAGGACTTTTTGAAATTTATCCTATCCCATTTCTTCATTTGGAGCCTCCTAATTAATATCTTATCTTTGTACTAAAAAGATTTTCTTTATTAAGAGTATTTCTTGACATAATATGGATATTATAACATTCTGGGGAGGAAATAGAGTAAGTAGGGTAAGTCACAAGCTCAACATGTGGTAGTGTTGAAATTTGATGACTAAAAAGTTTCCTGCAATCCCAACCCTCTTTTAATTTCACCTTATCACTCCCATTCAGTTAAATTCCCTTTCCCATAAACATACATTCAACATATAGATTTCCGGAAATGAAACTTTCAAATTAAAACACCTGGGACTGTCAACACATGCTGAAAATAAATATGGACATAAACAAACCAGCAACACACATAAAAATACACACAGATTTTTGGTCAACTTAGACAAGGAAAAACCCCTTCAATCTTCTCTGGGGAAAACCTGTTAGATAGCTCTTCAAATTTATTTATCTTTCAAGTTCAGGAAAAAATACATTTGCAAAAAAGAAAAAAAAGAAAAATACAACTTATCTCTTCATCCCAAAACTTCTTGAAAATTGTGCCCACTTTTCCTCAATTTCCATGCCCACTTGAAGCTGAAAATATGTATTGTACAGATACATACTGTACTGTATGGATTTCGTATCGACTGTACGGATTTTTCAAAAAAAATCTCAAAAAATTCTCTCAAACGACATGCAGCTCAAACATTAAATGTTGTTTGTACTGTACCTTATGTTGTCTTCGAGTTTCTTGATTTACGTGTCCATCTTTTCCCAGAAATCACTCCTTTAGCTTGCTACAACAAATGTTTCCTTTAGAACTTTTCTCCAACTCTCAGCCTCGTTTCTCTAATCTACTCATGAAGAATGAATGTAGTCTCTCTTTTCTCTTCCCCCTTTTGTTTCCCTAAATGACTTTTGGGCAACCCTAAGATCTAATGGCTCAGATTCATTTAGATTAAGGGATGAGAATAAATGTGCATTTAATTCTCACTTTCTATTTTTTAACTCACCCATTAAATAAAGTACCCACATTGTACTTTCTGTCTAATGTCACTTTTCACTTTATAATTTAACATTGACTTTACCTTTTATAAAGTCACTTTCACTTTATAAAGTCACATGTAGGAAAATAGTTATTTTGGACACTTTTCCCTAGGTAGATACCAACCCATGGGAAACCACTTGTCCAAGGTACATTAAAAATCAACACTCCCTCTTACCGAGGAAATTGTTTCTCACCACACCCATCTTGTCCCTAAAGTGGACATGCTTGCCTCTTGGAAAGGACATCGTGAGAATATATGCCATCTTCTCATCTGTCGATATTTACTCTAGCTTCATTGCCCCCTTTTGAACATAGTCCCCGATGAAATGATATCTAATGTTAATGTGTTTTGACCTATCATGAAACACTGGATTCTCTATGAGTTTGATGCAACTCTGATTATCACAGTGAATAAATGTCGGTCTCAACTCCTAATCTAATAGGTCATACAACAACTTGTGAAGCCAAATGGACTCACAACTATCCTAGCTAGCATCCATATACTCAGCTTTAGAAGAGCTCAAAGAAAATGACTTTTTCTTTCACCTCAACCACGACACAACTGTTGTACCTAATCTGAAGCAACACCCTGAAGTTCTTTTCTTGTTAGAAGCACACCTTTCCTAATCTAAATCTATGTAACCTGCCAACCTCACTCCATCTCCATACCTATAGTCCAAACCATAATCAACATTTCCCCACACGTAGCGAAGAATGTGCTTTGTAGCTACCCAGTGTACCCTCCCAGGCTGAGACATGAACTGGCTAAGTGTGTTCATTGCAAAGCATATATTTGGCCTAGTGTTGACCAGATACATCAAGGACCCAATAAGTTACCTATACAATATGGGATCCATCAAACTAGAATCTAAAGCATGAAGCTTCTTCTAGTTGGTGATTATAGGTGTAGACATGGGTCTACAGTCTGCCATGTGAAATCTTCTCAACACATCCACAACAAACTCTCCTTTCCCTAGAAAGAGATGCCCCTCCTCCTGCCACACCTCAAGCCCTAAAAGGTAATGCATCAGCCCAATTCCCTTCATATCAAACTCCACAGCAAGATCCTCCTTGCAACCACTAATCAGTCTCTCTTCCTAAGTAATGAACAAGTCATCAACATACTAAACAAGAATGAGCAGATCATCCCCTACAACAATGTAGTATAGGTTTGGATTTGTATCACTCTTTGTGAAACCCATCTGCTGCAAATAAGTGTCAATCCTCCAATATTAAGCTCTCGGAGCTTTCTTAAGTCCGTAGAGTGCTCACCTCAACCGGAATACATGGGTCTCCTGACCAAGTACCTCAAAACGTTGTGGCTTCTCAACATACACCTCCTCCTCTATAACTCCATTCAGAAATGTGGTCTTCACATCCATTTGATGGATCTGCCAACCCATTTCTACAGCAGTAGAAATAAGGGACCGGATAGAAGTGTACGGAGCTACAGCAGTGAAGGTCTCATCATAGTCAACTCCCTCTATATGTGAGAACCCTCTAGCCACAAACCTCACCTTGAACTTTGCAATTCCACCATTTGCAACATGCTTGATCTTGTAGAGCCACCTAGAAGTCACAACTGACTTTCTCTTAGGCCTAGGCACCACTTTCGAGACATTGTTCTTAATGATAAAGGCATACTCCTCCACCATAGCCTCTCTCCATACCTCCTGGCTGGAAATCTCCTCATAGCTAGTAGGTTCAGAGTCAACAATGCTAGTAGCCTTGGCTACATAACTACAAAATATCTCAAGTGGCGCACTCTCTCTATTCACCCTCTTCGGAGTACCAATAGACTCTGCTTCCTTCAAGCTGTCTTGAAGCCACTTGGGCCTCCTCTTACCTAAAGAAGCTTCCCCATTGGGAACCTCATCCTCTGCCCCCCATTCTAGTGAACTTGAAGGTTTTCCAACTGACCCTGGTGTGCCTATACCAACATCTGTCCTTGAAGAACCTATACCGGCACTTGTGCCTATGTCAACATAAATGCCATGTGAACTTTCTACCAGTGGAATCCCTAAAGAATTATTTCGTTAACTCACCACTAGTGCCCCAGATGTCACTGACACTTAAGTACCTTTTGTGTCAGTCGATCCAGAACCCTGAGGTCCTACTCCTTGTACCTAACCTCCCTGCTGAGGAGAAGTATGTGAATCTCTCTCATTATACTCACGTGAACTCTGATAGGCCCTCTCCTCCTCAAACTTCACATCCCTCCTAATAACCACTCTCCGTTTTGAAGGAATGAAGATCTGATAGGCCTTCAAAGTCTCGATGTGACCCATAAAGATACCTTTCTCTGCCATGGGTTCCAACTTCATCCTTTGCTCCTTGGGGATATAAGAATACGTGAGACATCCAAAGATATAAAGATGTCCCAGATGATTTTTCTCTCCAGTGAAATCCTCCTCTGGAGTCATATTCCCCAATACTCCGTGAGGACTCCTGTTCTAAAGATAAACAACATTATTGCAAGCCTTAGCCCACAAAAACTAAGGTAACCCTTGATCATGAATCATCGCTTTAGCAGCTCCAACAATAGCTCTGTTCTTCCTTTCAGACACCCCATTCTATTGGGGGTTGTAGGGAATCGTGAACTTTCTCCTAGTGCCCTCCTGTGTATAGAAGTCAGAAAACCCACCAGTGCTGTACTCACCACCATTATCTAACCTCAAGAGCCGAGTCTTCCCACTTTTTTTCTTTTCCACAAGAGCTTTGAACTCTTTAAAGCGACTAAAGACCTCACCCTTGTTCTTCAGGAAATATATCCAAGTCCTCCTAGAGTAGTCATCAATGAATATAACATAATACTCATAACCACCCAAAGACACATGAGACATACGACCACTAACATCAATATGAATCAAGTCTAATATACCCTGTAGATCTATTGTCACTCACTAGGAATGGTAACTTGGTGTACTTTCCCAAAGCACACCCTCTGTAGACCTCATAATGCTCGACTCTCAAATCAGGAACTCCACTAGTGATCTCCCTCAGTACTTTCAAAGCTCCATGATGCATATGTGCCATCCTCTAGTGCCATAACCCATACAAGTCTTTATTGCTGGTGGTACAAGTGTGATTTCTACCAGATGTGCTACTTACCAATGCTCTCACTGAATTAAAACTAAACCTATATAGTTTCAGAAAGCAAACTCCAATCACTTTGGACGAAGTGATGGAAGCTCCCCTGGGATGCATCAATGCCGCCCTCCTGAGAAAGTGACGTCAAACCCCTTCTCCTCCATAGCAGACACTGAAATCAATTTCTTCTTCATCCTTGGAACATACAAACATCCATGACCTTCAAAGGAGGCAAAGACTCCCTCTCAAAGGTCATATTCCCCACACCAACATCTCTCACAATGCAGTCGTCTCTTAGTACAATATCAATATCAACTTCCCTCTCTGCAAGCTCTGAAAAATACTCCCATGCACCTGTCATATAGCGGGAAGCCTCACTATCTATGTACCACACATCGGATGATGTACTCCTACTAGATGTAGAATTAATAAATGCAAAGTCCTTTTCAAACTGTGAAGCAAACTACTTCACCTCTACTGAAGCTGCAGTACCCTTCTTCCCATATTCTGGCATGCCCAACATTTGTCTTTGGACATATCCGTATATTTCTTCTTCTTATTCTCCTTTCCCTTAGCCCCATCAGATGAGACCTCTTTCTTGGTCTTCCCTTTGTTCTTCCCCCTAGTTGTCAAGTATACATCCTCCTCATCTACTATCTTCACCCCACCATTGTCAGTCTTTTGTATCTCATGTTGCACACAATCATCCCAGAATATGTCCCAATTGGGAAGATTATCCCTAGAGGTAACAACATATCCAAAGACCTCCGAAGACTTAGGACATCCTACTACAACTATCTTGACTAACTCTGTGGTTGCAACTACCTCACCAATAGCAGTCAAATCATCACGTACATGTTTGACCCTGCCAAGATAATGAACTACACTTTCAACCTTTTTCATATTGATTTTCTTTAATTGTTATTTGAGTACCATCTTCATGCTCTCACTGGTACTCTGATAGAGAGTGGTTAGAGTTGTCCACATCTGATATGCATATGTGTTTCCTCTCACCTGAGGAACCACATGATCCTTCACACTATCCATCAAAATCCTTTTTTCCTTTACATTATTCTTTTTGAATTCAGCAGGTTCATTTGTAGTAGTAGGAGGTACAACCACTTTCTGCACTATGTCCCAAACTACTACCTCCTCAAACACTGTTTGAATTGGAGGTTTTAACCCCATACAGAAATTACCTACATACGAATTCTAAAAACAGAATATAAACAATGACGAGAGAATAACACATAAAACAAATATACACAGATATTTTTCCCCTAGATCCCAAAACTGGGACTACCAGGTTGATTTTTCATTATGTTCCTTTCAATGTTACAATACATATATATACATGCCAAAGCATCCAATACCATGGACCGAAAACCATTGTGCCCAAAACCATGTGCGAAAAGCATGCACAAAACCATAGGTAGGTTTGCCCACCTAATATAGGGTCCAAAAAAAACATTCCTGGGGCGCTGCCCTGGACCTTGTAGAGGGGTGCTACTGCCCCCCCTCAAACCCCCTGTGAGCCCCCCATTGCGCATCGATGCAATGAAGGAGGGGCTCCGCCCCCCCTCTAACAACCCAGTTAAACTACTAGGGCTAGTCATGGAATGAATATAACACAACCCAACAATCTCCCACTTGTTGTTTTCTTTCCACAGGAGGTCACAGGAGAGCTTAGTTATTTATCCAACCCTACAACGCCCATTGTTTCTCTACACCAAGAGAACTTCTCAGAGCTCACAGATTTTGTCCATGCATCTGCAGTATTCTTGAAAGTGTTCACCTTTACCAGCTACACTTTTTTGTCTTCTATCATATCCCTCACAAAGTGATACTAAACATCAATGTGCTTTGTCTTTGAATGGTAAGAAGGGTTCTTTTCCAATAAAACTTCACTTGGGCTGTCACAGTCTATGCTTATAGCTCCCTGTACTAACCCCATACTTGAACACAATCTCTACAACCAAACTGCTTCCTTACTTGCATGAGTGGCTACCATGTATTCTGCCTCTATATTTGATAATGCCACTACAAATTGTTTCTTACTCATCTAACTTACTACACCTCCAAATAGGTTAAACACATACCCACTTGTAGATTAGATTCTCTGATCCAAATATCCAGCCTAGTTTGCATCAATAAAGCCACAGGTATCCAAAATTCTGTCCAATCCTAGTCTTCCTTGGTAGCACAAACCATAATGACTAGTGCCACACAAATACCTAAAAACCCGCTTCACTATTGTCCAATGCTCCTTCCCTAGTTTTTACATAAACCTACTGAATACTCCCACTACATGTGTAATGTATGGTCTAGTATAGACCATCGCATGCATCAGGTTACTGACTGCACTTTCATATGGAACATGGGACATGTCCTCTTCCTCTTCTTGTGTCTTGGGACACTGTTCAGTAGATAACTTACACCTACAGGAATAGGAACCTTCACTGGTTTACTATCCTGCATATTAAATCTCTATAGTATTGTCTTGACATACTTCCTCTGGTTTAACCAGTGCTTCCTCTTTTCCCAATCTCTTTTAATTTCCATGCCCAAAATATAGTTTTGTAGCACCAAGATCTTTCATGTCGAATTTGGAGGACAATTGAGTCTTCAAAACCTGGATAATTTCTTTGTCATTTCCAACCAGAAACATATCATCCACAGATAAGACCAGATAAATAACACGGTCACCAATTAATTTAAAATACACACAGTGATCTGCTTTGCTTCTGGTGAAGCCAAGTCCCCGTATAAATGTATCAAATTTCTGATACCACATTCTTGGTGAATGTTTTAACCAATACAGAGAATTTTTTAACTTGCATACTAGTTCTTTCTTACCCTTCACCACAAAGCCTTCAGGTTACTTCATGTAGATCTCTTCTTCCAGATCCTCGTGAAGAATTTTTTTCTTCACATCCATCTGTTCTACCTCAAAATCAAAAGCAACAACAATAGATAAAAGTACTCTAATAGAAGCTACCTTGGCAACAGGAGAAAAAATATCACCAAAATCAATTCCTAGCACTTGGGAGTAACCTTTTGCTACCAACCAAGATTTGTATTTCTCTTACTTTCTTTCTACATTCATCTTCTTCTTGAACACCCATTTGCTACCAATGGGTTTCCATCCAACCGACAACTCCACCAGATCCCAAGCCTCATTTTTGTGCAAAGATGTCATTTCATCAACCATGGCCTCTTTCCAGAGTTTTCCATCATCTGAATCCACTACTTCCTTCACAGTTCTGGGATCATCATCAGTAATAGATAAAGAAAAAATTGAACAGAAAGCAGGTGGACTATACCTTTCTAGTTTCCTTCTTTCACAAACTGATCTTCTCACAACCAGAGTTTGTGGCTCTTCATCTTCTGATTCCTCTTCTATTGTAGAGTTTGATTCTTCCTCCTTAAGCTCAAACTCTATCTTCTCAGGTTCCTTTGGTTGGATTTCATGTTTAATAACATCTTTTACGTCTCTGAAAACCACATCTCAGCTGTACACAACCTTCCTTGTTATTAGGTTGCAAAGCTTATAACCCTTTAAACCATCCTTATACCCAATAAAGATGCACTTTTCAGATTTACTATCCAACTTTCTTCTCTTCTCCTTTGGAATATGTACATATGCATCACATCTAAATACCCTCAAATGTGAAAGAAAAGGTTTCTTACCAGTCCATACCTCTTGTGGAATCTTATCCTCCAACGCTGATGAAGGTGATATGTTTACCAGGTAACATTCAGTCTCCACCGTTTTCACCTAGAACTCCTATCCTAACCTGACACCATTGAGCATGCTTCTTGCCCTTTCCATCAACATCTTGTTCATTATTTATGTAACTCCATTTTGCTGAGGTGTGTATGGAGTAGTCTTCTGTCATGCTATACCACACTTCTTATAGAACTCTTCAAATTCCTTCTTGCAAAACTATCCACCATTATCTGTCCTCAACACCTTTATCTTCTTCTCTCTCTGGCTTTCCACTAGAGCCTTAAATTCTTTAAACCTATCAAAGACTTCAGATTTCTTCTTGAGGAAATATATCCATGTATTCCTTGAGAAGTCATTTATAAATGATACATAGTACACAGACTTACCCAGTGATGGAACCTTCACAGGTCCAAACACATCATTGTGCACAAGCTCTAATATCTGTTTCAACCTCTTACCACCAGGGGGGAAACTCACCCGATTTTTCTTCCCATATACACAATTTTCATAGAAATCAAAATCCATAGAGTTATTAGTCATACCTTCTACCATACCTTTACTATGAAGTATTCGAAGGCCCTTCTCTCCAATATGTCCAACCCTTTGATGCCATAGCATGGTATTTTCTCCATATATCACTAGATTTTTTGCTACACTTTCAAGAACCACAAAACTGTTGCACCCTTCAATAACAGTGCTACCTTGCAGCTTGTACAGTGCTCTAATCCAAACTCCCCACATCAATACCAGTGCTCCCCGAACCATCTTGTAGGTATCTTTCTCGAACACTATTTTTACACCTGCATCATCTAGGTTGCTTACATAAATTAGATTTCTTGCTAATGCAAGAATATGCACAACACCCGGAAGTGTTCTAATCCTTACACCTTGCAACTTCAACTTGACATTTCCATGACCAACGATTCTAGCATTCCTGTCATCCCCTAAGAAGACATCACTGCCATCATATTTCTCATACTCACAGAACCACTCTCTATGGGGAGTGAAGTGAAAGGATGCACCTGAGTCAATCAACCATGCTTCATGATCTACATGTGTACTTGAAGAAGTCAAGTACACATCCCCACCTTCATCTGAGGTTGTTTTCGTCTCTATAGAAGGAGCATCATTATATCCATTTCTTTGTCAGGAGCTTTAGATTCACAGTCCCTTTTGTAGTGCCCTTCCTTTCCGCATTTCCAACACAACTCTACAGATTTTCCTAGAAATTTAGATCTCCCACTTGATGATTTATTTTTGCTTCTATTCTAGGACCATGCTCGTAAAGACAAGGCATCACCATTATGACTCTCCATATTTTTCCATCTCATCTCCTCCGTTAGCAAGGATGAGACTATTTCATCAAACTGCAACGCAGTTGCATTGCTACCTATTGCAATAAGCAGACTATCCGACGAATCTGGTAGAGAACATAACAAACTGATGCACTTATCTTCATCTGAAATTTTAATATCAACAAATAATAACTGACTTACCATAAATGGCATAGTTGGATATCCCATACAGTTTTTCCTTTATCCTTAAGAACATGGCCATGATTACTATCCAAAGTTTACAAAACCAAGAAAATGGAGAAATGAACTTTCCAGCACACCTTGCTATCCCAAAAGTTCAGCCTATGTGAAATTTCAACTTGTTGTCCCAAAACATCAGTTTTTTGTCCAAACTGAGTTTGTTGTCCAAAAATTCAGTTTGTTGTCCAAACCAATGTTTGTTGTCCCAAACTATTGTATGTTGTTCAAACTTCAATTTTCAGCCTGTAACTCTAATACCATGTGTGAAATTTGATGACTAAAAAGTTTCCTGAAATCCTTACCCAGTTTTAATTTCACCTTATCAATCCCATTCAGTTAAATTCCCTTTCCCATAAACATACATTCAACATATAGAATTTTGGAAATTCAATTATTAGATTAAAACACACGGGACTATCAACACATGCTGAAAATAAATATGGACATAAATAGACCAGCAACACACATAAGAAAAAACCCCTTCAATCTTCTCTGGGGAAAACTTGTTAGAGAGCTCTTCAAATATTTATCTTTGAAGTTCAAGAAAGAATACATTTGCAGACAAAACAAAACAACAAAATGAAACTTATCTCTTCAGCCCAAAACTCTTTGTAAACCATGCCCACTTTGCCTCGATTTCCATGCCCACTTGAAGCTAAAAATATGTACTATATGGATACAGACTGTATTGTACGTATTCCTTATGGACTGTACAGATTTCTGTACCATTTCTCAAACTATACGGATTTTTTAGTTTTTTTCCTCAAAAACTTCTCTCAAATGATATGTAGCTCATATCATTAATTTTTTTTCATAATGTACCCTCTACTATCTTCTATGCCTTGATTTCAGTGCCCATATTTGCCCAAAAATCACTCATTGAGCTTGTTGCAACAAATTTCTCCTTTAGAACTTTTCTCCAACTCTCAGCCTCCTTTCTCCAATCTACTCATGAATAATGAATGCATACTCTCTTTTCTTTTCCCCCTTTTGTTTCCCTAAATGACTTTTGGGAAACCCTAAGATCTAATGGCTCTTTCACTTTATAATTTAACATTGACTTTACCACTTATAAAGTCACTTTCACTTTATAAAGTCACACTTAGGAAAATAATTATTTTGGACACTATTCCCTAGGTAGAGACTAACCCATGGGAAATGACTTGTCCAAGGTACATTAAAAAACAACAGCTAGTTGAAGTTCCTTACAATTATTTGGGTTAGGGATTGGTTTTACAAGAAGTTGATGTTGAATCAAAGGAGCGGATGATGTGGATGGTCTTACTGGTGGATAAGGGAGGAGTTACATCGGTGGTTGTAATAACACTTTTTTAGAATCTCCAAATGATAGATTCCTCAACCTTTTCTACCAAAGCTAGTTTTCTTGGGGAGCCATCCATGGTTGGGTAGGTAAACACCATTTTAAATAAAAGTATTGCACTGAATGGTTGGACCAATATAAATCATAATATTAATATATATCTAGGATCATACCTTGGGACTTGGGTTACCATGGGCACTTTCAACAGACAAAACAAAGTTTCTTACATTCATCAACTTCCTAATACAAAAATTTCAGTCCATCCACATATGGACACTTCTTGTGGCATGATCTTGGCTACAAATCATATAAGACTCAATGTGATCTACTGGGAATTCCTTCAATGGGTGCTTTCTCTTAGACTTTGGGAAAAATATTGCCAAAGAAAACTCTACTTCTTCCTTCTTCTTGTTCAATTATAACATGTCCAATTGAGTACTTATTGAACTAAGTATATCAATCTTGAAGTCTTCTAGCAACTTCCCAATTTTAGGTCTAGTAACTCAATTTCTAATAGCTTCGTTAAATTTTTCCAATACATCTCGTAGTCCTTCACCAGTATTTGATGTGCCTCTAGAATATCTTCAATACAATTTAACAATGTTATCATAAGTCTATTGGGAGACATCTACATCCATAAAATTCAAGAGTTCAATACAATCATCACAAATTCCATGAAACATCAAGACACGTAGTGTGTCTGGAGCCAAGTTTCCCTTTCTTTCCTATTGTAGATAATAATTGAATCATTTGACATAGTATTATAGGATTATATATTCATTCTTATTCATTCTAAAGACTTCCTCCCTTTGGTCATTGTCCTTACAATAATCTTGACATTTTCCCAAGAACTTTCTCTTCATTTGTTCCAAAGTGTTGATACTATTTCTAGAAAGACCTATGAAGGAGCATAATGCAAGATTCTTGAGCATGGTGGGAAAAACGTTTAAGCTTTGGGAACCTAATACATAATTTTATCTTCTATAGATAAAATCAAACTCAAAGAGGAAGGTTTCCAAATATTTTTTAGATAAACCATGGGAGTTGAACATGGATGAATGCAAGATATGTCTCATCTTATTTTCTTCTTCTAAATCTTCAATGGGGAATTCAAAAATGGATGTATCCTCCTTAATAGGGTTCTCATGTGCCATTTCTCATGAAAAATGTCCTCTTCCTCTAAATGTTCTTTGAGAGAGTTGATCAACTCTTTAGAATAGAATTTCCCTATTATCTACCCTTCAGGGAATAAGATCTCAGTTTGTACAAACTATGAGGCTTGCATGGTCTCATGCCCCTAAATCAAAGTTCTATACTTATTTTTCACTAGAGAGCTAGATGTGGACTAAAGTAATTAAGCTGAGTGTGCCCCTTTTCCTGTTGTGGTTTTCTTGCATTGTTAGTTTGATGGGGATTTTTGACAAAGCTAACAAAGCTACCTGGTTGGTATCTAATTTTATGCACGGGAATTGAAGGAGACATGCCTTCTAAAAAAACCAAATTAAAGAAAACTATGAATAAAAACATATCACACCAAGCTTCTAAAGGAACACACTAGTTTAATCAAACCAAGTAACAAAATAATTGTTGTATTATTCAAATCTCTCCAACTATAGTGCCAAAAATGACAAGTTTTCCAAATATCTTATAATTTCATAGTAGATAAATGAAGAATTGTATATTTAATTGTCAATATGGTGTTCATTTTGAAAATATGAATTATCATACACCATATATGCTAAGAAAATATATTAAGTTATAATGAAGGTTCTATATTGGTTATGTATTACCGAGTTGGATGTTAATGTTATTTATCAAGACACTAGGAAAAAAACCTCACACTTGTAGGAATTGAAATGTTATCTAAAACACTCTTGCATAAAGGAAATCACACTTCACTAAATGGAAGCACACTCGTAGAAACGGAAATCGCACTTTTCTAAAAGGAAATACACAATCTAGGAAAGGAAATCAATCTTGCATAAAAATAAAGTCACAGATAGGAAAGTGGAATAGTGACTCAATTAAGTTGTTTATTCGATGCTTGAAACTGCAGTAGAAATAAACATGTTCAAATGGATTTATTACATATTGTAATACTAGAAAATTTTTGTTTGGAAATATAATACAAGAAATCCAAATTAATGACATGAGATAGAACTAATGTTACAAAATTAGAAAAAAAAGTAAGCTAATAAGAAACTCAATCAATAAGTAGGACTGAAATTTAAGAATTAGAATGTAGAGTAACTTATTAACAACTCAATGCAAATGGAAATAGAAATTATTCAAAGCTAAAGAATAGATACTCCCTAACTAAGAAGGGGGGGCCATCTCCTTAAACAATACATTGGTTAAATTTCTAGTAGAAGGTCTACGCTATCAACATATCACACACATGAGCAAAACTAAATAGAAATTGATGAAATTTATATTAAGAAAACGTAGTAGAATGTAATTACAATACTTTTATCCTCCTCCCACTCGCTATTGAATAGAGCATATAATTTATATATAATCCTCAATTTTTAATTGAATCATTGAATCAAAGGACATCCATGATAATATTGAATTATCATGTTGTCTACCCTTGTTACAATGATATTTCTAAGATAGAATTTTCAAATGGATGTGGTTTCACTATCCCCTGCGACAGGGATGAGGTTAGTCAAAATTGTTGCTTCCATGTCTTCCACATTGGATAATGCTAACCACTTCTTGTCATTTCCTTTGTTGGGTATCAAGTGGTCATCCTCTCAACTCTGTGTCCCATACTAATAGTTAGGCATCTATGGTTGAACTATGTTGTGTGGCTCTCCTATAATTACAACTATCAAAGGTATTTCAAAAACATTGTTAATATGTTGTAGCAACTACCCCAACCAAAAATGTTGGAGCATCATGGAAGTGTTGCAACAACTATCATTTAACAAAAATGCGATGGAGGTGTTGTGGCAACTATCATTCAACAACAATATGATGGAGTTGTCATAACATTATGAAGGTGTTTAAATAATTGAAAAAGTAGCCTATGTTGGTACCTACATGAGCCTATCCGGGACATTCCTTTTGATTTCTTGTTACTTTAGGAAAAAAGGTTGATTCTTTCATTACTAAGAATATACAAGCACTATAAATGACATAATCAAAATTTACTATTCCTTAGTAAAAAATACATCATTGTGAGAAAAATGAGTTGAAGGATGGTATGAATGTTGGAAAAAGGGTATTCAAAAGGTCTTGAATGGGTGTTTCCAAGGTCATATAATTTAGGGTTCAAGTGTCTCCTTCCTGTTATTCATTTCTATAACTTTATGGTCAATTTTAGCCTATGTATTACTAAGGCGTCATAGCCTAAAGGTTTACTTGTCAAAGGAGCCATTTAGTTCTTGAATTTGTGTGGTCAAGACAAGTTTGAAAGTTTGGGAGTTTTTTTTCATATGAATTATGGTTTATATCATATTTCAGGTGTCTTCATTGTAAATTGCTTAGAAGCAACTTTCCAATGGTATATCCAATTCTTCAAACTGACTTTCAGATCGAAAGATAGAGCAAGTTGAATTTTTGCTACTAAAAACCAGAAAACAAAGGAAAAACATGAAAAATTTATAAGTTTTGGGTATAATCCTTCTGCCATGTGTCAGCTCGGCATGCCATTGGAGAATTTATGATGTTTTGATATCAAAAGGATACATAATAGGCACGTCAGAGGCATATGGAATATCTGTAATCAACAATTGGCAAATTGCAAGTCTAGGGAATATCACATATCGGCAATCGACAATTAGCAGCTCAAACAATGTGACTCCATTTAAAAAGTGCGATATGAAATGTTGTGATATACAAATGGGCCAATAGTGTTAAACCTCCAGGGAATGCCTAAAAATATTAACAAGGAAATACATCGCAAAACGAAAGAAAGATGAGCCTTTTCTCTCTCCTCTGGCAGGACGCGTGGCGCAATATGATTGGTTCTGATAAGGGACACATGGCGGAATACAATTGGTTCCAATAAGGAATGCATGGAAGAATATGATTGGTTCCAATAAAGTTATATGGCATCTAATGTCAACATGATGTATCAGTATGGAAGAACACGCGGCAAGAAATTTTGTCCTTTTGAGGGGTCCTAAGAGAGAAAATTATGGTGACATGTGTCACCACTCACGATGTGCCATGTGGTAGTGTTGACATGATATTGGAGGTTGTAAATCAGAGGTTGAGGATATTGGCATTTCGTAACACTTTCCACTTGAAAAACTCTGATTGAAAAGTTCTGATATATCTGCTAGCCTGCGGTCATTAAGATTTAAACAACTAAGGGATTAAAGAAGTTTATAAAGGAAAA
This sequence comes from Pinus tabuliformis, assembly GCA_031772625.1. Taxonomy (NCBI): domain Eukaryota; kingdom Viridiplantae; phylum Streptophyta; class Pinopsida; order Pinales; family Pinaceae; genus Pinus; species Pinus tabuliformis. Next base: position 915,617,438 of record CM062816.1, read on the forward strand.
TAGCCCCCGACGGCTAATAAAAGTCCTTTGCACCTTAATGCTAGGCAGAATGGTCACAACCCTTGGTCTTATGGTGAAGAAATACAGGAAGGGCTAAATCAAAGGGAGTTAGGATAAAAGCGGAAATTCACATTAAATTATGTTATAAAGGGGTGTCGATAGCATTAATTCGACAGTGATTGGCCCAATTATATAGCAAAATAAATGCAAAAGGAGCAAGTGTAAGGAGCTAAAGAGTATCAGTCAAACAATAAAGCAGAAACTTCCCCAATAATACCATGCTGAAGTGTTAACATATAGATGGGTTGGAAGTTGTTGGAATCGCAAGAAAAGAGGGGATGATATTTTGGAATGGGAAACTCACAACTTGTGCGAAAACAATTATAACCACTCCAGATTTAAAAGCATAGGATCAACATTAATGAATCAATTTTAGATTTGAAGGATGAAGATTTTCCTAACAGTTCCAGATTTCTTGCACTTTTCCAATGATTGTTTTTATTTTTAGTATATCATTCAGTTATTTTTTCCAGAAAATCAACGACATATTTTCTTCAAATATTCAATAGAACAACCAAATTTATCTAGAATTCCTATTATTTAGTTTTGTTTCAGAAATATCTACATGTTTTTAGTAGATATTATTTTTATAATGAGTTTGATTTGAAGTCCAAATTTATTCGAGACAGTCTATAAATATGTTGTAATAAGACTTATTAAGGGTTGGAATGTGTTGGATTATGTTGGATTATTCATGAAGAAAAGAGTTTTACATTGATGTAAGCCATGGATTTTACTCAAAATGATCAATTTACAGAAATATAGAGATTTTTGTTCCAAGACTCTCGTGCCAAGCAATTGGTGATGTGTTCTTTCATGTAAAATTGTTTCTTTTCCTTAGTTTCCATATGTTTTTCCCCTCCTTATTGTTGCAAGAAGATTACGGGATGAATTTTCTTAAGTGTACTCTGCTCTAGCTTGTTAACAATATCAAATTTTTCTTATAAGATTTAAGTATAGAATTCATCAGTGTATGCTCTATATTTAAATTGATCCTAAATCTAATTCATCTAATTCATACCACAAGCACTCTATAAGATCCAAGTGATTGTCTACCCTGCCCTGTTACAGTTCCTCAGTCATTTTATGATTGATTACTCAAAAATTTTATGACTCGATGCCCAATGGACTTTTCTATCATCTTTCAAACAATCTTTTGAAAAACCCAACTTGAACTTAAATAACTAGCCTAAAATATGAAGCAGAAATCAAAAATATATAGAGAGATCCCTCTCTGAAGCTGGAAGGGCTAGATCCCATCTTTAAAAGTTGATTTTTGGTTACCTCTGGGTTTCTCTCCTCAACCTAGGGAAATTACAGAGTGATAACATTATGGTGACCATACTGGGGACACGAAAGGTTCTATCTTCCCTAGGAAAGATCATCAAGTTTTAGATATGATTGTTGATGGTGGACAATGATCAGACACAAGAAGGCTGAAACATTCACCTGGTGATTCCAATCATTATTACATTCATATTTAGAGACTCCACTGGAAAACGAAACTTGTTGATAGAGAAATGGAAGGACATTTCAGAAAAAATCAGGTATCAGGTATTCTTTCACATCAAGTACCTTCTATCCTTTCCTGAAAATGTCAAAAGGGTTTTCCTTTACTTGCTGTATCCAAATGAAGATTGCAAATATGCACATAATTCTCCTTTCAAAATTGTATATCATTCCTTTGAAGCTACAAATGCATCTCCTTATTGTATTAGTGATCCTGAACAAGATCCAAATGATAATAATAGTCAAATTAGTACAATTCCTTCTCAAAAAATCACAGTCATGGTTGCTACCCGATAAGCTCCATTAGATTTGCAAGCTCATTTACATGATTTACCATAGAAATATGGTCAAAGGTTGCCCAAATTTCATGGCACTAGACCCACTACAACACAATAGCACATAGAGAAAATGGATGACTTTGTAGATCTTGAAGAAATTGATTTTGATGATGTTAAGATGAGGTATTTTGCCCAAATCCTGGATGGAGAGGTCAAAAAATCATACATTCGACTAGCAGCAGGTATTATCATTAATCTTCAAAAGTTTGAGCACACCTTACTTGATATATGGGAGGTTAAAGGTAACCCTTTCCATATTATGGCTAAGTATAGGAGTCTAGAGAGGCATCGAGAGAACCAGTCCAATATTTCTCAACTAGATTCAATAAGGTTTACAATTCCATCCCAGCAGACATAAAGCCTCCCTCAGGATTGGTTTTACTTCTCTATCTGGATGGATTTGGTGCAGAGATAACCTATCAATTAAGGGAAAGAAACCTAGCAACTTTGGAAGAACTACAAAAAAATGTTGTTGATATAGAAGCAAATTTGTTGATCAAAACATTAGGGGATTTTTGAGGTATAAAATGGGTCTCCTAAGAAAAATGTACAACCAACATAAAATTTATAAGAACCAATAGGATTCAAGATGATGATGTCAACTATGGGGGATTATTCACCATTTTTGGAGTAAAAAAGTAAAAATATTAAAAAATATTAAAATAATAAAACTACTTTTTCAACACATATTTCAAACTTATCTCCCTAAGGTTTTACTCAAATTTCGAGAGGGAGTACTCATTGGATGAAAAATTTAATTCCTCATCCAAGGGGTACCCATGTTGCATACTTTCGATGGACCCTTCTACATGAAAAATGAGAAATACATGAAAAAATGTGATGGCAATCACGTTTTTCATGTATTTCTCATTTTTCCTTTAGCAGGGTCCATCGTAAGTATGCAACATGGGTACTCCTTGGACGAGGAATTAAATTATGCATCCAATGAGTGTTTCCACTTGAAATGTTAGTAAACCCATAAGGAGATAAGTTGAAAATACGAGTTGAAAAATAGTATTTTCTTTTTTTATCTCTAAACTTTGATGATGTAATCTAATCTTATTTTATTATTTCCACTATTATTTTATAATTTCCTTAGGAGACCCATTTTAGACCTCAAAAATACCCTAATGGGGCCAAAATGGAATTTGAAATAAGGTGAGTGTTTAAGGAGGAGTTTCCTCCATGATTAGAAAATAAGTTGGATGCACTGGTGAAAATCATGCAAAGGTTGATGGAAAAATTCACTTCGCAAAACAAACCCACTGTTAGGGAGCAACAAAGAAGACCTCCTTTCCAAGCAGATTTTGTGGAAGAAGGAGATATTGTTGATTCATTTCAACATGAGCTACATACTGATTGTTTTATATATTCACTTGAAGACAACAATGAAGAACATGAAGAAGATACTGAATCAGGTGAAGAAACTTTTCCCTTATGTTTTTCTTCATTTCAATTACTGAAAGAGAACTTTCATAGTGTTATAAGTCAACAATCTCATAGTCTTGACATCAAACATGAGGAAAACAATGAGTTAGCTAATGGAAACCCTCTACCCTTATCTTTTTCTTCATTTGAATTGTTGAAAGAAAATTATAAGATTACTAATGAAGCATGGAGGCAAGTTGACAATAGCATAGATTGACAACAATCTTTTCATGTATTTGATGACCCGGTTATATGAAAGAATCTTTCAGTTTAAAATCACATCCATTGAGTAATCATGATATTGAAGATGTGGTTGGAGGGTTGAAACATGAAGAATATTGTGAATTAATTCAAGGTGGTTTTGTGTCATTAAGGTTTGGTTCATTTGAGTTCTTGAAGAAAAATGTTAAAACTATCACTGGAGCAAAGGATGATGAGCTTAGAGAGGGGCCTATAGTATTTTTGGAACCAATACACAATAAATTGCAATCGCCCTTTTCAGTTTTCAATGATCTAATAGTCGATCTTTTAGATGGTTTCTACAATCAAATTTCTCCTCATTTAGTTAGTTGTGAACTTGAAAACGGGGGTGAGGAAGACTTAGTTTGGCATACAACATCATTGTTTTGTCCAGTAGTGGTTTCATTACAAAAGTCACATGAAAATTTGTAGCCCTATCATAATAGATATAAGTTAAAATTGCATAAAAGAAAGAATGCATATAAAGGTTTGTATTCTCGGTATGTAGACAACCTAGAGCAAAATAGTAATCTGTCAGATGAGATTAATTTCAGTGATCATTCATTTCAAGATCCTTTTACAAGCCTCTTGGAATCATCAGTCAAGGTAGATATTTTTTTGTCACTAGTGCAAAGATTGGATTTAGTTTGATATTTGAGTTGCCATTCTCTTTCTTCTTCTGTCTACTCAAGGTAACTATGAGCATAACTAAGTCAAGTAGCCATTTTATTCATTGGATACATTGGACAGAAGAGATCACCTAGTGTATATACTTTTAGTAGGTGTGGACAACCGTCATCAACATTTGAAGCCCGAGGAGAAGCCCCCTAAGACTTTGGTGATGTGTTATCAAATTTCTTATTTCCTTTAAAGTTTTCAGTTTTATAACTGGTTTTCAGCCAATTGAATTTTAGTATTTTTGTTTTTGATTCTATTGCCCAAGGGAGAAAGCTACTGATCTACGGTGTTCTTGACACCTCACAAGGAGGATTCTATCCCCATTGGAGCCAATGTTAGGGTCATATAATTTAGGGTTGAAGTGTCTCCTTCTTGTTATTCATTTCAAGAATTTCATGGTGAATTTTAGCATGTGTGTCACTAAGGTGTCATAGCTTAAGGGTTTACTTGTCAAAGGAGCCATTTAGTTCTTGAATTCCTGTGGTCAAGGCAAGTCTGAAATTTTGGGAGGTTTTTTTCATATAAAGTCTGGTCTCGATCATATTGCAGGTATTTTCATTGGAAAGTGCTAAGAAGAAACTTTCCAATGGTATATCCGGTTCTTCAAACCAACTTCTGGATCAAAAGATAGAGCAAGTTGAAATTTTTCTCCTCAAAACTAGAAAACAAAGGAAAACATGAAAGAATTCTAAGTTTTGGGTATTTTCCTCTTGCCACGTGTCAGCTCAGTGTGACATCAAAGAATTTCTGATGTTTTCATATCGGAATGATATGTAAGAAGCACATCAGAGGCATATGGCATATCGGCAATCGGTGATCAGCAAATTGCAAGTCCAGGGCGTATCACATATTAGCAATCAACAATTGGCGGCTCAGACATTGTGACTACATTTAAAAAGTGCGATATAAAATGTTGCGATATACAAAGGGGCCTATAGTATTGAAATTCTAGGAAAAATCATCGATAGTGTTAAACTGCAAGGGAATTCCTAAATAGATTAACAAAGAAATTCATCTTAAAACTAAAGCAAGACAGGTATTTTCTCTCTCCTTTAGCGGGACACATGGCGCAATATGATTAGTTCTGATAAGGGACACATGACAAAATATTATTGGTTCCAATAAAGGATGCATCATGGAATATGATTGGTTCTGATAAAGCTATGTGGCATCTGACGCCAGCACGACGTGGCGGTACAGAAGGACACGTGGCAGGCAGTTTTGGCGTTTTGAGGGGTCCTAAGGGGGGAAATTAGGGTGACATGAGTCACCGCTCATGATGTCTCATGTGGCAGTGATGACGTCATATCGAAGATCAAAAATCAGAGTTTGAGGATATCGACATTTCATAACACTTACCACTTGAAAAGCTCTAATTGAAAAGTTTCGATAGAGGGGCTAGCGCATGGTCATCAAGATTTAAAGAAATAAGGGATTAGAGTAGTTTATAAATGAAAATTGACCTCAACAGCTAATAAAAGTCCTTAGCACCTCCAGGCTAGGAGAAATGGTCACAACCATCAATCTTATCGCGAAGAAATGTAGGAAGAGAAAAAGAAAAGGGAGCTAGGATAAAAGCGGAAATTCATGTTAAATTACATTATAAAGGGGTGCTAATAGCATTAATTTGACAATCATTGGACCAATTATATAACAAAATGAAGGCCAAAGGAGCAAGTGTAAGGGGCTAAAGAATATCAGTCAAACAATAAAGCATAAACTTCTCCAATAAGACCATGTAGAAGTGTTAACAGATAGATGGGTCAACAACTATTGAAATCATAGGAAAAGAGGAGATGATAGTTTGGAATGGGAACCTCACAACTTGTGCAATAAAAACTACAACCACTCTAGATTTTAAGGCATAGGATCAAGATTAATGAATCAATTTTAGATTTGAAGGCTAAATATTTTCCCAACAGTTCCAGATTTCTTGCACTTTTCGAGTGATTGTTTTTATTTTTAGTATATCATTTAGTTATTTTTTCCAGACAATTAGCAACAGATTTCCTTCAAAGATTTAATAGAACGGCCAAATTTGTCTAGAATTCCTATTATTTAGTTCTGTTTTAGAAATATCTACATGTTTTTAGTAGGTATAATTTTTATAGTGAGCTTGATTTGAAGTCCAAATTTATTTGAGACAACCCATAACTATGTTGTAATAAGACTTATTAAGAGTTGGAATGTGTTGGATTATGTTGGATTATGCATGAATAAAAAAGTTGTACATTGATGTATATCATGGATTGTACTCAAAATGATCAATTTACAGAAATACAAAGAGTTTTGTTCCAGGATTCCCATGTCAAGCAATTGGCGATGTGTTCTTTCATGTAAAATTGTTTCTTTTCCTCAGTTTCCATATGTTTTTCCCCTCATTGTTGCAAGAATATTAAGGGCCCAATTTTCTTAAGTGTACTCTACTCTGGCTTGTTAACAATATCAATGTTTTCTTCTTTGATTTAAGTATAAAATTCATTCATGTATGCTCTATATTTAAATTGATCCTAAATCTGATTCATCTTATTCATACCACAAGCACTCTATAAGATCCAAGAGTTTTCCTTCCCTTGTTACAGTTCCTCTATCATTTTATGATTGATTACTCAAAATTTTATGACTCCATGCCCAATGGACTTTTCCAACATCTTTCAACCAAACTTTTGGAAAGCCCAACTTGAACTTAAATAACTAGCCTAAAATCTGAAGCAAAAATCTAAATGAGACAGAGAGATTCCTCTCTAAAGCTGGAAGGGCTAGATCCTAGCTTTAAAAGTGGTTTTGTGGTTAACCTCTGAGTTTCTATACTTAGCCTAGGGAAATTACGAAGTGATAATAGGTGCATAAAAATGTCATTTTGGTTAGTTTTCAATCAAAACCAGCTTTGTATTCCTTGATATATTTGATTTTATAGGAGTTGAAATGAAAAGTCATGTGTGGCCATGGGCCCCTTTTATCCCATAAGACTTCTATACCTATCCCTATAAATACTTGATATGATATTTCTTGCAAGATTAAATTGTATGTAACAAATAGAAATAATAATCTAGGATACTCAGTTTCCCCAAAAATCCTCAACTATATGCCTTCCTTTTCCACAAATCAATCTTCAATATTCTACATTTTTTTCCTAGCCTCCTTCAACATACATGGAGTTGGCACATTGAAAAAGACCTCATAAAGCAGAATAAAGAAAAACTATTATATTTTAGTTTATGATGGGATGTATCTAGATTCTCACAATACCTTCCATAAATGTGAGCTATGCCATCTTTCCTTACTCATTGTTAGCCCATGGTAAGGAATGCATGCTTGACAGGAACAATTTCTAGAAGGTAGGAGACCATGAAGAACTAAGGTTTTTTCCTTCTTCCAAGTTCGAGGATTAATTAATGTTATGTTGTAAAGACACAAATATGGTCTAATCAAATTGAAGATGCTTCTTGAGATTACAATGGAATACAATATGGGTGTTGGGAAGATAAATTTTTCTTTTAATTCATAATAACCAATTTTACTCACACATAAATTATCAATTCTGGTAGGCTTTCAGTGTTTCAAGGTTATTGTGCAAAATATATGCAGGAAAAATGAAAACTAACACTAACAAAAGCTCAAAACAAATCATTCTAAGTATCACTCTCGACTTTCCAACACACTTGTTGTGACAATCCAAACATTTCTCACACTTCAAAAAGAAAAGAAACACATGTTACTGAATAAATCACACCTTGTCACATGTTCACTCTTATTTAGAAGAAACAACAATCTTAGAAACCATTCAAACACAAACAATTGGTGAAACACCCATTCAATTAAATAAACAAAACAAACAATTGTAACAGTAATCAAATAATCATAACACCTAATGAAGGGACTAGTTTAGGACCTTTGTTGTTACACAATGATAGAGGCTACAATATTATAATTATTCAATGCATGAATAAGATCTATAAGAGTAACAGTGAATCACACATAAATCACAATAGAGAGGAAATAAATATACTACTACAATACCTCTCTAACCAATGATCCCTCCTAAGAAGGAGGACCCTTCCTCCTTAGTAGGGACTTGAGAATCAAACAACACACAAGCTAATTAGGAAATATATATGGAGCCAAGAATGAAAAATATTTGCATTAATGAAAGTAGTAATAAATATTATAACGTTTGTACTCCCTCCTCTGATCTCTATCTATGCATGCATCGCGGGAAAAGATTACATTGTTTTATCATTTCATATTACATTCCTATTTTGGAAAAGCAAGATCATCATGAAAGTCTCTTGATTCGCATGCGATCCAAATTGAGAGTACACAAAAACTATCATTTAACAAATTATCTTAATTGAAACGGACTTGTAACAACTTTTCAAATTTACAATGATTTATCATTTGGAAACCCTCACTGTTTCAACTAAGTCATTGGAACTGTCCATGAATGTCTCCTTTCAATGTTCAAACTAGCTTTGATTATGAATCTGTCTATGGTAGTCTTTGTTGCTAATCATAGGAGAACATAGTATCCAAAATAAGATTTTTGTTGTATCAACAACATCAGAAGAGTCTTCATTCCATCTTCAATGAGGCAAAATTGGGGATATACATTCCTATAATAACATATCAACAAGCCACACCACCTGAAACATCCCTTCATCAATTCATTAATAAAATAGCCTAAAATAGGTGGCTTTTATGTCAAATTACAAGAAAAACTAGAAAATAAGGATGAAATACAAAAGGAACATACTTTAGTTATTAATGGTTGGTGAAGTGACAAGGCATGGTTCTTAAAGTCAAAATGGTAGTAAAATATAGGGAAAATAGGTGCAAAAGAATGCCAATCTTGTGCCCCAATATCTCCCCCCAACTTAAGCATTTGCATGTCCTCATGCAAGCCTTTGTAGCTAGTTTTTGACATGTAGTGCATGGAACTTTGAAAAATCATATGCCCATGTTGTACCTTCATCAGGTGCTCTATATCCTTGGTAGATAGATAATTCCACTTTCCACAAGCTATCATCTATCTGATATGGGTGTTGATACTAGTAGACAGAAAGCTAGAAGAGTGTAAATCTAAACCTTAATCCATATGAACTAGGTCCACATTTATTTATACACCACATATTAAGATTCCCTAGAAAGTGCATGTACAAATTTTTGGAAGTAGCAAGGATCCTCATTCCTCAATACATCATATTTCAGCACCGTGATACTCCTGAAACAGTGTTCTAGGACATTGTTCCTAAATTCCATCAATATTGTTGTAATGGATGGGAATTTCCGCATATTATTTCCACGTCCTATTGTATGCCTCATAAAATATTTAAATGGGCCCTAGTTCATCTCAGACAAATAATTTCACAACTTCCTCATTTGTTGGTACAATATTACAAGTCTCCTTCTAGCTGAACTAATTCTGCATAAATGGCATGAAGGCCCTTAGTTGAACGATCTCTAACATAGGGTCTGACATTAAAATTCCTCACTCCAAAAGAAGCATGATCATGTTATTACAACTTGCATAATAAATGTTGCTCTAAAAAATTGGACTTGGGGAAAGTTTCCAGGAAGGCTTGACCTTATCTTATCACATATGGTCATTTCTCTTTGATTGTTGTTAATTCGAAGAGGAAAATTATTTCTTGCAGATATAAAGGATAGGAATGAAAAGGGGTTTTGCAAATCAACACATTATCTATAAGGTCACACATATTCTCCTTCTCCTTTTGTACTAGCTTTACTTGTTCTTGTAACTTTCCTACCAACATTATTGCTTGCTTCATTAATTCATTAATATTTACCAAATCCTATACCAGCAAATTTTCAGCCCAAATTCTCTTAATATTTTTTACAATCTCTTTATGTTTACTTAGAGGAATAACCTCACTCTTCAACAATATTTCCAATCTCTTATATTTATCTAAAAATGATTTCAATAGCTCTTCAAGTTTTGGTTGAGTTGTATCTGCTACTGTTACAATAAAAAATTGAATATCTCCCTGCAATATTTCTTCATTTTCCTTCTCCTTCTATTACATTATCTCAATTTTCAATTCTTGTGTGTCAGTAGTTTCATTGATAGGTTCTTGTGGAATAATAGTTTGATTTATTTTAGCCTGATTTGTTTCAGCTACTAGTTCTTTTCGAGTAGCAGCATTGTCAATAGGTTTGTGTGGAACAACACACTAATCTTCCCTAGTCCAATTTTCTCCAACTGTTGGTTCTTGTGCAACAACAACATTGTTATTAAGTTCTCATGGATTAGCGGTCTAAAAATACACCTCTTGTTCTTCTACTTGTATCCTAAACGAGATAGTTTCTAGCCCCTCACAACCTGCCTCCCTATGTTTTTTTTACATCCCATGTGTAGTCTTTTAGCTATGTTAGTAGGTGATACCATTCCTGCCACTTTTGCTAGGGTTTCCATCCCTATTTGTTTCTTGAATTGCAATTTCTCTTTGAGTGCGGAAGATTTTTTCTTCAAGTTTACATTTCCTACTTTAAAGTTGTTAATTTGCTGAGTGAGAGGTTAAATTTTAGTCTTACCCAATGAAGGAATGATTTCTTTCTCATGTGTGGGTTCTTATTTCTTTTCTTCACATGGTTATTTGTAGGCCTTGTGAATAACCTTGGGACCACCCCACTTAGCTTCAAGTCCATCTATAAATCCAGCGCATCCACCTATAAAGGAACCCATGACACCATGGCTATCCGAAAATGGAAAGGCTAGGCAGAAAAACACTACCACACTTGGAAAAACCCATGCCCATGACAACAAGAGAACCAAGAACGTGCATGCATAACCATGCATGATAAATCTTGCAAGGAAATCACACATGCAAATCGATACCTACAAATAATCCCACTGTAGATGCTAGATAATTCTCATCATTTCTTGATCTTTGCTTCATCTTGCCTTCTTTGCTCTTCTTGATCCAATGTTGAAGTGCTCCAAGAAAACTCTAAAGTGTCCAAGAGTAAGAGAGAGAGAGAATAGAGAGAGAGAGCTCAAAAACTAAACTGACAAAAATCCATGAACTAATACTCAAAATCCTTTTTATTAATTAGTCCTCTATTTTCTTCATTTTCCTCCTCACATGAAATCGATGACCTTACACCTTCCTTTTCTCCTAATTTCCTTTATTTTCATAAATAAATTTCCAAAAATGACATTTTGCCTTTCCAATTCCTTTGCCATTTCCTTTACCAATTTCCTTAACCATAATAAACAAAATTAAGACCTGCACTAGGATGTTTTTCCCAACATTCATCTTGGAATAAGTGTCCCATAACCGTGGTTATTATTTTTCCTTTATTAACTTTTATTACATGGAATTTTCACTAGGGTTGTTACATGAGGGAAATGACATTCACAAAATAATATAAATATAAAAATCGAAAGGAATGAAAATAGAATAATTTCAGTTATGGATATGCCTCGACTGGGGCATAGGAAGGTTGTTGCATAACTTCTTACAATAGAAGAGAGGGATTTTTTTAAGTCAATTGCATTGACTATGGAGACACCTCGACTTGGGCATAGGAACACTAGCATTTGAGATAGATTCACATGGAAATGTGTATTGACTATGGACACACCTTGACTTGGGCATAGGAACGCTGGCATCAGAGATAGATTCACACGGAAATGTGTACCCTGGAAATGTACTTTTCCCATCTCAATCTGTAAATAAGTCAATAATTAGTTTTGTTGACTAAAAATGGAAGTAAAGCTGAAGGATATATAAGTGGAGTTATATGGATGATTTGTTTGACCAAGCTTATTAGTTTCATCCCATGATGCACCAAGATAAGCTCATGTGCATTGCTACACTCATAAGAAAGGTGGCCTCACAATATCTACCCAATGTCTCTTGGAGATGTGAAATGTTATTGTACCGATCCTAGGTTGTTGTTACCAACATAACATTTTGTAGGCAAGGTAGGTTGGTACATGAAACAAATCCACGCTTCCCACAATTTCTTCCAATGTTTGGCTTGACATTTAGATTTTGGAATTTCTCAAGGAGTGTGTTTAATTACAATATGCTTTTTGAAATCAGAATAAGTAATCAAGCATTTGAAGAGATACATTACATCTCAATCTCATGATGTTGAAATTGGATGCTCATAAATTGTATCAGGTATATTTTTCAATTGAATTAAAAGTAGTTTGGTACCCAAAACTTGCATGAATTAAATTAGTTTACTTGAACTAAAAGAGATTAAGGAGAGGCATTAAAGTGGAATGAAAGCCTACTAATTAGATAATTTCTCTTGTATTTTTATTAGTTGATTTCCCACAAACTTACTTTTTAAATCCAAATTTTAATTACATGAGATGCAATATTGCAGGAAGGCATGATGGTCTCTACCAGCGCGACAACATGGGTGTCTCAATAATGGAGGTATGAATCCACCCATATCTCTTTTCCTTCTTATATAGCTTAGAGTCTCATATTGTATACCCATTTATTTTTATATTATTAAAATCATTTTTCTAGTGAGGCATTTGACTTCTCTATAAATATACTAAGTCCTATGGGTATGTACGTATGGGAGTGTAGAAATTTCATAGAAATTTTAATTGCTCAATGTTTCAAAAAAAAAAAAAGAGAGATACAATTCTACTCTACTAATATGTGGAATGGAAACGAAAATTTAGAACAACATGCATAGACATGCAATAAGAAAAACCACAAATGTATAGTGATTTCTAGGGGAACTCAACTAGGAAAAACCCCTCAAGCATCTTTGCATTAATCAATTGAATAGAGAAACTATTACAATTCCTAGCTCCATCTCTGAGCTCAACCTGCAAAAGAATAATTGTTCTCTCTCCTTAACAAGAAACTATGAACAAAACTTAGAAAATTATTTTCTCACCAAGCATCCTATTTCCTTGGGTAATTCCTGAGGAAACTAGCTCTTAAAAGATAGGAATTTCCTCCAAATTTATTATGTAATTCCCAAGGGTCAATATCATGAATCATGCAACACTTGTAAACTCAAAACTAGTATACACTGATGTTACACCTCCTTGTCATATCCACTCTAGCTAAGGAACTCAAATTCCTTGTATGCACTAACTATTTTGGGTTGATTTATCAGTTAACTAAAAAATCTTTGAGTTAGACTGTTGTCCAACTACACAACTAACATTCAACTAACTCTATCAATAGTTAGAGGTCAGTGAACTTAATACAACTAAAAATAACTAAACCAGATTACTAAAATTTAGCAATCACAGATGCATGAGGGAAATCCAAGCCCTATAACTCGAATTTACTAAGATAACTAAGTGACAAGATCCATGTCATGCTAGTTAACTACCTCCAAGTTGTATTGCTTATGTGTAAATTCAATTTACTGAATTTGACTACAGCTAAAGTCAAATTGAGCCTTTATTGCTACATTTTTTAACACTCAGTCTTAGCAAGAAAGGGATTTTTTACCACCCTTATCCTGCACCTGTGGAATTCAAATTTACCTCTTGACATTGCCTTTGTCAAGATCTCAACATCTTGCTCCTCAATCGCAATGCACTATAGAAACATAACTCTCCTCTGCACACAGTCCCATAATGATCATACCATTTATCAATGTGCTTGGAGCTATCATGAAATACCAAATTATTGAAGAGCTTAATGCAACTATGATTATCACAATATACCTTTGTTTGATCCATCTCCCAACTAAAAAGTTCCACAAGTATTTTCCTAATCCATATGGCTGCACATGCTACTTGACTTGCAGCCATGTATTTGACCTCTAATGAGCTAAGCACCACATACCTCTGCTTTCTACTATACGAAGAAATAGTTGTGGACTCAACACTGAAGATAGCACCTGAAGTACTTTTCTTTTCTGATGGACTCACTCCCTCTATCCTCATGTACCATAATAAATACTCGGTAGCACCTTTGAGGTACCATAACACGTTTTTTATTTCCTTATAATATATCTTGGTAGGCCTCACCATAACTTGACTTAGTTGGTTTACTACATAGTGCATGTCAGGCCTTGTGTTCACAAGATGCATTAAAGACCCCACTAGTCGCCTATAAATGGTAGCATAAACCTCTTTACCTAAAGTGGCATTCTCCTTCCTCCTGTTTGGAGCTATAGGTCTATCCATGGGTGATCCATATTGGATCATTATATTGTTTTTCATCCATCTTAATGCATTCAAAGTAGAAGAAGTGCAGGAATTGGCTCACAGGACTATTTTTACTGGCGAGACCCAATTTGGAAAAACGGGGTCTGAAACCTTCTGGGAGCATTTTCCTAACACCCTCCTTCCACATCTACCCATGTAACTGGCCAACCAGGGTAAACATGTGAAGAGAGGCTGCTATGATGGGATTCAACCTCCTATGTGACCTTAAGGAAGTGGAACCAATGGAACCATAACATACAAACCTTCCACATTAGCAACAAGACTTCCAAGAACCATCCCAATCACTCAGGTAACCAGCCCTTGGGTCCCACTTATTTTTTAGAACAATTAACCCCCGGACTCTCCCATGCTATGGGCATAGCAGCGTCTATAAGGCTCTCAATACTCCCACAACATGGCATTCCACCGTCTAGGGACTATTTTTCTTAGTTTTGTGCCACTTTTTCAAGCCCAAAGCCAAGGTCACTGGTCATAATTAAATTACACCTTCAACACACACACACACACACACACACACACACACACACACACACACACACACACACACACATATATATATATATATATATATATATATATATATATATATATAGATATAGATATATAACAAGGGAATAATGATACAAATGAAATTAATTTAACAATCCCTTGAGTGGACCCCTACTAGACATGACAACCATTTCTTCAAACATATCACAAATATGTAATCTACAGGTGTAAACAACAGATTTAAGCATATGGGTCTCATACTTATTTGACAACCGCTAGGAAGAATTGTTCCCTTATGTCATTAGATACATTATCATCCATTTGGTCATAGATACATTGTTCATTCGTTTAGAAATCAAAACATGAGGAAAGCCATACATCGTCATTGTCACCATACATGCTTATAACTAGCATAATAACAAAAAAAATATCAAGGATACATCAGCCATAAAATCCACATATAAACCAATACATTTATACCTAAGATATCAAGGAGTGAACCCCTTATTATTGAATGCAAAATCTAACCTGGGATGGGACTACCACGTTTCACTCGACCATAGAATGGTTGAGCCAAATCTCTCTTCATCCATTTGTTAGTCCCTTACAATTTCCTAGGCTGAAAGGAGATCGAGAAGGGTAACCTCAAACCACTTCAGCTTAGTAGCTAGCCCTACTGAGCATGAGAGCGATCTGTCAAAGTCTATTATCTGTGAAATTGTTTTAAAGCAAATAAGTTTTAGGCTAGATATATATAATTGTTTGTGTGTTGGTGAAAATTTAGATTTTAGGGTTTGCTGGACTAGGGTTTGGAGCCACAAATAGGTCTAGTCTGTAGGAGTGCAGAAGCAAATATGGAAAGGAGCTAGATGTTAGAAGACCATGGTGTATTTAGAATATTTTCAATCTAGTATAGAAAAGAGAGTGTAGAAGAAACTAATGAGCATAAGTAAACATGATTTCATTAGCTTAGGAAGACATAAACATAACTTTGAAAACCAGATAAACAGAGCTTGTAAACAAGAATTTTGTGTATTTCACTGCAATGATTCCATAGAAAAAAGAGATGTCATGTATATAAATATGTTTCAACCATTAGAAAACAAATAAAATGAAGAACAAACACTATGAACTCATTGGGCTAGATTTCCTTAAAAATAGCTACAACTGTCTTTGTATTCATTGAAAAGATGATTACATGCAAGCCTCCTCCAAAAAAAGTCCAACCCTTCTCTATGAAAGAGAAATGATACATATAGACTCTCTTATACCACTTGCACACCTTCAGGAGTCAAATTCCTAGGTGGAGGAATTGACTCCAAGATTCTCTCAACCAAGAGGTGAGAGTGAGAAGGTGAAACTCAAACACTTCTTGGAGAGTTTGCTTATGAGTTTGCTTCCTTTATAAGGCCTAACAAACATTAAAAAAACCTATCATGTACATTTATTCATGCCTACATCACCTAGACTCGAAACAAGTGCCATTACATAAAGATTTTTGACTTTGACTAAGTCAAACTGGAAACTAGAAAGTTTACACAGTGAAATTTACAATTTAAAACACAAAAAAATACAAAAGCACAGCGCCGAATTTTAGCTCACTTTTGGGTGCCTTCTTGAGGTTTGAATGAAGATCTGAGAGAATGGTCAACTAGACCTTCAATTCTATTTTCCAGAATAGTTTCAATTTTTTAAAATGACTAATGGGAAGGCGTTCAAAAATATATTCTCCCAAGGTTGCTCCAGGAGCGCAGCGCGTGTCAAAAAAGGGTATAGAAAGCTAGTTCTTTGCCACATTTTTCCACTTTTCTCAAAATATGAGCCACCTTTGGAAATTTTGAGAAAATGGGTTTTTAGAGGATGGCGATATATTTCCAAAAATGTAGATTTTTATTGAAGTATATTCCTGAGGAAAAAGCGCAACGCAAAACTGCTGAATTTCTAAATTTGGCTTCAAAATTCACAAAAAAACCAAAATTGCTCAGAATTTGCTAAAAATTATCCAAGAGATGTAAAATGATACATGTTAAAACTTCATAGATGCTTCAGCAAGCATCTCCAAGTTTCCTTCATCTTTTTGTTCCTTTTTGGCTTCTTTAAGCTTGTTTTCAAGCTGCTTGACTTTGACGTTACAGATCATGTTTTGAGCCTAGTAGTGGTGCACCATATGCCTAAGCAGCTGATTGTCTCTGTTTTCCTTCTCTAGAAGCTTCTCCAAGTGATCATTCACCCTGTTGAGCCAATACTCCTTGTCTTGATTGACCTCAAGAGCAATTTTGTCCTCTAGGTCTAGCTCTTCATTCAACAAAATGTGTTCCTCTTCTTCTTGCAATGCCTTCTTTAGCCCTTTTGTTCTTGGCCTTTTCCTCTTACCCTTCCCTTGTGTTCTTTCAGGCTCACTTGACTCTATGACTACTTTTCCCTTGCCAACTTGCTGCAATAATTTGGTTTTCTCTTTTTCCATGATCAATTGCTTCGCTTTGAGCTGACTATTCTCCTATTCAAGGAATGAAATGATGTGCCTAGCTCTCACCATGTTTGACTGTGAGCTATTTGATCTGATAGTCTTTATCTCTGATTATTTGTTGCATGCTTGAAGTCTGATCCTCTGCCTCTAAATCAACCAGCTCAAATTCATGTTCAACCATGTCCTTATATTGCGTTGTCGATCCTTGTTTTGTTGATGTATAAGGCTTGGCTGCTTTCTCACCATGAGAAGCAAACAAAAGCCTCTTCCCTCTCTTGTACATCCTAGTCACCTCAAGCTTAGGTGTTTTGGTTCTTTCAATTGGTTTGCTAGAGGACCCCACTTCCATTTGCTGTGTTGGCATGCTAGAGGGTTGAGTTGCTACATTGGCATCATGCCATTTCAGGGTTGTTTCCAAAAACATTTCCCAAGTCATACCTTTCTCTGCAAGTTGATGAAGGACTATAGTCTTGATCAGACTATGACGAAACAGGCTAGGGTAGTGCTCCTTTTTCTTCATCTGGATCCTCTCTGACATTTTGGCAATGCTCCTACATAGTTAGTTGCACATATTGAGTGGATTCTGAGAGGTAAAGTGCATTAGGAGGCGAATATGATAACGATATGATCTGGAGAATCTTCCTTCACATGTAAATAACTACATGAAAATCTTCATCAAGGGGGCATACTTCTCCAACAAGTACTTGAAAGGCATAATGTCAACATGTTTCTCCATGTATGGTGTTTTCAATAAGGGTTAATAATACTCAAGATCCAGGCTCATCCCCTTGAACCATTATTCACCATTGTCTGGTAGCCCTGTAGCGATTGAAATTGAGGTCACTAAAAAAGTGAATTCAACACCAGCAATAACAACACTTTCACCCTTCAACTGAGTTGCCACCTAATCTATTAACTGTTCACTGAAACCCACTTCACTCACCCTTTTGCAAAAATCCAAGCAATTGACATATTCAAAGCACTATTTGATAAAGGGAGATGGGTTGATTTCACTACAATTTGATGGCTCATATCTGAGGATTTTCCCTCCCTTGTGATGTCTCTTTCTCTCTGGTGAAGATTTTGCTTCCATGATGACAGAAACCCTAGCATCAAGAAAATGAAAAAAATTGTGAGGTATGAGTGGAAAGTGGAATGATGGGTAGGTGGAACTTGATAAAATGGTAAAGGAGGTTTGACAGAGGTGGATATGAGCTATGGACAACTGATGAAAATGAATGAAAAAGCAATGGAGGAATGATATGCTTATGAGAAGGAAAAAATAGAGTTTTTAGTGAAAGTGCCCAAAACCCCTAGGAATGAACTAGGGGTTCGCTTTTAATGAGGTAAACTTATGTTTTGAGGTTAATTGAGTGGTTTACATAGTTTATCTAACATTTATAAAGGTGTAGGGCAATATTTTACATTTTAAAAGTCAAGAAATGAAAATGGCCATCATCAACCCTATCATTTTTCATGAAAAACTCACTAAAAAACCCTAATTGGAGAAATATTTGGCATGAAATGATTTTGAAAAACAAAGAAGCAAGTGGAATGATGTACTTACTTGTAGCCTGGCTTAGGATCCAATGAAATTAGGTTAGCAAGCTTTAAAATTAGTTTGGGAGAGATTCAGGCAATTATTGGACACTCTGGCCCAAGCACAACGCAGTTAGCCTGAGCGAAGCACAGTGTTCCTGAGCACAGCGCTAGGCCTCCAAGTGCAGCACAATGTCTCTGAGTGCAGTGCCTTGCAATTTTTGCCAGTTTTGCCTATGGAAACACGTTTTTATCTCTTTTGGGGTGTAGAGCTCGATGCACAAGAGTGAATGAAAGGTAGACAAGACAAGTTTGGGGCTTTTGAGTTTATATAAGCAAATTAATTTCTCCTTTTAAAAAGAAATGGGACCCACAAACCTTTGAAAAACTGATTTTTTCACTTTTGAAAGTAGAGTCACCTTTAAGGCTGAAACCTGAGCTGTGTTTTCACTTTCCTGGGCACTGGAACTTCTTCATCTGGAGGTTTTCAAACCGAAAGCATGATGAATTTGTGATAACTCAACAAATCAATTTCAAAGAGTTGTTTGTCACGTTCTATTCACTGCTGGATTTATTCATGATAATGATGGACCTTAGAAACCCTAGCGACCTAATGGATGACCTGAAACTGAATGAAATGGTGATGATGACTGACTTGCTTTTATTATGATACCTTCATAGAAATGTGATAGGTGACCAGCATGAGTGAATTTTCAAAACACTGTACTCATTTCTAGACTGACCAGATAGTGACAAAATTAAAATTGATTTTGATAGTCCTGACAAGCTTAGTAAAAGCACATTTCATCTAGGTCACTGGCTAACAAGACTGACACTAAAATTTGCTCCAGCTAGGGATGACATCTCCTTGGAGGTGTCAAGAACACCGTAGACCAAGTAGCCTTATCCATTGGGCGATGGAGTCAATATGCAGAAAAACAAACTTTTGACTTAAAATTGACAGACTTTTTGACATGACAATGACTAAAAAGTAAAATAAAAACCAAAATAGTAGCTGACCAAAGAAGCCTTAGGGCCTTCTCTTCAGGCTTCAAACTCCTATGACAACCACTTAGATTGCTGGAAATAAAGTACACACCGGTATATACAATGATGATGAAATTTCAAAAATCTTTCAGACATAGTAGTTCTTGAGAAGCCTACCATTGATCGCTCCTCCTGAATAATCTCCTCCATCCATTTCTTCCAATAAGAAATTATTCTTTCCTATGAAAGCAGAAATTCTGTAAGGTCCCTTCCATAAGTTTTCAAATTTTCCATGTTTTCTCTTTTCTTCATTTCTAGCATCCCACCGAAGAACCACATCTCCCAAGTTAAAATTGTCTTCCTTGCTGTTGCGATCATAAATCTTTTTAATCTTCTCCTAAAGTTTAGATGTGTTTTGAAGAACCTCTTCTCTTGTCTACTGTAAATAAATTGTCTGATTTATCCTTCTTTGCATATCATTAGTCTCACTATCCAATTCCTACAGAATTTTCATGACCAAGACAACAAGAGATGAAGGAAAAACTGTATCAATCCCATACACCAACTGAAAGGGGACATACCTATTGGTTTTTTAGTGCTGACCCTATCCACCCATAAGGCATCGATGATCTTTTTATGCCAATTCTTCTTGTTCACTTATAGAACCTTTTTGATGATGTTAACCAAGGATTATTGGAGGATTCAGCAAGACCATTCCCCTGTGGATGATAAGCAATAGAATGTCCTAACACAATATGGTATTTTGCATAGAACTCCACCAGTCTCTTTGACTTGAATGCAATATCATTGTCAGTAATTATTTTTTGTGGGTAGCCAAATCTAGACAAGATATTAGACTCAATGAATTGAATAATAACATAATCAATAGCTTGTCTGGTTGGGATTGCCTTAATCCACTTTGTGAAGTAGTTGGTGGTTGTCAATATCCATTTATGTTGTGTTGAAGATGAAGGATGGATTTCACCAATGAAATCAAGACCCCACTGCTGAAAAGGAGTTGAAATTGAGATAGGTTGCAAGGGCAATGGAAAAATCTTTCTCTTTCCTTGAAAAATTTGACATTCATGGCAGCTCATCACTGTTTTGTATACATCAAAAAAGAGGGTGGGCCAATAGAAGCCAACTCTTAAGATCTTATTTGCTGTAGTTTTCCAAAAGTGATGACTACCACAGTCTCCTTTATGGAAATCTTTCATGACATCCTTGGCTTCATTTTCCACCAAACAATTCAGCAGCACACCACCAGGATCTTTCCAATATAGAACACCATCTAGAATACAATATTTTGAAGCCTTCAATTTTAGAGATCTAGCTTTACCTTTGGGAACTTCCGGTGGAGGATTCAAGTGCTGCAAGACATAGACAATGTCAGAATACCAAGGAGAGGAAATAAACATATCAGACACTTGTAGGAAAGGATCGTCTTCTTCTTGTTCTTCAGAAAGTGCAGCAATCAAATTGATGTCTAGTGCATGTAGATTTGATTCAGCCATGAGTTTAGCTAAACCTTGTCCCTTGATGAGATTTGTAGGCTTTATCTCCAAGTCATACTCTAGCATAGCTGCAATCCACTTTCCCCTTCTACCTTCAGGATCTGTCTGCACAAGAATTTCTTTCACTGCTGCAGTAGGAACATAAGCAATGGTGTGAGAATGCAGAATATAAACTCGAAAATCCTTGAGAGATTTCACCAAATCCAAGGCCTGCTTCTCAATGATATTGTATCTTAGTGCTGCATCTCTTATAGTGTGACTGAAAAATGCTATGGGCTGCTCATTTTTCTGATCTTTCTTTTGCATTAGGACTGTTGCTAATGTATGCTCAGAGGCAAAAGAAAAGATGATGAAATATGAAGTGTAATCTGGGCTAATCAAAATAGGATCAGTAGATAATGCAAACTTTACTGCATCAAATGATTTATTGGCCTCTAAATACCACTTTGCCTCACTGTCCTTCTTCAGTATGTTTGTCATTTCCTTCAAATGCTCAGCTAGATTAGAAATGAATCTTCTCAAAAAATTGATTTTCCCATTGAAAGACTGAATCTATTTCTTGTTCCTTGGGAAATATAATTGTTGAATGGCCTGCACTCTTGAAAGATCAATGTGAATGCCATCCTTGGAGATGATGTGTCCCAATAGCTTACATTCTTCCATGGAGAATAAGCTCTTCTTTGGGTTGAGTGAGATACTAATTTTTCTGCATTTCTGAAAAACAATTCTTAAATGATGTAAATGATCTTCATCAGATTTTGAAAACATTGTAAGATAATATAAATAGAAAAACTCTACATTTTTGGAAAGCTCTTTCCATCATCTAAAAACCCATTTTCTTAGATTTTCGAGAGGTGGCTCAGATTTTGAGAAAAGTGGAAAAAAGTGGCAAAAAACTAGCTTTCTAGACCCTTTCTTGAAGGCCTTCCCATGGGTCATTTTCAAAAATTCAAATTGTTCTAGAAACTAGACTTGAAGGGATAGTTGACCATTCTCTCAGATCTTCATTTGGACCTCAGGAAGGCACCTAAAAGTGAGCTCAAAGTCGGCGTTGCGCTTCTACATTTTCTGTGTTTTAAATTGTAAATTTCACTGTGTAAAATTTCTAGTTTCTAGTTTGACTTAGTCAAAGTCAAAACTCTTTATGTAATGGCACTTGTTTCGAGGCTAGGTGATGTAGGAATGAATAAATGTACATGATAGGTTGTTTTTTATGTTTATTAGGCCTTATAAAGGAAGCAAACTCCTAAACAAACTCTCTAAGAAGTGTTTGAGTTTCACCTTCTCACTTTCACCTGTTGGTTGAGAGAATCTTGGGGTTAGTTCCTCCACCTAGGAATTCGACTCCTCAAGGTGTGAAAGTGGTCCAGGAGAGTCTATATGTATCATTTCTCTTTCAAAGAGAAGGGTTGAACTTTTTGTGGAGGAGTTTTGCATGCAATCATCTTTTCATCTAATATAGAGACAGTTGCGGCTATTTTTAAGGAACTCTAGCCCAATGAGTTCATGGTGTTTGTTCTTCATTTTATTTGTTTTCTAATGGTTAAAACATCTTTATATACATGATATCTCTTCTTTATATGGATTAATTGTGGTGAAATACACAGAATTCATGTTCACAAGCTCTGTTTATCTGGTTTTCATAGTTATGTTTATGTCTTCCTAAGCTAATGAAATCATGTTTACTTATGCTCATTAGTTTCATCTACACTATCTCTTCTATACTACATTGACAATATTATAAATATACCATGGTCTTATGACATCTAGCTCCTTTCCATATTTTCTTTTGCACTCCTATAGCCTAGACCTATTTGTGGCTCCAAACCCTAGTCCAGCAAACCCTAAAATCTAAATTTTCACCAACACACAAAAAATTATATATATCTAGCCTAAAACTTATTTTCTTTAAAGTCATTTCACTGATAAGAGACTTAGAGAGATCCCTCTCATGCTTAGTAGGGCTAGCTACTGAGATGAAGTGGTTTGAGGTAACCCTTCTCGATCTCCTTTTAGCCTAGGAAATTGTAAGGGACTAACATTTTTGGCGTCGTTGCCGGGGAATGAAATATCATATCTTCCCTCGGAAAGAACAACAATGATCAGATCTAATAGTTGATGGTGAGCAATGATTAAACATAAGAAAGGTTGTGCATCTTTCACTTGGCGACTCCAGTGTCAAAGAATCCAAAGGTTCAGAAATTTCATGGTGACTTCACTGATAAAAAACTGGTAGTTTAAAGAACTTCTTGGTGTCTTAATTGTTTTCAAGATGGATTCTACTCGAAGGTATGCTCCTATGAATCAAGCTCATATTCCTAGTTTTCTGAATCGAATTCCTTGTATAGATTGGCAAACAGGGATGTCAAAATTTAAAGGTCAGGATGGAGAAGATGCTAGTTTGCATTTGGTCAAATTTCATTTTCATATTCATAGATTAAAGGCTAAGTTTCCTAAATATTGTCTGATGAATATTTTCATGGCTACCTTGGAGGAAATGGTGAGGAAATGGTATGAGAGTCTACCATCTACTAGTTTATATTCTCTAAAGGATTTTCATTCAGTTTTCTTTCAACATTATCAAAGTTGCAATTTTTCCTTATCAATGATGGATAGATGTTGTGAGATTTTTGAAAATTTTATTCAATTTCTTGAAAATTCATATGGGGATGAAGAATGTATGGAAGATGATATATTAGAAGCCCTTTATGATTTTTCCTCCCAACAAGAATCAACAGTTTCCTCCTTGGATGAAACAAACTAGGATCAAAATAGAGAAAGGCTTACTCCTAATCTTGAAAATGAAAATCACCAAGCCAATGTTGATCTCTATAAAACTCAGTGTTCTCCTCTATCTGAAGATGAAATAGATCAACTCTTGAAAAACCATGTTACAACCCAAGTTAAGGCAGGTTTGCAGGGCTCACAAAGTCAAGATTGTGTGAGTGAAATTTCTTCCATTATTGAAAATGAAAATATGGGTTTAAATGATGACAGTCATGAGACTGATGAAACTATACATGAAGTTGTTGTGAGTAAGCCAATTTTTGATGTAGATTTCCTGCAAGGAGATCAGCTAACAAAGATTGTTTTCTTTCATGAAAAGGATAGGGCTGACCTGTTTAATAATATTGAAGAATGTGTTTTGTTCAAGGATGATTTAGACTATGAAATGGAAGAGTATGAGTCTAAGATAGACAGTATGCCAGAGATAGAATTAGAGTTGCTCATGCTTGAGAAATTTACAGCCAACACTCAGGTGGTAGAAAGTCATATTTCCCTATGCCTTCCTGTGGATCAACAACCAAGTATTCTTTTAGATCAAAATGAAAGGAGTACTTGTATTTTTGTTGGATTTCAAGACAAGGTAACATTTCATATTTTTAAGGATCCTTACACTGATTTGTTGCAGCCATTTGGAAAGATGAATTTTCTTGTATTTATGAATCATGAGTACATCTTCAGTGGACACTCAGAGTTGCCTAGCTTTTGTTTTTTCTACTTGCTCGAGGAAAGTACAAGAAAAATTCAAGTAGGTAGCCATCTGCTGGATTGGTTACACTGGAGGGATCATTACACATGATTGTATATACATCTTCAGCAGGTGGGTGGTTATCATCATGATTTGAAGCCCTCAAATCTCAATGGTTTGCTGCCATAAGTAAGTTCAGTCAGTATGTTTTTTATAGTCAAGTCAGTTCAGTTAGTCAGTCAGTTTTCAGTTTGAGTTTGTTCTTTTACATTTTGACTCCATGCCCAATGAACAAGGCTACTAGGTCTACGGTGTTCTTGACACCTCCAAGGAGCTGCCATCCCTAGCTAGAGCCAATGTTAGTGTTAGTCTTGTTAGCCTATCACCTGGATCAAATGTGCTTTTACTAAGCTTGTCAGGACTATCAAAATCAAATTTTTCATGTCACTAGGTTTACATAGTAAAATTTGGTCACTGTTTGGTCAGTCTAGAAATGAGTTCAGTATTTTGAAAATTCACTCATGTTGGTCACCTATCACATTTCTATGAAGGTGTCATAATAAAAGCAAGTCAGTCATCATCACCATTTCATTCAGTTTTAGGTCATCCATTAGGTCGCTAGGGTTTCCAAGGTCCATCATTATCATGAATAAATCCAGCAATGAATAGAGCATGACAAGCAACTCTTTGACATTGATTTGTTGAGTTATCACAAATTCATCATGCTTTCAGTTTGAAAACCTCCAGAAGAAGAAGTTCCAGTGCTCAGGAAAGTGAAAACACAGCTCAGGTTTTAGCCTTAAAGGTGACTCTGTTTTCAAAAGTGAAAAAATCAGTTTTTCAAAGGTTTGTGGGTCCCATTTCTTTTTAAAAGGAGAAATTAATTTTCCTATATAAACTCAAAAGCCCCAAACTTGTCTTATCTACCTCTCATTCACTCTTGTGCATCGAGCTCTCCACCCCAAAAGAGAGAAAAGCTCATTTCCATAGGCAAAACTGGCAAAAATCGCAAGGTGATGCACTCAGAGACACCGCGCTGCACTTGGAGGCTTGGCATTGTGCTTAGGAACACTGCACTGCGCTTGGGCCAGAGTGTCCAAAAATTGCCTGAATCTCTCCCAAAATTGATTTTAAAGCTTACTAACCTGATTTCATTTCATCCTAAGCTAGGCTACAAGTAAGTACATCATTCCACTTCCTTCTCTATTTTTCAAAATCATTTCATGCCAAAGATTTCTCCAATTAGGGTTTTGTAGTGAGTTTTTCATGAAAAATGATAGGGTTGATGATGGCCATTTTCATTTCTTGATTTTTAACATGTAAAATCTTTCCCTACACCTTTATACATGTTAGATAAACTATTTAAACCACTCAATAAACCTCAAAAAATAAGTTTACCTCATTAAAAGTGAAACCCTAGTTCATTCCTAGGGGTTTTGGGCACTTTTACTAAAAACTCTGTTTTTTCCTTCTCATAAGCATATCATTCCTCCATTTATTTTTCATTAATTTTCATCAGTTGTCCATAGCTCATATCCACCTCTTTCAAACCAACTTTACCATTTTATCAAATTCCACCTACCCATCATTCCACTTTCCACTCATATCTCACAGTTTTTCTCATTTTCCTACTGCTAGGGCTTCTGTCATCATGGAAGCATAATCTTCACCAGAGAGGAAGAGACATCACAAGGGAGGGAAAATCCTCAGATATGATACATCAAGTTGAAGTAAAATTAACTCATCTCCCTTTATCAAACAGTTCTTTAACGATGTCAATTGCTTGGATTTCTACAAAAGGGTGAGTGAAGTGGGTTTCAATGAACAATTAATAGATTGGGTGGCAACTCAGTTGAAGGGTGAAAGTGTTGTTATTGCTAGTATTGAATTCACTTTTTCAGTGGCCTCCATTTCCATTGCTACAGGGCTACCAGAAAATGGTGAATATTTGTTGAAGGGGATGAGCCTGGATCTTGAGTATTATAGACCCTTATTGAAAACACCATACATGGAAAAACATTTTGATATTATGCCTTTCAAGTACTTATTGGAGAAGTATGCCCCCTGATGAAGATTTTCATGTAGTTCTTTACATGTGAAGGAAGATTCTCCATATTGTATCGTTATCATATTCGCCTCCTAATGCACTTTACCTCTCAGAATCCACTCAATATGTGCAACTACCTATGTAGGAGCATTGCCAAAATGTCAGAGAGGATTCAGATGAAGAACAAGGAGCACTACCCTAGCCTGTTTCATCGTAGTCTGATCAAGGCTATAGTCCTTCATCAACTTGTAGAGAAAGGT
This sequence comes from Pinus tabuliformis, assembly GCA_031772625.1. Taxonomy (NCBI): domain Eukaryota; kingdom Viridiplantae; phylum Streptophyta; class Pinopsida; order Pinales; family Pinaceae; genus Pinus; species Pinus tabuliformis. The sequence continues at coordinate 915,644,652 of CM062816.1, forward strand.
ATGACTTGGGAAACGTTTTTGGAAACAACCCTGAAATGGCATGATGCCATTGTAGCAACTCAACCCTCTAGCATGCCAACACAGCAAATTGACTCTAGCAAACAAGTTGAAAGAACCAAAGCACCTTAGCCTAAGGTGACTAGGATGTAAAAGAGAGGGAAGAGGCTTGTGTTTGCTTCTCATGGTGAGAAAGGGGCCAAGCCTTCTACATCAATAAAACAGGGATAGACAGTGCAAGATAAGGACATGGTTGAACATGAATTTGAGCTGGATGATTTAGAGGCAAAGGATCAAACTTCAAGCATGTAGCAGGTGATCATAGATAAATACTATCATATCAAATAGCTCATAGTCAACATGGCGAGAGCAAGGTACATCCTTTCATTCCTTGAACAGGAGAATAGTCATATCAAAGCGAAGCAATTGATCATGGAAAAAGAGAAAACCAAATTATTACAGTAGGTTGGCAAGGGAAAAGTGGTCATAGAGTCAAGTGAGCCTAAAAGAACATAAGGGAAGGGTAAGAGGAAAAGGCCAAGAACAAAAGGGCTAAAGAATGCATTGCAAGAAGAAGAGGGACACATTTTGTTGAATGAAGAGCTAGACCTAGAGGACATAATTTCTCTTGAGGTCAATCAAGACAAGGAGTGTTGGCTCAACAGGGTGAATGATCACTTGGAGAAGCCTGTAGAGAAGGAAAATAGAGACAATTAGCTTCTTAGTGATATGGCACACCACTACAAGGCTCAAAACATGATCTATAACGTCAAAGTCAAGCAGCTTGAAAACAAGCTCAAAGAAGCCAAAAAGGACCAAAAAGATGAAGGAAACTTGGAGATGCTTGCTGAAGCATATATGAAGGTTTAAAATATATCATTTTCCAGCTCTTGGACAATTTTGAGCAAATTCTGAGCAATTTTGGTTTTTTGTGAATTTTGAAGCTAAATTCAGAAATTCAGCAGGCGTTGTGGTTTTTCCTTAGGCATATATATCAGGAAAACTCTAAATTTTTGGAAAGATATTTCCATCCTATAAAAACTTGTTTGCTCATATTTTCTAGAGGTGGCTCAAATTTTGAGAAAAGAGGAAAAAAGTGGCAAGAAAATAGCTTTCTAGACCCTTTTTTGACAGGCGCTACGCTCCTGGAGTGACCTTGGGAGAATGGATTTTTGAAGTTCTTCCCATGGGTCATTTTCAAAAGCTAAAACTATTCTAGAAGCTAGACTTGAAGGGATAGTTGACCGTTCTCTCATATATTCATTTAGACGCTAGGAAAACACTAGAAAGTGAGCTCAAAGGCGACACTACGCTTCTGCATTTTTCTATGTTTTAAATTGTAAATTTCATTATGTAAAATTTCTAGTTTCTAATTTGACTTAGTCACAGTCAAAACTCTTTATGTAATGGCACTTTTTTCGAGTCTAGGTGATGTAGGCATGAATAAATGTACATGATAGGTTTTTTTTTATGTTTATTAGGCCTTATAAAGGAAGCAAACTCCTAAACAAACTCTCCAAGAAGTCTTTGAGTTTCACCTTCTCACTCTCACCTGTTGGTTGAGAGAATCTTGGAGTCAGTTCCTCCACCTAGGAATTCAACTCCTGAAGGTGTGCAAGTGGTCTAAGAGAGTCTATATGTATCATTTCTCTTTCAGAGAGAAAGGTTGGACTTTTTGTGGAGGAGGCTTGCATGTAATCATCTTTTTAGCTAATATAGAGACAGTTGCAGCTATTTTTAAGGAACTCTAGCCCAGTGAGTTCATGGTGTTTGTTCTTCATTTTATTTGTTTTCTAATGGTTAAAAAATATTTATCTACATGATATATCTTCTTTCTATGGATTCCTTGTAGTGAAATACACATAATTCTTGTTCACAAGCTTTGTTTATCTGGTTTTCATAGTTATGTTTATGTCTTCCTAAGCTAATGAAATCATGTTTACTTATGCTCATTAGTTTCTTCTACACTCTCTCTTCTATACTACATTGACAATATTCTAAATACACCATGGTCTTCTGACATCTAGCTCCTTTCCATATTTGCTTCTACACTCCTACAACCTAGACCTATTTGTGGCTCCAAACCCTAGTTCAACAAACCCTAAAATCTAAATTTTGACCAACGCACAAACAATTATATATATCTAGCCTAAAACATATTTTCTTTAAAGTCATTTCACTGATAAGAGACTTTGAGAGATCCCTCTCATGCTCAGTAGGGCTAGCTACTAAGCTGAAGTGGTTTGAGGTTACCCTTCTAGATCTCCTTTTAGCCTAGGAAATTGTAAGGGACTAACACCATTCACCCCCATGCCATATTCCAAGCATGAATGTGGGACTCAAACCAAAAGAACCAACCAAGGCATCCTAAGGCTAAAATTCCTCACCCTCATCAATAGAAAAAATGCCTTACTATAATCCACATCGAATCATTACGCGAACAAAATAAACGTGTAATAACAGGCTTGACCATGATCTCCACCAGATCACTAGACCAAAAAAAACATGGATGCCACCAGATCTATCTGCCTACACCTTGAGGAATTTTCCTATCTCCTACTCTCTCAAGATTTATCGCAATCCACAGTTCAGTCCAAGGATCACTAGGCCCTAAACTAAGACACCACCATCTAGGCTTTACATTATATCGTGACATTCACAGGAAAGGATTCCTAGGCCTAATCAAGGGTAACCACCTCTAGGCTTTACTGTATATCCCACCATTCACCAATCGAGGATTCCTGGGCCCACCGAGGCAACAAAAAATCCAGTTTTATTGCAACCCACAATCTGGGTCAAGGGTTACTAGGTCATGTGTTCTATCATTCGAAGATCCACCTCACTCAACTTCGAATCCATCCGGTAATCAATCTCAACCAAAACATGAGAACCTCGTCACACCATGGCTATCTGGAAATGGAAAGGCTAGGCTGGAAACAATGTCACACCTGGAAAAAACCATGCCATAACAAAAAAAGAAGCACATGTAATACCATGCATGCCAAATCTAGCAAGGAAAACAAAGATGAAAATTGATACCTGTAAAGAATAATATTGTAGCTACTTGATCCTCATCTTCCTTCCTTGTTCCTTCCTTCCTCTTGCCTTCTTTACCTTTCTTGATGCAATGCCAAAGTGCTCCAAGAAAACTCTAAGTGTCCAAGACTATGAGAGAGAGGGAGAATAATGATAGAACTCCAAAACTGAACTAACAAAAGGTACCAACTAATCCTCAGAAGCCTTTTTATCAATTAGGCCTATATTTTCTTCATTTTCCATTATTTTCCTTCATTTTCCTCCTCACATGCAACCTATGACCTTTCACCTTCCTTTTTTCCTAATTTCCATTATTTTCATAGATAAATGTGCCAAAAATGTTATTTTTCCTGTCCAAATTCTTAGCCATTTCCTTTGCAAATTTCCTTAGCCATAATAAGAAAAAACACCCACACTAGGATGTCTTTCACAACATTCAACTTGGAATAAGTGTCCCATCAACCGTCGTTATTATTTTTCCTTTATGAACTTTTATTACATGGAATTTTCTCGAGGGTTATTACAGAACCTTCCCCTTTGGGGGACACCATCCTCGATGTTCAACCACACCTATACCTCAGAAAAACCGCTGAAAAGAAATCATAATACCCATGGAGATTTATAGCATATCTAAATGCAATATTTAAAATGATCACCTTGCTAAAAAGCAAACCAACATGAGAACATAACAACATGACAACTATAATGACATGACACCTATACTACTTATTGGATGTTTATAACAAAGCTCATGGCAGCATTTACATCCATATACATATGTACATATATCAAAATATCACACCAAAACACATGCCAAAACATATACCAAACATCATACCAAAATTGCTTTACCTCAACTAGCAAAAAATGAAGGATACATAGCCCGCATGTAATCTCCCATCTCCCGTGTAGCTTCATTAGGCCCAGAGTGCTTCCATTGCATTTTAACCTGCTCATTTTCTCAGTTCTGAAGCATGAGCACCTTTTTCTGCAATATGCACTAAGGCTTCGACTAGAATTCTCCATCTGGCTCCACCTGTAATACAGACCAGTCAATCACATGAAAAACATCTTTAACATACTTCTTAAGAAATGACATAGAGAAAACATCATGGAATTTCACCGTTAGAGGAAGTGTTATTTGATAGGCTACTAGGCCAATCCTCTCAATGATCCTTAAAGGTCCAAAAAATCGTGGTGCCAACTTGGCACATGATCCAATATGTAAGGAGCTCTTATTCGATTTGATGTGCAAGTACACCTGTTCCCCAACCTGGAACTCCTGAACAACCTATTCTAATCTACATAGCTCTTCTTCCTATCATGTGCTGCTTTCAAATTCTTCTTGATTACTTGCATTTCTTGTTCCATTTCCGCTAACATGTATGATCCAATCAACACCCTATTCACTGTATCGCTCCAACTCGTGGGAGTATTTAAACTCCTCCCGTGCAATGCCTCAAATGGACTCATCTTCAAATATTCCTGATACCCATTGTTGTAAGTAAACTCTACTAGATGAAGATACTCTTCCCACTTTTGTTTTTGATGCATCATGTACATCCTCAACATGTCCTCCAATATCCTATTGACCCTCTCAGTCTTTCCAACTCCCTTTGGATGATAAGTTGTACTGAAGGCCAACTTTGTGCCCCAACCTGCAAACAACTCCTTCCAAAACTTGGAAGTGAACTTTGCATCCCTGCCTGACAATATCTTATTTGGAACCCCATGCAATCTGACCACATCTCTTGAGAATGTAGACTTCATTAGAATGAATTGTGCAACCTTTTTCAACCTATCCACAACAATAATGATGGAAATTACCTCAAAAAACCTGTAATAAAGTCCATGGAAATGACCTCCCATTTCCACTTTGGAATCACAATCGTCTTTAGCAGTCCACATAGATGCTTATAGTCTTCCTTTACCAGATGACAATCAAAACACCTAGCGACAAACTCTGCTACACCCTTCTTCAGATTCAGCCAATAATAAAAAGTCTTCACTACGGTCAATGTCTTCTGATAGCATGGGTGACTTGAATATGGTTTCACATGAAACTCCCTCAAGATGACCTTCTTGAACTCACTACTATCTGGCACATATATCCTGTCCCTAAATCTAACCAATCCATATATCGTGAGACAATAGTCCACATCTAGTGCACCCGCACCTATACTTGTACCACTACCTTGACCTATACCTATACTTTGCCGCAACCTGTGCACAATCTCCATATACCTGACATCCTGCTAACCTTCCTGTAAGATCCTATCCTATAGATCTATCCCATAGGAACTCATAGATGCCATATGATTTACCTGTATCTACCTAGTATGAGCATCTGCAACCCTATTCTCCTTTCCTTTTATGTTTCTGATCTCAAAATTGAACTCACTGATTATGGCTAACCATTTAGCCTACCTGGAATTCAGATTCGGTTGGTCAAACAAGTATCTCAACCCACTATGATCACTCATTAGTACAAACCTCCTGACAAGAAGATAATTCCTCCACATCTTCAATGCATGTATGATCTCTGCCAACTCAAGATCATGTGTCGGGTAGTTATGCTCGTGCTCATTTAGTTTTGGTGACTCATAACGCACTATATGTCCTTCTTATATAAAGAGTCCACCAATTCCTCTCTTGCAACAATATATACATACTACAAATTCTTTGTCCAGATCAATGATATTTAACACTGGTGCATATGTCAAAAACTACTTAAGCTTCTCAACACTGGCCTCACACTCCTCTGTCGATTCAAACTTCTTACCTTTCCTCTACAATGTTGTGATAGGATAAGAAATATTTGAGAAGTTCCTAATGAACCTCGAGTAATAACCTACCAATCCCATGAAATATATCACCTCATCCACATTCTTTGGAGATGCCCACTCCATGATGGCTCTTACATTTCGCGAATCTACTACTATGCCCTCCTTGGAGAAAAAATTCCCCAAGTAATGTACCTTAGTTTGAAAGAAACTTCACTTGTTAAGCTTACCATACAACTGATGCTCTCTCAACAACCTCAATACGGCTACTAAATGCTTGGCATGCTCTTCCTCATTTTTAGAATATACCAGTATGTCATCAATTAACATAATAAAAAACTAATCCAAATATGTACGCAACACACTATTCATCAAGCACATAAATGTAGCTAGAGAATTAGTTAAACCAAATGGACTTACAACAAACTCATAATGCCCATACATGGTATGGAAAGTTGTCTTGTAAATTTTCTCCTATTTGATGTGTACCTGGTGGTATCCATATCTCAGATCAATCTTCAAGAACACTGCCTCTCCCTTCAACTGATCGAACAAGTCATCAATCCTTGGTAACAGATACATGTTCTTGATGGTCACTTTGTTCAACTGCCTGTAGTCAATGCATAATCTAAAAGTACCATCGTTCTTTTTCACAAATAATACTAGTGCACGCCAATATGATACACTTGGCCCAATGTATCCCTTGTAAATCATCTCTTTCAACTGTAATTTCAACTCTACCAACTCAAGTGTGCTCATCCTATAAGGTGTTTTTAGTGCTGGAGCTACCCCTGACACTAACTCAATAGAAAAATATACATCCCTGTGAGGTGTAAAATCTGAAATTTCCTCAGCAAATACATCCTGAAACTATTGTAGAACTATGTACCTATTCAAAACATTTGCATCCTCAACTTCCTTACCCTTGTCACTAGAGATATGCACTACAAATAACACACACCCTTTTCTGCGATTGTGCTTCACCTTCATAGTTGTCACCATCCTAACTGATGTGGCTTTCTTCTTTCCCTGCAAAACTCTTGGTTCCCCATTGTCATCCACAACTCAATTTATTTTCATAGAAAGCCACCTTGGTTCTATGAAGATACAACCAATCCATGCCCAATAAGATACTATATGATCCCAATGGTAATACATTCAAATGTGTTGCGATAGGCATACCATTCAAATAAAATACACAATCTCTTACCCAATGATGAACTCGCTTCTTTGTACTTGTAGCCAACTGCACTAACCAAGATTTTTCATGGACTTCTTTATTCAAACCACACTTATCCACCAAGTCAAGACTAACATAGCTATAATTATATCTAGGGTGAATCAAAATAGAAACAACTTAATCACAAAGCTTACCATCCATCTTAATGATAGATGCATGATGGTCTGGAAATTTATTATCAATGTTGCATATATGCGAGGAACACTCTGACTAACATCCCCAATAGTATGTGCCTCCTTTTCACTATATATCTTAGGTATACCACCCTGATTCTGTGGATAATTTCTCTTAAGGTATTCCTTATTGCATGCCCAACACTCCAACTATCCAATACCATCACCTCTATGTTGTTGTTGTGATCCATGTCCCTATTTAGATGCATTAAACTTATTTTGTGGTGCCACATTCTCTTTCTCTTCTACATTTTGAGGCCTTTCTCTTTTCGGCTACCATTTACTCTTAACTTAACCTTATCCTTCCCTTTCCATCATTGCTAAGATTCATTCTTATGCTTTGATTATTCGTAGGAATGCTTCGATTTCCCAATAAATTCCTCAAGTGACCGAGGCTCATCATACTCAATCCGATCTCTAAATGTTAATGGAAAAGAACTGACAAATCGCTCAAATTTAGCCTTCTCATATTTAAGATACAGTACATACCCGAATAGCTCTTGGAACTTGGTCGTGTACTCTTCATTTGTCATTGATCCCATATTTATCTCACAGAATTATTTGGCCTTACCATCATAGTACCTTTCTAACAAGCACTTCTTCTTGAAAATCCTCTTGAACTCATGCCAACTCAAGTCCTTTGTCCTAATGTCTCTGACCTACTTCAAAACTACCCACCAGATATTTTCTTTACCTTTCAAACTGAAGATAACAATGTTGGCCTTCATGTTTTCTGTGTACTTATGAAACTCAAAGAACTTGTTCATCCCAAGTATCCAAGCCTTTGCATCTTCTGGTTTCTTCAAGTCTCCATCAAAAGTAGGTGGATTTTATTTCTTAAACTCATCTTGTAAGTATCCCCTATCACTCCTCTTGTAAGGATGATATTGATGACGATCATGATCCCTATCAGAACCAGAAGTATAATAATACTTGTATCCATCACCTCTCCTATCCGGAGTATCCAACAACCTTCCATTTGTAATCGTGTCATTTCTATCTGACCTGTGACCACCATGAGACCTGATGCCATATGCCCCATCAGTTATGTCCTCCTATCCATAGTTGATCCAAAGTGGCCCTTGTCGCTACAATTCTAACAAACTCTGAAGGATTATTGCATTAACCTCTGCTTGTTTCTACTGTGCTTACATGATTTTGTCATTGTCTACCTTACAAGTCCTTATTTCTTCGTTCAATCTTCTCAATGTGTTTGCTAAGTCAAAAGAGTTCCCAACACCATGATGCTCATCTAATTCATAGGGAGAGTCTATGTAGTCTACCATCTTTCTAGTCATTTCATCTCTTTCTTGCAAGGCATACCATGTTAGCTAAACCAAATCACAATAAGCCAACATGCCTTAGAAAATTTGGGGATGATATCTCATCCGCAAGATCAAACAATCAATAAAGTACATGTATAACGTAATCATAACAACATATAGACATATAACACATAAACATATAACCATGTATCCATCAGTCTAGCTAGAGTCTAGTCATTGATGCATGACCATATCAACTATACATACCATGACTTCATGCATGACAACCACAACCATACCAATGTACACTTGACAATACACAAGCATAAAAAACATGTAACCAATCATACACTCATTATGACACACTTCATAATAACAACAACATCCTCTTCCACATGGCAACACCACTACAACCATGACCGACACCATGCATATGCAACAAGCATATAGACCACAAGGATGATTAACACACATGCAACTGACATGAATGCATGATCAACACATGTCACCCATCTTGTCTTAAGGGTGAACCATGCTCTGATACCATTCTCTAACACCCTCCTCCCACATCTACCCAAGTAGAGTCCAATCATGGTAAACATGTGATGAGAGGCTACTATGATGGGATTCAACCTCCTATGTGACCCTAAGGAATTGGAATTGATGGAAAAACAACATACAAACCTTCCACATTAGCAACATGACTCCCAAGAACCATCCCAACCTCTCAGGTAACCAGCCCCTAAGTCCCACTGAGTCTTTAGACCAATTAACCCCCAGACTGTTATAGGAAAAAATGACCTCCTCATCAACTCAAAGGTGAAAGACAACATGACTAAAGCAAAGACCACAATTGTAGGCCTTGATTCCACACTAACGCTCTCTGCACACTGCTAACCTGCTTTATAAAGCTTGTTACCAAGCATAGAGGAGTGTTAGTCACCCTGCTAACTCAAGTTGTTAGACTAGGGGGAGCATTAGTGAAACTAAGAGAAGTTCAGTGGGTCAAGCCAACGAATTTGCTCACAAATATCTAGATATTTATCCCTAAATTTGCTCAAGAAAAGCAAGGAAACTCCAAAAATCGAATTATTTGGGGAAATTCCAATCTGAGAATGAAGGCAAATGGGAAAAAGCTTGAAAACAGGGCAAGTTCATGGCTTTTTCCCTAATGAACTCTAGGAGGAGCTTGGCAGCCCTAACTCAATTGCTACATAAGCAGTGAGAGGGCCATTATGAAAGGGGTCAGAGCATTTGAAAGGATAGCCCATTAAGCTGTTGTGAATTGTCATACACTTGAAGAAGTGAGCTGAAAGAGAGAGAGAGAGAGAGAGAGAGAGAGAGGAAGAAGGGGCAAGGGAAGGCTGATACAATGGATGGTTGTAATCACTCTTCCATTATAAATACAGAACTACAGTTGTGTTCCCTACTCCATAGTGTCGGTAATATTGTTCATTGATTTGTTCATTCTGATGCTTGTCGAGATGAGTAGTTAAGTTATACACTAATATATGTTTATTGTGCATTCTTACATTAGTTTTCAAGAGCGTATGTTGTGATTGGTTTACCTTGTCCTTTGTGCAGGAATTGTCTTGGAGCTGGCCTTGAAGGAGTTCTTCTTGCTGCATAGAGATCTCCAAACAAATCTAGAAGGAACTAAAGGTGATCCTCTTTCCATACCTTGTCAATTTATGTTTGATAGATGAACATGTGCATAACTTGGTAGCTTCTACAGATAATCTTACAGTCTGTCGAAGGTCTCGAGAAGGCCTTTGAGGGTAGTTTTCATTCTACATACACCGTGCATTTTACCCCATAGCAGAATTGGCGACTCCGCTGGGGACTATACATATAGTTCCCAGTTTACTCGAACTCCTCTTAGTTCTTCTCTTTCTTCTAAGAGCTCCCTACTTCTTCAAATCCTTTTCTGATCCACCAACTATCTTGGTACATCCTACTAGTTTGCATTCTCCTCAGAAACTAATCCTAAAGGCCCTTTGTTTGAGAAATTTCCCTCACTAACGCAGGTTACCAGGCTAAACAGAGCTTTATAAAGCACTGTGCCTGTGTACAAGGAGCGTTAGTGGACCAACTAACTCTCTGTTTACACTGAAATAGAGTGTTAGTCTCCCATTTCCATGATTTCCAGAAGAGTCTATGGACCAAAAGGGGGGGGGGGCAATTTTCTCATGGGCTAAAGTAAGATCTGCAACTATATTATGTTAACAAATTTGGTGTCTTGAAAATTTATTTTTAGGAAAAAGTTTTAGTTTTTCTCTCTTAAAATACGTTTTTTTTTTAAAGAAAGACTGATAAATTATATTCATCCTTCTGTTGAAATAGTTGTAAGCTACTTCATTTTGGTTTTTAGTAGTTGTTAGGAAATATTGGAAAAATAATCTTTTCGTTATGCAAGTGTTGAATGGCTTTAGATGCATAGACGAATCCGTGAATATGTGAAATGATGAATATGTAGAATAAGACTTGTTTGCATAAAAAATTGGAAAAAAAAATTTAGAGCATTGTTCTGCATGATTTATTAAGTCATGAGTCTCACCAAATTCATACGTCAACACCCCTATCGAAGACAAATAATCAAGTACACTTAAAATTTACATTAAAATCAATTAGTTACTCGTTTGAGCAAACCAACATTAGCTAGCCTAGGATCTTGGGATAAGCATGTGAGTGAACTGCCCAAGGTTGAAAACCAAAACTAGTGTCGTTAACGAGTGAAGAATCCTTCTGCACCCATATTAGCAGGACCACTCCACTAACAACGAAAAGAAATACGAGACAACATCGGACTGTAATTGAAGGTAGCCTACCTTCTCTTACAAATCCTTTAGGCATTCTGTGTACTGGGGGTCCCTTCGGGGATTTTGGAACTGAGTCGGGGACTCAGGTTTCCTGCCCACACAGCATGTTGTCTACGACTATGTCCCCCCTGGTAATGTCTGTGATTTGAGGTATCTCTAGTGGCCAAAACTTCTAGGTACTTACACAAGGTGACTAGGATGGGCTGTCCTGGTACCTAACATGGACGGATCTACTTTGTCTTCAATTTTTGGGAGGGTGCTCGTCTTCACGAGAGTACTTGGCCCCTCAATCTGAGGTTCGGGTGAAGCTCTAGAGTAACTGTAACTGTACATTTGGCCATCCTTCTCTGTTATTCATTGAGATATTGGGTTTCATCTCCAGTGATCAGTGCTTATCAGACGAGGTACTTTCCCTTTGTTTGTTGATTGATATATTTAGTGTATTTTTTATTTTTAGGTACCTGAGTGCTATCATTTTTGAGACTTTAAAAAATATCACATTAAAATTTATTTGATAAAACTTAATGGTCATCGTGGCTACATCCGGCCCTCGTCGTCACTCCAGACAATTGTTAGGACTTCCTCCACTCATTGTGGAAGATCCACCGAGTTCCACTGACTTGGATTCCTCATCTTCAAGGAATTAGTCTCCTAAATCTCACATGGGATCTGTGTGGATGACTGACGATTCAAGTTTTCTGGAGGATTTCTTCACAGAAGGATTTCTTCCTCACTTTAATACTCCGCTCACAAATCCATCGAACCCTATCGTGGTTCCCGTGGTACCTATACTTCCTTCTTCACTAGGTGGAACTTTCCCATCTATCCAGTCGACAACTCACGGGTTGTGGAGTTTTAGAGACACTGTTGGTCCTCTACCAGTTCCCCAGTCGACAATCATTACAACACCGGTAATGTGGAATCCCACTATCCCGTTTGTCCCAGGTATGACAAATCACATAACACCCTCTATAAGTGGAACCTAGAAAATGCCAGGTTCCACTCCTATGGTGCCACAATGCATACCTTCGACAAGTGCCACATATAGTGCTCCATATAACACTCAATGCGGCACTATGGGTGCGGTTCCCATTTACCAACAACATGGTTGGCCGCCAATGTATAGTTCCAACCCCCAGATTCAAATATCTGGGGGGGTTCCCAATATGCACATGCCGGTAGGGAATGTCACAGTTCCCCCTCCATTCTCAGGCATGCATGGATAGTTGCTGATTGACATGAGTGTTCCCTCTGTCAATCAAAGCCATATGGTTAGTTCTGTGTCGATTGGAAATCCACAAGGGGTTCCCAACCAATCCATGGGGGCACCCTACTCACAGACTCAAATGAGTCAAGGGGGCACCGCTTATACTGGGGGAAATTTCATACCCCAGTATCAAAATCCTCATGGAAATCCACTCTACAACACCATACCAAAAAGCAACCGTTACACCACGCAACCCATCTACACTATGGGGAACCAAATGATGGGAGGAGCACAGAACTCAGATCATCCGTCATCACCATGGTCTGAGTCAGGGGCACCTAACTCTCTACCTTTTTCGGTCGTTGGATATTCCCGACTTATAAAAGCTGACAAACGACCCCATCTACCACAACTTACAATTGCCGCCGATCTCGCATAAAATACCAATGGACATCCCAAAGTTTGATGGAAAACAAGGGGAGGATCCAGGCACCCATATCACCACCTACCATCTCTGGTGTGTTTCTAACTCTATGGTGGATGATAGTGTCCAGTTACGTATTTTTCCTCGCACCCTCACTGGCAATGCCACGAAATGGTATATTGAGTTACCACACGTGTCAGTAAATACCTTTGATGCTTTAGCGATGGAGTTCCTAAAGCACTTTCAGTTACCTATCTGCTATGAGACTGGGACAGAGCTCCTTACTTCATTTCGTCAGGATACTGCCACCCACATCTCCGATCATATTCATGAATGGAGACGTAGGCGAAGGTTAGTCAAAGCTCCCATCCCTGATTTTCTCTTAACGGACTGGTTCTGTAAGTCCTTACTCCCACAAATCGCTAGAGATGTTGCTCTAGGTGGTGCGGTCACAGAAGACCAATCCATATGTCATGCCCAGCACTTAGATTTGATTTATTCATAGTCTGGCACTCTTTACGACATAATCCCCCATGCTCTTGGTAACCCCAATGCTTCCACTACTCAGCACCCTGGAGTGCACGCCGATGGGATTGTCGGCACAACCTCTAGGGTCGTTGTAAAACAACTCAGTGGTTCCATTGCCAAGCTAGCAATGGACCCCTCTACCAAAGCGACTGCTCTTCCTACCACCGCGATAAACTCTGTGCAGTCTACACAAAAATCCAGTGGCAAGAACAAGAAGAATAAGAACAAGACTGCTCCTTCTAAAGAGCAGTCATCCAAGCAGCCCAACCCAAAACAGAAGGTCGTTGCACCTACTGATGAGGAAAAGGATAAAGGCACCAGATATCCATGAAAACTCTGTGCTAAAGACCATGTAACCTGACATTGTCCGCATCTTCAAGAATGCACATATTACCTTGCCAAAAGGGATTTTGGTAAGGCACCTGTTGTCCTTAGAAATCCTTTTCCTACTCAACAGCAGCAAAATCTCGTTGCCAACCAACTACAACCCATGCTAGGGGGCAATGATGGTTCACAACATCCTTCAGCTAGTGAAGGATCTTCTACTGTTTACACATTTGAAACGGTAGAACTTGCCACAAGAGCCAAATCTTATGGAGCTCTTGTTGCTTTGGCAGTAGAACCATCCTCAGGTCAAAACCCATCGCAGCCCAACGATCTGCATATTGAAAGGCCGCTTGAGGACTTTGTAATTCGACCCCCCAAGGGGGCACTTTGACGCACAATGCACAATACATTTTCACGTGCCGCCCAACACTACAATATCGTAGAGTATCTGGCACAAGTGTCGTCGGCTATGTCGGCGCTTGAAGTATTACAAACATGCCCCAGCCAACGGAAAGCTTTGATTTCTGCTATTGGAGGTCTTGACCCTATGGATTCCATGCTTGCTATTTTCGACATGGACAAGTGTAAACCTCCCCTTTCCCACCAGCTTACATTTCAGGTGCATATCATGTCGAAAGGTAAAGGTATACACAGAACAATCATCGATGAAGGTGCTTCAACCTGCATCATGTCAGCTTCATGTTGGCTTGCCCTGGGTTCCCCAACCCTATCCCCACTGTCAAACTCCCTTAAAGCTTTGGACGGCCACACCCTTATCCCAAAAGGATACCTAGCCAGTTTTCCCATCACTTTGGCTGGGAAAATAGTAACGATGGACATAGAAGTCGTGGACAAGAAACTCAACTATAATATGTTACTGGGTCGCAGTTGGACATATGCTATGATGGTCGTCGTATCTACTGCCTTTCGCATAATCCAATTTCCATTGGATGGAAAGGTAGTTACAGTAGATCAATTATCTTTCTGCAACCCTGATTATTCACCATTACCAAGTGGCTCCATACCCCTAGTAGGAGGTGGAACTAACTCTTATGTCAATTTAGGTACCGGTCTATTGAAGGCTTCTTCCCTCATGGGTTGTTTCCCTCTTCAGCCATCAAAGGTTTCATAGATGGTCAATATGCTTTCATCTATTCCTCATGAATAGACCGATCCATGGATCCTATTGGCTCCTTCAGACATTGACACATACGGAGTACAAATGCCACTGTCACTAGCTGAATTGGCCTGCGAAGCCATTCAAACTGCATCCAAATCTCTGGTCACTTTGGTTTCGGCCAATGGTACCACTGCCCCTCCCATAACTGCTCCTTCTTTCGATCCACTCAATCAAGTCCTACATATGGATGAAGCTATTAGAGGGATCACGAGTTTAAAAGAGAAACCTTGGGAGGATTCGCACCATCATGCTTCGATATCTGATTCGGACATGATGCCTCTTCAAATCCTACCATCTGACGCACATAAAATCGTTTCCTCACCATATAATACTATCCAACCTTTGGACTGGGAAGGAAACAGGGGCAATATTTCAAAAACATTGCTCCTCGATATTTCTATCATGACAGGCATCGTGGAAAACATACAGAGTGGATCCAATCACAACCCTGAGGAAATTGTGAGCTTCACCTACCCATTTAGGGACTTCTGCGATGTTTTCCCTTGGTCTTATGAGGAAATGCATGGCATAGCCCCTTCTATTGTCAAGCATGAGATCAAGAAGAATCGAGCGTTCTTTTTATGGTATTTTTCTTGCTCGTTAATCCGAAAAATCCTTGAGTCTCCTTCTTCAGGCTCGTTAAACTACCATGAAGAAGATCGAGAATTCTTTTTATGGTATTTTTCTTGCTCGATAATCCAAAAAATCTCGAGTCTCCTTCTTTGGGCTCGTTAAACTAATACAATGAAGAATAGAATATAGCACTTTTTGATATATTTTATTGCTATTTAAAAAATATCAACATCTGCGAGTTTTTATCATTGAGCTTGTTAAATCTATGCAACGATAGTTAGAGCACTTTTAGGGATATTTTATTGCTCTTTAAAAAATATAAACATCTCTGAGTTTTCATCATTGCGCTCGTTAAAACTGAAAAATCCTGAGTTTTTGTTATCGAACTCACTAAAAATAAACAGCAGCAGCTAGAGCATTTTCTATTTTGGGACAGTTTCTTGCTCCTAAATCAAAAAATCCCCGAGTTTTTCCCCTCCTTTGAGCTCATAAAACTATGAAGAAGGGATGAGCCATTATTTTCCCTCTTTTTCTCACTCATTAAACTGAAAAGGATACCCTAAGTTTTCTTCATCTAACTCATTAAAAATTTTGATGAAGGTATTGAGTTTGTCATCGCGTGACTCATTAAAAATTCATAGCAAAACACGAGTTTAGTCTGTTGCCTCGTACTCGTAACAAAATGAGGTCGACATCTATTGGAAAAATGTTTCTCTTTATCTGGGTTCAATAGATTAAAAGACAGAAAAGTAACCAATCTAGGTATACTATTAACCTTTTGTCGCACCCGATTAACAACTATGACAAAGGGACCACCATGGAGTCTCTCTTTATGATCTTTTTAGACTCTCTAAATATGAAAAGACCACCGAGTTGTCTAGTCTGGACTCTTTAAATTACACAGACAAGATATAGAGTCGTTCTTTTTACGATACTTTTCAGACTCTTAAAACATGAAAAAATCGATGAGTTTGCCTGTCTGGACTCATTAAACTAATTAGATAGGGCAAAGAGTCATTCTTTTTGCGATCCTTTTCAGACTCCTTAAACATGAAAAGGTCGATGAGATTTCCCATCTGGACTCATTAAATTAATCATACGAGGAAAGTGGACAATACAACTATATTCTGTATTTGAAAGCGTGGTTTGGTAGCAATCGTTCCCTTGAACATGGCACTCCCTCAAATAAACCTTCATTTTGATGGCCTCTCAATATGAACTCTACCAACCTATGAGTTTTAGCCTATATACCCTAATGTAATTGCATCTCCGTATCCTAACACTCTATAGTGTTCATGAGTCTAGTGCTGTTTGGTTAAAACTGTTGCCGTGCCTTCTATTATTCAAGGGTTCCCATTTGTTTCCTCTATCGACTGATCATACATATCCTTTCATCATGCCCTCAGTTTTTTAGACCCAAATTCTCAAAAGATTCCTCAAAAAAACAAAATCATTCTTGTCTGGTTTCGTGTCGACTAATGTAGGACATGTCATTGCCTACCTTTCGACAGGTTTCTTCCTATTGACTTCAACACTCTATCTAGGAAGATAACCCAGAAACACATTCAGTGCCTTGGTACTTGCAGACATTAGTGGCAAGTTACCTTGTGTTTGATCATGGGTTTTCATTATTGGCTCCTCGTTAAGCGATTCTACGAGCGTTCGACGACAAAGAGATCTTTCACACTCACTAGTTTGCACTGTGCATCTTAGAGATCATCACCATTATCGGTGGTCTTCCTCGCATCTGTTAACGGTCTCCATTATTGATTGGTAATCAGATGATTCTGTGCATGTTCGACGTTAACACATCTTATCACATGTACCGATCTATGCTGTTCGATGAAGCAGAAATCAATACCTTGGGTAGAGGCTTGCATCATTCAGCCTTGTCTCCACTCCCAATCTATGGATATTTGTTCTTTGGAGATAGCTCTTTCAGGATGATCTATTATGACACTGGATCTGCTCTGTGCTTATCGACGGCCAACATTGTTATATCTCAGAAGAGAAAATTACTCTAACATAGCTACTGAGCATGGGAATGCTCGACTTAGGACATGATTTTAGCAGTTTATATATATGTATATGTGTTGTATTAGGTTTTCCTTGCCACCCGAAACTTCTCTCTCTCTACAAAATTTTGACAGAAAATTACAGTTTTAGTAAAGTATTTCGGCCATCATCTCTGCCTCTGATCTCATACTTTAGGGGGCATCTGTTATAGGACAAAATGACCTCCTCATTAACTCAGAGGTGAAAGACAACATGACTGAAGCAAAGACCACAATTGTAGGCCTTGATTCCACACTAATGCTCTCTGCACATGGCTAACCTGCTTTATAAAGCTTGTTACCAAACATAGAGGAGCGTTAGTCACCCTGTTAACTCAAGTTGTTAGACTAGGGAGAGCATTAATGAAACTACGAGAAGTTCAGTGGGTTAAGCCAACGAATTTGCTCACAAATATCTAGATAGTTATCCCTAAATTTTCTCAAGAAAAGAAAGGAAACTCCAAAAATTGAATTATTTGGGGAAATTCCAATTTGAGAATGAAGGAAAATGGGAAAAAGCTTGAAAACAGGGCAGGTTCATGGCTTTTGCCCTAATGAACTCTAGGAGGAGCTTGGTAGCCCTAACTCGATTGCTACATAAGCAGTGAGAGGGCCATTGTGAAAGGGGTCAGAGCATTTGAAAGGATAGCCCATTAAGCTATTGTGAATTGTCATACACTTGAAGAAGTGAATTGAAAGAGAGAGAGAGAGAGAGAGAGAGGAAGAAGGGGCAAGGGAAGGCTGATACAATGGATGGTTGTAATCACTCTTCCATTATAAATACAGAACTACAGTTGTGTTCCCTACTCCATAGTGTCGGTAATATTGTTCATTGATTTGTTCATTCTGATGCTTGTCGAGATGAGTAGTTAATTTATACACTAATATATGTTTATTGTGCATTCTTACATTAGTTTTCAAGAGCATATGTTGTGATTGGTTTATCTTGTCCTTTATGCAGGAATTGTCTTGGAGCCGGCCTTGAAGGAGTTCTTCTTACCGCATAGAGATCTCCAAACAAATATAGAAGGAACTAAAGGTGATCCTCTTTCCATACCTTATCAATTTATGTTTGATAGATGAACATGTGCATAACTTGGTAGCTTCTATAGATAATCTTACAATTTGTCGAAGGTCCCGGGAAGGCCTTTAAGGGTAGTTTTCATTCTTCATACACCGTGCATTTTACCCCATAGCACAGACTCTCCCTTGTTATGGGCATGCCAGTGTCTAGAAGGCTTAGGACGCTCCCACAACATGGCATGCCAGTGTCTAGGGATTATTTTTCCCAGTTCTATGGCAGTGTCCTCAGGATTTTAGCCACTTTTTCAAGTCCAGAGCCCAGGTCACTACCCAGAATTAAATGAAACATTCATAATATAAATATAACAAGGGAATGATGATACAAATGTAATTAATTAAACAAGCCCTTGACTGGACCCCTACTAGCCATGACAAGAATTTCGTCAAACATATCATAAATATGGAATCTACAAGTGTAAACAACATATTTAAGAATAGGGATCTCATACTTACCTGAGAATCGCTAGGAAGCATTGTTCCCTTATTTCATTAGTTGCATTATCATCTATTAGGTCATAGATACATTGTTCATTCATTTACAAATCAAAAAATGAGGAAATCCATACATCATCACTATCACCATACATGCTTATACCCAGCATAATAACAACAGAAATATCGAGGATACATTAGCCATAAAATCCACATATAAACCAATACATTTATACGTAATATATCAAGGAGAGAACCACTTATTATTGAATGCAAAATCCAACCTGGGATGGGAGTACCACGTTCCACCCAACCATAGAATTGTTGAGCCAAATCTCTCTTCAGGAATTCACCCCCGTGCATTCCAGGCATCAATGTGGGACTCAAACCAAAAGAACCAACCAGGTCATCTCGAGGCTAAACCACCTCACCCTCATCAATAGAAACCAGGCTTTACCATAATCCACACTAGATCACTAGGCCAACACAATAAGCATGTAATAACAGGCTTTACCATGATCTCCACCAGGTCACTAGGCCAAAATAAGCATGGATGCCACTAGATTTCTCCGCCTACACTGTGTGGAGGTTTCCTATCTCCTAGTCTCTCAGGCTTTACCGTAATCTATAATATGATCCAAGGATAACTAGGCCCTAAACTGAGACACCATCCTCTAGGATTTACCATATATATATTATTCACCGGTGAGGATTCCCAGACCTAATAAATGGAAACCACCTCTAAGATTTACCATATATCCCTCCATTCACTAGTCGAGTATTCCTAGGCCCACCAAGGCAAAACAAAATCTGGATTTACCACAACCCATAGTCTGATTCAAGGGTTACTAAGCCATGTCTTCTAGCATTCAGAGATCCACCTCACTTATATTCGAATCCATCAGGAAATCCAGCTCAACCAAAACATGAGAACCCTATCACACCATGGCTATTCGGAAATGGAAAGGCTAGGATGAAAAAATTGTCACACCTAGAAAAACCCATGCCATAACAACAAAAGAACCACATGCAATTCCATTCATGCCAAATCTAGTAAGGAAAACACACATGCAAATCGATACCTACAAAGAATACTTCTATAGATGCATGATCCTGCTCTTCCTTGCTTGCTCCTTCCTTCCTCTTTCCTTCTTTTCCTTTCTTGATCCAATGCCAAAGTGCTCCAAGAAAACACTATGTTTCCAAGAGTATGAGAGAGAGAGAATAATGACAGAACTCCAAAACTGAACTGACAAAAGGTACCAACTGATACTTAGAAGCCCTTTTATCAATTAGGCCTCTATTTTCTTCATTTTCCATTATTTTCCATCATTTCCCTCCTCACATGCAACCTATGACCTTTCACCTTCGTTTTCTCCTAATTTCCATTATTTTCATAAAGAAATGTTCCAAAAATTCCATTTTACCTTTCCAAAGCCTTACCCATTGCCTTTTCCAAATTCCTTAGCCATAATCAACCAAATGAATACCTACACTAGTATGTCTTGCCCAACATTCAACTTGGAATAAGTGTCCCATCGACCGTGGTTATTATTTTTCCTTTATTAACTTTTATTACATGGAATTTTCACCAGGGATGTTAAAATTTTGAGGCATCAAATGACATTTTTTGGGGTATTTTTTTTTTCTTAGCATTGAACCCTTTCATGATATTCTACACACATATACCTTTCCAATGGTGTAAGAACCATGTTAATCAGACTCCCTATACAAAAGTTATGCCACTGAGAAGTTGACCTTCCTGTTTTCACACATGTAGTTCAAGAGGATACCTCATTAGACCAATTTTTTTATGGAAAAGGGGCTAGTCACATGTTTTTTGTAGGTTTTAACCCCATACAGAAATTACATGCATATGAATTATAAAAACAGAAAATAAGCAATTGCGAGAAAATAAAACATAAAACATATATTCACATAGATTTTCCCCTAGATCCAAAACCAGGACTACCAGATTGATTTATGAGTATATTCCTTTCAATGTTACAATACATACATATACATGTTGAAGAATCCATTAACCTTGGATTAGAACATAATTGTAGTTTCCTTGACCGGATCTACAAAAAACCATGGGAATAAAACCATGATGCCCAAAACCATGTGTGAAAACCACGCACAAAACCATCGGTAGGTCTGCCCCACCTAACATAGGATCCAAAATATTTCTACCCAGGGCATTGCCCCAGACCTAGTAGAGGGGGGCTACTGCCCACCTCAACCCCCTGACAGGGGGGGCTGTCACCCCCCCTGTTGCGCCCGGTGCAACGAACAGAGTGCTCTAGTCATGGAAATAATATAACACACACCCAACATTCCCCCACTTGTTGTTTTCTTTCCATAGGGGGGCACAGGAGAGCTTTGTCTTTGGTCCAGTCATGTAATGCCCATTGTTTCTCTACACCAAGAGAACTTCTCAGTGCTCACAGACTTGGTCAATGCATCTGCAGTATTCTTCAAAGTGTCCACCTTTACCAGAAACACCTTTTTGTCCTCAACCATATCCCTTACAAAGTGATACTCAACATCAATGTGCTTTGTCTTTGAATGATAAGCACGATTCTTTGCCAAGAAATTTTCACTTTTGCTATCAGAGTCTATGCTTATAGCGCATTGTACCAACCCCATATTTGAACATAAGCTCTACAACCAAACTGCTTCCTTGCTTGCATGAGTGCTTGTCATGTGTTCTGCCTCTGTAGTTGAAAGTGCCACTATGGACTGTCTCTTGCTCATCCAATTGACTGCACCTCCAAACAGGTTAAATACATACCCACTTGTAGATCTTCTCTTATCTAGATCTCTAGCCCAGTCTACATCAACAAATCCACAGATGTCCAAAACTCTATCCAATCTTGGTCTTCCTTGGTAGCACGGACTATAATCACTATTGTCCAATTCTCCTTCCCTAGTTTTGACTTAAACCTGCTCAATACTCCCACTGCATGTGTAATGTCTAGTCTAGTACAGATTATTGCATACATTAGGCTATTGACTTCACTTGCATATGGAACACAGAACATGTCCTCTTCCTCTTCTTGTGCCTTGGGACATTGTTCAGTAGATAACTTTACACCGAAAGGAATAGGAACCTTCACTGGTTTACTATCCTACATATTAAATCTCTACAATATTGTATCAACATACTTCCTCTAGTTTAGCCAGAGCTTCCTTTTTCCCCATCTCATTTAATTTCCATGCCCAAAATATAGTTTGCATCACCAAGAGCTTTCATGTCGAATTTGGAGGACAACTGGGTCTTCAATTCCTGGATAATTTCTTTGTTATTTCCAATCAACAACATATCATCAACATACAAGACCAAATAAATAACATAGTAACCAATTAATTTAAAAAACACACATTGATCTACTTTGCTTTTAGTGAAGCCAATTCCCCATAAATATGTATCAAATTTCTGATACCGCATCCTTGGTGACTGTTTTAACCCATACAGAGACTTTTTTAACATGCATACCAATTATTTCTTACCCTTCACTGCAAATCCTTCGGGTTGCTTCATGTAGATATCTTCTTCCAGATCCCTATGAAGAAATGTTTTCTTCACATCCATCTGTTCTACCTCAAAATCAAAAGTAGCAGTAACAGATAGAAGTAATATAATAGAAGCTACCTTGGCAACAGGAGAAAATATATCACCAAAATCAATTCCTAACACCTAGGAATAACCTTTTGCTAACAACCAAGCTTTGTATTTCTCCACCTTACCTTCTGCATTCATCTTCTTCTTAAACACCCATTTGCTACCAATGGATTTCCTTCCAAATAGCAACTCCACCAGATCCCAAGCCTCATTTTTGTGCAAAGATGTCATTTCATCAACCATAGAATCTTTCCAAAGTTTTCCATCCTTTGAATATACCACTTCCCTGGCAGTTCTGAGATCATCATCAGTGATAGATAAAGAAAAAATTGAACAAAAAGTAGTTGTACTATACATTTATGGTTGCCTTCTTTCTATTGGGACAGGGTACCCCGGGTCAATTTTGTTAAAATATTGAAAGTCTCCGCATTTTGAGGAGAAGAGCGTGAGTAGCACATGTCAAATAGGATTCAAGGTGTTTTAGGAAGGTCAAAACCCCATATATTCTTGGACTATTTCGAGATCCGCCCATGGTTTGTGGACCATGGTATTGAAATAGAAAAGAGTATATAAAAGGGTGTCTTAGCAATTCTAAGGCAAACAATTACATAAGTACTTGAGAGATGAAATAACTTTGAGCCTATAATTGTAAATATTTCTGTGTTTTAGGAAAAGGGGAAGGCTCTTGCAACTGAGTGTGCGAAGACCTTGGTAAGTCTGTAGCAGAGTGTGCAGGCCCCTGTAGTTGTGTGCATCACGTCTGGAAAATTGTATAAGGAAGATTTGAAGTAATAAAAACATATTTGAAGCAATTATGTGTCTATTATTATGCACTTGTGTATTTTCTTTATTTACACGCAACTGAATGATATTTATCTGTATTTTATCTTAATTACTCCATGAATATCTGGATCAACTGTTAGATGTTATTTCATGTATCATTAGATGGTTACACGAAGCTTATAACTCTTTTTATCTTAAAATCACTTGAGTTTCATGAATAAGGGTTCGTGAAGGTATGATTAGAGCTAAAACTACATAAAACCTTAAACCACATCACATAGCCTTTTGGATGCATAAGCCTTGTTCTAACATCCCCCAATACTGCCTCGGGTGAGACTACAGCCTTTGCAATGCGGGTTGTTTACGAAAGGGCTGGTAGTGTAGGGTTTTATAAGTTAGCACAACTAACTCTTAACCTGGATCCAAGCCCCCTCAAACCAAAAAATGGTTCCATTACTGAGACTAGGATCTATCTGAGGGATCTATGATGTGGCATAAGTGGATACTGACTAAGAAGAAAACCGAGAAGTGGATAGATCAAAAGTTGCACGAATTTTTAGTCGAGGAGCATAGGAATCCACACTTATCAAAAGAAAAGTGGTTACAAAGGTATCTTTACACAGAAAAGTGGTTCCCTTGCGCATTATACGAGTGGTTGTCCAAATTAGTGAATAGTGAACCTACTTGTAAATGCGACGATCCTATTGTGTGGACTCCATAATTAGTCAAACATTTCAAAAGATATGCTTATAAGATTGCGAGGGATATTGAATACTAGATTAATAAGATCGTCGGTGGTTTCATCACTGAATTTGCAATAGATACCTCTGTTTCCTATAGCAAATCTGAATGATGATTCTTCAAAGGTCTGAGAGGTAAGTACCTGAAATCGTTAAAACCTGGATTAAAATTCTTTTGTTTGTAAATAGGGTTATGCCTTTACCTTAATGTTTAAGAGGGGTTCAACTGGATCTACGCGAAGTGGAAAGAGATTCAGAGTAGATCAAGACAAATTGGTCGAAAGTGAATACAATCCCTTATTGGGAGAGTCTGAAAGTGAAGAAAAATGAACTAGCCCTAGTATGCCCAGAGGTGCAATGTAGACTCTAGATCAGGGTACTTTTGGAATTCAACATCTGATCACTCCACCTCTACCTTTACCTCCACCTCCACCTCCACTATTCAGTATGGAAAATACAATAAAAATTGCTTTATTCAGGGGTTAGGGATCAGAGGATCCTGAATAGTTTTGGTTCATTGCAGAAGCTGTGTGGAAAGCACAACAGATCAATGATGATGATATGAAGCAAGAGAAACTGGTTATAGTGCTACAGGACAGGGCGCTTACTTGGTATATCAAATACAACATGACTCACCCAATTTCTTCATTGGCTAATACGAAGGATGCATTGAACTCAGAATTTATGAAGCCAAAGTCGAAAGCTCAGTGTGTGATTGAGATCAAGGAGATTAAGAAGAGGGTTAATGAATCTGTGTGGGATATAGATTAGTGACTAAAGTGCTTACTAAGTTAGGCTAACCTTCAGATCTTAGATGAACAACATAGGGACTGGTACATCACTTCACTATTAACTCACTTAGGATTACCGTTATCTCAGTAAAATATTGGGTCTTAGGCTTAAGCATTGGAAATCACGATGAAGCTAGAAGCTTTGCTAATCCAGGATACAAATGTAGGAGTTCGGCAGATCTAGGTACAACTAGTAGGCCTGCATATTGAGTTGTAGGATCTGAAGAATGGAAAGGAGGTTAAGTCAGAGA
Organism: Pinus tabuliformis; assembly: GCA_031772625.1. Classification (NCBI taxonomy): domain Eukaryota; kingdom Viridiplantae; phylum Streptophyta; class Pinopsida; order Pinales; family Pinaceae; genus Pinus; species Pinus tabuliformis. The sequence continues at coordinate 915,669,963 of CM062816.1, forward strand.
CACATTCTGAAGTTTAGTGCAGAAAATGCAAGGCTGAAGGTCATCATAAGGATCAATGCCCTGTGTTCTATGATTATATAGCTGCGGGAGGTCCTAACCTGCTAAAACAAGAGTCTTCCACTGGATCAAGGACCAGTGCAAGTACCTAGCGTAGTATTTGCCAAGTTTCAGGACAACATTCAACCGATAATTTCTCCATATTACAGAAGTTTATACAGTCTCCAAAGAAAAAATTTTGTAACTTTTGTAAATCAGTTGATCACGATGAGAGGAATTGTTGAAGCTATGAACTAGTGATGGACAAAACTCTGTTGTATAGGATGCAAGTTGAAAACTGCGCTCAAAATTGCCAAGGCTCACCTACAACTCGTTGAGGATTTCAAGGATAGGGAAGAGGATGAGGAGGGCGAGATGGAAGAGGTCAAGGCCAGATTATTTGTTACAACTAAGTAAACCCAGGCCACTTTGCGTGCAATTATCAAAATCCAACACACCCTTCGTGTCAGTACTATAGTCAATTTGATCATGTTATAGAAGATTGTCTGATATTAATAGAAAATATGTAGGAGAATAAGACCCAACAACTGACATAGAATATTCAAATGATGAGATCTGATCTATGCGAGGACAATCCCAGTGTCAACATAGTCACTCAAAGTGGTGTAGCCACTAGTGAAGAGAAGGTTGAAGGCAAACAACTAGAATCAGAGTATTGGTTCTAAAAAGATGGTGAAAAGAATTTTGGGTTTGATTTACATAAAGAAAAAGATACATTCATGGAGGCAAGGAAAAATTATATGAGTCCAGGTGCTTCTACATCTCAGAACCTAATGTTGATAGTCTCACAAAAGGAGAAACCTGAAGATTCTACTACAACCCAAGATTCATATGCCACATTATTGAAATCGTCTCTGCAGACCTGTATGAAGTGACTACAAGATTAGAAGGTAGTGGAAGGACTACAAGAACTGATAGATAATTGTGCTAGCAAGGATAAGCCATTACCACGACAGTGCACAATCAATAATGTAAACCAAAGCAAGAAAAGAACTAGTAGGGAAATGCAGCCAGTAGCGTAGATCAGTGATTTTGAAATGGATTAGGTAATCCTAGACTTGGGCTCCAATGCTAATGTACTGCTGAAGCAGTCTTGGGAAAGTATGGGAAAGCCTAAGTTACAAAGGTTGCCAATTCAGTTGTTCATGGTGAATTAGCAAAAGATAATTCCAATGGGGTGCCAGCATGGAGTAACTATAGATATTGAAGGTGCACGAGCAGTGGCTGATTTCGAAGTTATTGATATCGCCGATGATAGTAATCCATACCCAACATTGCTTGGAATTGATTGGGATTTCGAAATGAATGCAATCATCAACCTAAAGAAGTGAAGCATGGTATTTGAGAAAATTGAGCTTCGAGTAATTATCCCGTTGGATCTAGCTGAAGGTGGCGATACAGAGAACTGAATCATTACTATTATGAAGATGATGAAATTGATAACATCTATAAGTTAACTACACGAAATGAACATGGGATCAATCCCAATGCATATGGAAGGATTAGTTGGGAGAAGGACATCCCCTGCTAATCAGACTCAGATGAAGAGTTACAAAATTGGCAGAATCGGTTGCATGAGGTCTCTACGCTGTGATGTAATCAGAGTACAAAATCACTACGTTGTGTATCTACTCAGGTACATAAGTTACCCTATTATAATTGCTTGGGTGATGTCAATATATTTTTTGAACATTTTGAAAGGGATGTACCAGAGGAACATCAGTTTCAGGCCTTAGATCTAGCGTTAAGAGCTACGCCTGCAAGATGGTGGGTTACACACAAGGATAATTTTGTTGACTAGAAGGATTATCGTCGAATGATGCGATTAATATTTGTCTACGTGAACACCTGACTCAATGAAAAATACATAGGGAAGGATGATCCACATGAACATCTAGCGCAGTGGACTAAGGCGTGGGGTGAAATACCTCAACCTGAGTGGGTGCATATCTTTATTCATACCCTGGATGTTATCCCAAAGAACTGGTATTTAGAAATAGAGCTGCGACATGGGACTGCTAATTGGGATGAGATGAAAGAAATTTTCTTGATCAGGTTCATTTTTGAAGATGGGTTCACATGCATTGATGAAGAGCTTCTAGAGATTAAAGCAGAAATCTTACGAACACCTGTCAAACCTATCATGTGGTCACAACCTAACTAGAGTATGTAGCTGCAACATGCTTTAGAATGTTACAATGTTACAATGAAAGAAGCTGATGAGGATCTGTGGAATATTAGTATCCCTGAATCAGAGGGACAACATGAAGTTGGGGGACCTAGTGCAGAAACCCATAATATTTTGCAATTAGTGCACACAAAGCAGGTGGACATTGGTTTAAAAGCAAAACCAAAATTTGTGAACATTGGTGACTATTGGGATGAAGATATAGTGGATAAGGTAGTTGAATTATCACATGAATATCAGGATTTATTTCCAACCAAGTTCTCTGACTTCATGGGCATAGTAGGAGATTTGGAGGTGATGAATATCAATTTAAAACCCGATGCAAATCCAGTTAAGCAGTGCCCATATCAGCTGAACCCCAAATACAAGCAAAAGGTACGAGAGGAAATCAATAAAATGGTTGTGGCCATAATAATCGAGCCTGTAAAGGAATCCTTGTTGGACATGGAATCCCCCCACAGCATGTTTTGGGGCTCAAAGCCCAAGTTTTGGTCAGATGTATTGTAAGACTCCATGAATTGTAGGCGCGAAGCGCGAAGTATAGGTTGAGTCATAGGGTTGTCCGCCCTAAGTATTGTTATGTAATGTAATTTCATGTTGGCCTACCCATGGTCCACAGACCATGGGATTGTATAAACAAAGCGAGGCTCTAAGTTGTAAAGATAGCGAATTAGAGAGATAGATGGATACGAATGGTTCGAGCATAGAGTAAGAGTATAAGTGTATTAGGTCGTAGTAGTAGGAAGAGGCTCTGTAGCTGAGTGCACAGAGGCCTAGTAGAGTTTACAGCTGAGTGCGCGGACCCCTGCAGCTGAGTGCGTAGGGCGGTGTCGAGTTTGTAATCTTGAACAAAGAATAGTAAAGAGAAGTTGATTCCAATTTATGTGCATCTGCTTGTGTATTGCCTTCTTTACATTTATACTGTCTTTTTATCACGCACACTTATATGATTGCTATATATACTGTTAAATCTTACTATTCTTACACAAATAATTTAAGTAATTAGGTAATAACAGATTAAATAGCAAGGAACTTGGGTATAATATGGATCGCACCTCGAGTAGGGTTGCACGAAGGCAGCATCACAGGTTGTTATTAAACCAGCTCACAAAAAGATAGAAAATATAGATCAACGCCTTAGAAATAAGCCTCTTTGAGGGGGCAACCTCCTTTATATTACACAAATGAACAATTCTTAGATGATTCAAATGACAAGACCTCCTTTCTATATATAGGAGTCTAAGGGGTCATAATATAATCAGAGCCGACATAACAATAATAATGTAAGGGCACAATAATAACAATAGTGGGCTTCTATGGGGCACAATAGTAACAATATGGGGACTACATGGGTACAACAATATAATAAGGGGGTTGTACTAATAACAATAATGGGTTACACTAGTAGGATAGGGGACTAACATGCCCCTCTCCTTCAAAAAGTGTTGTCCTCAACGCTTGAGTAGTTCTTGATGCTTCTGTATAAAATTATTGTCCTCCCATGTGGAATCTTTAGTGGGTAAGTTCTTCCACTTGATGAGATAATTTGAAATTGATCGATTTCGTAGCTATCGGGTTCTTGTTTCTATGACTGCTCCAGGTTCCAATATGATTTTTCCTTCCTCTTCAAGTTCTGGCAATATTGTTTGAATTGGGATCTTCTGCAACTTTTGAATGAGTGGCCATACTTCTTCATCCTTCTTCCATTCATCCCTTGCTTCATTTATCCAATCTAGTTGGATAATAGAAATAGCACAAAACAATGCTTCCACATCCTCATCCTTTCTTGAGAGTGCATCTGCAACAAAAAATTTCTTCCCTTTTCTGTAGATGATGTCAAAGTCATAACCCAACATATTTGTGACCCATTTTTTATGTTCTTCTAAAGATAATATTTGTTCTAAAACGTATTTAAGAATATCATGATCCATTTTTACCTTGAAGTGTCTTCCCACTGGGTAAGGTCGCCATTTCTTAAGTGCATGTAGTATTGCCAACATTTCCTTCTCATAAATAATTTTCTTGAGATGTAGCCATAAAAATACCCAATTGCCTACATCAAAACTTTTTTCACTGTGATGTTGATCTACCTGTTGTTTCATTTGATTCTGCACCAAAGTGGCGTTATCTTTTAAAAGTTGGAGAACTTGTTGTTGATGCTCGATGTGATCTTTCACTGCTTGAACCTTTTTCTTCTTGATATTTCCTTCTATCTTGAGAGTTTGAGGAGTGGTAATTTCTTCCAATGCTTTACAAGATATGGTCGGATTCATTTCTTGATGCTCAATGTGATCTTTCACTTCTTGAGCATTTTTCTTCTTGATATGTCCTTCTATCTTGATAGTTTGAGGAATGGTAATTCCGGCCAATGCATTGCAAGATATGGTTCGATTCATTTCTTCTTTCTCGATGTGATCTTTCACTTCTTGAACCTTTTTCTTCTCGATATGTCCTTCTATCTTGAGAGTTTGAGGAGTGGTAATTCTTGCAAATGCTTTACAAGATATGGTCAAATTCATTTCTTCTTTCTCTAGGGTTGGGTCCTGGCATATATCCTCTTCTTTTGATATTTCTTGATCCTTTTCTTCCTCCTCTTCATACTCTATGTAAAATAATTTCCTCTCAGCACACTTATGACCTTTAGTGCATTTTCTATCACAATTGTAACAAAGCTCTTTTTCTCTTTTTTCTTCCAATTGTTGTGGTGTAACCCTTGTAGGTTGTAGAAGGCTAGGAGAAACAACACTTCCATCTTTATAGTTGTGAGGGGTAGAATTCCTTGTTTCCATAATTTCGCTTTCAATTTTTCTTGCCAACTCGAATGCCTCCTCCAATGAATCAGGTTCCCAAAAACGAACCTCATGTTGAATGTTATCCTTTAAAGTCCCTATGAAGACATTAATCCTTTGCTTCTCTGGAATATAATTTACCCTTCTATTCAATTTTTGAAAGTCCTCAATGTGCTCTTCCATTGAACCCTTTTGTTTGAGATTTATCAATTGGCTAAAGAAGGAGTTTCTCTTTGTATCCTCATAATGTGCTATCATTTTCTTCGTGAAAGTTGACCACGTAACAAGTGGTTTACGAGAACAAAGCCCTTTATACCATAAAAATATAGCTTGTTCTAAATATGAAGATGCAATACATACCTTTTTTAATAGTGCTACACCATGTAGATCAAAATATTTCTCCATCTGTAGTATCCAATTTACCGGATCATTGCCATCAAACTTCCTCATCTTGCTCTTTCTTGATTTTAGGAGCTCGATCTTGAAACGAATTTAACTCTGTACTTTCATATCTTTAAGTCTTGAAATTGTGACCTGTAGTAGCCCTCTGTGTCCTCTTTCCAATGCCACCAGTCTGATCAAAATTGGATTCTCCAAGAAAGAGTTATGCACAATCTCCCAAAATGACCTGATTATATACCTTTTCAAAAGAGCGAACTTGTATGAAGTGCCACGTGTCACTGTTTTGACCTTCGAGTCTAAAAAATATACACAGGAAACTACAGTCCGTCCTCTTTCTGTAACTTCTTACGAAATTTCAATCTGATGCTCAAAACAAAAGTTATGATGATTTTCCCCAGGTCACCTGATTGGAATGAAATTCGGGAGTCTACAAAAAGGCCAACTTCCTCATATCATATCTCTGCAAATATAGTGCGAAAAGCTCTGAATTTCAGACCCGAGGTTTAGAACAATTTCAACCGAAATGGATTTTCTTTTTATCATCTGAAATGTCACAGAAAATTTTTTATAGTGCAAATGCCATGATGACTTGTTTGGAGTAGCGAAACCCTAGAATCCAAAGCTATGATACCAAATGTTATGAAACCAGCTCACAAAAAGATAGAAAAGATAGATCAACGCCTTAGAAATAAGCCTCTTCGAGGGGGAAACCTCCTTTACATTACACAAATGAACAATTCTTAGATGATTCAAATGACAAGACCTTCTTTCTATATATAGGAGTCTAAGGGGTCATAATATAATCAGAGCCGACATAAAAATAATAATGTAAGGGCACAATAATAACAATAGTGGGCTTCTATGGGGCAAAATAGTAACAATATGGGGACTACATGGGTACAACAATATAATAAGGGGGTTTTACTAATAATAATAAGGGGTTACACTAGTAGTATAGGGGCGTAACACAGGTTAAGAGGGACTAATAGGTGTGCGTAGTGATGTGCACATAGGGTCAAACTGCGGACCGTTGGAAGCTCATCAGACATCCCCAGGGTGCGGAAACCTGGTTCTAGCACCCTCCCATACTACTTCAGGTGAGACCTCAGTCCACGCTCTGCAGACTATTGTCGAAAGGGCTAGTAGAACTAGGATTTGCTTGGCTAAATCACCTCTGAACCTGGGTCAGGCCCATACAAGCCAACAAATGGTTCCGTTGCTGGGACCAGGATCTACATAAGGGATGTCTGATGTCATGCCATTGGAATCCCACAAAGAAAGAAATTGAAGAGTGGTTGGACAAGAAGATTCACGAGTTCGCAGCGCAGGAAAACAGAAATCTGCGAGTAACTAAGGAAGAGTGGTTGGAGAGCTACTTGTATAGAAAAATCCATGAAATTTTCTTTGCATCCTTCCTTCTGAGCTATATGAGTGGATCACGAAGCTAGCAGACAGTCAAGGAAGGTGTAGGCTCGACAAACCAATTGTGTGGACTCCAGAATTAGTGCGCAGACTAGAAGTGTCAGGAGATAAGATCGCACGAGCTGTGGACCATTGGCTTAACTGAATTATAGTAGGATTTGTCACTAAGTTCGCGGTAGATACAACCGTCAGCTACAATGAGGCGGAGAAACGTTTCCTCAAGGGACTGCGAGGTAAGTATATTAAATATTTGAACACTTGGATTAAGATGCTATTGTGTGAAAAGTGAGTTATGTGAATAAATTAATGTTTGGGACTATGCGAAGTGAGAAGATCTACAGAAGCGGAAGTAGTGAAGAATTGGAAACTAGTCCCTTAATTTCCCCCTCACGGGAAAGTGAGAAGGAGCTCATGAAATTTTCTCCGAGAAGCGTGGTCAGTCTGATAAGGCAGTACATTCTGTGTTTACCACCTCCACCCACACTGCCACTCGTCTCACCCTCCTCACCTCCATCTCCACCCACCCCACCTCTGCCACCACCACAGTTCAGTATGGCGAGTGTGATCAAACTACTGGTATTTAGAGGAGTAGGGAATGAAGATCCAGACCAATTCTGGTTCATGGTAAGAGCAGTATGGGAAGCACAGGGCATTGTGGATGACAATATCAAGAAGGCTACGCTGGTGAGCATGTTGCAGGATCGCGCATTAACATGGTACATCAAGCATTATAATGACCATCCAAACATAGGAATCGCAGAAATCTAGACCATGCTGAACAGAGAATTTAGCAGGCCAAAGTCAGAAACACAATCAATCATCGGGTTTAAGGAGATTGCAATGCTCCCGGACGAGACCCCATGGGATTTGGACCAAAGACTGAAGGGTATGATTCATGAAGCCAACATGATGTTGACTGATGGACATCACCGCGCATGGTTTGTAGCATCACTAACACCGCACTTATGGATGGCGTTGTCAGAGAAAAAACTTTCCACCTAGGTCGAAGCTTTGGAGATGGCGATGAGATTGCATGAGACCCCTATATAGGACCCTGGTCTGGGAGTCCAAAAAATCCACGCGCAACTGCAAAATCTGTGTCTGGAAATGCAGAGTTTGAAACAGGACAAGACATCTCAAACATAGGCGCATGAGGAGGTATGGTGCATAAAATGCAAAGGCCAGGGGCATGACAAGGACCATTGTCTAGTGTTCACAAATTACTTGGCAGTAGGAGGGCCGATGCCATTAAGACCCAAGGCACAGACAGGACCAAGCGCAGCGCCTGCATTATGGTGCGTGATCTGTCAGATAGGAGGAAAACACACTACAAATAATTTTCATCTATTGCAAAAGTATATGCAGACATCCCAGTAATTGTTTTGTAACTTCTGCAGGTCGATAGGCCATGATGAATGCACCTGCAGAAGCTACGAACTAATGATGGATTGGACTCCTACCTATAGGGTGCAGATCGAAACATGAGCCCTCGACCTGAATGCAGGAATGACGCACGTTGGATTTCAATGGTGCGGTCGAGGTCGAGGTGGAATGGTACCAGGAAGGGGTCGCAGACAGTTAATTTGTTATAATTGCGGAGGGCCAGGGCACTATGCCCGCGATTGTACAAACCTGAATAGAACATCATGTTTGTACTGTACTCAGTTTGATCATGAGGTAGAAGAATAACCTACATTGATAGTGAGACTGTGCGAAAAAGGGGTACTTCAGCCCCCTATGACTCAGAATCTACACATGATGAGGTCTGAGCCGTGCGAAGAAGACCCGAATATAAACATGATGCTCAGGAGCGGTATGACCACTGGCGATGATAAAGGTAAGCAGTCAGAAGAAAGTGCGTGGGTTTGCAAGGCTCCTAAAAAGGAACCCGGATTTCATTTAGAACGTGTGGAGGAGACATTCATGGAAGCTAAGAAGAGATTCATGGAGGCCTCCACTTCAAGTAGTAACGATCAATTAGAACCAGGGATGGATCCTTCAATGTTCACTACCTTTTTGGAGACATGCATGAAACTGCTACGTGATAAAAAGGTAGTAAAAGGACTACAAGAGCTTATCACTAGGTGCACGGCATCAGGGGACCGCGTGTGATCCAGAACCTTGGAAAGCATGCATTGCACATAGGAAGGGAAACGAGGTTGACTACATAAATCGGTGAATACAAAATGGATTAGGTAATCCTGGATCTCGGATCGGACGCGAATGCACTGCCAAAACAAACATGGGAACGCATGGGCAAACCCGCACTACAGTGGTCTCCTATTTAGTTATGAATGGTGAACCAACAAAAGATCTTACCCATGGGAAGATTGCAAGGGGTAGCTGTAGACATTGAAGGTGCAAGCGTGCAGGCGGATTTTGAAGTAATAGAAATTGTCGATGACAGTAATCCCTATCCCGCGCTACTAGGAATAGACTAGGCCATTGATATGAATGGAGTCATAAATCTGAAGAAGCGCAAAATGATCTTTGAGAAAAGGTCACTACGTGTAGTAGTACCGCTAGATCAAACCGAAGGAGCACGATACACTGAACTGGTGCATGACGACGATAGTGATGACGATCTCGATTGTATTTACAAGATAACTATGCGAGAAGAGGATTGGGTTAATCTAACTGCAGACGGAAGGTTTTCGCGAGATTTGCGGACCATCACTTCAAGACCCCGACATCATCGCGCCGCTAAAGACAAAGCAGGTCAACATTGGAATAGAGGTGGAGCCGAAGTATGCAATGCTTGGGGACTATTGGGACAATGCCATGGTGGATAAGGTCACTGAGTTACTCCGCGAATACCAAGACTTGTTCTCAACCAAAATTACAGACTTAAAAGGGATCATTGGTGACTTAGGGATGATGAAGATCACCCTGAAACCCGACGCAAAGCCAGTTAAGCAGCGGCCTTACCGCTTGAATCTGAAGTATAAAGAAAAGGTCCACGACAAATTAGACAAGATGCTCGCAGCCGGAATTATTGAACGAGTGGAAGAATCTGACTAGGTGAGCCCTATGGTAGTACAGGAGAAAAAAAAGAAGGGCGAAATAAGAATATACATGGACCTCAGGAAGTTGAACGACACCTGTGTACATGATCCATTCCGACACCATTTATAGATGAAGTACTGGAGAATGTTGGTGGTCAGGAAGCATACTTGTTCACAGATGGGTTATCAGGGTACCATCAGATCAAAATTGCACCGGGAGATAGTAGCAAAATGACCTTCGCAACAGAATGGGGCTGCTTTCAATACACCATCATGCCATTTGGACTGAAGAACACGCCAGCTATATTTTCGCACATCGTGGTGGTCGCGTTCAAATAATACATCCATAAGTTCTTGGTGATCTATCTAGATGATTGGACTATCTTTGGATTAGTTAAGCACCATGTAGCGAGCTTACGCTTGATGCTGGATACTTGCCACCGACACTAGATTGCGCTGAACCTTAAGAAGTGCACATTCCTTGTTCCCTTTGGAAACCTGCTGGGACATGTGGTCTGCAAACAAGGACTGATGGTGGACCCCACAAAGAGTGTCGTTATTCTAAATTCGGAAGCACTGCGAAGTGTTAAACAATTGTGCGCTACTTTGGGACACATTGGATACTATAGGAAATTCATCAAAAGTTATGCCCAAATAATAGCGCCGATGGAAAAGCTATTGAAAAAGGATGTTACATATTGTTGGAATGATGATTGCGCAAAGATTTTGGATGTCCTGAAGGGGAAACTAGCCTCCTCTCCAATCCTGGTCTTCCCAAAATGAGATGTGGAATTTCATGTACATGTTAATGCGTCATGTATTGTGCTGGGAGCCACACTCACACAGGACGGCACGGAGGGCGTGGATCACCCGATCGTGTTTGCAAGTCAGAGATTGTCCAAAGCATAAAAGAACTATTCTACCACTGAGTGTGAGCAGTTGGAAATGGTGTACGTGCTCCAAAAATACCAACACTATTTACTCGGAGGACATTTCAAGATGTACACCAACCATTCCGCATTGAAATACCTGGTGAATAAGCCTGTGTTGGGGGGAGGCATATGCAGATGGCTCTTACTGTTTCAAGAATATGATCTTGAGGTCATCGTCAAGCTGGGACGCCTAAACGCAGGACCAGATCACTTGTCACAAATTGATATGGACAAGGAACCCACAAATTTGGAGGAGGGACTATCTGATGCACAACTCTTTGCAGTGCGTGTTGCAGACGGACACTTCGAAGATATAATCCATTTTCTAACAACAGGGACTGTACTGAAGGAATACATAGTCCAACAGAAGAAGGAATTGGTGGTGCATGCGACAGACTTTTCTGTCATCGCGGGGCACCTCTACAAAATGGGCAATGATGAGATATTGCGGAGATACGTACCTAAATTTGAACGAGGTCAGATCCTTGAGGAAGCACATGGGGGCACTGTAGGAGGACACTATGTAGGATGCGCGACCGCACAAAAGATTCCTCACGCAGGGTTATGGTGGTCGACCTTGCACTAGGATTTGAAAGCCCACTATAAGGCCTACGATATATGTCAAAGGACTGGAAAACCATCACGAAGGGACGAGATGCCACTAAATCCACAAATGACACTGCAGCCGTTTGAAAAATGGGAAATTTACTTTGTGGCCCCGATCAAACCTTATGGAAATACAGGTGCGTGCTACATCATCACTACGACGGAGTACCTAACACAATGGGCAGAAGCGCAGCTGGTCAAGGACTACACGGCCATTACGGCTGCAAAGTTTTTGTTCGAAAACGTGTTGGAACGATTTAGCTATCCAAAAATCTTAATGAGTGATCGTGGAACACATTTCCTTAATGAAACCATAAGCATACTCATAGAAGAGTTCTAGGTGTATCTGTCATGCGGAAAGAGTCAATTTTGCGGACAAAACTGACCTCCCTAGAAGCTAAGGCTTTCTAGTGACAAACAAGACAATTAAACACTATCTTTCCCTAAACATGCATTTAAAATACAAGCAACCAGGTGTTTACAACATACCTTTAGTCCAACGCTTGTTTGTTGTAGTCCAGCCTCTCTGATCCATATGATCTCCTTCTCCTTGAAGCCTGCATTCACTAACAAGAAAACGATTACATAGCACCTGAATAACTCATATAATAAAACATATTCATCATAAAGACCAAGGAGTACATGAAACAAATTATGTAAAACACCTTGTTGAGAAAAATGAGCTTAATTGTATTAATTGGAAACAAAGGAAACCATTACAACCAGTGCCTTGGTGTTGTGCAGGTCCCTCCCAGGGTCCAGCAAGAGTTCTCCTTTACTTTTATCAGCTCACCCACTTCCAAATGAAGCTAAGAAAGGATTGGAATCTCTCCTCTCAAGCTCTAAAAGGGAGTCCTAATTTCAACAGCATCTACCCTTAGGAATGTTCAGCTTTCAACCTCTCCTCCCTCTGGCCCAATGCCTGTATTTATAGTTCTTTGGAGGAAGTTAATCAGGTCCACCATCAATGGGATAAGCCCCTCTTTCAATGGGATAGCTCCCCTCTTCATGGGATAAGTTCCTCTTTCATTGGGATGCATGAACCATCTGGAGGCACTCAATCCACGTCAAACCATCTTCTAGAATGCTCTAGAATCGACCACAAGTAACTTTTTTGAAGTGAAAATTGTGCTTTTTGACCTTTATAGGAGTACGCACCAACCCCTTTACAGACAGAGCATACAAGTACGTAGGTTTTATGAACTTAAGGTGCGTACACGCAGGTAAGGCTAAGAGAAACTGCGTAACCAGAGTTATATTGACTTTTAAGGACTTTCTCTCTTTTTTGGAGTTTGACATGAGGAGCAGAGGTGTAAGACTTTGCCAAGGAGGATAGTATGACAGTTGATGGAGCCATACTAACTGCAGATAGCCATGGTGACAAATTTTAGTGTAACAGATTGCCCCCTAAAGTGTGAAGCCTGTAGTAGATTAGGGTTTCATATCATCTAGGAAGGGTGAAGTACTTTATCATTTCAAGGATTATCTTGTGGAGAGCCCGGTTGGAACCTGCAAGTATTCAACACAAAATACATGTATGAGATCATATCATCGCTGAGGTAGGCATTCCCATACTCAGATCAAAAACTTTAACTAACAAACTAACTACTGCTCTGATACAGGAATGATTTCGCAGTACATCATAATCATAGACTCATGTAGACACAGTATGGACGCAGCCATCTGTTTATAATTAGTCTACTATACAATGAATACAAAACTCCTCGCAGCCTGGATGGTGGAAACTAGATCCAGGGTCTTCATTTCTACTTCCCGAAATAGTACGATTCTATCCATGCGAATAAATGAGTTGATGTCGAGCATGGTAGAAACCACTTGATTACCAGTCAATGATGTAAACTGTTAACAAGTGTGAGAGAGACCACCAGTGATGTCAATGGTTCTCAAAGTACCCAGTACAATCCATGAGATGTGAATGAATGTGCTGATGTTGAACATGTCATGGAATCCTCCGATCGAAAGTCAATGATGTAAACTGTCATCGAAGGCGAGAAATCTTCCATTGATGCATGCGGATTTCAAGGTACTGATGATTTCTAGATCATCTTTCTAGATAATGTGCTGATGTCGATAGAAAGCGATCCGTCGTAGGCAAGCCCACAACACGAAATCATAAATCAAGTTGAAGAAATGTAGCTGTAAGGACTGACTCAGGGATGGTCAAGATGGATGACAGGTATTTTGCAGATGAATGGTTTATTCCCAGTGACCTCTTGAACACATAACGACATGACAGATGGCTTGGTGACATTTGACCCAAAGTTAATACCCGGAAACCGGCTGAAGACTTTCAATGTGGTTTGATCAACTATTAGGCAAAGGATTTCCCAACCCAGGTGAATGAAAAGTGTCGTGTTCAAGAGTGGTGATAAGGTTTCTTCGAGACAAAGGATAACAAATAGGCTCATTTTTCTCTCTTTTCCCCCACCATTTCTGGCAACTACCTCTTTATTTTTTACAAGCTTGAGGAGGATAACATATGCTTGATTATAAGCTCATCCTTCGGATGAGTCCAACTTATTTTAGATTCGAACCCTAAGAAGGAGTGGTCCGTTCCTGTTTGTAATCGAACAGGTCCTTTACTGTGAAATTTTAACGAGTCCAGTATAGGAGAAACTCAGTGTTTTTCAATTTTAGAGAGTCTGAAAAAACTTAAGAAGACTCCAGGGTTGAACTTTTTCGTAAATTTGTGTCTCCCAAGCCCGAAAAAGTATAAAATAATACTTGAGAGAACCGCTTGATCTTTTACGACCAAGGAGTACTTTCATAATTAGTGTCTTTGACCTGAAAAGTAAAAAGCGATCAAGGACACGTCATTTTATTTCCAATATCGAATTTGAAACGACAAAAATCCGGCAATCTTTTCATGTTTTTACGGTCAGAAAAGGGCTGTAAGAGGACCGTCTTTTTAGTTCCGTTTTAACGAGTTTAAAAAGAAAAACTCGGCAATGTTTTCATATTTTGAGAGTCTGAAAAGGGCTTAAAAGAGAACTCTGAGGTTTCACTTTTTCGTAAGTTTTAATGAGTTCGAAAAAATGATAAAAATGTACTCATGGTTTTCATTTTTTCGTAAGCTTTAATGAGTTCGAAAAAATGATAAAAATGTACTCATATGGCTGACTTTCAATTTAATTTACGAGCAGGAAAAGACGGAAAGAACTCAGCATTTTCATTTTTTTTACGAGAATGAAAGATAGCAAAATAATCTTGGGATTTTCATGAGTTTAACGAGTCTTGAAAATAACTAAAATTGACTCAAGATAAGTTTCATTTTTACAAAAGCTTGAAACAGAGAAAAACTATGCTTCAAAGTAGTTTCATTTTTACACAAGCTTGAAACAGAGAGAAAACTGTGCTTGATGCCCCCTAAGCGTAACTGCTAGAGTGCATGCCCCCCCAGCTTCATTTCATTCAACTGAGTACACTGCTGGTAATTATTAACTGGATGGAATGAAGGTTCAGTGACGAGATCATTTGAAAGACCCGACCTAAAACTGTAAGAAAAAACTAAAATAACTAACCTAAATATACAACTTAACATCTACGAGATCTTGTCAAACTCTTGACTCAATTAGAGGAGGATTTGTTTCATTTTTTAACGAGCTTGACACAGGAAAAGAACTATGCTCGGATTCGGTTTCATGTTTACGCAAGCTTGAAACGAAAAACTATGCTTGTTATAAGTTCGCATGCCCCCAGCATAATGACGCAAATCAAGGTACATGCCCCCCAAGCTTCATTGCATTCAACCAGGTGGATGAAATGAAGGTTTACTTTCAAGATCTTGGAAAGACTTGTGGGAGTTGTTTCATTTTTTAGTGAGGTTGACACAGGAAAAGAACTATCCTCAAAACCCTTGTTTCATTTTTTAAACGAGCTTGACACAAGATAAGGAACTATGCTCATAACTACTCTCTACAATCTACCTAACAAAAACTCTACTCTAAAAACCTTGATTCATTTTTTAACGAGCTTGACACAAGACAAGGAACTATGCTCATGACTCCTTGTTTCTTTTTTTAACGAGCTTGACACAAGACAAGGAACTATGCTCTAAAATCCTTGATTCATTTTTTAACGAGCTTGACACAAGACAAGGAACTATGCTCATGACTCCTTGTTTCTTTTTTTAACGAGCTTGACACAAGACAAGGAACTATGCTCTAAAATCCTTGATTCATTTTTTAACGAGCTTGACACAAGACAAGGAACTATGCTCATAACTAACTGATTCATTTTTTAATGAGGTTGACACAGGAAAAGAACTATCCTCATTTCTACTCTCTACAATCTACCTATATAACCTACAATATACCTGATTCATTTTTTAATGAGGTTGACTCAGTAACAGGAACTATCCTCTTACCTGATTCATTTTTTAACGAGGTTGACTCAGTAACAGGAACTATCCTCGCTACATTGATCATGGCTTCCAACTGGAAGAAAGACATGTCAATGGACACACCTTGATCATGGCTTCCAAGAGGTCTTCATCAGAAGGAAGAATACTTCTCTGGAAGGAATACATGTCAATGGACTCAAAAGGGATAAGAACATCGTGTTCAAGTAATCCCATAGAGTTTTCCATGTCAATTACCGGATCTAAATCAATGGAAGATGAGCAAACAGTGAGAGGCTCACTTACATCGGTAACTGAAAACATGGGACCAGTTGCCACATAATTAACCCGTGGCAGGGTAGATACCACTTGAGAATCAGGAACATTTAGGGCTCTCATATTATTGGTAGTTGAAACAAGACTAGGGAACGAAAGCTGGTCTACAGTCACAATATTGCCATTGTGAGGGAAAGACATCATGCGAAAGAGTGTCGATATGACATCTTTCATTGCATAAACATAGTCTCGCCCAAGGAGTAAATTGAAATCCAAGGGACCTCGAACTACCATAAGATCAATACAGACAGTTTTACCTTCCAAGGTAATAGAAAACTTAGGAAGGATCCCTAAAGGTTCACTAATGGTTCTGTTAAAAGCTTTCAGATTCTGCGTAATAGGCGCAAGCTGAGGGGAACCCAAAGCTTTCCAAACAGTTGAGGATAAAATACTAACAGAAGCACCTTCATCTACCTGAGTACGATGTATGTCCCTACTACCAGCCTTGACAATGATTTGGAAAGGGATGGAGGAAGGAAGACGAGGTTCTGTCAGTCTATTCCAATCAAAGGAAAAGACCTCAATACTTGGAGGGGGTTCTGTAGAAACAGGTGAAATGCCCCCGGCGTAGAAGAATCTGATGTAACAAAAAGAACCTCAGCGGTATGAAGTTCACTCTCTAAAGGGAAAGTGGGATCGACCGAATGTGAAATTGAATTGACCACTTGATCAACTAATGGATCATCAACCTGATTGACATGAGTTTCACTCTCTAATGGAAGAGTGTGATCGACTGTACTTGAAATTAGATCAATCGCTCCGTCAGTTGATGGTAGGTTGGGAGAAAGTTTACGGTAACCAATTGGAAATTCTTGCTGTGGAACAGTAAGGTTTTCCAACAATGTTGAGGCTTCATCCATGTGAGGGCAAATGTGAGTTTGATGACTCCCTTTGCATAACTTACAAGGAAACCTAACTTTACCCTTTTTCCCAGGAACCTGACTATCACTGGTTGATGGATCAATGGAAAGTTGATGAGATTTTTCTGACCATACTTCCAAGACCTTTGGAATACCAGGACATTTGACAAGGAAGTGGTCACCCTTACAAAGCCTGCAGGGGTATTTGGGTTTACGATGCATGTCGGAGTTTTCCTCAACACAACTAACACTTACAGCCACCATTGGTTGGTTGACTTCTTTCTTATCTTGCTTCTTCTTCTTCTTCTTCTTCTTCCCTTTCTTCTTCTTCTTAGCCTCCTGATTACTAGCATCAAGGATTTTACCAAGCGAAGAGGAAGAAATGGAGGAAGAAAAATTAGGCGAAGAAGGTAAAGGATCAACAGAAGGTTGGTGATGTTGAGATGGTGAACTCTGTTGAGGTGAAGCATTCGGTTGAGGTGGAACAATTGGAGTACTTTGGGCCAACGAAGTTGAAAATAACCATATCGGTAAACCTATTGTAAATCCAGGCAATGACAAAGTAGCCATATAAGGAGGACCAACATTTCCAAAGTAAGGAAAAGTACTAGGATTCTCGTTAGGAGGGGTTCCTAGGTTGGTAAATTCCGGAACATTTGCCATTGTATTCAACTTTCAGTGAATTTTATTAACAATTTAAAACTAAAATTAACAATTCACAATCACACCTAACAATTAAAATTCACAATTCACACCTATGGTCTCTAAAAGTAAAAACAAACAAATTAACATGTGCAATCAAATCTAGGAGTCAAACCACACACAAACAGTAACTTTCCGGACCGAAAACACTAGTTGGTGATGAAATCCAACATTGCAGAATTTAGTACAGAAATGGCAGGTGGAATAGTTACCCCAGCAACCTGCTTAATGAATAGACTGGACCAAGTTCCTCCACTTTAACCGTCTTGAGTGAAGTGAACCCCCCAGAAAATCCAAGTGAGTCTAGCCGACATCTGCTCCAGGTATAGTGGGATCTTCCCTCCACCATCACCTTGGGTAGAACCCTAAAGATAATGGTCACTAAGGTCACCAACAACAACAAATATACCTGGGGGAATAGTCTACGATCCGATAGCACGCAAGGGCAGAGTAACAAGCTCAATCCCCTTGCCGACTCCTTGACAATAATCCAAGGTTTATCGACAAGTGACCCCAGGCTCCTTGACAATGGTCAATCCAAGGTTTACCGTTTGTAGTACGTGCATATCTGGCGTCATTCCCAATGAAGGAGGATTGATCCCCTCACTGGTTCGGACACGATCTCGTGCTTCTCCTTTAAGAGGAGCTTTCCCAGAGCATAAATGTAACTATTGGATTTATCCTACCACAAGATGAGATACTTGTTTGGTTTTACTGTCTTGGAGAGTTAATTACTCTCCTACTCCAAGACACTAGCCTAAGCTATGTTGGTGTTTCAGAGCCCGAGAAATGTAAAAATTACTAGATGCATTTTAATTAAGCGCTGTGTTATTTAGGCTGTTATTACTCAAAGGGGTAAATGGATACGAAACCAATGGTGTTATGACCCGACTCAAAACTGAATGCAATCGAATATGATAATGTAATCCTTTCAATTCGATGAATCCTAACTAAGGTAAGGAGAGAGTTTCCATTCACTTCCAACAATGCAAAAAATTGATCACTAAGAAAATATAACAAATTCTCTAATGCACTAATTTCATCAAGAAAAACTAATGCAAATCAATTCCAAAATAGTTTTTTTATTTTTATTTTTGTGTAAATTCAAATCAAAGAAAAATGATCTAAATCTACGATTGATTTTTCAGAATGTAAACTATGCAATTGTAATCTATGCACAATTCACTTGAAGAGTATGCAAATGTAATCTATGCACATTTTTCATTCATATTCTGAAAATGAGAATTCTAATTATGCAAATGTGATCTATGCAAGAGAATTCTCAAACACAAGACGATTCTAATGTAATCTAAGAACCAATCAAGTGCAAGTCGAGAAAATTGGGTGAGAGTTCCAAAGATCAAAAAATAAAAACACTCAAAGGCGATTAACACTCATACACAATTTAGCCCCCAAGAGCAAAAAGATGCAAAATTGTGAAAAGACTGAGACAAACCTCCAAGTAATGACCAAAGGAAATCAAATTTAGAATTTCTCAAAAAAGAGACTCAAAACACCCAATTGATAAAAGCTTAAAGCAGGAATGCCAATGAAATTAGCCAAGATGAAAGCTTCTGACAGGTGAACAGTGGATCTGGGCAGCAAAAACAAGCTATAAACAAAATCTAATAGGAGAAAAAGAAAAAAAATTGAAATTTTCTCAATTTTGACAGGGTACGCAGGCAACCTATTTGCACAGGTGCGTGTACGCTCTGTGTACAAAGCTGCAGTGCATACAAGTACGCACTGTGCTTAACGCAGAGGGTGCATACTGCTAGCAAAACCAAGAAAAAATAAAATCTAACTTAACCCTAAGCTATTCCACCCAAATGCACAGTCAAACAGCCAAAAACCAGAAAGAAAATGACTTTTCTCAAATCAAAGTTTCACACAAAGGAGAAATCATTCAAATCATGGAGTTCCCCAGTATGGTCGCCATTTTTTCATGCGGAAAGAGTCAATTTTGCGGACAAAACCGACCTCCCTAGAAGCTAAGGCTTTCTAGTGACAAACAAGACAATTAAACACTATATTTCCCTAAACATGCATTTAAAATACAAGCAACCAGGTGTTTACAACATACCTTTAGTCCAACGCTTGTTTGTTGTAGTCCAGCCTCTCTGATCCAGATGAGCTCCTTCTCCTTGAAGCCTGCATTCACTAACAAGCAAACGATTACATAGCACCTGAATAACTCATATAATAAAACATATTCATCATAAAGACCAAGGAGTATATGAAACAAATTATGTAAAACAACTTGTTGAGAAAAATGAGCTTAATTGTATTAATTGGAAACAAAGGAAACCATTACAACCAGTGCCTTGGTGTTGTGCAGGTCCCTCCCAGGGTCTAGCAAGAGTTCTCCTTTACTTTGATCAGCTCACCCACTTCCAAATGAAGCTAAGAAAGGATTGGAATCTCTCCTCTCAAGCTCTAAAAGGGAGTCCTAATTTCAACAGCATCTACCCTTAGGAATGTTCAGCTTTCAACCTCTCCTCCCTCTGGCCCAATGCTTGTATTTATAGTGCTTTGGAGGAAGTTAATCAGGTCCACCATCAATGGGATAAGCCCCTATTTCAATGGGATAGCTCCCCTCTTCATGGGATAAGTTCCTCTTTCATTGGGATGCATGAACCATCTAGAGGCGCTCAATCCATGTCAAACCATCTTCTAGAATGCTCTAGAATCGACCACAAGTAACTTTTTTGAAGTGAAACTTGCGCTTTTTGACCTTTACAGGAGTACGCACCCACCCCTTTACAGACAGAGCGTACAAGTACGCAGGTTTTATGAACTTGAGGTGCGTACACGCAGGTAAGGCTAAGAGAAACTGCGTAACCAGAGTTATATTGACTTTTAAGGACTTTCTCTCTTTTTTGGAGTTTGACATGAGGAGCAGAGGTGTAAGACTTTGCCAAGGAGGATAGTATGACAGTTGATGGAGCCATACTAACTGCAGATAGTCATGGTGACAAATTTTAGTGTAATAGTATCATTAGAAAAGTACACTGTACCACCCACAAGCTAATGGGACAATAGAGGCATTCAACAAAATACTAGAGACTGCATTGACCAAAGTATGTAACGTGCAATGAAATGACTGGGACTTGCACGTACCTACCATATTATGGGCGTATCGGACAATGTGCAAGAAATTGACGGGACAGACACCTTTCCAGTTAGTCTATGGCACGGAAGTTGTCATGCGGATGGAATACATCGTACCTAGTCTATAAATAGCAGCACTCACAGGCATGACAGACCGTGAAGCTTTGGAAGAAAGGCTCGCGCAATTAGAAGAACTCGAGGAAGAACGATTTCTGGCTGGATTTCATCAATAGGTACAAAAGCAGCGTGAAAAGGCCTAACACGACTGCCATATCAAGTTGTGCAACTTCAAGGTAAACAACTTAGTGTTGTTGTATGATAGTAAGTTTGAAAATTTTATGGGAAAATTTAGAATGCACTGGATGGGACCACATGTGATTAAGGAGCTCACAGACGGAGGCACAGTCTAGCTAGTCAAACTAAATGGAGAACCCTTCCCAGGAAAGGTAAACAGCAGTCGCTTGAAACCCTACACAGGTGGGCTGGCTCTCTGACTAACTGGCCAAAGCATAGTATTTCCAACCCGAGGAGCTGGATAAGGACGCAGGACTATAAACACATGCAACAGATGCTGGTACCAAGCTAAGGACACAATTCAAACATAGACCATTCAGAAGCAAGAATGCAGTAGGTACAACAGGTAGTAGCTCAGTGCGTTGCCGAAATTCAGGCTGTCGGGACCAGTTGGAGGGACTCCACGTCAAGATTGCCACGCGCCGATAGAGTGACTCGAGGGAGAGTCACGATGATTGCGTTGGGGGCCTGTTGGACATGGAATCCCCCCACAACATGTTTTGGGGCTCAAAACCCAAGTTTTGGTCGGATGTATTGTAAGACTCCGTGAATTGCGAGCGCGGAGCGTGAAGTATAGGTTGAGTCATAGGGCTGTCTGCCCTAAGTATTTTTATGTAATGTAATATCATGTTGGCCTACCCATGGTCCGCAGACCATGGGATTGTATAAATAGAACAAGGCTCTAAGTTGTAAAGATAGCGAATTAGACAGATAGATGGATATGAATGAATCAAGCATAGACTAAGAGTCTAATTGTAGTGGGTCGTAGTAGTAGGAAGAGGCTCTACAGCTGAGTGCGCAAAGGCCTAGTAGAGTCCATAGCTGAGTGCATGAAACCCTGCAGCTGAGTGTGCAGGGCGGTGTCAAGTCTGTAATCTTGAACGAAGAATAATAAAGAGAAGTTGATACCAATTTCTGTGCATCTGTTTGTGTATTGCCTTCTTTACATTTATATTGTTTTGTTTACTACGTGCACTTATATGATTGCTGGATATACTATTAAATCTTACTAGTCTTACACAGATAAGTTAAGTAATCAGGTAATAACAGGTTAAATAGTAAGGAACTTGGGTATAATATGGATCGTGCCATGAGTAGGGCTACGCGAAGGCATCATCACAGGTTGCGAGGGACTAATAAGTGCGCGTAGTGACGTGCACACAGGGTGAAACTGCAGACCGCCAGAAGCTCATCACACATCCCCAGGGTGCAGAAACCTGGTTCTAGCACCCTCCCATACTACTTCGGGTGAGACCTCAGTCTGTGCTCCACAGACTATTGCTGAAAGGGCTAGTAGTACCGGGATTTGCTTGGCTAAATCACCTCTAAACCTGGGTCAGGCCCATACAAGCCAACAATCCGAGTGGGTCAGTCCTATGGTGGTCCAAAAGAAGAAAAAAATAGGCAATATGAGGATTTGTGTCGATCTGCAGAAGATAAATGATGCATGTGTCCATGATGTATTCCCTACACTATTTACAAATGAAGTTCTCGAGAGTGTTGGCAGACAAGAAGCTTACTCATTTATGGATGGATTCTTGGGATACCACCAAATTAAGATCACGTCAAAGGATAGAAGCAGGACTAGCTTCGCTACCAAATGGGGGTCATTCGAGTATACAGTTATGCCTCTCGAACTCAAAAATGCTCCTATAGTTCTCACTGGGGTGGTTGTTGCGACATTCAAGGAGTTCATTTATAATTTTTTGGTCTACTTCGATAATTGGACAATGTTTGGGATGGTCAAGAAGCATGTCTCTAGTCTACTCTTGACGTTTTATAACTGTAGGAAGTACCAGATCCCTCTGAACCTGAAGAAATGTATTTTTTGTGTACCTTATGGAATATTGTTATACCACATTGTCTGTAAGTAGGGATTGATGGTAGACCCTGCTAAGCTCATCTTCATTGTCAACCTAGAGCCCCCTAGGAACATAAAATAGTTATGCATGACATTGGGTCATATTGGATACTATAGGAAGTTTATTAAGGCATATCCGCAGATCATTGTTTTCCCATGGAGAAGTTGTTAAAGAAGGATGTTACGTTGTTATATGATGACAATTTTCAGAAGAGCTTGTATACTCTGAAGGAGAAGATGGTTACAATGCCAATCCTAGCATTCTCAGATTGGAAGAAGGAATTTCATGTGCATGTGGATGCGTCTTGCATAGCATTGGGAGTCATATTAACATAACCAAGGGTAGAAGATATCGATCACCAGATTGCCTTCACGAGTTGGAAACTATCTAAAGCCAAAAGGAACTACTCAACCACATAGCACGAAGGTTTGGCCACGGTTTATGCACTACAAAAGTTTAGGCATTATCTACTAGGTGTGAACTTCAAGATGTACATGGACCATTCTACTTTGAAAGTACCTTGTCAATAAGCCTTTGTTGGAGGGGAAAATCTATAGATGGTTTCTCCTTTTTCAAGAATATGATTTTGAAGTCATAGTGAAGCTCGGGAGATTGAATGCTGGACCAGGCCACCTTTCTCGGATTGAAAATGGCGAAGAGCCTAAAAATATTGAGGAAGGATTACCTGACGTGCAACTCTTTATTGTCAGGGTCATCGATTTTTCTGTGATTGCAGGACAACTATATAAGATCAGGTCGAATAAAGTTTTACACTGATATGTGCTTGAACATGAAAGACAGATTATTCTAGCTAAAGCACATGGTGGTGTCGCTGGAGGACACTATGCAGGTAAGGCTACTGCATAGAAGATCCTACGCATAGGACTATGGTGACCAACAATAAATAAATATTCCAAGGAATACTGTAGTGCGTGCAATGTGTGTCAAAAGAATGGGAGACCATCGTGAAAGGATGAAATTCCATTAAATCCACCAGTCATGTTACAAGCATTTGATAAATGGGCAATTGACTTTGTCGGACCTATTCATCCACTAGGAAAAAATATGGGAGCGCATTATATTATCACTGCGACGGAATACTTAACTAGGTGAGCCGAGGCACAACTTGTGAAGGATTGTAGCATGGACACTGCTTCGAAGTTCATATTTGTGTTTATTCTGTCAAGGTTTGGATGCCCAAAAATTCTGATGATTGATATAGGGTCACACTTCCTGAATGAGTAAATCTCAGATTTAACAAAAGAGTTCTAGATGTACCATGAGAAGAGTACGCCATATCACCCCCAGGCGAATGGCACTATTGAAGCTTTCAACAAGATCTTGGAGAATGCCCTCAAAAAGGTATGCAATGTTAATAGGAATGATTGGGATGTGCACATACCAGTGTTTTTATGGGCCTATAGGACTACCTATAAAAAATTGACTAGCCAAACACCCTTTCGATTGGTTTACGGAAAAGAAACAGTAATGCTGATGGAATACATAGTGCCCAGCCTAAGAATTATAGCGATAACTGAGCTAGTAGATTGCAACATCATGGAGGAGCGCCTTGCACAATTGCTAGTGTTAGAGGAAGACCGATTTGTGATTGGATTTCATAAACAGGTACAAAAAGCTAGAGAGAAGGCATGGCACGATCGACACATCAACTAGTGCACCTTAAAAATTGTTGATTTAGTACTAATGTATGACAACAAGTTTACCAAGCTTCCGAGAAAGTTTCAGATGCACTTGCTGCGACCATATGTAATTAAAGACATTTTGGATGGTCGCGCAGTTTAGCTCGCGAAGATGAATGGGGAAGTATTTGTTCACATGATTAATGGGAGCAGGATGAAGGTTTATAGGGATGATCCTGCCCATGCGAAATGACTACATGAACACAGGAAAGTCTTAGTGCTTCTAGCAGTTGAAAGAAAACATAGGGGTATAAACTACGTTTCCAAGGAAAATTTTTATCAAAGGAGGAAGGTTGCATGATGTGTTTAAAGAACTCACAGATGGAAGCTACGATGAGGTAGTTATGCCACAAGAAGGGTTGTCGCGCAACCTACATAGAAAATGACTGTTGGAGCAGCTACAGTTGGTTTGACAGCTATTTTACCATTAAAAGGAGCAGGGGAAGTGCATTTAAGGTGCAAATATGGGAGAATTTGCTGCCAAAATTGCATTTATGAGAAAGATTTATGGGGGAATGGATAGTTTGAATTCAAATTGAGTTATAAATATCACAACCCACTCCACACTTGGTCACCTTTTCTTCTTGAGAATTTGTTATGTGTTGTTGCACTTAAAGAGCCGAGTGTATTGTTGTATGTCCAGTTACCTGACTTGGGCAAAAGTTGAGAAAAAATTCTTAAATAGGGGTAGGAAATATCATGACTACAACACCACCTATCCCTACTACAGCACCCAGGTCACCAAGGCGAAAACCTACTGCCTCCGTGGCAGGAGAGAAAAAGCAGAAAAAGCCATAGTAGCCCCTGGTTCGTTAATCTCCATGAAAAATCCCAACTGAGTAGAGACAGAAGGGTCGTATGGATAAAAATAAGTACCCTATGGAACCCCAAGACCTGGATGAAGAAGAGATGAATATGGGGATTGAGGATATCAGCGCAGAAGGTGTGGAGCCAATTTCCCAGCTGTCACCGTATATACCCCCATGAAAACCAACTGCCAAAGTAACTAAGGACCCTGACTCTTTGAAATTCAAGGTATTCACACCATTGCTGCTAGAGGAAGTACCTATTGAGGGCTAATTGTTGGCCCGTGTACCATTTTTGAAGATGGAGGATTGGGATTTGGGCGATCATGAGAAATTTCCGCAATTGGAACCCAGTAAATACTTGAAAACAATCTACTATGAGGAGACGAGCGTTACAAGGCTTGAACCAATGAAGTGGGCGACCAGTATTGAGCGCGAATGATTTCTTAATATGTTGTATGTCCCACATTTAAGCTGCAATATTATTAATACCATTTCTATGCACCAGTTGTTGGCGATGGTTCATGATGGGTGCCTTTGGTTGGGAGGGCCAATTGATGATGTGTTGATCCGCAGAATCACAATGCTACCATATCGGGGCATGAACCTCACAGATGATTTTGTAGGGAAGTCCCAGGAGAAAAAGCTCGTAGACCAAATGAAAAGTGATTTTGGGTTGGTGAAGAAGTCACGGGGATATGCCATTAGTTCTATCTCGGATGAAGCTATGTGGTTTTCTGCACAGATCTTAGCAGGAAAAATCATGAAAAAGTGTCATTCTAATGAAGTAACGACACCAGTGGTATCCTTGGCTACATAGTGTAGACAAGGGGTCTAATTCAATTAGGAAAAGTACCTATGCCAAGAATTCTTAGATGATTGTCGTGAAGCATAGAAGGAAGGAAAATAATTCCACTAAGTGTGGCTACTATTATTGACTGCACTGATAGCTTGGAGCATGCCATAGGATTCCCAGTTCCCAACGACGAATCCAAAGTTGTGCGAGCTTGCCAAATTTGCCTCACTGTTGTGTTGTGGCCAGCAACAACCCCCTTCTTATTTAGTGTTATTACTAACACTAAATAAGTGGGGACCCTTAGTCAAAAATTTAAAAAATCAATTAGTGCTTGAATTTCCTTTTTCAATAAAACTTATCATCATAAACTTAGGAGAATACCCTTGAAAAATCTAAAAAGCTTAAGTTTTATGATAAGGTAGGATAAAATCACTCCTTAAGAAATATCACATCGCAAAAAGGATAATGGATACCTCCTAACAAACACAATTCTAAGGTTGTGAGATCGCGATGCAAAAATTCATCACATCGCATGCATCAAATATCACTTACGCTGAAAAACCTCAAACTGCCGATATGCGATGGCGCATATTGCAAATCAAATTTTGTAGAAAACACATTAATAAATGACTATCATATGCTACGCTCCAGCAATATTGCGATATTGCGATAAAGCGATAAAGCAATAGAATGATATTGCGATGTTGCGATCTTGCGAAGCAAATCGCAAAATCGCTTCATCGCAAATCTTTCGGGCTCGTTGTTCAAAAAAGTATTTTCCATAAACCGAGACCTGGTTATGCGCTTTAATACTAATTAATGAGTTAGTTTCCAATCATTAATGAAATAGGGTTTCGTGCTTATCGAAGAGCCATTTCACGTAACGTGGTATATTTTATATGTCTTCGGCATTTAAAGCTTTCCCATCACCTTTTCCTTATAATGATTCTCACCTCATTTGTAAACTACAGGAACAAAGAACAGAGAATTATACAAAGCAGTATTCAGGATACTATGGGAAAGAAAGGAAAAGCTCTGAGTTCTGAAGATCAAGAAATGATGCCCTTGTATACAGATACCGCCTGTGACAGAGATGTTGGTATTACTACTTGGGAAGGCATGTATAGTCTACTTGAGGAAGATAATCCCAAAATAATGGAGGTTACAGCTACTGCAGTCTCACATGGGTCTTTTGAGGTGTCTATTATAGTGCTAGCTTGCTCATTCTTACACCAGATAGCGGCGAGGCCCAAAATTCTTCCATACATGGACATGGTTAAATGGGTACTGGACAGCGTTGACATAAAAAACAGACAATTTAAGACTCAAGGTCAAGGACTCATTGTCTCATTCACTCCACAAGATTTGAAGCTCATGTATCATTTACCAAAGCCACAGGCGACTTATAACGGACAGTTCATAGAGAAGTTTGCTAAAGAAAATGAAATCCTGGCAGAATGTACCAAAGACTGGTCAAGGAGGGATGAACCACTAAAAAGGGATAAACATGGTATGTATAGTACTGGTTCTCTCACCTCCCCATATTGTTTTGTTGCTACTATGCTCTGTAGACTTTTTGGGAAGCCAGAAATTAACAAATTTTCATATGAATGGCTACCACTATTGGATGCCGCCATTAATGCTACTGTTATGGATTGGGCTAAAATATTGTCTGACAACTTAGCCACAGCTATTGTAAGTTACCGGTATAAAAGAACTATTTCTCAGGAATTTACCCCCCTTTCTACTTATTTGCATATGTGATGGATGCAATCTGTTATGTTTCCAAGTTTCCTTTAATGGGTTGGAAATGGATGACTCAAAACCCCTTACCCATTCATATTTATCATAAATAATTGTGGGATTCTAAGTTCACTCCGTATTTCTACAAGATTTGTCATGGAATCATGCTGCCCCTGTACAAATTATTGTATGATAAAGATGCTCCAAGATTTTCTCCTGAAGCAGAGGTAGATATACTCCCTGTCGCTAGATGGTTTGGTGAAGAACTGTTTACATATGTCAGGATATTCGGAAGTCTCTCTTCCCCTCATGTCTTACCTTTGTATGTTCCAGATAAACTCATGGCATGAGAAATTGCTTAATAAACCTGCGGAGAAGGAGGCTTGACTAAAGAGTTGAAAGACAAAAAGAAGGCTATTTGGCCACAATTTCCTGTGGCCTGTGGGGCCTTTTCACTATTTGATGTAGGCCATGCATTCAAAGAAGTAAACAACATAACATGTCTACGATTATTTAAATTTCTAGGAAGACCATTCAACCCTTATGATATTGCTAAGAATTTCACTACTGTAGTCAAAATAAAGGTGTTTTCTAAAGAAGATGATCTATTTGATGACATGTTCTAACAGAAAAGTACGCTTGAAGAAATTCTACATTCGGCCCAAGTGCGATTCCCTCTAGCAGAATTTAAAGAGTTCAAGATATACAGGGAAAGGAGGTTAACTAATATCCCTTTGGAAGAACTACGCTTGGAACCCGTAAGGGAACCAACTCCGAGTATCAGTCTCAGTGGAAGTTCAGGCACAGACAGATCTAAATCTAAATCCGGTAAATTGACATCAGAACATTCTAAGAGATACAAAAGTGGTCATGATAAAAGCGAAGGGTCAGTAAGGGATACTGCCCAGTCAAAAGAGCTCCCACAGCAACAGGCTTTGATCTCTCCACAGCTAGATCCTCCCCCTCTCATCGTCCAGCCACCATCAATCAGAACCGAGCTAGATAAAGAATGGGAGACATTCAATGATTTAATCAATATTGAAGGACAAAGCACAAAGACACCTGTGAGTAATATACAGGCAACAGAAGATATAGTCACAGGAACAATTAGCAATGTCTCAGAAATGGAACATATTCCCATTACCCCATCCTCTGAACTTATGCTCAAAATAGAGGAGATTCCTCCTCTTGATGTATTTTATAGTCCACAACACAAGGCAGTAGTGAGAAGACAAAGAAAGAAAAGAAAATTGGAAAACGTGCTCTCTCATGATGCAGAGCAATTAGACATCCTATGGCAAGATCCTACCACCAATCCCACTGAAAATCTCACCAAATTATCTCAGATCGCAGGAGCATATGCCTCTGTGACCATTGATAAAGCATCTGAGGTACAACAACTACTGAAAGAGAAGGAAGATCAAATACAGGTTTTGCAGCAACAGCTGCAACAAGCCAATGCCAACAACGAAGCACAGAAACAGCTTGAAAGATTACAACAGGACTTCCAACAAATACAGATAGGCTACCAGAATAGTTTGGCTGAAAGAGAAAAACAGTTATAGGATATGAAAGAGATGCACAAGGATGATCCTAAGCTTACAGAATTCATTACAGAATCCATTTCCTTAAATGATCAACTACTGCAGCAACAGGAAGCATTGTGCCAAAGAATATCACAGTGGAACTCTTATTGCGAAATAAGCGATAAAATCACTAATCAAGTTGTGGACTTACGACATGATTATGATTTAATTGTTAAAAGGGTTACTGAAGATTTGGCTTGGCAAGAAATAGAGGATGGGAAAAGAGCAGGTGCACCCATAATCAACGACAATCACAAAGAGATGCTCTTTAACAAATGGGATACACAAATCAGGAAAGCAGAGCAAGCAGCAGAAGAAGCAGCCACAGCAGCAAACAGTGTTATTGACTGCATAAATGAAAATTTTCAAAGGGAAAACCTGATCTCAGAAACCACTCCAGGGTATCTACCAAATGCTTAGCAACTGCAGATAGGCTGGAGACAGAAGGCTCAAGAGAAGGCAAAATTGATCAAAAGATTAACTAAGTTGAATTGGGATTCTTACTGGGCACATTTGGTAAAACCACACAGCGAGTGCATGACTCTAAAATGTATCATCAATTTTGTCGAGAAGATGGCGCCAACTCTTTCTGATGCCATTTTCACAGAACAGTTAAAGTCGGAAGTCGGCCAGCCGACTCTTCTCAAGCAAATGCTGAATGCTTGCAATTTCAAGGAACAGATACAGAAATAGTTAGTTGTTAGTTTTAATTTTAGATTCAATGTTAGTATTGATTTTGCTTTATTTTTGCCTGAAATGAGGACGGTCATTTAAACCGTATCCTACATTTTTGTAATAAGTTATTTTTAGATTTAGTTAGTAGTATTTAAACCCTTCTCATGCATTTAGAGAAGGGTCCTGAAATTTGTCAAAAACTTGTCCTCAGAACATGCACTTTTGCACCCTCCGAGGAGGTTTTGATGAATGAATGGAATAGGATTTATTGATATCTGCATTTAATATCTACTACTGATGTTGCACTTCTGTACTCTTAGTGGATGTTGGATTAAGAAGAGATAAATCATTATCGCTTGAAGCTCATGAGTAGAACTAGTTATAAATGGTACTTCTATCTCTTAACTCTTTCTGCCTTTGTGTTAAAGTGATATTTATGTTCAGTTGTTTATATATTGATGTGTGAATGCTTGAGTTATCATTTGGCACTTCTGTACGGTGATAGCTATTTATTTATGCTTAATGTATGAGTAGCTTATTATGCAGTATGTTTTGCACAACTATTTCGTCTAACTTTTTATACGAAGTGGTTTATCTCTATTGAATTCTCTTCTTATAACAGTTGAATGATCTTTATTACCAATTGTTATTTGAAATCATTTTAGATCGCATAACGGAAAGATTACACCCCAGGTTAGTGTAGAATTAGATATTTCTGTTTATTAGAATACAATTGCATGTTATTAGATTAGAGTTAAAGTAAAAGCATTTCACTTAGGAACTTTTAGAAAGGAAATATCAAATCTCAACACACACACACACACATAAATGGGAAACTGGTCCCATTTCCCCAATCAGACCCACTATACCAAACGGAAAAGGAGCTGCTAACCAAGGTCCGGACCGGGTGGGTATACCCCTTGTTGTAGACATGATTTTCGGGGCTTCAACATATTTGGCGCTAGAAGGAAGGCCCCCGAACTGTGAATGGAAACTAAGTCTAAATCTAAATACCATTCTGAGAGTAAATTGTCCTCACCATCTCCCCTGACTTCTCCATCACACTTAGAATCTTTAAATCTAGGGCCATAAGTCGAAAGAACAACAACTGCCACTACAAACCCTGACATTTCAGAACAATCTACTATTGAACCTCCTGAAGTTGAATCTTTGATCCATAAAATTCAGCGATTTTCTATATCACCTCAAAGATCTGATAAATCTCAAGGCAGTGTGACTTCGCAATATGACCCTGCTCATCCTCTTACCAGATTAAAGAGCGAAAGGTTTGGTGTTCAACCAACCGCGCTACCTCTACCTACAAGAAAGAGAGCAAGGAAATCACCTAAAGGGTCCGATAGCGAGACTCTTTCATCATCATCATCCATCTCCACCTCTCCACCATGAAGTCAACCATCCACTCCTCCACTTCAGATTATTTTCCACCAGTCCACAGGAACTTCCACACCTTTTTCTCAATCATCTGGAGTCGTAATATCCTCATCTTCTCAATCGCAGGGATCATCTTCTGCACTTTCCTCTGTTAGTAGTTCAGCGATGGCCCAATCTCCATGGAATAACCTAGGGGCAGTCTTAATGCCTGCACCCTTGAGTCAGTTACCGGCCCATCCTAAAAAATGGTTGCCTAAGTTTAATCCTAAAGCAGGCATGCTAGCGGAAGAACATATAAATAACTTTATGTTATCCATAAATCTCAATGGAGTTACCAACAAAGATGCTGTCGTCCGAATTTTCCCTTATACTCTGCAAGGATCAGCCGGATCATGGTATTTCTCATTACTGTCTGGATCTATCACTAGTTGGGATATCTTCCAAGAACAATTCCTGACTAAGTTCGGTGATGACAGGTCTATGGCAACATTGATCAACGACCTGTCTAACCTTAGGGCCGAGTCAAAGGAACCTATCAAAGATTTTAATTCGCGTTTCAATAAACTGTTAAATAAAATTCCTACTGCTTCCAAGCCTAGCGAAGAAGTGCGAAGTGAATGGTACATCTCTACTTTACCGTCAAACATAGCAATCTTTGTTGATAGGGATAGCAAAACAACTTTAGCCGACAATATGAAAGAAGCAATAGTAGTAGAGAAACATATCATAGCTCTAGAAAAGAAAAACGCTATAGAAGAACGAAAGTCCAAGAAGGTTACTTTCAAGGAAGACCCCAAGAAAAAACAATCAAAAGATCCATTCGATTTAGAAGGATTGCAAAAAGTTTTGAAAACCATGTCTAATGAAATGGTTGACATTAAGAAACAAATGGCAGAAACTTCTTCTAAAAAGCCATACAAGCCTTATAGAAGAAACCCTTCAACCGATTCAAAGCCACCAAATGCTATCACAAGTGTTGAATTAGAAGAAGAAGAAGAGGAAATTGTTACCGAAGAACATACCGATGAAGAAGAAGTTGTAGAGGTACAAAGTATGTGGGACTCCATCCTCCGAAAAGAAGAGGATCAAAAGGCATCCCCGGTTAGTACTCAAAGTGGAAATCAACTTGATCCTCCTCAACCTACTCCTAAGCCAAAGAGTGCAAGCTCAATGACTAAGGATAAAGTCACAGCCAAGAAAATGACACCTAAAGCGACTCAAACCAGCCCAGTCCAAACAGATTCATCAACTCCATCAAAGACGCCAATCATTTCGGATGAAATGGAGTATAATATCATAGAAGACATGAAAAAGACTAGGGCTAACATCACTTTTTACGAATTGAGCAAGTTAAAACACCAGCAAAAGGTACTTTTGATAGAATTACATGTTGTACCAGTTGCACCTTTGCCCGCCGCTGTAATCTCTCAAGCTTCCCATGAAATGGGAAGACCTCCAACTAACATGATTAATAAAGTTTATCCAAACGACATTGCTTTAATTGGAGGAAGTTCGAGATCTCACACTCCCCCATTTCTTCTTACATATGAAATTTTCAATAAAAATTTGCATAATTTCTTAGTGGATTCTGGAGCTTCATCTAATATTCTACCAAAATCAATATGTGCAAAGTTGAACATTCAACCACAAAAATCTGTTGTGCACATAGTTTAGCTAGATCGATTGCAAGTTGAAGTAATCGGCGAATTAAATCAGGTTACCATAAGGCTATCATCCAATCCAAAGGTATGTCAAGTTATCGACATTTTAGTTGTTGATATTCCGGAATTTTATGTCTTAATTCTTAGCAGAGATTGGTCAGAAAAACTTCATGGATACTTTGCAACTAACTGGTTGCACATGTGGCTCCCTTACAATGGTAAACCAAATCAGATAAAAGTTGAGCGAGAAAGACATCAGAAATACATAGTAATGGAACTAGAAGGAGAGAATGAACCAGTAGCATACAACAATAACATCATTAGCAACTACTCAGTAGATTCTTTCTTAGGAAATTTTAATGCTCATACTTCACCTTACTTAGAACATTTTGTTTTATCTCAAGTAGAAAAATTCTCTCAAACAGATAGTTCTAAATGTATTAATTTTATAGATAATCCTATAAATAAATCTTTATTTTGGAAGTTATTTTTTGACTGTTCTAAGTCTAACGAAGGAGCAGGAGCAGGGTGCGTGTTAATCAGTCCAAAGGGAAACAAAACTATGCTAACTTGTAGACTTGAATTTGATTGCAGCAATAATACCGCAGAATATGAGGCTTTAGTCCAAGGATCATACAAAGCAATCGGATTAGATATCAAATATCTTCAAGTTTTCAGAGATTCTGAAATTGTAATCAGATAGGTACGCAATACTATACATTGTTTATCAAGTCATCTAAAGCATTACCAATCTTTAGTTCAAGATCTAACTGAACACTTTATAGCATTTAATATTTCATCAATTCCCAGACTCCAGAATGCTAGTGTAGACCTCCTAGCTAACGTAGCTTCCAAGCTCATTCCTTTAGAAGACTATAGCCCTGATCGATTTTCAATCGAATTAATCTTTAGACCCTCAATTCCTGATAACATTACCAATTGGAGGATTTTTAACGACGATCCTGATATTGTGAGCTTTCTCACATCTGAAGGATCTTACACCAATCAGATAATTGATGAGGACCAACATGACAGACAATTGCAACAAGATAGCACTAATAATGCTATGCCAAAATCAGTAGTCAAGTTAGAAGACCTTTATGATTTGAAAGATCGATTCAAAAGATCTACCAATTCAAAACTGCAAAGTTCAACTTTGAACTATGAATTAGTAAATCTAGGAACTGATGCCAAACCACAAAATATCAACCTAGGCCTTTGCCTGGCTCCTAAAGAAAAATTATTGTATATTCATCTCTTGAGACAATACAAAAGTGTCTTTGCTTGGAACTATGATGAACTCAAAACTTATGACACTTTTATCATCCAACATACTATCCCAATGCTAAACGATGAAAAACCTGTCCAGCAAAAGCTGAGAAAGATCCATCCCAATCTAGAAAACCAGATCAAATCTGAACTTAATAAGTTATTGAAAGCCAAAATCATTTTTCCCGTTCGACATTCCAAATGGGTTTCCAATATGGTTCCCGTTAGAAAGAAAAACAGAGACATTAGAATTTGCATTGACTTTCGAAACCTTAACAAAGCCTGTCAAAAGGATAATTTTCCTTTACCTCCCATGGAGCAAATACTGCAGGCAGTCGCAGGATCAGAATTAATGTCCTTCTTGGATGGATTCTTAGGATACAACCAAGTGTTGGTTCATCCCGATGATCAATTAAAAATCACGTTCAGAACCAAATGGGGCACTTACGCATATCAAAAGATGCCCTTTGGTCTGATCAACGCTGGTGCCACATTTCAGCGAGCCATGGACATCACATTCAAGGGAGGTAATCTACTTGGATGATATAACTGTATATTCCAAGAAATGAGACAATCATCTTAGAAATTTAAAATAAATCTTCCAACGTTGTCAAAAGTATGGAATTTCACTTAACCCGAAAAAATCCTTTTTCGCATTAAGTGAAGGAAAACTTCTTCGATTCATAGTGTCAAAATCTAGAATTCATATTGATCCTGATATAATCAAGGAGATTTCCGAAATACCCCTACCTCACAACAAGAAAGCTATGCAATCTTTCCTTGGCCAGATTAATTTTGTAAAGA
This sequence comes from Pinus tabuliformis, assembly GCA_031772625.1. Lineage (NCBI taxonomy): Eukaryota > Viridiplantae > Streptophyta > Pinopsida > Pinales > Pinaceae > Pinus > Pinus tabuliformis. The sequence goes on from CM062816.1 coordinate 915,705,321, forward strand.
GATTTGTTCCTGATTTTTCAAGAATCGTGTCTCCTTTACAAGCAATGATTAAAAAGAACTCAAACTTCAAATGGGGCCAAGATGAATATGATGCATTCAATCTAATCAAACAAGCAATTGTTAATGCTCCATATTTAGCAACTCCAAATTTTTCTGATCCTTTTATTTTATATACATTTGCCTCTGATAGATCATATGCTGCGATACTCACTCAAGCAAATCAAGACAAGGCAGAAGCTCCAATTGCTTTTTTCAGTTCAAATTTACAGGGTGCTGAGTTAAATTATTCAGATGTAGAGAAACAAGCTTATGTTGTTTTCAAAGAAATTAAATATTTCAGACCCTTTCTACTTAAGACCCATACAAAAATCATAGTACCGTTTCCAGCGGTAAGAAATCTCTTAGTACAGAAAGATGTGGGTGAGAAAAGAGCCAATTGGGTTACTGCCTTACAGGAATATGACATAGAAATCAAAGCAGCAAGTATTCTAAAAGGTCAAGGATTTTGCAAAATGCTAGCTAGAGCATCGCTTATTTCTGAAATGCCATCTACAGAGATACAAATGTATGAGGTAAGCCTAAATGACGTTGAATCATTATACGCTGATATCATATTTTATCTAAAGAATGGATATGCTCCTTCAAACCTCAATCATACCAAGAAAAGAGCTCTAAGGTTGAAGGCTAAACAATATCAACTCGTGAACGATGTTCTTTTTAGAATAAATTATGATTCTATTATCCTTAGATGTCTTGAGAAATCTGAAGTTGAAAAAGTCTTGCAGGAACTCCACGATGGGCCAAGAGGCGGACACTATGCTGGAGACACTACTGCACATAAAATCTTACATGTAGGCTATTACTGGCCCACATTATTCAAAGACTCACATAACTACATAAGGAAATGTCAAGTTTGTCAAACCGTTGCTGGGAGACAAAAGAAACCATCATTGCCGCTGCAACTGGTCAACATTGAGCAGCCTTTTGATCAATGGGGATTGGACATAATAGGTGAGATCGTTCCTCACTCCTCTAAACAACATAGATATATCCTTACAGCAATAGATTACTTCACTAAATGGGTAGAAGCAGTCCCTCTCAAGACGGCTAATGCCAAACACATCATCGAGTTCATGGATCAGTTCATAATCACCAGGTTTGGGTTGCCTTCTGCTTTAATGTTTGATAATGCATCATATTTTTTTGGTAATGTGATGACTTAATTTGCACTCAAAATGGGTTTCAAGCTTAAATACTCTACCAATTATTAACCACAAGGTAATGGGTTAGCTGAATATACAAATAAAAACTTAATCAGAATCATTAAGCGAACCATTGATCAAAATCACAAAAATTAGCACAAGTCTTTAATATATGCTTTATGGGCAGATCGAATAACGCAGAAAGCCTCCATTGGCACTTCTCCCTTTCATTTAGTTTATGGGAAAGAAGTGTTCTTCCAACTCATTTATCAACTCCCTCTTTGGCCTTAGTTCAATATATTGATGAAGCACCAACTTCTTCCTTACAACTAAGGCAACTAGAAATAATTAAGTTAGAAGAGAAACGAGAACATGCCAAAATAACTCATGCTTATCACCAAGCATTAGTAAAAGCTTCTTTTGATTCAAACATAATATCCACAAAGGACTTTCAGATGGGAGATCTAATTCTAAAATGGGACAAGGCTCTTGAGAAAAAAGGGAAACATACGAAATTTCAACAAATGTGGCTTGGCCCTTTTCAAATCGCAGAAGTCATAGGTCCGTATACCTTTATGTTACAGGATTTAATAGGGAAAAGAGAATCTTTACCTGTTAACGGACAAATCCTCAAAAAATATTTTCCATAGGAGATCATTCTTCTATCTTGTAGATTAGCTTTTTTATTTTTTATCTTCATAATAAAACCAGTTGTAAATGGTTACATTCGGAATTCACGAAAAAGACAAATTTTCTATTAGATTTTGTTTTTTTTCACTTGTATAAATAGAATTCTTTTAGAAAATTGATCGTTATCACTGAAAGATACAGTTAAAGGCTCTAGGCCTAGAAATGATACTAGTTTCAACCTTGTAAATTTTGATGAAAAGCGACCTTTAGTGGGAAGTTGTTTTATATCAGTCCAATGAAAGGTATCAATAACAAAACGAAGATTCTCTGTAGAAAAGCTCTTTCCAAAAAACTCTACCATTGTCGTCCAGAGCTATCTTAAGGAAACAATGACTTCCTCCCCACCTAGGAAATTACAACGTTCAAGGAATAATCCAATGATACACTTTAACTTAAAGAGTAAGAGGTCTCATCATGAGCCGACTTATCATGATCATAGATATTATAACTTGCTGACTTTGCCAATACTGCATACCACAACAGGGCAATGACTCAAAGATTGTTGCAATCAAAAGACAAGGGGTCTCATCACGAGCCAGCATGTTCGGCAAAGTTATAAATCAAGTGAATGACACTGTCATAAATTGGCTACCAAACCAAGACATTGTTCTTTAAGGGTAAAAAAGAAAAATGAAAGCAATAAGTGTGAATATGGATTTCTCTTTGAAAATTGTATATTTCTCTAAGTGGGATACATGATCATTGCTAGGTAACAGGTAACCCTAGCGAGGCTATAAATGCCTGCTAGTAGCAGAGGCTCTACCTATGATAAATGAGCATATTTAAAATTGATTTATAGAGAAGGCTTTGTTTTTATCTTTATAAACCAAGTAGTGACTGATGTAGATACAAGGAATAGCTTGAGGGAGTAAATAATCAAAATTAAAGATAGAAGAAACGAAATATCATTGATAGGTAAAAGCATAATGTACTTTGTCTTTTTATAATAAAGTTTGATTTTCTGGAAAATTTTCTGTTTTGGAAGTTTAGAAAATTCAAAAGAAAAGCAGAGATAACTGGTTCTTCCAAGTGAATCGCCAATTGTTGTGGCCAGCAACAACCCCCTTCTTATTTAGTGTTATTACTAATACTAAATAAGTGGGGACCCTTAGTAAAAAATTTAAAAAATCAATTAGTGCTTGAATTTCCTTTTTCAATATAACTTATCATCATAAACTTAGGAGAATACACTTGAAAATTATAAAAAGCTTAAGTTTTATGATAAGGTAGGATAAAATCACTCCTTAAGAAATATCGCATCGCAAAAAGGATAATGGATACCTCCTAACAAACACAATTCTAAGGTTGCGAGATCACGATGCGAAACTTCATCGCATCGCATGCATCAAATATCACTTACGCTGAAAAACCTCAAACTGCCGATATGCGATGGCGCATATCGCAAATCGCATTTCATGGAAAACACATTAACAGATGATTTTCATATGCTACGCTCCAGCAATATTGCGATATTGCGATGTTGCGATAAAGCGATAAAGCGATAAAGCAATAGAGCGATATTGCAATGTTGCGATCTGCGATATTGCGAAGCAAATTGCAAAATTGCTTCATCGCAAATCTTTCGGGCTCGTTGTTCAAAAAAGTATTTTCCATAAACCGAGACCTGGTTATGCGCTTTAATGCTAATTAATGAGTTAGTTGCCAATCATTAATGAAATAGGGTTTCGTGCTTATCGAAGAGCCATTTCATGTAAGGTGGTATATTTTATATGTCTTCAGCATTTAAAGCTTTCCCATCACCTTTTCCTTATCATGATTCTCACCTCATTTGTAAACTGCGGGAACAAAGAATGGAGAATTATACAAAGCAGTATTCAGGATACTATGGGAAAGAAAGGCAAAGCTCCGAGTTCTGAAGATTAAGAAATGATGCCCTTGTATACAGATACCGCCTGTAATAGAGACGCTGGTATTACTACTTGGGAAGGCATGTATAGTCTACTTGAGGAAGAGAATCCCAAAATAATGGAGGTTACAGCTACTATAGGCTCACATGGGTCTTCTGAGGTGTTTATTACAGAGCTAGCTTGCTCATTCTTACACCAGATAGTGGCGAGGCCCAAAATTCTTCCATACACGGACATGGTTAAATGGGTACTGGACAGCGCCGACATAAAAAACAGAAAATTTAAGACTCAGGGTCAAGGACTCATTGGCTCATTCACTCCACAAGATTTGAAGCTCATGTATCATTTACCAGAGCCACAAGCAACTTATAACAGACAGTTCATAGAGAAGTTTGCTAAAGAAAATGAAAGCCTGGCAGAATGTACCAAAGACTGGTCAAGGAGGGACGAACCACTAAAAAGGGATAAATGTGGTATGTATAGTACTAGTTCTCTCACCTCCCCGTATTTCTTTGTTGCTGCTATGCTCTGTAGACTTTTTGGGAAGCCAGACATTAACAAATTTTCATCTGAATGGCTACCACTATTGGATGTCGCCATTAATTATACTGTTATGGATTGGGCTAAAATATTTTCTGACAACTTAGCCATAGCTATTGTAAGTTTCCGGTCTAAAAGAACTGTTTCTTAGAGAATTTACCCCCCTTTCTACTTATCTGCATATGTGATGGATGCAATATGTTATGTTTCCAAGTTTCCTTTAATGGGTTGGAAATGGACGACTCAAGACCCCTTACCCATTCATATTTATCATAAAGAATTGTGGGATTCTAAGTTCACTCCATATTTCTACAAGATTTGTCATGGAATCATCCTGCCCCTGTACAAAATATTGTACGATAAAGATGCTCCAAGATTTTCTCCTAAAGCAGAGGTAGATATACTCCATGTCGCGAGATGGTTCGGAGAAGAACTGTTTACATATGTCAGGGTATTCGGAAGTCTCACTTCCCCTCATGTCTTACCTTTGTATGTTCCTAATAAACTCATGGCACGAGAAATTGCTTATCAAACCTACGGAGAAGGAGGCTTGACTAAAGAGTTGAAAGACAAAAAGAAGGCTATTTGGCCACAATTTCCTGTGGCCTGTGGGGCCTTTTCACTATTTGATGTAGGCCATGCATTCAAAGAAGTAAACAAAATAACATGTCTACGATTGTTTAAATTTCTAGGAAGACCTTTCAACCCTTATGATATTGCTAAGAATTTCACTATTGCAGTAAACATAAAGGTGTTTTCTAAAGAAGATGATCTTTTTGATGACATGTTCCAATAGAAAAGTACACTTGAAGAAATTTTGCATTCAACCCAAGTGCAATTCCCTCCAATAGAATTTCAAGAGTTCAAGATATACAGGGAAAGGAGGTTAACTAATATCGCTTTGGAAGAACTACGCTTGGAACCCGTAAGGGAAGAAACTCTGAGTATCAGTCTCAGTGGAAATTCAGGCACAGACAAATATAAATCTAAATCCGGTAAAGTAACATCAGAACATTCTAAGAGATCTGAAAGTGGCCATGACAAAAGCGAAGGGTCAGTAAGGGATACTGCCCAGTCAAAAGAGCTCCCACAGCAACAGGCTTTGATCTCTCCACAGCTAGATCCTCCCCCTCTCATCGTCCAGCCACCATCAATCATAACCGAGATAGATAAAGAATGGGAGACATTCAATGATTTAATCAATATTGAAGGACAAAGCACAAAGACACTTGTGAGTAATATACAGGCAACAAAAGATATAGTCACATGAACAATTAGCAATGTCTCAGAAATGGAACATATTCCCATTACCCCATCCTCTGAACTTAAGCTCAAAATAGAGCAGATTCCTCCTCTTGATGTATTTTATAGTCCACAACACAAGGAAATAGTGAGAAGACAAAGAAAGAAAAGAAAATTGGAAAACGTGCTCTCTCATGATGTAGAGCAATTAGACATCCTATGGCAAGATCCTACCACCAATCCCACTAAAAATCTCACCAAATTATCTCAGATCGCAGTAGCATATGCCTCTGTGACCATTGATAAAGCATCTGAGGTACAGAAACTACTGAAAGTGAAGGAAGATCAAATACAGGTTTTGCAGCAATAGCCGCAACAAGCCAATGCCACCAACAAAGCACAGAAATAGCTTGAAAGATTACAGCAGGACTTCCGACAAATACAAATAGGCTACCAGAACAATTTGGCTGAAAGAGAAAAAAAGTTACAAGATATGCAGGAAATGCGCAAGGATGATCCTAAGCTTACAGAATTCATTATAGAATCCATTTCCTTAAATGATCAATTACTACAGCAACAGGAAGCATTGTGCCAAAGAATATCACAGTGGAACTCTTATTGCAAAATAAGCGATAAAATCACTAATCAAGTCGTGGACTTACGACATGATTATGATTTAATTGATAAAAGGGTTACTGAATATTTGGCTTGGCAAGAAAAAGAGGAGGGGAAAAGAGTAGGTGCACCAATAATCAATGACAATCACAAAGAAATGCTCTTTAACAAATGGGATGCACAAATCAGGAAAGTAGAGCAAGCGACAGAAGAAGCAGCCACAACAGCAAACAGTGTTATTGACTGCATAAATGAAAATTTGCACAGGGCAAACCTGATCTCAGAAACCACTCCAAGGTATCTACCAAATGCTCAGCAACTACAGACAGGCTGGAGACAGAAGGCTCAAGAAAAGGCAGAATCGATGAAAAGATTAACTAAGTTGAATTGGGATTCTTAATGGGCACATTTGGTAAAACCACACAGCCAGTGCATGACTCTCAAATGTATCATCAATTCTGTCAAGAAGATGGTGCCAGCTCTTGTCGATGCCATTTTCACAGGACAGTTAAAGTCGAAAGTCGGCTAGCTGACTCTTCTCAAACAAATGCTGAATGCTTGTGATTTCAAGGAACAGATACGGAAATAGTTAGTTGTTAGTTTTAATTTTAGATTCAATGTTAGTATTGATTTTGCTTTATTTTTTACTGAAATTAGGATGGTCATTTAAACTGTATCCTACATTTTTGTAATAAGTTATTTTTAGATTTAGTTATTAGTATTTAAACCCTTCTCATGCATTTAGAGAAGGGTCATGAAATATGTCAAAAACTTGTCCTCAGAACATGCACTTTTTCACCCTCCGAGGAGGTTTTGATGAATGAATGGAACAGGATTTATTGATATCTGCATTTAAATCTACTACTGATGTTGCACTTCTATACTCTTAGTGGATGTTGGATTAAGAAGAGATAAATCATTATCGCTTGAAGCTCATGAGTAGAACTAGTTATAAATGGTACTTCTATCTCTTAACTCTTTCTGCCTTTGTGTTAAAGTGGTATTTATGTTCAGTTGTTTATATATTGATGCGTGAATGCTTGAGTTAGCATTTGGCACTTCTGTATGGTGATAGCTATTTATTTGTGCTTAATGTATGAGTAGCTTATCATGCGATATGTTTTGCACAACTGTTTTGTCTAACTTTTTATATGAAGTGGTTTATCTCTATTGAATTCTCTTCTTATAACAGTTGAATGATCTTTATTACCAATTGTTATTTGAAATCATTTTAGATCGCATAATGAAAAGATTACACCTCGGGTTAGTGTAGAATTAGATATTTCCATTTATTAGAATACAATTGCATATTATTAGATTAGAGTTAAAGTAAAAGAATTTCACTTAGGAACTTTTAGAAAGGAAATATCAAATCTCAACACACACACACACACACATAAATTGGGAAACTGGTCCCATATCCCCAGTCGGACCCACTATACCAAACGGAAAAGGAGCTGCTAACCAAGGTCCAGACTGGGTGGGTATCCCCCTTGTTGTAGACCTGATTTTCGGGGCTTCAACATGTTGGCAACAAAGAACCCTGCCCTTGTCATTGAAAACAAGATGCTCTAGGTACTGTTTGAAATGGAATTGCGTATGGTGATTAACTAGAAACCACAGTTGTCACCCACTATGTTCAAATAATATTTCCACATTACATATTTTAAGGTCGATTTCCATCATGTATACATCTACACGAGGCGCGACCTGACGAAGAAATGGATGACGTTGCCATTTTTAGTCACTGAAGATAATATCACGCAGTTAGTCCTTCAGTGGCCAACTGACTGGCTCCTTCCAACAGATATTGTCGAAGGTATCGTATGGACTAATGCAGAAGGCACAACAAGCACCAATAAAGTAGTGCAAAAGGAAAAGAAGAAGGTGACCATCAACCTAGAGAAAAATACCGTGCAAGAACCAGAGGGTGAGCATGACGAAGAGTAGCATACCAAAGAATTGGATCAGGGTACCAAAGACCCCTTTATAGACCCAGAGAACGTTGATTCTCCCTTGATTCTTAAATGATGACAAAATTCAAGTGTGGGAGGTGCACACAAGAAGCACAAGTCTAATAAGTCTACTGGTGCGGAGGCCATGGTTGTTGGGATGGGGTCGCCTAGGTTAGTTTGGGGTTAAGATAACCCAAATTTTGGTACAATTCTGTAAATGTTGTAAAGTCTTCGTGATTTGTGGATGTGGAGCACGTAGATGAATAGGAATCAAAGGGGCTTAGCCCCTTGTTTGGGGTAAGTTTTGAGTCGGTTTTGAGATTCACCCATGGTCCGCAGACCATGGCATTGTATGAAAAAAGTCTATAAATAATGAGTCTTAGTGAAAGAAAGAAATAACTAGAGATGGAAAGAAGATAGAGAATTGGGTTAAAGAGTCTTGGACAAGAGCTAAGGTAGGAAGGCTCTGCTTCCTGCTCTTAGATAGAGAAAGAAAGGCTTCATAGCTGAGTGCATAGAGGCCTAGGTAGAGTCTACAGCTGAGTGTGTGGATGCCTATTTTTGGTGTGCATAGGGAAGTTTTGAGTCTGTAAGCTATAAATTGAGATTAGCAAAAGACAATTTTATGAATAATTATTGAGTATTTATGTTCACATCTATTTATGTTATATGTCATTGATGAATGACTTGTTTTATGAAATATTGATTGAGTGCTACGCTATTCTCTTGAATAAGTCCTAATAATGTACACAATGCATGTTTAATTAGTTTTGCAAAGACTCTGGTAATTCCTCCTATGTCTATTAACGACTTAAGTAGATCTGCGTGAACACCAATTTAGGATTTCTTTCTGATGCACGTAAGTAGGTAAATCAACTGTTAAAGGTCCGCAAGGACTGATCGTAGACCTTAGCGAAGGTTTAAAGGCCATTTTAATAGATTTACAACAACATTCCCTAAGAATTTATCAATCTTCATGAAGGCAAATCCAAGGTGTTGGAAGACATCACACTAGTCTCTGGATGCAGAAACTTGGTTCTTGCATCCCCCCATATTGCTTCAGGTGAGATTGCAGCCTTCGCTACGTGGGTTGCTGCCAAAAGGGCTAGTAGTGTAGGGTTTTCTTGGTTGGCATAACTAACTCTGAACCTAGATTAGGACCCCCTAAATCCAACAAATGGTTCCGTTGTTGAGACAGAGATCTGCTTGAAAGAGATGTGTGATGTCACATCATTGGAATCTGACCAAGAAAGAAATTGAAAAGTGTTTGGATCGGAAGATTCATGAGTTCGCGGTGTAAGAAAACAGGAATCCTATAGTGGTTGAATAGGTATTTGTATACAGAGATACACGAGATCTTCTTCTGCACCTTCCCCATTGAACTATACGAGTGGTTGGCTAAATTGATAGACAATCAAGGAAGGTGGAAGCTCGATAGTCCTATAGTGGGGACTCTAGAATTAGTGTGACGAATGGAAGCCTCTGAAAACAAGATTACGCGGATTGTCAACCATTGGCTCAATCGAATTCTAGGAGGATTTGTTACAGAATTTGTAGTTGATACCTTAGTTAGCTATAGTGAAGCGGAGTGAAGATTCTTAAAAAGGACTGTGAGGTAAGTATTTAAGATTATTGAATACTTTGAATAAAATTTTGTTATGTGAAAAATGGGTGATGTCATTACCTTGACATTTAGAGCTACGCAAAGTGGAAGATTCTTTAATAATTGCAAAGGATCAAGACTAGAGTATAGTCCCTTGATTGGACCTCCTTCAAGTGACGACGGAGGAGTGGGGCAGACTATGTCGTGAAGCTCTGTTAAGCTAATCACTCAGGGGATTCCCAAAATAAATCATCCATCTGCCCCACCTCCGCCTCTAACTCCACCACATACACCTTCGCCCACACCTCCACCTCCACCTCCACCCTTCAATATGGCGAATGCAATGAAAATGTCGATCTTCAAGGGCATGGGAAGTGAAAATCTAGATTAGTTCTGGTTTGTTACAAATACTGTATGGATAGTGCAACAGATTACTGATGACAATATAAATAAGGCATAGTTCGTTACCCCTTTGCAAGATCACACGCTAACTTGGTACATTAAGTATTTCTCTAAGAATCCTCTTGCAACGCTAGTAGAGACTAAGACGGCTTTCAACAAAGAGTTTAGTAAACCTAAATCTGACTCACACTTAGTAATTGGATTTATAGAGATCATGATGAGGGTCAAGGAGACGCCATGGGAATTTGATCAAAGGTTGAAGTGTCAGATCAGAGAGGCTAACATGCAGATCACAGATAACCAGCATCATGAATGGTTTATAGTGTCACCTTTTCCCCATTTGAGAATTGCTCTGTCACAATAGAAGATAGAAAGATAGGCAAAAGCTTTGGAGATCGTGATGAGGATGCATGCATCACCTATTCATAATACGAACCTGAGAGTACAGTAGATCCACTCATAGTTAGAAAGCTTACACTTAGAAATACAGAGTTTGAAGAAAGACAAGGAAAATAATCCTAAATCACATGTAGAAGTATCATGTTTGAAGTGCAAGGGCCATGGCCACGATAAAAATCATTGTCCCATGTACGTGAATTATATTATAGGAGGGGGGCCAATTCCCATGAATCCAGAAGCCCTAGCACGGTCGAGCATGGGGGCTACATTGTGGTGCACCATTTGTCAAGTTACTGAGAAACATGCGACGGACAATTGCCATTTACTTTAGAAGTTCATTCAAACACCCCAACAATTTTTCTGTAATTTCTACAAATCTGTGGGCCACAATGAGTGCCATTGTCAAAGCTATGAGTTGATGATGGAAAGAACCCCTACGTACTGTATGCAAGAAGAAACTCAATCTCCATATTAAGGCTCCGACGGAGCGTGCAGAGGTTACCAGGGTCGAGGACGGGGCCGAGGAGGAGGAGGACCTGGTAGACGTCACGGTCAGATTATCTACTACAAATATGAACACCCAGGGCACTATGCGTGAGACTTCTAGAATCCTACACACCCATCATGTCATTACTGCAGTCAGTTTGACTATACTATAGAAGAATTCTTAGTGCTAATAGCTAAAATGCAAGAGAAGAAAACACAACCTTAGCAACCTACGCGGAATTTACAAATGATGAGGGATGAGCCTCGCAAGGAAGATCAAAGCTTTAATATTATGGTAAGAAGTGGAATAACAACTGGAGATGATAAAGTTAAACAACCTAAAGAAGAGGGATGGGTCTACTGAGTGTTGGAGAAAGAAGTCGACTCTGATTTGGATCATGCTAAGGAAACATTTATGGAAGCCAAGAAGAGATTTGTGGAGGCCTCCACCTCAAGAATCTAGGGCAAGATATAAGAACTCAGTGCACCTGCAGATGTTGATCCTTTTGTACTCACTACATTTTTAAAGACCTGCATGAAACTGCTACAAGATAGCAAGGTTGTGGAAAGCTTGCAGGAACTAATAAATAAATGTGCCAGCAAGGAAAAGGCCCTTGGTGGACATCACGCGGTGAGAAAGATTGGCAATAATAAGGCACAAACAGGGTGATAAAGGAGGCTAATAGTGTAGATAGGTGATTATGAGATGGACCAGGTCATTTTGGATCTAGGGTCCAATTCGAATGTATTACCGAAACAGACATGGGAAAGGATGGGGAGGCATGCGCTGCAGTCATCTCCGATTTAGCTCAGGATGGTGAACTAGCAGAAAATCATCCCCATGGGATGGTTATATGGAGTAACAGATCATATTGAAGGTGCGAGCATGGTGGCAGACATTGAAGTTATAGAAATTGTTGACGACAGTAATCCCTACCCTGCGCTCCTGGGAATTGACTAGGCTATTGATATGAATGGGGTCATCAATTTGAAGAAAAGGACGATGTCATTTGAAATAAAGTTGCTTAGGGTTATAGTGCCTCTAGACCCTACAAAAGTGGCACGCTATACTAAACCATTCCGCGATTATGAAGAAAGTGATGATGAACTGGATTAGATTTATAAGATAACAGCATAAGATCAATATTGGATCAATCCAATGGTAGATGAATAGATTCTATGGGATCGGGAGAGTTCCTAAACCTCTTATACAGACGAAGAGTTAGAGCATTGGCAGAATCTCCTACATGAAGTTTCTACTTTGTGATTAAATATGATTACGAAGTCACTATGTTGTGTTTCGTCGGAGGTAAGAAAATTACCCTATTATGATGGTTTAACTCACGTAGATATATTTTTGGATGAATTTGAGCGTGAATTCCTTGAGGATCACCACTTCCAAGCATTAGAGCTGGCACTACATGCTATGCCTGCACGATGGTGGGGAATGCATAAGGATAGTTTTGCTGGATGGCAAGATTACAAAAGAATGATGAAGCTATGGTTTAGGCATACTAACACCAGAATGACTGAGAATTATAATGGAAGGGACGATTCACGCGATCACCTAGCGAAGTGGACTAAAACGTGGGGGATAAAACCACAACTAGAGTGGGTACACATATATTTTCATACCTTGGATACAATCCCCATGAACTGGTATCTAGAAACGAAGCTCCGACATGGCACCGCAAAATGGGATGTATTGAAGGAAAGGTTCTTACTGACTTTCGGCTTTGAGGAGGGGTTTGCAAGCATCAATGAAGCATTACAGGAAATTAAAGCAGTTATCTTTAGAACACTGACAGAACCTATGGAATGGATCCAACTAGACTGGAGAACCTAGCTGCACCATGCACTAGAATGTTATAATGTGACCACTGAAGAGGAAGAATAAGACACCAGGAACATCAATATTTTGGAGATAGAAGGGCATCGTGAAGTCGAAGACCCACAAATAAAAAACCCAAACATCTCTGAACCTTTGAAAACAAAGCAAGTAAACATTGGAACTGAGGAAGAACCGAAGTTCGCAAAAATTGGAGATTACTGGGACAACGCTACAGTAGATAAAGTTTTTGAACTACTCTGCGAATACAAGGATCTCTTTCCAAATAAGTTTTCAAATCTAAGAGGAATAATCGGTGATTTGGGTGTTACGAAGATCACATTGAAACTAGACGTGAAGCCTATTAAATAGAGGCCTTATTGCCTTAATCCTACGTATAAGGAAAAGGTTTGCTAGGAGCTGGATAAGATGCTAGAGGTAGGCATCATAGAATCTATTGAAGAATCTGATTGAGTGAGCCCGATGGTAGTTCAAGAAAAGAAACAAAAAGGCCAAATAAGGATCTGCGTAGATCTACAGAAGCTTAATGATGCATGTGTCCATGATCCATTTCCGATGTTGTTCACAGATGAAGTGCTAGACAATGTTGGAGGGTAGGAGGCCTATTCCTTTACTGACGTGGTTTTAGGGTATCATCAAATCAAGATCACACTAGAGGATAGGAGAAAAATGACCTTCGCGATAGAGAGGGGTTGTTTCCAATACACTATAATGCCATTTGGACCAAATAATGCACCTGTGATATCTTCTCGCATAGTCATAGCAGCGTTCAAGGATTAGTGAAGCGCCATGTATCAAGTCTGCGCCTTATGTTGGATACATGTCACAGATACCAGATCACTCTAAATTTGAAAAATTCATATTATGTGTTCCTTTTGGGATCTTTTTGGGTCATGTTGTATACAAGCAAGGATTGATGGTGGACCCTGCAAATATCGTGGTAATTGTGAACTTGGAGGCCCATAGGAAAATTAAGTAGCTGCACGCGATGCTGGGACATACGGGATACTATAGGAAATTTATTAAAGCATATGCTCAAATTACTATGCCTATGGAGAAACTACTAAAGAAGGACATGACATTCTATTGGGACGAAGAATGTCAGCGCAACTTAGATGTGTTGAAGGAAAATATGGTCACTACGTCGATCTTGGTATTCCCTGATTGGAAAAAGGAGTTTCATGTACACATGGATGCCTCTTACATTGCATTGGGTGCAGTGCTAACACAGGCCAATGAAGGAGAAATGGACCATCCTATAGCCTTCACAAGTAGGCATTTATCGAAGGCTAAGAAAAATTATTCAACGACTAAGCGTGAAGGGTTGGCCAAGGTGTACGCACTGCAAAAATTCAGGCAATATCTATCAAGAGGGCATCTTCAGGATGTACACAGATCATTCTACCTTGAAATACCTGGTCAAAAAGCATGTGTTGGGGGGGATGATCTGTAGATGATTGCTATTATTTCAGGAGTATGACTTTGAAGTCATTGTGAAGCTGGTGAGGTTAAATACTAGACCTGACCATCTGTCGCAAATCAAAACAGGAGAAGAACCTAATAATTTGGAGGAAGGGTTTCCAAATGCACAGCTCTTTGTGACGCGCGTAGCAGATGACCATTTTGTAGACATTATTCACTTCCTGACTACGGGGATGGCACTGGAAGGATATACAAGTCAGCAAAAGAAGGAATTAGTAGTGTGCGCGACCGATTTTTCAGTGATTGCAGGAAATTTGTATAAAATGGGTGCAGATGAAATATTGTGAAGATATGTGACAGACTTTGAGTGGAATAGATTTGTCGTTGAAGCTCATGGGGGAGCTGCGGAAGGCCATTATGTAGGCAAAGCAACTGTGCTGAAGATTTTGCACGCAGGTCTATGATGGCCAACATTGCATAAATATTCCAAGGCATATTGTAAGGTGTGTGATGCCTATCAAATAACTGGCATACCATCGCGAAGAGATGAGCTACCACTACACCCTCAGGTATCTTTGCAGCCCTTTGAGAAGTGGGTGATTGATTTTGTGGGGCCAATTCAGCCCCGTGGCAATAAAATGGGTGCGCGCTATAATCACTGCGATGGAATATCTAACCAGATGGGCAGAAGCACAACCCGTTAGGGATTATACAAGGGCTACAACAACAAAATTCTTGTTTGAGTATGTCTTAACCAGATTTGGTTGCCTGAAAGTGTTGATGAGTGACAGGGGTATGTACTTTCTAAACAAAACAATTGGTGCATTGACTCAAGAATTCCAGGTCTACCATCAGAAGAGTACACCATATCACCCGCAGGTGAACGGAACCCTTGAAGCCTTTAACAAAATTTTGGAGAGTACGCTAACAAAGATCTGCAACGCACAGCAGAATGACTTGGATGTGTGCATACCTGCAATACTCTAGGCTTATAGGACTACTTGTAAGAAGCTGACAGGGCAAACGTCATTTAGATTAGTATATGGGGTCGAAACCATAATTTCAATGGAATACATTGTGCCTAGTCTGCGCATTGCAGCTTTGACAGATATGGAGGATCGCGAGGCCTTGGACGAACGTCTCACACAGCTGATGGAGCTCGAAGAAGATTGATTTTTGGCAGGATTCCATCAAAAAATATAGAAGGAACGTGAAAAATCAATGCATGATTGCCATATCAAGCTTCGCACATTCAAGGTAAATGATCTTGTCCTGTTATATGATAATGAATTCACTAAATTTCCTGGTAAATTCTACATGCATTGGTTACAGCCATATATTGTCAAAGAAATTACAGATGGTGGTGTAGTTTAGATCGCAAATCTGAATGGGGAACCCTTCCCGGGGAGAGTGAATGTGAGCAGATTGGACTTGTATACATGGGATCCTGCAATGACTATATGGCAATAGGAGAGTCTTAATGCTCCAGGCAATTGCAAGGGAGTGTGGGACTATAAACTAAACTGCCTGGTTTGGTGGACAACGCAGTGCGCTGGCTACATGGAGAGTGATGAATATGCTACTAGTGAAGTTGGGCTTAGGAAGTTGTGCCAAAAGGGAAGGTACTGTGCAACCCAACAGGAAATGACTGTTGGAGTTACTGTTCATGACTTGATGGCCAAAAAACAATTAAGAGGAGCGGGGTGGCGGCAATTAAGGAAAAAATCTTTGAAGATATTCCACCAAAAAAACATTTATTATCCGAACTTCGGAGGAATAGTTGAATTTGAAATAAAACCCCCTATAAATTAGGCGTGCCAGCCCAACAGAGAACACTTTGTGCTCTAATACTTGTTGCTGAATTTTGTTGTCTATTGCCTATGAGCCGAGCATTCTAGGAAGAATTCCTATCATGAGAAAATGTTTCTCCCATAGCCCACAAATTATTTATCGAGAGAATGACTGCTACTAACCCCACTGAAGCCCTAAGTTTGGGAGCAGCTGTGTTCGATGCACCAGGACCAGAAGTGTCGAGTGTAGAGGCTACGCTTGCAGTGCCCACAGCGCTGAGGTCACCTGGGCTGAAACAGAGTGGGATGAAAGACAAACAAACTACAATGAAAGAGAAGCAACCAGTATCGAAAGACAAGAAGAAGAAGCTGGTGCTGGTCTGCATGTCACTGAGGAAGCATACCGAAACACAGGGAAAGCAGAAGAAAGATAAGTAGCTAGAAGGAGTCGTTAACCTGAAGGATGAAGAATTCCATGGAATGGAGGATATTGATGCCGAAGTGGTGGATCCCATGACGAGGCTGCCAAAGTATATCCCTCCACAGAAGGGAAAAGAAAAGGTCATGAAGTACCCTGATATCGGGAATTTTATAGTATCTGTTAGTTCCAGTCTTCGTAGCCTATCACTAAGGATCAAAATGGGCTCTTACTATGTCTGGTTTTCTGAGATGTTTTGCACATGAGCTTCAGTGCAAATTATATCCTAAGTATGTTCATTAAAAGTAGCTCAGAAATATATTTCCAATGGTATATTTCATGATCGAAACTGGTTCCTGGATCAGAAGATATGATCAAAATGAATGATTGATTCTTGGTTATGCATGTTTTGAGGTCATTTGTTGCACACAAGGACAAGTTTACTACAAAATCAATTTCTGAAGTAATGGACATGAATTTTACAAAATCGAAAGACATTTTTTTCAATCACATACCAAATAACAAAAAAATCCTTCAGTTTATGCACAGGTGTTACTATGTGGGAGATATGCAGTGATATTTGAAGCCTACATTAAAACAAAACAAATTTTGCATTTGTTTTACTGTTTTAGTCATTGTAGTGCAGTGCCATTTTACAACATATGGAAAGTAATTTTGAGAAACCCAAGGAGGTTTTTGTCAACCATGAGCCATATAACAAAAACCTCTTTCATTTTATTCACAGGTGTCATGAATTGGAATATTTGACTATATCGTTACAGCCTATTTTTACAGATTTAAATATTTAATGATTTCTTGTTTTAGAGATTATTTTGTGGCACATATTTCGAGCCACTGGAAACGAATTTCCAAAATTTGAGGGAGGTTTTTCTCAAGAATGACCTCATCTACCAAAACCTCTTTCCATTTTGTAACAGCTGGTATGGTTCAAGAGATACGAGTTCATCTTTGACCCCTATTTTAGACATTCTGTCCAAATTTAATGTAATTGTTTCTATCTTTAGAGAGATGGTTGAGCTCAACTCCCTTGGTACAGGGATGAGCTAATTGCATATATTTTATGAATTTCAAAGTGTAAAGGGTTGGAATTTTTCAGCAGAGGAAAGCTGCTTTGGACTATGTAAAGTTTTTTCTGAATATTATTTTTAATGGTGCCCTTTAGATTTGGGATCCATCACGGTGTTTAATGTGCATCATGTTTTTCTTGCAAATTCATTTCCATGCTTTGTTTTTTTTTGCTAATTTCATTATAGCATTCTCTAAGGGAAGTGTTAGGAATCCATCCGTGCACGATGCTCCTTTCACAATGATTATGTTGTTTACTGTAGTGGTTATCTTTTCAAAATCCATCCTCTGTTAAAAGCTCTGTTGAGTAATCCTGTGCTTCTCTTTATCCTAAAGTTGCCACTGTAGATCCATCCCCTAATTGATGCCTGCAGGGAAGCGGTCTTTTTCCTCTTTTCTTCTCTCATTATATCTTTAATCTAGCTGGACATTGCACTTACTTTGCCCCAAGTTTGCCGGCAGAAACTAGCCTCGATTCCATAGCCCAATGGTCCCTTCTCTTGTTGTTTTCGACCTACAAATTTCAACCAAATCATTCTTCATAGCTAGCCTAAGATTCACTTATTGCAACCACATTTGGTTGGCAAAGAGAGAGCCCTCTCTGGTCTGGTAGGGCTAGATGCCAGATCAAAAGCTTGGTCTGTGGTTACCTCAGAATTGCCTCTTCTCAGCCTTGAGGTTCATTCTAAGTGCTAACAGTATCCACACCCCTGCTGCCTAAGCAGGTCCCTTTTGAAGGTCCTTGGCTCACATGGATCCCATTGGTAAAGATGGAGGTTTGGGACCTCGTGTACCACACCAAGTTTCCACATTTGGTGACAGACAAATATATGCAAAAGACCTATTAAGAAGAAATGGGTGTTACAGCATTGGATCCGATGGAATGGGTCCACGGTGTTGAGCAATCAAGCTTGCTCAATCTTCTGTTGGTGCCACATTATCACCGCACCCCCATTAATACGGTATGTGTGCACCAGCTTCTCACACTGGTGCATGATGGGTGCTTATGGAAATGAGAGCCTATCCCCATCATGGACATGTTGATTCACAGAATCACATGACTTCCTTACAAAGTCGTGAACCCTGCCAAGGACTTTGGAGGGAAGACTGGGGAGAAAGAGCTTGCAAACAAGATGAAGAAGGATTACGGCCTTGTTAAGAAGCCGTGAGGGTATTCCATTCTCTCTATTACAGGCTAGGCAATTCAATTTTCTACCCATATTTTAGCAGGAAAGGTTATGAGAAAATATTGCACGGATGAAGTTTCGCCGCCAATAGTTTCACTGGTTGCGCAGTGCGTGAAAGATGTACAATTTAATTGGGCTAGGTACCTTTGTCAGTAGTTCCTAGCAAACTACTGAGAAGCCCAGGAGGAAACCAAGTCATTCGACTATGCTTGGTTGGTGCTATTAATTGTCCTTGTTGCGTGAAGATTGTCGGAGGATAGCAAATTTCCTCCTCTCGAGGAAAGATTGCCGGAAGCAGTGCAAATCGCCTCTCTATGGTCTACAAATGATGGTGCGTAGATTGCAGAAACAAAGGTCTTTTGGATTCTTGTGGAAATGGATATCCATATGGTACTCATTCAGCATCCAAGGTTGTCCCCAACCTTGTTTACGCAATTGTCCTCCTATGTGGTGTTCAAGGTTGAATTACACAGAGTCTATATCCAAGCATGGAAGGATCCAGAGCAGAAATCGCACTAGTTGCCCTATTTGGTATTAGAAACAGATGTACAGGAGATCATAGGGTTGTGGCCTACAAAGTAGTGCACCCCATCCAAGTTAAATGTTGGAACAAGTATGGGCATGGAAAGTTTTGTTGCGTAGAAAAGAAAGGAGGCCACTAAGAAAGCTATGCGTACCCTGGCAGAACAGAAAAAGAAGGAAGCTGCAGAAAAGTCCTGTATAAAGCAAGAACACGCTACTACGGAGCAGGTGGAATTAGAACAACATGAATCATAGAAAGGTGATAATTCACCTTCCCTGGAGATAGAGGAAGAAGAGTTTTCAGGCCAAGGAGGAGGAGGTGATGAAGGGCAAAGCACCCCCTTTATTTTGAAAAGACATGGTACGGAGCGGAAGGGTGGAACGCGAAAAAATAAGAAATATAATAAAACACGGGTTGATCCCATGGTATTAATAGAGGGTGATCTCGATGAGATCAGCGATAAAATTCGGGACACCACGACAAAAGTGTTGCATTAGTTTGAGCAGCAATACATGCAGATGCTTGGGGGCATCTAGAAGGATCTGTGTGAGTTACAGCTCCAAGAAAACAAAATTTAGGAAGATGTCAGGAAGGCAAGCGGTGTGTAAGCCAGTCTGACACGAGGAAAGAGTACAACCATGGAGATGGGTTGGTCACAGGACATCACAGTCTTCCCTTTTCCTGAGGGGTCAGTCCATGCAGAGACGAATGAAAAATGTGTGGTGCTTCACATAGTCAAAAATATGGGACTGAACCTTGCCATGCTGTCACTTGAGTCTCTACATGCGCTACACTAGGGGGTTCTGGAAGAGATCAGGATCAGAGAATAGCGAGCACTCACTGCTATCAGTGAGTTCAAAGTCAACAATCATCAACTGTTGGTTGAGAAGACACAGGATCTAAAGGAAAATGAGGCACTACTGGGGTGTAGTTCAAGTCTGGAGTCAGCAGTGGCAGAGGCCTGTAAGACAGTGCCTGAATTTCACATCCTGGAGGATGCACAACCTAAAGCCAAAATTTGAAAAATTAGCCATGGGTGTGCGTGAGGCTAGAGCAAAAGTTGGACAAGTAACTTTTGAGTTCAACATGAAGATTGCAGCGCTGCAGTTGAAGTTGCAGCCCACGACTCTGCTTGAGGTCTGGGAGTAGCGCAGAATTGCAATTAAGGAGGGCATGGCTACCTTGGATACCACAGTCACTGATTGTGTGGCATTGTTTGATCAGGATATGGAGCTATTGACCAATCTACAGGAGGATCTGAACCTGCAAACATTGAACACAAAGGTAAGGGAGATGCAGCACTAATATGATGAGGTCAAGGCAACTGCGCAAACCTTAGCACCAGCACATAAACTTGCCAAGTTACAGGAAGGGAAGCAACTACTGGCACAGGTAGAGGAAGCACAGAAGAAAGAGGCCTTGCTAAAGGCCAAGTTGTAGCCTTAGTTGGATGAGGCTTATCAGATCATGATCTCCATTCAAGATAATCTTAAGGGACTGCAGCAGATGCAATAGATGATGAGGCTGGTAGTAGAATGACCAACCACTGAAAAATTGGTTGAGAAGGTTCAACATGCAGCGGCAGAGAGTGTTGCTGAAGTTGTAGTGATCCAGGTGGAGTTGGGTGATCTTCGTAGTAAGATCGCGATGCCAGCAGAGTGACTTGAGGGCAACTCACGATCTTTGTGTTAGGGGCTTGTTGAGATGGGGTCCCCTGGGTTAGTTTGGGGTTAAGATAACCCAAATTTTGCTACATTCCTATAAATGATGTAAATTCTCTATGATTTTTGGATGCAAAGCGCGTAGATGAATAGGAGTCGAAGGGGATTAGCCCCTTGTTTTGGATAAGTTTTGAGTCAGTTTTGAGATTCGCCCATGGTCCGTGTGTTGGGTTATGTTATATTATTTCCACGACTAGTCACCCTAGTTAACCAAGGGGTTAGAGGGGGGGTGGAGCCCCCCCTTCGTTGCACCAATTACGCAGTGGGGGGGTCACAGGGGGTTTGAGGGGGGTGGGTAGCCCCCCTCTATGGGGTCCAGGGTAACGCCCTGGGGAAAAAAAAATTTGGACCCTATATTAGGTTGGGCAGACCTACCTATGGTTTTGTGCATGGTTTTCACACATGGTTTTGGGTGCGATGGTTTTCAGTCCATGGTATTGGATGCTTTGGCATGTATAAATATGTATTGTAACATTGAAAGGAACATAATGCAAAATCAAGCTGGTAATCCTGGTTTTGGGAGGAAAATCTCTGTGTATATGTGTTTTATGTGTTATGCTCTCACTATTGTTTATTTTCTGTGTTTTAGAATTCGTATGTAGGTAATTTCTGTATGGGGTTAAAACCTACACCGTAGACCGTGGCATTATATGAAAGAAGTCTATAAATAGTGAGTCTTAGCGAAAGAAAGAAGTAACTAGAGATGGAAAGAAGATAGAGAATTGGGTTAAAGAGTCTTGGGCAAGAGCTAAGGTAGGAAGGCTCTGCTTCTTGTGCTTAGATAGAGAAAGAAAGGCTCTGTAGCTGAGTGTGTGGACCCCTGCAGCTGTGTGTGTAGGGAAGTTTTGAGTCTGTAAGTTGTAAATTGAGATCAATAAAGACAATTTTCTGAAGAATTATTGAGTATTTATGTTCACATCTATTTATGTTATATGTCATTGATGAATGACTTGTTTTATGAAATATTGATTGAATGCTACATGATTCTCTTGAATAAGTCTTAATAATGTACGCAACGCATGTTTAATTACTTCCATGAAGACTCTGGTAATTACTCCTATGTTTATTAACAAATTAAGTAGATATGTGTGAACACCAATTTAGGATTGCTTTATGATGCGTGTAAGTAGGTAAATCGACTGTTAAATGTCCGCAAGGACTGATCGTAGACCTTCGCGAAGGTCTAAAGGTTGTTTTAACAAAGTTGCAGTAACGTGCCCTAATAATGTATCGATCTGTGCGAAGGCAGATCCAAGGTGCTAGAAGACATCACACTAGTCTCTAAATGTAGAAACATGGTTCTTGCATCCCCCCATACTGCTTCAGGTGAGACTACAGCCTGTGCTATGCAAGTTGTTGCCAAAAGGGACAGTAGTGTAGGGTTTTGTTGGTTGGCACAACTAACACTAAACCTGGGTCCAGAGCCCCTAAAGCCAACAATGGTCCTCACTAAGGGGGACCTTGATGAAATTGGGGATACTATTAGGACTGCGAAAAAAGAAATTTGGGTCCATATTGAAGATCGGTATCAATATGTTTTGACAAAGGTCTAAGAGGGCCTCACAAAGTTGCAGGTTCAGGCGAGCCAAGCTCAAGCGAGCATGGTTCAAGCAAGCAAGTCTCAAGTGAGCATGAATCTAATGACATCAGGTAGTGTGTAGTCATTCCTCACATCATAGCTCTATGTTATACCCCTACCTGATGGATATTTACATTTGAACGATGTCACAGAACAGGAAAGTGCCCAGCTTCCCAAGGACCTAGGTATTAACATCATGGTTCTCCCCCTATCCAGGGTGTAGTAGATGAGCTTAAGGTGTGAGAGAAATAGCCTCTCATGGTGATCAAATATGCGTAGATCACCAGTCAAAAGATGTGCAATGAAAAGAAAAAATCTCTCTAGGACTATGATGAGGTAGCTGTGAGAAGGGAATAGCTGGAGCAGGCCATTTCCAGAGTATGTAGTGAGCTCCCTAAACTCCAGATTCAGTCGAAGGAAGCTTTTGAAGGAAAAGTGTAGCAGCTGGCATATTCTTTTAGAGAATCAAAGGTGCAGGTGGATAAAGTTCACTTCAATCGGCAACTCCAAATTACTAAGCTTCAATTGAAGCTGCAGTGCACCACACCACCAGAGATTAGAGACCAGTGTGAGGCTACCATCAGAATAGACAGGGAAAATCTTGATGCTGCAGTTAAGGAGTGCATCTAGTTGTTTGAAGAGACTCTCAAATTGTTGGCCTTGCTACAGGAGGACCCATAGGTGAAGAAGATCAAAGTTGTCATTTAGGATAAGCAGATGTAGTATGACGAGATAAAGGCAATGACGTGGACCTTAGCCCCTGTGAAACGGTTCGCCCGGTTGAAAGAGGGGACATCCCTACAAGGATAGATCGAGGATTTGTCAAATAAGATGTAGATCATCACTACACAAATGCATCCATGGAAAGAAGAAGCAGGGAAACTCTCATATACCATGGAAGGCATGCTCAAGAGTATGCAGTAGACGCAGAAAACCATCATCTTAGCAATCAATGGACGAACTATGGAAAAGTTGGTAGAAGAAGTTTGACAGGTAGTCATTATATTAATGGAGGCGCTTCACCCAGTGAAGTCTACATTCACCAATCTGAAGGAAAAGAACCAGAGCATACCAACGGACTGACTCGAGGACTAGTCACATAATTGTGTTGGGGGCATGTTGGGATAGCGTCCCCTAGGTCAATTTTATTAAAATATTGTAAGTCTTTGCATTTTGAGGAGCCGAGTGCAAGTAGCACAGGTCAAATAGGAGTCAAGGGGTTTTAGGAAGGTCAAAACCCTTTATATTTTGGTATTATTTTGAGATCTTCAAATGGCTTGCAGACCATGGTATTGTAATATAAAAGAGTATATAAAAGGGTGTCTTAGCAAGTATAAGGAAATAAAACAGATAAGTACTTGGGGGATGAAATGACTTTGAGCCTGTAATTGTAGATCTTTCTATGTTTTGGGTGAAGGGGAAGGCTCCTGCAGTTGAGTGCGTAGAGACCTCGGTATGTCTGCAGCTGAGTGTACAGGCCCTTGCAGTTGTGTGCGCAGGGTCTCAAAAGTTGTATAAAGAAGATTTGAAGTAATAAAAAGATATTTGAAGCAATTGTGTGTCTATTTTTATACACTTGTCTATTTTTTGTATTTATATGCAAATGAATTATACTTATCTATATTTTATCTTAATTACTCTGCAAAGATTCGAATCAACTATTAGATTTTATTTCATGTGCGATTAGATGGTTATGCGAAGCTTATAACTCTCTTTATTTGAAAATCACTTGAGTTTCATGAGTAAGGGTTCACGAAGGTCAGATCAGAACTAAAACTATAGGAAACATCTTAAACCACATCACATAGCCCTGTGGATGCAGAAGACTAGTTCTAGCATCCCCCAATATTGCCTCGGGCGAGACTACAGCCTGCACTACATGGGTTGTTCTTGAAAAGGTTAGTAGTGTAGGGTATTGTTGGTTAGTGTAGCTAACTTTGAACCTAGGACCAAGCCCCCTCAAGCCAATGCTTTCTCAAACCGATCTTCTCATAGCTAGAGTTTGTGGCTCTTCATCTTATGATTCCTCTTTTGTTGTAGAGGTAGATTCCTCATCCTTTAGCTAAAACTCTATCTTCTTAGGTTCCTTTGGTAGGACTTCATGTTTAATAACATATTTCAACTCTCTAAACACCACATTGTGGATGTACACAACCTTCCTTGTTTCTGGGTTCCAAAGCTTATAACCTTTTAAACCATCCTTATACCCAATAAAGATGCACCTTTCATATTTACTATCCAACTTGGTTATTTTCTCCTTTGGAACATGTACATATGCATCACATCGAAATACCCTCAGATGTGAAAGAGAGGATTTCTTACCAGTCCATACCTCTTGTGGAGTCTTCTCCTATAACGTTGATGAAGGTGATATGTTGACCAGGTAACATGAAGTCTCCATCGCCTCTGCCCAGAATTCCTGTCCTAACCCGGCACCACTGAGCATGCTTCTTTCCTTTTCCATCAATGTCTTGTTCATTCTTTCTACAACTCCATTTTTTTGAGGTGTGTATGGAGTATTCTTCTGCCATGCTATACCACACTTCTTACAGAACTCTTCAAATTCCTTCTTCCAAAACTCTCCACTGTTATATGTCCTCAACACCTTTATCTTCTTCTCTATCTGGTTTTCCACCAGAGCCTTAAATTCTTTAAACCTGTCAAATACTTCAGATTTCTTCTTGAGGAAATATATCCATATATTCCTTGAGAAGTCATCTATAAATGATACATAGTACATAGACTTACCCAGTGATGGAATCGACATAGGTCCAAACACATCACTATGCACAAGATCTAATATATGTTTCGCTCTTTTAGCACTAGAGGGGAAACTGGCCTGATTCTGCTTCCCATATACACAATTTTCATAAAAATCAAAATCTAGATAGAAATTAGACATACCTTCTACCATACCATTACCATGAAGTATTCAAAGGCCCTTCTCTCCAATATTTCTAAGCCTTTGATGCCATAGCATGGTATTTTCTCCAGAGACCACTAGATTTTATGCTCCA
This sequence comes from Pinus tabuliformis, assembly GCA_031772625.1. Classification (NCBI taxonomy): domain Eukaryota; kingdom Viridiplantae; phylum Streptophyta; class Pinopsida; order Pinales; family Pinaceae; genus Pinus; species Pinus tabuliformis. The sequence continues at coordinate 915,730,915 of CM062816.1, forward strand.
CTTTTAGGAACCACAGAACTATTGCACCCATTAATAACAGTGATACCCTAAAGCTTGTACAGAGTTCCAATATGAACTCCCTACATCAATACTAGTTCTCCCAAAACCATCTTGCAGGTATCTTTCTCGAACACTATTTGTACACCTACATCATCTAGCTTGCTTACAAAAATCATATTTCTGGCCAATGTAGGAATATGCAAAACACCCTGAAGTGTTCTAATCCTTCCACCTTGCAACTTCAACTTGAATTTTCCGTGACTAATGATTCTAGTCCTCCTGTCATCCCCTAAGAAGACATCACCACCATCATATTTATCATACTCATAGAACCACTCCCTGTGGGGAGTGAAGTGAAAGCATGCACCTTAGTCAATCAACCATGCCTCATGATCTACATGTTTACTTGAAGAAGAAGCCAGGTACACATCCCCACCTTCATCTGAGGTGGTTTTTGCCTCTACAGAAGGAGCATCATCAGATCCATTTCCTTTCTCAAGAGCTTTAGATCTACAGTCCTTTTTGAAGTGCCCTTCCTTTCTACATTTCCAGCACACCTTTACAGGTTTTCCTAGAGATTTAGATCTCCCTCTAGATTTAGATCTCCTACTCCAGGATTTATTTTTGTTTCTTTTTGGTATCGGCCTCATAAAGATAAGGCATCACCATTTTTTCCCTCCATATTTTTCCATCTCATCTCCTCCGACAACAAGGATGAGACTATTTCATCAAACTGCAAGGCAATCACATCGCTGCCTATTGCAACAACTAGACTATCCCACGAATCTAGTAGAGAACACCACAAACTGATGCACTTATCTACATCTAAAATTTTTATATAAATATACAACAACCATCTTACCATAGTATTAAAGGTGTTTAGATGCTCTGTCACTGAGTCTCCATCTTCATCCTTAGGTTATACAGTTTTTTCTGTAGGAACATTTTATTCACTAGAGACTTAAATTTGTACAAAGTCCCTAATGTGTCCCACAAATCCTTCATCAAAGCTTCCCTTGATACATTCAACAATATTGAATCTAAGATACACAACGGTTTTGTGCTCCCTTGTTGTGCTCTTTTCCTTCTGACTCAACTTTTCCAAGTCTTCAGCTAACATTGTCATTGGTTTAGTACCCAGATCTATCGCGATCCACTGATCTTTATCCACTAGCAGATCCTTGATCTTGAGTTTCCACAACTCAAAACTCTAACCATGAAATTACTTGATCTCTATCTTTCCACTACTCACCATATTCTTTCACCATAAGAATCAATCCCACTGATCTCCCACTAAATAGGGTCTACCATAGGCCTGAGAAAAACCCCTCAGCAGCAAAGGCATCCCCTTGAAGCCAAAACAGCTCTGATACCAAATGTAGGTCTTAACCTCGTACAAAAATTACCTTCATACAAATTCTAAAAGTATAAAATAAACAATGGCGAGAGCATAAAACATAAAATGGATATTCACAAAGATTTTCCCATGGATCCCAAAACCGGGACTACCAGATTGATTTATCATTATATTCCTTTCAACGTTACAATACATATATATATATATATATATATATATATATATATATATATATATATATATATATATATATATATATATATATATATACACGCTAAAGCATCCATAAACGCAATCCATTAACCCTAGATTAGAACATAACGGTAGTTCCCTTGACTGGATCTACAAAATACCATGGGAAGAAAACCATCATGCCCAAAATTATGTGTGAAAACCATGCACAAAACCATAGGTAGGTCTTCCCACCTAATATAGGGTCCAAAAAAAATTTCCCTGGGGCACTACCTCGGACCCCATAGAGGGGGGCTATCGCCCCCCTGCTACGCCCAGTGCAACGAACAAGGCGGGATACTCATGGAAATAATATAACACACACTCAGCATTTTTGATGTAAAATACTCTAGAAGAATCTATATTGTAACTCTAGTTAAGAGTTGATGTAGTCAAACTTAACCCTTAGTAGGTTATTGGGTTTGTGATAACTGAGCCACTAGGAGTAAGAGGCATTCCATTCTTTTGAGAGAATTTTGTTCCATAGTTGAGCAAATATAGCTAGGAGAGATATGAGGTAGAGAAAATAGAGAGTATTTTTGCACTATAGCAGCCCACGGGCCATAGACATTACTTTTTTGTGCCTGTAGCCTTATTTTCCATACAAAGAAAGAGAGAAAAGTGGCCTCACCTTCTAGTTGGGGTTTCTCCCAAAATATTTTCTCAAAGAATATCTTGTGTCTTATGTATGTGTGTGAGATTATTTTTTAATTCCCTAATTTTATGCATAATTTCCATTTGCATGCATGCACTAATTATAGTTAAATTTACATATCTAGAAGTTTAATAAAACCGTAATAATGTAAAAATTCAAAATTTTAATATTTTATTATCAGATTTGTTGTGATGAACTATCTACTGAAATATCTAAATTATTTTAGTGGCATACCTCCCCCAAGTCACAAAAAATTCACCATCTCCTTGCCATACTTCCAGCCTGAGGAAATAATGCATGAGGCCCATGTCTTTCATCTGAAATTCCCTTGCAATATCCTCTTAAATGCAAGAGTGAATCAGTTTCTCATCACCTCTCAATATAAAATCATCAACATAAAAAATAAGAATAAGCAACCTACCATCTATTACAATGTGATACAGGTTCACATCTACTTCACTTTTGGTGAAGCCCAATCCATTGAGATAACTATCGATTTGAGTGTACCATGCTCAGGGCACCTATTTGAGACCATATAATGATCTCTTGAGTCTACACACATGTGACTCTAGATCATATGTCTCAAATCCTTATGGGTGCTCTATGTAAATTTCCTCCTCAACAACATTGTTGATAAAGGTGGTCTTCACATCCATCTGGTGAATTTTCCACCCCATCTACGCAACCAACGCTAGAATAGATCTAATTGAGGGACATCTTGCAAATGGTGCAAAAATTTCCACATAGCCCACTCCCTATATCTGATAGAATCCTTTTGCCATAAATCTATCCTTGTACTTCTCTATCCTCCCATCAGCTGCATGCTTGACTTTGTCAATCTATCTCGAACCAACCACTAATTTACTTTCTAGTCTCAACATCACCTCCCATTCGTTGTTCTTCATGATTTATTTGTATTCTTCCACCATGGAATCAACCAAAACAGGTTAAGAAATTGCTTCCTCATATGACGAAGGCTATGTCTCGATGAGCTCCATCATGAGAGCCATGTGACTAGTGTACCTATCAGGTGACCTCCTCTGCCTGTGCTCTGTTTCCGGGCTCCAACATTCTTCCTTGCATCCTGGAACAATCTATCATCTTCTCTGGTTCATTTTCTCCCTTCTCTAGGAAATTATGGTTGAGTGGGTGCTTCCACTTTGCCTCTTGTTTGCTCCACTACATGTGGCTACTCAACAACCTCCTAAATCTCATCCTGAGGCTCATCCTTTGGAGCTAGAAACTCCTACTCCGATGGGATACTCAACTCTCATTCTAAAGAGAATCTCATAGCCTTCTCCTCATCAAACTTGACATCTCTCCTCACAACTGTCATCCTCAATGAAGGTAAATACACTCGGTAATTGTGTGGAGTTTCATTTTATCGTATAAAAACTCCTATCTCTATTGTAAGGTGTATTTTCTTCCTTGAATCCTTGGAGACATGTCAATAAATTGAAGCTCCAAAAATTTTGAAATGAGATACATCAAGATTTCTCCCATAGAAAGCGTCCTCCAGTGTCATCATATCAACTATTCTATGAGGACTCCAATTCCGCAAGTAGACTACTATGTTGCATGATTCTACCTAGAGATGCAATGATAACCCTTGATCATGCAACATGGTGCTTACTACTCCCACTATGTTATTTTTCCTCCTTTTAGCTACCCTATTCTGCTATGGGTTATGGGGTGCTACCAATTCCCTTCAAATACCTTCTTTTTCACATAAATCCTTGAAGGCATGCGAAACAATTTCACCTCCATTGTCACTCCCGAGAGCCTTCACCTTATTCCCAAACTCCTTCTCAACCAATCCCTTGAATTCAACAAATTTTTAGAAAACTTCATCCTTCTTTGGCATGAAGAATATCTAGCATTTTCTAGAGAAATCATCAATAAAAATAACATAGTACTTATGTTTTGCAGTGGAGGCTGTAGAAAAGGGTCCACAAACATCAAAGTGGACTTGCTCCAAGATTACATTTGCTCTACTCTCTTAGTCATGAAAAGTGGATTTGACATATATCCCTAATGTGTAGCCCTTGAAGACATCTTGTTCATCAAGGGAGCCTTTAGGGAGACTGGTGGTAATTTTCTTCATGATTTTATGGAACGATGGTGCAGATGACCCAATAACCTGTGTCAGAGTTCTCCAAAATCTTGACTCTTCACTTTTTCCACCTTATTGCTTAATCTAGTGCAATCTCCCACCTCAAGTTTATATAGGTTTTTCACACAAACCTCAATCTACTTCACTTTCCTGGTAGCTATGTGTCTCAAAAAGGCTTTCCCTTTACTGAAAATAACACCATAGCCACGATCCTCCAATACTTCTATAGAGATAAAGTTTTCCTTTAACCGAGGTACAAACATAACATCTTTGAGGCAAAGACGAGAGGATTTGTCCCTCTCAAAGATGACAGTATCAATACCTATAGCATTGTACCTCCCATCAACCCCCATTTCGATATACATCTAAAGATCCATCTCCTCCAGGCTACTGAAAAACTCCTTACACCCTTTCATAAGGAATGAGGCATCAAAATCAAGGTACCAGGCACTCCCCGTAATAGTTTTGGACATTAATGTTATTAGGGTGATGTTTAATTCAAATTGTGAAGCCATTGCTTCACCTGCTACTCCTCCTAAAGGCTTCTTGGTAGACTTCTTGTGTGTAAATATTTTTTCATAGTGCCTGTATTTGTGGTAGCAGAAGCATTTTATCTTGCTCAAATATTTCTTCTTGCCATTATTTTTGCTAGAATCAGGTTTTCTCTGGGTCTTCTTCCCTTCTCCCTTCTTCCCCTTTCCAACCAAGGGAAAATTATCTTCATCCTCAACTTTGGATCATATTCCATCTCTGTTATTTCTCTTGAAATCTTCTTGAATCAAATCAAACCACAACCTTTCCCAATTAAGTAATTTTCCCTTCCATTGATAGAGTCCTGGTAGTTGTACCAAGATTTTGGAAGGCGTAGAAGAGCTAGGCTCACTAGGTCATCTTCTGCAACAATCATCCCAACCACTCCAAACTCATCTTTCACTTGTGTAAACCTGGAGAGATCTTGTGGAATAGTATCATTCTTCTGCATACTAATGTTTCAAAAAAATTCTTTCGGGGCGAATTTTCTAGGGTCACTGTTGTTTTTGAATATCTCATTCAATGTCTTCCACATAGAAAATGATGTCTATTTGCCATCGATATTTGAGACCACATGGTATCTCACACCTTCTAGAAGAATTCTCCTACCCTTTGCAACATCCTTCTTCAATTGGGCTAATTGAGATGCATCAAGCTGTTGGGATTTTTCAATGTCAGTTTTAACATATTCTAACATACCATTGTCATCGAGCATTGCTTCCATTCTGTCCTTCCAGTCTATGAAATCCGAGCTACCCTCAAGAGCATACTCCAATCTCAGTCCATTGAAAGACATTCTCTTGATCTTGAAGAAAAAATGTTGCACTGAAGCTACTAAATAAAAATTCTTGAGAGACAAGTTCAAAATACTGCTTCTAATGTGATTTTAAGGATCTGATACCACGTATAAATTTGATAGAAATTGCAACTTCTCAATGTTTCAAACTGAAAAACGAGAGGCACAATTCTACTCTACTGATCTATGGAATGTAAAACACAATTTAGAACAAGATGCATAGACATGCAATAAGAAAAAGCATAAATACACAATGATTTCTAGGGGAACCTAATTGGTAAAAACTCCTCAAGCATGTTTGCATTAATCATTTGAATAGAGAAACTATTACAATTTCTAGCTCTAGCCTTGAGCTCAAACTCCAAAAGAATAATCATTCTCTCTGCTTAATGAGAAATGATATCCAACACTTAGCTAATTATTTCCTCACCTAGCCTCTTATTTCCTTGCACAATTCCTAAGGAAATTAGCCCCTAAAAGATATTAATTTCTTCCAAATTTATTCTACAATTCCCAAGGATTGATCTCCTCACTCATGCAACACTTGTGCACTTAAAACAAGTTTACATTGATGTTACCCTGCCTTGTCATCTCCACTTCAGCTAAGGAACTTGAATTCCTTGCATGCACTAGCCATTTTTGTTTGCTTTATCAGCTAACTAATAGATATCTAAGTTAGACCATTTTCCCACTGCACAATTGACCTTCAACTGAATCTATCAATATTTAGAGGTTAGTTAACTGAATACAACTGAAAATAACTAAACTAGATTACTAAAATTTAGCAATCACACATGCACAACTAAACTTCAAACCCTCTAACTCGAATTTATATAGCTAACTGAGTGACAAGAACCATGTGACACTATTCAAATACCTCCAAGTTGTCATGCTAATGTGGAAATTTGATTTACTCAATTTGACTAAGGCTAAAGTCAAATTAAGCCTTTCTTGCTACATTTTTTAATAGGGAGGGGATGCACTAATAACACCTATTTCAAATTTTATTTATGGTATTTTCTTGGGGAATAAGAGAATATTGATATTGTTAATGAGATTTATATGTATGAGGCCAATTTGTTCTTTGTGGAAAACTATAGAATGTGTTGATAGTTGGACCAAACACTTGTTTCAAGAAAGAAAAGAAGGGAAAAAAATTAAATATGGGGAAGGTTTCATTTCTTTGTATATCCTTTAATACATAGTGTGTCTCCTCAAGGGTTACTTATTTCTCTAATCCATTGTGTAGCTCTTCATACAATCCTATGTTTTCAAAATAAAATATGTTCAATAACATTTTTTCTTTAAGCTAGTGAATCTTAGGGCTTAGATAAAACTTGACACTCATTAGGCACCAACATTTTCTCTAGCTCGGCAGTTTTGCACTAGGAAAGTCACTTACAAACTTTAAATATCATCACCTATGTTCTCAAGTTTTCTCATAGCTCAGTCCTACTAGAGTAGACAAAAAATAAGTGGAAGAAATGTTTACATTTTCCCAAGTGTCTCATCTATCGCTTTTAGATAATTCCTAAAAGTTTTAATGTCAACCAACTTTTGATATCTTTAATCATGGAAAAGTAGGATTTAGCCAAATTTAGTTGAATATTAAGAAAATTGCGTGCCAAATGATTAAGTCTCTAATTTGTTTCAAGAAGCCTTAATTAAGGAAGTTCTTAGATATTTCTAAGGCTTGAGCTACAGCAGAACACATCATGACATTTATGTTAAGAACTAATTTCACCAAGCTTGACTAAACTTTAAAGGGTCTTAAGTGCCTCTATGTAAACTTGTGAGATTATTATGTTTTAAAGTGTTTGTTAATTCATTTCTTCACATTGCATGTTATTGAAAATTATTTCTGGTATGTTTGACGAAACATGTTAGATTTTCTCCTAATGCATGCTATGAGATTCTTTGTGAGCTCACAATTCAAGTGAAATTGTATAACAATCAAGCTTAAAGGAAACATTAATAGGCTTTGCATAGTTCCATATGCCTAGACAAATTACTTTGCTCTTTGCTTCAGAATAATTTAGTTAATATCATTTTGCTTCTTCTAGTGATATATTCAAGTGCTTGCGACATTCCTTATGGAATTTTCTTCTTTAAGTCAAATTAATATTTGTCCACTTTGAAAGCATCTTAATTTTTTTATATTTATTTCAAAAAGCACAAGGAATTTTCTTTGATACTTAATTTTGGCTTTCAATTTTGGTTTTACTTTTGATATTCTTGCAGTTCATTTAACCCTCAATTTTTTGGATAACCCTCTTGCACTTGGGGATTAAGGTTTTATGGTGGGTGTTATGGTTCAAATTTTAATCTGGGCTCAAGTACCACATGTGATGGTCCTAATTTGGGGTCTCCAACTCGTAACAAATGATTAAATTCCATCTAATTATGTATTTATATGTAGAAAAAAAAATACTACAATTATACTATTCTTATTTATTTGTTTGATTCAACAACAAAGTTTTATTTCTTTTAGCATAATTTAAACAAACATAGTGAATAATATGAATAACTAGTTACCATGGCTCTACTACAGTTCTCCTCCTACGATTGACTAAATATGCCACGTTGCCAACTAAGAAAAACATATTTGGTTTTCTAACCCAGGGAACCTCCATAGGTTCCCTAACCCTTAGAGTCCAAGTCCAAAATTTTAATAATAGGGTGTCCATCTTCTAGGTACCAAACATATTTCTAGCTTCCAACTCTAAAATCCACTACCCACTGCCAATTTTTCCTTCCCACTCCTCTTGGCCTTGCTACCCAACCCTTCTCTGAAACTCTTTGTGACAAAATTATTTCCTTGAAACCCCAACATTCCCACCTCCAATGCTCTATCCCCTATTCACTCCCCAAGTATCCCCCTTATTAATTCCAGCTAACTCTATTCTCGATCCCTCCCCTCGTCTCTCCCACATACCCACTGTACCCTAGTAATTGCCTCAGGTGGTCAAGTCATTCACTCACCATTTAATAAATAAAATAATATAATATTTAAATTTTGATTCACCCAATGGATTCATAATAATTCTAAATAATTTAAATAACAAATTAATCATAAATATAGATTATTATTCAATTATTAATCATGATTAAGGATTAATAATTTAATTAACCATTCGTCAAGCTTAATCATCAATCACGCTTAAAACTAATGACAAGATTAATCATTAATCGATTTTAAGTCTAATCGTACCTTAATCATTAATCAATCATCTAGAATAATAGACCATTTAATACTAGTATATTCATGCGAGGTGTGGGTATGTTGCTAGCATATGCATGCTACATACATATACGAATAACACTAATGAATATCTATCACAACAATCAATATTACATTAGGTAGGCTAATAACTTAGCATACTATAATAGGACAAGAGTGTGGGAATCACATGAGTTCTTTTAGTATTATCATAGATCCATCTTAACTCTGGATCTATCAATCACTAAGAGGGATCAAATCTATTGAGGTGAAAATAGTTTTAATCCCTCTCGGAACTTGGTGGATTCGGAGTTAAGATGGATCTAGGCTTGTATTATATAAATTTCACATCTCTATATATAAAAGTAATCTCATTTTTAATATTATTAAAACCTTATTTAAATCTCTATAGAATATCCATGAAATACTTTTAGTAGTGAGAGTAGATGGTTTAGATATATCTCAAAAGTAGAACTTTTCTTCTTTTAGATTTAATTAAAAAATGTTATAGAATTAAGTTTAAATAAAATATTTAAAAAATATTTTGATTGTGAAATGAGTTCTAGTTTTTGGGCATATTTATAAGTTAATAATATACATGGTAAAGTGGGGGTGAATATCCATGCATAAGAATCTTGCTATATTGTAAGTTTATTGTAAGTATTAAGCTTTAAGGTGCTCTGTTAGGTCCCTATAATACTAGTGATTCCCCCATTACTATTGTCATTGTATCCCTTATTGTTGTTATTGTGCCCCATAGAATCCCACTATTGTTATTTTTGTGCCTTTATATTATTATTGTTAGGTCAGCTTGGTTATATTGTGACCCCTTAGACTCCTATATATAGAAAGGAGGTTTTGTCATTTGTATCATCGAAGAATTTTTCATTTGTGTATTGTAAAGGAGGTTGCCCCCTCGAAGAGTCTGAATTATAAGGCATTGATCTATCTTTTCTATCTTTTTGTGAGTTGGTTTCATAACATTTGGTATCAAAGCTTTGGATTCTAGGGTTTCACTGCTCCAAACAAGTCATCGTCGAATTTTCGCCATAACTTTTTTTCTGAGACGTTTTAGAAGAGAAACCAAAAACCCATTTGAGATGAAATCTTGTTGAACCTCGGGTCCTAATTTCATATCTTGTCCCACTATATTTTAGGAGATATGAGCTGAGGAAGTTAGGGTTTTTGAAAGCTCCAGAATTTCATCTAAAACAGGTCATTGTGGGATGTTCACTATAACGCTTTCTCTATGAAGTTTCAGAAGCGAAAAAAGAAACCCATTTGACAAGAAATTGGTCTGAACCTCAGCTCCGAATTTTAGATCCTGTCTCACTATATTTTCGGAGATATAATCTGAGGAAGTTAGGGTTTTTGCAGACCCCCAAATTACATTCCAAACAGGTCACCTTGGTAAAATCGTAATAACTTTCTCTCTGAGCATCAGATTGAATTTTTGTAAGAGAATTCAAAAAGAGGATGGACTATAATGTTTTGGGTACCATTTTCATAACCTAAGGTTGAAATAGTGACCCGTCGCACATCGTATAAGTTTTCTCTACTAAACAAGTCTATACTCAGGTCATCGTGGGATATTTGGCATAACTCTTCATTGGAGAATCCAATCTTGATCAAACTTGTGGAGTTAGAAATATTACTCAGAGGGTTACCACAGGAAAAAATTTCAGACCTTGGAGATCCAAAATTACAGAAATACATCAGATTCAATATCAAGCTCCTACAAAGTGAAAAAAAGGGTGTGTAGTTTTTTTTAAATTTTTGCATAAGCTTGGTTTGAAAAATTAGTTTGAAGGAATTTAAAGGGCATAGTGAAGCATTATTATTGGTAATTGATGCATCTAAGAAAGAAAATGGAAACACCTAGTAAGCAACCTGAAAGCTCTAGCATGACTCATGAAGAAGAGGAAGAAATGCAACGTGTTATATCAAAATTACAAGACCAAGTGCAACAAATGTCACTCACACAAAAAGTAACAGAATCTAAGATGGATGGTTTAAAGAAAGACGTAGAAGCTAAGATGTATGGCGTGGAAGCTAAGATGGATGGTTTAAAGAAAGGCGTGGAAGCTAAGATGGATGGTTTAAGAAAGGCATAGAAGCTAAGATGAATGACATGGAAGCTAAGATGGATGGCATGGAAGCTAAGATGGACGGCGTGGAGGCTAAGATGGAAGATTTGAAGGTAGATTTGAAGACAAGCATGGAAGATTTGAAGACATATTTGACAAAGTTTCTACAAAAAATTCTTACTAAGGGCGAAAGGGTAGTAAAGGAAACTCATGATGAGGACAAAATAAATGTTAATCATGATTTCATAGACTCTAACATTGGATCGAAGAACCACCATGTTCCAAAGATCGATATGAGTAAGTTTGATGGCAAGGATCTCGGAACGTGGATACTACAGATGGAGCAATTTTTCGATCTCCATAATGTGCAAAACACAAAAAATGTACGCATTGCAACTTTATATTTGGAGCCAAATCAGTTCGTATGGTATCGATGGCTTTTCTCTCGTAAACAAACTGTCACTTGGGCTATTTTTACGAATGAAATGATAGCACATTATGAGAATACAAAAAGCAACACTTCTTTTAGCCAATTGATAAATCTCAAAAAAAAGGGCTCAATGATGGAGCACATTGAGGACTTCCAAAATTTGAATATAAGGGTAAAAGTTATTCTAAAGGAGCATATGATATATGTGTTCATAGGGACTTTAAAAGATAACATCCAACATGAGGTTTTCCTTTGGGAACTAGATTCATTGGAGAAGGCATTCAGGTTGGCAAGAAAAATGGAAAGCAAAATTAAGGCAACAAGAAAGCCTACCACTCACAATCATAAAAATGGAAGTGTTGCTTCCCCTAGCCATCCACAACCTACAAGGTTGACACCACAACAATTGGAAGAAAAAAGAGAAAAAGGGCTTTGATACAGTTGTGATAGCAAATACACTAAAGGTCATAAGTGTGCCGAGAAGAAATTATTTTACATAGATTGTGAAGAGGAGGAAGAAAAGGAAAAGGAAACATCAAAATAAGAGGATATACACCAAGAACAAACCCTAGAAAAAGAATAAATGAATCCGACCATATCTTGTAATGCATTGGCTAGAATTACCACTCCTCAAACTATTAAGATAGAAGGGCATATCAAGAAGAAAAAGGTGATAGTGTTGATTGATTCGGGAAGTACCCATAATTCTATTCATTTTAAGATAGCCAAGGAATTGAATTTCTTTCTATATCTAGCACCAGAGTGTCAACTGATGGTTGTAAGTGGAGGAACCATAAATTTCTTAAGAAAGTGCCATAATATCAAGCTATCCATGGGAGAATGTGTATTGAATAGCCCAATGCTTTCCATTCCAATGGGTGGTGCTGATGTTTTACTAGGAGTCCAATGGCTACAATCCTTGGGTACAATAGCTTTTAATTTTCAAGAACTTTTGATGAAATTCTCTGTAGAAGGAAAGGAAATTGAATTAAGGGGTATCGTAGGGAAACCAGGAAAGATAATTAGCTCTAACGGAATGACAAAGCTTCTAATGAAAGGAAAAAAGGTATAATTGCACAATTATGTTCACTAGAGGTTCGCACATCGAATTCATCCATTTCTCCAGATCTCCAAAAAGTCTTGGATAATCATTCCAAGGTATTTGAGACTCCCAAAGGCCTCCCACCTATTCGTGATCATGATCATGCTATCAATTTGATTCTATGAAGTGTTCCTCCAAACATCAGGCCTTATAGATATTCCTATGTCCAAAAGATTGAAATTGAATGTATGGTTGCAGAAATGCTAGAGGATGATATAATTCAACCTTGTCAAAGTTCTTTCTCTACTCCAATATTATTGGTTCACAAGAAGGATGGATCATGGTGCATGTGTCTAGATTATAGGGTGCTCAACAAGCTCACTATTAAAGATAAATTTCCCATTCATGTCATTGATGAATTATTGGATGAATTGCATGAATCAATTTACTTCACCAAGTTGGATCTTCGTTCAAGATATCATGAAATTAGAATGAAGACTGAAGACATTCCAAAAATAACATTTAGAACTCATGAGGGTCATTATGAATTTTTAGTCATGCCTTTTGGCCTTACTAATGCACCTTCTACATTTCAAGGTTTGATGAATTCCATTTTCAAACCCTTCCTTAGAAAATTTGTGTTAGTATTTTTTAATGATATACTAATCTACAGCAAGTCTTGGAAGGATCATGTCCAACATGTGTACATGGTGCTCAAACTATTGGAGGAGAAACAATTTATGCAAAAATCTCCAAATGTTTCTTTGGAGTACAAGAGGTGGAATATCTAGGTCATATTGTATCTCATGAAGGTGTTAAGGTAGACCCTAGCAAAATTAAAACCATTAAGGAATGGAAAATGCCTACGTCCATCAAGCATCTAAGAGGATTTCCCTGGATGACAGGTTATTATCACAAGTTTGTTAAGAATTATGAGAGAATAGCAGCACCTCTAACAACATTATTGAGGAAAGATGCATTCTCATGGAATCCAGAAGGCCTTTGAACATATTAAAGAGGCAATGTGCCAAGCACCAGTCTTAGCTACACCGAACTTCACAAAATCCTTTATTGTGGAATGTGATGCCTCGGGAAATGGAATTGGTGTTATTTAATGCAAGAAGAAAGACCCATTTATTTCGAAATTCATCCAATCAAAGAAAAGTATTTACACAAAGCTATTTATGAGAAGGAAATGTTGGCAATACTACATGCACTTAAGAAAAGGTGACCCTACCTAATGGGAAGACACTTCAAGGTAAAAATATATCGTGATAGTCTTAAATAATTTTTAGAACAAAGATTATCTTCAGAAGAGCAGCAAAAATGGGTCACAAAGATGTTGGGCTATGACTTTGAAATCATGTACAAAAAAGGGAAGCAAAATGTTGTGGCAGATTCACTCTCAAGAAAGGATGAGGATGTGGAAGCATTTCTTTGTGCCATTTCTATTATCCAACCAAATTGGATAAACGAAGCAAGGGATGAATGGAAGAATGATGAGGAAGTGTGGGCACTCATTCAAAAGATACAACAAGATCCCAGTACATCTGATACATTTAGCTAGAAAAATGATTCATTATGGTACAAGGATCAGTTATACCTATGTAAGAATTCCCAACTCAAACAAAAGATTCTTAGGGAATTACACACCTCTCCCTTAGGAGGGCACTCAAGATTTCTAAAAACCTACCATGGGGTTAAGAAGGATATTTTTTGTGATGGCCTTAAATCAGATATTCAAAAGTTTGTGGCAAAATGTTTGGTTTTCCAACAAAATAAAGTTGAAACAATTAAGACCCCAGGACTATTACAACCTTTATCGATTCCAAGACAACATTGGGAGGAGGTTTCAATGGATTTTATCATAGGTTTACCCAAGTCCGAAGGAAAGAGTGTTATCATGGTGGTAGTTGATAGGCTTACCAAGTATGCGTACTTTTGTGCATTATCTCATCCATTTAAAGCGAGTACAGTTTCTACTACATTTATGGAAACAATTCAAAAGCTACATGGAAACCCAAAGATTATTGTAAGTGACAGAGATCCCATTTCCACTAGAAATTTTTGGACAAAATTATTTTCTTGTCTTGGCACTCAGTTAGCTCATAGATCATCTTATCATCCTCAATCTAATGGGTAAACTGAGATAGTGTTGAAGCCCCGAAAATTGGGTCTACAACAAGGGGTATACCCACCCAGTCCAGACCTTGAAAGCAGCTCCTTTTCCATTTGGGATCGTGGGTCCGACTGGGGATAATGGGACCAGTTTCCCAATTTGTTTGTGATAATGATAAGGGTTGATGTTTTCCTTTCTAAAGATTTCTAAATATAATTCTTTTAATCTAAATCTAATTTAAAACATGTAATTTTATTCTAATAAACGGAAACATCTAATTCTAAACTATCTCGGGATTAATTCTTCACTTATGCAATCTAAAATAGTTTCTGACAGAAATCAGTAATAAATATCATTCAATTGCTACAAGAAAAGAATTCATTAAAAGTGAATTGTTTCATATAAGAAATTAGCCAAAACAATTGTGAGAAGCATATCACATAATAAGTTATTGATACACTAAGCATAAACAAAATAGTCACCACCGTACAAAAGTGCCAAATGATAACTTAAACATTCAAGCTTTCATATATAAACAACTAAAAATAATATAGTACTTGACACATAAGAAGAAATCATTAAGAGATAAAAGTACCATTGATAACAAGTCCTACTCATGAGCTTCAGCAATATAGATTTATCTTCTCATAATTCAATATCTACTAATAGTACAGAAGTGCATTTCAGTAGCAGACATTAAACAGAGATATCAATAAATCTTGTTCCATTCATTTATCAAAACCTCCTCAGAGGGTACAGAAGTGCATGTTCTGAAGAACTGTTTTTGACAAATTTTTGGACCCCTCTCTAAATGCATGAGAGGGGTTTAAATACTACTAACTAAAGACTAAAAATAATTTATTAGAAAAATATATGAGGAGGTTTAAATGACCGTCCTCATCTAAGGCAAAAAATAAATCAAAATAAAACTAAAATTGTATCTGAAAATTAACTATGCATCTATTCTCTTAGATCGCAAGCATTTAGCATCGGCTTCAGGAGCGTAAGTTGGCCGAACTCCGATTTTAGTTGTCCTGCGAAAATAGAATCGGCAAGTGCTGGCGTTATCTTTTCGATGGAATTTGTAAGACATTTCAGAGTCATACACTGACTGTGCAGTTTCACCAAGTATTGCCAGTAAGTGTCCCAATTCAACTTAGTTAACTTCTTGATTGACTCTACCTTTTCTTCAGCTTTTTGTCTCCAGCTTGTCTGTAGTTACTGTGCTTTTGGGAGAAATCCTGGAGTAGTTTCTGATATCAGGTTTGCTCTATAAATATTTTCATTGACACAGTCAATGACATTGCTTGCTGTTGTCGCTGCTTCTTCCGCTGCCTGTTCTGCCTTCTTGATCTGTGCATCCCACTTATTGAAAAACATTTCTTTGTGGGATTCATTGATATTGATCAACCCTGATTTCTTTCCTTCCTCTGATTCCTACCAATTCAAATAATCAAAAACTTTCTTATCAATTAAATCATAATCGAGTCACAAATCCATGACTTGACTTGTGATTTTGTCTCTCATCTTGCAGTGAGAGATCCATTGCGATATTCTTTGGCAGAGTGTCTTTTACTGTTGCAAGAGTTGGTCATTCAAGGCAAGGGCTTCTAAGACAAATTCCATCACTTTGGGGTCATCTTTGTGCTTTTCTAATGTGGCCTATAATTGATGCTCTTTTTCGGCCAGACTGCTTTGATAACCCAACTGCATTTGTTGAAAGTCTTGTTGTAATTTTTCCAATTTTTCTTCTGCTTCCCGGCTAGCGCTGGCCTGCTGTAACTATTTCTGCAAAAATAGGATTTTATTATCTTTATCCTTAAGCAATAGCTGTACTTCAGATGCTTTATCAATAGTAGCAGAAGCATAAGCTCCTGTGATCTGGGATAACTTAGTCAGGTTTTCTATCGGGTCAGTGGTAGGGTCTCGCCAAAGGACATCTAGCTACTCTGCCTCAGGTGAGAGCACGCTGTATAATTTTTGTTTCTTTCTCTGTCTCCTTACCATAGATTTATGCTGCAAATTGTAAAACACATCTAGAGGAGGGATTTCCTCTATCTTCAGGATGATTTCAAATGACGGAGCTATGGGAATGTGCTCAGTTTCTGGAGCATTGATAACTATTTCAATGACCATTTCTGTCATTGCCTATGCTGTATTCTTAGGTGTCTCCATTTTTTTCTCCTCAGTTTTGATCATTTCATTAAATGTTTCCCACTCTTTCTCCAGCTCTATTCTTAATGGCTTCATTGGCTGGATGAGGGGAGCGGGAAATTTCACTTGTGTTGGTGACAACACTTGCTATTCTGGGTTCTCTTTAGATTGGGCAGTATCTCTGACTAATCCTTCACATTTATTGTGGTCGCTCTCTGACCGTCTAGACCGTTCTGGTGATTCTCTTCCAGACATAGATTTAGACTTGTCTGGCCCCGAGCTTCCACTTATACTGATGCTGGGAGTGGGTTCCCTTATTGGTTCTAAGCACAACTTGTCCAAGGGGAGGTTTTCCAATCTCCGTTCTCTGTAGAGTTTGAACTCTTGGAATTCTACTGGGCCAAACTGGATTTGGGCCATGTGCAAAATGTCTCTAAGTGTGCTCTTCTGCTGGAAGATGTCATCAAAGAGATCATCTTCTTTAGTGAACACCTTTATTTTAACAGCCGTAGTAAAATTCTTTATTACATCAAAGGGATCAAACTATCTCCCTGGGAATTTAAACAATCATAGACTCAACATGTTGTCTACTTCTCTGAAAGCATGACCTAAATCAAACAATGCAAAAGCCCCACAGGCCACAGGGAATTGCGGCCAGATTGCCTTTTTCTTGTCTTTTAGTTCTTTGCTCATTCCTCCAACCCCGCAGGTTTGGTAGGCTATTTCACGGGCCATTAACTTGTCAGGAACATACAAGGGAAGTACATGAGGGGAAGCAATGCTTCCAAATACTCTGATATAAGTGAAAAACTCTTCTCTGAACCATCTTCCGATAGGGAGAATATCAATTTCAGCTTCGGGAGAAAATCTTGGGGCGTCTTTATTATACAACATTTTGTGAATGGGTAGCATAACTCCATGGCAGATTCTATAAAAATATGGGGTAAACTTAGAATCCCATAGTTCCTTATGGTAGACTTGAATGGGCAAGGGATTCTGTACCGTCCATTTCCAACCCATGAGAGGAAATCTAGAAACAGAACAGATAGCATCCATGACATAGGCAGCTAAAAAGAAAGGAGGATAAATCCTCTGAGAGGGAGTTCTTTTAGACCGATAATTCCAAATAGCAGAGGCTAAGTTATCAGACAATATCTGGGCCCAATCCATAATAGTGGCATTGGTGGCCGCATCTAATAGGGGTAGCCACTCAGATGAAAACTTGTTGATATCAGGTCTTCCAAATAGCCTACATAACATTGCAGCAACGAAACAATACGGAGAGGAGAGGGAACCAGTACTGTACATACCATATTTGTCCTTTTTTAATGGCTCTTCCTTTGCTAACCAGCTTTTGGGACATTCCACCAAATCTTGATTCTCCTTGGCGAATTTCTCCACAAAGTGTTTGTTGTAGCTAGCCTGCGGCTCTAGTAAATGATACATACGTCTTAAATCTTGTGGGGTAAATGACCCAATAAGCTCCTGGTTCCAAGACTTGAATTTCCTATCTATTATATCAACATCATCTATTACCCATTTGACCATATCTATATAGGGAAGTATTTTAGGCCTTGCTGCTATGCGGTGCAGGAATGAGCATGCAAGCTCTGTAAGTGATGCTTCGGATGACCCATGTGCATCTGTCGTGACTGTAACCTCCATAACTCTCAGGTTTTCTTCCTCCAACAGACTATACATGCCTTCCCAAGTGGATATGTTGGCTTCTATAGTACAGGTGGTGTCTATGAATAAGGGTGTCATCTTTGTTTTCTTAGTAACCGGAGCTTTTCCCTTCTTTCCCATTACTTTCTACACACTGCTCTGTATATTGTTCTGCTTACTGCTCTTGCAAGTTCACAAGTAAGGAACGAATAATGGTAAGTGATAAGGTGATGGGAAAGCTCTTAACTTCAAAATCATATCAAATATATCACCCTACGTGAAACAACCTTTCGCTCAGATCTAAATCTTTTCTCATAAATGACCATCAATAAACCACTAAGTTGACATTAATGCCCATAACTTGGTATCGGATTACGAGAAATATTTCATTGAACGATGAGCCTTGTTGATCTATGATAAAGCAATTTTGCGATTTTCTTCACAATATTGTAGATTGAAATATCGCAGATCACCATATCTCTAATCCTTTTCATTAACAATCATTTATTTCTTTATGCCACTGCGAGATACGATTTGTGATATTCTTTATCACATATCATAGGATCGGGACGTTTTATCTTAGGTAGTGCTGTGACATATGAAATATGTGATATGCGATGAGTCTGTAAGGCGTGTGATCTTGCATCATCATGTTTTCGCAATTCCGAAAGTTTCTTTATATGCTATCCTCATTTACCCTTTTGCGATGCAATGTTCATTGTTAAGAGAATGATTTTATTTGAGACTTATCATAATACTTAAGATTTTGGGTTTTGCGGATGTTTTTCCTAGGCTTATGATAGTGTGTTTTATTCAAAGGGAATTATAAGTGCTAGTTTTTTATTTTTTTAGAAGGGTCCCTATTTATTTAGTGTTATTACTAATACTAAATAAAAAAGGGGGCTTGTTGCTGGCCACAACAATTGGCGATTCACTAGGAAGAACAAGTTATCTCTGATTATCTTTTGAATTTTCTAAAACTTCCAAAACAGAAAATTTTTCTGGAAAATCAAACTTTATTATAGAAATATAAAGTGCATCATGCTCTTAGCCATTAACGATAGTTTGTTTCTTTTGTGCTAATTCTGATTATTTTCTTCCCAAAGCTAGTCATTGCATTTACATCAATCACTACTTGGTTTATAAAGATAAAAACAAAGACATCTTTGTAGATCAGTTTTATGTATGCTCATTTGTCATAGGTAGAGCCTCTGCTGCCAACAGGCGTTCATAGCCTCGATAGGGTTACCTGTTACCCAGCAATGATCCTATATCCTACTTCGAGAAGTATACAATTTTCAAAGATAAATCCATATTCACACTTATGACTTTCATTTTTTTTTAATTCTTAAAGAACATTGTCTTGGTTTGGTGGCCAAATTTTGACAGTGCCATTCACTTGATTTATAACTTTGCTGAACAAGCTGGCTCGTGATGAGACCCCTTGTCTTTTGATTGCAACAATCTTGAGTCATTGCCCTGTTTTGGTATGCAATTTTGGCAATGTCAACTAGTTATAATTTCTATGATCATGATAAGCCGTTTCTTAATGAGACCTCTTATTCTTTAAGTTTATAGTGCATAATTGGATTACTCTTTGAAACTTGTAATTCCCCAAGTGGGGAGGAAGTCATTGGTTCCTTAAGAATAGCTCTGGATGACAATTATAGAGTTTTTGAAGAAAGCTTTTCTACAAAGAACCGTCGTTTTTTTATTGATGCTTTTCATGACCAATATAAAACAAATTCCCACTAAAGGTTGTTTTTTAATCAAAATTCGTAAGGTTGAAACTAGTAAAATTTTCAGGGTTGTAACATTTGACTATATCTCTCAATAATAATGATTAATTTTCCAAATTATTTCTATTTATACAAGCAAAAAACAAAATTTAAAAGAAACACTAATATTTTTTATGAAATCCAAAGGTAACCAATTACAACCTGTTTTATTATCAAAATAAAGCTATAAGCAATAATTTACAAAAATAGAAGAGGTCATCTTCTATGGAAAGTATTTTTTAAGGATCTTCCCATTAACAGGTAAAGATTCTCTTTTCCCTGCTAAATCTTGCAACATGAAAGTTGATGGACCTATAATTTCAACAATTTGGAATGGTCCAAGCCACATCCATTGGAATTTAGAATGTTTGCCTTTTTCTTCGTGAGCCTTATCCCATTTCAATACTAAATCTCCAATTTGTAAATCCTTCCTAGATACCATGTTTGAATTGAAGGAAGCCTTTACTAATGCTTGATGATGAGTATGTGTAATTTTAGCCTGTTCTCATTACTCTTCTAGCTTAAGGATATGCAATTGTCTTAGTTGTAAAGATGAAGATGGTGTTTCTTCAATGAATTGAACTAAGGCTAAAGAAGGAATTGTTATATGAGTTGGGAGAACTACTTCTTTCCCATATACTAAATTAAAGGGAGAAGTGCCAATGGAAGCCTTTTGAGTTATTCGGTTTGCCCAAAGAGCATACATCAAATATTTGTGCCAATTTTTATGATTCTGATCAATAGTTCACTTAATGATTCTGATTAGGTTTTTATTTGTTGATTCGGCCAACCCGTTCCCTTGTGGGTAATAATTGGCAGAATACTTAAGTTTAAAACCTCTTTTAAGTGCAAATTCAGTCATAGCATTGCCAGAAAAATATGATGCATTATCAAACATTAAAGCAGAAGGTAAGCCAAACCTGGTAATTATGAATTGATCTATGAAATTGATGATATGTTCAGCATTAGCTGTCTTGAGAGGAACTGCTTCTACCCATTTAGTAAAATAATCTGTAGCTGTAAGGATGTACCTATGCTGTTTAGAAGAGTGAGGAACGATCTCACCTATTATATCCAATCCCCACTGCTCAAATGGTTGGTCGATATTGACAGGTTGCAATGGCAATGATGGTTTCTTCTATCTTCCAGCAGTAGTTTGACAAACTTGACATTTCCTTACATAGCTATGTGCATATTTAAATAGTGTAGGCCAATAGAATCCTGCGCACAAAATTTTATGTGTTGTTGCATCTCCTGCATAATGTCCGCTTGCTGGTCCATCACAGAGTTCCTGCAACACTTTTTCAGCTTTAGATTTTTCAAGACATCGAAGAAGAACAGAATCATAATTCATCCTAAAAAGCACATTGCTTATGAGTTGATATTGCTTGGCTTTCAATCTTAGGGCTCTTTTCTTTGTATAATTCAGATTTGAAGGAGCATATCCATTTTTTAAATAAAACATGATATCAACATATCTCGATTCAATATCATTTAAGCTTACCTCATACATTTGTACCTCTTGATTAGGAGATGGTATTTCAGATATAAGTGATGCTCCAGCCAACATCTTGCAAAAGCCTTGACCTTTTACAATATTTGCTAGCTTGATCTCAGCCTCGTATTCTTGTAGGGCGGTGACCCAATTTGCTCTCTTTTCACCCACGTCTTTATGCACCAAGAGATTTCTTACAGTTGGAAATGGCACTATTATCTTTGTATGGGTCTTAAGAAGAAAGGGTCTAAAGTGTTTGATCGCTTTGAAAACAACATAAGCTTGTTTCTCAATGTCAGAATAATTTAATTCAGCCCCTTGCAAATTTGAACTAAAGAAGGCAATTGGGGCTTTGCTTTGTCTTGATTGGCTTGCATGAGTATTGCAGCATATGACTTCTCAGAGGCAAATGTATACAAAATGAAAGGATCAGAAAAATTTGGAGTCGCTAGGGATGGGGCATTAACAATCGCTTGATTAATCAGATTGAACACTTCATATTCTGCCTGGATCCATTTAAAGAGTGATTTTTTCTTGATCATTGCTTGTAATGGTGACACAATTCTTGAGAAGTCTGGGACAAATCTTTTAACAAAATTAATTTGGCTAAGGAAGGATTACATTGCTTTCTTATTATGTGGTAAGGATATTTCGGTAATTTCCTTAATCCTATCTAGATCAATATGGATTCCAGATTTAGACACTATAAATCCAAGAAGTTTTCCTTCGCTTAATGCAAAAAAGTACTTTTTGGGATTAAGTGAAATCCCATACCTTTGACAACATTGGAAGATCCGCTTTAAGTCTCTGAGATGATTACTATGTTTTTTAGAATATATCGTTATGTCATCCAAGTAAATCACCACTGATTTGTTTACTAATCCCTTAAATGCGATATCCATGGCCCTTTGAAATGTGGCGCCAGCGTTAATTAGCCCAAAAGGCATTTTTTGATATGCATAAGCATCCCATTTGGTTCTGAATGTAGTTTTTAACTGATCATCCGGATGGAGCAAAACTTGGTTGTAGCCGGAGAAACCATCTAAAAAGGACATCAATTTTGATCTCGCAACTACTTGCAATATTTGTTCCATAGGAGGGAGAGGAAAATTATCCTTTTGGCAGGCTTTGTTAAGATTTCGAATGTCTCCATTTTTCTTTCTGACTGGAACCAAATTGGAAACCCATCTAGAATGTCGAACGGGAAAAATAATTTTAGCTTTCAATAATTTATTGAGTTCAGACTTAATCTGACTTTCTATATTAGGATGGATCTTCCTCAGCTTTTGCTAGACTGGTTTTTCATCAGCGATCATTGGGATAGTATGCTGAATGATTGAAGTGTCGTAAGTCTTAAGGTCATTGTAATTACAGGCAAAGACACTTTTATACTGTTTCAGGGGTCGAACAAAGGCTAATTTTTCTTCTGGGGCTAGGCCAAGACCTAAGTTAATATTCTATGGCTTAGTATTTGTTCCTGGATTTACTAATTCATATTTCAGAGTTGAACTCTAAAGTTTTGAATTGGTAGACCTTTTGAATCTGTCTTTTAAATCATATAGGTCTTCCAACTTGACTACAGATTTTGGTATGGCATTATTAGTGCTCTCTTGTTGTAACTGCTTGTCATGTTGGTCCTCCTCAATTTTCTGATTAGTGTAAGATCCTTCTGATGTGAGGAAACTTACAATATCAGGGTCATCGTTAAAAATTCTCCAGTTGGTATCATTATCAGGGATGGAGGGCCTAAAGATGAATTCAATTGAGAATCTGTCTAGGCTATAGTCTTCTGAGGGAATGAGCTTGGAAGCTACATTAGCCAAGAGGTCAGCACTAGCATCTTGGAGTCTGGGAATGGATGAAATATTGAATGCTATAAAATGTTCAGTCAGATCTTGTAGTAAAGATTGATAATGCTTTAAATGACCTGATAGACAATGTATAGTATTTCGTACCTGTTTAATAACAATCTCGGAGTCTCCAAAGACTTGTAGATACTTAATGTCTAGTCTGATTGCCTTGTACAGCCCTTGTACTAAAGCTTCGTATTCTACAGTGTTGTTTGTGCAATCGAACTCGAGTCTATAGGTTAGCATGGTTTTATTCCCTTCTAGACTAATTAATACACATCCTGCTCTTGCTCCATCATTAGACTTAGAATCGTAAAAAAATAATTTCCAAAGCAAAGAGTTATTTACATGACTATCTACCAAATTAACACATTTAGAACTGTCTGTTTGAGAAAAAATTTCTACTTGAGACAAAACAGAATGTTCTAAATAAGGTGAAGTATGAGCATTAAAATTTCCTAAGAAAGAGTCAACAGAGTAGTTGCCAATTATATTGTTGTTGTATGCTATAGGTTCATTTTCTCCTTCCAGTTCCATCACTATGTATTTTTGATGTCTTTCTCGCTCAACCTTTATCTAATTTGGTTTACCATTGTAAGGGAGCCACATGTGTGACCAGTCGGTTGCAAAGTATCCATGAAGCTTTTCAGACCAATCCCTGCTAAGAATTAAACCATAAAATTCAAGAATGTCTGCGACTAAAATATCAATGACTTGACATACCTTTGGATTCGATGAGAGCCTTATGGTCACTTGATTTAGTTCACCAATTACTTCAACTTGCGATCAGTCCAGCTGAACTATGCGTACTGCAGATTTTTGAGGTTGGACGTTTAACTTTGCACAAATTGTTTTAGGCAAAATATTAGATGAAGCACCTGAATCTACCAAACAATTATGCAAATTTTTATTGAAAATTTCGTAAGTAAGAAGGAATGGAGGAGTATGGTATTTTGACCTACCTCTAATTAAAGTAATATCATTTGGGTCAACTTTGTTTTCCATATTAGTTGGAGGTCTTCCCATCTCATGAGAAGCTTGTGAGATTACAGTGGTAGGAAGAGGTGCAACGGGTATTGCATGTAACTCTTTCAAAAGTAATTTTTGTTGATGTTTTAATTTGCTCAGTTCATGAAAAGTAATGTTGGCCCTAGTCTTCTTCATGTCTTCAATGATATTATACTCCATCTCATCAGAAACAATCAGTGTTTTAGTTGGAGTTGATGAATCGGATTGGACTGGGCTTGTCTGAGTCGCTTTTGGTGATGATTTCTTACCTGCAATTTTATCCTTGGAAACTGAGCTTGCGCTCTTCTATTTAGAACTAGGTTGTGGAGGATCGAGTTGATTTCTACTTTTGGTACTAACTGGTGATGCCTCTTGATCCTCTTCATCTGGAAGAATGAAGTCCCACATTCCCTGTAGTTCTACAACTTCATCTTCATCAATAGGTTCTTCATTGGAAACTTCCTCTTCTTCTCCTTCAGATTCTGCATTTGTTATAGCATTGGGAGGCTTTGAATCAGTTGAAGGATTTTTTCTATAAGGCTTGTAGGGTTTCTTAGAAGAAGTCTCTGCTACTTGTCTTTTAATGTCAACCATTTCATTAGACATGGTTTTTAAAACTTTTTGCAATCCTTCTAAATCAAATGGGTCCTTTAATTGCTTTTTCTTAGGATCATCTCTAAAAGTAACCTTCTTAGATTTTCTCTCATCAACAACGTTTTTCTTTTCTAAAGCTAAGATACGTTTTTCTACCACTATCGCTTCCTTCATGTTTTCGGCCAATGTTGTCTTGGCAGCCCTATCAACAAAGATTGCTATGTTCGATGGTAGAGTAGATATGTACCATTCACTTCGAACTTCTTCGCTAGGCTTGGAAGTGGTAGGGATTTTATTCAACAGTTTGTTGAAACGCGAGTTAAAATCTTTGATAGGTTCTCTCGATTCAGTATTAAGATTCGATAGATCATTGATCAATGTTGCTGTAGACCTATCATCGCCGAACTTTGTCAAGAATTGCTCTTGGAAAATATCCCAACTAGTAATGGACCTTGATGGTAATGAAAAATACTAGGACCCAGCTGCTGCTTGTAAAGTATAAGGAAAAAGTCTAACAACAACGTCTTCATTTGTAACTCCATTTAAATTTATTGATAACATAAAGTTATTTATGTGTTCTTCTGCTAGCATGCCTGCTTCAGGGTTAAACTTGGGCAACCATTTCTCAGGATGGGCCGGTAATTGACTCAAGGGTGCAAGCATTGAGACTACCCCTGGATTGTTCCATGGGTTTTGAGCCATCGTTGAACTACTAACAGAGGAAAGCGCAGATGAAGTTCCTTGTGGTAGGGATGAGGATGTCAAAGTTCCAGTACTTTGATGAACAACAATATGAAGTGGAGGGGTGGATGGTTGACTTTGCAATGGAGAAGATGGAATGGATGTTGATGATGAAAGAGTCTCACTATCAGACCCTTGAGGTGTCTTCCTTGCTCTTTTCCTTTTAGGCAGAGGTAATTCAGTTGGTTCGATACCAAACTTTTCACTCTGTAATCTGGTAAGAGGATGAGAAGGATTGTATTGCGAAGTCACACTACCTTGAGATAATTCAGATTTTTGCAGTGATATGGAAAATCCTTGAAGTTTATGGATCAAAGACTCAACTTCAGGGGGTTCGATAGTAGATCTATCTAAAATGTTCAGGTTTGTGGCAGTGGTTGTTGTTTTCTCAACTTCTCGCTTAAGATTTAAAGAATCAGAATGCGATGGAGAAGTCGGGGGAGATGTTGAGGGTGATTTACTCTCAGAATGGTTTTTAGATTTAGATTTACTAGCCATTCACAGTTCAGGCCCTCCTTATAGTGCCAAATATGTTGAAGCCCTGAAAATTAGGTTTACAAAAAGGGGGATACCCACCCGGTCTAGACCTTGAAAGCAACTCCATTTCCATTTGGGATTATGGTTCCGACTAGGGATAATGGGACCAGTTTCCCAATTTTTTTTGATAATGATAAGGGTTGATGTTTTCCTTTCTAAAGATTTCTAAATAGAATGCTTTTAATCTAAATCTAATTTAAAACATGCAATTTTATTCTAATAAACAGAAACATCTAATTCTAAACTATCCCAGGATTAATTCTTCACTTATGCGATCTAAAATAGTTTCTGACAGCAATCGGTAATAAAGATCATTCAATTGCTACGAGAAAAGAATTCATTAAAAGTGAATTGTTTCGTATAATAAATTAGCTGAAACAATTGTGAGAAGCATATCGCATAATAAGTTATTCATACACTAAGCATAAACAGAATAGTCACCACCATACAAAAGTGCCAAACGATAACTTAAACATTCAATCTTTCATATATAAACAACTAAAAATAATATATTACTTGACACATAAGCAGAAATCATTAAGAGATAAAAGTACCATTGATAACAAGTCCTACTCATGAGCTTCAGAAATATAGATTTATCTTCTCATAATTCAATATCTACTAAGAGTACATAAGTGCATTTCAGTAGCAGACATTAAACACAGATATCAATAAATCTCGTTCCATTCATTCATCAAAACCTCCTCAGAGGGTGCAAAAGTTCATGTTCTGAAGAACTGTTTTTGAAAAATTTCTGGACCCCTCTCTAAATGCATGAGAGGCATTTAAATACTACTAACTAAAGACTAAAAATAGTTTATTACAAAAATATAGGAGGAGGTTTAAATGACCGTCCTCATCTAAGGCAAAAAATAAATCAAAATAAAACTAAAACTCTATCTGAAAATTAACTATGCATATGTTTTCTTAGATCGCAAGCATTCAGCATCGGCTTTAGAGCATCGGTTGGCTGACCTCTAATTTTAGTTGTCCTGCAAAAATAGAATCAGCAAGCGCTGGCGCTATCTTTTCAGCAGAATTTGTAAGGCATTTCAGAGTCATACACTAACTGTGTGGTTTCACCAAGTATTTCCAGTAAGTGTCCCAATTCAACTTAGTTAACTTCTTGATTGACTTTGCCTTTTCTTCAACTTGTCTGTAGTTGCTGTGATTTTGGGAGAAATCTTGGAGCGGTTTCTAATATCAGGTTTGTTTTATGCAGATTTTCATTGACACAATTAATGACATTGCTTGCTGTTGTCGCTGCATCTTCTATTCCCTGTTTTGCCTTCTTGATTTGTGCATCCCACTTATTGAACAACATTTCTTTGTGGGATTCATTGATCTTGAGCAACCCTGCTTTCTTTCCTTCCTTTGATTCCTACCAATTCAAATAATCAGAAACTTTCTTATCAATTAAATCATAATCGAGTCGCAAATCCATGACTTGACTTGTGATTTTGTCGCTCATCTCGCAGTGAGAGCTCCATTGCGATATTCTTTGGCAGAGTGTCTCTTGCTGTTGCAAGAGTTGGTCATTCAAGGCAAGGGCTTCTGAGACAAATTCCGTGACTTTGGGGTCATCTTTGTGCTTTTCTAATGTGGCCTGTAATTGATGCTCTTTTTTGGCCAGACTACTTTGATAACCGAGCTACATTTGTTGAAAGTCCTGTTGTAATTTTTCCAATTTTTCTTCTACTTCTTGACTAGCGCTGGCCTGTTGTAACTGTTGCTACAAAAATGGGATTTTATCCTCTTTATCCTTAACCAATAGTTGTACTTTGGATGCTTTATCAATAGTAGCAGAAGCATAAGCTCATATGATCTAGGATAACTTAGTCAGGTTTTCTGTCGGGTTAGTGGTAGGGTCTCGCCAAAGGACATCCAGCTACTCTGCCTTAGATGAGAGCACGCTGTCTAATTTTCATTTCTTTCTCTGTCTCCTTACCACATCTTTATGTTGCGGACCGTAAAACACATCTAGAGGAAGGATTTCCTCTATCTTCAGCATGATTTCAGATGACGGAACTATGGGAATGTGATCAGTTTCTGGAGCATTAATAACTGTTTCAATGACCATTTCTGTCATTGTCTATGTTGTATTCTTAGGTGTCTCCATGTTTTTCTCCTCGGTGTTGATCATTTCATTAAATGTTTCCCACTCTTTCTCCAGCTCTGTTCTTAATGGCTTCGTTGGCTAGACGAGGGGAGCGAGAACTTTCACCTGTGTTGGTGACAACACTTGTTGTTCTGGGTTCTCTTTAGATTGGGTAGTATCTCTGACTGATCCTTCACTTTTATTGTGGTCACTCTCTAATCGTCTAGACTGTTCTGGTGATTCTCTTCCAGACTTGGATTTAGACTTGTCTGGTCTCGATCTTCCACTTATATTGATGCTGGGAGTGGGTTCCCTTATTGGTTCTAAGCACAACTTGTCCAAGGGGATGTCTGCCAATCTCCATTCTCTGTAGAGTTTGAACTCTTGGAATTCTTCTAGGCCAAACTGGATTTGGGCCATGTGAAAAATGTCTCTAAGTGTTCTCTTCTACTGGAAGATGTCGTCAAAGAGATCATGTTCACGTAGTAAAATTCTTTATTACATCAAAGGGATCAAACTGTCTCCCTAGGAACTTAAACAATCGTAGACTCAACATGTTGTCTACTTCTCTGAAAGCATGACCTAAATCAAACAATGAAAAAGCCCCACAGGCCATAGGGAATTGTGGCCAGATTGCCTTTTTCTTGTCTTTTAGTTCTTTGCTCATTCCTCCAACCCTGCAGGTTTGGTAGGCTATTTCATGGGCCATTAACTTGTCAGGAACATACAAGGGAAGTACATTAGGGGAATCAATGCTTCCAAATACTCTGATATAAGTGAAAAAATCTTCTCTGAACCATCTTCCAATAGGGAGAATATCAATTTCAGCTTCGGGAGAAAATCTTGGGGCGTCTTTATTATACAACATTTTTTGAATGGGTAGCATAACTCCATGGCAGATTCTATAAAAATATGGGGTAAACTTAGAATCCCACAGTTCCTTATGGTAGACTTGAATGGGCAAGGGATTCTATACCGTCCATTTCCAACCCATTAGAGGAAATCTAGAAACAGAACAGATAGCATCGATGACATAGGCAACTAAAAAGAAAGGAAGATAAATCCTCTAAGAGGGAGTTCTTTTAGACCGATAATTCCAAATAGCAGAGGCTAAGTTATCAGACAATATCTGGGCCCAATCCATAATAGTGGCGTTGGTGGCCGCATCTAATAGGGGTAGCCACTCGGATGAAAACTTGTTGATATCAGGTCTTCCAAATAGCCTACATAACATTGCAGCAGCGAAACAATACGGAGAGGAGAGGGAACCAGTACTGTACATACCATATTTGTCCTTTTTTAATGGCTCTTCCTTTGCTGACCAGCTTTTGGTGCATTCTGCCAAATCTTCGTTCTCCTTGGAGAATTTCTCCACGAACTGCTTGTTGTAGCTAGCCTGCGGCTCTGGTAAATGATACATACGTCTTAAATCCTATGGGGTAAATGACCCAATAAGCTCCTGGTTTCAAGACTTGAATTGCTTGTCTGTTATATCAGCATCGTCTATTACCCATTTGACCATATCTGTATAGGGAAGTATTTTAGGCCTTGCTGCTATGCGGTGCAGGAATGAGCATGCAAGCTCTGTAAGTGATGCTTCGGATGACCCGCGTGCATCTGCCGTGACTGTAACCTCCATAACTCTCGGGTTTTCTTCCTCCAGCAGACTGTACATGCCTTCCCAAGTGGATATGCCAGCTTCTATGGTACAGGTGGTGTCTGTGAATAAGGACGTCATCTCTGTTTTCTCAGTAACCGGAGCTTTTCCCTTCTTTCCCATTACTTTCTACACACTACTCTGTATATTGTTCTGCTTACCACTCCTACAAATTCACAAGTAAGGAACGAATAATGGTAAGTGATAAGGTGATGGGAAAGCTC
Organism: Pinus tabuliformis; assembly: GCA_031772625.1. Lineage (NCBI taxonomy): Eukaryota > Viridiplantae > Streptophyta > Pinopsida > Pinales > Pinaceae > Pinus > Pinus tabuliformis. Next base: position 915,761,297 of record CM062816.1, read on the forward strand.
TTAACTTCGAAATCATATCAAATATATCACCCTATGTGAAACAACCTTTCGCTCAGATCTAAATCTTTTCTCATAAATGACCATCAATAAACCACTAAGTTGACATTAATGCCCATAACTCGATATTGGATTATGAGAAATATTTCATTGAACAATGAGCCTTGTTGATCTGCGATAAAGTGATTTTGCGATTTGCTTCGCAATATCGCAAATCGCCATATCGCTAATCCTTTTCGTTAACAATCATTTATTTCTTTATGCGACTGCGAGATGCTTTATCACATATCGCAGGATCGAGATGTTTTATCTTAAGTGGTGCTGTGACATATGAAATCTGTGATATGCGATGAGTCTGTAAGGCACGCGATCTCGCATCATCGTATTTTCGCAATTCCGAAAGTTTCTTTATATGCTATCCTCCTTTACCCTTTTGTGATGCGATGTTCATTGTTAAGAGAACAATTTTATTTGAGACTTATCATAATACTTAAGATTTTGGGTTTTGCGAATGTTTTTCCTCAGCTTATGATATTGTGTTTTATTCGAAAGGAATTATAAGTGCTAGTTTTTTAGTTTTTTAGAAGGGTCCCCATTTATTTAGTGTTATTTCTAATACTAAATAAAAAAGGGGGGTTGTTGCTGGCCACAATAGATAGTAAAAAAATGTTTGGAAGGATATCTTTGTTGCTTTGTATCTGATAAATAGACACAATGGGTCAAATTGTTGCCTCTGAGTGAATGGTGGTATAACACTTCCTTCCATACTACAACAAAAATGACCCCATTTATGACACTTTATGGATATCATCCACTATCCATCACATCATATTTAAGAGAAAATTCTAAGGTTCAAGTAGTGGAAGATCACATCGAGCATCAACAACAAGTTCTCCAACTCTTAAGGGATAACCTCACCTTGGCACAGAATAGAATGAAACAGTAGGCAGATCAACATTGCAGTAAAAGAAGTTTTGATGTAGGTGATTGGGTATTCCTACGGCTACAACCATATAAAAAAATGTCCCTCAAACAATCTAAGAAGGATAATAAATTATCACCAAAGTATTATGGTCCATACAAGGTGTTGCAAAAGATAGGTACTATGGCATACAAATTGGAGCTTCCTGCAGCGTCCCGAGTGCACCCAGTTTTCCATGTTCCATGCTTAAAGAAGGTTATAGGTGACAATATTCCAGTTCAAACAATATTGCAAGAACTTGATGAGGAAGGAAAAATCATATTGGAACCTGAAGCAATCAAGGAAACAAGAACTCGACAGCTACAAAATCGATCAACTTCAGAGTATCTCATCAAGTGGAAGAACTTACCCATTGAAGATTCCACATGGGAGGATGAGAATTTTATATAGAAGCATCCAGAACTACTCAAACGTTGAGGACAACCCTTTTTTTAAGGAGAGGGACATGTTAGGTCCCTATAATACTAGTGATTCCCCCATTACTATTGTCATTATATCCCTTATTGTTATTATTGTGCCCCATAGAATCCCACTATTGTTATTTTTGTGCCTTTATATTATTATTGTTAGGTCAGCTTGGTTATATTGTGACCCCTTAGACTCCTATATATAGAAAGGAGGTTTTGTCATTTGTATCATCAAAGAATTGATCATTTGTGTAATGTGAAGGAGGTTTCCCCCTCGAAAAGGCTGAATTCTAAGGTGTTGATCTATCTTTTCTATCTTTTTGTGAGCTGGTTTCATAACATGCTTATTAATTAAAGTTAAATATGGTTACAAAATCATATTTAAATATTTATGGTTAAGGGAGTAGTTTAGCATTGACCGGTGCAACTTATAATGTTTAACTTTGAAAATAAATATTTATTTTTCAATATTCTAAAAAAAATATTTTTCAAACATTAATTAGGCCATAACTTGAAGGTCTTATTGTAGTATTTGCATAATATAATGCAATGTGGATAACTGCATCAAATATTTTATACCATATTTTATGGATATGGTTCCAATATTCATGCATGACTTTTAGATATGTGTGTAGTGATATTTTTATTACAAAAATAAAATATTTGAAAATAGCTCATACTCACATAAATAACATATTTATGATAAGTTAATTCCCACTATAATTTAAGCAAGTTCTTACATAAAAAATGGATAGAAATAAGACGTAAATAAATATATTTACCAAGTGTCACTTCCGACCATTATTAATATTTTCCTAGACACTTATATAGAAGTAAAAAAAAGTAAATGTGTAGGCTTAATGGTGGTTACTACCCACCAAAATTTATGCAAGTCCTTGTGCAATCAATTAATTTATCCACTTCACATCTTAACTTATTAACTCCTTCCAAAGCAAGACTACAAGATTACAAATTGAATTTTATTATTTTGATTATAGACACTACAACATCTCTCCCATATTGGGTTCTATACTACTTTTAACCTTTTTTCCTATTTTTTTAATTGAACTAACATGTAAATATTTAATATTTTCAAACATTTAAGCAACTGCAACATCACCCTCATACTAGGTGGACATTTAATTTTGTTTTATTTTTTTCATATATATATATATATATTCCCCAAAGTTAACAAATGTAGGCCTACTTACTTACTTACGTTACACCTACATGTCTCCCCTAAAATGGGATATAGGGTGCCTCTCGACCCAACAATGTTGAATGCTTTGAGCTAATTCTAGTCTAGGAAAATATCTTCAGGGGGGTCCTTTAATAAGTGTTGATATCATAAGGTTTAAATGTGGTGAGGGGCTCCCCTTGGTTGTATCTAATCATGAACTCCTTAGTGTTTGTGATTTTATGATTCAACAAACTATTTCAGCACATACTAAGCCAGGATGATATGATGGTACCTTATGTAACTAGGATCTCCTAATGTGTTTGTATACCTCATAGTTTGTATCACCTTTAGCTAAATTATCTCTTTGGAACATTTGGTACACCTCTCGTCAGGTATATGCTTTTTTCTAGTTAATAAAACAAGTGGTGTCAACAAACACTATGCCAAGTGAGCTATCATAAGGCTCACATTAGGGACACTAATGATAGGGGATTTTCCAACCCTTTTTCATGGTGTGGACGTTGTTTTACCTATAACACTCTTTGAAAACATAAAACATGTTATTGTTGATAAATGTCTTTCGGATTAATCGCATTCTTAGGATTTAGTCGATGTTTCGAACTAACTTATGTGGTTCATCCTCAGGACAAGGTGGAAAAAATCATACTATCTTCATGAATAAATAGTAAGGATGCATCATTGCCCAAGGTCAGCCAATGAAAACTAGCCAAGGAAAACTAGTTGTTGAAATCTAGCCGTTGAGAGCTAGACGTTGGAAATTAGTTAAACAAGAAACTAGAAATCCTAAAAAGGAATTATTTAATATTTTAAATCTATTGATAAATTATTTGATAATTTAAATTAGTTAGAAATTCTATTTAATATTATAAATTTAGCTATAAATTGGTTTAGGAGCACCAATAATAGTAATATAGTTAAGCAAGTTAATAAGGGGGGTAAGAATAAGATTTAATAAAACTAGTTGTTATGAACCTTCCATTTCCACTCTAGAATCGTGATTGGCTATAGCATTCCATCTGGATGTTTACACTCTACTTTCACTCGATGAGAGCCAAAACACCTAGTCACAAACTCTACTACATCCTTCTTTAGATTTGGCCAATAGTAGAATCTCTTCACCGTTGTGAGTGTCTTTTGATAACCTGGGTGACCTGAATAAGGTTTTGCATGAAACTCCTTCAAGATCACCTTCTTGAGCTCACTGCTATCTGGTACATATATTCTGTTTCGCAACATATCCAATCCATCTGCTGTAAGATAATAACCCATACCCTAAGAACCTGCACCTATACCTGTACTCGTACTGCAACCTGTACCTGCACCTGCATCTTGCTGCAACCTGTGTTCAATCTCCATATACCTGACATCCTATTTTTTATCCTCCCTAATGTCCTAAGGCTGAGAAAGGAGATCAAAGGAGGTAACCTCAAACCACTTAGGGTTCAGCAAGTAGCCCTACTAAACTAGAGAGGGCTCTCTTTATAAAGCTCACAACCAAATATGACTGGAGTGGGAAAAAGATATTATGCTAGGTATGTTCATCTCTAGGGTTTAAAGATTTTAGGGTTTTGCTAGATTAAGAGTGAAAATCAAGGAAATAGGTTAGGTCTCAAGGGTTAAGTTGAAAGAGATATAAAGGATCAGGGTAGGTGTGCCTCTGTGATATGTTAGGGTTTTGTCGATGTAGTGTAGGGTGGAAAAGCAAAGATTAAAAATGAGCATGGCAAGCATGAATTCATTTATCAAAAGACTAAGTACACAATGATATTCCTAACCAAAACAGAGCTTATTTAAAAGAATTATGCTTAAAACCTCTTAGGAAAATCACTGAAGAAGTAATATATGGAAAAGAGACTTGTATATCATTCATATAAAACTATAACAGAGAGAAAACATTATCACAAACTCGCAACACAAGAATTCCTGAAAAATAGCTTCAACTGTCCTTTGATTTCCTATAAAAGATGATGAGTATAAGCTCCAAGCCTTTCACTCTATGATGTCCAACATTTAATACTTCGAAACCTGAAGTATTTATACAATGGTTTACAAAAAAATATCTTGAAACAAAATTCAAGATTTATTACAAAAATTCATAAAAATAGATCAAAACTACTAAAAATATCATTTGGCTGAGTTCTGGTGTTGTTCTGGGCATTCTGGTGTAACTGAGGCCTCGAATAAACATTTCTGTTAATCTTGCTGGTTGATGAACTGCGTTGTTGTTCCATTTTTTCTGCATTTAGTTCTGATGACAGTAGCTATTGGAAATGTGATGTTGTTCTTTGTTCTTTCACTGCTATTTTTTTTATTAAATGCGAGCCATGGGGACCGATTATTCCTCTGTCGTTGATCCTTATCGCAATCGCATCTGGGATGGGCCTGTGTCATATTGTAATCGCAATATAGAGAAGGGGATTTTACACTGATTTTCCATGTTTTACAAAAAGGCAGACCTGAAAATTTACACACTGCGATACATAAGATATCGCATCCAGAGGACTTATTGCAACCACATCCAGGACAGAGGACTTTACCCTGTTCCATAGAGCTTTGTCGACGGACCGAACCTGATACTTTATTTAAGAACAACTTTATAATTAATCGCATCTAGACGGGGTGTTTCACATCGCAATCGCAACCGAGAAGGGGTACATGGGAGTGAGACCATAAAGTTAGAGTGATCGTCGGGGACTGGGACTTAATATCTGCAGGGTTTGTTCACTGCAGGGTATCACAATCGAGATCTGAGACCTATCGCAATCGGCAGTCAGGACATATCGTTGGGTCCGGGTCTTACCACCGGGGTCGGGTCTTATTGTCGAGGCCAGACTTATCTTCGGGGCCAGGACTCATAGTCGGGGCCAGGACTTACTCGCTGTGGGACTTATCGTGAGATGGGGGGATGATTGCAGGATGGGACTCAATGCGGGATGGAACTGAATGTGGGATAGGACTCAATGCAAAACACGAGACTGTTTGTGTGATACAAGATATCATTGCGGGATAGGAAGATTACGGGATCCCGCAATTGTAATCAGGGAGAGGTGTGGAGCATTGTTTTGCATTTCATGTAACATATGTCGATTGCGGGCTGCAGGATGATGCGGGCCCAGTTTAACGATATGGGAAAACGACTGAAGTTAATGTATGAAATGGATTTTCGGCTAGATTTTTGGAATTTAAAAGGGATTTCGGCTAAGTTTCAATTATAACAATGGAAATGCGGATAGAGGAATATACAAAGGGACTTTGGGGTAAGGCTAGAGTTTGGGAATTAATATGAAATATGAGTGTTTCCAAGGGAAAAATGGGTTTTTGGCTAGGATTTAACAATTTTCCCAAGGAAAAATGGATTTTAAGGGGAATGAGGGGATTTATGAGGGAATTTGAGGGATATAAATGAAATATGAATGGGGATATTGAAACAAGCTGAGTCTCCTTAAACAGCTTTCCCTATTACTACTCCCATGATGATGACATAAAGCGATGACATGACCCCTATATGATTCATTACTGATATGAACAAGACACTCTTTATTGACAAGGAGTGATGACAAGACTATGATGGCATTAATTGACCTTAAGAATGGAGAGAGTAGTAATGACCTAGAACTGACCAATGATCAAATTTTATTTGAAAATATAACAATTTGACCTAATAACCCTATCAACAACTTTGAAAGAGTACATCTGATCATTGGTGACTGGAAGGACTAACAGACACTAATATTGGCTCCAAATGGGGATGGAAACTCCTTTAGGAGGTGTTAATAATACTGTAGACCAAGTAGCCCGATCCATTGGACATGGAGTCAAAAACAAAATTACCAAACTGAAAACTCAAAACTGACCAACAAACTGAATTGACTTGACGCACTAAAAAAACTAACTTGACTCTAAAACTGACTACTGACTGAACTTACTTATGGTAGCAAACCATCGAGATCTTAGGGCCTTCACCTTGGGCTTCAAATCCTGATGATAATCGCCCACCTATTGAAGATATATATACAATCATGTGAAATGATCCCTCCAATGTAACCAATCCAGCAAATGGATACTTACTTGAATCCTGCTCACACTTTCCTTGAGCAAGCAGAAAAAACAAAATATAGACCACTCCAAGTGTGCACTGAACATGTGTACATGATCCATAAATTCAATAAAACTAATCTCCCTTGACGACTGAAGAAAATTAGAAAAAGGATCCTAAAACTTGTGAATGCCTACCTTTTCTTGATGATCAACAACAAGAGAAGAATCTTCTTCATTACTCTCCTGATATGACTACAAATTTTTGTATCAGCTTTGTAATGAGATTCCTATTGAACAAGACAATGAATCCAACTACCTAATCAAATTCGTGTCATATTTTTTTTGAAGCTCATAGTTAACTAATGGAGAAGTACTTTGATTACAGGTATCATCCAAAAAATAAGATATTGGGTCATGGAGAACTTGAGGGGACTGCTACAACTTGTCATACATTGGTTCCAATGAGACTACATGATTTTCTATAAGCTTGTCATTATTTTCTTTAGAGATATTATCAAAAAATTTCTTCAAAAATTGAAATGAATCAAAACTTAATGGTACATAATTATCCTACATCAATTCACAATATGTTTCAGATTCTAAACTTTCATCTGTGATTTGAAACTCAATGTAACTCAGTGGATGGGATTCTGGAGTGAAAGAAGCTTCCATATCACAAGTGACATCCTCAACTGATTCATGAGAAGGCTGCCCATTTATGCTGTTGATAACTCGCTTATCTGCTTGCTTATAGTTTTCTCTTATTTTTTCAAATGAGGAGAAACACAAGGGTAAGGAGTCTTGATCAAGAAGTTCATTGTCTTCTTCATGCTCAATATCACAACTGAAAGACTGTTGATTTCTAATCTTAGGAAATTTTTCTCTCAGTAATTGAAATGAAGTAAAACATAAAGGCAAAGACCTTTCACCTGCTTTGAAATTTTCTGGATTCACTTCATTTCTATCATGATTGATATGCATAGGTTGAGTGCTATATTTGAGTTTTTGTAACTGAACTTCCTCCTCTCAAAAACTTGTCGTTGATTTCCTTGAAGAATCAGCCTCTATTTCAACAACATAATCATCATCATATTGATTGTACTTGGGTGACTCATCAATATAAGTAATGACATCAAGCATACACATTATATCAAAATATTAATCCTCCACGCATTGATCTACAAATCTATTTTCATGTCTATCCATAAATGAATACATAAAACAATGATTTTATGATCTATGGTAACTGGAATGAGTAGGATAATGGTTAGGGCCAGCAAACTTTTCTTCTTCTGCAATAAGTGGGACATGATGTTTCTTAACATCAAGTTCATCTCTCATGACAATATTTTGCATCATTCCTTCCATTGTAATTACCAAAATGTCAAGCTTCACTTTTGAAGATGTCGAGTGTTCCTTCTCTATGTTCTCCCTCTCTGATGCTTCTTTCCACTTTGACCTTTTGACCAGCAAATTAGCTTCCATAGCTATTGTATTGTCCTGCATTTCTTCGAGTGTCTTAGGATCCCTTTCTCTCAATTGAAATTCCGTTTCCAGATCAAAGGCATTCAGGTAGTGTAAGAGAGCTAAACCGAGTGGTGATTTGATATCAACAGGGATTGCATGGTATACTTGATTGAACCTAGCTGAAAAGTGTTTCATTGTTTCTCCTGGTTGTCTTTTCAAATGATTATATTCTTCTAAAATCATAAACGAATTACTCTTGATCACCCATTTATCAGGAAAGACTTTCATAAACTAGTGGAAATCAAGAATGCTTGTAGCTAGAAAGTTTTTGAACCATTTCGTGGCTTCGCCTTGCAAAGATAAAGTAAAAATCTTGATACTAACATCATCTTCTTCAACCTCAAAATGATCAAGAAAATTTTCAAAATTATGAATGTCTTTTTCAGCAGTGATGTTACCATATTATCCATCAAATCTGGGAAGACATTTGTAATAGCTTTCATGGAAATTAGGGAGTATAGAGGTAAGATGAGTGGCTTGTATCTATCTGGAATTTTACAAGGTATAGGAGTATGTACAAAAGTTGTAGGATTAGTATTGATCTCTTGAGGCTCATCAAGTTGAAGATGATCATCATAAGATTTAGAAGAAGGGTCTTAATCAAAATCAAAAGTTTTATTCACAATCTTCAAAGGAAAGGAATCAAATGTGGGTCTGGGATCTTTTGTCAAATACAATATACTCTGGAAAACCTTCTTGACATTCTGAGGAAAAGAGAAGAAATAATTTGCAATAAAGAACATGAATTCTAGAATGAAAGTCCAACTTGAATACCTGATATTCCCGTATTTTCCTTTCATTTTTCTGTTGGTAAGGTTCATCCTCCAGTGGAGTCTTTGAATTAAATTTGAAATTGACTTGGAGTCGCCAGGTGAATGATTTTGACCTCCTTGCGTCTGATCACTCTCCACCATCAGCAATTAGATCTGATCCTTGTCGTTCTTTCCAAGGGAAAATATGATCTTGCGTTCCCCGACAATGGCGCCAAAATGTTATCCTCCACAATGTCCCAAGGTTGAGAAAGGAGATTGATGGAGGTAACCTCAAACCACTTAGGGTTCAGCAGGTAGCCTTGCTAAACCAAAGAGTGCTCTCTCTATAAAGCTCACAACCAAATATGAGTGAGAAAACGATATTATGCTAGGTATGTTAAGCTCTAGGATTTAAATATTTTAGGGTTTTGTTGGATCAGGAGTGAAAATCAAGGAAATAGGTCAGGTCTCAAGGGTTTAATTGCAAGAGATATAAAGGAGCAGGGTAGGTGTGCCTTTGTGATACTTTGGGGTTTTGTTGATGTAGTGTAGGGTGGAATGAGCATGGAAAGCATGAATTCATTTATCAGAAGAATAAGTACACAAAATGATATTCCTAACCAAAACAGAGCTTAATTAAAAGAATTATGCTTAAAACATCTTAGGAAAATCACTAAAGAAGGAAGATATGAAAAAGAGACTTGTATATCATTCATATAAAACTATAACAAAGAGAAAACATTATCACAAACTCACAACACAAGAATTACTGAATAATAGCTGCAATTGTACTTTGATTTCCTATAAAAGATGATGAGTACAAGCTCCAAGCCTTTCACTCTCTGATTTCCAACCTTTAATACTTTGAAACCTAAAGTATTTATACAATGGTTTACAAAAAACCATCTGAAATAGAATTCAAGATTTATTACAAAAATTCATAAAAAGAGATCAAAACTACTAAAAATATCATTTGGCTGAGTTCTGGTGCTGTTCTAGGCATTTTGGTGTAGCTGAGGCCTCGAATAGACATTTATGTTAAGCTTGTTGGTTGATGAACTGCATTGTTGTTCCATTTTTTCTGCATTCGGTTTTGATGATTGTAGCTCCTAAAAACGCAATGTTGTACTCTGTTCTTTCACTGTTGTTTTTATATTAAAAGCAAGCTAGTGGGACCATTCTTCCTCTGTCGTTGATCCTTATCGCAATCACATCTAGGATAGGTCTATGTCGTATCGCAATTACAATACAGAGAAGGGGCTTTTACACTGATTTTCCATGTTTTACAATAAGGCAAAACTAAAAATTTACACACTGCGATACATAAGATATCGCATCTGGAGGGCTTATCGTAATCGCATCCAGGATGGAGGACTTTGCCTTGTTCCATAGTGATTTGCCATCTTTATCGGACCTGATACTTTATTTGAGAACAAATTTATAATTAATCGCATCCAGCTAGGGTGTTTCACATCGCAATCGCAAGCGAGAAGGGGTACATGGGAGTGGGACCATAAAGTTAGCGTGATCTTTGGGGTCCGAGACTTAATAGCTATGGGGTTTATCAGCTGCAGGGTATCGCAATTGGGAGCTGGGACCTATCACAATCAAGAGCCAGGACTTATCACCAGGGTCGGGTCTTATTGTTGGGTCAGGTTTTATAGTCAGGGTCGGGACTTATTGCTAGGGCCAAGACTCATAGCAAGGGTCAGGACTTACTCGTTGTGGGACTATTCACTGCTGGACTTATCGCGGGATGGGGATCCAATTGCGGGATGGGGCTTAATGCAGGATGGAACTTAATGCGGGATAGGACTTAATGTAGGATAGGACTTAATGCGGGACATAGACTGTTTGTGGGATGCCAGATATCTTTGCAAGATAGGTCGATTGTGGGATACCGTAATCACAATTAGGGAGGGGTGTGGAGAATTGTTTTGTGTTTCATGTAACATACGTCGATTTCGGGCTACAGGATGATGTGGGCCCAGTTTAACGATATGGGAAAACGGCTAGAGTTAATGTATCCAATGAATTTTCGGCTATAGTTTTGGAATTTAAAAGGGATTTTGGTTAAGTTTCAATGTATAACAATGGAAATGCGAATAGAGGAATATACAAAGGGACTTTGGGATAAAAGGCTATAGTTTGGGAATTAATATGAAATATGAGTGTTTCCAAGGGAAAAATGGGTTTTTGGCTAGGATTGAAGGATTTTCACAAGGAAAAAGGGATTTTAAGGGGAATGAGGGGATTTATGAGGGAAGTTGAGGGAGATAAATGGAATATGAATGGAGATATGAAGTAAACTAAGATCTCCTTGAACAATTTTCCCTATTGCTACTCCCATGATGATGACATAAAGAGATGGCATGACCCCTATATGATTCATTGATGATATGACCAAGACACTCTTTATTGATAAGGAGTGATGTCAAGACTATGATGGCATCAATTGACCCTGAGAATGGAGAGAGTAGTAATGATATAGAACTAACCAATGATCAAATTTTATTTGAAAATATAACAATTTGACCTAATAACCCTATCAACAACTTTGAAAGAGTACATGTGATCACTGCGGACTAGTAAGACTAACTGACACTAACACTGTTGACTTGCCTGAAAGATCCTATCTTGTATATTTGTCCCATAGGAGCTCATAGCTCCCAAGTTATGTACTTATACCCGTCTGTTGAGAGCATCTACCACCCTGTTCTCTTTACCTTTGATGTACCTGATCTCCAAATAAAACTCATTGATCGTGTCCAACCATCTAACTTGCCTGGCGTTCAGACTCAGTTGATCAAAAAATACCTCAACCCAATATGATCACTCATAAGTACAAACCTCCTGCCAAGAAGATAGTACCTCCACATCTTCAATGCATGTATGATCGTTGCTAACTCAAGATCATGTGTTGACTAGTTTTTCTCGTGCTCATTTAGTTTCTGGGACTCATAGCATACCACCTGTCCATCCTGCATAAGGACTCAACCAAGTCCTCTCTTGCAAGCATGTGTGCACACAACAAACTCTTTTTTCGAATCTGCAATATGTAATGTTGGTGCATGTGTCAATAACTGCTTAAGCTACTCAAAGCTAGCCTCACACTCCTCTGTCCATTAGAACTTCTTACCTTTCCTCTGCAATGATGTGATGGGAGAAGAAATCTACGAGAATTTCCCGATGAACCTCTTATAATAGCCTACTAGACCCATGAAAGATCTCACCTCATCCACACTCTTAGGAGCTACCCACTCCATGATGGCCCTTATCTTCTCTAGATCTACTGCAATGCCCTCCTTAGAGACAACATGCCCCAAGTAGTGTACCTCAGTCTGAAAGAAACTACACTTTCTGAGCTTAGTATACAATTGATGCTCCATCAACAACCTCAATATTGCTGTTAAATGTTCGACATGCTCTTCCTCATTTTTAGAATATACCATTATATCATCAGTGAATACAATGAAAAACTTATCCAAATATGGATGCAACACACTATTCATCAAACACATGAATGTAGTTGGAGCATTAGTTAAGCCAAATGGAACAACAACAAACTCATAATGCTTGTACCTAGTCCTGAACACAGTCTTGTAAATGTCCTCCTCTTTGATGCATACCTGATGGTATTTGGATCTTAGATCAATCTTCTAGAACGTTGTTTCTCCCTTCAGCTAATTGAACAAATCATCAATCCTTAGCAAAGGATATCTATTATTGATAGTCACTTTTTTCAACTGCCTTTAATCAATGCATAATTTGAGACTACCATGTTTCTTTCTCACAAACAAGACCGGTGTGCCCCAACGTGATACACTTGGCCTAATGTATCCCTTGTCCAATGTTTCCTTCAATTTCAACTTCAGATCCAACTCAAGTGTGCTCATCCTGTAAGGTGTTTTTGATGTTGGAGTTTCCCTTGGCACTAACTCAATAGAAAATTCTATCAGACCAGGGAGTAACTCCTCAAAAACAATTCGTTTATTTTCATTCAGGTCGGTCTTTATTATATACATTAGGGAGAGACTGTTCATTTCATCTCCCGGTGACTATTCATATTATTTATTATTTATTTACATAAATTTCAGTTATTCACCCAATCTTGATGATTAGGTGTCAACATTCCCCCCCTTAATCTCAAGGGATGTTGGTGAGTCCAAGCATCATTCTGAATCTTTCAAGCTTTTCTCTTCCAAGCGCTTTGGTGAAGATGTCTGCAATTTGCTCATTAGTGGAACAATGGCGGAGATGGATTTTTTTGTCCTCAACATGATGTCGAATCAACTGATATTTAGTATTGATGTGATTCGTTCGATCATGGAACTTTGAGTTCTTTGCAAATTTTATTGCTGAGGTATTGTCAATCATGAGTGGAGTCGATTGTACTTGTTTTACCTGCAAATCTTCAAGAATTTTCCTGAGCCACACAATTTCTTTTGTTGCCTTAGTTGCTGCCACATATTCTGCCTCTGTTGTGGAATCTACTAGAATTTATTGTTTGCGTGATCTCCAGGAGATAGCTCCTGATCCAAGGCTCATAGCATAGCCTGAAGTAGATACCCCGGTTTGTCTCCATCGAAGTCTGAATCAGAGTATCCAATCAAGCTGAAGTCGTCCACCTGTGTCTACTTGATTCCAAAGTCTTGAGTTCCCTTTAAGTACCTTAGAACTCTTTTTGTTGCAGACCAATGTCCCTTACAAGGCTTTTGCATAAACCTAGAGAGGATTCCAATAGCAAATGAAATGTCTGGTCTGGTAGTAGTTAGGTAGTTGAGACTTCCTACAAGTTGTCTATACTTTGTTGCATCCTCAAATTCTTTTCCTTCAATGGATGTGAGCTTTAAGTTTTGTTCCATTGGAGTAGTAAGAGGATTGCATTCTTTAATGCCAAACCTGTTCAACAGATCTCCAATGTACTTCTTTTGGGAAAGGAATATGGACTTCAGATGTTGAGTTACTTCAATACCAAGATAGTAATGAACATAGCCCAAATCAGTCATTTCAAAACCTTTCTTCAATTCCTTCTTTATGGATGCAACGTAGATTTCATTGTTCCCTGTCATCAAAAGATCATCTACATATACCACAAGATATACAACTGTTTTGCCAACTTTCTTGACAAATAAAGTTGCATCATCAAGATCATAATGTTTGAAATTGAGTTTCAGGAAGATGTTGAGTTAGTTTTTCATACCAGGCTCGCGGTGCTTGTTTGAGGCCATACAAGGATTTTACAAGTTTGCATACTTTATGTTCATGTCCTTTCACAGGAAATCCTTCAGGCTGGGACATAAAAACATTCTCTTTTAGATCTCCATTCAAGAAAGCATTTTTTACATCCATTTGATGGACTTTCCAACCATTCTGAGCTGCTAGGGAAAAGAGTGTCCGAATGGTAGCCCATTTTGCTATGGGGGCAAAAGTCTCCTCATAATCAACCCCTTCCTTTTGTGCAAAACATTTTTCCACAAGCCTGGCTTTGTGCTTGTCAAGTGAGCCATCTGCTTTATACTTGTTCTTGTAGACCCACTTGCAGCCAATTGGTTTGGTTCCTAATGGAGGATCAACCAGATTCCAAGTGCCATTCTTTATCAGGGCATCATACTCCTTTTGCATCGCTTATTTCCATTCATCATAAGCAGCTTCTTTGAAGGAATTTGGTTCGAAATTTGTAGACAAATTCAATTCACAATCATAAGAAACATCCATATCAACAGGTGAATCAAAGTCATCTACATCACCTCCATTTTGCTAGTTTGAATTTCTAGTTCCTATCTTTCCAACCTCATCAGCATGAACACTTTCAAGTGTCTTTGTCAACCACTTTGGGGGACCTTTCTCAAATGGTCTAGGCTGCTCCGTTGATTGAGTTTGGACTGAATCAAGATTGAGTCTCCCAATTCTATCAATCACATCACTTAAAGTATCATCCGTTGTTGGAGTTTCATGCGGGGGAGAGATTTCTTCAAAAGAAGATTCCACATGTTGATCGAGTATAGGAATCCCCCCTTCAAGATGTGGAATATGATTATCAAATTCTTGAAATTATTTTGCATTTGTGAATCTATCCAAGCGATCAAGTTGCCGCTCAACAGCATTGTCAGTTTTGGATGATTCACGAAAGATTACATCTCTAGATACAACAAAATTTTTATTGACTTCATCATAGAGACGATATGCTTTGGAGGTGTTTGGATACCCCAGGAAGATACACTTACGACTTCTTGCACCAAGTTTTTTTCTATGTACCTTTGGTATCAAGGCATAATAGGTGGAACCAAAGACCCTGAGATGCTTTATCGAAGGAACGTGCCCATACCACATTTCATAGGGAGTCATGTTTCTGATAACATTAGATGGACATCTATTCTTTATATATACAGTACATAGAACTACATCAACCCAAAACATCAACTTTACATTTTTGAAAAACATCATGGAGCATACCATATTTAAGATTGTCCTATTCATTCTTTCAGCTACACCGTTCTGTTGGGGATTATAAAGCACAATTGTTTGATGTTTGATCCCATGTTGGCGAAGATAGTTTTCAAATTCATTTGAAGTGTATTCTTTTCCATTATCAATGCGAATAGAGCCAATATGAGACTGTGCATCATTTTCAATCCCTGTATGAAAGTTCTTGAATGTTTGAAAAGCATCAGATTTGTTCTTCAATAAATAAACCCAAAACATTCTAGTGTAGTCATCAATAAATGTCATCATATATTTATTTCCATTTGCAGAAGGAACAGGCATTGGACCACATAAATCTAAATGAATGAGTTCAAGTTTTCTATGTGCTCTTGAATGTGAATCATGAAAAGACTATTCGTTGTGCTTTCCTAGAATACAAGCATCACATTGCTTAAGTTTCCTAGGAATTGTAGGCAAACCAGCAATACCATTTTTCTTCAACAAGTGAAGGTTGTTATAGTTCAAATGTCCAAATCTAGCATGCCATAATAAACTTGATGGAAGTGTACCTTCTTCATAATGAGAGTTGTATGAGAAATGTTGTGCACAAGTAGAGGTACCCTGCAGCTTGAGAAGCCTTTCTTTTTCCATCCCCCTCATGACAAGTGAGTGGTAAGATGCTTTTCTCACCTCAAGCTTGCCATCAAACATATGAATGGAGTTACCTTGCTAGCATATGTGGACCAAGGACAACAAGTTTCTCTTCAGCTGTGGGAGATATAGAACATGATGCAGAAGAAAGTTTGGAAGACCAGGCAATTTAAGCCTAATTGTGCCAAGCCCTGATGGCTTGATTTGTTATTGGTCTGCAAAGTATACTGCTCCATCAACATTGTCAGTAAATTCTTAAAAAAAATATTATCTATGAGTCATGTGGCAAGTTTCTCCTGAATCAAGCAACCAATCATTTTTCCAAGAAGCAAGTGAAGCATTAAATAAGTCTTCATTTACTCCGATATTACAGATTCAGGTGCTTTACCTTTGTCTGTGTCATTAGTTTTACCTTTGGGTTGGTTTCTTTTCTGCTAAATTTTGTCCCAAGGTAACTTTCATGTGGAGGCAGCATGTGATCCATTTCTTTTGCAGCATATGCAGTGCAAATCTGACTTTTCTCCTTGAGAGTATCTGCCCCTCCTACCTCTGAAATATTTTCCTCTTCCTCTTCGACCACCTCTTCCTCTGGAAGAATCTTGGGCAAGATTCTTTTCTTTATGAGCAAGGCACACAACCTCTTCAGAAGATTTAGGGGTTGTCTTCTTTCCAAAAGCTTTCTCTCTTTCAGCAAATTTTTTCATAAGAGAGTCAAAGGTAATATCTTTGAGATTTCCATTTGCTTGCAATGACTCAAGATAATTAGAGTAAGTAGGATAAAGTGCCTTGAGAAATGTGATAAGAGGAATATCCAATTCAACTTTAGTGGCTTTGATATCATGCATTATAGATTTTACTTCAAATGCAAGAGAAAGAGGATCATTATTTTGTAATTCAAGAGTGAAGAGTTTAATCATGAGTTGAACAACTTCAAGTGCAGAATGTGAGTCATAGAGTTCTTTCAGCTTTTGTAAGGCTTCGAAAGTAGTTGAAAATGGTGAAATATGGTGACTCACCTCTTCACTTACAGATGCTGCAATTAATGCATAGGCTTTGTTGTTCTTATTTTCCCAAATGGTGAACTCTTTGTCTGAGGTAGGTTGTTCTGGCTCTTTATCTCTGTCTCCAATACACACTCCTTTCCACAACTCATTGAAAATGAGGGTGTGTTTTATCATCCGGGACCACTGAAGATAGTTCTTCTTGCCAGTGAGAACTATTCCCACAATGGATATGATTGAATGCATTGTAAAATTTGTGTGCTGTAAAAATACTTCTCTTGATAGACAAAAAATACTTCTGCTGATAGAAAAATAGATACTTCTGCTAATAGAAAAATATACTTCTGCTGATAGAAAAAAATACTTCTGCTGATAGAAAATTCTCTAAAGTTGACGTGCACTTCATATATTATATGCCCATTATATATCGATCACATATGGCTCAACATATAAAAGATTTCAACCGATTTTTAATGAGGTCTTTTCTCAACACATGCACCATGGATACCACCGCTTTGGACGTTTTCCTGGCCGTTGCGCATCATACACCAGAACGAGGTCTCGGTTCTGGTACCAAGGACTGCTCCATTGGCAATGGTTACAGTGTGTAGTAGAGTAGATAGGCGTGATGCCGAGGGGATATGGAGGTAGTATTACCAATGCGTATTGTTGGGAGCAATGGAGGTCTCGGTTCTGGTAATGGAATGCTGGCAGCAGTGTAATACCAAAATGCCAAATGCAGCGTATTGAGAGGGAGAGTGATATGATATGGAGGCCAACAGCATGGAGAGAGCAGCGTATGGAGGGAGGGTGATATGATATGGAGGCCAGCAGCATATTGGGAGACCAACAACATGGTATAGATCTCTCCAACAATGACATCAACGAGACACAGCTATAGATCTCTCCAACAATAACATCGTATTCAACCGCGTATAAATTGGAGAAGATTTACAGCGTTATATGAATTCTTGAATAGTATTCACTTCAACATACCAAGTTAATTCTTTAATAAATCAGCTTGAACAATTTTCACTTCAACGCACCGCCATTAAAAAGAACAACTCACAATATAATGGGACAGTGGGACAGTGCCAGCATACCATTCAACGGTTTCCAAATTTAATGTAGGTTTCTACGGCTTCAACATCTTCAAGCTTTAAACAGCTACCCTCAACACATGCTAGGACATTTACACGCAGACTTCTGAGCACATAGCGCATGGTATCACATTCATTACAATGCAGCCAACACTCCAAATTCACAGTCTTAACACAATTCAAGCAGCATAGCAGAGAAGCATTATTGGACTATGTCAGAGGAGCATGGGAGGTTACAAAATTGGTAGAAAAATGAAGGAAAAACTGACAAACTTCTGAAGAAATGACAGAAGGGAGTTACAATGGCAGATAGAAGCCAAAAATGGTGGTGGCTCTGATACCATGTCAAACCAGGCAGTAACTCCTCAAAAACAATTCGTTTATTTTCATTCAGGTTGGTCTTTATTATATACATGAGGGAGAGGCTGTTCATTTCATCTCCCGGTGACTATTCATATGCTTTATTATTTATTTACATCAATTTCAGTTATTCACCCAATCCTGATGATTAGGAGTCAACAAATTCTACCTCCTTGTGAGATGGCAACTCTGTAATGTCCTAAGGAAATACATCTTTGAACTACTGTAAAACTAGATACTTGTTCAACCCATCTACATCCTCAACGTCCTTACTCTTATCACTATAAATGTGTACTGCAAATAGGTTGCACCCTTTCTTGCGGCTACGCTTCACTTGCATAGTTTTCACCATCCTAACTGATGTGGCTTTCTTCTTACCCTACAAGACTCTTGGTTCCCCATTGTCATCAACACACTCGATAGCTTTGTCATAGAAGTCTACCTTGGTTCTATGGAGATACAACCAATCCATGCCCAACAACATATTGTATGATCCCAATGGTAACACATTTATATGTGTTACGATAGGCATACCATTCAAATCAAATGTGCAAGCTCTTACCCAATGATGAACTCACTTCTTTGTACCTATAGCCAACTGCACTAACCAAGAATCTACATGAAATTCCTTACTCAAACCACACTTATCCACCAAGTCAAGACTAACATAGCTATAATTAGATCTAGGTTAAATAAAAATAGAAATAACTTGATCACAAAGCTTATAGTCCATTTCAATGATAGATTCCTGGTGATCTGCCTGCCTGTTGTCCATTTTCGCATAGATACATGTAGTACTCTAACCAACATCCCCAATAGTATGTGCCTCATGTGCATTTTATATCTTAGGCCTTCCACCCTCATGCTACGGACAATATTTCCTAAGGTGTTCCTCACTACATTTCCAACGCTCCAACCGACCAGTGCCCTCACCTCTATGTTGTTGTTGTTTTTGTGACCCATGTCCCTTTTGTGGTGCCATATTTTCTTTCCCATCTGCATTATAAGGCCTTGTCCTGTTAGGCTTCCATTTAGCTCTACCTTTGTCTTTTCCCTTCCATCCATGTCGAGGTTCATTCTTACACTTTGACTGCTCATAGCAATGCTTCAATTTCCCGATGACTTCCTCATGTGGCCAAGGCTCATCATAGTCAATCCGATCTCTAAATTCTAATGGAAAACCATTGAAAAATCTCTAAACTTTAGCCTTCTCATCAACAAGATATGGTACATACCTCAATAGCTCCAAAAACTTGGTTGTATACTCTTTATCTATCATTGATCCCATCTTTAGCTGATAGAATTCTTTAGCCTAATTGTCGTACTACCTCTCTGATAAGTATTTATTCCTAAAAATCCTCTTGAATTCCCGCCAACTCAAGTCATCTATCCTAATGTCTCTAACCTGCTTAACATCTTCCCACCAAATGTATGCTTTACCTTTCAAGCTGAACATAGTTACTTTGGACTTCATGTTATCTGTGTACTCATGCAACTCAAAGAATGTGTTCATCCCAAGTATCCAAGCCTCTGCATCTTTTGGCTTCTACACATTTCCATCAAAAGTAGGTGGTTTTCCCTTCTTGAATTGTTCCAGAAAATATCCCTTATCATTCCTCCTATAAGGATGATAGCGATGACGATCATGATGTCTATCAAAGCCAGAACTAGAATAATACGTGTACTCATCACCCCTCCTATCCAGAGGGTCCAACAACCTTCCATCTCTCACTGTATCAGATCTATCCGACCTGTGTCTACCAAGAGATCTATTGCCATATGCCCCATTAGTTCCATCTTCATTTCCATGGCTGATCTGAAACTACCCTTGTCACTGCAATTCTGACAAACTTTGAAGAAGTATAGCATTGACCTCTGCTTGCTTTTATTGTGCCTATTTGATCTAGTCATTGTCTGCCTTACAACTCCTTATATCTTCATTTAAGATCCTCAGTGTAATTGCCAAATTAGAAGGATTTCCGACACCATACTTCTCTTCATATTCATAGGGAGAGTCTTTGTATTCAACCATCTTGCTAGCCCTTTGATCTTTCTTCCTGCAATGCATAATATGTTAGGTAAACCAAATCACAATAAATCAACGTACCTCAGTATAGCTTGGGGAGGATACCTTGTCTGTAAGATCACCAAATCAATGTGATACATGTATAACATAATCATAATAGCATATAAAAATACACAAATAAATGTATCAACACATAAACATCACTCTAGATAGGGTCTAGTCATTAATGCAAGGCCATATCAACAATGCATGCTATGACCTCATCCATGAAAACAACCACTAATCCACTGTACACATTGCCACATGCAACCAACAAGATGCATAAGAAATGTCTAATTAACTACACCTATGCATAAATGCATGTAGTCGAACATAAGTGATCAATTCTTGTAATCAATCTACAAGACTGATACATGTAATCAAAACATATAAGAATGTAACCTAACATACAAGGATGTAAGTAGGCGACATAAAATCAACATGTAAGCCACATATAATCCATGTGCAACCAATCGCACACTCATGACAATAACATTTCATGAAATCAATATCAGATTCTCCATAATAACCATACTACAACCATAATAAATTGTCAAGCCAATGCAACAAGCACATGGAATGCAAGTGTAAGAGACACACATGAAACTGACATGCATGCATGACCAGCACACACTACCCATCCAGTCTAAGAGTTGAACCATGCTCTGATACTACTCTGTAACACCCTCCTCCCACATCCACCCAAGTAACCATGGCAACCGAGGTAAACATTAGACAAGAGGCTACTATGATCAGATTCAACCTCCTATGTGACCTTAAGGGAGTGGAATTGACAGAACATCACACACAGTCATCCAACATCATCAACAGAACCCTCAAGAGATAAGTTAGCCACTCAGACAACCTGTCCTTGGGTTCCACTATTTTCCTAGATCTCTTAGGCCATAGTCACTCTCATGCTATTGGTAAGGGAGAGACCAGCAACCCAAAGTCACTCTCACAGGCTTGCCTACTAGTGACTAGAGACCAAAATTGCTAGTTATGTGCCAGCGACCCCAGGATTTAAGCCCATTTTTCACGCCCAGAGCCCGAGCCACTACCCAGAATGGATTGATAGCTTAGGATCAGTAAAAATAAAGGGAAACAATGATGCAAAAGTAATAAACTTAACAAGACCATAACCATACCCCTAGCCATGACAGGCATTTCATCAAACACATTATCAACATGTAACCTATAGGTGTAAAACACATAATTAAGTGTAGGGATCTCATACTTATATGAGAAACACTATGAACCATTGTTCCTTCATGTCAATTGTTGAATTGTCCTCTATTAGGTCATAGACACATTATCCATTCATATACAAGTAAAAACATGTTGAGAGTCATACATATCTGCTATCATAAAATGTACATATAACCATCGTAATTGGAATAAAAATACCATAAACATATCAGCCATCAAAATCCATATATACATTCATGCATTTACACATGAAAAACAAGGGAATGAATTTATCATTAATGAATGCAATGAACCAACCGAAGATAGTACTACCACATTCCACCTGAACATAGATTGGCTAATCCAAGTCTCTCTTTAGCCAATCACCCCCGTGCCATATTCCAAGCATGAATGTGGGACTCATAGAACACACCAAAAATGCCAATCAACATGGATGCCACCAGAGTTCTCCGCCTACATCGTGAGGAATTTGAGGGCCTCCTAGTCTCTTATGCTTTACCATGCATCCACAGTCCAATCCAAGTATCACTAGGCCCTACACCAAGACATACTCTCCAAGCTTTATTGTGCATCCCATTGATCTGGATCTTGAGGGGAGGCCCCCAAGATCTAAAAGATTGAAATGGATCTTGTGGGGGAGGCCCCAAAGATCTAAAGAATTGTAATGCTAGAAAGAAAATGGCAGAACACACAGTAAATAAAACCACAAAGAAACTTTTTATTTAAACCGATAATAACTATAAAGGCTACATTGTGGTGAACCATCTGTCCTTTTACAAAATGCAACTTATTACTTATAGTATTTTTCAGTTACAATACCATGGGTTAATTCCATGTGTGAATGAATACCATGGGTGGATGTCACAATACCATGGGTGGATGAATACCATGGGTGGATGTCACAATACCATGGGTCAATTCCATGGGTGAATGAATACCATGGGTGGATGTCACTTACAATACCATGGGTGGATAAATACCATGAGTAGATGCCACTTACAATACCATGGGTAAATTCCATGGGTGGATGAATACCATGGGTTGATGCCATTTTCCATTTGGATCATTCCTCCCTCCTTAAGAAGAAATGGTCCCATTGCATGAAGTTCCCTCCTGCGAAGCCTTTGTTGAATATGAAGAGCCACTAAAGAGAAGGGTTTTATGTGGTTAACCCATAACCATGATGAATGAAGATCCGAGGATAGAGATACCCTATAATGCTTGTGACCAACTGTGATACTGACAATGTGTAGCCTAGCAAATGGACTTCGATGAAGTGTGGGTTTGTGGATGACCCATAACCATGATGAATGAAGATCCGAGGATAGAGATACCCTATAATGCTTGTGACCAACTGTGATATTAATAGTGTGTGGCCTAGAAAATGGACTTCGATGAAGTGTGGGTTTGTGGATGACCCATAACCATGAAAAACGAAGATCCAAGGATAGAGATACCCTATAATGCTTGTGACCAACTGTGATACTAACAGTGTGCGGCCTAGCAAATGGACTTTGATGACAAGGATTTTGTGCAGTTGACCCATAACCATGATGTTGGTTGTTGATGAAATAGCAGGTTCCTACATAGCCTAGGGTGGGAGGGCACGTCTCCAAATAACCCAAGCTGAATGCTGCTATGCTGAAACTGATGAACGTGAAGCAAATTCCTACTAAAGTGGGGTGGGAGGGCACGTCTCCAATGGGAGCCCGCTTCGAATGTTGCTCCAGAATTAAAAATGGACATAACTCAGTCAATATAGCTCAGAATATTTATTATAACCTGTTTTTGGAAGCAGAAGGACCATTTTGCATCTTCCCTTGTGTTGGAAATCCTTATCTGGACACCATAGAATCTCTGATTTACGTTGTAATTTTTTTCCACCGTCACAAAAGTTCTGAAAAAATAGTTGATTTTAAATGAGTGATATCTCCCACATCCGAACTCCAATTTAACTAATTGTTTTTTTGAAATTGGGTGCTTTTTCAAGAGGAGCTCAGATCTATAATCCTTTTTTCTGAAATTTTGCACAAAAAATTCAAAAAATGATAGGAGAGTTGCCGTCCACCAGTTGTCGTCAGAAAAAAAATCTACAACATAGCTGATTTTAAATCAGCGATATCTCCCTCATCCAGACTCCGATTTGGCCAATTTTTTTTTTTTGAATTTTGGTATTTTTTTGCAAGGAATCCAGATCTATTATTTTTTTTTGTAAATATTTTACCAAATGTTTCATATTTGATCTTCAAACTCGCTGCCAAAAAAAAATCCTGCAAAAATAATGAAAAAAGAAAAATTCTTCCTACTTGGCTCAAGAAAGTGCTCTGTAGAGGTCGCAGTGCATGCCTGAAGTTTGTTGAATATTGCTACAAAAATTTGAAACTGAAATATGCATAAAACCCTCATTCTCATGGAATCGTAACCTGCTCTGATACCACTGATCCGGATCTTGGAGGGAGGCCCCCAAGATCTAAAAGATTGAAATGGATCTTGTGGGGGAGGCCCCCAAGATCTAAAGAATTGCAATGTTAGAAAGAAAATGACAAAACACACAATAAATAAAACCACAAAGAAACTTTTTATTAAAACCGATAATAACTATAAAGGCTACATTGTGGTGAACCATCTGTCCTTTTACAAAATGCGACTTGTTACTTACAGTATTTTTTAGTTACAACACCATGGGTCAATTCCATGGGTGGATGTCACAATACCATGGACCAATTCCATGGGTGGATGATACCATGGGTGGATGTCACAATACCATGGGTCAATTCCATGGGTGGATGAATACCATGGGTGGATGTCACAATACCATGGGTCAATTCCATGGGTGAATGAATACCATGGGTAGATGTCACAACACCATGGGCAAATACCATGGGTGAATGAATACCATGGGTGGATGTCACTTACAATAGCATGGGTGGATAAATACCATGAGTGGATGCCACTTACAATACCATGGGTAAATTCCATGGGTTGATGAATAACATGGGTGGATGAATATCATGGGTTGATGCCATTCTCCATTTGGATCACCCATCTCGAGATCAATAGGCCCAACGGAGAGAAAATCCACCTCTTGGCTTTACCGCATATCTTGACATTCACTAGCAAGGATTCCTAGGCCCATCGAGGCACACAATCTAGCTTTACCACAACCCACAATCTGGTTCAGGGGCTACCAGGCCAGTGGCTTCATGATCTTCAATCTGGTTCAGGGACCACTCAAACCATGTGTTTTTCAATTCGGAGATCCACCCCACTTAGCTTTGAATCCAATCTAGTTATCCCACATAAACCGTATGAGATAACCCATCTCATCAAAGCTATCAAGAAATGGAAAGTCTAGGCTAAAAATATTGTCATGCCTGGAAAAACCCATGCCATGGTAGAAAAGAACCACATGCAATCCCATGCATGCCCAATCTAACAAGGAAAATACACATGCAAGTCGATACCTGAAATGAAGCCTATTGTAGTTGCTTGATCCTGCCTTTCCCTACTTGATCTTTGCTTCCTCTTACCTTCTTTTCCTTTCTTACTCCAATGCCAAAGTGCTCCAAGAAACTCTAAGTGTCCAAGAGTGAGAAAGACAAAAAGAGAGAGAGAGAGAGAGAGAGAATAATGAGATAGTTCCAAAACTCAACTGACAAAAGGTTACCAACTGATCCTCAAAAGCCTTTTTATGGATAAGGCCTCTATTTTCTTCATTTTCCATTATTTCCCTTCATTTTCCTCCTCACATGCAACTTGTGACCTTTCACCTCCCTTTTCTCATAATTTCCATTATCTTCATAAATAATTGTGCCAAAAAATGCCATTTTTCCTTTCCAAAGCCTTAGTAATTGCCTTTGCCAATTTCCTTAGCCATAAACAACCAAATGAACACCCCCTAGGATGTCTTTTCCAACAATCATCTGGGAATAAATGTCCTGTCAACTGTGGTTATTGTTTGTAACTTTTATTACATGGAATTTTCACCAGGGCTATTACATTGACAATTATGTACAAACTATATAAAACAAAACGTATATGTACAAACTATATAAAACAACACACACACACACACACACACACACACACATATATATATATATCATTTTATTAGTGTCACTCAAATTCAACATAAATTTACATCTTGAGAGATTTGATCCCTCTTGAAGCTTGGTAGATCTTGAGTTAATATGGATCTATGTTGGTTTATATAAGTGTTACATTAGTTAAAACTAATTAGTATTTAATACTTTTTTTATGATAATATGAATTTTTATTAGTTTTCATTAATATAAATATCTATTTCAACGTTTTACATAGTCTAATCTATACATTCCTTGATATTCGATTCCATATGCCTCAACAAAATTGGTTAATGTTATATTTGTAATCGAACCATTGAAAAAAATTAAATGATATATTTGTAACTAAGGTATTCCTATTAAAAAATGGATAGACACACTTTTATAAAATACTTAATAAAGTATAACTAGAATTTATAATCCATTTTGAACTATCTCATATTTTTATTAATTAATCAGTATAGCTCCATCTTAATTAATCTACCAAGCATCTAGAGGGATCAAATCTCTAGAGATGCAAACTTCTATTTGAGTGGTTTACAACTCCAAAGATTTGTTGGTTTTGAACAAAGCACTCATAAAATGCTATCAAATAATAATAATAATAATTCACTCATTTTCTATAATATATACATAGTTGACATTGAAATATTTATTTATGATTCACATTCTCTAGATTAAAATGTTAATACATAACCTCTCATATTAGGGAGCAGAAAACATCTCTCTCTCTCTCTCTCTCTCTCTCTCTCTCTCTCTCTCTATATATATATATATATATATATATATATATATATATATATATATATATATATATATATAGATAGATACATTAATTAAAAATAATTTATTAATGGAATAATTTGAAAGGAATTACATATCTCCCTCATATTAAAAACTATTTTATTTTTTTAACTTTCAATTGTTTTATGTCTCTATATAAATTTGATGTAAAATTAAGGTGGAAATTGAAGCATATAATTTATAGCCCACATTGATTTTTTATTGTTACTATTTTTTTATTTTTTAATGTAAGTATTATTTTATTATTCTTAAATGTAATGTTAACATCTCCCTTATACTAGGTTGTCAAGCACCTCTGGAGGCAAAGAGAAAAGGTAATTTTGATGCATTAATATACATCTTATGCATCAATTGTTTTGAGACCTTATGGACGTGTGATCTTGCATTATAGATGATATGATGGGATATCCTTATGGATGTTGTTACCTTTAACCTTATTAGTACATGAAGATGATAAAATAAAATTAATTTGCAACTTCAATCATAGATCCATAATACAATAATCATGAATTCTATTAATTATCCAATATACACTACACCACATTGTTACATTAATCATATTTAAATAAGAAACTTATGCACACTAGAGAAATCATATTGAACATAGAAAATAAGGGATAATACCGAGAGCCATGAGGAACCTCTCAAACAAGGGCAATCTAATTTTGCATCTATGAAAGGCGTATTCGAGCTGCGAGAGGTTCCATGATTGTACATGTAGTGAAAACAAAACAAAAAAATATGCTAAGTGCCTTATAAACCTGCAAGGAAAAAGTGACAAGCACAAAAAACCAAGCTCTCGAGCAGTTTGGTGGTGACTTCTTTCAAGGCTATACTACTCTCAATTGGTAATGTGAAGGCTTTCCTTATTGGAATTGCAGAGACATACTGAAAATTGCAGGTATGTGCCAGGTCAGGTCTTAAGAAGATGGACCGGCAAAGGAACCCAATGAGGTTTAACAAGAACCGAAGCCTACATATAAAACATAGAACTATGAATAGTTCAAACCAAAATTTGAAGTGTCATACTCAACATTGGATCATATTAATGTTTCTCATGGGAGAAGCTATATCATACACTGGAGAGGATAATGGAAGTCTAGGAAAATTGGATTTTCGTATGGAGTGTGTAAGATATTAATTTACATGGTTAATGACTACATGTGGAAATCATTAACATCACTCATCTGATGTTCGTAGACAACTTGTTACTTGGGGGAAGTGTAAACAAAATATAATGGAATCACATATATCAGATTATGGTTGAATTTGGGGAGGCACCGAGACTAATAATGAGCAAGACAAAAACAATATTAGTTTCTGTAGACCCCGAGGCCAGTACGTGCAAGGAAATATGCAACCTATTTGGAAGGACTATCACACATCTTGATGGAGGCTTTGCATACTTGGGCTTTAGACGTAAGCCAAATAAATATGGATTAAAGTAATGGGACTAGCTAATAGAAAGATTTGAACATAAATTTTCTGTAGAAATTCCCACATGTAGATCACCTGGTAATGCAATATACTAAAGAAAAACAATTGATCTACTTCTACAACCAATTTAGCAGAAGCTTAATCTAACATGAGAAACATCAATAAGAACACATATAACTGATAAGAAGGAATCAATCACACATAACACAGAAGAAATATCCAGGGGAAAGCACTAGCCTAAAACCCCATCTTTGTATTATCATACAAGTGGAAATATAATCAGTATTACAAAAAGAATCAGCTCAAAAGCTATCCTACTCTCTCTGGAATACCTCTGTTGCTCATAGACAGTCAAAGGCCTCTATCTAACCTCTAGTCTGCCCTCCAAGCCTCCTATTTCTTCGCATAATTATGATTGGGGTCCAGTGCAACCACTTGTGTGAATCGGCCTCTTCACACACTCACTAACCTCTGATCCAACTATGAAGTCCTGAAGGAGATAAATCCTCATCATGGATGAGCTTCCTTTATAGGAAAAATATCCATCCAACTAATAGTACATTGTCCCTTCTCTGATCTTAACTAGGTCTCTGTCTGAACTGACATGCATGAGTTATTCATGAGAGAATCTTCAGTTATCTGAAGTGCAGCAGTTACATGCATGCAAGCATTAACTAACTAAACTCACATTAATTTAAACAAACTGTTTAAATCAATCTAATTGGACTTGACTCAATTAACTGAGCCAACTAACTAAAACTCAAATTAGAACTCATCCTTATCTCTTTAACTGATGGATAAATTCCTCAATTAATAGATAAACTGTTGCATGTCCTCACATAGACTTCATGTTTGAGTTTTCACAACTAATTAACTCATGGTGAATTAATTTATTTATTTTCAAATAGCCGTTAAGTTCAAATTAGAATTTTAGTTCCTATTTTTAGTCCAGGGACTGGCTAAAATTGGAATCCATCCTGAACTACTAAAAATAGAATTCTATTTTTAGCACTTCCATTTTTCATTCCTTATTGCCCAATCCAGCACTGGTACCCAAACTGGTATTTATAGAAATGCTATTTTTAGCACTTCTATTTTTAGCATTTCTTGTTGCCATTTTCAACACTCCCTCTCAACAAGAAAGGCTTCCTCTCGAACCCAATCCTGTACCTTCAGAATGCTTTGCATGCAACACTTCTACCAAGTGTGGTTGCTCCAACAACTCTCGGAACAAAAAAAACTCCCCACTGACCTCTCTGTTGGGCTAGAAACATACTCTGATGCTAAAGCTCTACTTGCTACTGACAAGTGCTCCCTCTCTAACCTCTGAGCTGCTACAACATCTCCATGCATATCAAACCATTACACACCTCTCTGTGCCATCCTGCACTAGTGCAACACACTTGTGCCTCTTGCATTGCTGCAGCCTGCTAGCTCTGCATTGTCTTGGGATTCCTACACTGTAGCTCTCTCTGCCGCTCCATCCACATCTGTCTCTACCCAATCAATCAGTCCTACTACTCCTCATCAGGGCTCACGTAGCAAGGTCTAATCAAAGAGGTTGGGTACCTCAAGGATCATCCCCCTCCTCCTTGGGACGATCACTCCACATAGCCCCACCTCCTACCTAGAGGTATGGCTGCATGTGATCCCTCTGCCCACCTGGCTCGAAGTTTCCCCCTACTGGAGTCTCTGCATTAGTAGATGTCTCTACTTGATCTCCTCTCAGCTTCTCTAGTTGTGGCTGCTCCACAAGCTCCTGAAGCTGCTTCACCAATTGTGGCTCCTCCACAATTGTCTGAGACTTCTTTTGTGGCTGCATGTTGAGAGGTAATTTACTCTCCCTCTCAACCACCAAGTATATAACTTTTTCCTTACTCCTCAAGGCTTTGCATGCATCTTGAACCTCAAGTGCATACAGGTTCTTGGCTAGCACACCAATCTGTTTCATATTTCCTGCCGTCACAAAATTTTCTGGAAAAAGAGCTGATTTTAAATCAGCGATATCTCCCTCATCCGAACTCCAATTTAGCCGATTTTTTTTTTTATTTTCGGTATTTTTCAGTAAGGAATCCAAATATACTATTTGTTTCTGAAAATTTTGTACATAAATTTTTAGATCTACTCTACAAACTCTCGGCCCAAAACTCAAAACTTTGAAATCTCCTCTCAGTATATTGTTCTCTCCTTTGATAACCTTTGCTCCGATACCATGTAGAAATTCTCGCCTGTAGATCACCTAGTAACACAATATACTAAAGCAAAACACTTGATCTACTTCTACAACCAATTTAGCGGAAGCTTAATCAAATATGAGCAACATCAATAAGAACACATATAACTGATAAGAAGGAATCAATCACACATAACATAGAAGAAATATCCAAGGGAAAGCACCAGCCTAAAACCCCATCTTTTTATTATCATACAAGTGGAAATATAACCAATATTACAAAAAGAATTAGCTCAAAAGCTATCCTGCTCTCTCTGCAATACCTCTGCTGCTCATAGATAGTCAAAGGCCTCTATCTAGCCTCTGGTCTTCCCTCTAAGCATCCTATTTCTTTGCATAATTTTGATTGGGGTCCAGTGCAGTCACTTGCATGAATTGGCCTCTTCACACACTCACTAACCTCTAATCCCACTACGCAGTCCTGAAGGAGATAAATCCTCATCATGGATGAGCTTCCTTTATAGGAAAAATATTCATCTAACTAATAGTACACTATCCCTTCTCTAATCTCAACTGGGTCTCTGTCTGAACTGACATGCATGAGTTATTCATGAGATAATCTTCAGTTATCTGAAGTGTAGCAGTTACATGCATGCAAGCATTAACTAATTGAACTCACATTAATTTAAACAAACTGTTTAAATCAATCTAACTAGACTTGACTCGGTTAACTTAGCCAACTAATTACAACTCAAATTAGAACTCATCCTTATCTCTTTAACTGATGGATAAATTCCTCAATTAATAGATAAATTGTTGCATGTCCTCACATAGACTTCATGTTTGATTGTTCACAACTAATTAACTCATGGTGAATTAATTTATTTATTTTCAAACAACTGTTAAGTTCAACTTCGAATTTTACTTCCTATTTTTAGTCTAGGGACTGACTAAAATTGGAATCCATCCTAAATTGCTAAAAATAGAATGATATTTTTAGCACTTCCATTTTTCACTCCCTGTTGCCCAATCCAGCACTGGTACCCAAACTGCTATTTATAGCAATGCTATTTTTAACACTTCTATTTTTAGCATTTCTTGTTGCCATTTTCAACATTTTCAAGATGGACTCTAAAATGGCTGACTATGGGAGGGCGTCTGACTCTCATCCGGTCAGTTCTACAAAACATCTCCATATACTGGATGCACTTGTTCATGTTACCTAAAACCATTGTGCAAAAGGTGGATTCTATCATGGCTAGATTTTTATGGTCAGGCCTCTACCAAGAGAAAAAGTTTCATTTGGTAAGATGGGAAAAGATAACTAGGCATGTGGATCAGGGCGGATGGGACATTCTAGACACTCATCATTTTAATAGGGCCCTGATCATCAAAAATGTGTGGAGGGTGATGTCAAAAGAAAACATATGGTCCAGGATTATAAGTGACAAATATATGAATGGACATCATTTTACCATATGGATCAGGGAAGGAGCCAAAGGACAAAAGGGAACTTCATATATCTAGAACATGTTAAAGAACTGTAATTAGATGGTGAGTTTTCTGAGGTGGAAAGTAGGAAACAGTCAAATGATTGAGATTGGTTTGGATTCCATTAAGGGCATCACGGGGAATCACACTTTATCGACATACATAATACTTTCCCTCCATAACAGGGATATCAAATACATATCTGAGATCAAGAAGGACCACAATCAATTAACTTTCATACAAAACTGATATAGGGCAATAGATTTGGGCTTCATGGGAAATCAAGCAATTGAATGGGAAACATATACCAACAAATTACAAGCAACGGGAATATGCATTACAGAACGGGAGGATAGGATGATATGAGATGGGAGGTATAAGAGAAGGAAACCAATGGTAAAAGAGATATATCAAAATATTCCAAAATTAAACGTAAGTTACACAAGTTACAAATGGCTCAATATTGCTTAAAAGTACAGAATACCTCATAAAGTCATATGTTTTGGGTGGTTGGCCATCCATGGTTGTATCCTCACATGGGATCAGCTACAGTATAGGGGTTTCAATGGTCCCAATAATTTTCATATGCAGAATGGAAGCTGAGGACACAAATCATTTGCTATTAATATTTCCTTTTCCAAGGGCGGTATGGGATGGAATGTTGGACACACTAAACATTGGCACACGAAAGGTGCACATTACAATAGAAAAATGTATGGGACATTGGATTAAAAAATAGACATCACACCGCTACCTTCCATTCTTCATTATATGGACTATTTGGAAGTTTAGAATCTCTGAAAATTTTGAGATGAAAGAGCCAATGGTG
Organism: Pinus tabuliformis; assembly: GCA_031772625.1. Lineage (NCBI taxonomy): Eukaryota > Viridiplantae > Streptophyta > Pinopsida > Pinales > Pinaceae > Pinus > Pinus tabuliformis. The sequence continues at coordinate 915,793,829 of CM062816.1, forward strand.
AGGAAGCCACTCTTAAATTAGTGTCATACTACGAATAATGTGGAATTAGGACAAAAAACACTCAGAAAAGAATGCCCAAATTCAAGAATATTAAAAGAAAGTTCCCCTTATGTTTTTTTAATTGGGTTTTCCAACAGAGGAAATGTGGTTGTGTTGCATACATCATAATTTAAACTAGTCATTTCTACCACTACTGGTTGGAGGGGGGTGCAGGGACAAATAGCATGGCTGAGATCATTACATTATGGGGCATCCTTTTAATGGAAAAATGGTTGTATATGGATCATATACTAATTTATGGTGACACAAAGGGAATTATGGACTAGATAAAGGATTATACAAATTTTAACCCTCCAATTCTGTCAATATGGATGTCATACATCAAGACACTGCTAAGCTCCTTCTAGGACATCTCTTTCCAGCACATATATAGAGAAAAAAATACGATTGCAAACAACTTATCAAAACGGGGCATTACTATGGTTCCATGTAAGGTTTTCTTCATTGTTTATGAGGACGATATCCTCACCAATTTTGGTGTTGTCCCTAGGTATTGCAATAAGAATGCTGCAACTCCTAGGGCTACCATCTTTACTTAGCAACCCAAGGTTTGTACAAACTTGGAGGTGACAGTGCTATATGCACAAGTAAAAGTGAAGGTCTTGCCTGTTGTCACTATTCATCTAGCAAGAGACCCCAGGGGTTCCAAGCCAGAATTCTATAGGGTCAGAAGAAGCTTGATTCTTTGATGGAAGAAGAGCAAATCTATTCTAAGAGAGAGCTACTCTACTGCAGTAATGAAGAAAACAACTTGTAATGCTAACTCACACCATAACCTAATTAATCAATTAAACAGCTATGCTAAGTAGAATTGCTAAATCAATCACTAACCTAATGTTGCTATCTAAGTTACAGAAGCAAAGAGCATCAAATTATACTAAGGTGAAAATGAGGAAACTAAGCTAAATCAGTTTAAAAGCGGAAGAGCAATCGGAGGACAAAATCAGTGAAAGGAGGACGAAAGGAAGTAGCAGTGCATAAGAACTATTGGATCAACCAACGAATAGAAGATGAACAGTGGAGACCTTATCTCGAAGGCTTAAGTGAATAAATGGATGAACAGGGTGAATGCACAAGATGAACGACGAAGGTCTTATCACGGAGTTTAGGTGGATAGATGGATGAATCGGACGAATGAACAGGATGAACGGCGAAGATATTATCGCGGAGATTAAGTCAAGAGATGGATGGACAGTGCAAGTAGTATCGCCGGAAAAAGAAACGTGCAGAAATGATGGAGCAGGTTTCGAAGGCGGTAAGTAGTTTCTCGCGCACCCTTAAAGCTATAAGTTGTATTCTAAAATTTCATGCGATTAGCCTAACTGGGTGACACGTAGCACGGGAAAATGACTTTTCTTGCATGCTTTCGGGTGGATAACATTCGTGCAAGAATCTGCACGAGATTGCACGATATCCGTCAGATCAGGCTAGGCAGATCGATGGTGGAGATTGGCCAAGCTAGTTGGCCAGCGGGTGACACGATAGCCATCGGATTAGGAGACAGATCGACGGTGGAGGTTAGAGCGCATAAAGTATTGAGGTGACATGATAGTCGTTGGATCAAGAGACAGATCGACGATGGAGATTAGGGCACATAAAGTAAGTGGAATACTTCGCGCATGATGGTCGTTGGGTAAACTAATGAATCAGACGGTGATTGGGCGGGTTTGTTATGGGTCGGATAATGAGGAAATGATGCATGAAGAATGTGTTGAAGGAAGTTTCAAATGAAAATGACAGAAAAGCTAGTGAGGGTGAGGGTGGACTGAGAGTGAGGGAAAATGACGATAATGAAATGAAACAAGTAACTACATCAAACAACAAACTCAAAAGCTCATGCAAGAACTAGAAACCTATGTTTATGGGATTGCTGAAAGATCTCTTCCTCAATTCATGGTCCCAAAGGGAGGAGGCGAGGCCGAGACACTTGTGGACAACCTTATGGTGATATTTTTCTCCTAGCTAACCTGCTAATTGAAATAAAAACACAAATGGAAGTAAACTAAATCACAACCAATCTACTCTATGCTATTGTACTAGGAATGCAGCTACTTAAGCAAATGAACAGTTAAACCATAAATCTATGCTATACTGCTGTAATGAAAATGCAGCTATTTAAGCAAATGAACAAAAAAAATAGTAAGCTACTTAAGCAAATGAACAGAACCAAAAATCTATGCTAGCATACATGTACAATAAAGAGGAGCTTTGGCTACTCAGGTTGGGCCCTAACCTAAGATCTTCAACCCTCTTAGTTAACTCAGTGCTGGCTCAAAATAGATGTCATCTTTATTATAAAAACCATGGATTACATAACAAAATTGTCACAAGTCTTGCAGCTCAGAAATAAAGTAGAGTTTTACAATCAAAATCTGAATCCTACTGAGGTCCTAAGCCTCTCTACTTATACATATGAAGTCTCCAACGACTTCCTTCCGATTAGGGAAGCTTGGCTCTCCACTCAAGATAAACTGGTTTCTGTCACTTTCACTTGCTCAACTGTCTTTTATTCCTCATGATTTGGTTGTTTGCACTATGAGCTGATGGAGGAATATTCGAATGGAGGGGTAGTAAATGAGGAGGATTTGCCTCCTATAATTCCTCTCCCTTGTCCCATTCGAATTTTTACCAAGGTCTTTTCCACAGTTCCTTGATTTTATCCTTTATTCCTGCATTTTTTCTTGCTTTTATCCTTTATTCCTGAATTACATGCACATTAGACCATAAAGAAAAATATCCAACTCTAACTCATCTCAATAAAATAATATATTCAAAAGTATTCAATAAGTTGTGAGAATAGTTGGTTTGACTAAGCTAGGAGGTGAATCAAGGCCAATTAAGACCCATATAATTACCCAATGATGAGGCTCATCATCACCCCCCTACTAAAAGTGTTTCTCATCCTCTGAGCAACTTAGTCAATGTCCATGTCCTTCATGGATCTCATAGCCTCTCTGGCATCCCATGCTTCTACTGTGGTCTCTTCTTCTTGTTTATAGAAGCCTGCTTTCCTTTCTACTTCTTCCCACTTCCTCTTTTCCTCTTCTTCTTTTCTCCCTTCTAGGATCCCTAGGACTAGTGGTGGGCTGAGTTTTAGGCCTATCCAAATGACCTTCAACCTTTGCATTGATTGCTTATATATAGGTGTCATGTTGAGTGCCTCTCTCAACCTTTGAGGGGAGTGATATTCTCTGATCTTCAAGTTGTGTGGCAGTGTTTTCCATCTCCTTTAGCAGGCATGTATATTATCATCTCTTAGCAGCCTAAACATATCCTCAAAATGTGAAATTTCTTACTCTTAGGCAACAAGATATCTAGGTGCCAGCTGAGGATCATTTGTAATTATATTATGGGTGTTGATTAGGGCCATGGGATTTGATTATTCAGCTCTGATGAAAAGAGGTTCATTTTTCTCTCTGGCCAATATTCTTTTCATCTCTACAGCCCTTGACTTCTCATGGTTCATCGATGATGCCAAAGCCATTAATTGTAGATCTCCTAGATCTGCATTAGGATCCCAAATATTCATGTCTATGAGGGCCATCTTGTGCAAGAAAAACTCAGCCATTTTGGCCCTATCCTCTAGTGCACTTTGATCACAAAGATCAATAAACTGCCTGCAGTCCTGAAATGGCATGGTGCCCCTTTTTGCTAGTGTTTTAATCTGAAATTGCAACCATTGTTCTCTAAGGTAAAGAGCATAGGACTTAGCTGGCATCCTACACTAGATGGCATCCAAGGAGAGGCTAGTCATACATGCTAGTTTTTTTCCTTTTCATGCGGCTATCCTGTCAGGGGCCTCTAGAGACACCCTAGGTGACTCCTCCTTGTGTTCTTCCCCTTCTGTTTCAATGCCTTCTTCCTCTCTGTTTCGACATCATCCTCCTTCTCTTCTGCTTCATCATGTTCCTCTGTATTAGTTTCTTCTTCATCCATCTCATCCTCTGCTGGTAAGTCTCTGAAGACTAACCATTTTATAAGGATCCTAAGGTTTTTGGAGGGCATCCTCAATGAGGATCCTAATCAACCCATGGTGAATTAACTATTGGGAATTTCCTTTCTTTACATTGTTGTTGGAGTCCATGAGTGATTGCATCAAAAAATAGGGTATGTTGAGTCTTTGGTGAGCTGGTGTTTCTACCCCAAATATTAATTCTTCAAGCATCCTAAAATGGTAGCCATAAACAACACTGTATCTACCCTCACATGAGATGTATTTGATGAGTTGGTAGCCTACCTCACTCCATGGGTATGGCAGACTGTCCCTCTTTACTCCATTTTTATCCTCTGTGGGTTCTTCACCTATTAAACCCTCCTATCATCTTGCTTGTGGGGCTTGAGGAGGAAATGAGAGGTGTGACATAAGAATTTTAAATTCAGGAGAAAACAGAGTTTCCTGTGTATGTAATCCACTAGATTTTAGAGCACTTCTAGTTCATTTGCTTGTAAATGGGGATGGATTTTTAGATCCTACCTCTTTAGAATGGTGATATTCCCTCTTGAACCCTTCTCTGCCTATCCTATAGACTGCCTCTATAGACTGTTTCTGTAGGAATTCCTGTGCATGCTCCTATAGAAATTCTCTTGCAGAACAATGGATCCTTGCTTCCAGTGGGTGGCCAGAGTTATGAGAGCTACTTGAGTGAGGGAGTTTCAAGGAGGTGGAATGCATGAATGCATGCAAATGATGTTTTGTTTCCGTTTATACCACCTGATCATTTCCTCTCCTAGAAATCAGCTCCCACAGTTATTAAATCCATAGTTAACCACTTCTTGTCCTGCTCCTCCTCTATTCTTTGAGTTAACTACAGCCATGTGTGAGAGGACACCTTGCTTTTTATGTGATGACTGAACGAAGGTGGCCAAATTAACTAGACCCCTTTTCACTTACAAACCAACTACCTCTTAACCTTTACAACTTTTGATCAAATGATGCATATGAGTGAGTGAGTGGGATACTTACCTGTGCTCTTGATGCCATGTTGCAGTTGTCAAAGATCAGAGGTGATGTGTTGTCTATTTTCCGCATGGTCATTATTCTTCCTCCTCTACTATCTGTTGATGGTTTCTTGGCTTTTGGAGGTGTCGATGACTGGAGATCTGATGCTACTGCTATTGTGTAGCTCCTAGATTACCACCTGGCAATGTTTGGTGTCTCCCTTAGAATTTCTTGACCATGTTGCTGGTTGGTGCTGTGAGGATGCTAAATTGAAGCAATGAAGTGAAAAACAATGGAATTGATGGAGGGATGCATGGTAAGGAGTGGAGGGCATCCTCTATGAGGATCCTGATCAACCCATGGTGATCTAACTATTGGGAATTTCCTTTCTTTACTTTGTTGTTGGAGTCCATGAGTGATTGCATCAGAAAATAGGGTATGTTGAGTCTTTGGTGAGCTGGTGTTTCTACCCCAAATATTAAGTCTTAAAGCATCCTAAAATGGTAGCCATAAATAACATTGTATCTACCCTCACATGAGATGTATTTAATGAGTTGGTAGCCTACCTCACTCCAGGGGTATGGAAGACTGTCCCTCTTTACTATATTTTTAGCCTTTGTGGATTCTTCACCTATTAAACCCTCCTGTCATCTTGCTTGTGGGGCTTGAGGAGGAAATGAGAGGTGTGACATAAGAATTTTAAATTCGAGAGAAAACAGAGTTTCCTGTGTATGCAATCCACTAGATTTTAGAGCACTTCTAGTTCATTTTCTTATAAATGGGGATGGATTTTTAAATCCTACCTCTTTAGAATGGTGATATTCCCTCTTGAACCCTTCTCTACCTATCCTATAGACTGCCTCTATAGACTATTTCTGTAGGAATTCTTGTGCATGCTCCTATAGAAATTCTCTTGCAAAACAATGGATCCTTTCTTCCAGTGGGTGGCTAGAGTTATGAGAGCTACTTGAGTGAGGGAGTTTCAAGGAGGTGGAATGCATGAATGCATGCAAATGATGTTTTGTTTCCCTTTATAGCACTTCATCATTCCCTTTCCTCGAAATTTGCTCCCACAGTTGTTAAATCCATAGTTAACCACTTCTTGTCCTACTCCTCCTCTGTTCTTTGAGTTGACTGCACCCACGTGTGAGAGGACACCCTGATTTTTATGTGATGACTAAATGAAGGTGGCCAGGTTAACTGGCCACTTTTTCACTTACAAACCAACGACCTCTTAACCTTTACAACTTTTGATCAAATGATGCATATGGGTGAGTGAGTGGGATACTTACCTTTGCTCTTGATGCCATGCTGCAGTTGTCAAAGATCAGAGGTGATGCATTGTCTATTTGCTGCATGGTCATTATTCTTCCTCCTCTACTATCTACTGATGGTTTCTTGGCTTTTGGAGGTGTTTGTGACTAGAGATATGATGCTACTGCTACTGTGTAGCTCCTAGATTACTACTTGGCAATGTTTTGTGTCTCCCTTAGAATTTCTTGACCATGTTGTTGGATGGTGCTATGAGGATGCTGAATTGAAGCAATGAAGTGAAAAACAATGGAATTGATGGAGGGATGCATGGTAAGGAGTGGAGGAGATGAATATATGTGAGGCAGGGTTCCCTTTGGATCTTCTCTTTGCTCCTTGATTGTCTTTCTCACCCACCTGCAAATAACAATTATGTCTTTTTTCTTTTTTTCTTTTTTATTTATTATTATTATTATTATTATTATGATATCTATATATACATATATATATATATATATATATATATATATATATATATATATATATATATATATATATATAGATATAGATATAGATAGATATATATAGATATATATATATATATATATATATATATATATATATATTAAACACCTAGGCTGCCTCAAAGAGGTTTTCACCCTAGATATCTACCTTGGGTGCCTCAAGGAAGGTTTTCACCCAGGGATCTTCTTACTCTTTTTCATTTTTTCTCATCCTTGGGCCGCCTCACAAGGTTTTCAACCCAAATATGGGACTCAGGTGCCTCATGGAGGTTTTCACCTGAATCCTTATTCTTTTTTCTCTTTTTTAGTGCCCTAATGAGGGAGGAGCTGGAACTTGCTCCACCATCATCATTGTTTTATTGATATTGTCAATGAACTCTTGTTTTGATAAAGGCCTCTTGTACATTTTCAATCGGTGCCCATTAACAAGAAATGGAATGGATTCTTCATCTATAGTTCTAATTTGCACTGAACTGTTATCATGGCATCTTTCCACCACATAAGGTCTGAGCCATCTTGTCCTTAGCTTGCCCTTGAAGTCTTTATACCTAGAATCATATAACAATGCCCAGTCTCCCTCTTGAAATTACTTCTCCTTGATATGTTTTTCATGTCAGTTATTCCTCTGAAGTTGAACTATCTCTATATGTAGGAGGTCCTGCATTCTGAATTCATCCAAGCCATTCAAATGGAACAATACTTCTTTATGTGCATGACTGAGATCCAAATATAGTTGGGCTACCATCCTCAATGTGTATATTCAAAATAAATGGATAGAAAAGCCTTTTTCCCATAGACCAACTCATAGGGTGTAAATCTAGTGGTGGTTTTTCATGTTGTATTATAGGCCCAGGTGGCCTCAACTAGTCTCTCTACCCAATCCTTCTTGCTGTTGCTCACTACCTTGGTTAATATGTTATCCAATGCCCTGTTGGTCACCTCCACTTGCCCATTAGCTTGTGGAGGATAAGGAGTGGAGGTCATATGCTTGATTTTGTGATGGCCGAGCAGTTCTTCAATCATGCTGGAGGTAAACTGGCTACCTTGGTCTGTGACTAGCTCTCTAGGGTACCCAAATTTGTAGAATACATTATCCCTTAGGAACTCAACCACCTTCTCTTCTATTGCTGCCTTAATCGCCTTGGTTTCATCCCACTTAGTCAAATAATCAGTGCACACAATAATGTGCTGCTTTTTCTTTGAAGGAGGGTTGATAGGCCCAATGAAGTCCATGCCCCACTTGTCAAATGGCTTGAAAGTCACTTGAGGTTGTAGGGGCATTTCATCTCTTGGAGTAGGCTTTCCCATCCTCTAGCACCGATCACACTGAATAATGTACTTTTTCACATCCTGATGAAGAGTAGGCCAATAATAGCCTGCTTGTAACACTTTGAATGTTGTCCTCTTTGCTGCAAAGTGACCTCCACAAGGCCCATCATGACAGGTTAGAAGGATGTCAAAGACTTCCTCTTCCCTTACACACCTTCTCAAGATTTGATCTGGGCCAAGTTTGAATAGATTGCCCCCAATCCAGGTGAAGGGGGCACTTTTCCTTACTATCTTGCTCTTTTCTTTGGAGGGAAAGTTTGGTGGGAACTGTGATGATACCAAATAGTTTTCTATATCAGCAAACCATGGGGAGAGAACCGAAATAGCAAACAAATGCTCATCTGGTAGCTGGTCATCCGCCATTCCTTCTTCACCTGTAAGCAGATTCATCCTAGATAGAAAGTCTGCAACAACATTTTCCTTACCAGGCTTATCAACAATAGTTAGATAAAATTGTTGTAATAAAAGAAACCATCTTATAATTCTAGCATTCACATATGGTTTGTTCATTAAATATTTGATTGCAGCATGATCAGTATGCACAAATGTTTGATAGCCTGTAATGTAATGCCTAAATTTGTTTAATGAATGCATAATAGCCACGAGTTCCTTTAGCTTAGCCTTTGACAGGTTCTTACTGATAAAATAGATGGCATAGGACAATTTCTCCTCTTCTTGACCCAAGGCTTCTCCTATGGCTTTGTGTGAGGCGTCAGCATGAATATGAAATGGGAGGGCCTAATTTGGGCCTCTAAGGATTGGTGCAGTGGTTAACTTACCCTTTAGAATGTCTAAGGCCTCTTGACAGCTCTTTGACCATATAAACTCAGAATATTTGGCCAACAACCCAAACAAAGGAGAGGCCAACTTGTTGAAGTCCTTTATGAACCTTTGGTAGTATCCAGCTAACCCTAAGAAACTCTTGACATCTCTCTACTTTTGGAGAGGTGGGACCCTTTGGATGATTTCTATTTTGTTTCGGTCCACCTGTAGTCTTTGCTGAGATATTGAATGACCTATCACGGTCCCTTCAGTCATTAAGAATTCACATTTTTCTAGACTGAGAGACATGTTCATTTCAATTCATTTGTTCAATACCTTTCCTAGGTTAGTTAGGGCCTCTTGAAAATCACATCCATAAGGTGTAAAGTCCTCCATGTAGATTTTCATAGCATCATGTACTAATTCAGCAAAAATTCTCAAGACTTCTCTCTGGAAAGTGGCAGGAGCATTGCATATGCTAAAAGGAAGGACCCTATAGGCAAAAGTACCCCAAGGACAGGTGAATGTGGTCTTATCCTGGTCTTCTAGGTAGATTTGGATTTGGTTTTACCCACTGAATCCATCTAGGAAGGAAAAAAACTTCTTCCCTACCAGGCCATATAGCACTTGGTCAATGAAGGGTAGGGAAAAATGATCCTTCTTTATGGCTTTGTTCAACTCCCTATAATCAACACAAATCCTCCACTTACCATTTTTTTTGGGAACTAACACTAAAGGAGAGACCCACTCACTATCTGAGATAGGGTAAATGAATCTTGCTTCTAGCAGTTTTTGTAGTTCTTCTTTGACTATGCCTTTAAGAGCTGGATTCATCCTCCTTTGTGGTTTCCTGACTGACTTGCAACCTTCTTTGATGTATATATGGTGAGTACACACTGAGGGGTGTACTCCCTTCATTTCCTTATAACTCCAAGTGAAGACTTCTAGGTTTTCCCTCAACATGTTGCATAACTCTTCCTCTTCAAGAACAAACAAAGATGGATTAATTTTCAAAGTTTTCTCTGGGCCGAATTCTATGGTTTTGACATGAAGTGGGTTGGAATTGTCCAAGCATAAGTCAATTGGATGATTTTTTTGGGTTTCCCTTACTTCTTCTTCTAATGGTAATGAACCAGGAGTTGGACTTTGGAGCAAGTGTTCAATTAAGTCATCCTCATCTTGTTGTCCTCCTCCTATGGTTGCTTCCAAAGCATAAAGTTGGGCAGAATAAACCTCATATTCTTCCTCCTCCTCCAACCATAAAGGTAAATCATGCTCTAGGGAAGGTTGAGCAAGAGGGTATAGGACTAACTATTTTGACATATGCCCATTCTTGATGGTCATATTCCCAGCTCTGCAGCTAATGTAAGCATCAGTTGTGGCCAACCATGGCCTCCCAAGGATGAGAGGGTAACCAATAAGCTTAGCCTTAGGCTGGAGAACTAGAAAATCTATAAGGTACTCCCAGGAGTCAATGGAGACCATCACATCCTCCACAATTCCCTCAGGGGTGACTGTGGAATGGTCTGCAAGTTGCAGAACTGTTGTGGTCTTCCTCAATGACCCTTGGAGGTTGAGCTTGAGCATGTTGTCCTTGGTCATCACATTAATGGTAGCCCCAAGATCAATCAGAGTGTCTAGGACAATGGTGCCATTGATGTGCACATCTACTACAGGGCTTCCAGGGTCCAAATATTTTGGACACATTACCTACCCTAGCATTAAGTCAGAAAACTTCCCAATGACATTAATGGTAGGGGAATCCCTTTTCCTTCTTCCTGGATGCTTGAATCACTTCTCCTTAATCAGCTTATTTTAAATGGGAACATATTTGATTTCCTCGAGAAGGGGGATCTTTACACATAGATTTTTCAATTCTCCTAGAAGTTCAGTTTCTTCTAGGGTAGGCTGGAGTGATTGGGCTAATCTCTCAGGAAAGGGTGGATTTACTTTAAGTTTTCTTTCCTCTCTTTCTTCCTCAACCTCCCCATGTGGAGAGGGAGGTTGGTTATCAGAGATAATTCTCCCATATCTTAGGTTGATCTCTTGGATTTCTACAACATAAGCTGGGTATGATGTCTCTCCAATGTACACTTGCTGAGCCTACCTATTGTTTGGGTTCGGATTTGGCTAGGCAGGCATCTAGGGTTGCTTAGGTGGAGCAGAGTGCAGGAGTTGTGGTTGGGTAGGTGGTGGAGGCAATAGGGATGGAACATTATTGAACTGGGGCCTCCACCTCTGGACTGGGGTATTCCAGTGATGTTGTGGCTGAACATAAGGTTGAAATGACTGGTTGGCTGGCTAGGAATGATACTGAGATGCATAGGACAAAGGAGGGGGTGTAGACCAAGAAGGATGAGCAGGGGGTCCCCAAGAAGGTATACTTGTCATTTGGTTGGGGTTGTAATATGCATGGGATGACCCTTGCATACCCTGCTAGTATGGTCTAGGCCCAGGAGGTCTCCTTTGGTTGATGTAGCAAAGTTGCTCAGTGACCCCTTCAGCTCCTTCATATACAACTTTGAGTCCAGGTAAAGAAGGGCACTTATCTGTGGAGTGGTTTTCTTCATAGACTAAGAAAATCTTAATACATTTCAATGGACATTCGTTCCTAGGATGCCTCTTGGTGCATCTAGGACAAAATATGGCCAAGGCTCTCTCTGCTTCCTCTTGCTTCCTCTTGCTTCCTTTTGATCTTCATGGTGTCCAATTGCAAGGCAAGTGTTTGCAGCATATCGCTTTTGAAATATTCATTCATATTTCCAATTTCACCCTTGATGGATGAGTTGGAGGATGATGTACTAGCCTTCAGTTGATTACCCCTACCCTTTTTCCTGGTTGCCCTAGAATGGTTTCTAAAGACAGTCTTGATATCCTCATAGGGTAATTGGTAGATATCTCCTCCTACTATCATATGTAAGGTATCCAGAAGATCCTCCCTTACTCCTCTAAGCAGGGCCATGTTTAGTGACTCAGGGTCAAGTGTGCACCTGGCCCTTTTGTAACTGAGCTGGAATATTTCTTCATAGTCTTCTAAGGATTCATCCTGGCCTATGGTCATCCTGAAAATCTCCTCTTTAGTATCCTTTGATCTATAATAGTCCCTATATTTGTTGTTAAAAGCAAGTTGCATCTGAGCCCAATTTGTGATGTTACCTCCAGGTAAACCCATGAACCAGTGCAATGCTACATCCTTAAGGGTAGATGGAAATAGTTTTAACTTTTGCTCATCATCTGTATAGTCATAGGTGCGGCATATAACAACAAACTCAAATAGGAAAGTGTCAGGTTCCTCTGTGGTCAGGCCATGGAAATGAGGTAGAGTAGAGGGGCTTATATTCTTCATCTTAGTGTCCCCATTGGTCTCCCTGATCAGGAAGGCACCCTCAATTCTCTCTCTATTTCCTCTGTCATTTTAGTTTTCAGCCATTGGTTCAGTATGAATGGGTTATTCCTCTTCTTATTCCCCTTTAGGTTCATCAAATATGTAAGGTTGCTCACCTAAAGGGTCTTCCAATTCACCGTCACTGAAGAAGAGAGAAGGTTGACTATTGGATGCAGTGGGGATATTTGACAAGAATTTCCCTTAATTGTCCCTATTCCTATGAGGCATGAAAGGAAATGTTTTTGGGTTGGTTTTTGTAAGATTTTTTTTTAAGCTGGAAAGTACTCTGCAGAAAGGAAATTGTTGATTGAATGAAAAACCACTAACATGAAAAACTATTTTTTGAATTGAAATTATACTTGAAGAATGAAATTGTTGATTTAAGGAAGACTACTGATAGAAAAAGACTACTTTCTAAATTGAAATTCTACTTGCAAAATGAAAAGGAAAGCAGATAATGACAAATGAAAGAAAGGAAGCTACTAACAAACAAACTACTTGTTGAATTGAAATTCTACTTGCATAATGGAAAGGAAAGTAAATAATGACAACTGAAAGAAAGGAAGAAATTAGATTACTTTTGCATAAATAAACTAATGGAAGAAAATTGGAGACTAGAAATAGAAGAAAGCAATAATCACATTCTACTTAGACACCTCCCCGGCAACAATGCCAAAAAGTGTTGAGCCTAGGTATTGAAACAAGAATGTTGCAACTCCCAAGGCGACCAGCTTTACTTATCAACCCAAGGTTCGTATAAACTTAGAGGTGATAGTGCTATATGCACAAGTAAAATTGAAGTTCCTACATGTTGTCACTATTCATCTGGCAAGAGACCCCAAAGGTTCCAAGCCAGACTTCTATAGGGTTAGAAGAAGCTTGATTCTTTGATGGAAGAAGAGAAAATCTATTCTAAGATAGAGCTACTCTACTGCAGTAATGAAAAGAACAACTTGTAATGCTAACTCACACCCTAACCTAATTAACCAATTAAACAGCTATGCTAAGCAGAATTGCTAAATCAATCACTAACCTAACGCTTCTATCTAAGTTACAGAAGCAAAGAGCATCAAAACATACTAAGGTGAAAATGAGGAAACTAAGCTAAATCGATTTTCAAGTGGAAGAGCAATCAGAGGATGAAATCAGTGAAAGGAGGACGTAAGGAAGTAGCAGTTCATAAGAACCATTGGATCAAACAATGAACAGAAGATGAACGACGGAGATCTTATCGTGAAGGCTTAAGTGAATACATGGATGAACAAGGTGAAAGCATAAGATGAACGACGAAGGTCTTATCGCGGAGGTTAAGTGGATAGATGGACGAACCAGATGAACGAATAGGATGAATGGCAGAGATCTTATCGCGAAGATTAAGTCAAGAGATGGACGGTGGAGATTGTATCGCGGGAAAAAGGAACGTGCAGAAATGAAGGTGCGGGTTTCGAAGGTGGTAAGTAGTTTCTCGCGCGCCCTCAAAACTATAAGATGTATTCTGAAATTTCACACGATTAGCCTAATTGGGTGACATGTAGCATGAGAAACCACTTTTCTCGCGTGCTCTCGGGTGGATAACGGTCATGCAAGAATCCGCGTGAGATTGTACGATAGCCGTCGAATCAGGCTAGGCAGACCGACGGTGGAGATTAGCCAAGCTAGTTGGTGAGTGGGTGACGCGATAGCTATCGGATCAAGAGACAGATCAAAGGTGGAGATTAGAGCTCATAAAGTATTAAGGTGACGCGATAGCCGTTGGATCAAGAGACAGATCGACAGTGGAGGTTAGAGCGCATAAAGTAGGTGGAAGACTTCATGTGCAAAGGCCGTTGGGTAAACTAATGAATTAGACAGTGTTTGGGTGGGTTTTTTGTGGATCAGACAGTGAGGAAATGATGCATGAAGAACGTGCCGAAGGAGGTTTCAAATGAAAACAACAGAAGAACTAGTGAGGGTGAGGGTGGACTGAGAGTGAGGGAAAACGAAGATAATGAAATCAAACAAGTAACTGCATCAAACAACAAACTCCAAATATCATGCAAGAACTAGAAACCTATGTTTTTGGGGTTTTTGAAGGGTCTCCCCCTCAAGTCATGGTCCCAGAGGGAGGGGGCGAGGCTGAGACACTTACAGAGAACCTTATGGTGATATTTTTCTCCTACCTAACTTGTGAATTGAAAAAAAAACACAAATGGAAGTAAACTAAAACACAACTGATCTACTCTACACTACTGTACTGGGAATGCAGCTACTTAAGCAAATGAACAGTTAAACAATAAATCTATGCTATACTGCTATAATGAAAATTCAACTATTTAAGCAAATGAATAGAAAACCAGGAAGCTACTTAAGCAAATGAACAGAACCAGAAATCTATGCTAGCATATGTGTACAATAAAGAGGAGCTTTGGCTACTCGGGTTGGGCCCTAACCCAAGAGCTTCAACCCTCTAAATTAACTCAGTGCTGGCTCAAAACAGGACTCATCTTTATTATAAAAACCATGGATTACATAACAAAATTGTCACAAGTCTTGCAGCTTAGAAATAAAGTAGAGTTTTACAATCAAAATCTGAATCCTACTAAGGTCCTAAGCCTCTCTAATTATACATTTGAAGTCTCCAATGCCTTCCTTCCCATTAGGGAATCTTGGCTCCCCACTCAAGATAAACTGGTTTCTGTCACTTTCACTTGCTTGATTGTCTTTTAGTCCTCATGATTTGGTTGTTTGCACTCCGAGCTGATGGAGGAATATTCGAATGGAGGGGTAGTAAATGAGGAGGATTTTCCTCCTATAATTCCTCTCCCTTGTCCCATTCAAGTTTTGACCAAGGTCTTTTCCACAATTCCTTGTTTTTATCCTTTATTCCTGCATTACATGCACATTAGACCACAAAGCAAAATATCCAACTCTAACTCATCTCATAAACAAAATATAATCAAAAGTATGCAATAAGTTGTGAGAATAGTTGGTTTGACTAAGCTAGGAGGTGAATTAAGGCCAATTAAGGCCCATATAGTTACCTAATGAGGAGGTTCATCAGTTGGCAGCATAGATTATTACTAGAAGACACAATAGGTGACAAAGTCGTTTCCAAAATGATGAAAAAATTGTATTCTATTTTTTTGGTTACATTTCGAAATGTAAGTCACAGTACTAAAACGGTATTTTGTTGGACATACAGACTTATGTAAAAACGAGAAAATCGCAGGGATAAAAAACAAGATAGTAATTTCTATGTTAGGAACATGAATAGTCTAGTAGAAACAAAAACAAGAATGATGTAACTCACTTATATTTCATTATATAAACTTTTTGTTTTTTTCCTCTGAAAAAAATTTTTACATGTGGCAACATGTCAAGTTCATTTATGCCATCAGCAATCTCTGTAGGGACATACTGCCATGTCCCCCAATCTCTTGGCTAGGCTTAACGACGATAACTTAATATCCCTCCGATTTTTTGCCCTATTTGTGGAATTAGTACCAAATTATCTCCAATAATTTTTATAATTTATACACATCATGTATTTTTCTTTATTTTATATATTTTAAAAATAAATAAATTTATTTCATATATTAATATAACACTTTTCCTAATTATTCATAATTCGTTATGCCAACTTTCCCTCTAATATTCTTAATTATTTCCTTACAAAGGTTTTAATGATGGCATAATTAAGGAAAGGAAGAAGAAAAAATACATATAGATTGAAGGCTTAATAAAAGTCAATCATTTTGGGAAAAAAAATATCAGAACTTTAATATAATTAATTTATTTTTAATAAAAAATAAAAATTGATTTCTTAAGAGGTACTCGATAGTTGAGTATGAGGGAGATGTTGTCACATAACATTAGATTTAAAAATAATGAAATAATACTTAGAGTAAAAAAGAAAAAAATTATTAGTAACAAAAAAGTTAATGTGAGCCATAAATAAAATACCTTAATTTGACATCCACTTTATATAGAGATATGTACTTGAAAATAAAGAAAAAAATCGGACTTACCTTTTAATATTAACCAGATAGGTAATTCATTTACTACTTAATATGGAGTTAACTAGTGCCATGTAAAAATAGTATAATTGATATTACAAGATATGTAATTATTTATTCTATGTTTAGTTGGTGTATAATGGTTAAAATAAAAATATACTAATAAAAAAAATTATTTTACTATCGTCCATAAATAAAATATTTCAATATTCATATTAAATAGCATATTTTTACATCAAGTTTATATAAAGAATTTTTTTTATAGAAATTCTTATATTTTCAATTTTCATTATAAAGGATATGTGTAACTTATTGCAGTTGTTGGTCAATTCCTCATGGTTAAATCTCACCGTGAACTACATGAACCAGATAGATAAACAAATATGGAATTGATATAACATTTAGAAAATATTCCCCATCTCAGGTGAATGATCCTGACCTTTGTCATGGAAATGATTATGATATCTAGAATGATCGGCCACCTAGTCTGACCCATGCTTCAAACACAATTTGAATTTCTGGTCTAATTGCTTGGGTGAGGTGAGCTTTTATGTATCCCTGGCTATCATAAAACATGTTCTCCTCCCGCTCTCACTGCATTATGATTTCATCCTGCTGTCCTTGTATTGTGATCTCCTGCGATCATCATTTGGGAAATATCCTTATTCCCATGATAGAGAATGGCATGATAGAGAATGGCATCATTTTAGTACCTCCCTGACCTCTGCAAACAACTCTCACAGTCATTATGTATCAATAGAAATGCTCGCCTGCCATCATTATGCCTTCCTTCCTTCCTTCTTATTGGGACACATACCCATGTCTGTCCAACCTTGGGTCTGTATTTCTTCTCTCAAAGGTGGTGTATTTTCATTTCTATTCACATGTCATTGGACACTGCTCCGTTTTTGGTATTTTCTTGGTGTCTCGGAGGAGCTTGCCAACCTTCCAGACTTATGCTCATTTATATTCACATGTCATTGGACACTGCTCCATTTTTGGTATTTTCTTGGTGGCTCGGAGGAGCTCACTGGCCTTCTAGACTTCGTAGGTTTTAACCCTATACAGAAATTACCTGCATATGAATTCTAAAACACAGAAAATAAACAATGCGAGAGCATAACACATAAAACAAATATACACAAAGATTTTCCCCTGGATCCCAAAACCGGGACTACCAGCTTGATTTTTCATTTTGTTCCTTTCAATGTTATAATACATATTTACACATGTCGAAGCATCCAATACCATGGATCGAAAACCATCGAGTCCAATACCATCGACTCAAAACCATCACGTCTAATACCATGGACTGAAAAACCATCGCGTCTAAAAAACATGTGCGAAAATCATGCACAAAACCATAGGTGGGTCCGCCCAACCTAACATAGGGTCCAAAACCAAAATTTTCTGGGGCGCTGCCCCAGACCCCATAAAGTGGGGTTATGGGTGCCCCTCAAACCCCCTGTGACCTACCCCCCTCTCACCCCCGATTAACTACATGGGCTAGTCGTGGAAAGAATATAACACAACCCAACATTCTCCCACTTGTTGTTTTCTTTCCATAGGGGGCCACAAGAGAGCTCAGTCATTTATCTAGCCCTGCAACACCCATTATTTCTCTACACCAAGAGAACTTCTCAAAGCTCGCAGATTTTGTCAATGCATCTGCAGTATTGTTCAAAGTGTCCACCTTTACCAGGAACACCTTTTTGTCTTCTTTCATATCCCTCACAAAGTGATACTGAACATCAATGTGCTTTGTCTTTGAATGATATGCAGGGTTCTTTGCCAAGAAAATTTCACCTTGGCTGTCACAGTATATCCTTATAGCTTCCTGTACTAACCCCATACTTGAACACAATCTCTGCAACCAAACTACTTCCTTGCTTGCATGAGTGGCTTCCATGTATTCTGCCTTTGTAGTTGATAGTGCCACTACAGATTGTTTCTTACTCATCCAACTGACTGCACCTCCAAATAGGTTAAACACATACCCACTTGTAGATCTTCTCTGATCCAAATCTCCAGCCCAGTCTGCATCAACAAAGCCACAAATATCCAACACTTTGTCCAATCCTGGTCTTCCTTGGTAGCACAAACCATAATCACTACTGCCACGCAAATACTTGAAAACCCGCTTCACTGTTGTCCAATGCTCCTTTCCTAGTTTTGACATAAACCTGCTCAATACTCCCACTGTATGTGCAATGTCTGGTCTAGTATAGACCATTGCATACATCAAGCTACCGACTGCACTTACATATGGAACACGGGACATTTCCTCTTCCTATTCTTGTGTCTTTGGACACTATTCAGCAGATAACTTTACACCTACAGAAATAGGAACCTTCACTGGTTTACTATCCTGCATATTAAACCTCTACAATATTGTCTCAACATACTTCCTTTGGTTTAACCAGAGCTTCCTCTTTGCCTGATCTCTTTTAATTTCCATGCCCAAAATATAGTTTGCAGCACAAAGATATTTCATGTCAAAGCTAGAGGACAATTGGGTCTTCAAATCCTAGATAACTTCTTTGTCATTTCCAACCAGCAACATATCATCCACATACAAGACTAGATAAATAACACGGTCAC
The DNA here is from genome assembly GCA_031772625.1 of Pinus tabuliformis. Classification (NCBI taxonomy): domain Eukaryota; kingdom Viridiplantae; phylum Streptophyta; class Pinopsida; order Pinales; family Pinaceae; genus Pinus; species Pinus tabuliformis. The sequence continues at coordinate 915,812,675 of CM062816.1, forward strand.
CAATTAATTTAAAATACACACAGTTATCTTCTTTGCTTCTGGTGAAGCCAAGTCCCCGTATAAATGTATCAAATTTCTAATACCACATCCTTGGTGACTGTTTTAACCCATACAGAGACTTCTTTAACTTACATACCAATTCTTTCTTACCCTTCACCGCAAAGCCTTCAGGTTGCTTCATGTAGATCTCCTCTTCTAGATCCCCATGAATAAATGTTGTCTTCACATCCATCTGTTCTACCTCATAATCAAAAGCAGTAGCAACGGATAAAAGTAATCTAATAGAAGTTACCTTGGCAACAGGAGAAAAAATATCACCAAAATCAATTCTTGGAACATGGGAATAACCTTTGCTACCAACCGAGCTTTGTATTTCTCCACTTTTCCTTCTGCATTTGTCTTCTTCTTGAACACCCATTTGCTGCCAATGGGTTTCCTTCTAGTCGGCAACTCCACCAGATCCCAAGCCTCATTTTGGTGCAAAGATGCCATTTCATCAACCATGGCCTCTTTCCAGAGTTTTCCATCCTCCGAATCCACTACTTCCTTCGTAGTTCTGGGATCATCATCAGTAACAGAGAAAGCAAAATTTGAAAAAAAAGCAGATGGACTATACCTTTCTGGTTGCCTTCTTTCTTGAACTTATCTTCTCACACCCGGTGTTTGTGGCTCTTCATCTTCTGATTCTTCCTCTGCTGTAGAGTCTGATTCTTCCTCCTTTAGCTCAAACTCTATCTTCTCAAGTTCCTTTGGTTGGACTTCGTGTTTAATAACATCTTTCACCTCTGTGAACACCACATCTCGGTTGTACACAACCTTCCTTATTACTAGGTTCCAAAGCTTATAACCCTTTAAACCATCCTTATACCAAATAGAGATGCACTTTTCAGATTTACTATCCAACTTGGTTCTTTTCTCCTTTGGAACATGTACATATGCATCACATCCAAATACCCTCAGATGTGAAAGAGAGGGTTTCTTACTAGTCCATACCTCTTGTGGAATCTTATCCTCCAACACTGATGAAGGTGACCTGTTGACCAGGTAACATGCTGTATCCACCACCTCTGCCCAGAATTCCTATCCTAACCCGGCACCACTAAGCATGCTTCTTGCCCTTTCCATCAACGTCTTGTTCATTCTTTCTGCAACTCCATTTTGCTGAGGTGTATATGGATTAGTCTTCTATCGTTCTATACCACACTTCTTACAAAATTCTTCAAATTCCTTGCTGCAAAACTCTCCACCATTATCTGTCCTCAGCACCTTTATCTTATTCTCTGTCTGATTTTCCACGAGAGCCTTAAATTCTTTAAACTTGTCAAAGATTTCAGATTTCTTCTTAAGGAAATATATCCATGTATTCCTTGAGAAGTCATCTATAAATGATACATAGTACATAGACTTACCGAGTGATTGAACCCTCATAGGTCCAAACACATCACTGTGCACAAGCTCTAATATTTGTTTCGCCCTCTTACCACTAGAGGGGAAAATCACCCGATTCTGCTTCCCATATACACAATTTTCACAGAAATCAAAATCCATAGAGTTATTACTCATACCTTCTACCATACCTTTACCATGAAGTATTCGAAGGCCCTTCTCTCCAATATGTCCAAGAATTTGATACCATAGCATGGTCTTCTCTCCAGAGACCACTAGATTTTCTGCTCCACTTTCAAGAACCAATGAACTATTGCACCCATCAATAATATTGCTACCTTGTAGCTTGTACATAGTTCCAATCCGAACTCCCTGCATCAATACCAGTGCTCCCCGAACCATTTTGCAGGTATCCTTCTCGAACACTATTTTTACACCTGCATCATCCAGCTTGCTTACAGAAATCAGATTTCTGGCTAATGCAGGAATATGTAGAACACCTGGAAGTGTTATAACCCTTCCACCTTGCAACTTCAACTTTACTTTTCCACGACCAATGATTCTAGCCTTCCTGTCATCCCCCAAGAAGACATCACCACCATCATATTTCTCATACTCGCAGAACCACTCTCTATGGGGAGTGAAGTGAAAGGATGCACCTAAGTCAATCAACCATGCCTCATGATCTACATGTGTACTTGAAGAAGCCAAGTACACATCCCCACCTTCATCTGAGGTGGTTTTCGCCTCTGCAGAAGGAGCCTCATCAGATCCTTTTCCTTTGTTAGGAGCTTTAGATTTACAGTCCCTTTTAAAGTGGCCTTCCTTTCCGCATTTCCAACACACCACCTTTACAGGTTTTCCTGGAGATTTAGATCTCCCTCTAGATTTAGATCTCCCACTCGATGACTTATTTTTGTTTCTGTTCTAGGACCGTCCTTGTACAGTCAAGGCATCACCATTCTAGCTCTCCATATTTTTCCATCTCATCTCCTCATCAGCAAGGCTGAGACTATTTCATCAAACTGCAAGGCAGTTGCATTGCTACCTATTGCAATAACTAGACTATCCCACGAATTTGGTAGAGAACACAACAAACTGATGCACTTATCTTCATCTGAAATTTTAATATCAACAGATGCTAACTAACTTACCATAGCATTAAATGCATTCAGATGCTCTGTCACCGAGTCTCCATCTTTCATCCTCAAGTTATACAACTTTTTCTGTAGGAACAATTTATTCACCAAAGACTTAGATTGGTACAAAGTCCCTAACTTGTCGCACAAGGCCTTCGCCTTTGCTTCCCCTGATACATTTAGCAATACTGAATCTGAGACACACAATCGTATTGTTCTCTTTGCCTTCCGATCCAACTTCTTCCATTCTTCATTGGACACTCCCGTTGGTTTAGTACCCGGATCTACCGCGATCCACTGATCTTTATCCACCAACAGATCCTCCATCTTGAGTTTCCACAACTCAAAAATCTGACCATTAAATTTCTCGATCTCTATCTTTCCACTGCTTGCCATCTTCTTTCACCACCAGAATCAATCTTGCAGATCTCCCACTGAACAGGGTCTACCACAGGCCCGAGCGAAACCCCTCAGCAAAAAAGGCATCCCCTTGAAGCCAAAATAGCTCTGATACCAAATGTAGGTTTTAACCCTGTACAAAAATTACCTGCATACGAATTCTAAAACACAGAAAATAAACAATGCGAGAGCATAACACATAAAACACATATACACAGAGATTTTCCCCTAGATCCCAAAACCGGGACTACCAGCTTGATTTTTCATTTTATTCCTTTCAATGTTATAATACATAATTATACATGCCGAAGCATCCAATACCATGGATCGAAAACCATCGCGTCCAATACCATCGACTGAAAACCATCGCGTCCAATACCATGGACCGAAAAACCATCGCGTCCAAAAAACATGTGTGAAAATCATGCACAAAACCATAGGTGAGTCCGCCCAACCTAACATAGCGTCCAAAACCAAAATTTTCCAAGGCGCTGCCCCGGACCCCATAAAGTGGGGTTACAGGTGCCCCTCAAACCCCCTGTGACCTGCCCCCCTCTAACCCTCGGTTAACTACATGGGCTAATCGTGGAAAGAATATAACACAACCCAATAGACTTATGCTCATGTTACGCCTCTCCCACTGGGTTTTATGCTTCCTCTTAATATGCAGACTTCTCTGAGGGGATCTCTAGATTGCTTCAGCTCCTTCTGGAAAACATTTGGTTTCTTCCCTCCTATGGTGGACTAGTCAATTACACTATCCACATGGCTCATCTTGGCAATATCCACGAAAGCTTATTGGCAGAGTTACATCCACAATCGTAGCTCTAAAGGGTTGTTCCTCTCAATTGGCTTATAGTAAGCTCCCAAAAAGTTGAATCTTTTGGCTCGTTCTTTTTTTTGGGTGGTCATTGCCCATGGCTCCCAAGTTGAAACTCCCACGTTGCAGCTCTTGGTTCATCATTGTTTGTGGGTGGTCATTGTCTGTGGCTCAGCATGGCTAGTGGCTCGTCAAGACTGCGAGTGGCTCATTCAAGAATATAATCGCCAGTGTGCATAGCTTCATGCTCTTACCATGTCCCTTTTCCAAGACAATTACATTTATATTGTCTTTATGTTTATTAGGTTGTGGGAGTTTTCTTTTTAAATAAATGTGGTTCTGTAGAATAGATCACATGGTTTTGTTAGGGAAGAACTAGGGTAAAGTCCACTTGTTGTTAGTGGCATTAATTAAATATAGTATTTGTAATATTAAGTTGCTTAACCTGTGCTATTGGTAAGGTTTCCTAGCTGGGAGACCAATAGGAAACTGGTAGCATAGTGAACTACCACTTGTTACAATTTGTTTTTTCTTTTTAGATAATAAAAAGCTAAATTTCATAACAAAATAAAAATATTTAGAAATTATTAATAAAAAAACTGATATATATATATATATATAATCTTTATTTTATTAGTAAACTTTTTAAAGAAATTTTAATTATATGGAATTGACATATAACATTTTAAATATTAATAGCAATATATATATATATATATATATATATATATAAACATGTAATATTTTAAAAAATATTTATAACAAAAATGATTATATATAAGGAGAGAGTCCTATGAATATATGTTCTCTACTTACAAATATGAATAAAGACATGTATTAACATTTTAATGTGTAAAATCTGAATCATAAATCAATTATGTATATATTATATAAAACAAACGCTTTATATATATATATATATATATATATATATATATATATATATATATATATATATATATATATATATATATATATATATATATATAACATTTTATTAGTTAAAAGAAATTAATATGGATTACACATATATAAGGAGGATAATTCTTATTCCATTAATATGTTCTTAAAAAAGATTTGTAATTTATTCATTTTTAATATGGAGTTGACATGTAATGTTAATTATATTAATAAGAAAAATAATTTATATAGAGAGATGTTCCTGTGGATATATGTTTCCTTCTTCTAAATATGATTGGGAGCATGCATTAATATTTTAATATGTAAAATATGAATCATATATATATATATATATATATATATAGAGAGAGAGAGTATATATATATATATATATATATATATATATATATATATATATATATATATATATATATATATATATATATATATATATATATATATATATATCGAGAGAGAGAGAGAGATATGAATCATATATATATATATATATATATATATAGAGAGAGAGAGAGAGAGAGAGAGAGAGAACTTAAAAAGTTTAATATGGATTATATATAAAGAGACAGAATTCTTATTCGATTAATAGGTTTTTTAAGGAGATTTGTAATTCATCTATTTGTTAAAATGGAGTTGACATGTAACATTTTAAATATTAATAACAACAATAATATATATATATATATATATATATATATATATATATATATATATATATATATAATGTATGTATGTATACATAGACAAACACATAAATAAACATGTAACATTTTAAAACATATTTCTAACAAAATATATAGAGAGTGTGTGTGTGTGTCCTATGGATATATGTTTTATACTTCCAAATATGATTGGGGTATATAATAAGATATTAATGTGTAGAATATGAATTATAAATAAAATATTTTAATGTCAACTATGTACATACTATATAAAACAAAAGGAATATATAATTAAATTTCTATTATAATCGTCCCGGGGGGTGCAACTCAATTGGTTAATCCGAGAAATGTGAAATCATTGAAACTCAAAAGGCCCAGGTTCAAATCCCCCATCTTGTGACCTGGGATATGGGGAGGAGGACATATCGTAGCCCCCTAGAGGTTTAATGGTAGTCACGTGTCAGGCAAGCTGTTCGGTTCCTATGGGTCGAAAAAAAAAAATTAATAAATCTTGTTATAACCAGTGTTATATATATAACATTACATTTATTGTAATCAATCTTTTAAAGTTACTGATGCTTTAGAAATTCTCATTATGATTAAAAAAAATAGACAAATAGTGTATTTTTTATGTCACTTCCTTAGCAGAGGAATCTTTTGATGAGTTGAGGAAATTAGTTCTTGTCGTACATAAAATTTGTCTTGAAATTTTCTACTTTCCATTGAACATTAGGTTTTCTAGTTTCTAAGTAGGTGATGTCTCACCCACACTGGGGTAGGGCCACAACCCCCGAGGCATGAGGTCATTTACATCATGCTTATGGTATCATGGTAATGGAATATGGGATGGTTTCCAAATGCATACGGTGGGTTTCATAAATGTTTTGTATGGAGTGTTCTTGCTAGCATACGACCTGATAGTTGCAATTTACTCTTTACGTTGATTGGTTAAATAGAAAGTCCTTTCTAGGACCCCTACCCAAAGTTTAGTATGAATGTTATGTCCCATTCTCCACCTTATGACAACACACATTGATATTCACTCAATCCTCCTTGGCCATCTATCCAAAGACAGGCTAGAGTGGTTGGGCTAATCTCTCAGGAAAGGGTGGATTTACTTTAAGTTTGCTTTCCTCTCCTTCTTCCTCAACCTTCCTATGTGGAGAGGGAGGTTGGTTATTAGGGATAATTCTACCATATCTTAGGTTGATTATCTAGATTTCTACAGCATAAGCTAGGTATGATTTCTCTCCATGGTATACTTGTTGAGCCTGCCTATTATTTGGGTTCGGATTTGGCTAGGCATGCATCTGGGGTTGCTTGGGTGGAGCAGAGTGCGGGAGTTGTGGTTGGGTAGGTGGTGGAGGCAATAGGGCTAGAACATTATTGAATTGGGGCCTCTACCCCTGGAGTGGGGTATTCTAGTGATGTTGTGGCTGAACATAAGGTTGAAATCACTGGCTGGCTGGCTGGGAATGATACTGAGATGCATAGGGCAAAGGAGGGGGTGTAGACCAGGAAGGATGAGCAAGGGGTCCCCAAGAAGGTATAGTTGTGGCTTGGTTGGGGTTGTAATATGCATGGGATGACCCTTGCATACCCTATTAGTATGGTATAGGCCCAGGAGATCTCCATTGGTTGATATAGCAAAGCTGCTTAGTGACCCCTTCAGCTCCTTGATATATAGCTTTGAGTCTAGGTAAAGAAGGGCACTTATCTATAGAGTGGTTTTCTTCACAGAATGGGAAAATCTTAATACAGTTCAATTGACATTCGTTCCTAGGATGCCTCTTGGTGCATCTAGGACAAAATATGGGCAAGGCTCTCTCTGCTTCCTCTTGCTTCCTTTTGATGTTCATGGTGTCCAATTACAAGGCAAGGGTTTGCAGCATATCACTTTTGAAATATTCCAGCATATTTCCAATTTCACCCTTGATGGATGAGTTGGAGGATGATGTACTAGCCATAGGTTGACTACCCCTACCCTTTTTCCTGGTTTCCCTAGAATGGTTTCTAAAGACAGTCTTGATATCCTCATAGGGTAATTGGTAGATATCTCCTCCTACTATCATATGTAAGGTATCCAGAAGATCCTCCCTTACTCCTCTAAGCAGGACCAGCTTCAGTGACTCAGGGTCAAGTGTGCACCTGGCCCTTTTGTAACTGAGCTGGAATCTTTCTTCATAGTCTTCTAAGGATTCATCTTGGCCTATGGTCATCCTGAAAATCTCTTCTTTAGTATCCTTTGACCTACAATAGTCCCTATATTTGTTGTTAAAAGCCTGTTGCATCTGAGCCCAATTTGTGATGCTATCTCCAGGTAAACCCATGAACCAGCGCAATGCTGCATCCTTGAGGGTAGATGGAAATAGTTTTAAATTTTGCTCATCATCTGTATAGTCATAGGTTCATCATATAACAACAAACTAAAATAGGAAAGTGTCAGGGTCCTCTGTGGTCAGGCCATGGAAATGAGGTAGAGCATAGAGGCTTATATTCTTCATCTTAGTGTTCCCATTGGTCTCCCTGATGGGGAAGGCACCCTCAATTCTCTCTCTATTTCCTTTGTCATTTCAGTTTTCAGCCATTGGTTCAGTAGGAATGGGTTATTCCTCTTCTTATTCCCCTGTAGGTTCCTCAAATATGTAAGGTTTCTCACCAAAAAGGTCTTCCAATTCACTATCACTGAAGAAGAGAGAAGGTTGATTGTTGGATGCAGTGGGGGTATTTGACAAGAATTTCCCTGAATTGTCCCTATTCCTATGAGGCATGAAAGGAAATGTTTTTGGGTTGGTTTTTGTAAGATTTTTTTTTTTTAAGCTGGAAAGTACTCTGCAGAAAGGAAATTGTTGATTGAATGAAAAACCACTAACAAGAAAAACTACTTGCTGAATTGAAATTCTACTTGCAGAATGAAATTGTTGATTGAAGGAAGACTACTGATAGAAAAAGACTACTTGCTGAATTGAAATTCTACTTGCAGAATGAAAAGGAAAGCAGATAATGATAAATGAAAGAAAGGAAGCTACTAACAAAGAAACTACTTACTGAATTGAAATTCTACTTACAGAATGGAAAGGAAAGCAGATAATGACAACTAAAAGAAAGGAAGAAAGGAGATTACGTTTCCAAAAATAAACTAATGGAAGAAAATTGGAGACTAGAAATACAAGAAATAAATAATCACATTCTACGTAGACACCTCCTCGGCAACAACGCCAAAAAGTGCTGAGCCTAGGTATTGAAACAAGAATGTTGCAACTCCCAGGGCTACCAGCTTTACTTATCAACCTAGAGTTCGTACAAACTTGGAGGTGACAATGCTATATGCACAAGTAAAAGTGAAGGTCCTACCTATTGTCACTATTCATCTGGCAAGATACCCCAGGGGTTCCAAGCTAGACTTCTGTAGGGTCTAAAGAACCTTGATTGTTTGATGGAAGAAGAGAAAATCTATTTTAAGATAGAGCTACTCTACTGCAGTAATGAAGAAAACAACTTGTAATTCTAACTCACACCATAACCTAATTAACCAATTAAACATTTATGCTAAGAATAATTTCTAAATCAATCACTAACCTAATGCTACTATCTAAGTTACAGAAGCAAAGAGAATCAAACTATACTAAGGTGCAAATGAGGAAACTAAGCTAAATCGGTTTTCAAGTGAAAGAGCAATCAGAGGATGAAATCAGTGAAAAGAGGACGTAAGGAAGCAGCAGTGCATAAGAACCATTGGATCAACCAATGAACAGAAGATGAACAATGGAGATCTTATCATGAAGGCTTAAGTGAATATATGGATGAACAGGGTGAACGCACAGGATGAACGACGGAGGCCTTATCGGGGAGGTTAAGTGGATAGATGGATGAACCGGACGAACGAATAGGATGAACAACAGAGATCTTATCATGAAGATTAAGTCAAGAGATGGACGGATAGGATTAATCAGAGGATGGACAGCGGAGATCGTATCGTGGGAAAACGAAACATGCAGAAATGATGGAGCGGGTTTTGAAGGCGATAAGTAGTTTCTCGCGCACCCTCAAAGTTGTAAGCTGTATTCTAAAATTTCACACGATTAACCAAACTGGGTGAAACGTAGCATGAGAAACCACTTTTCTCACATGCTCTCGGGTGGATAACGGTCGTGCAAGAATCCACATGAGATTGCGCGATAGCCGTCGGATCAGGCTAGGCAGATTGACAATGGAAATTGGCCAATCTAGTTAGCAAGAAGGTGACGCGATAGCTGTTGGGTCAGGAGACAGATCAATGGTGGAGGTTAGAGCGCATAAAGTATTAAGGTGACACGATAGCCATTGGATCAAGAGACAGATCAACGTTGGAGATTAGAGCGCATAAAGTAGGTGGAATACTTCATGCACGAAGGCCGTTGGGTAAACTAATGAATTTGATGGTGATTGGGCGGGTTTGTTGTGGATTGGATAGTGAGGAAACAATGCATGAATAATGTGCCGAAGGAGGTTTCAAATGAAAATGATAGAAAAACCAGTGAGGGTGAGGATGGACTGAGAGTGACGGAAAACGATGATAGTGAAATGAAACAAGTAACTGCATCGAACAACAAACTCCAAAGCTCATGCGAGAACAAGAAACCTATGTTTATGGGATTGCTAAAGGGTCTCTTCCTCAATTCATGGTCCCAAAGGGAGGAGGCGAGGCCGAGACAACTGCAGAGAACCTTATGGTTATATTTTTCTCCTATCTAACCTGCGAATTGAAAAAAAACACAAATGGAAGTAAACTAAAGCACAACCAATCTACTATACGCTACTGTACTGGGAATGCAGCTGCTTAAGCAAATGAACAGTTAAACAATAAATCTATTATATACTGTTGTAATGAAAATGCAGCTATTCAAGCAAATGAATAGAAAACCATGAAGCTACTTAAGCAAATGAACAGAACCAGAAATCTATGCTAGCATACATGTACAATAAAGAGGAGCTTTGGCTGCTTAGGTTGGGCCCTAACCCAAGAGCTTCAGCCCTCTGAGTTAACTCAGTGCTGGCTCAAAACAGAACTCATATTTATTATAAAAACCATGGATTACATAACAAAACTATCACAAGTCTTGCAGCTCAGAAATAAAGTAGAGTTTTACAATCAAAATCTAAATCCTACTGAGGTCCTAAGCCTCTCTACTTATACATCTGAAGTCTCCAACGACTTCCTTCCCATTAAGGAGGCTTGGCTCCCCACTCAAGATAAATTGGTTTCTGTCACTTTCACTTGCTCGACTGTCTTTTAGTCCTCATGATTTGGCTGTTTGCACTCTGCGCTGATGGAGGAATATTCAAATGGATGGGTAGTAAATGTGTAGGATTTGCCTCCTATAATTCCTCTCCCTTGTCCCATTCGTGTTTTGACCAAGGTCTTTGCCACAGTTCCTTGCTTTTATCCTTTATTCCTGCATTTTTCCTTGTTTTTATCCTTTATTCCTGCATTACATGCACATTAGACCACAAAGCAAAATATCCAACTCTAACTCATCTCATAAACAAAATATAATCAAAAGTATGCAATAAGTTGTGAGAATAGTTGGTTTGACTAAGCTCGGAGGTGAATTAAGGTCAATTAAGGCCCATATACTTACCTAATGAGGAGGCTCATCAGTTGGCAGCATAGATTATTACTAGAAGACAGAATAGGTGACAAAGTCATTTCCAAAATGATGAAAAAATTGTATTGTATTTTTTTGGTTACATTTCGAAATGTAAGTCACAATACTAAAAAGGTACTTTTTTGGACATACAGACTTATGTAAAAACGAGAAAATCATAGGGATAAAAAGCAAGATAGTAATTTCTATGTTAGGAACATGAATAGTCTAGTAGAAACAAAAACAAGAATGATGTAACTCACTTATATTTCATAATATAAAGTTTGTGTTTTTTTCCTCTGAAAAAAATGATTACATGTGGGAACACGTCATGTTCATTTATGCCATTAACAATCTCTGTAGGGACATACTACCATGTCCCCCAATCTCTTGGCTAGGCTTAATGACAATAACTTTCTATCCCTCCCCATTTTTTGCCCTATCTGTGGAATTAGTACCAAATTATCTCCAATAATTTTTATAATTTATACACATCATGTATTTTTCTTTATTTTGTATATTTTAAAAATAAATAAATTTATTTCATATATTAATATAACACTTTTCCTATATTATTCATAATTCGTTATGCCAACTTTCCCTCTAATATTTTTAATTATTTCCTTATAAAGGTTTTAACGATGGCATAATTAAGGTAAGGAAGAAAAAAAATACATATAAATTGAAGGCTTAATAAAGGTCAATTATTTTGGGAAAAAATATCAGAACTTTAATATAATTAATTTATGTTTTTTAATATAATATAAAATATATATATATATGATTTCTTAAGAGGTACTCTATAGTTGAGTAGGAGGGAGATGTCACATTACATTAGATTTAAAAATAATGAAATAATACTTAGAATAAAAAAGAAAAAAAAATAGTAGTAACAAAAAAGTTAATGTGAGCCATAAATAAAATACCTTAATTTGACATCTACTTTATATAGGGATACGTACTTGAAAATAAAGAAAAAATTTGGATTTACCTTTTAATATTAACCAGATAGGTAATTCATTTACTACTTAATATGGAGTTAACTAGTGCCATGTAAAAATAGTATAATTTATATTACAAGATATGTAATTATTTATTCTATGTTTAGTTGGTGTATAATAGTTAAAATAAAAATATACTAATAAAAAAAATTATTTTACTATCATCCATAAATAAAATATTTCAATATTCATATTAAATAGCATATTTTTACATCAAGTTTATATAAAGAAAATAAAAATTATAGAAATTCTTATATTTTCAATTTTCATTATAAAGGATATGTGTAACTTATTGCAGTAGTTGGTCGATTCCTCATGGTTAAAGCTCACCGTGAACTACATGAACTAGATAGAAAAACAAATATGGAATTGATATAACATTTAGAAAATATTCCCCATCTCAGGGGAATGATATTGACCTTTGTCATGGAAATGATTATGATATCTAGAATGATCGGCCACCTAGTCTGACCCATGCTTCAAACACAATTTGGATTTTCTGGTCTAACTACTCGGGTGAGGTGAGCTTTTATGTATCCCTGGCTATCATACAACATGTTCTCCTCCCACTCTCACTACATTATGATTTCATCCTGCTCTTGTTGTATTGTGATCTCCTGCAATCATCATTTGGGAAAGATCCTTTGATCCAAAATGGATCCAAGAAACCCTCTAAGTCTTCAAAAATCAAAACTATCGCAAAAGGATGAGCCTTTAAAAATGGCAGATTACACCATCGGGAGCGAAAAACACAAGGAAACAGTGAAAACAGGTCTATCAGAGGCTTAGCAAGTGATGCATAGGAGCCGTTGGATCTGGCCATTCAACGGTCCAGATCTGATTGGCATATCGCAATTGACAGAGGCTATCGGAGGCTACAACACAAATATTGCGACAACAATCAGTGTGGTCAACGAGCACCATCAATGAAGTGCGCAAATTGACGGCCTGGGTTAACTCGCACTAATCGCGTCAGAGAAACACAAAGGGAAAGGCTTACAAAGGACCGAAGACCGTGCGACTTGCAATTGCGATATCACAATATTGCATCGGAGCAACACCACGGAGCGGGGCCGATATATACACAACTTGCGATATATATATATCCAGACTTGATGGAACTTATAGATTCGAGTATAGAACATTTCAGGTCTGATATGAGCCATTTCGTCAGATTTTTGGTGTTTTAATGCATTTTTCAAATACAAAGGGAAACCATGGAATGGGAATTGGAGACATGCGATAGCGATTTAAAGGTGGATCCGATGGAATATAAGGCAGAATTCATAATATTTGAATTCCGATAAACATTGATTTGGTGTATTTTTCCCGTGTTTTACAGTGTTTCTCTGTGCAAACAGAGAACACTATTTTTAAGGATTTCAAAGGCCCGATGGTCCCTTCCGTTGCAGAACAGGTGGCCACCTCCCCTGAAGACGTTATGCCATGATTGATACTGCTCAAAAGGGGATTCAAGCAGATAGAGGCCAGGAGCCAAAGATCCCGAGAAGGGGAAACGAACAGACATCACCAATTAGATTTAAAGCCATAGACTAACAGAGACAGAAAAAAGCAGTGCTGAGACAGAGAGAAGACAGAGACATAGAGTGATAGAAAGAGTCTTTGTACTCAGAAAAGCTTGAGGCATTCAAGAAAAACTCCTGTTGTTATGTATCTGTTGTGTTGAGACTCAATTTGAGCTCACACTTTGTATAAAACTCTGCTCTTGAAGACATAATAGAGAGGTCACCACTGAAGGCTAGACCAGGAGATGTAGCCCAGGAGTTTTGGGTGAACTCCATATTAAATTTGCTATGTTATGTGTGTTTGTCTATTATGTTCTTTAACTGCTTCCTTATCTATGTTATTCGCAATCTTATCGATCCATTGCACTAAGTAATATATGCAAATCCATGCACATGAGTCTGTAATACCTTAAAAGTAATCTAAGATCTTCATAACTAGATCAAGTGGTATCAGATCTTTAGGTTTGCTAAGGTTAGACAAGCTTGTGTTGGATTGTTGAATGCTAACTAGGTCAAAGCTCAAATTAGGAGAAGGAGAACTGGTTGAGGCTAACTCAGAAATTGGAAGAGTCTATCCTAGGAGGAAAATGGCAAAACAAGTCCCATTGGAATCAGAATCTCAATTCATGGACAGTTTCATGACCATTAGAGCCATGGTAGAAGAGATGTATCGAGAATTCAAGAAATGTTGAGGAGGTGAAAGTACTTCAACCTCCAAACAAGATAAAGGATCAGAAGAACCTTCTCTAGATGCCCCAAAGGGCAAGGGGAAAGGGAAAAAGCCTCTTCCATCATCTCCTTCACCATCTCCTCCATCATCCTCATCTCCTAGCCCTGAGAAGAAAAAGAAGAAGACTTATGTGATTAAATTATATGTAAAATTTGATTTGCCAATCTATGATGGAGAATTAAATGCATAAAATCTAGATAACTGGATTAGACAGATTGATGTATATTGTTGGGTGCAGAACATCGATTGAGAAAGGAGAAAGATTTAGCTAGCCATCCTTCACCTTAGAGGAACTACCCTAGTGTGGTGGAAAGGCAGGAAGAAGCATGGTAAAATTCTTTCTACCTAGAATGAATTTGTTTCTGCCATTAAAAACAATTCTATCCACTAGCTTATATGTAGCAAGCAATGATGAGTTGGCAAACTCTTCACCAGTTAAAGGGGAAAAGTGTACAAAGCTATACCCAGGAATTTAGAAAAAGAGCCTTAATTCTAGGCATTTCTCTAGACTCACCTGAAACTTTGTTGAAGTATATAAGTGGTTTGCATAGCTATTTGAGGCACACCATTCTCATGTTTAACCCTACTAGCATAGATGAGGTATCAGTTCAGGCTACACATCTAGAGGCTAGAGGAAAGAATGTGAACCTAGAGATTGGGGGATCATCAAAACCCATTGCAAACAAGAACAAGGAAAAGAAGAAGCAGAAATGGAAAGAGAGGAAGGCAAACGCTGTACAAAAAGACAAACCTTCATGCACTCACTGCAAGAAGGATGGACATGATGATGCACATTGCTAGTCTTTGCATCCGGAGCTGAAACCCAAGAAGTTTGATGGCAAGAATAAGAATATTGCTGCTACTATTCAGAAATATTTGGGGTCAGACTCAGGTGACAAAACAATAATCACAGCCACAGGTATAAAAGGTAAAAATTCGGAAGCATATACTAGTAATTCTGCACAATCTATTGATAATGAAGAAAATGAGAGGAAAATACATGAGCTTTTTCATATTAGAGTTATTTCCAAGCATCAAAAGATTGATACTTTATTTGATAGTGGATCACAAGTAAACTTGATTTCTGAAGCAATTGCAAAGAAGTTGGGATTACTAACCACACCTCACAAGAAGCCATATCCATTAGGTTGGGTATGTGATAAAGCAAAGCTACAAGTGACTAGACAATGTAAAGTTAGGTTTGCTATTGGGTCAGCATTTGTAAATGTGGTTGAGTTAGATATAGTTCCCTTGGATATATGTGGAATTTTTTTAGGAAGTCCTTACTTGTATGATAGAAAAGCCATTTTCTATAGAGTTGAAAATAAGTATCAACTCACTAAAGATGGAATAGAATATATTGTAAGAGCTCATAAACTCAAAAATAATTACTCTCTCATAAATTTAGGGCAGGTGAAAAGAATTGTAAATTCATGTAAATAATTTTTCCTAATGGTTGTAAAGGAAAAGAACCCTGATAAAACCAATGTATTTGAGGGCTGTGATGTTAAACAGAAAACTGACTTAGAAAAATTTGTTTCAGAATATGATATCCTATTTCAAGAACCTAAAGGTCTGCCACCCAAAAGGGAAATTGTACATGATATTCATTTGCAGCAAGATGCTCCATTGCCTAACATCGGAATGTACAGGTTATCCGCTTTAGAGAATGCAGAGATCAAGAAGCAGGTACAGGAGCTGCTTGAGAAAGGGTTCATAAGACCAAGCACATCACCATGCGGATCTCCAATCATGTTGGTGAGGAAGAAAGATGGTTTGTGGAGGATGTGCATTGATTACAGAGCACTGAATAAAATAACGATCAAGAATCGTTATCCTCTTCCTCGAATTGATGATCTGTTAGACCAGCTGAAAGAAGTAGTTTACTTTTCCAAGTTGGACTTGCGTAGTGGCTATCATCGGGTCATAGTAGTAGAACAAGATGCATGGAAGACTACTTTCAAAATGAAGCAAGGGCTGTATGAATGGCTGGTTATGCATTTTGGCTTAACTAATGCTCCTGCCACTTTCATGAGAGTTATGAATGATGTACTCAGGCCTTTTATTGATTATTTTGTAATTGTATATTTAGATGAGATTCTTGTTTTCAGTAAAACATGGGAAGAACATTTGAAGCATGTAAAGCAGACTTTAGATGTTTTGAAAAGGGAAAATCTCTATGTTAAATTATCAAAATGTGAATTTGGCAAAACATCTTTAAATTATTTGGGTCATATTGCAGGGAGTGGTGAATTGAAGATAGATCCCTCTAAGGTTGAAGTCATTGTGAATTAGCCTAAACCCAAATCTGCTACAGAAGTTAGGAGCTTCCTAGGAGCAACACAATATTGGAGAAAGTTTATTGCTAACTTTTCCTTGATTGCAACTCCCTTACATGCTTTAACAGGATTGAACAAGGTGTTTTAGTGGGGAGGAAAATAGTAGAAAGCCTTCGACACCTTGAAAGAAAAAATTAGCACAACACCAGTACTAGCACTGCCAAATATTCAACGACCATTTGAGATTGAAACAGATGCCAGTGACTACGCCATGGGAGCAGTGTTGATGGAACATGGTAAACCCATATGCTATCATTCTGAGACATTTAATTCTGCAGTAGTTAATTATCCCACATATGATAAAGAATTGTATGCTTTAGTACAGAGTGTAAAAAAGTGGAAACATTACTTAATGGGAAAAGAAACAGTTATACATACAAACCATCAACCACTTCAGTATTTGCACTCACAAACTAAATTACAACAATCAAGACACTATAGGTGGATGGGTTTTCTACAATAGTTTCATCTAGTCATCAAATATAAGAAGGGCATACACAATAAAGTTGCAGATATGTTGTCCAGACCAATCATAAATGTATCTACTATACTTAAGCATAACTCAGTAATGCATGAAAGCTACATTGAACAATATGCTCAAGATATAGATTTTAAAGGTGCATATGCAACTTTAAGTCATGGCAAACAAGTAGAAGAATTGGATTATTATGTTAAGGACTAACTCTTGTATCATTTGGGATTCTGGGAAAGTTATGCATTCCACAAACTAAAAAAGTTAACATAATCTCAGAAGCACATACTTCTTTTATATCCAATAATTTTGGTGTACGTAAAACAATTGCACAGCTGCAAAAGTTCTGTTATTGGCCAAGAATGCATGAAACAGTTTCTAGATATATTAAAGGGTGTACTATGTGTGCTAAAAGCAAGCCCAGCAATAGAAAATTAGGCTTGTACACTCCACTTCCAGTTCCTTCTCATCCTTGGGAAAGTGTTTCCATGGACTTTGTTGGGGGATTGCCAAAATCTAGAAAAGGTCATGACTATTTATATGTTATTGTGGACAGGTTCAGCAAAATGTGTATTTTAATACCTTGTAACAAGCAGATTACAGCTGAACAAACAGCGAAGTTGTTCTTTCAGCATGTCTGGGTTCATTTTGGGTTACCCACTTCCATTGTATATGATTGAGATTCTCGATTTGTTGGGAAGTTTTGGTCAAGTCTGTGGGAATTGATGGACACCAGACTGAAGAAGAGCACAGCCTTTCATCCACAAATAGATGGCCAAACAGAGGTGGTCAACAGGACAGTGATCCAGTTGCTCAGGGGCTATTGCAGCAAGCATCCCAAGCTTTGGGATGAACATTTGTGTTATGTGTAACATGCTTACAATTGTGCTAAGCACTCTTCTACACAAAGATATCCTTTTGAGACTTGTTTTGGTTTCACACCAAAGTCTCCCTTGGATTTTGCCTTTGGAAAAGACATAGCGGTTGATGGACACAATGATGTGGACAAAGCAACCAAGTTCATTGAACAGATCTAAGGAATTCACCAGGTAGTGTGGGAACAACTGGAAAAGAGCCAGGCCAAGTACAAGGCGAGGCATGATAAGCATCGAATTGAACATAGCTTCCAAGTTGGTGATCAAGTCTAGTTGTACATCAATAAAGACAGAATGCAAGGTGAAGGAAAGAAGTTGAAACCAATAAGTTATGGGCCTTTCAAGATACTTGAGAAAATTGGTGAGATCGCTTTTCACCTTGATTTGCCAGCTTACATGCACATCTATTTAGTGGTTAATGCAGAAAATTTGAGACTGTTTGAACCTTCATTAACTGAAGATCCTGAAGAGCAAAGTCAATTTCCTTCTATTGATGATCTGTTGCCTGAATATCTCAATAAGTTGCAGGAAGATACAGTTCTGGATAGGAAGGTGAGAACTACGTGCAGAGGAGATATTGAGTACCTCAGAATTGGACTCAAAGGTTCAAAACCAAGCAATGCACGATGGATAGAAATTGGACAAGTGAGGAAGCTGCATCCTCACTTTATCAATGCTTGAAAAACCAACTTTTGGTAGTCCAAAAGCTTTTCAGTGGGAAGGCATGATCCAAAATGGATCCAAGAAACCCTCTAAGTCTTCAAAAAAAAAACTATCGCAAAAGGATGAACCTTTCAAAATGGCGGATTACACCATCGAGAGTGAAAAACATAAGGAAATAGTGAAAAACAGGTCTATTAGAGACTTATACAGTGATGCACAGGAGCCGTCGGATTTAGCCGATCAATGGTCTAGATCCAATCGGCATATCGCAATCAGCAGAGGCTATCAAATGCTACAACACAAATATTATGACAACGATCAGCGCGGTCAATGTGGATCGTTGATCAAGAGCACAAATCAACGGCCCAGGTTAACTCGCGTTGATCGCATCGGAGAAACATAAAGGGAAAGGCTTACGGAGGACCGAAGATCGTGCGACTTGCAATTGTGATATCATAATATTGCATCGGAGCAACACCACGGAGCGGGGCCGATACATACGCGACTTGTGATATATATATCTGGACCCGATGGAACTTATAAATTCGAGTATATAACATTTCAGGTCTAATATGAGCCATTTCGTGGATTTTCAGTGTTTTAATGTATTTTTCAAATACAAAGGGAAACCACGGAATGGGCATTGGTGACATGTGATAGTGATTTAAAGGCGGATCTGATGGAATATAAGGCAGAATTCATAATATTTGAAGTCCGATAAACAGTGATTTGGCAGATTTTTCCCGTGTTTTACAACATTTCTCTGTGTAAACAGAGAACACTATTTTTGAGGATTTCAAAGGCTCGATGGTCCCTTCCATTGCAGAATAGGTGGCCACCTCCCCTGAAGACGTTATGCCATGATTGCTAACGCTCAGAAGGGGATTCGAGCGGAAAGAGGCCGGGAGCCAAAGATCCCGAGAAGGGGAAATGAACAAACAACACCATTTGGATTTAAAGCCATAGACTGATAGAGATAGAAAAAACCAGTGCTGAGACAGAGAGAAGACAGAGACAGAGAGTGATAGAAAGAGTCTGTGTACTCAGAAAGGCTTGAAGCATTCAAGAAAAACTCATGCTGTTTTGTATCTATTGTGTTGAGACTCAATTTGAGCTCACACTTTGTAAAAATCTGCTCTTGAAGACATAATAGAGAGGTCACCACTAAAGGCTGGACCAGGAGATGTAGCCCAGGAGTTTTAGGTGAACTCCACATTAAATTTGTTGTGTTATGTTTGTTTGTCTATTATGTTCTTTAATTTCTTCCTTGTCTATGTTGTTCATAATATTATCAATCCATTTCACTAAGTAATATAGGCAAATCCATGCACATGAGTCTATAATACCTTAAAAGTAATCTAAGATCTTCATAACTAGATCATCCTTATTCCCATAATAGAGAATCGAATGATATAGAATGGCATCATTTCAATACCTCCCTAACCTCTGCAAATAGCTCTCACAGTCATTATATATCAATAGAAATGCTCCCTTGCTATCATTATGCCTTCCTTCTTTCTTATTGGGACACATACCCATGTCTGTCCAACCTTGGGTCTGTATTTCTTCTCTCAAAGGTGGTTTATTTTCATTTATATTCGCATGTCATTGGACACTGCTCCATTTTTGGTCTTTTCTTGGTGGCTTGGAGGAGCTCGCTAGCCTTCCAAACTTATGCTCATTTATATTCACATGTCATTGGACACTGCTCCATTTTTGTTCTTTTCTTGGTGCCTCGGAGGAGCTCGCTGGCCTTCCAAACTTATGCTCATGTTACGCCTCTCCCATCGAGTTTTATGCTTCCTCTCAATATGCAGACTTCTCTGAGGAGATCTCTAGATTACTTCAGCTCCCTTCTGGAAAACATTTGGTTTCTCCCCTCCTATGGTGGACTAGTCAATTACACTATCGGCATGGCTCATCTTGGCAATATCCACAAAAGCTTACTGGCATAATTACATCCACAGTCGTAGCTCTAGAGGCTTGTTCCTCTCAATTGGCTTATAGTAAGCTCCCAAAAGGTCGAAGCTTTTGGCTCATTATTTTTTGTGGGTGGTCGTTACCCATGGCTCCCAAGTTGAAACTCCCAGGTTGAAGCTCTTGGTTCATCGTTGTTTGTGGGTGGTCATTGTCTGTGGCTCAACGTGGCTAGTGGCTCATCAAGACTGTGGGTGGCTCATTCAAGAATATAATTGTCGGTGTGCATAGCTTCATGCTCTTACCATGTCCATTTTCCAAGACAGTTACATTTATATTGTCTTTATGTTTATTAGGTTGTGGGAGTTTTATTTTTAAATAAATGTGGTTCTGTAGCACAGATCACTTGGTTTTGTTAGGGAAGAACTAAGGTAAAGTCCACTTGTTGTTAGTGGAAATAGATCACTTGGTTTTGTTAGGGAAGAACTAAGGTAAAGTCCACTTGTTGTTAGTGGAAATAATTAAATATAGTATTTGTAATATTAAGATGCTTAACCTGTGCTACTGGTAAGGTTTCCCGGCTGGGAGACTAGTAGGAAACCGGTAGCACAACGAACTACCTCTTGTTACAATTTGTTTTTTCTTTTTAGAGAATAAAACGTTAAATTTCATAACAAAATAAAAATATTTAGAAATTATTAATAAAAAAATTGTTATATAAATTTTTTAAAGAAATTTTTAATTATATGGAATTGACATATAACATTTTAAATATTAATAGGAATATCTATATATATATATATATATATATATATATATATATATATATATATATATATAAACAAGTAATATTTTAAAAAATATTTATAACAAAAATGATTATATATAAGGAGTCCTATGAATATATGTTCTCTACTTACAAATATGAATAAAGACATGTATTAACATTTTAATGTGTAAAATCTGAATCATAAATGAATTATGTATATACTATATAAAACAAACGCTTTATATATATATATAAACATTTTATTAGTTAAAAGAAATTAATATGGATTACACATATATAAAGAGGATAATTCTTATTCCATTAATATGTTCTTTAAAAAGATTTGTAATTTATTCACTTTTAATATGGAGTTGACATGCAATGTTAATTATATTAATAAGAAAAATAACTTATATATAGAGACATGTTCCTATGGATATATGTTTCCTTCTTCTAAATATGATTGGGAGCATGTATTAATATTTTAATATGTAAAATATGAATCATAAATAAAATATTTCTATATATATATATATAATTTAAAAAGTTTAAAATGGATTATATATAAAGAGATAGAATTCTTATTCAATTAATAGGTTTTTTTAAGGATATTTGTAATTCATTATTTTTTAATATGGAATTGACATGTAACATTTTAAAAAATATTTATACAAATTGAGAGTCGTTTTCAATATCTCTCTCTCTCTCTCTCTCTCTCTCTCTCTCTCTCACACACACACACACATATATATATATAGAAAGATATAATTATTTTTCTAAGAATTAGTTTTTTTTATAGATTTGTAATTTATTTTATTTGTTAATATGGAGTTGACATGTAACATATTAAATATTAATAACAACAATAATCTATATATATATATATATATATATATATATATATATATATATATATATAGACAAACACATAAATAAACATGTAACATTTTAAAACATATTTCTAACAAAATATATATAGAGAGAGTGTGTGTGTCCTATGGATATATGTTTTCTACTTCCAAATATGATTGGGGTATATATTAAGATATTAATGTGTAGAATATGAATTATAAATAAAATATTTTAATGTCAACTATGTACATACTATATAAAACAAAAGAAATATATAATTAAATTTCTATTATAACCATCCCAGGGGGTGCAGCTCAATTGGTTAATCCGAGAAATGTGAAATCATTGAAACTCGAAAGGCCCGGGTTCAAATCCCCCCTGTTGTGTCCTGGGATATGGGGAGGAGGACATATCGTAGTCCCCTAGAGGCTTAATGGTAGTCACGTGTCAGGAAAGTTGTTCGGTTCCTATGGGTCAAAAAAAAAAAATCTTATTATAACCAGTGTTATATATATAACATTACATTTATTGTAGTCAATCTTTTAAAGTTACTGATGCTTTAGAAATTCTCATTATGATTAAAAAAATAGACAAATAGTATATTTTTTATGTCACTTCCTTAGCAGAGGCATCTATTGATGAGTAGAGGAAATTAGTTCTTGTCGTGCATAAAATGTCTTCAAATTTTCTATTTTCCATTGTTGAACATTAGGTTTTCGAGTTTCTAAGTAGGTGATGTCTCACCCACACTAGGGTAGGGCTACAGCCCCCGAGGCATGAGGTCATTTACAACATGTTTATGGTGTCATGGTAATGGCATATGGGATGGTTTCCAATTGCATACGATGGGTTTCATAAATGTTTTGTATGAAGCGCTCTTGCTAGCATACGAGCTGATAGTTGCAATTTACTCTTTACATTGATTGGTTAAATAGAAAGTCCTTTCTAGGACCCCTACCCAAAGTTTAGTATGAATGTTATGTCCCATTCTCCACCTTATGATAGTGCACATTGACATTCACTCAATCCTCCTTGGCCATCTATCCAAAGGCATTCCCAACACATCACCCCAATCAGCACAATCATCATTTATGTGGTGTATTTTTATTGGCAATGACCGTAATGAATATTGTTTTGTATCTGATGTGTTTGTTTTCATTTGTGTATACAATCTAGCCATGGTCATCCACATCGGCTCTCAACATTACTCTAGCAATAACTCATCGCCACTCCTCGATCTCCATCATTCAACATGTTATTTTCACTCTCAACACAAATATTCAAGGGTATTCAACAAGTTTGTTTCTCCCTCTCTTTCACTTTTTCTCTCAGAAAATTACTCCATTGTCATTGTTGAGGGCCAAGGAGCGAAAAGGAATATTTCTTGCACCAAGGGTATATTTTCTAGGAACTAAACATTTTCTTTTCTAAGAAAAATTGCCAGGTATGCATGAAAACATCTATGTTACTTCAGTAGTTGATAAGTTGAACTTGCATGAAGCTTTTGATCAAAGCCCAATCATTTCCTTCCAGTTTCTCTTCAATTACTTAATGATGTCTTAGATATCACCTATAATCATGAAATTTCTATTATAGGACTTTTTAGCCTAAAAGTGTCTATGAAATTTTCACATAATTTACATGTCATAATATGTAAACTAATCAAAATCTTTTGAATTTAAAAAGAGATACATGTAAATATGTTGAAGTGCAAAGAAGAAAAACTACTTTTTTTAATTGTATTTTTGGCTTCTCTCCTTATAGGTTTACTCAAATTTCAAGTGTAAACACTCGTTGAATGCAAAATTAAATTCCACATCCAACGAGTTCCCATCATGCATAATTTTGAGAAGACCCACAATGATATAAATTGAAGATACATTAAAAAAATGTGTTGAATGTTTTTTAATGCATCTTCAATTTTTATCAATGTGGGTTTTCTCAAAAGTATGCATAATGGGTACGCATTGAATGTGGAATTTAATTCCACGTCTAACAAGTGTATACACTTGAAATTTGAGTAAACCTATAAGGAGATAAGCCAAAAATACAACTAAAAAAAGTAGTTTTCATCTTTTCCCTCCAAAATTCATAACTTTTATTTTATTATTTTAACTATTATTTTATTATTTTTCCTTATGAGACCACTTTTAGGCTGAAAATTTCTCTAGTGAACTAATTCAATTAGTCTTCGTAAATGTACATTCTAGTCATTTTCTTGAAGTTAATATCTATCAATAGTCATTGCATGGTTGCATGCTAGTTACAAATTTTGTTGTTTTTCTAGAGAGTTCCATCTATTAAATTTTCTTGCACTATGAAGATGTGAACCTTTGAGGCTTACACCTTAGCCACAAAAATCACCCTGTCCTATTTGATGTCACATCTCTAACGACAACAAGACAAACTATAATTTCATTCAATGCCAATTACATATAATGGTAACAAATGGTAAAACCCTAATTTACCAAATTTTAATTGAATGTTAAGGGATTTTACCAAGATGGCAGGTGTTTTGTGTTCACTGGATAGAAATGCACAATTGTTCACTTGAAACTCCTATGTCGAAACATTGGATTAACATAGGGTAGTAAAAAACTCCATTGTGTTGTCCATGGCCTCACCTGGGAACATAATTTGTTTGATAGTGGAGGTAATTCATTTTATTTTTCTCTTTTATTCAACATATCTAATGACAACAATGGAACTTATATGAATGATAGATTTATTTTTATTTCAGAGCGAAATTTATAGGTATAAAAAACAAAAAATACCCCGAAAATATGGTGCTATGTCTTTGAAGGATCTGCTCCATGGCCATCTTTTGGCTTGAGGCATTTAGAAGATTTTGTATGGCTTTAATTTTAAGAAGTTGGGTTATGGTGTAAGTTTTGAGAAATCAATACGCCTGTAACAAAATTACCACAAGTAAAAATGTCAATTGTCAATGAGAAAAACCTTGTTTTGATGGTTATGGCCTGCATCCAATAATTCTATGGGAAAGAATTTTTAGTTTGATTAACAAATTTTCATTTTTTTTTATTTCAATTGTATATTTTGAAATATTCTAAACATTTAGTTGATATAAGTGAAATAACTATTTCACTTTCAACACAAAGAGAATCCATTATTTAATGTTTTTTTTAATATTTAAAAATCAATTTAAACTAAGTTTGTGAGTGTCCTATACAAAGTTATGAGATCAAAATCCCTAGCCAAAACAATCCCATGGTGATGAAAAACCAGTTTTAATGGTGATGAAAATTTTATCTTTGTGCTGAAACGTTCGATGTTATGTATTTGAACGATCTGCTCTCATGGCCATCTTCTGGCTTGAGGCGTTTAAATGATTATGTATGCCTTTAATTTTCAAGAAGTAGGGTTACGGCTTAAGTTATGAGAAGTAAATTGCCTACTCTAAATAGTTTTGCCAAAATGTTGGGTAATCAAAAACTCCATTGTCCCGTCCATGACCGTAATTTTCTTGACATTGAAGGTATTTTGTTTCATTTTTATTATTTTATTATGTATCTCTGATGACAACAATAGAGCTTATATGAATGATAGGTTTGCTTTAGAATTTAGCATGGAAATACGATGATATATTAGAGAGTTGGACCTTTTGAACGATGTTTTGGCTTGAGGCGTTTAAATAAATGTGTATTGCTTTACTTTTCAATAATTCAGGTTATGGAGCCCACAGGGCTTTGGATTGACGGTGAATGGGTGCACTGTTAAGGCACTCCTTGCGATAGGTCACCGGTTCAAATCCCCCGTGGGTACTTAGGTTAGTCTTAACTAGAAAAAAAAAAAAAAAAAAATCGGGTTATGGCTTAACTTCTGAGAGGTCCTTCTTTAGAAGCCATTGAGTCATGGTTTTTTTTTTATTACGATTTGTGTTTTTTTGGAAATTCATGGGTAAAAAATTATTTAATTTCCTAAAAAATAATTACAGAATGTGATTTGAACTGAATTTATGTTAATGATAAGTTTGGATATGGAACAATCAACACTATTTTTTGATCAACATACCCCAATTTGTTAGGAAAATTGTTAATTTTAATGTTTGGGACTTTCGTTTGTACCCATTGTTTCAAGCAATCATTTATTTTGGTGATTGTTTAGCCGTTTTTTTAACCAGAGATAGGGTTTTATTCTTTTCCCATCCATTTTCCTTTGTTGTATGCTCTCTGGTAGCCTCGGAGGTCCTGTGATAGTTGCTTCTTGATTCGACCATAGATAAGAGAAGCGTGATTGAGTGGACTTGCAAGAGGAAACAACTTGATCATTATTTTTTATTAAAATTAAATATAATGGTTTCCAGAATAAAACATATTATATATATAATGGTTTCTAAAATAAAACAATATATTTAATTATTTAGAGTTGGTATATATAAATTACTAGCAAAGTGATAAAATTTATATTTTATATAAATAAAATATTTTCCTTTTAATTTTAATTAAGTATATTAAGAAATAAAATAAAAATATATAGTTTCATAAATAATTTGGAAATCAGTGTTTTGGATTAATCACATCATTAGGATTGGGTCGGTTTTTCGAATCAACTAATGTGATTAATCCGAAAAACTGATTTCTACATTATAGATCACAAAAGTCTTAGATCTAACTTCATAAATAATTATTATAGCATTTGTTAATTTTGGTCTATTTCTCACATACGCAAATACACAATATTCAATAATATCAAGAGTAGACCAAATAGGCCACATATATCATGACAAAATTTCCTAAAATTGATTTTTATGGCTTTATAAAATAATTTTAGATTTAAAATATTATTTTGAATTTCTAAAAACAATAACAATTTAGTAACAATAAAATGAAATATGCACTTTCTTAATGTTCTAGCTAAGTCTATAGATGTTTGTCCCCATTTATTTATTTTTTCCTTTTTATAGGTTTCTCGCAAGTCTGCCTGAACCCACTGTTTTATGACGGGAGCATAGGTTGTCTGCTGATTCCTTCTGCGGCTTCTCTCACAGGTCTGCGGCTTCTCTCACAGGTCTGCTGATTCATTCTGCGGTTAGATCTATAGCTTGATTGGGCCTTCTGTGGTTAGATCTGCCGGGTATAATTTAATAGGTCTGGCAATTCCTGTCTGTATAAGATTGACCCTTCAGTTTCTAACTTACAACACTATTCGAGTGGCATTTGAAAAGAAGATCGAGAGCCCATCAGACACCAATGATACACAAGTCTCCCAACTTCGTCTTAATCATTCTATCCAGCCAGGGCTCTAAATTTTCAATCCACGAAGGTTGGTAAGAAGCCCAAGTTTGCTAAGAACCCTAAATATGTTTTCGATTGCTGCTATGTAATTTTTTGGGAAGTTTGAAATAGATCAGGGTCTGTGGCTCGATTAGGCTCTCCAAGTTAGATCTGCGGCTCTCCATCTCACAGGTTTGTCGATTCCTTCTGCGGTTAGATCTGCGGCTCGATTGGGCCTTCTGTGGTTAGATCTGCCGGGTATGATTTAATAGGTCTGTCGATTCCTCTGCAGCCCTTAGGTTTTATATTTCTCCAGATCTACGGCCCTATTGAGATATAGAGCGGCTCTCCAGGTCTGTGGCTCTCCAAGTTGTAGATCTTCCGATTCTGTAGTTTCTCTTTGGCAATCTTTTATACTCAACAGGAGAGCATTCTCCAGATGGCTCCCAGCTTCGTGAAAATAGCTGCTGGCTCAATTCCGTCCACCTCTAGGGGGCAAGCTCCTACCCATATCGTCAGTGAAGCCCCAGCTCCCACTGTCCAGGTGGTCCAGGCCTCACTCGATGAGGCTTTGAAGTTCTCTGAAAGTGCCCTAATCTGCCAATTCAATGGTTTTTGGCCACGGCTGACAGCTCTCCACAGTTGGATCTCGGAGGTATGGAAGCCTCTAATTCCTGATGCAATTAATATCTACCCCTACGCTATGGGTTTCTTTATAGTAGATTTTGAAAATCCTGAAAGCAGACAAGGTATTCTAGATTTCGGTCCTTGGTTTTGGGAAAAATCGGGCCTATTCATGAGGCCATGGAACCCATCATTCGATCCCTCAACAACAGTGATAACCTCAACACCAGTTTGGGTGAGATTGCCAAACCTACCCTTGCATCTCTGGAATTTCTCTTCGCTAAAAGCCATTGGAAATGCAATTGGGAATTTTTACTGCAGGTGCCCAGAAACAGAGGAATATGCCAGAACCACCTATGCACGCATCTGTGTGGATATGGACTTTAGCGTCAGATTCTCAGCTGAAATATACCTAAAAAGTAAAGACTATGTGGAACCAGAAACTCAATTATGAAAGTGTCCTCTTCAGATGTCGATCCTGCTTTGAGACAGGCCACCTAGCAAAAAATTGCCCAAAAGCCTCCCAGAAAAATTCTGCTAGAAAAAATCACCATAGATCTACATGGTGGGAAGGAGCACAGAAGGAACACTACACTATCATCAAAGAAGAATACTCTTGAGAAAACTCTAAATCACAAAAAATCGAGCAAGAAAGAAACAACTCTCAAGACAAGCAGGGGGAAAGCCCCGCCCAACAACAAAAAAGTGAACTCGACAACCCCTCAAGTTATGAGGGTTCGAATACCGCAGAAAATAAATCTCCATTTAACAGCAAAGTAGATCTCCCAGACGAAACTTATTCTCCGACTATCTTCAAAAGGAAGAACACAATAGATCACGAAGCTAAGACATCAATGTCCCAAGAATTAGAAGAGATGAAGGAGATGCAAGATAAAGAAAGTTGGAAGACCGTAGAGAAAAAAAGAAAGCTACAACACCAATCTCGCCAAAAAAGACAAGGAGCCAAACAATTAGAAACTAAGAAAGAAAATTATGGGTCCGATAGACCAATTTGGTCTCAGTGGACGGTAACCATCATCATCATCATCATCATATATATATATATATATATATATATATATATATATATATATATATATATATAACTTTTATGAAAACTAAAAACAATGGTTTCTAAAACAACACAAATATTATTTAATTACATTATAGTTGCTACATATAAACTAGCAAAGTGATAAAATCTATATTCTATATAAATAAAATATGTTCTTCTTAATTTTAATTAAATATATTATAAAATAAAAAATATAGTTCCATAAATAATTATTATAACATTTGTTAATTTTTGTCTCTTTCTCACATACACAAATACATACTATAAGATTCAATAATATCAAGATTTGCTTTGTAACAATTACCTTTCCTTTGGTGGTTGATATATGTCATTTGGTTTGTATTTATTCATTCACAAATTTAAAATACAGATAACCAGCTAGCCCATATATATGATGCCAGAACTTTCTGGAATTGATTTTCTTAGGGCTTTATAGAGTTGTTTTAGATTTAAAATCTTTTTAGAATTTTCAACAACAATAACAATCTCGTAACTACAAAATGGAATATGCACTTTATTAATGTTCTAGATTTGTAACTTTCTTCAAGTTTATAATGATGTTTGTCCCCTTTTTTTCTCTTTTTATATTTCTTTATTGACTATGCATCACTTATTTTTATATCCATTTAGTTATAAATCTAGTATATATATAGATGGAAATTTTTTCTAAAGTTCATTCTTAGGATTTTACTATGACATTATGAGTTTGAAATTTTTTTAAAGATTACAAACTACAATGACATTTTAGTAGTTATAAAACAAAATATGTTCTTCCTTTACATTTATAGATAGATATAATGGTGTGTGTGTGTGTGACATGTTATCATGTATTGAAATATCAAGAATAGAAAAAGACAAAAGAACTTATTGAAATTTTTGTATGTTATCGTTGTTGTTGGTTTTGTTTTTCCCCTTTTTTTCCACAATATGTCTACTGAATATTGATTTATTATAGATATTATATAAATATTGATTAGATTATGATATTTTCATTGAATATTTGTGATCGACCCAAGCTTGGTTTCCTCATGAAAAATGAAATGTAAATACTTCTATCAATTAAAAGGGGTTGAGAGAGGGACATGGATTCTAGAGCTTAGGCGGTTGCTTTCTTGGGACAATCAAGGTTTTCTTATGTGGGAAACTATGAATTGTTGTGACAACCATTAAAGGATGGTCAGTGTGTTTAATGAATTGGTTTTATAAATTAAATGAAACTGCAAGAAATGTATGTAGATCATGCTACCTTGGAAAACACTCACATGGCAAGGAGGATAGGAATTAATGAAGGGGACATTCAAACGTTGGGGGGGGGGTGTGGGGAAGAAATGTTTGACCCCATTCACAGGGAGACACACAGAAACACGAAGACACTCATCCATACAAGCATCATTAGGGGAATCTTGAGGTGTAAAATGGACCTCCTAAGTAAATTATAAAATAATAGTGGAAATAATAAAATAAGATTGCATTACATCATCAAATTTTAAAGGGAGAAAAGAAGAAACTATTTTTTCAACTCGTATTTTCAACTTATCTCCATTCAGATTTACTCAAATTTCAAGCAATAACACTCGTTGGATGAAAAAATTGATTCCTTATCCAAGGAGTACCCATGTTGCATACTTTTGATGGACCCTACTATACGAAAAATGAGAAATACATGAAAAATGTTATTGCAATCATGTTTTTTCATGTATTTCTCATTTTTTGTCTAGTAGGGTCCATCGAAAGTATGCAATATGGGTACTCCTTGGATGAGGAATTAAATTTTTCATCCAATGAGTAATCCCGCCCTAAATTTGAGTAAAAACTTAGGGAGATAAGTTAAAAATACGAGTTGAAAAAATAGTTTTATTATTTTATTATTTTTTAATATTTTTACTTTTTTACTCCAAAAATGGTGAATCATCCCCACGGTTGACATCATCTTCAATACTATTGGTTCTTATAAAGTTTATTTTGGTTGTACATTTTTCTTAGGAGGCCCATTTTAGAACTCAAAAGTCCCCTAATGATAGCAGAGCAGAGAAGAAGGGGATGAACTTTTGGTTAGAAAGATTTGAAGGAACATTTAGAATCCATGTATTTGGGGGGTAAAATGATAGTGCCTTAGTGCACTGGTTGTGCCACATTTATATTTTAAAAAGAGATAGAAAAATATTTGGTTCATGGTTCATCTGCTGGCAGTGTTTCATCTCCCAAACAAGCCCCCCAGTTTCTGGAATCTGCCTTGAGGGTGACAGCTTCAAGTAATAGTGGTTGTAGCTTGTCTATGGTTAGGTGGAGAGTTAGAGTCCCACTTTTACTTGACATACTTCTATATGGTTAAGATAAGTGTTTTTATTCTTCTTATTCTCAAATAAATGTATGCATTTATGGCTTGGAATGGATCTATATTTCTAGACTGCAACAATGTTATTAATTAATGAGAATATGGTTACATCTTTGTGTGTAAATGTCACTTATAGTTGTGATGAAATTGTGTGTGTGTGTATATATATATATATATATATATACTGAAATGGATCGTGTTGATATAGTGGATGAGAAAATGTGTTCTTTTGGACTGGAAATGAAGTGTTGTGTGAAATGCTTGTTACATAAGACAAAATTTGTAATGCTTTACATGGTAATTAAGATTATAGTACAACCCGGATTTGGGATTATGTCTTATATAAACAGTTGAACTGTGTTGTTAACAAAATATATGTAAATATAACCTAACTATTATGGTATGCTACAAGCAATGTAATGGCTCATGAATATCTAGGTTGAAAAGAGGAAACATTGGACTTAAAAACCCTTTCCATTAATATAAAGTGGTTACAAGGTAGATGACCTGCTTATCATGGTCTCTCTGTACATTTATATTATGAGCCGACCTGCATACAATCCTAGTAATCTACACAGGTGGCATTGTTTTAATGTTGAGAGATCTATTTCCTCTTCTTATCACAAGGATATCCTGAAACCCTTGCATCAAGGTTGGGTCAACCTTACATTTTGAGCATCCTGGAGGTCTTTGACGAGCTTCCTAGCATTGCTAGCTAGGCCATAGAAGCCCCTACATAGTATCATGGAGTTGTTTATGGACTTTCCTTAGGTAAATGAACCCTTGGCGTGTTGCAGGTGAGGTGGAGGCCTTTCAGGAATTCACTACGAACCCCCAATAGAGTGCGACCAAAACTCCATTAGCATGGCCATACATGGAATTCCCTGTCCACGAACAACAAATGTATGTGGGATAGAATCTTACTAGAGTGGCTTTCACCTAATATTAGGAGGCGTAGCATCATAGGGTGATTTAGTAAGTCACCATTTCCATTACTGAGCATTGATGTGTATCTTTATGATTGCAAAACTTTTGTCGTATAGCCATGGCCGAAATAACCAGTGGAAGGTACTCGATGAAGAGCTGAAGAAAGCTCTCACAATACTCATCGAAATAAAAATTAGGCACATCACTTAAGGATTGGAAGATTTATTCTGGTTAAGCCATGGTAGAGATCAAATACAAGTAGGCATTTCAGCACAGGAAGGGTGGAACCATAAAATTATAAGAAAATTCAGGCTAACCCATTTTTTTATTTGGATTTAAATCCCTTGACATGGAAACCATGGATTGGTTGTCGGGATTTCCCTTGTATTGTGATTGGGTAAGGGAGTTGACATGGCCTAAGGTTAGTACCCTAGAAGTATGTTTTGTGTGGAGAGGAATCAATTAGGATGACGCTAGTTGAGATGAGTTGGCTAACATGTAAGCTGGGTGGTCCTACTATTGGTTGGAGGTGGTTCCCATAGGACATTGTGGCCTGGTCATTCAATCCCAGAGGAATTGTGAGCACTCTCAAGTAAAGGAATTGGATGATTTCAGTTGAGATGAGTTGGTGGACACGCTAGCCTGGCAGGTATGCCATTGGCTTAGAGTTCAACCGGGATGCATTAGAATCCATGCCAGCCTAATGGTTATGCCATTGGCTAGAGGTGTAGTCCATTAATTATATGGCCAGAGGGTCTTGCCCCAGAAGTGTAAAAGGAGTACGCAAAGGAGGAACCAAGGTAACTAATCTAGGATGACATGGAGTTGTATCCACCTTGGGCCAATCAAAATTTAGGAATGTGCGAAGGTGAGACCCACCAGTCCATGTAAGCCTGGTGGTCTCACCCCAGAGGCACAAAAGGTGATAGGAATGAGAGCATCGAGAGGGATCAAGTGGGATGACATGAGTCAAGATTTGCTAGTAGAGCGTTCACACTGATTGGTGGAAAAGAGGTCCCACTTGACTAGTCAACCTAGTGGTTCCCACCCAGAGATGTTAGAGGAGTGCCTAAGGAAAGTGTCAAGATAAAACGGGTGGGGTTACATATGTATGGTCTTGTGAGAGGCACGTCATCGTGACTACACCTATATTAGTTAGAGAGTGGTCCCATTATGTACACAAGCTCAATGAATAATGAAGGAGAGAGTTGGGATAAAGATGTCATGATGACACATACTAGTGGGATCCACCCAGACTAATTAAAAGGAGTTGTAGAAGGAGTCATCGAGATAATGTGTCAGGGTAAGCTGGTGTAGGATGACGAGGCACTATTACTCTTGGACTAATCAAGATGGAGTGGACAGAGGAAGGGCCCATTAGCCCACATGGGTGCAACATCCTCTCTTCGGGATGTTAGCAGGAGGAGGGGAAGGGTGGCGCAGAGATCGTGGATATTTGTATGGGGCACGGTGGACGTGGGTCATCCAATGAGGGGCCAAGAGCCCTGAGTTGGAACCAAAATTTCACTACTCCTTGCTTGATTTAACCTTCGAGTTGTTTAACACAATTCAATCCATAGATCAGAGGCACGAAATATTTTGGGAAGTCAATTGGTGAGAATTTTAAGGTGGAGTAGGATGTGATGCTAGGTGGGGCTGAGTGTGGATCAACATCAAAGGATTAGTTCTAAGGATCTGACGGTGGGTGCACCCCCCCTTCAGGGTCATGTCAGCAAAGAGAGGACCCCCATGCATACGATTTGTTTGCCTCAGATTAATCCTGGTGGTTGGATTTTACATTGAACGGCGGGGTCCACTAGTTCGACGACATGGCCACTTCTCACTAGCCCTTGCTAGTAGCGAAAGGAGGGGAAAACTACTTGGACACTTAGTTGTAGGAGATAGGAGATATTGATACATAAATATATACAGAGAAGAGGTGTTGAACCTAAGGTGGGGGTTAATGAGTCATATATATATATCTATATATATATATATATATATATATATATATATATATATATATATATATATAAGTGATCCAACACTTAAGATAACAGATCAGACTAAAAAAAAGAGACCTTAAGAAATCATAATGGACCTAAGGAAAGAAACAGAAGGAGATACAAAAAAAAAGTAACGTATAACCACGTCCCTCTAATAGTTACATGAGGAATTGGGTTCAAAGTGATAGCCATCCCAATGGGGATTTAATGTGGGGTGGTTCATTACAAGTGGTATCAGAGCATCCAGGTTCAACACTTGGACTGGATGGGCTCTATCATGGGAAAGTAATGGCAAGACCCTCAGTAAAGGGGTTTCATAATGATTTTAGAAAATTAATAAAACAAATGTTTAGGTGTTGAAATATGGTTGTAAATGGTTTATGGCATGCATGATTGAAGGGTCACCTTTTGATCCAAGTATGCAGCATGCTGCTAATGCATGGAACCTTGTATTTAGGGTGGAGCTCAGCGTGAGGGTAATATCTAAATGTAAGTTGGGATATCCTACTAGCGAGTGTTAGTTGGATTGTATATTATCTACAATGATGTTTAGCATGTTATTCTATAAATTCTTGGGAAACTCATGTGATTGTTGGCTGACATCTTGAAGGTTTGGAAAACCAGTGGTTGTGACCTTGGATATGGTATTTTCTTTGTATTTTTGCAGAAATCCTTGAAGAGAAGTGAGTACTTGTGGCATACCCTTACAATTGGTTGAGTGATGCGATGTGGTATGCTTGAGGTTATTATGTCAATGAGGTATAAGGGATATGAGGAAGAGTACTTGTGCAATGTATAATCTATTCAACCCTGCTTGGTTTAGTGAATGATAGACATATATATTATATATGATGATCGGGATGTGCTATTCCCATGGTAAGTATGTTGTAGGAGGCTAAAAAAAAGAAACCCTCAATTGAGGCTAACTGTTTCATATATGTTGATGTTACATAGTTCTTCATAATGCTTGTCCTCCTTGGGTAAGGCCTTCCTTGTTTAGGGAAGAGGAGGGAAAAAGCTCGGAGAATGCTTGATTGTATGTGTAGGTGTCGGGTGTGAAACCATGATTTGGTGATTAAGTGTGTGTGTGTGTGTGTGTGTTGGAAAAATATTTGTATATGTACAATATATTGTACAAATGGGAAAATTCTAAGTGTAAATTGATAGGTATATTATTGTATGATGTTGTAGCAAGGAACCTCAATAGAGGTTGACATTTTCTTTATGATGAGTGAGGTATTATTATAGAATAGTGAGAAAGCACTTGAAAATGTAGCTCAGATAATCAGGACATGGTTGAAGATGTCGATGATATTGTTGTTTATGACAGTCAATTTTATGGGATGCATGGCTATTGTTGGCCTTGCATGAAGATGCTAAATATACAAGATACTTTGATCACTTGTGAGAAAGGTTGTTCTCTTGAATTGTTGGTGATAGTCTTAGTAAATAAACTAAATGGAATTAATGAAGGTTGATTTTCTCCTTAAATTTTTAAGGCTAATTTTAACAAGTAATAATAGGCATCTTGATAAAGAGGCTAATAATAATCAATGTTGCTAATTTCGGGTAAAAGTATGAATTTTTGTCTAGAAAACACATGGTTATGCATGTAATGATGTCGATGTATTAAAGGGGTTCTAATTAACTCCTTAAGATTGTAGAAACCTTGGTTACTAACCTTAGCATAAAGGTTGCATCTAAACTGCTATTTTGGGTCTCAGTGCAAAGACTGAATGAACTGAATAGGGTTGATTTTGGCATGGTATCTAGTTTTAAACTATAATTAAGCTTGATAAGGAAGGTGGGATCTTCTGAATTCATGGTTATGAATGAGTTGATACGTGCATGAGAACGTAGAGAGTCTAGCCTTAGAAAAAGAAAATTATGTTGAGATATTTTGTCTTGGATTTTGAGACATATGACTAATACTTAAGGTAAAACATGTGTATAGTTGCAGGGCAATGTGTTTGGTATAAAAAGGCAAGGAAAATAGTATATTTTTCTATATGTATATATATTAATGCACTAACAACTGAGTGTATGTGGCAACACATAGCAAGACTCAATGGTAGTGAAAAGAAACATGCATCATGGCATGGTGCAGTCGGATATGGACCTGGTTCATCAAGGAAAAGAAAGAGGGGCATTCCTCTAAAGAAAAATAACCTTCAATAATTTGGGGGTTGAGCTCAAAGGCTTAGAGGTTGAGCTAAATATATGTTGGGAATAACTTAGAAAACTCACCTAGAAACACCAAGAAATGGTTGAGTGGGATGGTGAGTTGCAAAAGCAGTTGCGAGAAATGAAATTCCAAGTTGAATCCTCTAAAAGGAAGGATGGTAATAGTAGGAAGAGGCCTTGTGAGACTGAAAAGAAGAAGAGGATAATCTCGTGTTAGTGTTGTGGAAAAGAGAATATGGAAAAGGATTGTCCACGCAAGAAGAAGAGGGAAGAGAATAGTCCCTATGGGCCACAGTGACATGCAACAACAATGCAAGATGTCGAGGAGGAGGAGTTAGCACTCCCTCAATGTCCTTGATACACACAAGTATGCGTTGAAAGATTCCATGTGAACTTTTGAGGAACACAAGACTTCAAGGTTGTTGCTAGCCTTGTAAAGTAACCTTGAACTAATATGATTTATAAGTGTGTGTATACATGCTTGTATGATGGTTGAAAGTGCCATGATAGCTAGAGTCATGGGGATTGAGTTTATTTTGGGGGCTATTTATTTTATGCTTATGTGTTGTAGCTCTAATTTACTAACTTCATTGATTGATATCATTTTGTTTTAGACTTGTGCATGGTAATGTTGGTTCTTGGTTTTCATTATCATGTTTCTTTTGTCTTGTTTATGATGTTATTTTATTGTGGCTTTATGTATGACTTTTGTTGTGAATTTCATGTCCTTCTATGATAATTTTCCTTTTTCTTCCTCTTGCATTAGCCTTTGATTTTTGAATTTTTAATTGCATGATTGGGAAAACTTGGCATAAGGTGGTTGGAGTGGTAGGAAGGCACAAAATCCTAAAAGAGGGTAGGGCTTGATAGGCATGAAGGGGAACATGTCAAGTAAGGTTTCAAGTAAAGTGGAATATTATCGGGCAATGGACATGAAGAAAAAAAAATAACAAAAAAAATAGCAATTTGAAAAGGTTGTATAAGGCATGCTTGGCCTCAATCAGGGAATCTTTTAAACCCTAGATATATTTGCACACAAGCTAATGGATGTTGTGCCCATGATTGAGTAATGTAATAACCTAATGGGTTAGTTAAGTCCATGAGAATAATGGACATAGATATGTGTAGCCAGGAAATGGCCAGAAGGGAGTTCTCTTAACCCTTGAATATATTTGTATGTGCACTTATATCTTTCATACATGGTTATGATGATGGATACTTGTATGACACATCCATGATTATGCTAATGGATGGTGGTGCATTGCATACATGATCATGTTGATCGATATATATATATATACCTGTGAAAATTCCATTTTGTCTAACAGGGTTGTCATAGGTCAGTCGAATGAAAATATGACTACTCAATTTAATTGATGATATGCATGGAACAAAAAGATTTCCATTGTGGTGATGAATTTATTGGGTAGAAAATAATTATGCTAAATTATAATTATGTGAACATACTTCTTACATTGTGCCCATGTCAAGGTTAACAACATGGGGATTAAAATGACGCAGTATGGCCTGGTTTGCATACATAGACACAAGGTGGTCTTTGGATTAATAGCAACATTGTGATATCTCATGAGAGAAAAGGTGGTCTCTAGATTATTGTGATATTGTGTAACATGATATGTTCTGTGTATATGTGTTTTGTTGTACATGTGCATGTGTTGTGCATCAAAATAGGGTAAAGTTGTATTATGTGTGTTTCACCATACCATGTGTATAAGTGTCAGTTGTGTAATATGTCTAGGTTAGGTTAGTATGGGATTGTCTTGACTTTTTTGTTGTTTTTATGTGTTCAGGATAGGCAGGGATGCGACTATTTGGGCCTGTGTGCTGTGTATGTATATAATGTTATGTGTGGGCCAGTGAGGGCCTGTGTTTGGAACAAACATGTATGGGACTATTTGGGGCCTTATATTGTGTAGCGCCACATGCAGGCAGGTATGGGTCTGTTTGGGCCTTCATAGGTGTGAACCACACCTATATATTTTTCGATAGAAGACTACCTCGTTTGGTAGTGCCCATAATCATGGGATAACAATTAGGCTTAAGTTATCGTCTTTAGGCCGATTAGTCAATAAATTTTTAATCAAAGAGAAGAGAAGAGAAGAGAAGGCACTAGACCAATCCAGTGTTTGTATGTGGTCAAAGTGAAGAGAAGGCACTAGACCAATCTGGTGTGTGTATGTGGTAAAATTGAAGAGAAATCATTGGACCAATCTAGTTTGTGTACATGGTTGAAGTGAAGAGAAGGCATTGGATGCTTTCTAGATAAGCTAACAACCCAATGTGTGTAAAGGAAATAACAAGGAGAAAATTAAGATAAGTATCAATATTTCATTGCTTATGAATCCTTAAGTTACAATTATAAATATAATATTATGATATATAATGGTTTGGGTTATGAGCTAACCTAGTTTTGTTGAGATAGGAATTAAAGGAAAATTCCAAGTTAACCTCATGAATAAGTTGCTAGTGAGGTATGATTTAAAGTTATTTCATTTCCTTAATGATGGAACTCATGGAGACATATGTGCTATGATGCAAGAGAGCATAGAAAGTGCTCAGGTTGGGTGGTTGGATTTGGCTGCAAGATTAACAATGACAACAACAAAATAATTGAAACATGCAACAGTATGTTGGTAAAGGATTTTGAGCACAA
Organism: Pinus tabuliformis; assembly: GCA_031772625.1. NCBI lineage: Eukaryota > Viridiplantae > Streptophyta > Pinopsida > Pinales > Pinaceae > Pinus > Pinus tabuliformis. The sequence goes on from CM062816.1 coordinate 915,851,829, forward strand.
GCCATTGTAGGATACCAGCACTCAATGGTGCCCATTGATTACCAAGAAGCATGTTATGACTATGTGATGGTTTTGAAAGAAGGGATGTGCCTTGAATTTGAACTCCTTCCACTGTGAGGAATCCTTAGCAAGGGATGGATTTCTCAGGGGACTGAGAAGCAGAGAAGGGGATGCCAAAATTTGGAAGGTAAGTTATTGCATGGAACGGGAGTAACCATATTTCCCAAGGGACTGAGAAGGAGAGAAGGGAAGGTGAGAATATAAAAGAAATAGGTTATGGGTCATAAGCATGGTTGGTTGGTATCACAAGCACATTGGGAGTGTGCCCAAAAATAATGAGTTGCAAATTTTTCACTGATGGGGTGAAGGAATCAACATCGCAGCAAAGAGACCAACCCAAGTTGGATTGAACACCTCCAAAGGCATCAAAATACTCCAAAGAGCCATTGGGAAAATGGTTGAATTATGACTTAAAGTCTATCATACTTTTATTTGACAATTGAATTATGACTGGATAATTATCATATATTTGAATTCAAGCTTTTGTGATACATATCTTAATATAAAATAATTTTTCGGAAGAAATCATATTGAATATTTTGGTGGACGCGTTTTGAACCAACTAGTGTGGTTCATCATCAGGACGAGATGAAGAAACAGATATGGGAAGCAGGTTAAATAGGAAAACAGGCAATTCCTAACGGCTAGATGAAAACGGCTAATTTGACTAGGAGAGGAAAAGTGAATTTATATATATATATATATATATATATATATATATATATATATATATATATATATATATATATATATATATATATATATATATATATATATATATATATATATATATATATATATATATATTAAATATCTACTTATTAATAAACGGCTATATTTGACTAGGGTTCTATTTAATAATAATTTTTTATTAATTAATTTTTTATTTTTATTTTTTTATTTTTTTATTTTCTAACAGCTATATTTAAATGGCAAAATTAATTTATTTTATTATTTTATTTAATGGATCCGAAAAGGACTAAGAAACAAGGATGAAACAAAATTTCTAATTAAGGGATAAGTTTGGAAAAAAATAAAATAAACATTAAAAATGAAAAGTAAAAATAACTATGAAATAAATAAATAAATTTTAATACTAATAAAAACTAATAAATAAATTAATGAGGGTATACCTCTTTACTTAAAAAAAAAAAAATTAATAAATAAATAAAAATTCAAATATAGATAAATTAAAGAGGGTAAACATCTATACCTAAGGAGAATTAAAAAAATAAAAAATAAAAAAAGATTAAAAAAACAAAAAAGATTAAAAAAATAAATAAATAAATATTGTTCTTGTGGAACCTCATACATTGGCGAAATTGGTTGTTCTATTAACCAGAGGATTAAGGAACATGTTGTTGATATCCAGCGCAGGAATACCAAATCTTCAGCTTTGGCCGAACATGCAGAGAAGACCAAACATCACATATACATTGACGATGCTAGGGTTATCGCAAAGATTTCTCATTTTCATCACTGTAAGTTTAGGGAAGCCATTGAAATTGAGAGGTCTTCTAGTAATATTAATAGGGACAATGACTGGAAAATTAGTAGCTATTGGATTCCCGCCCTCTCTTCTTAGTTTTTCTCCGACAATATTTATTTATTTATTTATTTGTTTTTCTCCTTAGGCATAGAGGTTTACCCTCTTTAATTTATTCTATATTTGAATTTTTATTTATTTTTTATTTTTTAAGTAAAGAGTATACCCTCATTAATTTATTTATTAGTTTTTATTAGTATTAAGATTTATTTATTTATTTCATAGTTATTTTTACTTTTCATTTTTAATGTTTATTTTTTTTTTTTTTTTCCAAACTTATCCCTTAATTAGAAATTTTGTTTCATCCTTGTTTCTTAATCCTTTTCAGATCCATTAAATAAAATAATAAAATAAATTAATTTTTCCATTTAAATATAGCCGCTAGAAAAAAAATAAAAAATAAAAAATTAATTAATTAATTAATTAATATAATTAAATAGAACCCTAGTCAAATATAGCCATTTATTAATAAGTAGATATATATATATATATATATATATATAGATATATAGATATATATATATATATATAGTCACTTTTCCTCTCCTAGTCAAATTAGCCGTTTTCATCTAGCCATTAGGAATTTCCTGTTTTCCTATTTAACCTACTTCCCAGATCTGTTTCTTCATCTTGTCTTGAAGATGAACCACACTCGTTGGTTCAAAACGCATCGACCAAAATCTTCAATGTGATTTCTTCTGAAAATTTATTTTATATTAAATTATCATTAATGTTTATTCGTTGAAGCAAATGCATAAAGCACTGTAAATGTTGTAAAGATATGATTTTATAAATCTCCATGAAATAACATGTCTGTCTTTCAAATATGTTCATTGTATATGTGTCATTGAACATTGAGGATGGTGTTCCCTCAAGGGGGAGGGAGTTGTTACATCCCCATCCCTAGTTTCCTCATGAAAAATGCAATGTAAATAATTTTATAAATTAAAAAGGGCTAAGAGAGGGATACGCCTTCTAGAGCTTAGGAGGTTGCTTTCTTGGGATGCTTAAGGTTTCCTTGTGCTGGAAAATTTCAACTATTGTGACAGCCATTAAAGGTTGGTGAGTGTGTCTAATGAACTAGTTTTAAGGATTAAATGGGACTGAAAGAAAAGTATGCAGACCATTCTACCTTGGAGAACACTCACAAGGTAGAGAGGGCAAGAATTAATGAAGGGGGCAGTCAAAAACTACGGGGAGAGGAGAAAATAAGGGTTCGACTCCACTCAGGGGTAGACACAATGAAACATGGAGACAATCATCCATCCAGGCATTCAGGGAGGCATAATAGTAGAGCGAAGAAGAAAGGGATGAGCTTCTGGTTAGTAGGATTTGAATGAACATTTAGAATCCTTCTATTTGTGGGGTAAAACATTAGTGCCTCAATGCACTAGTTGTGCCATAGTTCTGTTGTGGAAAGAGATAGAAAAATCCCTGCTTCATGGTTCATCCCTTGGCAATGTTTCATCTCCCAAGAAAGCCCCCTAGTCTCTGGAATCTGGCTTGGGGTGACAACTACAAGTAATAGTTTTTATAGCTTGTCTATGGTTGGGTGGAGATTTAAAGTCTCACTCTCAGTTGGAATACTTTTGTATGGTTAAGATAAGTGTTCTTATTCTTCTTATTCTCAAATAAATGTATGCATTTCTCGCTTAGAATAGCTATGGATTTCTGGATTGCAATAATGCTATTAATTAACATGTTTTCTCAACCGATTTATAGACATCATTCATTTCAAGGATGCCATATATATATATATATATATATATGGCATCCCTAAAATGAATGATTTTGATAAATCGATTGAGAAAATGTGTTCTTCTCGACTAGAAGTGAAGTGATGTGTGAAATGCTTGCTTGGTTATTCATAATACATATACATAAGATAGAATTTGTAATGCTTTAAATGATAATAAAGATTATGTTGCAATCACAACCCATATTTAGTATTTTTTCCTTTATAAACAGTTGAATTGCATTTTAAACAACATATATGTAAATAACACCAAACTATTATGACATGTTACAAGCAGTGGAATGGCTCATGAGGATCTGCGTCAAATCCAGGAAACATTGGGCTTAAAAACCTTTCCCAATTATATAAAATGATTACAAGGGAGATGCCCTACTTAGTAGGTTGTATATGTACATTTATATTATGAGTTGACCTACTTACAAGCTTGTGAATCTACACAGGTGGTGTTGCATTAATGTTGAGGGATCTATTTCCTCTTCATAGAACAAGGATAGCCTTAAACCCTCACATGAAGGCTTGGTTAGCCTTGCATTTTGATCAACCTAGAAGTCTTCAACGAGCTCCCTAAAATTGCTATTCAAGCCCTAGAAGCCCCTCCATAATTCCATGGAGTTGTTTGTAGGCCCTCCTTGGGGTAGGGAACTGTGATATTCCTACTTAGTATTTTACTAAGTAAATATCAATTTTTCTTAATTTTGGTTTATTACATGGTTACACTTAGGAGGAGTGGGCTTAGGGGACCCACATATGATTTTTGGCATAGGAGGCACTCCAACATTAGAGTTAGAGGAAATATTGTGGCCTTGGTGGAGTGTGGGGGCCACCATAAGGGAATTACAGACCACGTGGAAAGTACGATCTCATTGGAGTGGAATTGGTGTGAGGAGTTCGATGTCGGCCCACATGGGAAATCTTGGAGACAACTTAACAAAAGGAAGAAGGGACTTTCATTTTGGTCATTCATCTATCATTTCATAAATTGTCTTTTGAAATAGCACACTTGAGTAGGAGCCAAGTCTGCATGTGATGTTCAGCACACGAGTGTTTCCGAGCAGATATCCCAGCCCTTGCTTCGGTGTAATTTGAGTGCCAGCCCAAGGAGGGAGTTATACTTAGTCCCAAATCATACTTGTAGTAGTGAGGTCATACTACAATAGAGAGGAAGCTATAGCAGCGCAGGGACTGCGCAGTAATTAGTAGAGTCACTCAGGGAGGTTGAGGAGTGAGTGAATTTTGAGGTGGAGACTTGGAGGGAAGGCCTAGGAAGCCTTCTAACGTGGATTGCATGCATTTTTGAAGAATTTAATAGTAGATTCTATAGGTGGGTCGATTTTCCCAGTAACAGAACCATTCAAGCCAAAGAGGGTTAGATTTCTGAGATCAAGCTTTGGCCAAACCCTCTGTGGGTTATTTAGTATTTATTGAGGAGAGGTCGGGATTAATTTCCCAGAATTTTTTGAGCAGTGGAGAGGGCCCTAGTTGCAGATACTATCAAGCAAAAACACATTTCAAGACATCTATAGCGCAATACTTGAGCAGCACAGAAACAATTTTAAGGAGGGTGTTTCACTTTTCATATTTGGCATTGCTAGCTTGCCTTGAGTAAGCCTAGGTGCACTCGTTCCAGCACCTTATTGTACACCCATTTTCATTAATAAAAATAGTAAAACAGCGCAATTTTTTGTTCCAATTTGTGGTATGATTGTTTTCTATTGTTTCATGGTGTTTTTGTCTATGTTTTCTTTTCACATTTAGGGGTATTACATTGGTATTAGAGCTCATAGACTTGGCAGAGTCTGTGGGAGCAGTGCATTCTATGAAACTGGAGGATAAGAAAAATGTGACATACCGAAGGCAAAGGTACAAAAGCAAGGAAATACAGTTGGAAATTACCCCTGATCCTGTGACTATAGAGCCTAAGGTAGAAGAAGCCAACATGGGGGACAATGAAGAAGACAAAAGGAATGAGGAAAATGAGCTTTCCCAACTCCTATTAAAGGAAGTGTAGGACTTATCCCAGAACATTGAAGGAATGGGCTAGTGAAATAGAAATGACAACAAGGGTAAGGGATTCCAAGGGGATTTACAATATGGAGAGGTGTCTAGCACTTCGCAGCACCACGAATCTCTCAATGCCAACATGCCACTTATCTTAAACACACCCCCTAGGTCCACCATTCCTACATTCCTACAATCAAGAGCTAGTGGGTAACCAGAGTAGGAGTAGGCACCTTATCGGGACTATTTCCTAGTGTATCAGTCCTACAGACCTAATTTTGGGAGGGCCATTACTTTCAAGGATTTCTACCAGCTAGAGGGCAACAATAGGCCCAAGGGACAGAGTGGAGGAGGCTACTTTCAGGGGGCGTACTTGTAGCGTAGTGTGGAGAGGTTGTTTCTCCCAACTTTTGATGGGTCCTCCAAGGGCTCGGCCAAGGCATGGGTCGAAAAGTTGCATGTTTATTTCTAGCTTAATCAAATGATGGAAGGAGAGGCAATCAATATTTCCATGTTGCATTTGTAGGGGTAATCCCATGACTAGTGGTTCCATGGGATGACATGTTGTCACTGCATGTAGGAATAAATTCTTATGATGATTTCACTAGGAGAATGTTGGAGCGTTTTGAGAGGAAAGATCTGGGGGAGTATTTTGGGGAGTGGGCAAGCCTCAAGCAGACTGGGAGTTAAAAAGCATACATTTTTGAGTTTCTATGATTATCTGTGATGGTGTCATATTTGTCGGAGTCTAGGAGGATCTACATGTCTCTAGATGGGCTAGTAGAGCCATTGCGCAGGTTAGTGAGGTCAAATAGTCCCACTACATTATAGGATGCCGTAGGGAGAGCCTGAGATTTACAAGATGCCCTACCTAGGGCTTAATAACCACTACCCCCTAGACAAGGTTTCCAATAGAGGGGCATGGGAAATTGGATGAGGAGACCCGAGTAGACCTCAGGAGGAGGAAACTATGCTTCACTTGTTAGGATTCATCGACACCAAGCCATAGGTGTACAAGGGGCAAGGCCCACTTCATCGAGGTCTTTTCTGATAGTGATGCAGAGGAGAAGACCTATTTTGATATGGGTGGAGATGACAATGCAACACCTCAAGATGGAGTACCACCACCACCACCAGTAGCAGTAGGGGGAGTTTCCTTTGCACCTTCTAGAGGGGTCCTTGCATCACTGTGTGGGGTACCCAAATTTTTTACCTTGAGGATCAAAGGCACTATTCAGGGGCATTGTGTATCATTTTTGGTGGACAGTGGAGCTACCCACAATTTCATTGATGATAGTTACTTCAGAGGAGAGGCATCACAACTAAGGATTTTGAGGGATTCTCAGATCTTCTGCCTGAGGACAGAAACATGAAGTGCACTCACTATGTGCCAACTTTGACAGTGACCAAGGGGATCCACTCCATGACAGATCATTTCTTTGTAGTATATGTACCAGACACCAATGTGGTGTTGGGAGTCCAGTGGCTCTATTCGCTTGCTAGAGTCACAATCGACTAGAGGAAGTTGGAGATGGAGTTTGTGGAGCCAGATGGTAAGTCAGTGTTGCTTCGGGGAATGCACTCATACCCACCATAAACTATTTCGGACCATAAGATGGAGGTCGATTTGAGACATGGGGACATTTAATGAGATATTGAGTTGAGGATATTAGAGGTTGGGTTCAAGCCCAGGCCACCACATTCGACGATACAAGCTATTCTTGATAGGTATCTAAGTGTATTTGGGGACATACCACTGACTCAACCATATGACTAGGGATTTGAGCACACTATTGAGCTGGAGTCAGGAGTGTAGGTCATCATCACCACTCCTTACTGGCATCCCAAGGCATATCGGGATGAGATAGAGAGGGTCATCCATGATATATTGGCACTTGGGCATATTAGGCCCAACTCTAGCCCTTTTGCTTCATCAGTGATGTTGGTGAAGAAGAAGGATGGGTCCTTACATATGTGCATCGATTATTGGGCTCTCAATAAGAAGAAAATGAATAACCTCTACCCCATCCCACGTAAAGATGAGTTGATCGATGAGTTAAGGGGATCTAAGTTTTTTTTAAAGATTGATCTGCGGTCGGGGTACCATCAAATCTATGTGAGGGATGAAGATGTCCCAAAGACATCATTTCGGTTCCATTATGGGCACTTCGATTTCTTGGTTATGCCCTTCGAACTGACCAATGCACTAGCTACCTTCTAGTCAAGCATGTACCACGTGTTTCATGGGAAGTTGAGGAAGTCCGTGCTAGTGTTCTTTGATGACATTAATTTATAGCCGGATTTGGGAGGAGCATTTGAAGCACCTTGAGATAGTATTGCGCATTCTAGAGGATTAGCAGTTCCATGTTAAATTTTCCAAGTGCAAGTTTGGGTTAACTGAGATACTCTACCTAGGGCACATCATTAGGGTGGATGGTGTGAGAGTACAATGAGGAGACAGTCAGAGCTATTTAGGACGGGCTAGAGGCCCTAAATGTGACCAAGTTGAGGGGTTTTGTAGGCATTTACACTCGTTACAGGGAGTTCATGAAGGGCTTCTCCCAACTAGTAGCACCCCTCACAAACTTGATGAAGAAAGGGGCATTGGAGTGGACCACTATAGTACAAGAGGCATTTGACCACCTCAAGGAGGTCATCAATAGTTTTCCAATGTTGGCACTTCCTGACTTCACTTAGCCTTTCGTGTTGGAGTTTGATGCATTAGGAGTGCATTTGGGGGTCATGTTGATGCAAGGAGGGCACCCCATAGCTTTCGAGACTCAAAAGCTACTACCCCATGAGCTACTGTAATCCATATATTATAAGGATATGTTGGCCATCATGCGTATGTTGGCCAAGTTCAAGAGTATTTGGTGGTGTTGGCATTATGAATTAGGTGTTGCCCTTGATGGCAACCTACCTGATGAGTTGTCCTTGATGAAAACCTATTTGATGAATGGAATCCTACTTGATAAGTTGTCTCTTGATGAAAATCTACTTGTTAAAGGTATAAACAGGATGTGTTTACAGATGTGACAGAATGCATGTCAGTTCAAAGGAATGATAAAGTTGGAAGTTCAAGAACTATATGCGAGTTCGGTTAAGCCAAGTCACGTATACATGCAAGTTTAAATAAGAAAAGATGTGTATGGTTTTTACACCATGGTATTCTAAATACCAGGGGTCTTTACCATGGTATTGGCCCATAGTAATAGGCATGACAATAGATATTGATCATGTCAAAGATTACCACCAGCACTAGTGTAGTTTTGAGTCGTGGTATTGGAAAAAGGCTAAACTATATAAGGTGGTGAAGATAAAAGTGTGGAAGGTTTGCAAGTAATGGAAATCTTATGAATAGTTAGATCTAACGAAAATATGCATGTTATGGGATTTTGATGCTTTGCTTGATCTAAACAAAGTATGAAATAAGTATGCACCTGAGAGTTTGATGATGGATAAGATCCAATAGATATAAGATGACTATCATGATTGTAGGATGATTTTATTTGTGTTGATGGCATCTTATCACATGATTTGTCTATGTATGTTGAGATCTAGGTATGACTGAAGTTCTATGTTGCAGCGAAGAAGTGATTCAAAATTTGTAGATCTATGAGCTGGTTGGTCTCAGTAAAAGTGCGTATACACACAAGTTCACCTCTTCAAAGTAGCATATACAAAATAAGGGTTTCTCTTCATAAATGATTGATCAACCTGATCTATGTTGCTTCTTCTCTGTTGTATGTCAATGATGTCCTCATGCTGATCTGGGTTGAGTGATAATGTCTGAAGTAGAAATGATTGAATGATGAAGTTGAATTTGCTTACATGATTAGTTGAAAATATTATTGATGCTGCTGACTATATGAGGGTTTGCTAAGCTAACAAAATATTTCAGAATATCTATGGTCAACTCTGTGCCTAATTCATAATTATAAGCTTTCATTTTTCAGTATATTAATAGTTGTACGTGGGTTTCTCTACAGAAAAGCGCGTATACACACAGGTTGCATTAAATGAAGTAGCGTATACATTTTGGCATTTGAATGATCAGGGTTGTAATTGATTCTATGTGTTGATGCAGTATTCTGAGTTCAGTTCCATGTACTGGATACAGTGATCTGATTGTTTTAGTTGATTGGTTGAGTTTTGATTAAGTTCGAGTTGATTGGGTTTCAGTGATTGGTTGATTCTATGTGTCAGAGATTTATTATTGTATTACAATGATGGTTGAGCTTAAGTGTTGATATTAGATCTAGTGTGAAAATTTATGAAGCGTGGTCCATGGATGTTGCTGAGGGATGGAGCCTTCAGTGAGGAAGTCGAAGCTTCCTTCCAGTAGTAGCTGGTGGTCAGATCAGAGGGTTGGAGCTCCCTTCTAGTAGGAGCTGGAAAATGAGTGAAGGTTGTAGCCTTCAGCAGGTGGGTTCCTGCATACTAGCATGAGTTTGCACTAGTATAAGAATGTAAGATGCTTTTGACATTAATAAGTTTTGAAGAATAAGACGACAACAACGGTGATTTTCTCCCACATTGGGTTTCCACCTTAAATCCTAGTGTTCATGTGTTACTTATGTGTGATGATTTATTTTGTTCTTAATGCACCTTTTCACTGCTTATCAAATGCCGGATTCAAGTTTAACAGATAAAGAATTAGTTGTTTTACAATTTCACTGAGCATACGCTAGTTTCTTTTACAACAGTCACGTATATACGCTAGTTGGGTTCACTCAAGTCGTGTATAAATTTCAAAAAGGAAAATTAGTATTGTGAGTTTTTAAAATATTTATTCACCCCCCCCTCTAAGTATTTTTCCCAACAATTGGTAGCAGAGCAGGTCATTTAAAAGAAGCTTGATCACTTAAAGGAATATCTCCCAAGATGAGCAATCAAGACAGAACATCATCTATCAAAACACCACTCTTCAACAAAAATAATTTTATATATTGGAAGACAAGAACCAGATCCTATCTTCTATCTCTTGGAGAAGATGTTCGGGAAATTATGGAAGGAGTTTACCAATATCCAACTGCAATTCCCACAGACGTAGCAAAAAATAATACATATGAAACCAATTCCATAGTTGTCAATGCAATATTGGGAAGTCTAACAAAATTAGGATTTTTCAAAGTTATGCAGCTAAACACAACAAAAGAAATATGGGACAGAATCATTCAAAGCTATGAAGGTGATACCAAGGTAAAAAGTGCTAAACTCCATACTCTCAAAATTTAATATGAAACTCTCAGAATGCATAATGATGAAATTATTGCCAGTTTATTTCTACATATAGATGAGATTGTAAAATGCATGAAAAATATGGGTGAAGAAATAAAGGACACTACTTTAGTAGAGAAAATATTAAGACCTCTAACTCCTAAATTTGATTCAAAAGTGTCTACCATTGAAGAGAAGCAGGATATGTAGACTCTTACTATTGTTCAATTTCATGGGATCCTGGCTGCTTTTGAAATGAGGAAAGGAGGTCCTTCAGAAGTTAGAGAAGCTGCATTTAAATCATATGAAAAAGGAAAAGAAAAGGAAGAACATAAGGAATCAGGATATATATCAAAAGAAGATGAGTTAAACTTTGTAAATAAACTTCAACTGGGCATCGAAAAGTTCAGAGGTAAGCTTCCCTTCAAAATTTTTTGTTGTGGTATATTTGGTCATTATGATGCTAAATTTCCTCATAAAGACAACCGTGAGAAAGGGAAGGATATTGCAAAAGGTAATAGGATACGGTTTGACAGTAGAAGAAGTTATTATACTCATAAAGATGGTGATGTCTTGTCAAATATTGAAGAAGGTGAATCTGATCAAGATCTTAAATTACTCATGGCTTTTGAGAAAAATGCTAATGAGTCTAATGATAAATTTGTGGATGCTTTAGAGGAAAAAGGTTTCTTTGAAGAAATTACTCAACTCAAAATTTTCTTGGAAGAAAACAAAGTAGCCATAGATACTTTGAAGCATCAACTCATAGAAAAGGAAAATAATAATGAGAAGTTAGAAAGTGAAGTAGTAAGTCTAAGAAAGGAACTTGAGAAAATAAAAACTCTAAAGCTTAGATTTGCTAAAGGATCTAAAACCTTAGATTAAATTATCAAGGTACAATGCTCTCCTCTTGTGAAGATAGGTCTTGGATAAATTGGAGAAACATCTCAAATAGAAAAGTCTTTAGCCACCACCGGAATTTATCTAAATGCAAAAAAACCAGTCAGCAAAGCTTTAGTAATGCAACAAAAATCAGTCAGCAAAGCTTCAATAATGCAGCAAAAACCAATCATAAAAACTTCAATCCTCAGAAAAATAATAAATTCATTCCACAGGTAAATCATGTCCACTCCAATCCAAGGATGAACAACAATAGAAGCACCAGTTAAAAGGTAAACAACACCTAAAGATTCTATGATCACATAAATTTCTTCTTTAATGGACAATGTTTCTCATGTCATAATTTTGGTCATAAGGTTGCCCAATGTGTTTCATACAAAACTATCATGACTAGAGAAGCAAGAAAACAATTGGAATCAAAGCAGGTCCTTTGGCAGAAGCTTAATCATTTGAAGGAGATTCGTCGACACAATGGGAAAGAAGCAAAAGAAGAAAGCACCTCAAAAGAAGAAGACATCTCAAAGAGATACTGACAGTGTTAGAGACGATTGGCTATTAGATGGAAGCAAATATTCAGATTCATAATCACATCAGAATGAAGATGCATAAGAAAAATAATCATCAAGTATTGATTATTGGTCCTCTGATGATACCCTTCCCTATTCATGCTATATTGAAGATAATCAATATGACAATGAAATATTTGAATTTTCTCTTATGGATAAAAGTGAAAGAAATATACTGACCATAGAAGTAGAAGTCAAAAGGCTCACAGATAAAATTAGAGATTAGCAAGATCTATTTGATAAAAGGGAGTATTCCTACAAATAAGAGGTTACCACATTAAAAACTCAATTGGAGGAAGAAAACAAAATAAGGAAGCAGTACAAAGAAAAGGAAGACAATGTCAAAGGTTGCAAGATGAAGTGACATCATTAAGAAATCAAGTGAATGAAAAGGATACAACAACCAAGGAACTTAAAGAAAGAACTAGTTACTGTAAAGGTCTTGAAGCTGAGGTTGTCTCTTTAAAAGAAGATCTTGAAAAATCAAATAAGAAGAATGAAGAACTACTTCAAACGTTTGAAGAACAAGGAAATGAGATTCTCAAATTAAAACAACAAGTGAAGGAAGGAAGAAAGGTTGAAGAAATCATGAAGAAGAAGTCTCTAGAAAAGGAAAAGCAATATCATGATGAGGTAAATGTCCTAAAAGGTAAATTGGAAGAAAAGGATAAACTTTTATGATTTCAAGATAGTACTAATATTTTGGATAATATTCTTAGTATTCAAAGGTCTCCTGCCATCAAATTTGGTCTTGGTTTTCATGAAACTGTTAAAGGTGAATCTAGATCACAAGCTAAGGCTAGGAATTATAATGGAAAATCTGAAATTCTCAACAAGGAGATATGAAGTCAACCCCATCAACAACCAAGGAAAGAAAGTCTTCAAAGGAAATCATTTAATCCTAGCTATATAAGTTTTAATTGATTCTTTCCTATGATCAATAATGTTGAATGTTCTATATGTCATAATTTTGGACATGTTGCAACTAGGTGCAGAAGTATAATGTTTCAAGCTAATAACCATCTCAAGAAAGATCATCAGCTTCCAGGTACTTTAAGGGATATTGTTTTTCTTGCAATATGTTTTGTCACAAATCCATTGATTGCTATAGAAGGAATATGAAACATAGAATATGTTATTCTTGTAACAATTTTGGGCACGTAGAAAATGAATACAGGAACAATTCTATGGATTGCCATAGATAATATGGTAAGCAACCAAATAAGAACATTGATATCAGAAAATCTGAAAAAGATCGATCCACCAATAAGCAAGAAAGGGAAGATCAAATAAGTGTGGTCTTGTTGTCTACTCATTCGAGAAGAAGATGAATGGTACATAGATAGTGGATCCTCTCATCACATGACTGAAGATAAGAGTAAAATGGAGTCTCTCATGAATAACCATCATGGTAATGTTATTCTTGGAACCGATGTTTCAACAAAAGTTCTAGGACTAGGTACAGTCATAACAAACTCAGGGGGAGCTAAAAGTGTGAAATTTCAATATTCCACTTTCCATACATGAATCTTATAAATACAAGCCACGTGTATACACAAGTTCTAAACTGTACAGTTGCGTATACTTTGGTTTAATGAAGAAACAGTGGGACAGACTCAGGAAAATGGTTTGATATGGTTTAGTCAATGATCAATTGTCTTTTGTGTTTTGATGGTTGATGATTACAGATTGTTAATGCTATTTAGAAGTGATTTTGGCCCTCATAAGTTGTTGATGCCTTGATTATTCTTACTGATATATGAAATTATCAGATCTAACAGTGAACAATTGGCACAGGTTCAGGGGGAGCATTTTCTATGCTTCTCATAATGCATTGTTGGCATTATGTTTGATTTAGAAGTCCTTGGTACATAATGATGCTTATCAATGGTGATGATGCTTATATTGTTAAAGGGTTTAAATGATGCATCCGCTATGTTGTTGTCATGGGTTGCCTATGATGAAATCATGTATGATACTTATATATTGCTTGAGCCACATAATTGTTTTGATGCTACTGATCAGATTTATGGATGATTCTTTTGATGATATATAGTACATATGTTATGGTGATCTTCATAAGTTCAAGGAGAAAAACAAATCTTGAGTACACAACTCCATTATTTGATGATGATAAGTGTCACTCATTACTTTTATGTTGTTGACATCATGCCTTCAAAGATGCATAAATTTAATATGGTGCAGTTATGAATGAGGATTCCTATAGTTCTTGAGGATTGTTTATTTTGATGGTATCATGGAAGTTTGAAAAACGATTGTGAGCTCATGGTTTTCTTATCTCATTGATGAGAAGATAGATACATATTTCTATCTCTATGATGGATACATTATAGATAAGGATCACATGGATGATTACTTAGTTGCATATTGGTAAATGATGTTGGTATAAAAGATATTCTTGTATGAAGAAAATTGGCCAAGAGAATGGTGTTATTGCAGGTTTCATGAATACATGGCTATTTAGTCACAGAATGATGATGATAAGGAATGATGAATACTTCTTCCTATCTTTCTTTATGATGATAGGCTTGGTTCTCACATATGTTGATTATCATGGTTGATTCTTAGCAGATGTGGATTGTTGTGGAAGGAACATGTAGTTCTTGCTACAATGATTTGATGATGATATTTTGGTCATGGATGATGACTATGGTGCTTTCACATGTATATGATATGATGTGAATGTTTTTGTGAAGATATAGGCATTACTGCATGGAGATATGGAATATTCTTAATTGATTCATGAAAGACTATGTTTTTTCTGAACATAAATTAAGGCTTTTTCTACTAAAGAAAAATATCTAGTTGATCTTGATAAGGTCAAAGGGATGAGTTGATATGCAGCATACTTAGTCATAGGTTGATGATAATAAAGCTACATTGTCTTATCTTGTGAACTAATGATAGACATATACAGGTTGTTGTTCTTGATTCTGCTGAAAGGTGCTTATGGTGCAAATCATATATGGTATATAATAGTTGTTGATAACTATCATGGTCTTATTTAGGTCTTTGGTCTTTCTTAAATGTCATTTGATGTAAAGGTCATATAAAGACCTATGATGTACTCATTATAAAATTCAGCCATGTATGGACTATTGTGGTCAAGTCCTTTTGGACATATGATGAATTTTGAAACCCCACTGTGTTTGGGAAGTTGATGTAATAATGATGTCAAATATGTATCCCTACTTGGTTGGGTGATTGATGTAAGCTTTAGGTGATAGGACAAGTTCTATCAATCATAAATTCATGTACTTCATTGTACATCCATCCAAGGTTTTAGCATGTGCTCGAGGGGAGCATGATAAGAGAATTCATCATGTGCTCAAGGGGAGCAAGGTCAGTACTCATATTCAGCAGTTTAGATATGGATGTCTTTGTTCAACATTGGTTAGCCCTTTTCCCTTGATGTCAAAAGGGGAGAGTAGCTTGGTGTTTCGATTGGTGGTTGGAGAGTAGATTGATGTTTTGAAAAGATTTTTGCTTGGCTTGATGTTATTTACAGGTTGTGGTGACCAAACACCAAAGTGGTTTCCATCAAGTCTAAAGGGGGAGATTGTTGGCATTATGAATTAGGTGTTGTCCTTGATGGAAACCTACCTGATGATTTGTCCTTGATGACAACTTATTTTTTCAATGGAATCATACTTGATAAGTTATCTCTTGATGAAAATATACTTGTTAAAGGTATAAACAGGATGTGTTTACAGATGTGACAGAATGCATGGTAGTTCAAAGGAATGATAAAGTTGGAAGTTCTAGAACTATGCGTGATTTCAGCTAAGCCAAGTCACGTATACACATGAGTTTAAAGAAGCAAATACGTGTATTGTTTTTGCATGGTATTCTAAATACCAGGGGCCTTTCCCATGGTATTTTCCCATAGTTATAAGCATGAAAATGGATATTGATCATGTCAAAGATTACCACCAACACTAGTGTAGTTTTGACCCGTGGTATTGGAAAAGGGATAAACTATATAAGGTGGTGAAGATAAAAGTGTGGAAGGGGTGCAAGTGATGGAAATATTATGAATAGTTAGATCTAAAGAAAATATGCATGTTATGGGCTTTTGGTGCTTTAATTGATCTAAACTAAGTATGAACTAAGTATGCAGCTAAGAGTTTGATGATGGATAAGATCCGATAGATCTAAGATGACTATCATGATTGTAAGATGATTTGATTTGTGTTGATGGCATCTTAACACATGATTTTTCTGTGTATGTCAAGATTTGGGTGTGACTGAAGTTCTATGTTGCAGTGAAGAAGTGATTCAGAATTTGTACATCTATACATTGGTTGGTCTCTGGAAAAACGCGTATACACACAGGTTCGCTTCTTCAAAGTAGTGTATACAATGTAAGGGTTTATGTTCATAAACGTCTGATCAACTGTATGAGTGTTGTTGTTTCTATTATTTCTATTAATGATGTACTCATGATTGATCTGGGTTGAGTGATAATGTTTGAAGTAAAACTGATTGGATGATGAAGTTGAATTTGGTTGCTTATTGATTGATTGGAGAATGTTAAGATTACTTGCTAATTGTGATTGAAGATCAGAGATAGTTATGTGATTGGTTCAGAGTGTTGTAGTAAAGCCGAGTATGATTCAATGTTCTTCTCAGAATTGCAGTGGTCAGGTTTTTAGTTTTCAGTATATTAAAATATGTATGAGGGTTTCTCTACAGAAAAGTGTGTATACACGCAGGTTGCCTTAAATAAAGTAGCATATACAGTTTGGCATTTGAATGATCAGGGTTACAGTTGATTTTATGTGATGCAATATTCTGAGTTCAATTATGTGTACTAGTTATAGTGATCTGATTGTTCTAGTTGATTGGTTGAGCTTTGATTAAGTATCATTTGATTAAGTTTCAGTGATTGGTTGATTCAGTTGTGTTAGAAATTGATGATTGTATTACAGTGATGAGTTACAGTTTGATTGTTGATCTTAAGCGTTGATATTGGATCCAGTGTAAAAATTTATTAAACATGTTCCATGGATGTTGCTGAGGGTTGAGCCTTCAATAAGGAAGTTAGTAGTAGCTAGTAATCAGATCAAGGTGTTGGAGCTCCCTTCCAGTAGGAGCTGGAGAACAAACAAAGGTTGTAGCCTTTTGTAGGTGGGTGCTTGCATACTGGTATGATTTTGCACCAGTACAATATTGTAAAAATCTTTTTATTTATATTAAAAAGAAGACAGAGAGGATAGAAATAGGTGGTTTTTTCCCGCATTGGGTTTCCACCTTAAATCCTAGTGTTCATGTGTGTTTCTTATGTGTGATGGTTTATTTTCTTCTTATAGAACATGGTTACTATCTATCTAATGTTTAATGAAGTTTTGATGCACTGGATAAAGACAAATAAATGATGACTTAACTGAAACATAAGTTTACTTGATGTACGTTGGTTGTCTGAAGCACAGTCACGTACACACATGAGCTCCTTTCAGTAAAGTCATGTATAGAAATAAAAATATGAAATGAAAAATTTATTGATTTGAAAATACTGATTCAACCCCCCTCTCATTATTTTTCCCAATGGGTGGGGAATAGATTTAAAGTCAAGACAGATCACAACATCCTCAGGTTCTTCTTGGAGTAGAAACAGTTACAGGAGAGGCATCAGAAGTCTGTGAGAAAGCTCCAAGCATATGAATTTGACATTGAGTATGTCAAAGGGAGGCAAAACATAGTGGTTGATGCATTGTCCAAGAGGCCCGCCACTCTTTCCTTGATGAGAATTTCCTAGATTGCAGGGCACAGTTACTAGTGGAGTACTCCAAGGACTGGTTTGTGCATGAGGTCATTGATGGGTTGGTGACATATGAATGGTATTGAGTGATGAATGAGGTGATCTACTATCGAGACCATAAATACTTGGTACCCAACTCCCGACTAAGGGAAAGTATTCTACAAGCTTCCCATGGTTCACCATTAGTAGGGCTCCAAGGGTTCACGAAGACATATCAGTCTATTAGAGATCACTTTGAATAGAAGGGCCTCAAGGATGATGTTTTAAGGTATATCCAAGAGTGTGACACATGCCAACATGACAAGGGTGAGCAGACACACCCTACAGGTCTATTCTAATCGTTTCCCATTCCAGAGGGGAAATAGGAGAGAATATCAATGGATTTCATTACCAGGTTGCCTACAATACATGGAAAATATTACATCTACGTAGTGGTGGACCGCTTGATGAAGTATGCTTACTTCTTAGCCATCTCATCTCGGTACTCGGCTTCACAAGTGGCCTAATTGTTCTTCAGGGAGGTTTTTTGGCTAGATGGTCTCCTAAAGGCCATTGTAAGTGATTGAGATAGCCGGTCCATGGGTGGATTTGAGCAGGAGATATTTCGGTTGGTGGGAACTGAGCTCACCTCGAGTACCAGTTACACCCTTAAACAAACGGGAAGATGAAGATTGTTAACAAGTGGTTGGAGGGCTACTTGTGTAACTATGTGAAAGGTCAGCAGAGAGCATGGATATGGTGGCTACACTTGGGTGAATACTGCTACAACAATATGCATCACATGTCCATAGGTATGTCACTATTCTAAGCTCTCTATGGTTACGATACATTGTCCTTCACTAACATTATGTTTGGAGACATCCGGGCCCTAAGGGAAAAGGATTAGATATAGGAGAGATAAGATATCTTGAGGGCTCTGAAATACAACATGCAGATGACCCAAAACCAGCAAAAGATTTATGCAGACAGGGGAAGAGTTGAGAGGAAAATCAAAGTAGGGGACTTAGTATTCTTGAGGCTCCAACCGTACCGGTAGTATACACTCAAACAAAACGGGGTCAAGAACCTCAAACCCTGCTTCTATGGACCATATCGTTTCACTCGAAGGGTGGGGAAGGTAGCATATGAGCTATAGATACCCATGGGAGCCGGGTGGACAACATTTTTCATGTTACTTGCCTAAAAAAGGTATTGGGATAGCAGGAAACAACAGCTACAAAGCTACCCCCTATGGATGATGAGGGGCATTTGGTGCTGGAACCAGAGGCCATTTTGGATACTAGGGAGAGGCATCTGTGTAATAGTGTCATCAAGGAGTTTTTTATCCAATGGATGAATCTGTCGGATGAGGATTCCACCTGGGAGAAAGAGAAGATACTACAACATCCTTCATTGCAGTTGCTTAAGTGTTATGTGAAATTTTGTATCTACGGATAAACACAATTTCCCTAGGTGGGTAGCTACACCTATAACAACAGAATTAAATATTTTAACCTTTTCCTATAGAAGATAAATAAGATAGGGGACCTACTTGTTATCTTTCACTTCCCTTTGTCTCCTTTGAATAGCTCCCGTCGCTCCTTCTCCAACTGAATCCGCTCAATAAGTACCTGCAATCATAAATAGAGGACAAAAACCAATCAAAGCAAGAGATCTATCTACTATACAAAAATGGAATCAAAAGAATTTACACATATAATCATCATACATAAGACAAGAATATGGGAAAAGGTATAAACAACTTTATTAAGTAGAAGGAAGAGTTACAACCAAGAAGTCTGATCCCATGTCACTCATCCAACTTGATTTCCAAACTTCATCACACCATAAGCACAACACTTCAGTAGCATAACAATGCTTGCTTACAATCTCAAACCTCAAATCAACAATATCTCCTTACAATTCTTCAAAGTCCAGCCCCTAATCACTATGATGAGTGCTCAATTTATAGGGAAATGGAGGTGGTTTTGTCATAAATTGGGCATTGAATGGATTTCCAATTTGGGATTTAGTTTCCATGGAGGAAGGGATGAGAGGATGTGAGGTTATTTGATTCATTCCTTATCCAATTTTGAGCTCATATGAGAGGATAAGAGGTGGAAATCTTCTAGAATGATCTAGAATGAAAGAATATTCCCATAACCCTATGAAGATTTCACTCAATCTCACCTAGCGTAGGTCAAAGTGGGCCTAGGTGCTCTGCAGAGCAGGCTTGAATGGGCCTAAGTACTCTGCAGCGCACTTACCCCTGACCAAGGATGCGTTGGTTGCTCAAGGAGTCATTTTAGGATGTCTTCAGGCCAGGAAACTCTCAGGAATGATGGCATTCAATGTGATGACTTGTCTAGGGCATGTAGCAACTGAATTAGGGTTTGATGAGCCCTAAAAGTAATGATCTGAATGATGGGAGTGATGTTCCTAAATAGACCTATAATAGTTGCCCCATAAAGCATGAATTCGAAAACGATAATGTCGAGTGATATGCTTTACGATGTGATGAGGAGGTTCTAAAGCGGATGGTAACCAGCATCAATTATAATACATAATATCATGATATTTTGGATTTTTCATGAATCATTGAGGGAAGGCATACCCATGCTCAGCATATAAACTGTCATTACATGTACATAGATAGTCGTCTATAGATATAGACCCATGATGGGATGACCATCAGTGTAAAGCCATCGTACATATGATTTAGTACTTTCCTGAAATCACACCCCGGATGGATGAAACTAGATCCAAGGTCTTCTATCTTGTTCAATGGTTCGCTTAAGTACGAGTCTAACCATGTGAATATGTGATCTAAAGTCAAACATGGGAAGACACCATCTAATTACCAACTAATGGTGTAAGCCGTTAACAGATGCAAGAGAGATCACCGATAATGATAATGATCCTCAAGGTACTGTAGTACATTCTTCATGGTGTGAATGGATGTTTTGATGTAGAACACCATACAAAGTCTTTCCATTGAAGGCCAGTGATGTCAACCTATCACTGGAAACGAGAAACTTTCCATTGATGTATGCAAGCCCCAAGATACTGAAAGGGTGTTTCTAAGTCAACTTCTTGGATAATGTGTTGATGTCGACAAGAAGCGACTCATTGCAGGAGGGCCTTGATGTATCCCACATCAATGACACGAAATGAGTGTAATGATTTTTGGAGACAGAATGTGACTGACAACACAAGTTTCAGGAATGGCAGCCATGAAAATCAAGGTTTATGAGTATTGCAAATGATGAATTTTAACTGAGTGACTTCTCTTGAACTTATCGGCGACACTAAATTAATTGGCAGCATTGACCCAAAACCAAAGTAATGGAAGGTATGATAGACCATTGGTATGATAACCATAAGGCAAATAACCCAACCCAAATAGTCAAAGAGATGAAGTGAAAGTGTCATGTTCAAGATTGACCTACTGCCATAAAGTGGTTTACCCCATTTCCCATTTTCCCTAGTCATTACTGACCAATACCTCTTTATTTTTTACCAAGATTGAGAAGGATAACATATGCTTGTTGTATAATTCCACCCTTTGGGTGAATCCATCGCTATGTGATGTTTTAATGAGTCTAGCGAAGGTGAGACTCAGTCTTGTCATGATGGGCAAGTTTGTCGCTATTTGATGTTTTAACAAGTTTAACGAAAACGATAACTCGGTCCTTTTCATGTTTAGATATTTTGAAAAGGGACAAAAATAAAACTCCACAAGTTCTTTTTCATAACTTTGCCTCTCAAGTCTAAAAAAGCATAAAATAATATGAGAGAGAAGCTATTGACCATGTTCGATCAACATATTCCTTTTTCGTAAATAATCTATCTCAGTTCGGAAAAGGGTTAAACTTATACTAAGTAGATGTCGTTTCCAATCTGTTA
The DNA here is from genome assembly GCA_031772625.1 of Pinus tabuliformis. NCBI lineage: Eukaryota > Viridiplantae > Streptophyta > Pinopsida > Pinales > Pinaceae > Pinus > Pinus tabuliformis. The sequence continues at coordinate 915,873,542 of CM062816.1, forward strand.
AAGAGATGAAAAGGACAAGCGCTGGGCAATCTTTTCATATTTCGAGAGTTTGAAAAGAGCTTAAAGAGGACTCCACTTAGAGGAACGAGTGGTGTCTAGGATAGCAACTTGTTCCGATGATGTTGGAACTTCTGAAAACATGTTGATTTATGTGAAGAGGCTGGCTAATAAGACCATTCATTGCAGCTATTCCTCAAGAAAGGGAAAACAACCAAGTGAAAGCGTATGATCGTCCAAGCAGATAGTGACGATGGAAGGAGAAAAACCAAGGCTTATCTGATGGAAGAGGATGATAGAATGGCAATCACGAGGGTTAAAATGGAGATGGGTTCATTTTTACACAAGCTTGAACCATAGGGAACTATGTTTGGATTTAGTTTCATGTTTACACAAGCTTGAAATGATAAACTATGCTTGGATTCAGTTTCATTTTTACACAAGCTTGAACCAAAAACTATGCTTGAAATTGGTTTACATGCCCCCAGCATGATGACTCGATTCTAGGCGCATGCCCACCAATATTCATTGCATTCACCTAAGTAGACTAGTCGTGGCTATCAGGTGGATGGAATGAAGATTCATTTACGAGATCAAGTGAAAGACTCAACTGGGATTTTACGAGATCTAATCAAAGACTCAAATTCGAACTTTGCTCTAGGGGACCTTGTTTTTTTTTTTTTTTTTTTTTAATGAGCTTGACACAATACAAGGAACTCTGCTCATATTCCTTGTTTCATTTTTTAACGAGCTTGACACAAGATAAGGAACTATGCTCATATTCCTTGTTTCATCTGTTAACAAGCTTGACCCAAGACAAGGAACTATACTCATAAGACCTGTTTCATTTTTTTATGAGGTTGAAACAATAAAAGAACTATCCTCATATTCCTTGTTTCATTTTTTAACAAGCTTGACACAAGACAAGGAACTATGCTCATACCCTTTGTTTCATTTTTTAACGAGTTTCACACAAGATAAGGAACTATCCTCATATTCCTTGTTTCATTTTTTAACGAGGTTGACACAAGACCAGGAACTATCCTCATGGAACCCATTTCATTTTTTAATGAGGTTGACACAATAAAAGAAACTATCCTCATATTCCTTGTTCACAACCCATAAGAGGTCATGACTTCCAAGAGGTTATCATCTTATGGGAGAACAATCTTGTAGAAGGGATACGTAGCAAGGAATCCATTAGAGAGATCTGGTTCCAATGCCCCCAGTACAAAATGTACAACATCATGGAATTGATTGTCACTTGATGTAGGCATGGAATGGGTTGCCACATAATTGACCTATGGCAAGGAAGATACCATTGGGACAAAAATACCATTTAGGGAAGATGGTTGACTGGAAGCCATATTTGGACCGGGAAATGAAAGCTAGTCAACGGTGACAATTCTGCCTTCATACAGGAAACACATCACTTGAAAGAGTGTTGAAACAATAGCTCCCATGTCATAAACATAGTTGCACCCAAGAAGTAAATTGTAATCTAAAGGACCTGGGACTACCATCACATTGAGATGAACAATTTTCCTCACAAAGTAATAGGAAACTGAGGAAGGATCCCTAATAGTTGACTGGTTCCTCTGTTAAAATCCGATAGATTATGGGTAATAGACACAAGTGGCAATGATCCGAGTGCTTGCCAAGCAGTGGAGGAAAGGATACTCATAGATGCACCTTCATATATAATAGTGCCAGGTACAATCATATTACAAACCTGTACTATGATCTGGAAAGGCACATAAGAAGGAAGATGACATCTTGCCAATCGATTCCAATCAAAGGAAGTGACCAAACTACTTGGAGGGGGTACCGTAAGAATGGGAGAATTATGCCCTTGAGTTACGAGAATGAGAGGATTTTCCTCCTGTCTTGATGGAACAGGAGGGTTGCCTCCAAGCTCATTGGAATATGAAGAAACAAAAAGAACATGAGTGGTATCATATTCACTCTCTTCAGGAAAGGTACAATTAACTGAAGGTGAAATCGGGTCAACTATTTCCTTGACCATGATTGGTGAGGTATAGACTCATGGGATTCACATTTAGAGAGAGTGGGTTCAACCAACAGTTGATTTGGGTTAGTCACTTTATCAACTAGTGAAGGATTAAGGGAGAGTCTCCTGTAACCAGATGGAAATTTCTGTGGTGAAGCAGGATGGTTATCAAACACTTTTTTGGCTTCATCCAGATAGGGAAAAAGGTGAATAGGATGACTCCCTTCACATAACCTATAGGGAAACTTAACTTTACCCTTCTTTCCATGAACTTTACTACCACTAGTTAATGGTGTGTCACCAGCATGATCTCCAAAAGTTAATGACACAAGACGATGTGAATGACATGACCATTATTCTAAGATATGAGGAATACTAGAACAATTTCAAAGAAGATGGTCTCCTGTATAAATTTTGCATGGATATCGAACTTTGTGAGGCTTATCGGATGGTTTCTCATCAGAAGTTGCATTCAAAGCAATGGTTGCTTGGTTGCCTCCCTGCTGAATTTTCTTCTTCTTCTTCTTCTTCTTCCCTTTCTTCTTCCCTTTCTTCTTCTTCTTAGCCACCTGGTTACTAGTGTCAATACTTTCACTAGGTGAAGAGGAAGAAGGGGAGGAAAAAAAAAATGAGGAAGAAGGCAAAGCGTCAACTTTAGGATCAACTGGAGGTTGATTTTCTCTAGTTGGAGGAGTACTCGATTGCGGAGAAATGATGACATTTTGAACCAAGGAGGTTGAAAATAACCAAACTGGCAAGCCAATGGTAAATCTTGGAAGGGATAATGTAGCCATATAAGGAGCACCAATATTTCTGAAAGGAGGAAAAGGACTATGATTCCCATCAAAAGGAATTCCTTGATTGGTGGAATACGGAGTTTTTGTCATATGTCCCAACCTAAGATCAACTAAGGAGTGAGCATGGAGGGTGTTATCCACAATCAATTAATTTTATTTTAATCAAAATAATGTAACAAAACAAAAGAGGGATAATCTAGGCAAAAGGATTATCAAGCAATTGTGAAATGCAATATACTACCTTAGTAAACCAAGGACTTAACACACATGCAGACAATCTCCTTGAATGTTGTGTTTGGTGTATCATTGTGTACAAGGCAGACGACTCGGTTACCTAAGGATGGATAGCAACCTATTGTTGTCCTCCCATATATACCTGAAAGTATGTGGAGGCCCAATCCAATGCGAAACCGCACAGTGAGAGCATTCCTTTATACTTTATGTACTGTAACACCACCCTATATACCTAAAGATACGTGGATGAGCTACGATATACTTACGTACGTGGAATGAGGTATCACACTTGGAATGTATCACAGACAAGTTAGCGACAGTCGCTATGTTTTACGATGCCGAAACACGTCTCTAGCCTAGAACTCTAAATGTTATGCGTTAAGTTACAATGCTCCATTAGGTTAATTGAGATAACTTTTATGTTGATATTCTTAATAATTTTCCTTTCAAGGCTCGCCACGTGATGTATGTTTGCAATTCCTAGAATGAAACTAACATGAGAAACATTATTTCATTCAATTGAAAATGAAAACCGTAGCTAGTAAGGGATAGAGCAATCAGATCTTTAACAAAGAGAAAAGAGCACACATAATGCAATTTCCCTAGCTATTCCTATCAAGCATTCACAAACTACAATATGAAAAATGCAAGTTTTTATTTTCAGTCCCTTTAGTGTTTAGATGAATAAAAAGGAACTAGATGCACAAACAATTAATCAATACTTTTCACAAGAAACGAAGACTTTACAACAGTTTCTTTTTCAAAGAAATGAAGACTTTACGACCCGAAAATACTAATTGATATAAACTAACTTTGACAATGAATTGATAATGATAAAGAAAAATCTTAAGAAACACTAAAAAATCAAGGTCAAAGTAGGGCTAGGAGAAGAGATACAAGTTGATTTCATAACCATAGAAACATTGATCTTTAAACAAACAACTTCAGAAGCAAAACTGGAAAAATCCAAGACAAATATGGGTTTTTAAGCTTAAGGATGATCAGTGCAGGTCAGACTGGGAGTAACTACACTGCAGAGCACTGTCTCTAAGTCAAGGGTGCTCTGCAGAGCACTATCCCTTGACCAAGCCTGTGCTGGTGCCAAAAAGGCCAATCAAAAGACATCTAACCTCAATTTTTTGACCAAAAACACTTCAAAAAGACTGAAATAAGATCAATGAAAGTAGGTAAAGTATACTAGGGTGTACTATGATGAGGATAAACTACCCAGAATGATGATCGTTCCCCAGTGGAGTCGCCAATTTGTTATGTGGAATTTTGCATCTACAGATAAACACAATTTCCCTAGGTGGGTAGCTACACCTAGAACAACAGAATTAAAGAGTTTAACCTTTTCCTATAGAAGATAAATAATACAAGGGACCTACTTGTTATCTTTTTCTTCCCTTTGTCTCCTTTGAATAGCTCCCGTCACTCCTTCTCGAACTGAATCCGCTCGATAAGTACCTGCAATCATAAACAAAAGACAAAAACCAATCAAAGCAAGAGATCTATCTACTATAAGCAAATGGAATTGAAAGCATTTACACATATAATCATCATACATAAAGACAAGAATATGGGAAAAGGTATAACCGTCTTTATTAAGTAGAAGGAAGAGTTACAACAAAGAAGTCTAATCCCATGTCACTCATCCAGGTTGAGTTCCATACTTCATCACACCATAAGCACAACACTCCGGAAACATAACAATACTTGCTTACAATCTCAAACCTCAAACCAACATTATCTCCTTACAATTCTTCAAAGTCCAGCCCTTGATCACTATGATGAGTGCTCAATTTATAGGGAAATGGAGGTGGTTTTGTCATAAATTGGGCATTGAATGGCATTCCAATTTGGGAGTTATCTTCCATGGAGGAAGGGATGAGAGGATAGGAGGTTATTTTATTCATTCCCTATCCAATTTCGAGCTCATAGGAGAGGATAAGAGGTGGGAATCTTCTAGAATGATATAGAATGAAAGAATATTCCTAGAACCCTATGAATATTTTGCTCAATCTCGCCCAGCATAGGTCAAAGTGGGCCTGAGTGCTCTGTAGAGCAGGCTTGAATGGGCCTAAGTGCTCTGCAGCGTGCTTACCCTTGACGAATCTTGCCTAGTCCCTCAAGGAGTCATTTCAAGATGTCTTTATGCTAGGAAACTCTCAGGAATGATGGCATTCAATGTGATGACTTGTCTAGGGCATGTAGCAACTGAATTAGGGTTTGATGAACCCTAAAAGTACTGATCTGAATGATGGGAGTGATGTGCCCAAATAGACCTGTAACATTAAGTATAAGCAACCTTTTGGCGAGGAGGATTGTGATATTCCTACTTAGTATTTTACGAAGTAAATATCATTTTTTCTTAATTTTTGTTTATTACATAGTTACACTTAGGAGAAGTGGGTTTAGGGGACCCACATTTTATTTTTGGCATAGGAGGCACTCCAACATTAGAGTTAGAGGAAAGATTGCAACCTTGGTGGAGCATGGGGGACACCACAAGGGATTTTCAGCCCCACATGGAGAGTACACTCTCATTGGAGCAGAATTGGTGAGAGGAGTTTGATGTGGGCCTACATAGGCAATCTTGGAGGCAGTTTGACAAAAGGAAGAAGGCACTTTCATTTTTCTCATTCATCTATCATTTCAGAAATTGTCTTTTGACATAGCACGCTTGAGGAGGAGTCTAGTCTACATGTGTTTTTTAGCACATGGGTGTTTCCGAGTGGAGATACCAGCCCTTACTTCAGTGGACTTCAAGTACCAACCCAAGAAGGGAGTTCTACTTAGTCCCAAATTATACCAACACCAGTGAGGTTGTATTGTAGCAGAGTGGAAGCTACAATAGTGCAAGGACTACACAGTATTGTGTAGAGTCACTCTAGGAGGTTGAGGAGTGAGTAGAGTTTGAAGTGGAGACTTGGAGGGAACGCCTGGGAGCCTTTTAACAGGGATTTCAGGCATTTTTGGAGCATTTGGTAGCAGATTCTATAGGTGGGTTTATTTTCCCCGTAGCAGAGCTAGTCAAGCCAAAGCGGGTCAAATTTCTGGGGTCAGTCTTCGGTCAAACCCTTCGTGGGTTATTTTGGGTTTATTAAGGAGAGGCCAGGATTAATTCTGCAAAATTTTCTGAGTAGTGGAGAGGACCCCAGAAGCAGATCCTTTCAGGAAGAAACACATTTCTAGACATCTACATCACAATACTTGAGCAACACAACAACAGTTTGGAGGAGGGTGTTTCACTTGTCATTTTGGGCTTTGCTAGCTTTCCTTGCAAAAGCTCGGGTGCAGTCATTCTAGCACCTTATGGTACACCCCTTTTCATTAATAAAAAGAGTACAATAGTACAATTTTTGGTGCCAATTTGTGGTTTGACTATTTGTTATTGTTTCATGGTGTTTTTTTCTATGTTTCCTTTGCATATTTATTGTTAATTTTCCTTAGGGATATTACACCCTTGGTGTGTCATGGGCTAGGTGGAGGCCTTTCAGGAGTTCACTATGAACCCCTGATAGATTGCAACCAAAAATCCATTAGCATGGCCATACATGGAATTCCCTATCAATGAACAGGGAATTTCATGTGGGCTAGAAGCTTATTGGAGTGAATTTCACCTAATCTCAGTAGGGGTAGCATCATAAGGTGCTTTAGTAAGCCACCATCACCAATACTGAGCATTGATGTTAATCTTGATGATTGCAGAAATTTTGTGGTAGATTTATGGCCAAAATGACCAACAAAAGGTGCTTGATGAAGAGTTGGAGCAAGCTCTCACAGTACTCATCGAAGTCCAAATTAGCTGCATTGCTTAAGGATGGGCATATTTCTTCTCATTGGGCCATGGTTGAGATTGAATGTAGGTAGGCATTTCAGCACAGGAAGGGTGGAGCCCTAAACTTATAAGGAATTCAGGCTAACATTATCTTTAGATTCAGATTCAAAACCCTTGATGCGGAAGCCACAGATTGGTTATCAAGATTTCCCTTATATCACCATTGGATAAGGGAGTCGAAGTGGCCTGCAACTAGTACCCTGGAGATTTGTTTTACATAGTAGAGGGATCAATCAGGATGAAATCAGCTGGCATGAGTTGGCTGACAATCAAGCTTGGTGATCTTACTATTGGATAAAGGTGGTTCCCACAAGACAACATGGCTTGGTGGTTCAATCCCAGAGGAATTACGAGCACACTCAAGTAAAGGAACATGATTATTTCGGTAGGGATGAGTTGGAAAACACGCCAGCCTGTAGGGTACACCATTAGCTGACATGTCAACTGGGATGCGCTAGAAGCCACTCCATCCTGGTGGTTACATCATTGGTTAGAGGTGTGGTCCATTGATTATATGGTCCATATGCCTTGTCATGGAAGTGTAAAAGGAGTACGCATAGGAGGAATCAGGGTAGCCAGGGTAGGACGACATGGAGCTATAGCCACCTTGGGCCAATCAAAAGTTAGGAATGTGTGGATGTGAGACACACCAATCCATGTAAGCTTGGAGGTCTCACCCCGAAGCCACAAAAGGTGATAGGAATGAGAGCATTGGGAGGGAGCAGGTAGGATGATGTGATTCAAGTTTTGCTAGTAGAGCATGCACACCGATTGGTGGAAAGGAGGTCCCACGTGATAGGTTAGTCCAGTGGTTCCCACCCGAGGATGCTAGAGGAGCGCCTAAGGAAATCGTTTGTATGAAATAGGTGGGGTGACATAGGTATAATCCCATGGCAGACACATTAACCCGAATTCTCCTCCATTGGTGAGAGAATAGCCCCACTATACACGCAAGCCCGGCAAATAACGAAGGAGAGCACCGGGATAAATGCCCAGGGATGATGCATTCAAATGGTATCCAGCTGAATTAATTAAAAGGAGAAGTAGAAGGAGTTTCTGACATAATGCATCAGGGTGACCTACTGCTAGATGAAGAGGCACTGTCACTTATGGGCCAATCATGACTGGGTGCGTAGAGGAATGGCCCGCCAGCCCATGTGGGTGTCACATCATCTCTTCATGACATCAGTAGGAGGAGGGGAAGGGTGGCACATATATTGTGGACAGTTGGATGGGGCATGGTGGATGTGGTTCATTTGATGTGCAGCCCAGAACCATGAGATAGAATGAAAATTGTGCCACCCCTAGCTTGATTTAATTGTCGATTTGTTTACCTTAGTGAAATCCATATATCATAGGTATGAAACGGTGTGGGCCATCAATTGGTGAGAATTTTAAGGTGCAGTAGGATGTGATGCTATGTGGTGCCTAAGTGTGGATAAATTGCAATAAATGTTAGAACCTTTGTTAGCTCTTGATGCCCTTTTAAATCTGAATTAGACACTTGTACAAATGTGCTACTTACTTAGGTTTTCTTTGGTCTATGTCTACTAATATATTGAGCTTTATTCTCTATGTGCTTAATATAAATGATTTTTTTTACCAGTTTTAATTATTTAACTGTATTATTGTACTTTGTCTCTATTTGATAGAATGTAGACAATGTTATATTCAAAATTCCTTATAGCTTGTTCTTCATCTTCTTTGTCCTACAACCAGTTGATTGTGTTTGGCTAGGTGGTGAAAAAAAATAGAAAAAAAAAAGATATTTATATCTGTATAAAAAATTACAACTTGTTGTCCAATGCTAGTGAGTAATAGACCATTTAGCATACCACATGCTTTTTTCCAATCTAAACAAATATTTCATTTGACACTTTGCCATATTTTCCCATTGGACCACTTGACAATGAAAATTTTTTTTGCACTAAATGGGTCAAATTTCAAAGAAATTGATCACAATTTATCTAGATTCAACTTACATAGACTATAGTATTTTCCTTATTATCCAGGGGATTGTCTTTTTTTTCTTTTGTTTTTCTTCTTCACTTCTACTATACCTCAATAGAAATATGAGAAGGAACTGTTAATCACATCCACCATTACTTCATTTGTCGACATGACATTTCTTTGAAATCATTGCATACTGAAATAACTCCTAAGTATCTTGAAGACCTGCAACATGTTATTGATATTCATACATATTTACAAGGATTGTATGCACCCTCTTCTCTTTCTACTTCTTCTACAATTAGCATATAGGGACATGTTTTTTGCATCAAATAGTTCTCTAATTGATTGTTAGTTCCAATCAATTTTTGGATATTTACAAATGGGCCACCTTGTCTTCATTTCAATCAAAACAATGATTCCTATCAATATAATATCTTATTTCACTGCAAAAATCTTGTTGTTGGAAAAAAATATAGAGAGGGGGAGTGAATCAATTTTTTTGTTGGCTTGTTGGGGCCTGACCCAGGTTCAGAGGTGATTTAGCCAAACAAATCCCGGTACTACTGGCCCTTTTGGCAATAGTGCGCAGAGCGCGGACTGAGGTCTCACTCGAAGTAGTATGGGAGGGTGCTAGAATCAAGTTTCCGCACCCTAGAGATGTCTGATGAGTTCAAGTGGTCCGCGGTTTGACCCTGCGCACACATTGCTATGCGCACTTTCCTGTACCTCACAACCTAAGATGCTTCCTTTGTGCAGCCCTACTCGGGGGGCCGAATGTTGTTATTACCCCAGTCCTTACTAATATTCCAATGTTAGTTGATTATTTTAGTCTACTTGCATTCTTTAAGTTATACTTAACAATATAAACCATTCATATAGGTGTGCGCAGTAAACAAACAGTATATTTGCAATTTATATCAAACATGCAATAACTCAAGAACAGGTACACAGAATTAAGATAAAAATTCTCTTTATTATTTTCTTCCTCGGTTACAGACCCGACTTTGCCATGCGCACTCAACTGCAGGGGTCTGTGCACTCAGTTGTAGACTACAAGGCCTCTATGCACTCAGTTGTAGAGCCTTCTTCTACCCTACGACCCAAGACACCCTTAGACTCTTGCTCTTCGCTTCTTCTTCACTCTTCTTCCTTATTCTTTTACACTTAGAGCCTCACTCTATTTATACAATCCCATGGTCCGCAGACCATGGGTAGGTCGACATTACATTAAAAAACTAGGACAGACAACCCTGTGACTCTATCATACATATTATGCTCCGCACCCACAATTCGCAGAGTTTTTACAACAATATCGGGTCAAAACTTGGGCTTTGAGCCCCAAAACATGCCTTGGGGGGATTCCATGCCCAACAAGCCCCCAACACAAACATCGTGACTCACCCTCGAGCCACGATGTCGGCGCGGTGATCTTGGCATCGAGTCCCTCCAACTGTGCTGAGGTCTACAGCGCACTGAGCTGCTGCTTGCTGAATCTACTACATCCGATGTTATGAGACCTCTGTGTTTGAACCGCTTCAATACATCTGTACGATATCTGCTACATATTTTTATAGTCCTACGCCTTTGTCTGACTCCTTGGAGCATGAAGATTGTCCTTCTGCCAGTTAGTCAGATAGTCGGCCCACCCGTGTAGGGCTTCAAGCGGTTGCCATTCACTTTGCCTGGGGAGGGTTCTCCATTTACTTTGAGTAGCTGGACTACACCTCCGTCTGTGACCTACTTAACCATGTATGGTCCCAGCCAATGCATTCTAAACTTTCTTGGGAATTTTTCAAGCTTACTATCATACAGCAACACTAAATCATTTACCTTGAAGGTGCACAACTTAATATGGCAGTCGTGTCAGGCCTTTTCATGCTACTTTTGTACCTGCTGATTAAAACCAACCAAGAACAGTTCCTCCTCAAGTTCTTCCAATTGCGCAAGCCTTTCCTCCAGAGCTTCGTGATCCATCATCCCTGTGAGTGTTGCTATGCACAGACTAGGTACAATATATTCCATTGGCATGACAACTTCCATGACATAACCTAACCGAAAAGGTGTTTGTCCCGTCAGTTTCTTGCACATTGTCCTTTAAGGCCATAGCACTGTAGGTACACGTAGGTACCAATCGCTTCACTGTGCATTGCACACTTTAGTTAGCGTAGTCTCCAGTAATTTTTTGAATGCTTCTACTATCCCATTGGCTTGTGGATGATATGGTGTACTTTTTTGATGATACACCTGGAACTCTTATTTGAGCGTGCTAATGGTTTCGTTCAGGAAATGTGTACTGCGATCACTCATTAAGATTTTTAGACACCTAAACCAGGTCAACACATTTTCGAACAAAAACTTCACAGCCATAGTAGCCGTGTAGTCTTTGACCGGCTGCACTTCCGCCCATCGTATCAGGTACTCCGTCGCAGTGATGATGTAGTGCGCGCTCATTTTTCCCTGAGGTTTGATAGGTCCCACAAAGTCAATTGCCCATTTCTTGAACGGCTGCAGCGTCATTTGTGGATTCAATGGCATCTCATCTCTCCGCGATGGTTTTCCTATCCTTTGACATATATCGCAGGCCTTACAGTGTGCTTTTGAATCCTGGTGAAGGGTTGGCCACCACAAACCTGCGCGAAGAATATTTTGTGTGGTCACTCATCCTGTATAGTGTCCTCCTGCAGCACCCCCATGTGCTTCTGTAAGGATCAGACTTCGTTCCAATTCAGGTACGTACCTTCACAATATCTCATCATTTCCCATTTTATATAAGTGCCCCACAATAATAGAAAAGTCAACCGCGCGCACCACCAATTCCTTCTTCTATTGGATGGAGTGTTCCTTCTGCACTGTCTCTATTGTTAGAAAGTGGATTATATCTTTGAAGTTTCCATCCACAATGCGTACAGCAAAGAGTTGTGTGTCAGGTAATCCTTCCTCCAAACTAGTAGGTTCCTCACCTGTTTCAATACGCGACAACTGATCTAGTCCTGCATTCAAGCATCCAGCTTTTACCACGACCTCAAAGTCATATTCTTGGAGCAATAAGAGCCACCTACATATGCGCCCCCCCAACATAGGCTTATTGACCAAGTACTTTAGTGCAGAATGGTCTGCATACATCTTGAAATGTCCTCCTAGCAGATAGTGTCAGTATGTTTGGAGCGCATACACCATCGCCAACCCCTCGTGCTCAGTTGTGCAATAGTTCTTCTTGGCTTTGGACAATCTATGAGTTGCAAATGTGATAGTGCGATCCAAGACCTCTCCACCCTCTTGTGTGAGCACTGCTTCCAACAAGATACATGACACATCAACATGGACATGAAACTTCGCATCCCATTTTGGGAAGATGAGGATCGGAGCGGAGGCTAATTTCCCTTGAGGACATCTAGGCTCTTCATGCAATCATCATTCTAGCAAAATGTGACATCCTTTTTCAATAGTTTCTCCATCGGTGTAGTGATTTGGGCATAGCTTTTGATGAACTTCCTGTAGTACCATGTGTGTCCCAAGGTAGTGTGCAGCTGCTTAACACTTCGCGGTGCTTCCAAATTTAAAATCACTACAATCTTCACGGGGTCCACCATCATTCCCTGTTTGTAGACCACATGTCCCAACAGGTTCCCAAATAGAACAAGGAATGTGCACTTCTTAAGTTTCTGGTGTCATCAGAAAGTATCCAGCATCAAGCGTAAGCTTGCTACATGGTGCTTAACCAACCCAAAGATAGTCCAATCATCCAGATAGACCTCCAAGAACTTGTGGATGTATTCTTTGAATGCAGCAACAATGATGCGTGAAAAGATGGCTGGTGCGTTCTTCAACCCAAATGGCATAATGGTGTATTGAAGCAGCCCCATTCTGTTGCGAAGGTCGTCTTGCTTCTATCTTCTGGCATGATTTTGATCTAGTGGTACTCTAAGAACCCATCCGTCAATGAGTATGCTTCTTTTCTGCCAACATTTCCCAATACTTCATCTTTGAATGGTGTTAGGAATGGGTCATATACACAGGCGTCATTTAGCTTCCTGAGGTCCATGCATATTCTTATTTCGCCCTTTTTCTTTTTCTCCTGCACTACCATAGGGCTCACCCAGTCAGATTCTTCCACCATGTCAATAATTCCAACTGCGAGCATTTTGTCTAGTTCTACACGGTCCTTTTCCTTATACTTCATATTCAATTGGTAAGGCCTCTGCTTGACCAGATTCACATTGGGTTTTAGGGTGATATTCATCATCCCTAAGTTGCCAACGATCCCTTTTAAATCTATAATTTTTGTCGGGAATAAGTCTTGGTACTCACGGAGTAACTCAGCGACCTTATCCACCATGGCATCATCCCAATAATCACCGAGCATTGCATACTTTGGTTCAGCCTCCATCCCAATGTTTACCTGCTTCGTTTTTAGCAGCGTAGTGATGTCAGGATCTTCAATCAATGGTCCTCGAACTTCGCGACAGCCTTCAATTTCTGGAATGTTAATTTTCCGTGGATCCTCATCATCCTCCTCAATATTTACATTGTAACACTCCAACGTGCAATTCAGTTGGATCGCCCATTCCGGCTTAAGCACTTCCATTGGCTCCTGGGGTATTTTGAAGATAGTTGCTTTTACTACTTGTAGCGCATCATCAACAGTATCCCACCAACGATCTTCGAATGTGAAGGTTAACAAGAATCCTTCGTGCAAGATATCCCATTCGCTCATGCCATGGCAGAGCTCCATCTCAGTATACCAATTCATGGGTATGATATCCAGGGTATGATAGAATAGATGCACCCACTCAGGTTGGGGTTCTTCCCTGTAGACCTTGGTCCATTTCGCGAGGTGTGCACGTGGATCATCCTGTCCATCATACTTGTCTGTTAGCCACATCTACGGTTTCCCAAATTGTAGGCACATCATCCTTCTTCATCCCTGCCAATCCTCAAAATTCTACTAGTGCGTACCCCACCACCTTGCGGGCGTAGCGCACAGTACCCATTTTAGAGAATCAAAATGCTGCTGTTCTGGCACTTCTCTCTCAAACTTATTCAGGAAATCATCCACCGCTGTCAACCCGTCATACATAGGTAGATCTCTTACCTCTGTTGTCACGTAATGCATCAACCTTATCATCATGTTGCAGTTGAGCGTCCTTACCTCGTGTAACCAGTTATGCCATCATTCTATTTCCTCGTCCAAATCTGAGGTGAAGGAGCTTTCGCGCTCCCATGAAATCCTACCATCCGTTGTAGGATTCACCCAATCATGTTCACGAGCGGTTACCTTATAGATACAGTCTAGATCGTCATCACTCTCGTCGTCATGCACTGCCTTTGTGTAGCGCGATCCTTCCACAAGGTCTAAAGGTACCACTACGCATAGTGACTTTTTCTCAAAAATCATCTTGTGCTTCTTTAGATTTATCACTCCATTCATGTCAGTGGCCCAATCTATTCCCAGTAGCGCTGGATAGGGATTGTTGTCATCAACAATCTCTATCACTTCGAAATCTGCAAGTACGCTTGCACCTTCGATATCTACCATTATTCCCTGCTATCTTCCCATCGGTAGGATCTTTTGTTGGTTCACCATTCACAATTGAATAGGAGACCATTGCAACTCGAGCCCGCCCATGCATTCCCATGTCTACTTTGGTAGGACGTTCGCATCCGATCTTAGATCCAAAATCACTTGATCCATTTCATATTCTCTGATTTGCGCAATCAATCTCATCTCCCTTCCTATTTGCATTGTGTGTTTCCCAAGCTTCAGGACTACACGTGGTTCCCCTGATCCAGCACATTTAGTGATGAGTTCTTGCAGCCCTTTCACCACTTTTCTGTCGTGCAACAACTTCATGCATGTCTCCAGAAAGGTAGTGAACATTGATGGGTCCATCTCCGGTTCTATTTTGTCTTTACTACCTGAAGTGGAGGCCTCCGTGAAGCTCTTCTTAGCTTCCATGAATGTCTCCTTCGCGGTCTCCAAATTGAACTCTGGTTCCTTTGTTGGAGCCTTGCGAACCCAGGCACTTTCTTTGGGCTTCTTGCCTTGTCATCTCCTATCGTAATACCACTTTGTAGCATGATGTTTACATTTGGGTCCTCCTCACGTGGCTCAGACCTAATCATTTGCAGGTTCTAAGTCAGGGGAGGCTAGAGTGTTCCTTATCGCGCAACCTAGCTATTAGTGTGGGGCAGTCCTCCATCTCATGATCAAACTGGGTACAATATAAACATGATGCTCTCATTAGATTTGTACAACCATGGGCGTAATGCCCTGGCACTTTGCAATTGTAACAAATCAGCTGTTGTGGCCCCTTCCTGGTCCCATCCTGCCTCGACCTCGTCCAGACCCCTAAAATCTGGTGCGTGTCGTCACTGCATTTTGATTAAGGGCTTGTATTTCGGTCTAAACTCTGTAGGTAGGAGTCCGATCCATCATCAGTTCATAACTTCTACAAGTGCACTCATCATGGCCTACTGGCCTGCAGAAATTACAGAACAACTGTTAGGACATTTGCGTATACTTCTGTAATAGGTGGCATTTATCTGTAGCATTCTTCCCACCTATTTGATAAGTCGTGCACCATAATGTAGGCATCGTGCTCGGTCCTACTTGTGCCTTTAGTCTCAATGGTATCGGCCCTCCTCCCGCTAGGTAGTTTGCAAAGACTGAACAATGGTCTTTGTCATGTCCTTGGCCTGTGTACTTTATGCAACATACCTCCTCACGTGCTTCTGGGCGGGCTGTCCTATCTTGTTTCAAGCTCTGCATCTCCAGACACAAGTTCTTTAACTACGCGTGGATCTGTTGGACTCCCAGGTTAGGATCTTGTATCGGGGTCTCGTGTAGTCTCATTGCAATCTCCAATGCTTCGGCCTGAGTGGATAGCTTCTGCTATGACAGCGCGGTCCTTAGATGTGGCATTAATGACGTTACAAACCATGCGCGGTGCTGCCCATCCATTAAGGTCATATTGGCTTCATGAATCATACCCTTCAGTCTCTGATCTAGCTCCCAGGGGGTCTCGCCTGGAAGCATTACAATTTCCTTAAACCCGATAATCAATTGTGTCTTTGATTTTGGCCTGCTAAATTCTTTGTTTAGCACAGATTGGATATCCGTGATTCCTACATTTGGATTGTCATTGGAATGTTTAATGTACCATGTCAGTGCGCGACCCTGCAAGGCGCTGACCAGCGTTTCTTTCTTTATGTTGTCATCTGTGACCCCTTGCGCTTCCCATACGATCTTTACCACAAACCAAACTAGTCTAGATCTTCATTCCCTACTCCTTTGAACACCGGAAAATTTATTGCACTCACCATATTGAACTATGGTGGTGGCAGAGGTGGTGTGTACAGAGATGGGGGTGAAGATGGTGAAACTGGTGGTGGTGTAGGTGCAGGTGGTATGCGCAAAATTCATTAACTTATCAGACTGATCGCACTTCTTGGTGAAACGTTCGCGATCTCTTCCTCGCTTTCTCATCAAGGTGAAATCAAGGGGCTCGTTTCTAGCATTGCGCTACCATCATTTCTATATATCCTCCCACTTCGTGTAGCCCCAAACATCAATTGATTCACATAACCCTCTTTTCACACAATAGCATCTTAATCCAAGTGTTCAAAGTTTTAACATACTTACCTCGCGGTCCTTTAAGGAAGTTTCATTACGCCTCGATGTAGATGACTGAAGTGTCTACCGCGAACTTGGTGATAAACCCTCCTACAATTCGATCGAGCCAATGGTCCACAGCGTGCGCGATCTTATCTTCTGATGCTTCTAGGCTGCGCACCAACTCTGGATTCCACACAATAGGCTTGTCGAGCCTACACCTTCCTTGATTGTCTGCTAACCTCATGATCCACTCATACAACTCAAAGGGGAAGTATGCAAAGAAAATTTTGTGGATTTCCGTATATAAGTAGCACTCTAACCACTCTTCCTTCGATACTCACAGATTCCTGTTTTTCTGCACTGCGAACTCATCAATATTTCTGTCTAGCCACTCTTCAATTTCTTTCTTTGTCGGATTCCAATGACATGACATCAGACATCTCTTATGCAGATCCTGGTCCTGGCAACGGAACCATTTGTTGTCTTGTTGGGGCCTGACCTAGGTTCAAAGGTGATTTAGCCAAACAAATGCCAGTACTATTGGCCCTTTCATCAATAATCTGCGGAGTGTGGACTGAGGTCTCACCCGAAGTAGTATGGGAGGGTGCTAGAACCAGGTTTCCACAACCTGGAGATGTCTGATGAGTTCAAGTGATCTGCGGTTCGACCCTGTGCCCACGTTGTTGTACACACTTTCTCGTACCTCGCAACCCTACTCGGGGGGGAAAATGTTGTTATTTACCCCTGTCCTTACTGATATTCCAATGATAGTTAATTGTTTTAGTCTACTTGCATGCTTTAAGTTATACTTAATAATATAAACCATTCATACAGGTGCGTGCATTAAACAAATAGTATATTTGTAATTTATATCAAACATGCAACAACCCAAGAACAGATACACAGAATTAAGATGAAACTTCTCTTTATTATTTTCTTCCTCGATTACAGACTTGACTCCACCCTACGCACTCAGCTACAGGGTCCGCGCACTCAGCTGCGGACTACTAGGCCTCTGCGCACTCAGCTGCAGAGCCTTCTCCTACCCTACAACCCAAGACACCGTTAGACTCTTACTCTTCGCTTCTTCTTCACTCTTCTTCCTTATTCTTTTACACTTAGAGCCTCACTCTATTTATACAATCCCATGGTCCATGGACCATGGGTAGGCCGACATTACATTACAAAACTAGGGCAAACAACCCTGTGACTCTATCATACATTTCGCACTCCGCGCCCACAATTCGCGGAGTCTTTACAACAATATCGGGTCAAAACTTGGGCTTTGAGCCCCAAAACACGCCTTGGGGGGATTCCATGCCCAACAATTTTAAAAAATCACAATAAATATTTTTCTTTTCTGAAATGTATATGTGACATGACTAAATCCAACTAGTGTATATACACGACTGTTGTAAAAGAAACTAGTGTATGCTCAGTAAACTTGTAAAACAACTAATTCTTTCTCTGTTAAACTTGAATCAGTGCAATAAGAACAGAATAAAGTATCACACATAAGTAACACACATGAACACCAGGATTGAAGGTGGAAACCCAACGTGGGAGAAAACCACCATTGTTGTCATCTCAATCTTCAAAACTTATTAATATAAAAAACTTCTTACATTCTTATATTGGTGCAGACTCATACCAATACGCAAGCACCCACCTACTGAAGGCTACAACCTTCACTCGTTTTCTAGCTCCTACTAGAAGGGAGCTCCAACCCCCTGATTTGATCACCATCTACTACTAGCAGGAAGCTTTGACTTCCTCACTGAAGGTTCCAACCCTCAGCAACATCCATGGACCACATTTCATAAATTTTCACACTAGACCCATTATCAACACTTAAGCTCAATATCAATAATAAAATTGTAACTCATCACTATAATACAATCATCTATCTTTGACACAACTGAATCAACCAATCACTAAAACCCAATCAACTGATACTTAATCAAAACTCAACCAATCAACTGTAATAGTCAGATCACTGTAACTAGAACACAAAATTGAACTCAGAATATTGCATCAACACAAAATCAACTACAACCCTGAATATTCAAATGCCAAAAAGTATACGTTACTTTGCTTAAGGTAACCCGTGTGTATACACGCTTTTCTATAGAGAAACCTATGTAAAGATTTAATATACTGAAAAATGAAAACTTGACCACTGCAATTCTGAAAAAATAAATAAATAAATAATAAAAATAAATAAATAAATAAATAACACTGAATCATACTCAGATCTACTGCAACACTCTGAACCAATCACAAAACTGACCCTGATCTTCAATCACAATCAACAAGTAATCTTAACATTCTTCAATCAATCCATAACCAAATTCAACTTCATCATTCAATCAGATCTACTTCAGACATTGTCACTTAACCCAAATCAATCATGAGGACATAATTGACAAACAACAGAGAAGAAGTCACATTGATCAAGTTAATCAGTCATTTATAAATGGAAACCCTTACTTTGTATATGCTACTTTGAAGAAGGAAACCCTGCGTGCATACACACTTTTCACAAGACCAACCAGCGTATAGATCTGCAAATTTTGACCTAAAATTTCACAGCTCTTCAAAACTTCAGAATGACCAAGATCATAATATTCAAAGATAAAAACATGTGTGAGTACTTAGATCTAGTCAATCCATGAGCAGATCGTATAATGAAAAGTCATTTCAGGTCCCATCATCCTGATCCATCATTGTATTCATCGGTGCATAATTATTTCAGATCTGTGTGACAATTATGGCCCTTACAATGAAAATATACTTCAAATTGAGGTATTCATCAAAAATCCTTTCACTTCCACACTTAGCACTTTGATATTCACCTCTTTATATAGTTTATCCCTTATCCAATACCAAGGGTCAAAACTACATTAGTGTCGGTGGTAATATTTTATGTGATCAATATCTGTTGTCGTGCTCATTACTATGGGTCAATACCATGGTAACGACCCCTCGTATTTAGAATACCATGGTGAAAAAATCATAAGCTACTTTCTTTACCAAACTCACGTGTATACGTGACTTGGCCTTGACGAACCCACGTATAGATTTTCAAATATTCACTTGTATCAAACTTTCTGATTTTGATATGTAAACCCTTGACCCATCATTTTGGTATTATGTTCCATCATTCTGTCACCTCTAAATTGACATGTGGATCCATATAGTTACCATATACTTGCTCTGTTATAGGAGAGTTTCCATCAAGGACAACACATGCATCATAATGCCAATAATCTCCCCCTTTGGACTTAATGGAAACCATGTTGGTGTTGATCACCTCAACCTGTAGAAACCTGTTATATACATCAAATAATCATTATTCAAACACCAATATATTCTCCCCCTTTGACATCAAAGGCAAAGGGTGGACCAAATCTCCCCCTTTGAATCTGATTTACATTATACTACCCATGCTCCCCCTGAGCACATGTTGAATCTTTAGAAAGATTTTCAAGTGAATAACATGACTCTATAATTCAACTGAGTATAACCTTTCTATCACCAAGGACTCATACTAACATCAATCACCCAATCAAGTGGGGATACATATTTGACTCAACCACCCAACCAAGTGGGATTACATATTTGACATGACCTCAAAAGTCCATACATGACTGAATATGACAATTATTAAATCATAGGTCTCCAGATGACCTTTACATCAAATGACAAATATGACATTAATAACTGAGACCAAAACATCTTAAAAGTAGCATAATTCAACAACCAGAATGCCAACAATGTAGTATATTCTACAAGGCTAATTCTCCCCCTTAACGTGTGCTACCTATTCATTTTCAACAACCATTCATCAAAGCATCTTCATGAATCAGATAAATATCAATGAGAAAAAAACATAACTCAATACCATATTAGCAAACTATACCCATCAACATCAGACCAAAAATCAGAAGCATGCCAGAGGTTGATCTTAAGTCTGTCCCACTATTTTTCTATCAGAGAAAAGCATACATGACTGTTTGCAAAGAAACTCAAGTATATATGCTACTATACTTCATGAAACCCTCATATAGTCAACAACCTTCTAGATTTTCACCTGTAGACTGAGTGTACTGAATTAATAACAAAATGAGGCAGAGACAACTCCCAGTTTTTGTTTGAAATATTCAAATGCTTCTCTAGGAAGGGGTTTAGTAAATATATCAACAACTTGTTCTTTGGAGGGAACATACTCCAATTTAACCTTTTTCTCAAGCATTTGTTCTCGTAGAAACTGATACTTAAGAGGAATATGCTTGGTCTTAGAGTGAATAATAGGAGTTTTCAAAATACTAATAACACTTGTATTATCACATAAGATGGAGATGCGTGGAGAAAATATGATTTATATATCCTGTAATGTTTTCATCATCTAGAGAAGTTGAGTGCAAAAAGATGCAATAGCTACATATTTTGCTTTCGTTGTAGATAAGGCAATGGAACTTTGTTTCTTGTTGAACCAAGATACCAATTGGGGCCCCATGTAAAATGCACCTCCACTAGTGCTTTTCAGGTCATCAACATTTCTAGCTCAATCCGCATATATGTATGCATGAAGGGTAAGATATACATCTTTAGGATACCATAGACCAAAGTCTTGGGTTCCTTGGATATATTTGAATATTCTCTTTACTCCCTGAGGATGTGATTCCTTTGGATTGGCTTGGAAACGTCCAACAATCCCATTTGAATGCATGATATCTAGTCTGGTACCTGTTAGATAAAGTAGACTTCTAATCATAGACCTGTACTTTGGTTGGTTTACTGTGTGAGAATCATCATTATAACTGAGGCTACATCCTGTCATCATGGGAGTACATAAAGGTTTGCAATCTTCCATCCCATACTTCTTTAGAATCTGCTTGAGATATTTTGTTTGTGAGAGAAGATGCCATCTTTTGCTTGTTGCACTTGTTGACCAAGAAAATAGGTTAGTTCCCCATGTAAAGACATTTCAAATTTTGGCTACATAACATAAGCAAATTTTTGGCTCATAGATTCTTCATTACTTCCAAAGATGATATCATCAACATAAACAACAATAGTTAGCAGTTTATCAGCCTTAATTTTTGTGTACAAGTTGTTGTCTGCAGATCCTTTTGTGAAACCTTGTTCTTGAAGATATTTGTCAAGATGATAATACCATGCACGCGAAGCTTGTTTTAGCCCATATAAATCCTTTTTGAGTTTTCATACAAGGTTTTCATCATTCCCAAAAATTAATCCTTCTAGTTGTTCAATATATACTTCTTCTTCTAGATCTCCATTAAGGAAAGTAGATTTTACATCCATTTGATAAACTTTGAAATTTCAAAAATTTTAAAATGCAAGAAACATTCTTATGGCTTCAAGTCTAGCTACTGGTACAAATGTTTCTTCAAATTCTATACCTTCTTATTGAGCATAACCTTTACAAACAAGTCTAGATTTTTTCCTAATGAGCTCTCCATTTTCATTCAAATTACTTTTGAATATCCATTTTGTCCCAATAACATGTTTATCGTTAGCCCTTGGAACCAATTCCCAAGTATCATTCTTTTCAATTTGATAAATTTCTTCATTCATGACTTTAACCCAACATTCATCTTTACTAGCTTGATTTACATTTTGTGGTTCAATGGTGGATAATAAAGCTAGATAACTAGAAGATCCTACAAGGGTTCTTCTTGTTTGTACCCCAGATTCCTTTTCTCCTAGAATTTGAGTTTCTGGATGATTCTTTTGAACATACTTGGATGGAGCCTTTTCTTTGTCTGATGTATCTTCTTCTACTGCTTCATTAGTTTCTTCTTCTATATCATTGCAATTTGATGTGGGAAAGCATTCATCATCATCATCCTCTTTTGTTGATGTTACCTTTTTGGGCCTTTGCATGTTTTATCAATCAAAACATCAATGCACTCAACAATTTTCTGATGTCTCTTATTGTAACATTTTTATTCTTTGCTTCTAGATGAGTAACTAATAAGTATTCCTTCATCTTCTCTAGCTCAAAACTTACCAAGTTTTTCATCATTATTTTTTATGAAACATTTTCTTCCAAAAACTCTAAAATGATTTACAGTGAGAGGCTTAACATACCAAAGTTCATAAGGCGTTTTATCACTATTCACACGAACATGAGCCTTGTTGACAATATCTACTGTAGTATGTGCAGCTTCACTCGAGAAGGTGTCAGGAGTTCTAGACTCATCAAGCATAGGATGAGCAATTTGTTGAAACATTCTATTCATTCTTTCTACCATGCCATTTTGTTGAGGAGTTTTAGCTACAGAAATTTGTCTTTTTATGCCATGTTGTTCACAAAAAACAAAGAATTCATCTGATATGTACTCTTCTCCTAAGTCAGATCTGAGACATTTTATTTTTAGATCGAATTCATTTTCAACTAATGCCTTGAATACTTTAAATTTACCAAATGCTTCATCTTTTTGCTTCAATAGACCGATCCAGCACATTCTAGAAAAGTCATCAATGAATACGATATAGTATTGTTCTCCATGAGGTAACTTTTTCCTTACTGGTCCACACAAATCAGTATGTATAAGTTCAAGAGGCTTACTTGTTGATCCTTATTTGGTATTGAATTGAACTCTGGTTTTCTTATCGAATTGACATGACTTACATATGGTACTTTTAGGTATGGTGACGTATGGTAGATCACGAACAACTTTGAGCCTGCTTGATTTTCTTATTCGAGAGAAGCTTAGATGTCCCAACCTTCTATGCCATAACCAGTTTTCTTGTGCCTTTCCTAGGTAACATTTTTCTTGGCCACCTTTCTATATATACAGATTTCTCAGGGTTCTTGTTCCTTTTATTATGGTATTTCCTATGTCAAGTTCACAAACCACACATTCTTGTGATCAGAATACCATCTCATTTCTTTGATCACACATTTGGCTAACACTCAAAAAGTTATGCTTTAATCCATCAACATACATAACATTACCAGCTTTAACTTTTTCTTTTAGAAAAATAGAACCTTTACCCTTAATGGCAACAGGTGAGTCATTTCCAAAAGTGACATTCTTTTCTTTCTCTAAATCATTGTATGAAATAATTTTATCTTGATCACCTATCATGTGTTTACAACATCCTCTATCAATATAACATTGATTTTCTTGTCCTTATGCAAACAATGCTATGCCATAGCTTTTAGACTGTTGTAGAATTTCCCACTGTAGATCAATAGATTATGCAATATACTAAAGCAAAATACTTGATCTACTTCTACAAAAAAACTTGCGGAAGCTTAATCGATTTCAGAAAGATCAAATAGAACACATATAACAGAGAATGAGAAAGCAATCACACATGAACACAGAAGAATACTCTGGGGAAAGCCTCATCTAAAAACCCTGATCTCTGTATTATCATACAAGTGGAAATATGTCTGGATTACACAAAGCTTTAGCTCACAAGCTATCCAGCGCTCAGTACAATCCCTTAATGTTGCTCATAGACTGAATAGACACAACATATGCCTTCCTCCAGTTCTCTAAGCCTCCTATTTCCTTGCGCAGTTTCTCCTGGGTCCTCTGGCTGCCACCTGTGTGAATTGACCTCTCACATAACTCACCAAGATTAGAAGTAACTACGCAATCTCCAAGGAATGAATTCCTTCTGCATGCAAGAGATATCTTCAATGGAATATTCCTGCAAATAATGGTACACTATCCCATCATCTAATCTCATCTGGGTCTCTGACTGAACTGACATGCATGAGTTATTTATGAGAGAATATTCAGTTATCTGAAGTGCAGCAGTTACATGCATGCATGCATTAACTAACTGAACTCACAATCAATTCTACAAACTATTGGAACTAATTTAACTGGACTTAACTCAGTTAACTGAGCTAACTAATTACAACTCATCCTGATCTCCTTAATCAAGGGATAACTTCCTCAATCAAAGGGGAAACTGTTTCATGTCTTCACATAGACTTCATGTTTGATTTTCTACAACTAATTAACTCAAGATGAATTAATTAATTATTTTTCAAACGGCTGCTAAGATCAAATTCAAATTTTAATTCTCAATTTTAGTTCAAGGACTAACTAAAATTGGAATGTATCCCAAAATGCTATTTATAGTAGTGCTATTTTTAGCACTTCTATTTTTAGCATTTCTTGTTGCTATTTTCAAGACTCCCTCTCAACAAGAAAGGGATTATCAGTCACCCAAATCTTGTCTCTGTGGAACTCAAACTTGCATTTTTGATCTAAAAATGAGATCTTAAATCAATATTAAGGTATTACAAACTCATGTGCAGGAATGCCTATATTATTTAGTGCAATGGATCCAAAAGAATGCAAATAATACAGACATTTAACAATTGGAAAACATAACAATTCAATACATCAACACAGTAAATAATCAAGGACTTCACCAGACTTCCTGGCTATGTCTCCTGGTCCAAGCTTTCAGTGTCAACCTCTATATTATGTCTTCAAGAACAGAGTTTACAGGTGTGAGCTCAATCAAAGTCTCAACACAACTCTTCAAGAATAGAGTTTACAAGAGTGGGCTCAATCAGGGCCATAACACAACAACAGTGATATTACACAGGTATTTCACTCGAAAACCTCGAGTCTAAAGATTCCACAGACTCTCCCCCTTAGTGCCTCTAATCAACTGTTCATAGCTGTGTGTTTCTCTGACTCTCTGTCTCCCCTCTGTCTCTGAACTCTGACTTCCATTTCTGTTCTATTATGGGATGGATTTTTAAGCCTCTCAGCCCTGTCTGTTTGCCTTCCTTTTTGGTGTGGACATGTTTTGTTAAAAATGCTTAAAGCACAAGGACAGTTTCTTTTAGAAACAGAAGGATCGACGGGCGCGGTGAAACCGACTATTCGGTATTCCTCCGCACAAATCCCCCAATATAATACATATTTGCGCCTTATTTCATTTTATCGTAAATACATAGAATACATTGAAAAACCCAACAAAACATTTTATCGGAACTCAAATATCCTATGAAACGATGTTTATAATCCTTTCGGGTCCGGGCTTATCGATATCGCACGTCGCATGTTGCATAGGCCCCACTCCTTTGTATTGTTGTGATGTGATATTGCGTTGCGATATCGTGATTTTTGATTGCATATCATAATGTTTCGAGCCCCCGGTAAGTCCTTCCTTTGGCCATGTTGCCGTGATATTGTCGGATTTCAAACACTACAAACTACGCCATATAACTCTATCGGTTCTGCCATACATCTCATGTCGCATTCATTCAGCCTGTTACAACGCCATTTAATGTTTCCGATGCAAATAAATCTCTGCAATTGGTCTTCCGCCATCAGATCGACGACTGATGTCTTCCCAATCAAACAAAACTTGCTCGACAGTCCTTCGTCATTGATCTACACTTAGTGGATCCGACGGTCCACAGCAATTTCAAGTGAACAACTTGCCTGACACTTAACCAGCTTTACAGACCCACTGGGAATTATAAACTCCCAATCTATTAAAGTTTGGGTCCAATTTCTTAATTAAAGTCTGATTACTTTAGCACCCGATACCCATTGGATGATGAGATCTCTCAATCCTGCAGTCTGTGGGTATTCAACATACACACGTTTTAACTTCCCTTTGGTTCCATGCGATGTGATATTGGTAGTTGATCTGGACCATTGATCTACGCACTCGATCAATGGCCCTCGTTAAATCAAGCTGATCGTTGTCGCAATTCCTCAATGCCACGGTCTTTTAACACTTCGCTTTGGTTTTTCCAATGCGATTTTCCACTCTTCTCCCTTTATAACTCCGCTGGGTATTTAACATTATGGAAGCCTTAAACTTAGAGGTTTTACTCAAGATCCATTTTGGATCATGCCTTCCCACTGAAAAGCTTTTGGAGCACCAAAAGTTGGTTTTTAGGCATCGATCAAGTGAGGATATAGCTCCCTCAGTTGTTTAACTTCTATCCATCATGCTTTGCTTTGATTTGAACCTTTGAGCCCTACTCTTAGGTACTCAACATCCCCTCGACGCATAGATCTCACCTTCCTGTCTAGAACTGTGTCTTCCTGTAACTCATTGAGATATTCAGGCAACAGATCCTCAATAGAAGGCAACTGACTTTTGGTCTTCAGGATCTTCAATCATTGTTGGTTGATACAATCTCAAGTTTTCTTCATTAACGACTAAATAGATCTGCATATAAGCTGGTAAATCAAGGCAAAAAGAATTTTCACCGATTTTATCAAGTATCTTGAAAGGTCCATACCTTATTGGTTTTAGCTTCTTACCTTCACCTTGCATTCTGTCTTTGTTGATATACAGCTAGACTTGATCACCAACTTGAAAACTATGCTCAACTTGATGCTTGTCATGTCTTGCCTTGTACTTGGCTTGACTTCTTTCCAGTTGTTCCTGTACTGCCTGGTGAATTTCTTGGATTTGTTCAATGAACTTGGTTGCTTTGTCCACATCACTATGTCCATCAATTGCTATGTCTTTACCAAAGACAAAATCCAAGGGAGACTTCAGTATAAAACCAAAACAAGTCTCAAAAGGAGATCTCTGAGTAGAAGAGTGCTTGGCATGGCTGTAAGCATGCTACACATAGCACAAATGTTCATCCCAAAGCTTGGGATGCTTGCTGCAATAGCCTTTGAGCAACTGGATCAATGTCCTATTGACCACCTCTATCTGACTATCTATTTGTGGATGAAATTTTGTGCTCTTCTTCAACCTGGTGTCCATCAACTCCCATAGATTTGACCAAAACTTCCCAATAAATCGAGAATCTTGATCAGATACAATAGAAGTGGGTAACCCAAAATGAACCCATACATTCTGAAAGAACAACTTTGTTGTTTGTTCAGCTGTAACTTGCTTGTTACATGGTATCAAAATACACATTTTACTGAACCTATCCACAACATACAAATAATCATGACCTTTCCTAGACTTTGGCAATCCCCAAATAAAATCCATGGAAACACTTTCCCAACGACGAGAAGGAATTGGAAGTGGAGTGTACAAGCCTAATTTTCTATTACTCGGTTTTCTTGTAGCACACATTATACATCTTTTGATATATCTAGAAACTATCTCATGCATTCTTGGCCAATAACAGAACCTTTGCAATTGTGCAACTGTTTTACTTACACCAAAATGACCTGATATGAGAGAAGTATGTGCTTCTCGGATTATGTTAACTCTTTCAGTTTGTGGAATGCATAACTTTCCCAAATGATATAAGAGTTGGTCCTTTACATAATAATCCAATTCTTCTACTTGCTTGCCATGACTTAAAGTTGCATATACATCTTTAAAATCTACATCTTGAGCATATTGTTCAATGTAACTTTCATGCATTACTGAGTTATGCTTAAGTATAGTAGATGCATTTATGATTGGTCTCGATAACATGTATGCAACCTTATTGTGTATGCCCTTCTTATATCTGATGACAAGATGAAATTGTTGTAGAAAACCCATACACCTATAATGTCTTGATTGCTGCAATTTAGTTTGAGAGTGCAAATATTGAAGTGGTTGATGATCTGTATGTGTGATTTTTTCTTTACCCATTAGGTAATGTTTCCACTTTTTCACACTTTGTACTAATGCATACAATTATTTATCATATGTGGGATAATTAACTACTGCAGAAGTAAATGTCTCGGAATGATAGCATATGGGTTTTTCGTGTTGCATCAACACTGCTCCCATGGAATAGTCACTGGCATCTGTCTCAATCTCAAATGGATGTTGAAGATCTGGCAGTGCTAGTACTGGTGTTGTACTGATTTTCTCTTTTAAGGTGTCGAAGGCTTTCTATTGTTTGCCTCTCCACTTAAACACCTGTTTCAATCCTGTTAAAGCATGTGATGGAGCTGCAATCAAAGAAAAGTTAGCAATAAAATTTCTCCAGTATTGTGTTGCCCCTAGGAAAATCCTAACCTCTGTAGCAGATTTAGGTTTAGGCCAATTCACAATGACTCCAACCTTAGAGGAATATATCTTTAATTCACCACCCCCTACAATATAACCCAAATAATTTAAAGATGTTCTGCCAAATTCACATTTTGACAGTTTTACATAGATATTTTCTCTTTTTAAAACATCTAAAGTCTGCTTTACATGGTCTTCCCATGTCTTACTAAAAACCAGAATGTCATCTAAATAAACAATTACAAAATCATCAATAAATGGTCTAAGTACATCATTCATAACTCTCATAAATGTAGCAGGAGCATTAGTTAAGCCAAAAGGCATAACCAACCATTCATAAAGTCCTTGCTTTGTCTTGAAAGCAGTCTTCCATGCATCCTATTTTGCAACTCTGACCTAATTATAACCACTTCATAAGTCTAACTTAGAAAAGTAAATTTCCTCTTTTAATTGATCTAATAAATCATCAATACGAGGAAGAGGATAACGATTCATGATCGTTATTTTATTTAGTGCTCTATAATCAATGCACATTCTCCACGAACCATCTTTCTTTCTCACCAGCATGATTGGAGATCCACATGGTGATGTGTTTGGTCATATAAACCATTTACTGAGCAACTCTTGTACCTACTTCTTTATCTCTGCATTCTCTAAAGCTGATAACCTGTACATTCCAATGTTAGGTAATGGAGCATCTTGCTACAAATAAATATCATGTACTATTTCTCGCTTGGGTGGCAAACCTTTTGGTTCTTGAAATAGAACATCATACTCTGAAACAACTTTAACTAAATTAGTGCTCTGTTTAGAATCACATCCTTCAAATGCATTGGATTTTTCAGGATCCTTTGCATTTACAACCATTAGTAAAAATTTCTTGCTGGAATTCACAATTCTTTTCATCTGTCCTGAGTTTATGAGAGAATAGTTATCTTTGAATTTATGAGCTCTTACAGTATATTCAATTCCATCTTTAGTGAGTTGATACTTATTCTCAGCTCTATAGAAAATAGCTTTCCTATCATACAAGTATGGACTTCCTAAAACAATACCACATATATCCAATGGAACTATATCTAACTGAACTTCATCTACAAATGTTGATCCAATAGCAAACCTAAGTTTACATTGTCTCATTACTTGTAGCTTTGTTTTATCACACACCCAACCTAATGGATATGGCTTCTCATGAGGTTTTTTTTGTAATCCCAACTTCTTTACAATTGTTTCAGAAATCAAATTTACTTGTGATCCACTATCAAACAAAGTATCAATCTTATTGTTCTTGGAAATTACTCTAATACAAAAAAGCTCATTTA
Organism: Pinus tabuliformis; assembly: GCA_031772625.1. Lineage (NCBI taxonomy): Eukaryota > Viridiplantae > Streptophyta > Pinopsida > Pinales > Pinaceae > Pinus > Pinus tabuliformis. The sequence goes on from CM062816.1 coordinate 915,903,261, forward strand.
TTTCCCTCTCATTACTTTCATTATCAACAGATTATGCAGAATTACTTGTGGATGCTTCAGAATCTTTACCTTTAATACCTATGGCTGTAATTGTTGTTTCATCACCTGAATCTGATCCCAAGTCCTGCTGAATAGCAGCAACATTCTTCTTCTTCTTTCCACTGAACTTCTTAGATTTTAGTTCTGGATGCAAAAACTAGCATTGTGCCTCATCATGTCCTTCTTTCTTACAATGAGTGCATGAAGTTTTATCCTTCTTTACAGTGTTTGCTTTCCTCTCCTTCCATTTCAATTTCTTCTTTTCCTTGCTTTTTCTTACAGAATATTTAGATGATTTCCAAACCTCTAGCTTTACATTCTTACCTCTAGCTTCTAGATGTGTGGCTTGAACTGACACATCATCTAAGCTAGTGGGATTAAACATGAGAATCGTATGCTTTAAATAGCTATGAAGACCACCTATATACTTCAATAAAGTCTCAGGTGAATCTAATGATATACCTAGAGTTAAAGCTCTCTTTCTGAATTTCTGAGTATAACTCTATACACTCTGACCCTTCAACTGGTGAAGAGTTTGCCAACTCATCACTGCCTGTTGCATGTAAGCTAAAGGATAGAATTGCTTTTTGATAGTAGAAACAAGTTCATTCTAGGTAGAAATGATTTTACCATGTTTTTGTAGATCAGCTTGTGTCTTACCTTCCCACCATACTAGTGCAGTTCCTCCAAGTCGAAGGCTAGCCAGCTGAATCTTCTTCCTTTCTGAATCAACGTTCTGTACCCTACAATATAGATCAATTTGTCTTATCCAATTATCTAGATTTTCTGCATTGAATTCTCCATCATAAATTGGCAAATCAAACTTCACATCTAATTTGATTAAAGAAGTTTTCTTCTTCTTCTTAGAAGAGCTAGAAGATGATGAGGATGATGAAGGTGATGATGGAGGAGATGGTGGAGGAGGCATTCCTCCTTTTCCTTTGCCTTCTGGAGGGGAAACTAGAAAAGGTTCCTCTGCTCCTTTGTCTGGTTTAGGTGTTGAAGTGCTTTCACCTCGACCCTTCTTAAATTCTAGATACATCTCTTCCACCATGGCTTGGAGTGTCTTAAAACTTTCTATAAATTGAGATTCTGATCCCAATGGAGCTTCTTCTACCATTCTTCTCTGAGAAAAGACTCTTCCAATCTCTAGATTGGCCTCAACAAGTTCTCTTTCTCCACGTCTGAGCTTCAATCTAGTTAGCATTCAAATTCCCACACAATTTTGTCTAACCTTAACGAAACCAAAATCAAATGCTCTGATACCACTTGATATGAAAATGAGATCTTAAATCAATATTAAGGTATTACAGACTCATGTGTAGGAATGCCTATATTATTTAGTGCAATGGATCGAAAAGATTGCGAATAATACAGACATTTAAAAATTGGAAAACATAACAATTCAACACATCAACATAGTAAATAATCAATGAGTTCACCAGACTTCCTGGCTATGTCTCCTGGTCCAAGCTTTTAGTGTCAACCTCTATATTATGTCTTCAAGAACAGAGTTTACAAGTGTGAGCTCAATTAGAGTCTCAACACAACTCTTCAAGAATAGAGTTTACAAGAGTGGGCTCAATCAAGGCCATAACACAACAACAATGATATTACACAGGGATTTCACTCGAAAACCTCGAGTCTAAAGAGTGCACAGACTCTCCCCCTTAGTGCCTCTGATCAACTGTTTGTAGCTATGTGTTTCTCTGACTCTCTATCTCTCCTCTGTCTCTGAACACTGACTTCTGTTTCTGTTATGTTATGGGATGGATTTTTAAGCCTCTCGGCCCTGTCTATTCACCTTACTTTTCGGTGTGGACACGTTTTGTTAAAAACGCTTAAGGCACAAGGACAGTTTCTTTTATAAATAGAAGGATTGGCGGGTGTGGTGAAACCGACCGTTCGGTCTTCCTCCACACAAATCCCCCGATATAATACATATGTGGGCCTTATTTCATTTTATCGGAAATACAAAGAAATACATAGAATAAATTAAAAAACCCGACAAAACATTTTATCGGAACTCAAATATCCTATGATGTTTATAATCCTTTCGGGTCCGGGCTTATTGATATCACACGTCGCATGTTGCATAGGCCCTGCTCCTTTGTATTGCTGTGATGCGATATTGTGATGTGATATCACAATCGGTGATCGCATATCACAATGCCTCGAGCCCCCGATAAGTCCTTTCTTTGGCCATGTTGCGATGTGATATTGTCGAATTTCAAACACTACAAATTGCGCCATATAACTCTATCAATTCTTCCATACATCGCATGTTGCATTCATTCATGCCCGTTACAACTCCATTTAATGTTTGTGATGTGAATAAATCTCAGCCATTGGTCTTCCACCATCAGATCGATGATTGATGTCTTCCCGATCAAACAAAACTTGCTCGACAATCCTTCATCGTTGATCTACACTTAGTGGATTCGACGGTCCACAATGATTTCGGGTGAACAACTTGCCCAACACTTAACCAGATTTATGGACCCAATGGGAATTATAAACTCTCAATCTATTAAAGTTTGGGTTTGATTTCTTAATTAAAGTCCGATTACTTTAGCACCCGATATCCATTGGATGATGAGATCTCTCGATCTTGCAGTCTACGGTATTCAACATACACATCTTTTAACTTCCCTTTGGTTCCATGCGATGCGATATTGGTAGTTGATCTGGACCGTTTATCTACACTCTCGATCAATGGCCCTCATTAAATCATGCTAATCACTGTCGCAATTCCTCAAGACCACGGTCTTTTAACACTTCGCTTTGGTTTTTCCGATGTGATTTTTTGCTCTTCTCCCTTTATAACTCCATCGGGTCTTTAACATTATGGAAGCCTTAGACTTAGAGGTTTTACTCAAGATCCATTTTGGATCAATTTTGACAATGCCTTAGTCAAAATATCTGCATCCTATTCCTCAGTCGAAACATACAACAACAACATGATCCTCTTCACCACATAGTCTCGAAGATGATGATACCAGATATTGATGTGCTTGGAGCTGTCATGAAATACTAGATTCTCAGAGAGTTTGATACAACTCTGATTATCGCAGTAGATCATAGTTGGATCCATCCTCTGACCAAACAATCCAACTAGAATCTTCCGCATCCAAATGGCCTCACATGCTGCCTGACTAGCAGCCATGTATTTAGCCTCTGCTGAGCTAAGTGCAATTGAACTCTATTTCCTGTTGTACCAATAAACTACAGTTGAACCAAGGTAGAAGATTCCTCCTGAAGTGTTCTTTCAGTCTGATGGATTCCCTGCCCAATCTGCATCTGTGAAGCCCTGAAGCTTCACTCCATCTATTTGTCTGTACCACAATCCATACTAAGATGTGCCTCTGAGGTATCTCAGCACATGCTTTGCTGCCTTCCAAAACAGCTTGGTAGGCTAAACCATAGCTTGACTTAGTTGGTTCACCACAAAGCATAAATCTGGTCGTGTGTTCACTAGATACATCAATGAACCCACAAGCTACTGATAAACAGTAGCAGCTACTACCCCACCTGAACTAGCATCCTCCTTCCTCCAATTACCAGCTAGAGGAGTCTGCATGGGCTTGCACTTCTCCATGTGGAATCGCCTGAGCATCTCATTGGCATACTTGCCTTGAAACACAAACACTTCCCCATCCTTCTCCCACACTTCCATGCCTAGAAAGTAGTGCATAAGACCCATGTCTTTCATCTCGAACTCTCTTGCAAGGTCCTCCTTGCAAGAATTGATCAACTGATCATCACTTGTCAAAATCAGATCATCAACATAAAGAACAATGATTAATGTCTTACCTTCTACCATGATGTGGTAAAGGTTTGCATCTGCTTCACCCTTGGTGAAGCCCAACCCAGTGAAATAGTTGTCGATCCTGTTGTACCAAGCACGAAGTGCTTGCTTCAACCCGTACAAATCCTTCTTGAGTAAGCACACATGTGACTCACGATTGAAGGTCTCAAAACCTTTTGGCTGCTCAATGTACACCTCTTCCTCAATCTTCCCATTGAGGAAAGCAGTCTTCACATCCATCTAATGGATCTTCCAACCCATCTAAGCTGATAGTGCCAACATCGATCTAATAGATGAGTACCTTGCTACAGGAGCAAAAGTCTCATCATAGTTGATCCCCTCGACCTGTGAGAAACCACTGGCAACAAACCTTACCTTATGTTTCTCAACACTGCCATCAGCTACCTGCTTTACCTTGTAAAGCCATTGGGAACTCACCACTGACTTGTCTTGAGGTCTTGGGATAGCATCCCAAACACAGTTACGAATGATGGGGTCATACTCCTCCACCATAGCATCAACCTATACTGGTTGCTGCACTGCTTCCTCGAATGAAGAAGGTTCAAACTCTTCACACTCCCCAACCAGGGCCATGTAACCAGTGTACCGCTCGGGTGACCTCCTCTATCTGCGCTAAGAATATGGATGTCCCACATTCTCTCTCACATCCAACATCAACCTATCAGCTTCCATTGAGTGTTTCCACCCATCTCTAGAAGACTCTGCATGACTGGATATCTCCACTCCCGGATCCTCTACATGTGGCTGCTCCACATCAATCTGAGGCTCCTCCTCCTTAGGACCTGAAAGTTCTTCTTCTGCATGCAACTTGAGCTCCCTATCAAGTGATACTTGCATGGCTTTCTGCTCATCGAACTTTAGATCTTTACGTACCATTGTCCTCTGACTGGTAGGCAAGAACACCCGATAGTTGTGGGGTGTATCAATGTACCCCACAAGTATCCCCAACTTAGCTATTGGATCTAGCTTCTTTCAAGCATCTTTGGTCACATGGTAGTAAACCAATAATCCAAAGATCCTGAAGTGACTCACATTTGGTCTCTTCCCGGAAAAATCCTCCATAGGTGTCTTCATTCCCATCATACGATGCGGGCTTCTGTTCTGCAAGTATACTGTTGTATTGCATGCCTCAGCCCACAAATGAAGTGGTAGGATTTGGTCATGCAGCATCGCTCGAGCTACTCCCACAATCAATCTGTTCTTCCTTTTGGCCATCCCATTCTGCTGTGGGTTATGGGGTTTCGTCAACTCTTCTTTAATTCCTTCTGCTACATAGAAGTCCTTGAACTGTTGGGAGACATACTTTCCACCATTGTCGCTACACAAGGCCCTTATTTTCTTTCCAGATTCTTTCTCTGCCAAGGTTTTGAACTCACAAAACCTTGAGAAGATTTAATACTTCTTCTTCATAAAGTAGATCCAACATCTACAAGAAAAATCATCAATAAAAATAACATAGTACCTTTGTTTAGTGGTAGAGGCTGTAGAGAATGGTCCACACACATCTATATGAACTCACTCTAAGATTGCTCTAGCTCTACTGTCTCAATCCTAAAAGGAAGATTTCACATAATTACCCAAGGTACAACCTTTACATGTATCCATTTACTCCAGTTTTCCCTTGGGAAGTCCGACAGAAATCTATTGCATGATCTTCAAGGCCCCATGGTGCAAGTGGCTCAATCTTCTATGCCATAGCTTGCCAACATCTTGGCTCTGCACCAACTCTTCTTTGGAACTCAATGCATTAGATTCATCTACCTCCAGCTTGTAGAGATTATTGACTCGAATCACAATCCTCTTGGTCTATCTAGTACCGATATGCCTCAGGAATACCTTTCCTTTACTAAAGACTACATCATAGCCTTTGTCTTCCAGCATAGCAATGAACACAAGATTCTTCTTCAGACCTTGTACATACTTTACATTAGTCAGGGTGATAGGAGCTCCATGCTCCCTTTGAAACACAACCGTACCTTCACCTGAAACACGGTACTTTCCATCATCACCCATCTCAATCTGCATCTTGAGATCCTTCTCCTTCATGGTACTAAAAAGATTCTTGTCACTGCTCATGTGGAATGAAGCTCCACTGTCCAGGTACGAAACACATCCCACCATCGATGAAACCATGCATGCAATGAGGGAGAAATCCAATTCAAACTGTGAGGCCAGTGCCTCACCATATGATCCCTTCAAGGATCCCTTCTTGGATTTCTTCTATGGACAATTCGTAGCATAATGGCCCACCTCATGACAATGAAAGCATCTCACTTTCGATTTGTCAATCTTCTTCCCACCATGGGAAGAATTGGATTTGGAATGGGATGCCTTCCTTTTCCCTTTCCTCGCCTTACTCACTAAGGCTAGATTTTCTCCATCATCTTGCTTTGATGAAGATCCATCTTTGGTGCTTCTTCTTATCTCTTCCTGCATTAGATCCGACCAAAGTCGTTCCCAATCTGGTAGTTTCTCTCTTCCATTTACCGAGTCTTGGTAGTTATGCCAGCTCTTAGGAAGACTGAGGAGAGAAAGACTCACCATGTCATCATCAGCTGTCATGATCCCTACACTTCCAAGCTCATCCCTGCAGGTGGTGAGCTTGTTCAGATGTGTAGAGATCATGTCGCCCTTTTCACACTTGATTTTCTAAAGCTTGTCTTTCAGCGCCAACTTCCTCTGATCGCTATTGTTCCAATATAGATCCTTCAATGTTTTCCACATTGAAAATGGTGTCTCCTTCCCATGGAAACTTGAGACTATGTGGTCTCGAACTCCCTTCAGAAGGATTCTCCTCACTCTAGCCACACATTTCTTCCATTCCGCCAATTCTTGGGAATTAGCAGCTGCTGGCTTGGGGACTTCTTGATCAATGAATTCCTTCAAACCGTTGTCCTCTAATACCACTTCCATGCGATCCTTCCAGGCTATATAATTCGAGCTACCATCAAGGGCATACTCGAGTCTCAAAGCGTTGAACGCCATTGGTAAAATTTGAGATGTGATAAGAATTCAATTTCTATAATCAGGAACTTCAAACTTCGAACTCCTCCCTTCTTTGTATACAGTTCTTCGCTTTGATCACCTTATCTCTGATACCATGTAGAATTTCCCACTGTAGATCAATAGATTATGCAATATACTAAAGAAAAATACTTGATCTACTTCTACAAACAAACTTGTGGAAGCTTAATCGATTTGAGCAAGATCAAATATAACACATATAACAGAGAATGAGAAAGCAATCGCACATGAACACAGAAGAATACTCTGAGGAAAGCCTCAGCTAAAAGCCCCGATCTCTGTATTATCATACAAGTGGAAATATGTCTGGATTACACAAAGCTTTAGCTCACAAGCTATCCAGCTCTCAGTACAACCCTTCAATGTTGCTCATAGACTTAATAGACACAACATATGCCTTCCTCCAGTCCTCCAAGCCTCCTATTTCCTTGTACAGTTTCTCCTAGATCCTCTAGCTACCACCTGTGTGAATTGACCTCTCACACAACTCACCAAGCTCAGAAGTAACAGCGCAATCTCCAAGGAATGAATTCCTTCTGCATGCAAGAGATATCCTCAATGGAATATTCCAAGAATTGATAGTACATTGTCCCATCATCTGATCTCAATTAGGTCTCTGACTGAACTGACATGCATGAGTTATTTATGAGAGAATATTCAGTTATCTGAAGTGCAGTAGTTACATGCATGCATGCATTAACTAACTGAACTCACAATCAGTTCCACAAACTGTTGGAACTAATCTAACTAGACTTAACTCAGTTAACTGAGCTAACTAATTACAACTCAAAGTACAACTCATCCTGATCTCCTTAATCAAGGGATAACTTCCTCAATCAAAGGGGAAACTGTTGCATGTCTTCACATAGACTTCATGTTTGATTTTCTACAACTAATTAACTCAAGATGAATTAATTAATTATTTTTCAAATAGTTGCTAAGATCAAATTCGAATTTTAATTCTCAATTTTAGTTCAGGGACTAACTAAAATTGGAATGTATCCCGAAATGCTATTTATAGAAATGCTATTTTTATCACTTCTATTTTTAGCATTTATTGTTGCTATTTTCAACAACTGTAACTCCTTCCTTTTCCATACCTTAGAATTTGTTGATATTTTCTCCTTTTGAGATGTTGGCTGTAATTTTCTCTTGCATTCAAATTTCTTCATGTCCAAATTAATTGCAAAATTAGCATTCAATTTCATCTATAAGAGGTGAGAAGATATTATGAGAGTTCTTCTTGACTCCTGTCTCATTCCTTTATTTTCTTGATTCTCTAGTCATTATAGTTTTGTATGCAACACATTGAGCAGCCTTATGACCAAAATTATGACATGAGAAACATTGTCCATTAAAGAATAAATTTATGTGATCATAGAATATCCTGGTGTTGTTTACCTTTTGACTGATGCTTCTGTTGTTGTTCCTCCTTGGATTGGAGTGAATATGATTTACCTGTGAAATGCCTTTATTTTTTTGCTGGGGACTGAAGCTTTGTTGAATGTTTTTTGATGCATTACTAAAGCTTTGCTGACCTATTTTGGCTTCATTTCTAAATCTTTGCTAATTGGTTTTTGTTGAAGCTTTGCTGACTGGTTTTTGCTACATTTAGATAGCTTTTGATGGTGGCTGAAGACTTTTCTGTCTGAGATGTTTCTCCAGTGTATCCAAGACCTGTCTTCATAAGAGGAGAGCATTGTACCTTGATAATTTCATCTAAAGTTTTAGATCCTTTAGCAAATCTAATATTCGGAGTTTTTATTTTCTCAAGTTCCTTTCTTAGACTTACTACTTCACATTCTAACTTCTCATTGTGCTTTTCTTTTTCTATGAGCTGATGCTTCAAAGTGTCTATGGCTACTTTGTTTTCTTCCAAGAAAATTTTGAGTTGAATAATTTCTTCAAAGAAATATTTTTCCTCTAATGCATCCACAAATTTATCATCAGACTCATTAGTATTTTTCTCAAAATCCATGAGTAATTTAAGATCTTGATCACATTCACCTTCTTCACTATTTGATAAGCCATCACTATCTTCATGAGTATAATAGCTTCTTCTACTGTTAAACCGTCTCCTATTACCTTTTGCAGTATCCTTCCCTTTGTCATGGTTGTCTTTATGAGGACATTTAGGAGCATAATGACCAACTATACTAGAAGAAAAACATTTGAAGGGATGCTTACCTCTAAACCTTCCAGTGCCCAGTTGAAGTTTCTTTAGAAAGTTCACCCTATCTTCTTATGATATGTATCATGATTCCTTGCATTCTTCCTTTTCTTTTCCTTTTGCGGATGCTTTAAATGAGACTTCTCTAACTTCTGAGGAACCTCCTTTCCTCATTTCAAAAGTAGTCAGGATCCCATGAAGTTGAACAACAGTAAGAGTCTGCAGATCCTACTTCTCTTTAATGCCAAACACTTTCAACTCAAATTTAGGAGTTAGAGATCTTAAGATTTTCTCTACTAAAATTAGTGTCCTTTATTTCTTCACCCAGATTTTTCATGTGATTTACAATCTCATCTATAAATAGAAAGAAACTAGAAATACTTTTATCATTATGCATTCTGAGAGTTTCATATTGAATTCTGAGAGTTTTGAGTTTAGCACTTTTTATCTTGGTATCGCCTCCATATCTTTGAATGATTTTGTCCCATATTTATTTTTTTGTGTTTAGATGCATAACTTTGACAAATTATGATTCTGTCAGACTTCCCAATAATGCATTGATAGCTTTGGCATTGGTTTCATATGTCTTCTTTTCTGCTACATTTGTGGGAACTGCAGCTAGATATTAGTAGCCTCCTTCCACAATTGCCCAAACATCTACTCCAAGAGACTAAATATAGGATCTGGTTCTTGTCTTCCAATATATAAAATTATTTTTGTTGAATATTGGTGGTCTAATAGATGTTGATCTGTCTTGATTGCTCATCTTGGGAGATCTTCCTTCAAGCGATCAAGCTTCTTTTGAAGGACCTACTATGATTCCAATTGTTGGGAAAAATACCGAGGGAGGGGTGAATCAGTATTTTAAAACTCACAATAATAATTTTATTTTCTGAAATGTATACCCAACTTGATTGAATCCAACTAGCGTATATACATGAATATTGTAAAAGAAACTAAGGTATGCTCAGTAAACTTGTAAAACAACTATTTCTTTATCTATTAAAATTGAACCAGAATGTAAGATATTTATTAGGCATTTGATAAGCATTAAACAGATGCAATAAGAACAGAATAATGTATCACACATAAGTAACACACATGAACACCAGGATTTGAGGTGGAAACCCAATGTGGGAAAAAATCACTGTTGATGTCGTCTCAGTCTTCAAAGCCTATTAATATATAAAATAAAATATTACATTATTGTACTGGTGCAGACTCATACCAGTACGCAGGAACCCACCTGCTAAAGGCTACAACCTTCACTCATTTTCCAGCTCCTACTGGAAGTGTTATGAAACCAGCTCAAGAAAAGATAGAAAAGATAGATCAACGCCTTAGAATTCAGCCTCTTCGAGGGGGCAACCTCCTTTACATTACATAAATGAACAATTCTTGGATGATACAAATGACAAAACCTCCTTTCTATATATAGGAGTCTAAGGAGTCACAATATAATCCAGCCGACCTAACAATAATAATATAAAGCCACAAAAATAACAATAGAGGGATTCTATGGGGCACAGAAATAACAATATGGGGGTAATAGGGGCACAACAATATAAATAAGGGGTATAACTACAATAGTAATGGGGTAATCACTAGTATTATAGGGACCCAACATGCCCCTCTCCTTCAAAAAAGTGTTGTCCTCAACGCTTGAGTAGTTCTGGATACTTCTGCATAAAATTCTCATCCTCCCATGTGGAATCTTCAGCGGATAAGTTCTTCCACTTGATAAGATACTCTGAAATTGATCGATTTCGTAGCTGTCGAGTTCTTGTTTCTGTGACTGCTTCCGGTTCCAATATAATTTTTCCTTCCTCGTCAAGTTCTGGCAATATTGTTTGAACTGGGAGCTTGTCGCCTATAACCTTCTTTAAACATGAAACATGGAAAACTGGGTGCAATCGAGAAGCTGCAGGAAGCTCCAATTTGTATGCCATAGTACCAATCTTTTCCAACACCTTGTACGGACCATAATACTTTGGTGATAATTTATTATCCTTCTTAGCTTGCTTTAGGGACATTTGCTTATATGGTTGTAGCCGTAGGAATACCCAATCACCTACATCAAAACTTCTTTCACTGCGATGTTGATCTGCCTGTTGTTTCATTCTATTTTGTGCCAACACGAGGTTATCCTTTAAGAGTTGGAGGACTTGTTGTTGATGTTCGATGTGATGTTCCACTGCTTGAACCTTAGAATTTTCTCTTAAATATGATGTGATTGATGGTGGTTGATACCCATAAAGTGCCATAAATGGGGTCATTTTTGTTGTTGTATGGAAGGAAGTGTTATACCACCATTCAGCCAGAGGCAACCATTTGACCCATTGTGTCTGTTTATCAGATACAAAGCAACGAAGATATCCTTCCAAACATTTGTTTACTATCTCAGTTTGCCCATCAGATTGAGGATGATAAGATGAGCTATGAGCTAACTGAGTACCAAGACAAGAAAATAATTCTGTCCAAAAATTTCCAGTGAAAATGGGATCTCTGTCACTTACAATAATCTTTGGGTTTCCATGTAGCTTTTGAACTGTTTCCATAAATGCAGTAGAAACTGTACTGGCTTTAAATGGATGTGATAATGCACAAAAGTGTGCATACTTGGTAAGTCTGTCAACTACCACCATGATGACACTCTTTCCCTCAGACTTGGGTAAACCTGTGATAAAATCCATTGAAACCTCCTCCCAACGTTGGCTTGGAATGGATAAAGGTTGTAATAGACCCGGTGTCTTAATTGTTTCAACTTTATTTTGTTGGCAAACCAAACATTCCGCCACAAACTTTTGAATATCTGATTTAAGGCCATCCCAAAAAAATTCCTTCTTAACCCTGTGGTAAGTTTTTAAAAATCCTGAGTGCCCTCCTAAGGGAGAAGTGTGCAATTCCATAAGAATCTTTTGTTTTAGCTGGGAATTCTTACAGAGGTATAAGCGATCTTTGTACCATAACGAATCATTTTGCCAGCTAAATGTATCAGAAGTACTGGAATCTTGTTGTAGCTTTCGAATAAGTGCCCACACTTCTTCGTCATTCTTCCATTCCTCCTTTGCTTCGTTTATCCAATCTGGTTGGATAATAGAAATGGCACACAACAATGCTTCCACATCCTCATCCTTTCTTGAGAGTGCATCTGCCACCACATTTTGCTTCCCTTTTTTGTAGATGATTTCAAAGTCATAACCCAACATCTTTGTGACCCACTTTTGTTGCTCTTCAGAGGATAATCTTTGTTCTAAAAAGTATTTAAGGCTATCATGATCCGTTTTTACCTTGAAGTGTCTTCCCATTAGGTAGGGTCGCCATTTCTTAAGTGCATGGAGTATTGCCAACATTTCCTTCTCATAAATAGCTTTGCTTAAAAACTTTCCCTTGATTGGACGACTTTCAAAAGCAATGGGTCTTTCATCTTGCATTAGAACAGCACCAATTCCATTTCCTGAAGCATCACATTCCACAATAAAGGTTTTTGTGAAGTCCGGTGTAGCTAAGACCGGTGCTTGGCACATTGCCTCTTTAAGATGTTTAAAGGCCTTTGTTGCTTCCGGAGTCCATGAAAATGAATCTTTCTTCAATAATGTTGTTAGAGGTGCTGCTATTCTCCCATAATTCTTAACAAACTTGCGATAATACCCTGTCAACCCAAGAAATCCTCGCAGATGCTTTATGGATGTGGGGATTTTCCATTCCTTAATGGCTTTAATTTTGCTAGGGTCTACCTTAACTCCTTCATGAGATACAATATGACCCAAATATTCCACCTCCTGGACTCCAAAGAAACATTTGGATCTTTTTGCATATAATTGTTTCTCCTCCAATAGTTGTAGCACCTTGTCAACATGTTCAACATGATCCTTCCAAGACTTGCTGTAGATTAGTATATCATCAAAAAATACTAACACAAATTTTCTAAGGAATGGTTTGAAAATTGAATTCATCAAACCTTGAAATGTTGAAGGTGCATTGGTAAGGCCAAAAGGCATGACCAAAAATTCATAATGACCCTCATGAGTTCTAAATGCCGTTTTCGGAATGTCTTCAATCTTCATTCTGATTTGATGATATCCCGAACGAAGATCCAACTTGGTGAAGTAAATTGATCCATGCAATTCATCCAGTAATTCATCAATGACAGGAATGGGAAACTTATCTTTAATAGTGAGCTTGTTGAGCTCCCTATAATCTGGACACATGCGCCATGATCCATCCTTCTTGTGCACCAATACTACTGGAGCTGAGAAAGAACTTTGACTCGGTTGAATTATACCAGCCTCTAGCATTTCTGCAACCATACGTTCAATTTCACTTTTTTGGACATATGGATATCTGTACGGCCTGATGTTTGGAGGAACACTTCCTGGAATCAGATGAATAGCATGATCATGATCACGCATAGGTGGGAGACCTTTGGGAGTCTCAAATACCTTGGAATGATTGTCCAGGACTTTTTGGAGATCTGGAGAAATAGATGATTCCAATGTGGAAACATCTAGCGAACATAATTGTGCAATTACACCTCTTTGCTCCTTTTTTAGAAGCTTTGTCATGCCATTAGAGCTGATTATCTTTCCTGGTTTCCCTGCAATACCCCTTAATTCAACTTCCTTTCCTTCCACAGAAAATTTCATGAAAAGTTCTTGAAAATTAAAAGCTATTGTACCCAAGGATTGTAGCCATTGGACTCCTAGTACAACATCAGCACCTCCCATTGGAATGGAAAGCATTGGGCTAGTCAATACATATTCTCCCATGGATAGCTTGATATTATGGCACTTTCCAGAACAATTTATTGTTCCTCCATTTGCAATCATCACTTGACACTCTGGTGCTGGATATAGGAAGCAATTCAATTCTTTTGCTACCCTACAATGAATAAAATTGTGGGTGCTTCCTGAATCAATCAACACTATTACCTTTTTCTTCTTGATTTGTCCTTCTATCTTGATGGTTTGAGGAGTGGTAATTCCTGCCAATGCATTACAAGATATGGTCGGATTTATTTGTTCTTCATCTAGGCTTTGTTCCTGGAATATATTCTCTTCTTTTGACCTTTCTTGCTCCTTTTCTTCTTCCTCTTCACAATCTATGTAGAATAATTTCTTCTCAGCACACTTATGACCTTTTGTGTATTTGCTATCACAATTGTAACAAAGCCCTTTTGCTCTTTTTTTTCCAATTGTTGTGGTGTCAACCTTGTAGGTTGTGGAAGACTATGGGCAACAACACTTCCGTCTTTATAGTTGTGAATGGTATGCTTCCTAGTTGCCATAATTTTGCTTTCCATTTTTCTTGCTAACCTGAATGCCTTCTCTAATGAATCAGGTTCCCAAAGGCGCACATCATGTTGGATATTATCCTTTAAAGACCCTATGAACACATCAATCCTATGCTCCTCTGGAATATCTTTTACCCTTATGTTCAATTTTTGGAACTCCTCAATGTGCTCCATTATTGAACCCTTTTGTTTGAGACTTATCAATTGGCTAAAAAAAGTGTTGCTTTTTGTATCCTCATAATGTGCTATCAATTCTTCCATAAAAATTGCCCAAGTGATAAATTGTTTACGAGAACAAAGCCATTGATACCATACAAACTGATTTGGTTCCAAATATAAAGTTGCCATACGTACCTTTTGTGTGTTTTGCACATTATTGAGATCGAAGAATTGCTCCATCTGTAATATCCATGTGGCGGGATCCTTGCCATCAAACTTCCTCATATCGATTTTTGGAATGTGGTGATTCTTTGATCCAACATTAGCGTCTATGGAATCATGATTAACATTTCTTTTGTTCTCATCATGAGTTTCCTTTACTACCTTTTCACCATTAGTAAGTATTTCTTGTAGAAAATTAGTCAAATCTGTCTTCAAATCTGCCATGCCTGTCTTCAAATTTGTGTTCAAATCTATCTTCAAATTGTCCATCTTAGCTTCCATGCCATTCATCTTAGCTTCCACGCCATTTATCTTAGCATCTGTTAACTTTTGTGAGCGTGACATTTGTTGCACTTGTTCTTGTAATTTTGATATATCATGTAGCATTTCTTCCTCTTCTTCATGAGTCATGCTAGAGCTTTCAGGTTCCTTACTAGGTGTTTGCATTTTCTTTCCTCGGGGCATAAGTTACCGATAATAATGCTCTACTATGCCCTTTGAATTCCTTCAAAATAAATTTTCAAACGAAGCTTAAGCAAAAATTTAAAAAAATCTACACACCTTTTTTCACTTTGTAGGAGCTCGATATTGCCTCTGATGTATCTCTGTACTTTCCAGTCATCTAGTTCTGAAATTGTGACCTGTAGTAGCTCTCTGTGTCCTCTTTCCAATGCCACAAGTCTGACCAAAATTGGATTCTCCAAGGAAGAGTTATGCGAAATATCCCACAGTGACTTGATTATAGACTAGTTCAGTAGAGCTAACTTGTACGACGTGCTGCGAGTCACTGTTTTGACCTTTGGATCTAAAAAACATCCACAAAAAACTACAGTCTGTCCTCTTTCTGTACCTTTTTATGAAATTTCAATCCGATCCTCAGAGAGAGAGTTATGACGATTTTCCCCAGGTCACCTGTTTTGAATGTAATTTAGGAGTCTGCAAGAAGACCAACTTCCTCAAATCATATCTCCGAAAATATCACGCGAAAAGCTCTGAAATTCGGACCCAAGGTTCAGCATCAATTCTTCTCAAATGGGTTTTTTTTGCGACTTCTGAAACATCACAGAAAAAAAGTTATAGCGAAAATTCGACGATGACCTGTTTGGAGCAGGGAAACCCTAGAATCCAAAGCTCTGATACCAAATGTTATGAAACCAGCTCAAGAAAAGATAGAAAAGATAGATCAACGCCTTAGAATTCAGCCTCTTCGAGGGGGCAACCTCCTTTACATTACATAAATGAACAATTCTTGGATGATACAAATGACAAAACCTCCTTTCTATATATAGGAGTCTAAGGAGTCACAATATAATCCAGCCGACCTAACAATAACAATATAAAGCCACAAAAATAACAATAGAGGGATTCTATGGGGCACAGAAATAATAATATGGGGGTAATAGGGGCACAACAATATAAATAAGCGGTATAACTACAATAGTAATGGGGTAATCACTATTATTATAGGGACCCAATAGGAAGGGAGCTCCAACCCCCTGATTTGATCATCAGCTACTACTGGCATGAAGCTTCGACTTCCTCACTGAAGGCTCCAACCCTCAGCAACATCCATGGACCACATTTCATAAATTTTCACACTGGACCCATTATTAACACTTAAGCTCAACATCAATAATCAAACTGTAACTCATCATTGTAATAAAATCATCAATATTTGACACAACTATTACTGAAAACCAATCAATTGATACTTAATCGAAACTCAACCAATCAACTGTAACAGTTATATCACTGTAACCAGAACACAGAACTAAACTCAGAAGACTGCATCAACACATAGAATCAACTGCAACCTTGATTATTCAAATGCCAAAATGTATACGCTACTTCACTTAAGGCAACCTGCATGTATACGTGTTTTTCTGTAGAGAAACCCTCGTACAAATTTTAATATACTGAAAATTGAAAACTTGACCACTACAATTATGAAAAAGAACATTGAATCATACTCATATCTATTGCAACACTCTAAACCAATCATAGAATTGTCTCTGATCTTCAATCACAATCAGTGAGTAATCTTAACATTCGTCAATCAATCCATAACCAAATTCAACTTCATCATTCAATCAATTCTACTTGTTGGGCAATTTAATTGCTTAAATTGATTTCATTAAATTATCAACCAGGGAAACTCATTGATTTTGTGATGATGCTAGCAAAATATATGCAGGAGTAGGCAACTAACTCTATGTCTAACTAAATTATTTACGATTCAATATAATATGCAAGGGAAGAGGCTCCTAATTAAGGAGGTCCTGGTTGTCCTTCCCTACAGTATCATAGATTGAAAAGAAATCATTGATTACATAAAACCAGAAACTTGAAATGAAGACAAGAGAATGAACTTTAATTGTTGTTCAGATTCAAAGAGAGAGAAAGACTAACTTAGTCTCTTGATTGTCCCCTCATATACTAATCCAAACTAAACTAAGATTCATTCATAAGCATAAGAAATGAAATAACTTGAAACATAAAAGCAAAAGAATGAATTTCAATTATCATGCAAATCAAATGGAGAGAGAGCCTAACTTAGACCCTTGGTTATCCCCTCATATGCTGATAAGATTTTAATTTAAAACTCATTCATCAATCACAAACAAATCCTCAAACATCTAAGAAATTAAATGAAATAAGATCTATTATGAAATAAAATGTTTCTTTCATCCTTTTAGAGTGAGCTCAATTCTCTTAAGAACAAAGTGACAAATTATTCCATTTACTACACTAAGAAAACTTATATCTAAAACTATATAATGGAAATTTATGTAAAATGAAGCTTTATTCTATTCCATCATAAGTTGGATACATGCTCCAAGAGTCCTCCCCTTTGGAATGGAGGAGGTACTCCTATTTATACAATGGGATGAGATAACAAACTCATAATGATGATCCACTAATCTCTCTTTAGTTCCATACATTTCTCAACCATCTAGACACATAACCCCCTTTTGTCCTTGATCTTCTCCATGAGATCATGATCTTTTCCATGAGGCTTATCTTATCAAATTCGAATTTGATCATTCAAGGCCACATAAAGATGCCCTGGAAGCTTCCTTTGTACCTACACATGTCAACAAACTCATTCTAATTGTTAGGTATAAGTATAAGCATATTATTTTCTAAAGTTTAACCATAAATCCACTTTAAAATGTTAAGAATTAATAAACTTTGGAAAAGCATAGTTATAACCCAATAATGAGGTAAATGTAATGATGTGGAGGTGTAATGGAGGTGACATGAAGGTAAAATGTGAAGGTATTGGTGAATAATGGAGTAAGAATAAGGACAATTTTGAAGCCCAACACTACTTAAGACATTATCACTCAAAACAGATCAGTCATGAGGACATCACTGACAGATAGCAGAGAAACAACAACACTGATTAGGTTGATCAATCATCTATGAACAAAAACCCTTACTTTGTATATGCTACTTTGAAGAATCGAACCCATGTGTATCCGCGCTTTTCCTGAAACCAACCAGCGTATATATCTGCAAATTTTGACCTAAAATTGCGTAGCTCTTCAAAACTTCAGAAAGACCCAGATCATAATATTCAAAGATAAAAACATGTGTTAGTACTTAGATCTAGTCAATCCATGAGAATATCGTACAATAAAAAGTCATTTCAGGTCTCATGATCCTGATCCATCATTGTATTCATCGGTGCATAATTATTTCAGATCTATGTGATAGTTATTGCCCTTACAATGCAAATATTCTTCAGATTGAAGTATTCATCAAATATCCTTTCATTTTCACACATAGCACTTTAACCTTCACCTCTTTATATAGTTTAGCCATTATCCAATACCATGGGTCAAAACTACATTAGTGTCGTGGTAATCTTTGATGAGATCAATACCCATTGTCACACTCATTACTATGGGCTGATACCATGGTAAGTACACCTAGTATTTAGAATACCATGGTGCAAAAATCATACGCTACTTTTCTCTACCAAACTCATGTGTATACGCAATTTGGCCTTGACGAACCCGCGTATACATTTTCAAATGTTCACCTGTAACAAATTTTCTGATTTTGATCTGTAAACCTTTGACCCATCATTCTAGTATTTTGTTTCATCATTCCATCACCTCTAAACTAACCCGTGGATCCATCTAGTTACCATATACTTGTTATGTTACAAGATAGTTTCCATCAAGGACAACACATGCATCATAATTCCAACACTTGTGTGTGGCCATTTTGAACCACTCTTGTTGCACCGCACAATCGACATCACATCTTCGATCCCTAGATCAATTGCTCCATGCAATTCTTGATGCCAATATTCCTATAGACAATATGTCATGTTCTCAGTTGGGCAAATCCTAATTCCAAAAGGATTTTTGATCTATGATCATATTGTCAATGATTTTCATGACTCATTGTTTGAATCTATTTGTGCACTTGCTCCATGGTTTGACATGGTTTGTCTAAGAAAAACATTGGCACAAACCTTTTACAGTTGTTTCATTCACAATGAAATTAGAGCTATTAAATTCTTGCAACAACACTTTGATGCTAGGATAATTGAATATGAACAATGTATCAATAGTTGGCAAGGTTATATTATTAACTTATCAATGCCATATGAAAAGGGACATATAGAAGGAAGCGCTTTTACAATCCAATGGATATGTGAACTACTCAATGTTAAGATATGCATTTGGAATGCAGTAATCAATTATAATTATTTTAGATTTTATCCATAAAAAATTTCGTCCAAAATGTTATACCTCGTGTATTCAATTATCCATATCATATACACATTATTGTGCACATATGCAAATAAATAGTATTGATGATATCAGCCAAACTGACAATGTACAACTAGCAGTTGAATCAATGTCAAAGGAAAACAATTGCAATGTTGCATCACCTATTTCTCCTAAGCATATTCTTCATTAAGAAACCAATGATATTACATATTTCTCTTTGCTATAGTTACAATTATTCAAAAATAAAGCATCAAAAAATAAAATATTTTCCAAGCTACCTAAACATCGGAACCCATTAGAACAAGATACATATTCTTTGTAATTGAGCATTGAAAATAGTAGGTTGGTCTCCAATGATTTCTCCAACAAATCCATTGGGAAACATAGTTGATTGCATGAATTAAAATATGCAATATGTGCAAAGGGTGTGGTGCTAAATCAAGAACATGGAAAGCATATACATTCAATTAAAACAATCGAGACATATTTGCAATCAATCCAAGACACACCTACCTATGCAGTTTGCAATTGTGAAAAATTGTATTTTACAAAAGACATGCAACACATTTACACATTCACGTTATTGACTCTACCCAATGTTGTTTCTATAACATAAACCAAATCCATCAAAATCAATGACCAAATTTGCAAATATTACAATGTTCAAGTTCTCAATGGGAAGTTTCTTGCATTTGCATCGCCTTTGCACATTTATCGAAATATGACATTGCTTTCTGTTGCGGAATTGACACATTTGGAGGAAATATTGGTGGCACCAAGGATGACCTTTGCACAAATAATGAAACTTGGGTGCAAAAGATCATAAATTGGATTAACAGTCATGATTATAAATGTTCCTGCCAATTTGGATAAAGTTTAAACAGCCTTACCTAGAAATATCAATGAGTCCATGATAGTTGCAATTATGCTAAAAAGAAAAATGGAATACATGAATGCTTATTTATCAAGAAACATTCATAGAAAGAAAGTGATGATTACTTTGCATCAATTATGAAACATGGCTCTATACAAAAATGAACACATAGTAATCAATAATCACTAGAAAAAACACTTCAACAAAAAATAAAAAAATTCATGACAATAATATTCCAGATATGGATGACATAGAATCGCCAACTATTGATAGCACTTTAGAGCTAGAATTTGAAACACTTGAGCAGGTATTCTTAGAGGCACATTTGACCCATGATCTTGATACAAAAATTGTTAAAATTTCACCTTCCGAAATGAAAGGATTCCAACCATTGGGGATTTTTCAAGACAAATTTTTGAAAGAGCTTAACTACCCAACCTTGTTTTATGGCTTGGCCTG
The DNA here is from genome assembly GCA_031772625.1 of Pinus tabuliformis. Classification (NCBI taxonomy): domain Eukaryota; kingdom Viridiplantae; phylum Streptophyta; class Pinopsida; order Pinales; family Pinaceae; genus Pinus; species Pinus tabuliformis. The sequence goes on from CM062816.1 coordinate 915,924,081, forward strand.
GCCTATTGATATCACTAATCATTTCTCCTATCAACAAATTGCACAATGGGAACTAATTCATATGTCTAAAGACTTCTCAATACACATTATAAATATATTTTTCAAATTAATCCATATCTTGATAAACCAAGTTTCCAACTCAGCATGGATTTCTATTTGCAAAGGAGAGCTAAAAGGAAAAAAGCTAGTTTCCAAAGATGTCAAAAATCAAAATTCTCTTCAAAAAATACTACAATGACATATTGCATATCATTGTCTATGAAGAATTCACACATCTCCTGACTACTTTGAAACTATAAGAAAAGACATCATTGCAATGATATGTCAACTTGGCCCACCAACATTTTTTTTTTCACTTTCACTAGTGTTGAGCATCTTTGGAGTTCATTTAAAAATGCATTGAAAAAAAAAAGGAACCTTTGCAGCCAATGACAATAACATGTCTCCCGAAGCTTCCATTGGCACATTGATCAGAAATCATCTGGTCATTTGTAGTTGATACTACAGACATAAAATCACATGCATATGTACTCTAATTAAAAAAAAATAGTGAATTGTTTGGAAAGGTGAAAGAATATTATTTTATCATATAGTTCCAAAGCAAAGGATCAAAACATGATCATGGATTTCTTTGGATTAAAAAATAACTAATATACCAACACTCTCCCGATACCAATGGAATTGTATTCATTGATCAGTATTTGACTTGTGATTCAACATTGTTAGCAAATGATATGACTGAAATTTAGACATACCACATGAAGACATGTAAAAAGCATAGGCATTCTGTGTTTATATTTGGCTTTCCTTTCCCACCAATTCCTGAAACTTGTATCTTGCAACCTTTGTGTAATGAAAACAATGCCAAGCAAGAAATGAAAAATAAACTTTCTTCTCTTCTACAACAAAAAAGCTATTCAAAAAACACAGCATTGATCATTTCCTATCCAATCTCTTGGAATAAAATAATGAAATATATGTTTCTTCTTCACTCTTGTATCACTCGACCTATTGTGTTGCTCAAAATAAAGCCTTGTGATATATGGAATACACATACTCATTAGTTAATACTTTATTGACAGTGTTGGATGTCACCAACATTGTAAGGGGATCTCCCTAATGTGAAGTCCCAATTAGACGTCACATTGTTTGGTGTAGGAGTCCATCTGGTCATACGGCCGTCTAGCCACCATTGGAAAGTTTTCATGGATATGCCTTGGTTATGATTACACAAAAGAGAATGAAACATCTCTTTGGGCAACAAGTGCGTAAGCCTTTTGAGACACCCAATGTAAGGTGTACGAGATAACATCCATGAATAGTGGGGAAAACAAGCCACTAGTGAGAAAATTAATAGTACTATACTAAAGTGGGACTCGAGAAGAGAAAGACTTTTTGAATACCTACATATTAGTCCTCATGATAAACAACAATCATTAAAACATAACATCACTTATTCAATAAAAACCATAGCTAAGAAACGAATTAGTTCATTCACTTAATATATAAATAAAGAAACATATACCATAAACATAACTATAATAGTCCAACTATATCTATGATACATGTATGAAGAAGTGTTGGCTCTTAGAGCTTATGATTAAGAGTGAAAGGTCCCAAATACATTGTTACATGAATGAAACACTATATCTAATAGTGGAACATGAAGTCATAATGTGCTTCTTCAAAGAATGATCTATATCTTATGTGATATAAGAGAAGCCAAGGAAAGAGTCAAAGAATCCAATCCCTTAGCTTGAGTTATGAGGAGATATTTATAATAAATAGTAATGAACTCTGAGCTTCCTCATGACTCTTTGAGTTATATGACTATTCATATTCTATTCATGTCTCATTACATTCTATGTGTCCCTTGGACTTCATTACATAGCATTTATTACATAAGACAAATTACATATGAGACAGTGGCTTAATAAGACAAATTTGATAATGGGACAAATTCTCATCAAATTGATAAATAATTTTCTTCCTCATGGAGTTCATTTGTAATGTAAGTTTTCCATGCTATGAACTCCGTTGAGATGGATTTGACCTGAACTAACAAGTCCCCTATGTAGCGCATCTTCACCTCTAGTGCCTCTGTCAATATGGTCTTGGAGCTTGACTATACATTATTCCATAGCCATGAAAGTTTCATATGAGCTTTGACAGATGCAATGGTGTACTATAGAATAATGTCTTTAGTAACCTCCAAACCTTCCTGTTCTGTTACTTGTTTGATATGTTCAATGTATTGCCTGATCTCCTGGAAGATAACTTCTCTACCTCTGATTGCTTCAAGTGTTCCTATTGCGGGCATCCCATGCTTTTATGTTAGACACTCGAAACCATTATGCAATCAATTATAGGCAAAAATAGTACTAATCGATTATTCTCCAAGACACATGTAGTTCTAATGGTGGAGTCTGAGTTTAAATCTATCCATTTCAGCGATAATCTTGTCTTTCTTTTCCAAATGTTGCAGAGCATCTGGATACTTGGAAGCCCACTCTTGAAGATGGTCAATCGCTTTGTTTGCTACTTTCAGGAGTTTCACCACTTCTTGTGCTTTCTTCTAAATACCAATCAGAGAAGCCATCACTTGTTGTAGAAGAACCATCTCATCATATGACCATACCATGGTGTCCTCCATTGGCCCCAGTTCTTCCTATATGGATAACTATCATTATGCAGTGTTGAAACTTTGTGATGACAACCATTGATTCTTTGTTGCAATATGTTTCGTTTATTAATTTACTATATCAAGTTCTCTTCTCAGTCTATCATTATCACTCAAAAGATATGAAGAGTTATCCTTTGTTGTTGTGGAAAAAGCAACATTTACTGCCATGGTTACCATTAGGATTCCTTCTCATGCTGGTAGTTACCACCTTCTCTGTAGCAACTAAGACTGGATTTTTAGGATCATTGGAAAAGTATCCATGCCTCTGTTTCATGATACTCTTCTTAAGCTAATTGAACGTTACATTGCATACATCCATGACTCTGTCTATTAGTGGAGGTGTGATCCCCATCTCTCGAAATGGAAGATGACCACCTATGAGAGGAGGTTCCTCTCGAGAACCTCAATCATCATCCATCATTTGAATGGTATATTCTTCCTCCAATTCTTCCTCTTCTATCTCCTGATTCAATTGTTCTTCTTCCAATCTCTATGTTGCTTCTTCTTCCTGAGACTTCCTTTGTTGTTGTTCTTCTCTCCTTCTACTATCCTCTTATCCTTCTCATTGTTTTTGAAGCAACTCATCCTACTACTTCTCCTCCTCTTCTTCTTTTTCTTCCCTCCTCTCTTGCTCTACTTGAATAGCTCCTATGTTTAGAGAATCAATTGTTCACTTTCTGCTTCTCTCTCTTGTCAAATCATATCTAATCCTCTTCTTAGGAGATACTTTCCTTGCTTAAGGGGTTATATCTTCTTGCTCATACACCTGCAAGTCTTGAGCTGGTGGATCTTGGGGTGAACTGGTTTCCATCCTTGGATGTGCCGTCATGTTTGCATTGCACTGGTTCTTTACCTTCTCATATTGTGTTATAGATATAAAAGAATACCTCATACTATGACTCATCCTTTTACAATGTCTATTGAACACTCTCCTGGGATCATATTCATGAAATTATTTAGTGGCGAAGTGCAATCAATCCAACTCCTATATTTTTGTTGCAATCACATTGTGGCTCTTTAAATTATATAATTCTATCCTCAACAAGAAGGTGGGCCAAGGGGCTTTCATCCTCCTATGAAGAAATCTTGACAATCTCTTGTCCAACTGATTTTATACTTCCTGCATGACCACCTTATTGGTCACATACTATGGCATGCGATGAGGGGATATCTGACAACCAAAACATTTTGTGTTTATCCCCTCAGGCCCTGTAAACGAATCTACGATATCCCATAGTGACTCCTTCACCGGATCAATCATGCTGGAGGATCATACTCAAATATCATATGAAAGATAACTACAAAGAACTAATTGGACAATCTGTCATATGCACCTCTAAATATTGATTTTGATAACACTATGTAGTGAAAGTAAACTGGCAACTTGTTCTTAAGGGTCCAGTTTCAGTACATTTCTAGGAATGCATATTGTGCACATATTCCATCTAAAACAAATTCATACATGTAGAATTATGGGGCTTGGTTTGCCCTCAAAGATGATTTTTCTTGCCCCACATGACATTGCAACTCAAATGACAATATATCTTCCCAATTAAAATATTTACCACGGGTTACAATAATATGGAGCATATATATCCAATTCTTTTCAAACACCTTAGTGTTCTTGCACCCATGTAACTGATAACACATGGATATCAAATACTGATACACATCTCTACGGATCTTTGTCGGATAGACTACGGATAAGTGATGGTGAAACTTAGTAGGCTCTTAACACCAAGATCTGATATTGTCACTTGTGTCAAGGTCGACCCATCTGGTGTAGAAGTCATTATTTACATATTCTATGGGCCTAATCATCTTGTAGTATGTATACATGTCTTCTCCATAATAATTGGTGAGATTACCACCACTCTCACTGTGAAGCACAAGATAAGAGTCATCCATGTGTGTAATGATCCACTTAATCACTTCTACACAAGGGATGACGGGGAATATGCATGCGATCCTATGCATTCTAGACCTCTTGATATTGATGTATGCATGCACAACTTCTAAGTTATCAACAAACTTCTCCTACATGAATGTCTTGTACATCTTTCTCCATATAACCTTTGTAGTCTTATCAATAAAGCACTGTGTATCTTCATATACTGGAATGGTTGGCTTGGTAACTTAAACAGGTTCCTTAGTGCTTGATTCTGAGACTTCTTTGGAGGCCACTTTATGGGGATGCATGGCTCCAACAAATGATGAAAGGGTAACAATACCTGTAGCACGAACACTTGTGAAATCGCTTGATGAAGATTTTCTTCATATGTAGTTGTGCACTAAACTCAAATGAGAACACTTATGAAAAAGAATGATTAACTGATTTGATTTAAAAGAGTTTACATGCAAAATTGATTCATGCATCATCATCGCTTGTCGATGAGTGAAAGGATTATTTAATGGAAGTTTAGTGGGTTCCTGTTTTCTAGGAGTGTGCCCACATGCAACAATATTCTCATGCATGCACCCAAGAAGAGTGCATGTCTTCAACATGAAGGAGTTTCCTAAGGTAGGGCACACTTGCTCATCATGAAGGAGTGCGCTCAAGGAGGGCTCACTTCTTCATTCCGAAGAAGTGCACTCAACTCAAGAACATGCCTTCACCAACTTGGAGTGCAATTTTTCCTTTAAAGGTGATTTTCTTGCTTTTGTTTTCTTTTAATGTGCTTTTGAGTGTTTTTCTAGTGTGTGCATGATGAAAAGGAAAGTTTCTAAGAAATGATAAGTCATGAGTTCACCTAACCATGGACTAGATAACACAAGTGCTTCTCAGGGTTAGGTGACAACACTAAGGAAAAATTAACTTAGGAGTGTTGAGCATGGAATCCCCCCACAACATGTTTTGGGGCTCAAAGCCCAAGTTTTGGTCAAATAATGTTGTAAGACTCCGTGAATTGTGGGCGCAGAGCGCGAAATGTATGTTGAGTCATAGGGTTTTCCACCCTAAGTTTTGTAATGTACTATCGGCCTACCCATGGTCCGCGTACCATGGGATTGTATAAATAGAGCGAGGCTCTAAGTTGTAAAAGAAGGAATCAATGGATTGATGATCTAGTAGCAGATAGAGAATAAGTCTAAGTGTCTTGGGTCGTAGTAGTAGGAAGAGGCTCTGTAGCTGAGTGCGCAAAGGCCTAGTAGAGTCCGCAGCTGAGTGCGTGGACCCCTACAGCTGAGTGCACAAGCCAAAGTTGAGTCTGTAACCCAAGAAGAAGAATAATAAAGTGAAGTTTGATTCCAAATACTGTGTATCTGTTTTTGTATGATTTTCTATGCATTTATACTGTTTTTTTATCGCGCGCACTTATATGAATATTAAACACTATTAAGTATAATTGGGCTCATATAGATAAGTTAAGTAATCAGATAATATCGGGTTAATAGTAAGGAACTTGAGTAATAACACAGATCGCGCCTCGAGTAGGGCTGCGCGAAGGTAGCATAGAAGGCTGCGAGGTACTGATAGATGCGCGTAGCGACCTGTGCAGGGCCAACCACGGACCACCGAGAAACCATCAAACATCTCTAGGGTGCAGAAACCTGGTTCTAGCACCCTCCCATACTACTTCGGGTGAGACCTCAGTCTGCGCTCCACGGACTATTGCAGAAAGGGCCAGTAGTACCAGGATTTGTTTGGCTAAATCATCTCTAAACTTGGGTCAGGCCCATATAAGCCAACAAGGAGGATGTGACACTAGGAGAAACCAAACAAATAACAAATCAAACAACATGATGACACTAAGGGGCTTGAAGCGATAGTTAATGTAGGCTCCAAAATTGACTTAGGCAAAAAAATTGGAGGGTCATTGTTGCAGCAACAACACTTTGCAACACACTGGGAGAACCTCAATTCCCTTCTCTTACCCAGTTAAAGATATAGTCTTCCCAATTCCACTGCTCGGCATAACACAACACAAAACAATCTATATCATTATTATATCAATGTAAGTAAGAGTAATATAGTATGGCAAGTTAAAAAAATTAGAGTATGGGTTTTACATATCTGGCATTGCTCCACTACCAGTAGGCTTGGATAGTACCCCATCAAAGTTTCTTCCTTCACCTTCCTACACAAGAAGCTTTTCTCTTATTTCACCCTTATATTTTTTTAGTATGATAGTGCATAGGCACTTATTATTTTTCAATGGGAAAAAGAGGTATCCTAACTTATTGAGAGAAGAAAAGTTTTCCCCTTTAGAGATAATTTTTAGACCTCTGATGCTTTGATCGCTCAAAGTTTTCCCCTTAACTTACTCTACTCAGGTAGATAATCAAGAACACACTATTCATAAATAGGACTGAGTGCAAGGATGAGAATCCTAAATAGATGAAGGATTGTATTTTCCATCATAAAATCATTGAATCGAAAGTGATGTAAACCAAAACAAATAATATGGTAATAGATAATATAAGGGTTGTATGGTACTACAACTTGCTTTGCTCAAAAGTTAAGCTGCATCATCTTGCATCTCAACACCATCTTTATTCAAGACCAGATAAAAGAAATAGAATCAAAACAAGAAGGATGCAAACAAAAAACATACATTTAACTAAGTGCAACCTATCCCACCCTAAACTAGACAATACATGGTTGGTTCATGTGAAGTGAAATTTCCAATGCATCCACAAGAGTTTCTCTTGGCCTTTGGGTGGAAAGTTGTGATTGTGTAGAACCAAAATAAAACACAATGCAGTGAAAAAGGCATATCATGTAAACATGTGCATTGACACATAAAAACAAGAAGTGCAATCACAACGGTGTATCACACTCAACTGCTCTTTCAAATGAAAGACTCCAAAAATCAATAATCACTAGGCCTATGGCCATACATGACTCAACGAAGCACATGCAATTACAGGCCACAAGACATGGGTCCATACTAAAAATACTCTTCTAATGAGTCCACGATAGGATCATGGAAACAACCTTTAGGGAAACTTAGACAAGAAATACTGAGGAAAGATAGATCCATTTCATAAGCAGCATTAATAGGCTAAGCACAATCCATGTTTTCATGTGAGTGAAATTATTTTATGGATGATGTAAAATATTCATTAAGATCCTTCTCTATTTCCACATCACATATTAGATATTTTCTTGAGGTGGGATGTAGTGGTGGAAGTTCAATAGTCAAATTAAAATTTCTTCCCTAATGGTTAAAAAAAATTATGTGAAGAAAATGAGCATCCCTTAGGAGAGATTTAACATCCCATGTGATGACGTCAGTAATAAAATTGTCAAAAAGAATCATGAATTGGCCGAAATCAAAAATATCATCAAGGTGACAAGAACCTGACATAACCATCAGCGTAGGTTAAAGTGTCCTACTCACCTGACTTGAATTTGAATTCTAACAAGACACAGTCATCTTCTTATCAAGACAAGAGTATTTATTTATATCTTGAAATTCAAAAATTTGAGGTTGATCAGATATATTTTCGAGATTACCACAAAAATCCTCAATGATAAGCATGTCATCTTCTTGATCAAAAGGATTTATACCAAAAATAAAATCTTTGATGATCGCATCATAATCTAATTGGAATTCCTACAAATATAAGTATTCATGTGTAAACAAAGATTCATCCATGTTACTTGAACAATCATTCCTGTATAATTCAAATAAAAGGAAAACATCAGGATCATGGTTGTCCAAGGGTTTGATTTGATTAACAGATAATAGGTCAACTGGTGAAATATCAAGATTCGGGGATGGTTGATTGATAATATCAAATGAAACGCCATCAGGGGAAAGATGTGAAAGAAAAACTAATTCTTCATTAGAAAATTGATCTTCCGACTTAGTGATTGTTTCAGGTCCAACATATGGAACATTAAAAGAGGAGGACAGACAAAAAACATATTTGATTCTTCCTTAGGATGCTAAAAATTTTCTTGATCAGGAGGACATGAAGAGTCTGATTCAAAATATTTTCTTGACGTTTGGACTAAGAATAGAAACTTTTCATCCAAGAACTACCAGTCCACATCCTCATCTGGGAATTCATAACAAAGATGTACAACTCAACCAGTAAAATGTTCCAAAGATTCATTCAATTACATTCTAAGTTTATCAATCTCATCAATAACATCTTGATACTCATATTTAAAAAAAAACGCAATGAAGCTCGTTAACCAATTATTGAAAAGATGAGATGCTAGTAGGTAAAGAATAACACCATTTCTTTGCACTACCATCCAATGTAAGGGTAAACAACCACGTAATAACTTCTTCAGAATAAGCACCACTTGAAAAAAAAAATTGAATAATCAAGGACGTTTTTTTTACCCTTGCCATCAAATTTAAAATGTGACAAGTTATGTAAAAATTTCGTAGGGATTGAAACATATAAAGCTTCAAAAAATGACTTCAATATTATGATCTAGGATGAAGCCATTCAAGATGATAGACTCAAATAGACTTCATAGGCTCATCTTATCATCTGGCCCTCCTTCTAGCACCAAAACTGTTGACGGTGTTGGATTCTTCCAACATTGTAAGGGGATCTCCCCGACGTGAAGTCCCAATTAGACCTTACATTGTTTGGTGTAGGAGTCCCATCTATTCATATGGTCGAGTCACTGTTGGAAAGGTTTCACAAATATGCCTTGGTTACGATTACACACAAGAGAAGGAAGTACCTCTTTGGGGTAGCAAGTGTGCGAACTTCGTGAGACACACGATGTAAGGTGCACAAGGGAAAATCCATGATTAGTAGAGAAATCGATCCACCAATTAGAAAATTAAGAGTAACATCCTAAAGAGGGAACCAGGAAGGAAGAGAAAGACTTGTTGAATACCTATAGATTAGTCCACATGATAAATAATGATCATTAAAACATAACAAAACTTATTCAATGACAACCATAATAGCTAAGAAATGAATTAGTTCATTCACTTAGTATGTAATTAAAGCAACATATACCATAAACATAACCAAAATAGTCCAACTATATCTACGATACATGTATGAAGAAGTGTTGGCTCGTAGAGCTTCTAATTAAGAGTGAAAGGTCCCAAGTACATTGCTACATGAATGAAAGACTATATCCAATAGTGGAACATGAAGCCACAACTTGCTTCTCCAAAGAATGATCTATCTCCTATGTGATACAAGAGAAGACAAGGCAAGAGTCCAAGAATCCAAGCCCTTAGCTTGAGTTATGAGGAGTTATTTATAACAAATAAAAATGACCTTTGAGCTTCCTCATGACTCTTTGACTTCTATGACTATTCATATTATATTCGTGACTCATTACATTCCATATGTGACTATTCACATTTGAAATGTGTCCCTTGGACTTCATTACATACCATTTATTAGATAAGACACATTACATATGAGATGGTGGCCTAATAAGACAAAACTAACAATGGGACAAATGCTCATCAAATTGATAAATAATTTGCTTCCTCATGGAGTTCATTTGTAATCTAAGTGTGCCATGTTATAAACTTCATTTAGATGGCTTTGAACTAAATTGGTAAGTACCCTATGTAGCACATGTTCACCTCCAGTTCCTCTATCAGTATGGTCTTAGAGCTTAATTGTACATCATTCCATAGCCATGAATTTTTCATATGATCTTTGACTGGTGCAATGGAATACTAGAGAATAATGTCCTTGGTGACCTCCGAGGCTTCCTGTTTTGTTACTTGTTTGATTTGTTCAATGTATTGCCTGATCTCCTCGAAGATGACTTCTTTGCCTTTTATTTCTTCAACTATTCTTATTTCGGGCATCCCATGCTTTTGTGTTAGATACTCAAAACCATTATGCAGTTGATTATAGGCAAAACTAGTACTAATCAATCGTCCTCCAAAACACATGTAGTTCTGATGGTGTAGTCTTAGTTGAACTCTATCGATTTTGGCAGTAATCTTGCCTTTCTTTTCCAACTATTGTGGAGAATTTGGTTACTTGGAAGCTTGCTCCTGAAGATGGTTAATTGCTATGTTTTCTATTTTCGATATTTTCACCACTTCTTGTGCTTTCTTCTAAATACCAATGAGAGGAGCCACCACACATTGTAGAAGAACCATCTCATCATATAATTGTACTATGGTGCCCTCCATTGGCCCCAGTTCTTCCTACATGGTTGACTTCCATTTTGCAGTGTTGAAACTTTGTGATGACAATCATTGATTCTCCACTACAATATGTTCCGCTTGTTGCTTTACTGTAGCAAGTTCTCTTCTCACCCTAGCATTCCCACTTAGAATATATTCGGATTTATCCTGTGTTATTGTGGAAAAAGAAACATTTTCCACCATGACTTCCCTAGGATTCCTTCTGGTGTTGGCAATCATCACCTTCTCGATAGCAACTGAGACTAGATTTTGAATATCATTGGGAAAGTATTTATACCTCTATTGCACGATCCTCTTATTAAGTTGATCAAACGTTACACTAGATACATCCATGACTTTGTCTACTACTAGAGGTTTGATCCACATCTCTCCAAATGGAAGATGACCACCTGTGAGAGGATGTTCCTATGGAGAACCTAGATCATCATCCATGGGTTGAATGGTATCTTCTTCCTTTAAATCTTCCTCTTTTATCTCCTAAGTCAACTGTTCTTATTCCAATCTTTGTGTTGCTTCTTCCTCCTGAGAATTCTTTGTTTTTCTTCTTCTATCCTTTTCCTTTCCTCTTCTCCTTATTTTTTTTTTTGACGAAACTCATCCTGCTGCCTCTTCTCCTCTTCGTATTCTATTTCCATCCTCTCCTGTTATTCTTGAATAGCTCCTATTTTTAGAGGATCATCTTTCCACTTTCTATTTCTTTCGCATGTCGAATCATATCTAATCCTCTTATTGGGAGATACTTTCATTGCTTGAGGGATTATCTATTCTTCCTCATGCACCTGCAAGTCTTGAACTGGTGGATCTTGGGTTGAACTGGTAACCATCCTTAAATGTGCCTTCATGTTTGCATTATAGCAGTTCTTTACTTTCTCATCTTCTATTGTAGATATCAAAGTATACCATGTATTGTGACCAATCCTTTCACAATGTTTCCTGCATGTTCTCCTGGGATCATATCCATGAAATTCTTTAGTGGCAAAGTGCAAGTGATTCAACTCTTGTATTTCAGCTGTAGTCGCCTTGTGGCTCTCTAACTCATATAATCTTATCCTCAATAGTAAGGTGGGCCAAGGGAATTTCTTCCTCCTATGAAGAACTCATGATAATCCCATATACAACTAATTTTATACTTCCTGCATGACCACCTTTTTGGTCACATACTGTGGTATGAGATGAGGAGATATATGAAAAACAAAAAATATGATGTATCTCCCCTCGGGCACTAGAAAGTAATCTGTGATATCCTGTAGTGACTCCTTCACCTGATAAGTTATTCAAGGAGGATTAAACTTGAATATCATATAAAATATAACTGCAAAGAAGTGCTTGGCCAATTTGTCATATGCACCTATGAAGTCTGATTCTGAGAACACTCTATAGTGAAAGTAAACTAGGAACTTATTCTCAAGGTTATAGTTCTAATACACTACTGGGAATGCATACTGTGCATAGATTCCATCTATAACAAATGCATAGAATTTTGGGGCTTGGTTCGCACTCAAATATGATTTTTTCTGCCCCACATGATGTTGTAACTCAAATGACAATATATCTTCCCAATTGAAAGCTTTACCATGGGTTACCACAATATGGAGCATATATATCCAATCTTCAAACACCTAAGCATTCTTGCATCCATGTAAACTAAAACACATGGCTATCAAATGCTGATACACATATCTGAGGATCTTTGTTAGATAGACTATGGATGGGTGACAGAAAAACTTAGCAGGCTCTTGACACCAAGATCTGATAATGTCACTTGTGTTGAGGTCGGCCCATTTGGTGTAGAATTCATTATTTGCATATTATTTATGCCTAATCATCTTGTAGTACATCTACATGTCTTCTCCATAATAAGTGGTGAGTTGACTACCACTCTCACTATGAAGCACAAGATAAGAGTCATCCATGTGTGTGATGATCCACTCAATCACTTCTACACAAGGGATGACAGGAAATTTACATATGATCCTATGCATTCTATACCTCTTGATATTGATGTATGTGTGCACATCTTCTAAGTTCTCAACAAAATTCTCTTGCATGAATGTGTTGTATATATTTATCCATGTGACCTTTGTAGTCTTATCAATAAATCACTATATATCTGCATACACTGGAATGGTTGGCTTGGTAACTTCAATAGGTTCTTCAGTGCTTGCTTCTAATACTTCTTTAGTGGCCACTTTACGGGGAGGTATGTCTCAAACAGATGATGAAAGGGTGACAATTCTTGTAGCGCGAACACTTTTGAAGCAGGTTGATGAAGAGCTTCTTGATCTCCAATTGTGCGCTTATCTTAGATGAGAATTATTATGAAAAACAATGATTTACCCAGTTGATTTAATAAAGTTTGCATGCAAAATTGATTCATGCATGATCACCACTTGTCGATGAGTGAAAGGATGAGTTAAGGAAAGTTAAGTGGGCTCCTATTTTCTAGAAGAGCACCCACATGCAACAAGATGCGCATGCATGCACCCAAGAAGAGTGCATGTCTTCAGCACAAAGGAGTGTGCTCTTGTAAGGTGCACTTGCTCAACATGAAGGAGTGCATTCAAGGAGGGTGCATTGCTTTAGCCCGAAGAAGTGTGTTCAACCCAAGCGCATGTCTTCACCAACTTGGTCAACTGTTTTTCCTTTAAAGGTGATTTTCTTGTTGGAATTATGACTAGTGTTGTCCTTGACAGAGACCTACTTGATAAATATGTCAAAATTATGGTAACAAGATGATTATGCAAGTTGGAACAGATGTTATAGAAGTGATGAACAAAGAAATGACAGATTAGAGATAGATGGGCGTCGCATATGAAGTTTGGGAAAGTATACGCAGATCCTATGAAGAAGGGTCACATACAAACACAGTTATTGTGAAGAAAAGTATCGGACATAATCTGCACCATGGTAACTTGAATACCAGGGGTATTTACCATGGTATTGTGATGCAGGAAAACTGAATTTTCCTTGCAAAGTTCAAATTATCAATCTAGATTACATGCACAGATTTCATTATTTACTCTACTAAATATTATTCACCACATATCAAAGCATTTAAAATAACACAAACAATGAAAAGAGCCATACACAGAATCATTGGAAAATATGCGTTTCCATTAAAAAAAAGGAAAATTGTACATGCATAAATTCATAATCATACATTTCCCTCTTGGCTTGATTCTACATTCATTTGGCCATTTTTTTTCTTTTAGGCTTACAATATTTATAATAACATACACAAACAAAACAGATTTTCCTAGATCATAAATCAATCCACAAATCACTCATGTTTTTCAAGGTAGACTCGCTTTTTCCTTATTGACAAAATATTGCCTATCCATAGCTTTTCTAAATCTTAAAATCACCCCCAATAGTTCCTAAGATTTATAAACCTTTCTTATCCTAACAACTTGCTAATTTCTACCAAGATTTTTTCCTACAACCTCTCATGATTTATTTCCTAAATTTTTCATGTCTTAAAAGGCATATTTTCTTCTTAAAAATATTATCTCTATCTATAGTTCTTTAAGAAATAAATAAATTAAAATTATTTACAATAAGGAAATAAATTTATTCTCCATCTTAAGACCCGGATTGGAGTTTTGTCTCCAAAAATCTTGATGACTTGGAAGCTCTAATTCTCCTGCATTAGACTCCCAAGGTAGAAAAAGTTCATGACCTCCTCGTCACATGTTACCAATTTCTACATCCTCTAGGATCCCAAACTTTTTGTTGTAGTTTTCCTTTCATCTTTGCATGTTGTTGTTCATTTTATTTGTTGATGTAAGGTATTTAAATTAGCTAAACATTCTTGTTGGTTTTCCTTTTTCTATTGCATCTTCTCTTAGATGTTCTCCTCATCAGCATCCACATTCCATCAATCTCATCATCTATCTCTATCCTTAGTTGAACTTCACGCTTGTTTTCCACATGCTATTACATATCCTCCTTTGTCATAAAAGTTATAAAAATGTTATTCAATTTTGGCTTACATACCTCCTTTACAACCTGCTGGTCATACATTGCAGTGTTCCCCTCATTGTCTTTCAAGACAATTCCCTCTTCTTCCAATTCTAATTTTTCATATTGAATATGTAGTATTTGTCTTATTATCCTCTTCTCCAAAAAATTAAGCTCCTCATACAATTCAACAAAACCATCTTGAATTTTATTTGTAACATCCATGCAATATCCATCACTTGGGTCTTCTTCCAACCACTCTTCCAAAAGTTCCATCTCTTCTTCTATGCTTCCTTCCTCTAGAATAAGACTTTCATTTGGTATTGAAATGATTGGAATCTCTTTAAGTATTTCTTCATGAATTATCTCTTCATCTTCTATAATATTCACATCATTATATTCTTGAATAATTTTCGCATCATCGTCATCCTTCATGGAAGATTCCAATAATTGTCCATCTCTAATATATGTGAACACATGCTTAAGAAAAAAATCTTCAATCTCTGCCATCTCCTTGAACAACTTCATTTCTTCATCAACTTGCATAAGTACATCATCTAAGTGCCATTCATCACCTACAACCATACACAAAGTGTCAGATTCAAAAATATGAGGCTTCTCATTTGATGCCTCAGCCACCACATCTCCATGTTGAATTGAATTAGTTAAATAGTTCATCAAATTGTGAATAAATTCTTCCTCAACATCTCTAGCTTCCTCTTCATCAAGGAATAATCCTTGTTCAAAAACACACATTTCATATTTTGTTGTTCTTGGTTCTTCCTTAAATATTACATACATCCTTTGCCTTAGCTTCATTTGCAATGAATTCCATCTCACCTTCTTCTTCTTCATTGTTCAACCATATCTCTGGTCTTCCTCATATTCTTGTAACAAGTCCACTAGTACACTAACATGTACTTTCAATTCATCCATTTCCCTATCGAATTCCTCATCACTCATTTTCTTCATTCTAGTTGTGCTGGAATTTGTTTTCATCTGATTATGACCTCTCTGAACCCAGTATATGGATATTAGTAGCCATCTTTACCTTTTCCTTTTGTGAACACTCCTTGTTCACTTGTGAGCTGCAACAAGCCTTCTTCATCTTGTAACAATTCCACTACTTGTCATAGTACCAAGTTCTCCTCTTGGTAACTCCTCTCTTCTCTTTTTCCTTGGAAATTCTACCCACACTCACTATGGAACTACATTTGGAAACTTCTGCCAACCTTATGCTTGTTGGAAGTTTTCCTTCTCCTAGTTCTCTACAGTAGAACCTTTCTCCTCCTTTCAAAGCATGTATGCTCCTCAACTTCAAAATATGTTAGGTTGCTGCAATTTCACCTACTCACCTTCTCTTTAGAGAACTTATGTTGTCCTCATTTCAAAAATTTAATTTTCCACTCGATTATATCATAAATTCCTTCACTTGAGAGTTCTACATGCTCTCGCTTCCTCTGTCACAACTTCACTTGTTGCAATGGTTGTTATCTACAAATTTCCTTCTCTACTACCTACAAACACAAATTATTTATGACCAGAATTAATATAAAAACACCATATCCATCTTTATAAGATTTGTGCCAAGATCTTATCTTCAACAGTCTTCCTTTGATTCACTCCACTGAACTAATTCTTTTCCAGGAGCACACCTGCTCTGTACTTTTTCAAAAATATCCCTCTCAAAAACATACCAAGTCTTTCAATATTTTGTAGTCATCTTGAATCTCGAAAGAGAATTTAGGCTCTGATACCACTTAATGCCAGAGAAATTTAATCTTCCTTGCAAAGTTCAAATTCTCAATCTAGATTACATGCACATATTTCATTATTTACTCTATTAAATAGTATTAACCACATCTCAAAGCATTTAAAATAACACAAAAAATACAAAGAGACATACACAAAGAAATTGGAAAATTGTACATGCATAGTGTAACAGCCCTCGTGAAAATTCCATGTAATAAAAGTTAATAAAGGAAAAATAATAACCACGGTTGATGGGACACTTATTCCAAGCTAAATGTTGGGCAAGGCATCCCACTGTGGGTGTTCATTTGGTTTATGGCTAAGGAAATTGGAAAAGGAAATGGCTAAGAATTTGGAAAGGAAAAATGGCATTTTTGGCACATTTATTTATGAAAATAATGGAAATTCATAGAAAAGGAAGGTGAAAGGTCATAGGTGGCATGTGAGGAGGAAAATGAAGAAAATAGAGGCATAATTGATCAAAAGGCTTTTGAGGATTAGTTGGTACCTTTTGTCAGTTCATTTTTGGAGTTCTCTCATTATTCTCTCTCTCTCTCTCTCATACTTTTGGACACTTAGAGTTTTCTTGGAGCACTTTGGCATTCGATCAAGAAAGGTAAAGAATGAAAGAGGAAGGAAGGAGCAAGTAAGGAAGAGCAGTATCCAGCAACTACAACAGTATTCTTTATAGGTATCAATTTGCATGTGCATTTTTCTTTCTAGATTTGGCATGCATGGTATTGCATGTGGTTCTTTTGTTGTTGTGGCATGGGTTTTTCTAGGTGTTATAGTGTTTTCAACCTAGTCTTGCCATTTTCGGATTGCCATGGTGTGAGGGGGTTCTCGTGTTTTGATTGAGATGGATTGTCAGATGGATTCGAAGTTGAGTGAGGTGGATCTCCAAATGATAGAACACATGGCTTAGTAACCCCTAAACCGGACTGTGAGTTGTGGTAAATCTAGATTTTTTGTTTCCTCATTTGGCTTAGGATTCCTCAACTGATGAATGGAGGGATATACGATAAATCGTAGAGGTGGTTTCCCTTAATTATGCCTAGTAATCCTTGTTGGTGAATGGCAGGATATAGGGGGTAAATTCTAGAGGGTGGCGTCTCATGTTAGGGCCTATTGATCCCTGGATCAGACTATGGATTATGGTAAAGCCTGAGAGACTAGGAGATAGGAAAATTCCTCACAGTGTAGGCGAAAAAATCCGATGGCATCCATGCTTGTTTTGGCCTAGTGATCTAGCGAAGATCATGGTAAATCACGTTATTACATGGTTATTGTGTTGGCCTAGTGATTCAGTGTGGATTACAGTAAAGCCTGGTTTCTATTGATGAGGGTTAGGTGGTTTAGCCTTGGGATGCCCTGGTTGGTTATTTTGGTTTGAGTCCCACATTTATGCTTGGAATATGGCATGGGGGTGAATGGCTGAAGAGATATTTGGATCAGCGATTCTATGGTTGGGTGGAACATGGTAGTCCCATCCCGAGTTTGATTTTTCATTCAATAATAATAGGTTCTCTCCTTGATATCTCATGTATAAATGTATTGGTTTATATTGATTTTATGGTTGATGTATCCTTGATATTTCTATTGTTATTATTCTAGTTATAAGCATGTATGGTGATAGTGATGATGTATGGCTTTCCTTGCATTTTGATTTGTAAATGAATGAGAAATGTATCTATCACCTAATAGATGATAATGCAACTAATGACATAAGGGAACAATTATTCCTGGCAATTCTCATATAAGTATGAGACACATATGCTTAAATCTATTGTTTACATTTGCAAATTACATATTTCTGATATGTTCGATGAAATGCCTGCCATGGCTAGTAGGGGTCTAGTCAAGGGCTTGTTAAATTAATTGCATTTGTATCAACATTCCTTGGTTATATTTCTATTCTAAAGGTGTCATTTAATTTTGGGCAGTGATCTGGGCTCTGGGCCTGAAAAAGTAGCTCAAATCCTGAGGGCACTAGCACAGCACTGAGAAAAATAGTCCCTAGACACTGGCATGCCATGTTGTGGGAGAGTCCAGATATTTTTGGATGCTGGCATGCCCATAGAATGGAAGAGACTGGTGGTTAATTGGTCTAACAACTCAATGGGAACCAAGGGCTAGTTACCTGGTTGAGATGGTTCTTGGGAGTCTTGTTGCAAATGTGGAAGGTCTGTATGTTGTGTTTCCCTTGCTTCCACTTCCTTAAGGTCACATGGGATGTTGAATCCCATCATAGTAGCCTCTCATTACATATTTACCCTAGTTGGTCGGTTACTTGGGTAGCTGTGGGAGGAGGGTGTTACAAAGTGGTGCCAAAGCATGTTTCAACCCTCAGACTAGATGGGCAGTGTGTTTTGATCATGCATTCATGTTAATTTGACGTGTGTTAATCATCCTTCTTGTCTATATTCTTGTTGCATATGCATGGTGTCGATCATGGTTGTAGTGGTGTCACCATGTGGAAGAGGATGTTGTTGTTGTTGTGAAGTGTGTCGTCACGAGTGTATGATTGGTTACATGTTGTTTATGCTTGTGTATTGTCAAGTGTACATTGGTATGGTTGTGTTGGTCATGCATGAGTTCATGGTATGTATAGTTGATATGGTCATGAATTGATGAATTGCTTATGTGTTACATGTCTATATTCTATTATTATTATGTTATATATGAACTATGTTGATTGCTTGATCTTGCAGATGAGATATCCTCCCCAAATTTTTCTAATGTATGTTGGTTTATTTTGATTTGGTTTAGCTGACATAGTATGCCTTGCAGGAAAGAGATCAAAATGACTAGCAAGATGGTAGACTACAAAGACTCTCCCTATGAATCAGATGAGCAGCATGGTGTTGGGAACTCTTCTGACTTAGAAAACACATTGAGAAGCTTGAAGGAAGAAATAAGGAGTTATAAGGTGGACCATGACAAAATCATGTACGCACAGGAGAAACAAGCAGAGGTTATTGCAATACTCCTTCAGAGTTTGTCAGAATTGTAGAGAAAAGGACCACTTTGGATCATCCATGGAAAGGAGGACAGAACTAATGGTTTATATGGAAGTAGGTCTCATGGTGGTCACAGGTCAGTGAGAGATGGCAGGTTGTTGGATACTTTGGATAGGAGAGGTGATGGATACAAGTATTATTCTAGTTATGGCTCTAATAGGCATCATGATCATTATCGGTATCATCCTTATAGGAGGAGTGATAGGGGATACTTACCAAATGAGTTTAAGAGAGAAAAGCCACCTACTTTTGATGGAGACTTGAAGAAACCAGAAGATGTAGAGGCTTGGATACTTGGGATGAACAAGTTCTTTGAGTTGCACGAGTACACAGAAAAATGAAGGCCATAATTTCTATCTTCAACCTGAAAGGTAAAGCAAATATCTGGTGGGAAGATGTGAAGCAGGTTAGGGACATGAGGATGGAGGACTTGATTTGGCATGATTTCAAGAGGCTTTTCAGGAAGAAGTACTTGTCAGAAAGGTAATACAATAGTAAGGCCAAAGAATTCTATAATCTAAAGATGGGATCAATGACAAATGAAGAGGACATGACCAAGTTCCTAGAGCTATTGAGGTATGTATAGTATCTTAAATATGAGAAGGCTAAATTTTAGTGACTTTACAGTGCTTTTCGATTAGCATTTATAGATCAGATTGAGTATGATGAGCCTCGGTCACTTGAGGAAGTTATTGGGAAATTAAAGAATTACTATGAACAGTCAAAGTGTAAGAATGATTCTCAGCAATGATGGAAAGGGAAGGATAAGGATGAAGGTAAGGGTAAATGGAAGTCGAAAAGAACAAGGCCTCAGAATGCAAAAGAGAAAGAGAATTTGGCACCATGTTGTAGCAGCTACAACCACCCTCCAAATTTTTTCCTGAGCCCATTTTGGAGCCTCCCTGCCAACCTTTCACAACACCTTGTCTTGCTTCGTTGAGTACACAAACTTCAGTGTTTTTCATGCACAAAGGCATCCTGTAGATCACAGCGTGATGAATTTCCCTCACAGGCTATCCACCCGAACTTAGTCTAGCTATACGCTGAGAAGCATCCCCAAGAAAATTGCGCATTTCTGGAGGGAAACCAGCCTTCCCTCTAGAAATTGCGCAATTCTATCTGGCAGCCTGTTGGGCTCCAGAATTGCGCAGTCCTGCCAGCCAACACTCCCAGCATGAATTGTGCAAATTTCCCCAAAAGGGCTGCTCAGTGAAAAATTTATGCAAATCTAGGCAGTATTCAGCTACTCTACCCAGAAATTGCGCAAATCTCCTGGGCAGTCAACCTAGCTCCCACCCAGAAATGCACATTTTTTTCAAGCAGTTGAGCAGTGGCATGCATGAGAATTTCGGTTGATCAGTTCCACCTGGGACCAAGGAAACTTGACTTGCATGCATGCATGACTTGCTCTTCCCGTAATAACAAAATGCATCCCATGATTCAGGGAGCTATTTTTAGCAGTCGGGGGTTACATGCAAAGTTGTTTTAGAAACTTCCCTCCAAGTGTCGCTTTTTCCTAAATTTGTGGCATACATGTCATGAGCCTAAAATTATTTATTTGACACATCAAAGCTCATTCTTTCACATCTATCTTGGAGCTCTGACATCCCACAGCACATCTAGGACTCTTCGACACATCTTGCTCAGCTATTCATGGGTAAGTGGCCTCAACTTGTCCTTTTCAACATTTCTGTCGCTTTTTGTGTATTTGCTTGTGTGATTGTTGCTTGCTTGATTTATTTGAATGCTTGCTGTCATTTACATGTATACTAGCTTGTCCTCACTCTGTTTCAATTTTTGTTGCTATCTCACTGCTCTCACATGTATGAAACTATTTCGCACGAACATTCATTGAACCGGCGAATTGCTTCACCCACATGCATGTTGATCAGTTTGTTGAATCTTTCATTCATGTTTTGCATGCACTGTCAATCACTTCTACTATCACTTAGTGTCACCATGCATTCACTATCTTATTTGCTTTCAGTTTCCCATCAACGAGTCGGACCAACCTTGGCCCGGACTCTGCCTTCACTAAGACTGCATTAGGCAATCTGGGGAAGGAAAGTTATGCCTTCCTCTCCAGAAATGCACATCTCTGCCTAGCACTACCCTCCAGGATTGGTTTTCACATTTCTAAAGGGCAGTGACTGCTGGCCCAGAAAATTGTGCAATGCAATCCCTGAGCCTGCAGTCACTCCCAGCTGGAATTGCGCATTACGCATTCCCAATAGCCAGCAGCCAGTCTAGATTGCACATTGCGCAGATCCAACAGCCATTCTTACCTCCCAGACAGCCTAGACTACCTTTTGCGTAGTTCTAGAAGCTAGTCACCCAACCTCCCAGAAGAAATTGTGCAATCTTGCCCATCAGTTTCCCAGGTATGTGTTGTGTCATTCCCCAAAGTTGCTTTGTTTTCACTGACATATTTCTTGCCATGCATGTTGCTTGTCTCCAGATCTTTCAAGTGTTCATCTGTCTCAATGGCTTCCAAGAGAACAAGATCTCAGGACACTGATGGGAATGCAGCTGGAGCAGCAGTTGAGCAAGTGTCCTCTAGTCTACTGATCTATGAAGATACAAAGTTGTATCTAGACAAGGACATCAAACTGAAGTGGCAAGAGGTCAATGACACATTTGCAAGAAATTTTGGGGAACACCTCGAAGACCATTAGGTTTACGTGAACATTCAAAAGTCTAGTTTATACCAAATTCCATGCATATATCCCGTGTTCCCATGCGCAGACATGACACACTGGATTGTCTCTCACACTAATCCCAAGACGATGAGCTTGAGCAGTGTTAGTGGGACGAAGCTTGTGACCTTTTGGAAACAAGATTATGATGAGATGTATCATATGCCAGAGCCCGTGACTATCATGGAGACTCCATTCAGCTTACCCAACAGCAGTGCTAACTCCAGAGACATTTTGAAGAATTGGGTAAAGGGGCCATCTCAATTCAGGTTGACACCCAACCAGGTCTACAAGACAAATATGTTGAGTACCAATACTTGATCATATTTTCTTGTCAACTGTATGGCCAAGCAAGCACAAAAACCTTCCGACAAAGTTGGGTAGTTGCACTGGACCAATTGGCTAGAGAAGGAAAACCATGTAACTGGTTTGGCATAATGGCTCATCAGCTAAAGAAATGATTAACGAAGGCTCGATAGTCACCCAGAGGTATGCATGCATAGATTTACATGTCCACCTACATCCTCGATGCATTCTATGCTCGACAGGTGTTCCTGGGCTTGGAGTGGGCATGGTCACTGACAGAGACTGCTGTGAACACATATTTCAAGTTGTTTTTTGAATGCATCTTCAAAGGAGTAATCACACAGCTATCTGATCATTTTTTCATCCCTGTGTACAAGATGATATTCGAACAGGATCCACCCTACATGTCAAAGAAAGAAATGGAGGCATTGATAGGCATTGCAGATTGGTATGCCTCACCGTCCGGCACTTTCATCCGAATGTTCAGTGCGGAGAAGCCTCCGCATGTTTTTCCAAAGTTTGCGTTGGACGTACTGGTCATGCAAGAAGTATCATATCACATCTCGGCATGATTGATAGCTAGACTGCATCAGAAGAAGAAGGCACCTTGGCCCACTCTTCCGTTGCGGATTGGGTTATATGAGATCTGTAGTATCAAGCAAGCGGATGTTGAAGTAGAACTGATGAAGAAGTACCCATTCGACCTCTGAAGCTACAATCCATATGACCCACATTGCATTATGAAAGATCATTGCACAAGAGTTCAGTTTAACTGGATCTACAAGGAATTTCATTGCGCCAACAAGGACCCATGGAGATATTGCTACAGTTTCTCCAGACCCAATGAACCTATCAAATTTGTTGTGGAGTGGTTAGCGAAGTAGCGTGAAGCAGTGTGAAGCAGCATCACAGAAAGCACTAGCACTAGCAACATTAGCAGCAGCAGCAGCAGTAGAGCCAAGCACACTAGCGTGTGACAAAGAGAAGAGGAAGATTGACGATCGCATGGAGGAGGAGAAATGTTGTAAGTTTCAAGAAGATCCACTTGTAGAGAAAGCAGCTATGGCTATAGAGGAAAAGAGGTAGCAGCGCGACAAGAAATTCGCGTGAAGGTAGAAGGACAAGAAGAGAATGGAAGAAGTAGAGAAGGAGTTGCAAAAGATGAGGGAGAAACTCCTAAAGGAACAAGAGTTGCACAAACAAGAGAGGGAAGCACAGCAGCAGCAGATACATCAGGGGGCACAACATGTGCAAATAGACAAAGCAGCACCCGTACAAGTAGTTGATTCATCTGAACAGCTGGCATCAGGAAAACAGGGTGAACTGTCGCAGGGGCAAGACTTTGCTCATGATATAGAATAGGCACTTCAACAGTTGGATGCAGACATGGAGCAGCAGGAGTTGGAACAGGACACCGACCTCATGCCTCACCACAAAGAGGTTGACTCACCCGCTTCAATGCAGCCAGAAGAGGAGCAAATCCTGGATGACCAAGGAGGCACTAAGATCCTTGGTGATCAACTGGAAGAAGAGATGCACAACATCTCGTTTGATGAATCCAATCATAGAGTTGTGCAGTCTCGCAGAGTGTCAACTCTGTAGGATCAAACATCTCCTACGCAAGTTGAAGAATGAGTGATCGTTACTGATGTGCGAGAACATCGAGCTGCCTTGGTCGATGTAACCACAGTGTATGTCAAGGCCACTAGCTCAATTGTTTGCTTCCTAATAGCTGAGAATGAGCGAATGGCAAAGGAACTACAAACGGCCAAGCAAGGAGGAGACTTGGTGACAATGTTTGCCCAAGCTGAATGGAAGAAGGCAATACTAGATGAAGTATTGTCCCTTGACACTGTTATGCGAGCATTGTACTCCAAATTTGGTATCATGCACAAGGCAATCATCCATCTCAACGGATGGTAGTAGTGATGTGATAGAAGAGCATGCATCTTGATGAATGTGCATGTTGTTTTTGATGACATGAAAACATGGACAATCATGTACAAGGGAGCCCCACTTCGCTTGCTTAAGATGATGAGGGTCAATGTGGTTGAGTTGAAGGCACATATCCGGAGTCAGATCTGGAATTATGAAGAGCTCTTGTAGTTCATCACTAGCATACATGCCTCCCATGCACGAGTATTCAATAGTATGGATGTTGTGGTGCGCACGCATGCGATCCCATCAATCATGACTCTCACCCAGGTGAAGACAAAGAAGTAGGTACGACTAGAGCTTGACTCATACTTCAACAAGTTGATGTGCATCGCCACCAGCCCAGACTTGCCTATCAGTGCAGATATCATGCACAAGTATGTTGCTGGTTTGGGCACATTGAAGACAATGATGCACATTCTTTCAGACGAGTTGGATAGAGGAGCCCGAGCAATGTACCCGGATGCTATGAAGGCAAAGGTCAGGTTTCAGACAGATGTCATGACAGAACACACGGAAACTATCAGGGACTATAGAGCTTGGCATCAATATGTTACTATTGATCAGCATGAGGATATTGAGCATTTAGATTTCTATAGTTGTCTAAGTTAGAGTGATGTCTAGTTTGGCTTGTTGAAGACATTTTGTTCACATGGGTACATGTTCATTGTAATGTTGAGTCATGTCAAGTATAAGTCAAGTATCAATAGTGGATGTAACAGTCATAGAGTAGGTGAAGAGTCATGAGGGTAGTTGAATAGTCACAAAGGGGAATTTCAAGGGCCACCCCACCCTTTTCTATAAATAATCCCTCATAACTCATTGTATAGGATTTTGGTCAGCCAAGCTTATGATAAGACTATCTTGGAAAGAGCTTGGACAATATTGTAACGTGCCTTGGCTTCTCCACTACATGGAGCTAGTTCATCTCTTTGGAGGAGCAGGTGAATGCGGCTGTAACGTTCCATTGTTGGGGCTAGCAGGTTTACATGGATGCATTATATGATTGGAACTTACACTTCTTTATATAATAAGAGCCAGCACGTTTTCATGGATATGTTGTTATTGTAGTTGGATTGTTCTAGTTGTTGTAGCAATGTATGTTGTTTAACTTACGTAGTTGTGTATAAACAATTTTGTATGAAATTATATGAATCTTGTTGCATATGTGCTATTAGTTTAACCATTACTTTGAATTGCTGGAAAGACCTTCTTTCCAGCTTGTTATGCATCTTTGCTCATGTGTTCCCTTCCCAGCTAAATACACTTACAGGTTGCCAAGGGGCACACTCATCTCAACCCACCTGTGTTAGAAACCTCTCATACACCTTCCTTGACTCACTGCAGCAGTCACACCCTTGCTACTGACATAGTTATCTTACTTTCCTATGTGCAAAATCATGGTCAAGGCATTACCATACGACCCACTGCTCAGACTCCTACACCAAATGGTCTGAGGTCTAATTGGGACCTCTTACCGGGGAGATCCCCTTGACATGTTGGCGGGTCCATCACCGTCAACACACCACAAAATAATTTTAATGTAGCTAGACACGGACATGGATCATAGCAGTAGCATAGAGGTGATGGTACTGGACGGTTGGATTGTTGGACATGTGGTAAGGAACACCTTAAGGGATTTTGTCCATAGAATCAGGGTGGTAGGTAAGAAGTTTGAATGGACAAAGGAGTGTGAGGCCAATTTTGAGAAGCTTAAGTAGTTTTTCAGATATGCACCAGTGTTAAAGATCGCAGATCCAGACAAATAATTTGTATTATGTATAGATGCTTGGAAGAGAGGACTTAGTGGATTCCTTTTGCGGGAAGGATAGGTAGTGTGATATGAGTCACGGAAACTAAATGAGAACACGCAGAACTACCTTACACATGATCTTGAGTTCGCAGTGATCATACATGCATTGAAGATGTGGAGGCACTATCTTCTTGGTAGGAGGTTTGTAATGATGAGTGATCACAGTGGGTTGAGATACTTATTTCACTAGCTGAATCTGAATTCCATGCAAGCTATATGGCTGGCCACAATCAATGAGTTCAATTTTGAGATCAAATACCTCAAAGGAAAGTAGAACAGGGTTGCATATGCTCTTAGTAGGTGGATATAGGTAAATTACATGGCAACTATGAGTTCCTATGGGATAGATCTACAGGATAAGATCTTGCAGAAAGGTCAGCAGATTGTGCACAGGTTACAGCAGAGTATAAGTACAGGTAGTGGTGCAGGTACAGTTGCAAGTGCACAGGTTGTGCACAACAGATAGATTGGTTAGGTTTAGGGACATGATATATGTGCCAGATAGTAGTGATCTCAAGAAGGTGATCTTGAGGGAGTTTCATGTGAAACCATATTCAGGTAACCCAGGCTATCAAAATACACTGACTATAGTGAAGAAATTTTATTATTAGTCGAATCGAAAGTGAGTTTTTCTCTAGTTGTTTTGATTGTCAATGGGTAAAGGCAGAGTGTAAACATAAAGGTGGACTGCTATAGCCAATTATGATTCCAGAGTGGAAATGGGAGGTCATTTCCATGGACTTTATTATATGTTTGTCGAGGACAGTGAGACAGCATGATTCCATCATGGTTGTTGTGGACAGGTTGACAAAGGTTGCACACTTCATTCTAGTGAAGTCTACATTCTCAGCTAGTAATGTAGCTCAGATCTTCATCAGAGGTGTGGTTATATTGCATGGAGTTCCAAAGAAGATTGTGTCAAACAAGGATGCAAAGTTCACTTCCAAGTTTTGGAAGGAGTTGTTTGCAAGTTTGGGCACAGTGTTGGCCTTCAGTAAATCTTATCATCCACGAATATATGGACAGACTAAGAGGGTCAATAGGATATTGGAGGACTGATGTTGAGGATGTATGTGATGCATCGGAAATGAAAGTGGGAAGAGTATCTTCCACTGGTAGAGTTCGCTTACAACAATGGGTATCAGGAATCTTTGAAGATAAGTCTATTTGATGCATTGTATGGGTGCAGTTGCAATACTCCCATCAATTGGAGCTATCTGGTGAATAGGTTATTGATTAGACCAGACATGTTGGTGGAAATGGAACAAGAAATGCAAGCAATCAAGAAGAATTTGAAAGCAACATAGGATAGGAAGAAGAGCTATGCAGATCGGAATGGGTTGTTCAAGGAGTTCCAGGTTGGGAAATAGTTGTACTTGTGCATCAAACTAAAGAAGATCTCCTTGTGTATTGGATCATGTGCCAAGTTAGCACCATGGTTTTTGTGGACCTTTCAGGATCATTAAGAGGATTGGACTACTAGCCTATCGACTTGCACTACCTCTGAAAATGAAATCCCATTATGTTTTCCATATTTCATTTATTAAGAAGTATGTTAAAGATGTTGATCATGTGATTGACTAGTTTGTATTGCAAGTGGATCTAGATAGAGAATTCCAGTCAAAGCTTCAGTGTATATTTCAAAAAAAGGTGCTCATGCTCCGAAACCAAGAAATCGAGCAAGTTAAAGTTGAATGGAAGCACTTTGGGCCCGATGAAGCTACATGGGAGATGGTGGATCAGATACGGTTTATGTATCCTTCATCGTTTATCGATTGACGCAATGTAGTTTTGGTATGATGTTTGGTATAGGTTTTGGGATGTGTTTTGATGTGATGTTTTGATATATGTACATATGTATATGGATGTAAATACCACCATGATATATGTTATAAAGCTCCAATAAGTGGTATGGGTGTCATGTCATTATAGTTTTCATGTTGTTATGTTGTCATGTTGGTTTTCTTTTTAGCAGGGTGATCATTGTAAATACTACATTGAACTATGTTATAAAGCTCCATGGGCAGTATGGTTTATTTTCAGTGGTTTTGTTCAAGTATAGGTGTGGTTGAAAACCGAGGATGGTGGTCCTGTAATAGTCACCATGGTGAAAATTCTATGTAATAAAAGTTAATAAAGGAAAAATAATAACCACGATTGATGGGACACTTATTCCAAGCTAAATGTTGGGCAAGACATCCTAGTGTGGGTGTTCATTTGGTTTATTATGGCTAAGGAAATTGGCAAAGGAAATGGCTAAGGCTTTGGAAAGGCAAAATGGAATTTTTGGCACATTTATTTATGAAAATAATGGAAATTAGGAGAAAAGGAAGGTGAAAGGTCACAGGTTGCATGTGAGGAGAAAAATGAAGGAAAATAATGGAAAATGAAGAAAATAGAGGCCTAATTGATAAAAAGGATTCTGAGGATCAATTTGTACCTTTTTTCAGTTTAGTTTTGGAGTTCTCTCATTATTCTCTCTCTCTCTCATACTCTTGGACACTTAGAGTTTTCTTGGAGCACTTTGGCATTGGATCAAGAAAGGAAAAGAAGGAAAGTGGAAGGAAGGAGAAAGCAAGGAAGAGCAGTATCAAGTAGATACAACAGTATTCTTTGCAGGTATCGATTTGCATGTGTTTTTTCATTGCTATATTTGGCATGCAAGGTATTGCATGGGTTTTTCCAGGTGTGACAGTGTTTTTAGCTTAGCCTTGCCATTTCTTGATAGCCATGGTGTGACGGGGTTCTCATGTTTTGGTTGTGTTGTATTTTTGAATGGATTTGAAGTTGAGTGAGGTGGATCTCTAAATGATAGAACACATGGCCAAGTAACCCCTGAACCAAACTTTGGGTTGCAGTAAATCTAGATTTTGTGTTGCCTCGATGGGCCTAGGAATCCTCAACCGAAGAATGGCAGGATATATGGTAAAGCCTAGAGGTGGTTTCCCTTTATTAGGCTTAGGAATCCTCGACCGGAGAATGGTAGGATATACGGTAAATCCTAGAGGTGGTTTCCCTTTATTAGGGCTAGGAATCCTTTCCAATGAATGGAGGGATATACGGTAAAGACTAGATAGTGGTGTCTCGATTTACGACCTAGTGATCCCTAGATCGGACTATGGATTACGGTAAAGCCTGAGAGACTAGGAGACAGGAAAATTCCTCACAGTGTAGATGGAGAAATCCAATGGCACCCATGTTTGTTTTGGCCTACTGATCTGGTGGATATCATGGTAAAGTCTATTATTACGTGTTTATTGTGTTGGACAAGTGATCTGGTGTGGATTATGGTAAAGCCTGGTTTCTATTGATGAGGGTGAGGTTGTTTAGACTTGGGATTCCCTGGTTGGTTCTTTTGGTTTGAGTCCCACATTCATGCTTGGAATATGGCACGGGGTTGAATGGATGCAAAGAGATTTAGCTCAGTCATTCTATGGTCAAGTGGAACATGGTAGTCCCATCCCGAGTTGGATTTCGAATTCAATAATAAGAGGTTCTCTACTTGATATATTATGTATAAATGTATTGGTTTATATGTGGATTTTATGGCTGATGTATCCTTGGTATTTCTATTGTTATCATGTTGGTTATAAGAATGGATGGTAACAATTATGATGTATGGATTTCCTCATGTTTTGATTTGTAAATGAATGAACAATGTACCTATGACCTAACAAATGATAATGCTGCTAATGACATAAGGGAACAATGCTTCCTAGTGATTCTCAAATAAGTATGAGACCCCTATGCTTAAATTTGTTGTTTACACCTATAGATTACATGTTTGTGATATGTTTGACGAAATTCCTGTCATGGCTATTAGGGGTCTAGTCAAGGGTTTGTTCAAGTAATTGTATTTGTATCATCATTCCCTTGTTATCTTTTTATTCTAAAGGTGTCATTTAATTATGGGTAGTGACCTGGGCTTTCGGCCTAAAAAAATGGCTCAAATCGTGGGGACACTAGCACAACACTCAGCAAAATAGACCTTGGAGATTGGCATGCCATGTTGTGGGAGCATCCAAATCCTTCTGTATGTTGGCATGTCCATAGCATGGGAGAGTTTGGGGGTTAATTAGTCTAAAAACTCAAGGGGGCCCAAGGGTTGGTTACCTAAGAGGTTGGGATGGTTCTTTGGAGTCATGTTGCTAATGTGGAAGGTTTGTATGTTGTGCTTTCGTCGATTCCACTTCCTTAAAGTCACATAGGAGGTTTAATCTTATCATAGTAGCCTCTTATCACATGTTTACACCGTTTGGTTGATTACTTGGGTAGATGTGGGAGGAGGGTGTTGCACATAGATTCATTAATCACATTTATCTCTTGACTTGATTCTACATTCATTTGGCCATTTTTTTCTTTGGCCTTACACTATTTATAATAACATTACAAACAAAATAGATTTTCTTAGATCCATAAATTAATCCATAAACCACTCATGTTTTTCAAGGTAGACTCACTTCTGACTTATTGATAAAATCATGCATATCCATAGCTTTTATAAATCCTAAAAGCACCCCCAATAGTTTCTAGGATTTCTAAACTTTTCTTATCCTAACAACTTGGTAATTGCTACTAGTTTTTTTTCCTACAACCTCTCATGATTTATTTCCAAAAAAATCCATGCCTTAAAAGGTAGATTTTCTTCTTAAAACTATTATCTCTATCTATAGTTCTCTAAGAAATAAATTAATTAAAATTATTTACAATATGAAAATAAAATTCCTTTTCCATTTTAAGACCCGGGGTAAGGTGTGTTTGATAATTCCTTGTCAAGGGGTCAAGTTTCTTTACTTTTTAGCTCCTATATTATTTAGAGCTTTGTCTCCAAAAACCTTGATGACTTGGAAGCTCTAATTCTCTTTCATCATACTGGCCCACACTAATGAATACAACAATGGTTATTTTATCCCGTCAAAGAATACAAATGGCATTGTCCTAACGTATTGGATAAGGCTAAAGCTATATAAGGAGATGGAGATCAAAGTTCTATGTATGCAAGTATTGTGTTGTCTATGAATGATTTTAAATAAAATAGATGTGCACCAGGGAGCAAGGAGAAGACTCAAATTTGAAAGATATGAAATATGCTAAGATGTATGCTTAATTGATTTACTTATTGCAAATGTCTAATATTGATGAAACTGTGATGTTATGATATAAACAATTTATTCAAAACTCTGTATTATTGACATTCAAAGTTGCGAAAAGTGAAATTGTGTTTACAGTGAAATTTTTTTCAGATCTAAATGCAAGTATGTTAGGGCATGGCCACTTACATATGTGGATCCACCTCTGAAGGGTCGTGTATATATTCTACGAAATAATTTTCATTATGTGTAGATATGTAAGTGGGTGTTGTGCATGGTAAGCATGTACATATGTTGATATTCCTTATGGGAGTCACATCCATAAACTAGGGTTTGATATGTTGATTGATGCTTACAGATATGATGATTCATGTTTATAGTTGATGTTATCTGGTTTACTTGATGTTATATGTCAATGATGTCTTTATCATGATTGATTTGACTTGGTTTAATTATTCAAACTTAATGGTAAAGAAATGTGATTGAGTGTATGATCTGCAATTGGTTCAGAAATCTATGATTGATTCTATGATATGTAGCTGGTGAAATGGTCTACGAATGGTTTAGTTATTAATGATTTAAATTTTCAGTGTTATGAGAACTGTGCGTGGATGTTATACAGAGAAAGCGCGTATATACGTGAGTTTTATTCAGTACATTCACATACATAATTTGATATTTATTGTTTCTGGTTGGGTTATGCATTTAGTGACTTTATACTTTATAGTTTTAGTTGATTTACAGTGTGACAATGTCTTAGATTCAGTACTTCAGTTTGTTTAGGATTATGGTTGATATGGGTCCAGTTTGAAAATGTAATGAAAGGTGGCTTACATGTTATTTGATGATGATTTGATATGTGGATCCAGTCTGAAACATTATGAAAAGTGGTCCACAAGGAGCTTAGGGTAGTAGCCTTCAAAAAAGGGATAGGAGCTTCCTTCGTTAGAAGCCGGTAAACAAGTTCAGGGGGTTGTAGCTCCCTTACAATGGGTGTCGGAGAACAAGAGAAGGATGTAGCCTTCTATGGGTGGGTGCTTTCGTACTAGTTAGAGTCTACGCTAGTATAATATTGTAATAAGTTTTTCTTTATAGTAAAAGAAGAAGACAGAGACAGCGACAGTGGTTGTTTTATCCCACATTGGGTTTCCACCTAAAATCCTGGTGTTCATGTGTGTTGATATGTTTCTTGTGTGTTGATGATCTATATAATATTTACGATTTCTTAATGAGTGAATAATGAAGTAATGATGCACTAGTTAAATATGAATAATTAATGAAATTAATGATAAACTAGTTATCTGGATATACGCGGGTTGCATTGATCATAGTCGTGAACATACCCTAGTTTCTTGAATGACAGTAGCGTTGATAAATTAGAATAAGAAATTGAAAATTTGAAGTGTGTAAAACACTGATTCATGCCCCCTCTTAGCATTTTTCCTAAAAAATAGTATCAGAGCAGGTTCCTTAGAAGAAGATTGATCGCTTAAAGGGAGATCCATCAAGATGAGCAATCAAGGGGGAGCATCTTCTATCTTTCCACCTTTATTTAATGGAAGTAACTTGGTTTTATGGAAAGTCAGAATGAGAGCATATTTGTAGTCACTTGGAGCTGATGTTTGGGAAATTTTTGGAGGCTATCAATATCCATCCTTCATTCCCACAGATGATGCAAGAAAGAAACAATATGAGACCAATGCAAAGGCATTCAATGCTCTCTTAGGAAGCTTGGAAGAATTAGAATTTGTGAAGGTTATGCAACTAAATACCACAAACGTTATATGGGACAATATTATCTAGAGCTATGAAGGTGACACTAAGGTAAAGAGCGCTAAACTTCATGTTTAGAATTCAATATGAGACTCTCAGAATGCATAATGATGAAAGTATTGCAATTTTTTTCCGTATTGTAGATGAGATCGTTAACTCAATGAAAAATCTTGGTGATGAAGTAAAAGATTTGATTGTTGTTGAGAAAATTCTAAGATCTCTAACCCCAAAGCTCAATTCCAAAGTCTCTTCCATTGAAGAAATGCAGGATTTGAAGAACCTCACTATTGAACAACTCCATGGGATCTTAACAGCTTATGAAATGAGAAAAGGGTGTCCATCATATATCAGAGAAGAAGCATTCAAAGCTACATACAAAGGAAAGGAAAAGGAAGAACTTAAGGAAACAAGTTACATTTTAGACGAAGAAGAAGCGAATTTCATGAAGAAACTCCAAGTATGAACTGGAAAGTTTAGAGGTAAGCTTCCTTTCAAATGCTTTTCTTGTGGAAGGGTTTGTCACTACGCTGCTAAATTTCCTTATAAATAAAATCATGAGAAAGGGAGAAATTCTTCAAAAGTGGGTGTTAAAGGAAGGATTATAACAAGAAAAGTTTTTATACTCATGAAGATAGTGAGTATTCTTAAAATAAAGAGGATGTTGAATCTAATCAAGATTTTCGATTTCTTATGGCATTTGAAGAAAAATGTGTAGATGAATCTGATGGTTTTTTTATGTATGCTCTAGAAGAAAAGGATATATATAAATAAAATACTCTTATTGAAGAAATAACTCAGCTAAAAATCCATCTATAAGAAGCTAAATTAGCTAAAGAAGTTTTGAAGAAACAAGTTCTAGAAAAGGAAAGGCATAGTGAAAGTTTAGAACTTGAAATAGTGGGTCTAAGAAAGGAACTTGAGAGAACAAGGGTTCTAAATCTTATATTTGCTAAAGGATATAATACTTTAGAAGAAATCATCAAATTTCAATGCTATCCTATAATTAAGAGAGGTATTTGATACAATTCAAATGATGAATCATCAAAAACTATATATAAAAAAAATGAAACAGGTACAGGAAGTTATCTCAATGCAATAAAAGTAAGCAGTCATCAAAATCCCAGGTCTCAGCAAAAGAATGAAAGATCAAATATCTATCAAGCAAAAAAAAATTACCATAACCAAAGGGGAAGCTACTCAAGAAAGTATTATACTCCCAGGTACTCCTACTTCAATGGTCAATGCTTCACTTGTCATAATTTTGGTCACAAAGTTGTTCAGTGTGTCGCTTATAAAACTATTATGACTAGAGAAGCAAGAAAACAAAATAATGAGATCAAGGCAAAGAAATATTCTTATAATGTTTTCTCACCTCTTCAAGATGAAATTGAATGTTCTCTTTGCAATAAATTTGGTCATAAAACACCGAATGTAGAAGCATAATGGGACCATCTTACCAGCATGAGCGAAAGATAATAACATCCAAGGTATGGAAAAAGAAAACACGGACTCTGAAAATTGTGGTCTAACTTTATATGCAGGAGATCAAAAAAAATTGTGGTACATTGACAATAGATATCTAAAGCATATGACAGGTGAAAAAGATAATTTTATGTCTTTTAATGAAATAGAGAAAGAAAAGAATGTAACTTTTGGTAATAACTCACATGTTGCTATCAAAGGGAAAGGAACTGTGTTGTTAAAGAAAAAGGTCAAGGCTAGAAATGTTTTATTTGTTGATGGATTAAGACATAACTTGTTAAGTGTTAGTCAAATTTGTGACCAAGGGCATGAATTTTTTTTCATATCAAAGAACTACGTGGTAAAAAATTTGGACATAGGTAAGATCATAATAAAGGGAACAATAACTCTAGCAATGTATATGTCATGGAAGGCAGCCAAGAACATTTTTACTTAAGAAAATATGAAGAAATTTGGCTTTGGAACTAAAGGTTGGGACACCTTAGCTTTTATCAATTATACAAATCAAGTAGAATGGGAGTAATTTGTGACTTTCCCAACATCTATTCACCTAAAAATAGCATATGCAAATCATGTCAATTTGGTAAGCAAACCAAAGTTCAATTTAATGCTAAAGAAGGAACTTCAGGTAAACCACTTGAACTTATTCATACTGATTTATGTGGTCCTATGAGAAAGAATTATCCTTGTGGTGAACAATACTTCATACTATTCATTGATGATTTTACAAGAATGTGTTGGATTGGCTTACTAAAATATAAAGATGAAGCATTTGATAAATTTAAAGTATTCAAGGTTGTGGTAGAAAATGAGTTAGATTTAAAAATCATATGTCTTAGATCTGATAGAGGAGGATATTTTATATTAGATGAGTTTTTCAATTTATGTGAACAACATGGCATCAAAAGATAGTTTTCAATAGCTAAGACTCCTCAACAAATTGGAGTATCATAAAGAATGAACAGAACAATCCAACAAATGGCATGTTCCATGCTTGATGAGTCAAGAACACCACATACCTTCTAGGGGGAAGCAACACATACAACCGTGAATATTCTTATCAAAGCTCATCTTTAAGTAAACAATGATAAAACACCATATGAATTATGGTATGGTAAGCTTGAAATTGTCAAACACTTTATAATTTTTGGAAATAGATGTTACATAAATAACAATGATGATGAGCTTGGAAAATTTGAATCTAGAGTTGACGAAAGAATCCTTCTTGGATACTCTTCTAGAAGAAAGGGATATAAATTTTATAACAAAAGGCTTCAAAATATTGTTGAATGCATAGATGTTGTAATCGATGAAGCATCCACATGTACCAAAAAGGAAGAACCAACATATAACAAGCCTCTCCCTACTACATGCCAAAATGTTTTAGGAGAAGAAAATAGAGAAGCATAAGAAGAAATAAATGAAGCTACAAATACATCAGAAAATACTCCTTCAAGGTATGTTCATAAAAACTACCCTGAATCTCAAATTATAGGTGAAAAGGAAGTAGTAATACAAACTAGAAGAACTCTTGTTGGAACTCCTAGTTACCTAGCCCTACTGTCCACAATTGAACCTGAAAATGTGCATGAAGCAAGCAAAGATGAATGTTGGGTTAAGGAAATTTATGAGGAACTTGATCAAATCGAAAAGAGCCATACATGGGAATTATTTCCAAGGCCTCATGATAACAATATTATTGGGAAAAGTGGGTGTTCAAAAACAAACTGAATGAAAATGGGAGTAATTTGAAACAAAGTAAGACTTCTATGCAAAGGCTATGCTCACAAGGAAGGGATAGACTTTGAAGAAACATTTGCACCTATAGCTAGACTTGAAGCCATAAGAATATTTCTTGCATTTTCAAGTTTTCATAGCTTTAAAGTATATCAAATAGACGTTAAATCTGCATTCATAAATGGGGATCTAGAAGAACAGGTCTATAGAACAACCTAAAGGGTTTTTTCTTAGCAATGATAAAAATATTGGCAAACTTAAGAAGGCATTGTATGGATTGAAACAACCTCCTCATGCATGGTATTATCATCTCGACAGGTACCTTCAGCAACAAGGGTTCAAAAAGGGGTTTATAGATAGCAACCTATATATTAAAATGGATAAAGATAAACTTTTAATAGTTGTTATTTATGTAGATGACATCATATTTGGAAGCAATGTAGAATCTATGAGTAAAGGATTTGCTTCAGTTATACAGCAAGAATTTCAAATATCTATACTTGGTGAACTAACATACTTTCTTGGCCTTCAAGTTCAACAAACTGAGAATGGTATCTTTCTTTCTCAAACCAAGTACCTTAAACAAATTTTGAAGAAATATGGAATGGAAGAGTGTAAGTCAGTATTCACACCAATGGTAACATGATGCAGTATTAGTCAAAATGATGATTCTCCTTCATTCAATCAACCAAAATATAGATATATGATTGGCAGCTCGCACTACCTTACAAGTACAAGACCAGAAATTATGCAAGTAGTTGGAATGGTTGGACAATTTCAAGAAAATCCTAAGGAAAATCATCTCCAAGCAGTTAAGAGAATATTCAAGTATCTACAAGGAACTCAAGGTTTTGGTCTATGGTATCCCAAAAATGTAGACTTTGCACTTCATTCTTACACAAACATAGATTGGGCAGGTAATATTGATGATCGCAAGGGTACTAGTGGAGGAGCATTTTATTTGGGACCCCTATTGGTGTCATGGTTCAGCAAGAAACAAATCTCCATCACTTTATCTATTATTGAGGCAAAATATGTTACTGCTTCATTTTGTTGTACTCAACTTCTACGGATGATCCAAACACTACAATACATTCAAATCGTTTGTCCTCAACATGTACCTATTCTCTGTGACAATACTAGTGCCATAAGTATCTCTAAAAATATTTTCATGCACTCAAAAACCAAGTACATTCCAATCAAATATCATTTTCTGAGAGAATAGGTGCTTGAAAAAAGATCAATGTTTGGAAGGGGTCCCTAGGGTCGTTTTGGTTAAATTTCATAATGTCTTTTTGAAAGAATGTAAAGTCTCCGCGAAATGTAGAAGTGGAGCACGAAGCTATTATGAGTCAAAGGGGATTTAGTCCCTTAGGTGGGTAAGTGTTATAGAGGTTTTGAGAACCGCCCATGGTCTGCGGACCATGGTATTGTAAGAAAAATGCTATTGTTGGGCATGGAATCTCTCCACAACATGTTTTGGGACTCAAACCCCAAGTTTTGGTCAAATGTATTATAAGATTCTGTGAATTGCGGGCGCGGAGTGCGAAGTATAGGTTGAGTCATAGGGTTGTCTACCCTAAGTATTGTAATGTAATATAATGTCACGTCAGCCTACCCATGGTCCGCGGACCATGGGATTGTATAAATAGAGCAAGGCTCTAAGTGTAAAGATAGGGAATTGGAGAAATAGATGAATACGAATGGTTCGAGCATAGAGTAAGAGTCTAAGTGTATTGGGTCGTAGTAGTAGGAAGAGGATCTACAGCTGAGTGCGCAGAGACCTAGTAGAGTCCGCAGCTGAGTGCGCGAACCCTTGCATCTGAGTGCGCAGAGGCCTAGTAGAGTCCACAGCTGAGTGCGCGGACCCCTGGAGCTGAGTGCGCAGGGTGGTGTCGAGTCTGTAATCTTGAACGAAGAATAATAAAGAGAAGTTGATTCCAATTTATGTGCATCTACTTGTGTATTACATTCTTTACATTTATATTGTTTTGTTTATTGCGCACACTTATATGACTACTGGATATATTGTTAATTATCACTAGTCTTACACAGATAAGTTAAGTAATTGGGTAATAATAGATTAAATAACAAGGAACTTGAGTATAATATGAATCACGCCCCAAGTAGGGTTGTGCGAAGGCAGCCTCATAGGTTGCGAGGGACTAATAGGTGCGTGTAGCGACGTGCACGCAGGGTCAAGCTACAGACCACCAGAAGCTCATCAGACATCCCCAAGGTGCGAAAACCTAGTTCTAGCACCCCCCCATACTACTTTGGGTGAGACCTCAGTCCGCGCTCCACAGACTATTTCCGAAAGGCCCAGTAGTACCCGAATTTTCTCGGCTAAATCACATCTGAACCTGGGTCAGGCCCATACAAGCCAACAAATGGTTTCGTTGCCGGGACTGGGATCTGCATAAGGGATGCCTGATGCCGTGCCACTGGAATCCCACAAAAAATGAAATTGAAGAGTGGTTGGACAAGAAGATTCACGAGTTTGCAGCGCAGGAAAACAAAAATCCGTGAGTATCTAAGGAACAGTGGTAGGAGCGCTACTTGTATACGAAAATCCATGAAATTTTCTTTGCATCCTTTCCTTCTAAGTTGTATGAGTGGATCGTGAAGCTAGAAGACAGTCAAGGAAGGTGTAGGCTTGACAAACCAATCGTGTGGACTCTGGAATTAGTGCACAGACTAGAAGCGTCAGGAGATAAGATCGCGCAAGCTGTGGACCATTGGCTCAACCGAATTATAGGAGGATTTATCACTGAGTTCGCGGTAGATACGACCGTTAGCTAAAGTGAGGCGAAGCGACGTTTCCTAAAGGGACCGTGAGGTAAGTATATTAAATCTTTGAACATTTGGATTAAGATGCTATTGTATGAAAAGCAGGTTATGCGAATAAATTAATGTTTGGGATTACGTGAAGTGGAAAGATCTACAGAAGCAGAAGTAGTGAAGAATTGGAAACCAGACCCTTAATTTCCCCCTCGCGGGAAAGCGAGGAGGAGCTCGTGAAAGTTTCTCCGAGAAGCGCGGTCAGTCTAATAAGGCAGTGCATTTTTTGTTTACCACCTCCACCCACACCGCCTCCCGTCTCACCCTCCTCACCTCCATCTCCACCCACTGCACCCTTGCCACCACCACAGTTCAGTATGGCGAGTGCGATCAAACTACTGGTATTTAGAGGAGTAGGGAATGAAGACCCGGACCAATTCTAGATCGTCGCAATAGCAATATGGGAAGCGCAAGGAGTCGTGGATGATAATATCAAGAAGGCTATGCTGGTGAGTGCATTGTAGGGTCACGCATTAACATGGTACATCAAGCATTCTAATGACCATCCAAACACAAGAATCGTAGAAATCCAGATCGTGCTGAACAAGGAATTTAGCAGGCCAAAGTCAGAAACAAAATCAATCATTGGGTTTAAGGAGATCATGATGCTCCCGGGTGAGACCCCCTGGGATCTAGACCAAAGACTGAAGGGCATGATTCACGAAGCCAACTTGAAATTGACCGATGGATAGCACTACGCATGGTTTGTAGCATCACTAACACCGCACTTAAAGACAGCATTGTCACAACAAAAAATTTCCACCCAGGCCGAAGCTTTGGAGACAATGATGAGATTGCATGAGAACCCTATACAAGACCCTGGTCTAGGAGTCCAACAAATCCACGTGCAACTGCAAAATCTATGTCTGGAAATGTAGAGTTTGAAACAAGACAGGACACCTCAGCCAAAGGCGCACGAGGAGGTATGGTGCATAAAATGCAAAGGCCAAGGGCATGACAAGGACCACTGTCCAGTGTTCACGAATTACTTGGAAGGAGGAGAGTTGTTGCCGTTAAGACCTGAGGCATAGGCAAGACCGCGCGTGGCGCCTACATTATGGTGTGCGATCTGTCAGATAGGAGGAAAACACACTATGGATAATTGTCATCTATTACAGAAGTATACGCAAGCATCCCAGCAATTGTTTTGTAACTTCTGCAGCTCAGTAGGCCATGATGAGCGCATCTGCAAAAGCTACGAACTAATGATGGATCGGACTCCTGCCTACAAGGTGCAAACTGAAATGTGAGCCCTCGACCCAAATGCAGGAATGGTGCACGCTAGATTTCAAGGGCGCGGTCGAGGTCAAGGTGGAATGGGACCAGGAAGGGGTCGCAGACAGTTAATTTGTTATAATTGCAGAGGGCTAGGGCACTATGCCCGCGATTGTACAAACCCAACAAGGACATCATGTTTGTACTGTACTCAGTTTGATCATGAGGTAGAAGACTGCCCTACATTGATAGTGAGACTATGTGAAAAAGGGGTACTTCAACCCCCTCCAACTCAGAATCTACAAATGATGAGGTCTGAGCCGCACGAAGAAGACCTGAATGTAAACATGATGCTCAGGAGCGGTATGACCACTGGCGATGATAAAGGTAAGCAGTCAGAAGAAAGTGCATGGGTTTGCAAGGCTCCTACAAAGGAACCCGAATTTGATTTAGAACGCGCGAAGGAGACATTCATGGAAGCTAAGAAGAGCTTCACAGAGACCTCCACTTCAGGTAGTAAGGATCAACTAGAACCAGGGATGGATCCTTCAATGCTCACTACCTTTCTGGAGACATGCATGAAACTGTTGCGTGATAGCAAGGCAGTAAAAGGAATACAGGAACTTATCACTAGGTGCGCGGGGTCAAGAGAGTCGCGCGTGGTCCGGAAACTTGGTAAGAATGCATTGCGCACATGAAGGGAAATGAGGTTGACTGCGCAAATCGGTGAGTATGAAATGGATTAGGTAATCCTGGATCTGGGATCGGACATGAATGTACTAACAAAACAAACATGGGAACGCATGGGCAGACCCACGCTACAGTGGTATCCTATTTAGTTACGAATGGCAAACCAATAGAAGATCTTGCCCATTAGAAGATTGTAAGGGGTAACAATAGATATTGAAGGTGCAAGCATGCAGGTGGATTTTGAAGTGATAGAAATTTTCGATGACAGTAATCCCTATCCTGCACTACTAGGAATAGACTGGGCCAGCGATATGAATGGAGTCATAAATCTAAAGAAGCGCAAAATGATCTTTGAGAAAAATTCATTACGTGTAGTAGTACCGCTCGATCCAGTCGAAGGAGCGTGATACACTGAACTGGTGCGCGATGATGATAGTGATGATGATCTCGATTGTATTTGCAAGATAACCGCACGAGAAGAGGATTGGGTGAATCTGACTGTAGATGGAAGGATTTCATGGGAGCACGAAAGCTCCTGCACTTTAAATTCAGATGAAGAGATAGAGCGATGGTAGAATCGGCTGCACAAAGTAACAACGCTTAATTGCAAAATGATGGTTAGATTACTGTGCTTTGTGACAACATATGCAAGGGATCTGTCGACATATTATGGGTTGACAGTGGTGGATGGATTCTTGAACAAATTTGAAATCGCAGTACCAGAACAGCAGTGATCTGATGCTCTAAAGTGGGCGTTGCGCGCAACGCCTGCACGATGGTGGGGTACGCATTAGGGAATTTTTGAGGACTAGCACGGATGTAGAAGGATGATGTGCCTATGCTTTGGAAAACCCCAGCACAGAATGAGAGCCAGTCAGTAGGGGTGGAACAACTGGTGCGCCCACCTTTTCCAATGGGTACAAACATATGTTGTACAGGCCGCACAAGTGTACACCACTCCCAGAATAGAGAATCGGAACAAACCGCAACAACAGGAAAGCCGATGCGCACTACCAATTACCCATGGAGAGGTATTTGATAAGGTGTGTGAAGTACTGAACATGGTTCACCAGGCGAGACGCACTGATTGGGACCTACGTGTACCAGCAGTTCAATCGGCCTATGGGACCATGTGCAAAACCTTGACCATGGAAATGATTCCAAAGGTGTGGAACAGAGTAGAGACCATAATTTCTAAAGAGAATGCAAAGAGGAATCCACACGTAATAACTCCCACAATTGTGACAGTGCGCGAAGACCAGGACGAAGAAATCACACAGCTATGCGAGGTCGAACGCATAAAGATTCTGGAAGCCATTTGGCTAGGGAGCCTTAGACTTCGTGAACTCAAAAAAGACCGGATATGACCGAGGAAGAAAAGCATTTTGATGGACACCGAGATCAAGAGGTTGGAAAACGAGATCAAGCAAGCATGTCTCATCGATAAACCAAGAATGACAAGACAAGGTGCGGATGATCATACCACTGGATTAAAAGATTGTCACCGAGAATTTATGACTCTACTACCATGGCTATGACCACACCTCACCAAACACAGTAACCAGGGGAGTGCACTGCATACGGTATAACACGCGGCGCCGGGTGTTGCAAGGGAAATTGAGGAGTTTCTACAGACTATACTGGAAGGCGAGTTGAAGTCTCGCACAAGTGGTGCGACCACCTGACTAGCCATAGGGAGCACAGTCTCAGCTCCCAAACAGACTCATTTATAGTCTTGCATTGAATCAACATGTCACAAGGTTCACACCTGCGCATGAGGGGTTGCGCTACCACGCAGGTAGGTTAGGAAGTGACCATTGGTGTCACTGTTCATGACGGTGAGCGGCAGGCATTTAAGACATGAATTAAGGGCAATATTTGGGACAATCTACCACCAAGAAAGCATTGATGGCCCAAAATTGGGGGGAACGGTAAAATTTGAATTCAAAAGGCGCTATAAAATTCCATGGGCTAGCCACGAGACAACACTTGTTCACTTGAGGTTCGAGTAGTTGATTAGGGCATAGAGTGTTGAGCACCGAGCGATATTTGAGCCCTAAAGTTCGTGAACGACCACAAACAATTCAAACAAGATGGCGGCTACCAGGAGAGGTTTGGGCTTTGTAGAAGAAACCACCAATGAGGCCATGCAGAACCCCACGGTACACGATGTTCCCGAAGATACTGGGGTCACACCGTAAATCCCGAAATATCCTCGGATGCTGAGACCCAAGAAAGATAAGCAGGCAACGAGACCAGTTCGCATGTCCCCACGGATTCCATGATTCGGTAAGCTCTCAATGGAAGAAAAGGGTAAGGCTGTCACCATTGAGAGAGATGACAAGGAAGAGGACCTACAGGCTCTCGTTGATGAGATAGAGGAAGCAGAGGACATGGAAGAGGATATCCAACCAGTGCACTCTGCAGCAAAATTTCCTGAGTGCGTCCCTCTGCGAAAAGGGGAAACTAAGATACCAAAAGGATCTAGATGCC
The DNA here is from genome assembly GCA_031772625.1 of Pinus tabuliformis. Classification (NCBI taxonomy): domain Eukaryota; kingdom Viridiplantae; phylum Streptophyta; class Pinopsida; order Pinales; family Pinaceae; genus Pinus; species Pinus tabuliformis. Next base: position 915,967,669 of record CM062816.1, read on the forward strand.
ACCAAGAGCGCACTCCAGACCCCACTCCTCCCTGATGGAATTGTGTTTGAGCACATGGGCCGCGTACCCACAATGAAGTTTGAAGATTGGGACCTCGCAGACAGCGAGAAGTTCCCACACATAGAGACAGAGAGCCTCATGAAGCAGAGAATGGAGGGGCTAGTCACAACATTAGAGCCGCGAAAATGGTTGTGTAGTGTGGAGAAGGCTGGATCGCTTCATCTGTTGTGGATTCCACACTTTCACTGTGTGCCCATCACTATTTTCGTCATCAAGAAGCTGCTTTGCCTCATGCACGATGGGTACTTATGGCTGGAGGAGCCTATTCCCATCACAACAGATCTCATCCATAGAATTTCTCAGCTTCCCTGTAAGGGAAAGGACCCCGCGATGATAGCAGGAAAAAGAGATTTGGCTCTCGCAGAGGCTATGAAGAAAAAATATAAGCTCAAGAAGAAAAAGAGGGGTTACGCAATCAGCAGCATCAAAGATAAAGGGGTGCACTTAGCCACCCAACTCCTGGACGAGAAGGTAATGAGAAAATGTCGCGGCGATGAGGTACCAACGCCAGTAGGTGCGTTGGCCAAATAATGCACAAAGGGGGTGCAATTTAACTGGGTTGAGTTCCTCTGTGAGGAATTCTTGACCAACTACAAGGAAGCCCAGGAGCAGGGTAAGACCTTCCACTACATGTGGTTTCTCTTGTCCATTCTGCTGGTAGCGGGAGAACTACCAGAGGACAGTCAGTTCTCAAGCATTGAACAGGACTTACTAGAGGCTGCAAAGTACGCATCGCTCTGGGCTACCAAGGATGTGAAGCGGATTCACGAGACAAAGATCTTCTGGGTGCTCATGGAGGCGAGCGTCCAGATGTGGATTAATAGGCAATCACGCCTGTCCCCCACAGTGCACAACAGTCTGCAGAGCTTTGCAGACTTCAAGGCAGACATGCACAATATTTACATCAAGGCACGAAAGGATCCAGCGCAGCAGTGGACCAAGCTCCCCTTCATCGCCACTGATGATGCAATTTTTACAGTGTTAGAATCATGGCCTCCTGAGTGGCATGCCCCAGATTTAGCGGAGCTGGATAGGACAGCAGCACAGAGAAGAAAGGATGAGGCCAAGTTGCACATCACACAGTTGGCTGAACAGAGGTGCAATGAAAAAGTGGCAGCTAGGTAAGGGCAATCTGTGAGGCAGCAAAGGCAGTCGCAAAGCAGGCAAAGGCCACCGAAGTAGCAGTAGCAACACAGAAAATAGGGGCCACAACAATGCAAGAAGAGGAGGACCAGGAATTGTCTACAGGACAGGAGGCAGAGGACATAGACCTTGCAAAAGAAGGCACAGACCCGAGCACAACTTCCACCCAACCCAAAAGGCTGCGGGTCACAGAGAGATTAGGTCCACAAAAAAAGGTTAAGGCCACCAAATTGGCCATTGACCCGATCACGTTAACAGAGGGCGACGTCTATGACATCGGCGACACGGTTCGCGAGGTCACCAAGGAAGTGGTCCAAGAAGCCATGTCAGAGCAGCAGACTATGTTGGGGGCCCTAAGGGCACAGCTGCAAGAACTACAGGTGCAGCCCCCATAGGAAGGAACCGTAGCCACCTACGCCGCAGCAGGCACATCAGCAGCAGAGTAGATGCTACGCGCAAGGATGGCCAATACCGTAGTGCTACCGGAAGGGGCGCTAGCAGTAGAGAATGAGATCGATAGAGCCACGGTTGGCAAGATCAAGGGACTTGGCCTTAATTTGGTTGCCCTTCCATGAGACACATTGTACCAACTGCAAGATGGCATAACAGCAGAGCTCCACGCCAAGGAGGGCCACGCAATTCAAGTGATAAGTGAGCAAAAGATCAACATCGAACAGCTTAGCCTGTAGTGTGACGAACTGGTGTCACAAAACCAGCAGATAGTGCAGGCAGTTGATGAAGTGTGCTGTGTAGAATTTCCCACTATAGATCAATAGATTATGCAATATACTAAAGCAAAATACAATATCTACTTCTATAACAAACTTTGCAAAAGCTTAATCAAATATGAGCAAGATCAATAAGAACACATATAACTGAGAATGAGAAAGCAATCACACATGAACACAGAAGAATATCCTGGGGAAACCCTCAGCCTAAAACCCCAATCTCTGTAATATCATACAAGTGGAAATATGTTCATATTACAAAAAGAATCAGCTCACAAGCTATCTTGCTCTCTCTACAATAGAACAATACAGCTCACAAACTGAATAGACACAACATATGTCTTCCTCTAGCCCTCCAAGCCTCCTATTTCCTTGCGCTATTTTCCTTGGGGACCAGTGATGCCACCTGTGTGAATTGGCCTCATCACACACTCACTAAACTGAAGAAGTAACTGCACAATCCTCAAGGAATGAATTCCTTCTGCATGCAAGAGATATCCTCCAAGGAATATTCCTGAAACTGACAATACACTATCCCATCACCTGATCTCAACTGGGTCTCTAACTGATCTGACATACATGAGTTATTTATGAGAGAATATTTAATATTTGAAGTGCAGCAGTTACATGCATGCATGCATTAACTAACTAAACTCACAATTAGTTCAACAAACTATTTGAACTAATCTAACTGGACTTAACTCAGATAACTGAGCTAACTAATTACAACTCATCCTCATCTCCTTAACTAAGGGATAAATTCCTCAATCAATGGAGAAACTGTTGCATGTCTTCACATAGACTTCATGTTTGATTTCCTACAACTAATTAACTCATGGTGAATTAATTAATTATTTTAAAAATAGCTGCTAAGATCAAATTCGAATTTTACTTCTCTATTTTAGTTTAGGGACTGACTAAAATAGGAAGGTATCCTGAAATGCTATTTATAGAAGTGCTATTTTTAGCACTTCTATTTTTAGCATTTCTTGTTGCTATTTTCAACATGTCGGCGAGTCCCAGATTTGTCCATTGTTGTAGACATACCAACAGAAATGCGGATCCACTGTCTAGAAAGTGGAGTCTGAAACGCACGTGAGGAAACAATGCATGTGCAGCTGGAGCTGAATCTCCAGATTGCCGAGCTACGGCTCAAGGCACAACCTTCCATTCCTTCAGAAGTTAGAGAGCAGGGCATCAACACTATCCAAACAAGGTTGGAAGAAATTGGACGGGCAATACAGTACTATACTGGTATGTTGGACCAAGCCTTTGGAGTCCTCACATCCTTGCAGGAGGACCCCAACATACAGTGCCTAGAAATAGAGGTGCGCGAGCTTCAAGAGAAGTACGACAATGTAAGGGGAACTACGCAGACAGTCGTCCTCACTCAACGGCTCACAAATATGCAACAAGCAAGGGCACTGAAAGAGCAGGTGGATGCCACAAGACATAAAGAGGCACTTCTTAAAGTGCATGTCTAGCCATGGATTGATGAGGCCTTCACCATTATGGTAGATATCGAGGGCAAGCTCACACAGATGCAGGGGCTCTACATGCTAAGGCAGGGATTTGATCTCCACAAAGAAGCATCAAAAGAGCGCATGCAGTAGGTCTAGAAAACCGCAGAACAGTGTGTCACAGACCTCCAAGTAGTACGGGACCAGTTGGAGGGACTCCACGCCAACTGAGTGACTCGGGGATGAGTCACAATGATTGTGTTGGGGACCTGTTGGGAATGGAATCCCCCCACAACATGTTTTGAGACTCAAAGCCCAAGTTTTGGTCAAATGTATTGTAAGAGTCCGTGAATTGCGAGCGCGGAGCATGAAGTATAGGTTGAGGCATAGGGTTGTCCGCCGTAAGTATTGTAATGTAATATAATGTCATGTTGGTCTACCCATGGTCCGCAAACCATGGGGTTGTATAAATAGAGCGAGGCTCTAAGTATAAAGATAGGGAATTGGAGAAATAGATGAATAAGAATGGTTCGAGCATAGAGTAAGAGTCTAAGTGTATTGGGTCGTAGTAGTAGGAATAGGCTCTGCAACTGAGTGTGCAGAGGCCTAGTAGAGTCCATAGCTTAGTGAGAGGACCCCTGCAGTTGAGTGCGCAGGGTGTTGTCGAGTTTATAATCTTGAACGAAGAAAATAAAGAGAAGTTGATTCCAATTTCTATGCATCTGCTTGTGTATTCTTACACAGATAAGTTAAGTAATTGGGTAATAATAGATTAAATAGCAAGGAACTTGAGTATAATATGGATCGCACCCCAAGTAGGGCTATGCAAAGGCAGCCTCACAGGTTGTGAGGGACTAATAAGTGCCTGTAGCGAAGTTCGTACAGGGTCAAGCCGCAAACCACCAGAAGCTCATCAGGCATCCCCAAGGCGCAGAAACCTGGTTCTAGCACCCTCCCATACTACTTTGGGTGAGACCTCAGTCCGCACTCCGTGGACTGTTGCTGAAAGGGCCAGTAGTACCGGGATTTTCTTGGCTAAATCACCTCTGAACCTGGGTCAAGCCCATACAAGCCAATAACTATATATAGATGATTCATAGTGAGTCTTAAAGGGAATCTCCAATTTGAAGAGAACCATTGTAAGGGAAATGTGCTAAGGCAGGAAATGTATGTTTCATGTATGTATGCGAAATGGAAAGGTTCCTGTAGCTGAGTGTGCGGAGACCTTCGTAAGTCTGCAGGCTGAGTGCATGGGCCCTTGCAGCTGAGTGCACGGAGACCTTGGTAAGTCTGCAGACTGAGTGCGCGGGCCCCTGCAGCTGAGTGCGAAGGGAAAAGAAGTCTGTAATTGAATGATTATACTTAATAAAGGCGGTTTTGGGCCAATTTGAATGCATCTGTATATTATTTCTTACTTCTGCAAGTTTATGTATCTTCGCTCTATGTCATGATTTACCCAAATTAATTCTTATTTACTACACAAAAATAGTAGATCTGTAATATTTATGCATGTTAAGACTAATTGAGAACCTTCACAAAGATCTGGAAGTTGTTTAAGTGCATTTATAGTTGTTGTCTATTTGAAAGGATTAAGTGTGCACAAAAGTAGATCTAGGCCATAAGGACTGCAAGAACCTATCACACAGGCCTCTGGATGCATAAACCTAGTTCTGTCATCCCCCAATACTACTTCTGGTGAGACTACAGCCTGTGCTACACAGGTTGTTGCCGAAAGGGCTAGCAGTTAGGGTTTTGTTGGTTGGTACAGATAACGTTGAACCTGGGTCAAGCCCCATCAAGCCAAAAAATGGTTCCATTTCCGAGATCGGGATCTATCTGAGGAATGTGTCATGTCGAATAAGTGGTTCCCTAGTAAGAAAGAAATTGAAAAGTGGATTGATCGAAAGTTACACGTGTTTGTAGCTCAAGAAAACAGAAACTCGCAGTTATCCAAGGAACAGTGGCTGAATAGATACTTGTACATAGACGAGATTGAAGCCTTGTTTTGTTTCTTTCCTTGTTAACTTCATGAGTGGCTCTCTAGATTAGCAAATATTCAGGGTACGTGGAGGCTTGATGGCCCTATTCTGTGGACCCCAGAGCTAGTGAAGCGGCTGGAAGCTTCAGAAAATAGCATCACATGAACCATTGATCACTGGATTGATCGTATTTGGGAGGATTCATTACTGAGCTCGCGATCGATACAACCATTAGCTATAGTGAAGTAGAGTGCAGGTTCTTCAAGGGACCAAGAGGTAAGTAGTTAAAATATCTAAAAACTTGGATTAAGATGTTTTTTTGTGAAAAATGGGTTATTCCATTACATTGATGTTTAGGACTACGCGAAGAGGAAAATCCTTCAGAAGAAATGAAAAATCAGGCTCTGAATACAATCCGTTGTTAGGATCTTCTAATAGTGACGATGAAGGAACTATTCTGAGAACACTGAGAAGCACGTTGCAGATAGTAAGCCAGGGTATATAGAGGATACCCCATCCATCCACTCCACTGCCACCTCCACCTCCACCACATACACCTACACCTCCACCTCCACCTCCACCTCTGCATCAACCATTTAACATGGCGAACACAATGAAGATGTCGATATTTAAAGGGGTAGGAAGAGAAGACCCTGAGAAATTCTAGTTTGTCGCGGATGCTATGTGGAAAGAACAACAAATTACTGATGATAATATGAATAAAGAGCAGTTGGTCACAGCAGTGCAAGATAGGGCATTGACGTGGTATATCAAATTTTGTACAAATCAACCCGACACGATGATGGTAGAGACTCGGCAGGCAATGAAAAATGAGTTTAAGAATACTAAGTCTCAAATGTAGTCTATAACAAAGTTTAAGGAAATACAACAGCGAATAAATGAGTCTACATGGGACTTCGATCAGAGGTTAAAGTCCCTGATCTGGCAGGCTAATATGAAGATCACATATGATCAACACAGAGATTGGTATATCGCCTCGCTATTGTCTCATCTGAGATTTCCATTATCACAACAGAAGATAGGAACGCAAGAAGTTGTGGAGATTGAAATGAGGTTGGAAGCCTCACTAGTATAAGATATAAATGTTGGAGTGAAATAGATTCAGTCGCAGCTAGCAAGCCTGCATATGGAATTGCAGAGCTTGAACACATGGAATGAAGCTCAGTCTGAGGTGCGTACAGAAGTATGGTGCATAAAATGTAAAGACAAGGGACATGATAAGGATCACTACCCTATTTTTCAGAATTACCTGATTGGAGGAGGTCTTATTCCTTTGAAGACTGAGAACATTGTGGGACCGAGTGTAGGAGTACCCTTATGGTGCGTTATCTGCCAGATATTTGGGAAGCACACAATTGACCATTTGTCACCTTTTCAAAAGTTTGTGCAGACTCCACAACAGTTGTTTTGTACCTTCTACAAGTCAGTTGGACATGATGAGTGAACTGTTGAAGCTACGAATTAATGATGGAGTGGACCCCTACATATCAGATGCGAGTAGAAAATTGGCCCTAGGACTAGGGCGCAGGCGTAATGAGTGGAGGGTTCCAGGGCCGTGGAAGAGGAAGAGGAGGGGTTGGACGAGGTTGTGGACAAGTTATTTGCTACAACTGTGGAGAAGCAAGTCACTTTGTGTGAAACTGTCAGAACCTAACACATTCATCCTGTCAATACTACAGACAATCTGACCACGTGATAGAAGATTATCCGATGTTGATATTGAAGATGCAGGAGAAAAATATGCAACAACCTATGAAAAACATACAAATGATGAGGGAAAAGCCTCACGAAGAGGACCATAGCATCAATATAGTGATGTCAAGTGGTATTTCCACAGGAGAGGATAAAGGAAAGTAGCCAAAAAACAAAGGATGGGTACGTAAGGCTGTCGAAAAGGAGGTCGAATTTGATCTCAACAGGGCTTAGGAAAATTTTATGGAGGCCAAGAAGAAATTTGTTGAGGCTTCTACATCAGGAAGTCAGGAGAAACTAGCTAAAAACAATGAAGTGCAAGACGTAGACCCCTCGCTATTAGCCACTTTTCTAAAAACATGTATGAAGTTGTTGCAGGATAGGAAGGTAGTGGAAGGGCTCCAGGAGCTAATTGACAACTATACATGTAAAATCAAGACTCCTCCCGAACAACACGTTATCAGGAAACTAGGTAAACATAAGAAGTGGACAAGGTGCGAGATGACGCTGATCGCACAGACTAAAGAGTATGAAATGGATCAAGTCATCCTGGTTCTGGGATTTGATGAAAATGTGCTGCCTAAACAAAGATGGGAAAGGATGGGGAGACTTGTGCTACCATGGTCTCATATACAGCTACGCATGGCCAATCAATAGAAGATCATTCCTATGGGGTGCCTGTATGGGGTAACAGTAGACATTGAGGGAGCGAGCGCTCTGGATGACTTTGAAGTAATTGAGATAGTGGATGACAAAAAACCTTACCCTTGCACTCTTAGGAATTGATTGGGCCTTCGACATGGATGTCGTAATTAACTTGAAGAAATGAAGGATGACATTTTAGAGGAAAGTGCTGCATGTTATTGTACCACTGGATCCTGCTAAGGGAGCACGCTACACTGAACCAATCTGCGACTATGAAGAGGCTGACGATTTGGATCAAATATACAATATTACTACGTGCGATGAAGATTGGATCAATGCCACTACAGATGGGAAAATTACATGGGATAAAGATAGCTCATGTACCTCGAATTCAGATAAAGAACTCGATCATTGGAAGAATAGGTTGCACGAAGTTTCAACACTACACTGCAATATGATGACAAAATAACTTTGGTGTGTATCCATAGAGGTAAGAAATCTTCCTCATTATGATGGCTTAGATGATGTTAGTTTGTTTTTAGAGAAGTTCGAAAGGGAGGTGCTAGAAGAGAATCGATTCCAGGCTCTTGATCTAGTGTTACGCGCTACGCCTGCTCGTTTGTGGGGTACACATAAAGATAGCTTTTTTGTTTGGAAAGAGTACAAACGAATGATGAAGGTAAGGTTTGGGTATGCGAATACCTACCTGATATAAAAATACTCAAGCAAGGATGATCCGTGCAAGCATTTGGAGTGATGGACTAAAGCTTGGGGGGAGGAACCTCAACCGAAATAGGTACATATTTTTTTCATACCCTAGATACTATTCTGATGAACTAGTACTTGGAAACAAAGCTACTCCACAGGACGGCCAAGTGGGATATCCTGCAAGAAATTTTCTTGCTTACTTTAATTTTTGAGGATCGGTTTGCGTGTATTAATGAAGCGCTCTAGGAAATTAAGGCTACAATCTTTAAAACACCTAAGGAACTGGTAGAATTGATTCAACTGGACTGGAATACTAAACTACACCATGCGTTGGAATGATACAATGTAACTGCAGGAGAAGAAGAAGAAGAGGATCCACGAAATATCAACATTCCAAAGACTGAGCGATAGCGCAATGTTGAAGGCCCCAAAGCAGCGAATCCTGACATAAGAGAACCTCTGAAGACCAAGCAAGTAAACATTGGATCTGACGTGTAGCCTAAGTTTGCAAAGATAGGCGATACTGGGATGAAGATATAGTTGATAAAGTTGTGGAACTATTGCACAAATATCAGGACTTGTTTCCTACCAAGTTCTTGGATCTGAAGGGAATAGTAGGGGATCTGGGTGTAATGAAGATCACTCTAAAGCCCAATGCAAATCCCATGAAACAAATACCCTATCGTTTAAATCCCAAATACAAGGAGAATGTGCGCAAAGAGCTAGAAAAAATGTTGGAGGCTGGAATCATTGAGCCAGTGGAAGAGTCTGACTGGGTAAGCCCTATGGTTGTCTAGGAAAAGAAGCAACAAGATGAAATTAGGATATGCATAGATCTGAGAAAGCTCAATGATGTGTGCATTCATGACCCATTTCCAACGCCATTTACAAATGAAGTTTTGGAGAATGTGGGAGGGCAGGAAACCTATTCGTTCACTGATGGGTTCTCAGGGTACCATTAGATTAAGATCGCGCTGAAGGATTATAGTAAGACTACCTTTGTGAGGGAGTGGGGATGCTTCCAGTACACAGTGATGCCATTCAGACTGAAGAATGCGTCTGCGATCTTCTCAAGGGTTGTAATTGCAGATTTTAAGGATTTTATCCATAAATTCTTAGAAGTGTATTTTGATGACTGGATTGTGTTTGGATTGGTAAAGAGCCATGTTGCAAGTTTGTGCCTTATGTTGGATACTTGTCATAGATATCAGATTTCCCTGAATTTGAAGGAATGTATATTTTGTGTGCCTTATGGGATATTTCTATGTCATGTGGTATGTAAGAAAATATTAATGGTAGACCCAACGAAGATAGCTATTATTGTCAATTTAGAAGCTCCCAAGAATGTAAAGCAGCTATGCGCAACCCTGGGCCAAACCGGCTACTATAGGAAGTTTATCAAAGCATATGCGCAAATAACTGCACCAATGGAGAAATTACTGAAGAAGGAAGTGATTTTATGCCGGGATGAGGACTCTCAGTACAGTCTGAATGTGTTAAAGGAAAAGATGGTGATTGCGCCCATTTTAGTGCTCCCAGACTGGAAGAAAGAATTCCATGTTCATGTGGATGCCTCCTGCATTACACTAGGTGCGGTATTAACCCAACCAGGGGAAGGTGATATTGATCATCCTATAGCCATCGCGAGCAGGAAACTATCCAAATCTGATAAGAACTACTCAACTACAGAGCGCGAAGGGTTGGTAATGGTGTACATGCTACAAATATTTTGACACTACCTGTTGGGCGCGCACTTCAAAATGTACACAGATCATACTGCTCTCAAGTACCTAGTCAACAAGCCTGTGTTGGGGGGGAATATCTATAGGTGGTTATTTCTCTTTCAGGAATATGATTTTGAGGTGATTGAAAAGCCTGGTCAATTGAGTGTGGGACCATAGCATCTATCCAAAATTGAGATAGGTGAAGAACCCACTAGTTTGGAAGAAGGAATACTGGATGTGTAGCTCTTTGTTATTCGTGTCGCAGACAATCACTTTACTGACATAATCCAGTTCTTAACTACTAGCATAGCCCCGAAGGGATATTCTACGTAGAAAAAACATGAATCAGTAGTCCGTGCAGCTAATTTTTCTGTAATAGTTGGACATTTGTATAAGATGGGCACTGAAGAAATATTGCGTCGATATGTTCTAGAGTTCAAATGATCTAACATCCTCACTGAAGCACATGGAGGAGTGGCAGTAGGATACTATGCAGGCAGACAAACTGCACAGAATATTTTGCGCATAAGATTGTGGTGGCCAATGGTGCATAAGGATTCTAAGGCGTATTGTAGGGCATGCGATGCTTGTCAGAGGACGAGGAAGCCATCACAAAGGAACAAACTACCATTGAACCGACAAGTTTCTTTGCAGGTGTTTGACAAATCGGTGATTGACTTTGTAGGTTTGATATAGCCACTTGGGAAAAAGACGGGCGCGCGATATATTATTATTGCGAATGAGTATTTGAAAAGATGGGCGGAAGCACAGCTGGTCAAAGACTGTAGTGCTACTATAGCTGCGAAGCTCCTTTTTGAGTTTGTCTTGAATCGATTTTGGTGTCCTAAAATATTGATGAGTGACAGGGGTACGCATTTCTTAAATGAAACAATTTTCATGATGCTTGAAGAATTCTAGGTTTATCATCAAAAGAGTACGCCCTATCATCCTCAAGCTAATGGTACAGTTGAAGCATTCAATAAGATCCTGGAGAGTGCGTTGATGAAGGTCTGCAACGTGAAAAGGAATGATTAGGATGTACGCATACCAGCATTCCTATGGGCATATAGGACAACATGTAAAATGTTGACAGGAAAAACTCCATTCATATTGGTCTATGGGATAGAGGTTATGATGTCCATGGAGTACATTGTGTCGAGCCTGTAGATTACAGCATTGACTGATATGGCGTATCGTGAGACTATGGAGGACCGCCTCGCATAGTTATTGGAATTAGAAGAAGACCGGTTTTTAGTAGGATTTCACCAACAAGTGCAAAAAGAGCGCGAGAAGGCCTGGCATGATCGACATATTAAGTTGCGCACCTTCAAGGTGAATGATTTAGTGTTACTTTATGACAAAAAATTCATGAAATTTCTTGGAAAGTTTCAAATGCATTGGTTGGGTCCCTATGTAGTCAAGGAAATTATAGATGGTGGCACAATTCAACTCGCGAAGCTAAATGGGGAATTGTTTCTGGGTAAAGTCAATGGAAGCCGATTGAAATTGTATAAAGGGGATCCTGCCCCTGTGCAATGACTACATGATGGCAGCATAGTCTTAGTACTCTAGGAAGCTACAAGGAAGTATGAGACTATAAACTACACTACCCAAAGAGTCGAAAAATGAAGTAAGGGGGTTGTGCGATGGAAGTAACCAATGCGCCAAGAGGAGCTGGACCAAGAGGACTATGCCATGGTGGATGGCGTCATGTAGCAAGGTCAAAAAGTAATCGTTGGGTGCACTGTAGATGATTGTATGGTGAAATTTTCATTAGCGGGAGCGAGTAGGATACATTTATGGCATGAATCTTTGGAAATATTCTACCAAAGATTCATTTATGATAGAAATTTGGAGGGAACAGTCAGATTTGAGTTTGAAATTGCCTATAAATTTGGCATGCTGCCCTACATTATAACACTTTTCTCTCTGAAAATCACTTGTGAGATTTCATGCTTTAAGTCTATGAACCGGTCTGATTGGGAAGATCTTTTCTTACATCCAGGGTTAGCTAACATGCCCGAAGCATTCCATGAGGCTTTCTTGGAGAGAATGACGGCCACTAACCCTACGAAAGCCACAAGTTTTGAAGTCGCAGCCCCTAAAGTCATACAGGAAATGGAAGCAACACCCTCTGTACCTATGGCGCCAAGGTCGCCTAGGCCTAAGTCATATTTTGCTGAGAAGAAACAAAAGAAACCACAGCAAGTTCTAATGCACCAATCGCCTAGGAAAAGCCCCCAAGAGATCCGCCAAAAGGGGAAAATGGATAAGTCTAAGCAACCGCATGAACCCCTTGATCTTGATGAGGAAGAGCTTCGTGGAGGAATTGAGGAGATGGAAGCTGAAGAGGGTGAGCCTATGACTTAGCTCCCAAATTATATCCCACCATGACAAGGCAAAGCAAAGGTACCAAAAGATCTAGATACCGGCAAGTTTATGGTTTCTACACCACTGCTACCAGAGAAGGTGGTATTTGAAGGCATGCTCTTAGGGCGCATTCCTATGCTAAAAATGTAAGATTAGGATTTGGCGAATCATGAGAAATTCCCTCACTTGGCATTGAATAAGTATTTGGTGAAGATTTACTACAAGGAGACCAGGTAACACGCCTTGAGCCAATGAAATGGGTCGCGGGAGTTGAAAAAGAAGGATTGTTGAATATGTTGTATGTGCCACATTTTAGCAGAACAACCATCAACATGGTCTGTGTTCGACAATTTCTTACCCTGGTGCATGATGGGTGTCTCTGGTTGGGAGAACCCATCCCTATTATGGATATATTGATCCATCAGATCACTATGTTGCCCCATCAAGGAGTGGATCTAGCAAAGGCATTTGGAGGAAAAATTAAAGAAAAACAACTCGCGGACCAGATGAAGAGTGAGTTCAGCTTGGTGAAGAAGTCACGCGGATATTCCATCCACTCCATTATAGACAAGGTGGTGTAGTTTTCTGTGCAAATCTTGGCATGAAAGATCATGCAAAAATCTCACACAAACGTGGTTCTGGCGCTAGTAATTTCACTAGTTGCGTAGTGTGCTAAAGATGTGCAGTACAGCTGGGCACAGTACCTCTATAAGGAGTTTTTGGAAAATTGTCAGCAATCCCAAGACAATAGAAAAAAAAAATTATTATGCTTGGCTGCTACTATTGATTTCCCTCATCTCGTGCAAGTTTCCAGAATACAATCAATTCCCTCCACAGGAAGTTGACTTACCAGAAGCCTTGAAGTTCACTTCGCTCTAGGCGACAAAGGACCCTACAAGAGTCATGGAAACTAAGATGTTTTGGGTACTAGTCGATATGGATCTCTACACGGTGATCATTCAGCAACTGAGACTGTCACCAACTCTACTTAAGAAACTGGAGGCCTATGCAGAGTTCAAGGTAGATTTTCACAATGTGTCTATCCGCAGGAGGAAGGATCTGAAGAAGACATGGTACAAGTTGCAATACCTGGTGAGTGAGACCAATGCATAGGAGATTGTGGGGAAATGGTCAGGAGAGTGGTTGCAGCCATCAGATCTCGGCGTGAGTATGAGCAAGGCCGGAGAAATTTCCTTCGCGTAAGCCACAGTAACGTAGAAGCAGAAGGAGGCTGAGCAGACCGCATCTTGAGAGAAAGCTGCGCAACAGAAGAAAGAAGTTTCTACCATAGCAGTTGCTGCTGAGAAAGACCAGGTGGCTAAGGAGACCACTATCAATGTTGAGGAGTTTGCTTCTCAGCACTCTGAGGACAAAGGGGAGACTGATGTTGAAGGAGGTGGGGGCAAGGAGCAAAGCACTCCCTTTAAACTATAGAAGTGGACCAAGGAGACAACTTCCGGACCTAGAAAGAAGCAGAAATCTGACAAGCACACACACATTGATCCAATGGTCCTCATTGAGGGGGACTTGGATGAAATCAGATATAAGATCTATGACATGATGAAGAAATGTGAACGCAGTTCGAGCAGCAATACCAATAGGCATTGGGGAATGTGCAGAAGGATCTGTGCGAGCTACAGATTCAGATAGGATGGCTACAAGCGAGCGTTGGATAGGCGAGCAGGATTCAAGCGAGCTTGCAGCAAGAGAGCACGACTGTGTTGGAGACAGATCAAACTCTGGATCTCATATTCATACCATTACCAGAAGGATCCCTACATGCACAGACAGACAAAGCGAACACCCAACTCGCACAGATCAAGGATGTGGGTGTCAACCTCATGGCACTGCCTATCCAGACCCTCCATGAATTACATCAGGGAGTATCCAATGAGCTCAGGGTCAGGGATCAGCGTGCACTGCTAGTAATCAGTGAAGTGAAGACCAACAATGAACAAATATTCACAGAAAAGGCACAGGTGCTGAAAGAAAAGGAAGAACTAGCCACGTGCAACCAAAACTTGGAGGTAGCCATTACACAAGCATGTAATGTGCTGCCAGAACTCAACATTCCCGAAGACGCAGCCTCAATAGCAAAGATTCGAAAGTTGGTTGCAGCAGTCAGGGAATCAAAGGAGGAAATTGGCCAAGTCTGATTTGAGTTACAAATGTAGATCTCCGAATTACAGTTAAAGTTGCAGCCAACCACTCCACCAGAAGTCCGAGAGTAGCACGGAGCAGCCATCAAAGAGGGAATGGCCACTTTAGATGCAGTAGTCAAGGAATACACAGATCAATTTGAGCAGGCGGTGGAACTATGGATGTCTCTGCAGGAGGACCCAACTCTACAGAAAATTGGTACAGATATCAAGGAGAAGCAGTAGCAATTTGACGAACTCGGGGTGACTGCACGCACTTTGGTGCCAATCCAACACTTTGCTCGATTGACGGAAGGAAAACAGTTTCAAACAAAGATTGAGGAGATGTAAAGAAAATAGGCTATCCTGAAGGCTAGGATATAGCCATGGATAGAGGAAGCTAGCTAGCTCACTCTGTCAATTCGGGAAAAATTGAAGACCATTCAGTAGACACAAAGGACAATAGGTCTTGTAGTGGAAGGCCCTACTACATAGAAGCTGGGTGAAGAAGTACAATAGGCCGCGGTGCAGGGTATTACTGATTTGTAGGCATTAAAGGTGGAGTTCCATGAACTCTAGGAGAATATTGTTGCACCAGTCAAGTGACTCGAGTGCGAGTCACCCAATTTGTGTTGGGGGCCTGTTGGGAAGGTATCCCTAGGGTCATTTTGATCACATTTTGGTTAAATTTTATAATGTCTTTTTGAAAGAATGTAAAGTTGATGTTTTGAGGCTTCTGCGATCAGTTCTTTGTGTGTTGTTTTCTTCTGGAGTTCTCGCATCCATGATTTGATTGAATCGACGTTTCGAGCCCTCCACCGTGGCTCATCATCAGGATAGAATGTAAAGTCTCTGTGAAATGTGGAAGCAGAGCGCGAAGCTAGTATGAGTCAAAGGGGCTTTAGTCCCTTAGGTGGGTAAGTGTTAGAGAGGTTTTGAGACCCGCCCATGGTCCGCGGACCATGGTATTGTAAGAAAAATGCTATAGATAGATGAGTCATAGCGAGCCTTAAGGGGATCCAATTTGAAGAGAACCATTGCAAGGGCAAGTTGCTAAGGTAGGAAGGTTTGTTTCCTATGCTTAGGTGAAAGGGGAAGGCTCCTGCAGCTGAGTGCGTGGAGACCTTAGTAAGTCCGCAGACCCCTGTAGCTGAGTGCACAAGGAAAAGAAGTATGTAATTGAACGATTATACTTAATAAAGATAGTTTTGGGCCAATTTGAATGCATATGTGTATTATTTCTTACTTCTACAATTTTATGTATTTTCACTCAGTGTTATGATTTACCTGAATTAATTCTTATTTACTACGTGAAAATAGTAGATTTGTAATATTTATGCATGTTAAGACTAATTAAGAACATTCGCGAAGATCTGGAAGTTGTTTAAGTGCATTTACAGTGATTTTTTGTTCGAAAGGATTAAGGGTGCATGAAAGTAGATCTAGGCCATAAGGACTAAGAGAACCTATCACACAGGCCTCTGGATGCAGAAACCTAGTTCTATCATCCCCCAATAATGCTTCGAGTGAGATTTCAGTCTGCGCTACATAGTTTGTTGTCGAAAGGAAGTCATTGTTTGTTCGAAAGGATTAAGGGTGCGTGAAAGTAGATCTAGGCCATAAGGACTAAGAGAACCTATCACACAGGCCTCTGGATGCAGAAACCTAGTTCTGTCATCCCCCAATAATGCTTCGAGTGAGATTTCAGTCTATGCTACATAGTTTGTTGTCGAAAGGGCCAGCAGTTAGGGTTTTTTTGGTTAGTGCAGATAACACTAAACCTGGGTTAGGCCCCATCAAGCCAACAGTCAAACTAGAATATGTTCCTTCAAAGGAACAAGTTGCGAACATATTTACAAATACACTTCCACGTGATTCTTTTGAATATCTCAAACAAAAATTAGGAATGGTTCTTTCTTCATCACTCTACTAAGTAATATGACATGTATTTCATGTTTAGGGGGAGATGAGACTGTAGATTACTATAGTTTACTTTCTGTACACATATGATGTGAAGGACAGTCATGTATGTATGTGGTTTCTGAGTTAGACATATGCGTATGCATATCAATGATTGGTAAAAATGGCACAGATTTAGGGGGAACCTCCTATATGTATTCATTATTATGGTCTTATGTTGTTGACATTGGTTTTATGCAGTCTGTTGATTCAGGGGGAGCACCTATTATAACCCTAAAGCTCCTTGTTGCCATTATAAGCATGTTTTGTTGCATATCTTTTCTCATGTCTGGATACTTCTACTGTTACTGCTAGAAATTTACATGTTGTTATATTGTTGCTATCAAATATTCATGTTTCAAGTTATTATATGATATATTCTAATAACTATCATGATCTTACAACCTCATTGTTGAGGTCATGGTTATTGGTTATATATGTAATATATGTCCCTTGATGTAAAGGTCATGTGAAGGTGTAATCATTGTAATATTCAATCATGTATGGGCTATTGGGATAAAATCATGTTGTGTATGTAATCCTATTATTTTGGGAAATAAATGTAATGATGAGTCAAAATGTAAACACAAATGTTGGGTATCTGATGTAACAATGAGTCATTGGTGTTAGGAAAGGTCATTTTTGGTTGAGTCATTTAAATATATTCAACACATGCTCAGGGGGAGCATATTCAATATGCATCTTATACAAAGGGGGGTATTCATTCAACATTGGTCAGCCCTTTTCCCTTGATGTCAAAGGGGGAGAGAAGCTTGGTGTTTGGAAAATTAATGCTTGGATAAGCTTGGTAAGAAGACGTGATATTTGCAGGTGTTCTTTTAGGTGTTTGCGAATGGTGACCAAACACCAAAGTGGTAGCCATCAAGTCCAAAGGGGGAGATTGCTGGCATTATGACTAATGTGTTTTCCTTGATGGTAACCTACTTGATAAATATGGAAACATTATGGTAACAGGATTATTATGCAGGCTAGAACATATGTTAAATAAGTAATGAATAGAGAAATGACAGATCAAAGATAGATGGATGTTGCATATGAAGTTTGGGAAAGTATACGCGAATCCTATGCAGAAGGATCGTGTACATACGCAATTATTGTGAAGAAAAGTCTCATACAAAATATGCACCAGGGTAACTTGAATACCATGGATCTTTACGATGGTATTGGCCCATATTAATGAGTACGACAACGATTATTTGATCCCGTCAAAGAATACCAACGGCATAGGAATAAGGTATTAGCTAAGCCTAAAGCTATATAAGGAGATGGGGATCAAAGTGTTATGTGTGCAAGTATTGTGTTGTCTATGAATAATTTGATCTGAAATAGGTATGAACCAGGGAGTAAGGAGAAGACTCAGATCTGAAAGATCTAAAATATGTTGACATGTATGCTTAATTGATTTACTTGATACAAATGTCTAATATCGATGAAAATGTGATGTTATGATCTAAAAAATTTATTCAAAACTCTATAATATTGATAGTCAAGGTTGCGGAAAGTGAAATTGTGTCTACAGCGAAAGTTTTTCAGATCTATACACAAGTATTTTTGGGCATAGTTGTGTACATACACAGATCCACCACTAAAGGGTCACGTGTATATTTTTCCAAATCATTTTCAATATGTGCAGATCTGCAAGGAGGTGGTGTGCATGGTAAGTGCGTACATGCGTTGATATTCCTTATGGAAGTCATGTACATAAACTAGGGTCTGATCTATTGATTGATGCTTACAAATCTGATTATTGATGTTTACATTTTATGTTATCTGGTTTATTTGTTGTTTTCTGTCAATGATTTCATTATCATGGTTGAGGTGACTTGGTTGAATTGTTTAAGTTTAATGGGACGGAAGTGTGACTGAGTGTATGATATGTAATTGGTTCAAAAATCTATGATTGATTCTATAATATGTAGCTAGTGAAATTTTACATGAATGGTTCAATGATTAATGATTCAAGTGTTCATTGTTCTGCGAACTATACGTAGATGTTATACAAAGAAAGTTCATATAGATGTGATTCTTATTTAGTAAATTTGCATACATAATTTGATATTTAGTGTTTCTGGTTGGTTTTTACATTCAATGACTTGATACTTCAGAATTTTAGTTGATTTATAGTGTGACAGTGTCTCAGATTCAGTATTTCAGTTTGTTTGGGATTATGGTTGATATGGGTCCAGTTTGAAAATGTAACGAAAGGTTTCCTACAAGTTTTTTGATGATTATTTGACAATTGGATCTAGTTTGAAACATTTTTAAAAGTGGTCCACAAGGAGTTGAGGGTAGCAGCCTTCATAAAGGGGGCAGGAGCTTCCTTCTAGTAGAAGTTGGTAAACAAGTTTAGGGAGTTGTAGCTCCCTTATACTAGGTGTTAGAGAACAAGAGAAGGTTGTATCCTTCTGCAGTTGGGTGTCTCTATAATGGTTAGAGTCTACGTCAATACAATATTGTAAGATTTTTTTCCTTTATAATAAAAGAAGAAGACAAACACGACGGTAGCGGTGGTTTTCTCCCACATTATTTTCCACCTAAAATCCTGGTGTTCATGTGTGTTGATATGTTTCTTTTGTGTTGATGGTCTATCTTCTCTTTAATGTTTCTTAATGAATAAATAATAAAGTAATGATGCACGGGTTAAAGATGAACAATTAATGAAATTAATGATAAACTAGTTATTTGGACATATGTGGGTTGAATTTGTCATAGTCACATACATACGTCAGTTTCCTTACTGATAGTAAAGTACATAAATCATAATAAGAAATTGAAAATTTGAAGTGTGTAAAACATTGATTCAACCACTCCCTTGTTTCAGTAATTTTCCTAACATTTCTTGCTTTTGTTTGCTTTTTTATGCTTTTGAGTGTTTTTCTAGTGTGTGCATGATGAAAAGGTAAGTTTCTAAGTCAAGATAAGTCACAGGTTCACCTAACCATGGACTATATAACTTAAGCACTTCTAAGGGTTAGGTGACAACACTTAGGAAACATTGACTTAGGAGGATGCGACACTAGAAGAAAACACACAAATAACAAATCAAACAACATGATGACACTAAGGGGCTTGAAACGATAGTTAATGTAGGATCCAAAATTGACTTATGCAAAATATTTGGAGGGTCTTTGTTGCAACAACAACATACTCATACTCATGATATTTTCTAATGCACATTAATTACAATTGAATGAACACCACAAAGAACATTTCCTAGCCATAAAGCATCAGCTAGCATAAAAAACACACCACTATATTTATTCAAAAACATTGTCATGAACGACCCAAAAGGATGCCAAGTGCTTTGATCTGCAAAAGCAACATTCATTGATGTTCTCAATGACATTTGTGCAAAAGTGCATTTTTTGTCTCTCATCAAATCAAGAACGTAGGTGTTTAGCAATGCTTTCTCTTTTTTTTTACATTTAATATATACATTGTTTTTCTCACCATACCATCATAGTACTCAATAATTACAATTGCTTTTGAAACAAGTGCAAGGAATACTTAGAGAAAAAAATGTCTTCACACCACCCTATCAACAAATCTGCAGTAAGTGTGCAGATACCATACATCAAAATTCCTTGACTTCTACATTTTGTAAAGAATGTATAGGATCTTGAAATTGCTTCAATGTGAAATGCACATTGGAAATAAATGATGGAAAAAAAGATTGCATAATGTAAATTCCACAAGTACAGGAATATTGTCGAGCTATTGTTGAGAAATTTTAAACAATATCTCGAGAACATTTCATCTACAGTCTTTTCCCTCAAAAATCTTTTTGTCCAAGGGATTTTCACATTGACACTTGATAACATCATGACTGAAATTAGACCAATGTAAAAAACCATTCTAGCATCATTAACAATTCCAATTTCTCTGTTATCAATGTATATGTCCTCATAAAACACTTTGATTGATATTATATTTTATTTTCTTGTAAAACATTTTGAAACACATTATTCTTGCACTGAGATTAGTTTTCTTTGACTAATATTTCTTTCATTTCTCATTGTCACAGGTTATGTTCTGATTGCATCTTAGCATATTGTTTCAATTACACTTTAGCTCTATCGATCCAACTGCCAACATTATGCATATCTAGTATGCAATTTTTGTTTTTTGCAAAATCTTGTACCCGATGTGATCCTATTTACAGAAATAAAATAAAAAAATAAAACTTCAGTAGTAAAAAAGTGCAACAATTAAAAAACTTGTTGATTTCTTCTTCTTTTTTTGTATAAGTTGAACAACACATAACATTTACTTATTTCTCTTTGCTTATATTGCTATCTAGTAACAATGTTATTTTAAGATACTTGAACTTTGAACTCTTGTAATATTATGGTTTCTACATATATTCTACCTTTATTTCTTCAACTTAGATCTACATGTCTAGCTCTTTAGTAAATCAATATGTTAATTTTTTATACTTATTAATATTAATATCATTTTATAATGAAGTGATATTCATGTTACAGGTGAATCAATAATATATATTAAATTTATATGTTTCTTACTTTCATTGTAGTATTTATTGCAAAATTGTTAAAAAAACAATGGCAATGACATTACCACCACATAGCTATTGTTACCATACATACTCCACTACATTCCATCTATCACACTATTAGTGCAACTTATCTTATAAACACTTTTGTCAAATAATTTTACTTGTGTTTTTTTTATCTATTAAAAGAAGAGTAAGGCAACGTGTTTTCCATTATATTAATTAACACTTTTGTTAATTCGTCGATGGGCATATATATTTCAACCTCGATGGATGTCAATCGTTGGAATTTCATTTTTTCTATTTAACAAGGGTCAGGATCGATTGTTGTCTAAATATTCTTCATCTAATAACTTGATCCACATTTGAAATGAGAGGGAGTGCAAAGAGCTATGGTAACGTGTTGGTGAAAGATCAAAGTGTCATCTAAAATGGAAGCTTGTGCATTGTGGTGATCATGGTGTTTTAAGAACGAATGCCACGTTACAAATTTAAAAACCAAGACACGTTACGATTTATCAAACATTTCAATACCCAAGACAAGAACGATGTTTAAAAGATTAAAGACAACAACACTATTTGGTATTTCTTAGCTCAATTTTGTTCTGTATTGTTCAGCTCGAATTTTTTGGATTACTGTATCAAGGGAAGGGACATATTCTTATGCAATGGTTTTTGTGTTTACATTAGATTTTATGGCGAGATATATCCAAAAGACCGAGCCACTACGTGTAGACATACAACGATCTGAGTGGTAAGATGTTTCTAGTCCTTCCATATTTGTATGCATCAATTGACATGTCTTCCTAATATGAGGTGGATTTCACGGTGAGCAATGTAAATGTGAAAATGGGTATCGAACATTCAAGTCGCAAACAAATTAACTTTTATTTCAACTTTCCCCAGTGGAAGACACTTATTTTGCAATAAGCTTCATGGATTCTGATTTTATTTTATTTTTTTTAATCTTTTTTATTGCAATAAGATCAATAGAGAATGTGGGGTTTCCTTGTCTCATTAAAACTAGTTTCAAAATTAGTAAACATTGAATTCTATAGTTGATCTTTCCACTCTTATGCTTGTAGTGATTGTATCTAAAAACACCTTAGAGATCTTGTGGAATGTCTAGTTCATCTTCTAATAGAATTTGAGGTGGTATGTCTGCTACTGAGTAAGAGAATGCAAAGATGTATGTTTGGATATAGAATTTGTTTTGAATATTTAGATTTGTTTCGCATCTTATGTCCTATAAAAATAAATAAAAAGAATTAAGGTTTCTTAGATGAATATGGAATTCGGTAACCCAATTCTTGAGGAGATTACAAGTTAACCAGAAATTGTGAGTGAGAGAGTAATTCAAGTTCTTTCTTTGTGATGGGAAAGAAGTTTCAGAGAAGTGTAAAGAGGGTGTGAAGAAGAGTGCAAAATTCAAAGTGCAAAGGAGGAAAGCACGTAAATTTTATTAAAAAGTTGTCAACCAACAATAATATATCTGCATGGACGTGAGGTTTGATGATCGAACGTCGGGGAAGGTTTAATTGAAATATAGGTGATTGCAACTTGCAACTTATTTTATAAAAAACAAAGGGAAAGTAAAAGAAAGTGATTGTTAGCACGAAACTTGATAAAAATAATATTTTATTCATAGTCAGAGCTAAATTCAGTCGAGTAGTCGGAAGTCGGGATGGTATTGCGTACAAGTTAGTTACATGGGTGACCCCGATCCTGACCTACAACACAGTCGGTGTAGGGCGGATGTCGTGAGTGGAAAGGTTAAACAAAAGGAAACTAAAAGAAAGTAATTGTTGGCATGAAAATTGATAAAAATAATATTTTATTCATAGTCAGAGTTGAAGTCAGTTGGGTAGTCGAAAGTCGGGATGGGGGACCTTGACCCCGATGTACAATGTAGTTGATGTAGTCGTAATATATTTCTTTTAAAAAAAAAAATTAGTAATGTTATTTTCCAAGGATTGTTAGTTGAAATAATGTTTTAAAAGAAAAATTGTAATTTTTTTAAGAATGATTTTTTATTTTTTTATTTTGTTAAAATAATGTTATTTTTTAAAGAGTTTTTTTTTTCATTAGAGGAAATTTTAGCCTAAAAGCGGCCTCCTAAGGAAAAATCAAGAAAACAATACAAAAAATCCATGTAGACAAACTGTTAATATATTATTTCTAATTTTTTACTTTTATCGAAATCCCTCAATATATGGCACTTTTATTAAAATAATTGTCTATATATATTTTATATTTAAATTTAACTGTCTATATTTATATTTTATATTTAACTGTGTATATATATTTTATATTTAACTATTCTTTTTTGTGTTTTTTTAATGACATTGTTGCCTACTGAAGCCACAATTTTCCCTGAAATATATTTTTTGGCTAGAATCCGATAATTTGTCCTTTCCAAAATATGTTTTTTTAACTATTTAACTATTTTATGTCTAACTATATATTCTATATTTTTTGTTAGAATGTATTTTGTCCTTTTTGAAATACTTTTTTTAACTATTTTATATTTATGTATATATTCTATATTTTTTGTCGTAATCTGGTAATTTGTACTTTTTGGAATACCTTTTTTTAATTTATTTTTTATTTAACTATATTTAACTATTTTTTATTTAACTCTATATTTTATATTTTTGTTCGAAATCCGGTAATTTGAATTTTCTAGTATATTTTTTTTTACCATTTAACTATTTTATTTTTAACTATAACTATATTTTATATTTTATATTTGACTACTTTCTCACTGTTTAAGTATTTTATATCTAACTATAATTATATTTTATTTTTAACTATTTTATATTTAACTATAATTAGCTATATTTATATTTTATATTTTATATTTAACTATTTTTTTTTTATTTAACTACTTTTTTGGTGTTTTTCTAGACATTATTAAAGTACAATGGGCCAACATTTTTAGTTTATATTTTTTCACTAATATCAAGATTTACATTGCATTAATAATTTTTTCGATATTCTAATTCATATGGTTAGGGTAGATAAGTAACATTCACAAAATATTTCATGAATACCCAAATTAATATTAAAATATTTCACCAATTCCCAAATTAATAATAAAATATTTCATGGATACCCAAATTAAATAATTTAAAATTATTTAAGACATGTACATATTTTTAAATTTAAAATATTTTGATTGGTTTACACATTATGACATGGAAATTATGTGAAAATTTCATGGCCATTTTTAGGCTAAGATTTCCTCTAATGATAGGTATCATTTTCCACGGATTGATGACTTGTTTGATTAGTTAAAAGGAGCATCAGTGTTCTCAGAGATTGATTTGAGATCAAAATATCATCAGGAACACATCAAAGAAGAGGACATTTAAAAGACTTATTTCTCGACTAGGTATGGTCATTATGAGTTTGTTGTGTTTCCTTTTGGTTTGACTAATGCTCTAGCTACTTTCATCTATTTAATGAATAGTGTGTTGCATCCTTATCTGGACAAGTTTGTAATAGTGTTCATTTATGATATATTGATATATTCTAAGAATGAGGAAGAGCATACATAGCACCTAGTAGCAATGTTAACAATGTTGAGAGAGAATCAGTTGTATGTTAAGCTTAGTAAGTGTAGTTTCATTCAGATAAAAGTTCATTACTTGGGACATGTTGTTTCCAAGGAAGGCATAACATTAGATCCGGAAAAGATCAGAGCTATCATGGAATGGGAAGCCCCTAGGAATGTGGATGAGGGTCAGATCATTCATGGGATTAGCAGGTTACTACAGGTGGTTCATCAGGAACTTCTCATGGATTTCCTATCCTATTACATCTTTGTTGAGGAAAGGAAAGAAGTTTGAATGGAAAAAGAAATGTGCAATCGGTTTTGAGCAGTTGAATGTGTTCCTTACAAGCTCTCAAGTTCTAAAGATTGCATATCCAGATAAAGAGTTTGTGGTGTATACAGATGCTTGCAAGAAGGGAATTGGTGGAGTCTTAATGCAAGAGGGACATGCAGCATGCTATGAGTTAAGGAAGTTCAATGAGCATGAGCAAAGCTATGTGATTCATGATATTGAGTTGGCAGCGATCATTCATGCATTGAAGATGTCGAGGCACTATCTTCTTGGTGGGAGGTTTATTTTGATGTGTGATCACACTGGGTTGAGATACTTGTTTGACCAACCTAATCTGAATGTCAGGCAAGCTAAATAGTTGGCTACGCTTAGTGAGTTTGAATTTGATATCAAGTACATTAAGGGTAAGGAGAACATGGTTGTAGATGCTCTTAGTAGAAGAGTGCAAGTAAATCACATTCTAGCTATGAGTTCATATGGGACAGATTTGCAGGAGCGGATGTTGCAGGCAGGGAAGTAGGATGACAGGTACTAGTGGCTTAAGCACATGTTATATCAACAAAGTACAAGTGATCAAGATGTGGATTATCATCTTATGATAGATGGTTTAGCGATATTTAGGGACAGGATCTATGTGTCGGATAACAATGAACTAAAGAAGCTTATCTTGAGGGAATTTCATGTCAATCCATATTCAGACTTGCAATATAAGACTTTGACAGTTGTGAAAAAAATTTACTATTGGTCGAATTTGAAGAAAGAGGTATTTGAGTTCATCACAAGGTGTTTGGATTTTCAACAAGTAAAAGCAAAGTATAAGCACCAGGTGGTTTATTGCAATTGATTCAAATTTCAGAATGGAAATGGGAGGTCATTTCCATGGATTTTATCACAAGTCTGCTAAGGACATCTAGACAGCATGATTCCATTATGGTTGTGGTTAACAGGTTGACCAAGGTAGCTCACTTCATTCCAAGAAAGTCTACTAATTTCGCTAGTGAGGTAGCTCAGGTCTTCATCCGGGAGATAGTGAGACTACATGGTGTTCCTAAGAAGACTGTATCTAATAGAGATGCCAAGTTCACTTCCAGGTTTTGGAAATATTTTGGGTTTGGGGAAAGAGTTGGCTTTCAGTACAACTCATCATCTATAAACGGATGGACATACAGAGAGGTTTAACAAGATTCTGGAGGATATGGTAAGGATGTATGTTATGCACCAGCAGAGGAAGTAGGAAGAGTATCTTCCACTGGTATATTCTGTGTATAACAATGGGTATCAGGAATCCTTGAGGATCAGTCTATTTGAGGCACTTTATGGGCAGAGTTGTAATACTCCCATCAGCTGGAGTGATTCAGTGAACAGGGTATTGATTAGACTGGACATGTTGGCTAAGATGGAATAGGAAAATGCAAATTATCAAGAATAATCTAAAGGCATCACATGATAGACATAAGAGTTATGTAGATCAAGGCAGGGAATTTAAGGAGTTTCAGGTTGGGGATCATGTGTACTTGCGCTCAAGCCCAAGAAGATCTCCTTGAGGATTGGATCATGTGCCAAGTTGGAACCTCAGTATTGCAAGCCTTTCAAGATCCTTGAGAGGATTGGACCAATGGCCTATAGATTTGCACTGCCTCCGAAAGTGAAATTCCATGATGTTTTCCATATTTCATTGCTTAAAAGATATGTGAAAGATGTTGATCATGTAATTGACTGGTCTGTATTGCAGGTGGACCCAGAAGCAGAATTACAGCCGAAACCTCAGTGCATATTTTAGAAGAAACAACTCATGCTCCAGAACCGAGCAATAGAGCAAGTTAAAGTGCCATGGAAGCACTTTGGGCCCAATGAAGCTAAATGGGAGATGGCATATCATATGTGAGATATGTATCCTTCATTGTTTGTTGGTTGAGGCAAAGGAGTTTTGGTATATATACATATTTATGTATGGTTGTTATTGTAAATACCACAATGAGCTATGTTATAAAGCTCCAATAAGCGATATGATTGTCATGTTTGTTATGTTGGTCATGGTTTTCAACAATTGTTTATTGTAAATACTGCATCAAGCTATGTTGTAAAACTCCATATGCAGTATGTTTTGTTTTCAGCGGTTTTCTGCTCGTAGGTGTCATAGAACACCGAGGACGGTATTCCCCCAAGGGGCAAGGGTTTGTAACAACCTCGTGTTAAAATCTCGTGTAATAAAGTTAATAAAGGCAAAAGAATAGGACCAAGGTCATGGGACGCGTATTCCAAGTTGAAAGTTTGGAAAAACATGTTAGTGGGTGTCACTTCTGTTTATTTAGGGCTAAGGAAATTGGCAAAGGAAAAGAGTCATTAATTGACATTTATTTATGAAAATAATAGAAAATAGGAGAAACAGAAGATGGATGGTCACAAGTTTGCATGAGAGGGAAATTGAAAGAAAAATAGAGGAAATTGAAGAAAATAGAGGCCTCAATAATAAAAAGGCTCCTGAGGATCAGTTCACATCTTTTTGTCAGTTTTTCTTTGGAATTAGTTTCAGAGGGAGAAGAGCACCAAAAGGAGAAAGTAAGAAAGCAAGCAAAGGAAGGAAAAGGAAGGACAAGGAAAAGGCAGAAGAAAGAAAAGGAAAGGACAAGAAAGGAAGGTTGGATCAAGCAACTTCAACAGGAATATTTTGCAGGTAACAGGTTGCATGTGTGATTTCCTAGTTGAGGTGTGAATGCATGGTACATGAATTTTTATATTTAGTTCATTTTTTGTCATTGGCATGGGTTTTTCCTAGTTTTATAGTGGTTTCAACCTTGCCTTTCCATTTATGGATAACCATGGTGTGATGGGGTTCTTTTCTGGTTGACCCTTGGATTATCGGAAGTTTTTGGAACCAGGTGAGGTGGTCTCAGGAAAATTCCCAAGGGTTGGGGGTGGAGGTGGTTTAATCTCCAAGAATCCCTTGACATGTGGGTGGAGATAGGAAAATTCCTGAAGGTATTGGTGAAGAAACTCTGAGGCATCCAAGCTTGTTTTGGGATTCGTGATCTCTTGACCGGTTTTGGTGAGATCATGGTAGCCTGAGGGTGGAGGTGGTTTAATCTCCAGGAAGCCCTAGTTGTTTATGTCTTGAGATCCCACATTCATGCTTGGAATATGGCACACCAATGTTCGGCTAAAAGAAAGATTTTGTTCAACCCAATCTATGGTTGGGTGTGGTTGGGTGGTAAGTGGAAGTCTGTGGCTTGGTTGGATTTTTCATCAGTTAATAAGAGTTATTTTCCTATTGTATTCTATGAGAACTTATACTTATTATTATGGTGATTTTATGGTTGTTATGTCATGGTTAATAATTTGGTTATATGTTGGTTATAATCATGGATTTGTAATGTGCTCTAGTTATGACTTGTTCGGGATTTGATAAGTATTTGATGGTTAATGAATGCATGGGATAACAAGTTTTATTGCAACTATTATGAGAGGACATTAGACCTTATTAGAGTTTTTCAAATAAGTTCCAAACTCCTATGATCATATATGCATTCATGACCTGTAGTTTATATGTTCACCATATGTTTGGAAAAATGACTATCATGGTTAGGCATAGTTAGGTCAAGTTCTTGTTCAATTTTTGAATGAATAACATTGTCATCAAGTCTTTTATCAGTTTGGGAAGTCTTGGGAAGTTCTAGGAAGTGGTATAGAGGTTGGCCTGGAATTGTGGCTTAGATCTTGGGACCGCTCCCTCTAAATTGAGGATTTTGGGCTATAACTACATGGAAGCAGTGTCATGTGTGCGGTTGAAGCCCTATAACCACATTCTTGTAGGCTTGTATGTGTTGTTGTGATTCTAGGTCACTGAAAATCTATCTAGCTCAAGGTTTGGTCACCTGGGGTGATTCTTTGGCCTTAGAGTGTCCTGTAAACCTTGTAGGTTGTCTATTTGTGGTAAAAAAGTCTCAGTTTTAGGCCCCACTTCCTTAACTAGAGCTAGGCGGTCGGGTCATTTCATAGTGGCACTATGTCTTCACATTTACCTGGAGGGATTGTAAAAGTGGGTAAACGTGGGGTGTGGCATTATAAAAATCAATAGGGAATATGAGGATAAGCTAATCTGGTTAAAGAATCCAACATCGAGAGAATTCACTGTCAAGATGGGATATTAAGCACTATTTGGATCAACATTCACAAGAGATATTGCAAGGTGGTGCAAAACTCTATGGAATCACAATGAGTCGATGAAGTTCAAGTTAGCCTTATGGCTAGCACTATCCAATAAGATGCGTACGTGGGATAATGGTTTAAAGCAAGGCTGTATCGGGCCAAATTGGTGCTCCATGTGTAGAAACATTGACGAATCGGTCACTCATATTTTTATCTCCTACTCGTACACAGGACAGATCTAGATAATGATAAAATCTAAGTTTAGTCATTCATCTTCTTCCTGGCACAAGGTATCCTTACAAGACTGTTATAAAGAATGGATGACAAATCCATTGGTTACATCCTATCCAACTTTTTCAGTTGTTATGACACATTCTATCTAGTGGGAATGAAATTCGACAATATCTCAAGATAAGATTATCTCAACCGAGGTTGTAATGGTAGTTATAGATTCGACTACCAGTGCATACAAGGTGGAAGCCAAACATGAGAAGCCAAAAACCCAAGAATTCCTCCTCATAAAGAAAATACTCCATGGGGATTTTTTGATGATGTTAATCAAGGACATCACCAATTTACAGGAAGGTGGTTTATTATTTTTAAATGAACACCAAGTGAAGCACATTCAATTTTTTCTTGGGAGGGGGACTAACGACAAAGGTAAGTTATCAACCCTTTGGGCATTATTGTTCATCGCATATTACTTTGTAGCAAAAACATAGTAGATATTTAGAGATTTGCAACTTGCAGTAAATTAGATGCATGACAAGGTAGATATCGTTGATCCTCACCTCTACCATATCATTCAAGAAATCAAAGTTAAGACATGCAAATTGGAATGGTTGGAAACCAAACATATCATAAGAGAGCTACACATTGAGGCATGCTGTCTTTCAAAGGAAGTTCTACAAGTTCAACTTGGAGCGTTGGAATTATTGAGTCCTTGGATGACTAGGCTCTAGGAGGAATAGTGATACATTTTTAAGTTATGGAAAATGATTGTTTCTTATTTTACTTCATAGAAACCTTAATGATAGTAGGATGTTTTTATGAATACAGTACAGGTCTATATGTGACATGAAGAAAGACAAGGAAAGGAATGCCTTAAGATTATGTCTTTTTTGAATAACTAAGACTATATCTCTTTGAATAGACCCATTGGGTTGTCACAATGTATGTTTCCACATAGCAAAATATAAGTTTCATTTTTGGTTATGTGTGTGTGCGCGCGCGCATGTGAACATTGATATAAAAATTGTAAACAGATTGTTCAACTAGTAAGCCTAGGCTAACGAACACACACACACACACATTTTAAACCAACTCAAATCTCCTTATGAATATTTATTTATATAGCTTCCAAAAAAGATCTCTCACACACACATTTTAAACCAACTCAAATCTCCTTATAAATATTTCTATCTATAGCTTCCAAATTATATCCTTAAAATATATATCTATTTACACTTATGTATAGGTGGGCCCAGGGTAGTGGGAGAGAAAAACTTCAAGGGAAATCAAAGGAATAGTTCCTATTATTATGGATGGAATCTCTTGTAAATTAGTCATTGTACATGAAAGTCTCACATAAGGAGATTATATATATATATCCTTGTCAATTGGAGTTATCTCTAGTAGTTAAGTAAAATGGTTACATATCCAACTTTAATATTTTGATGAATCTTATGTAATGGTTATATATATAAATAATAAATTTTATTAGGCAAAAGAAATTAAAAAAATAAAATTATTAAAGATCTGCCATTACTAATTCTTTTAAAAAACGTCTATTTTATTTTAAATATAATTAAAATATATATATTTAAAAAAATAAAAATATAAACCATCTGATTTTAATAATTGTTCCGAAAAAAACTTTAATGGGTTGATGTATCTAATTGTATTTTTTTAATAAGTTGATGTTAAATTTAACTTCGAGAAAAAATTATTTCAAAAAATAAAAGTATAAACCATCTGCAAATACCAATCGTTCCGTAAAATGTCTACTTTATTTTAAAGCTAACTATTCTGAAAAAGAATATTTTAAAAAATAAATATATAATGGGTTGATATATAGAAAGTAACACTTTTACTTTATTAGGAATATAATTGTCTTAAATACGTAGATGTACACAAAGTAATCCCTCTACTTTATTTAAAAATATATATATATTAAAAAATATAAATATAAATGTTTTAATATGTTGATGTAGCTAATAGCTAATTGTCTTGTTTTAATAGGTTGATGTTAAATTTGGTGTGAAAAAACTTTAATGGGCTAATGTATCTAATTGTTTGTTTTTTAATAGGTTAATGTTAAATTTAATTTTGGGGAAATAATTATTTCAGAAAATAAAATTATAAACTATCTGGAAATACCAGTTGTTCCTAAAAATGTCCGCTTTATTTTAAATATAAATCTAAATCTTAGAAAAAAAATATTTTAAAAAATAAAAATATAATAGGTTGATGTATGGAGAGTAACACTTCTACTTTGTTAAGCTAGAAATGTCTTAAATAGGTAAATGTGCACAAAGTAATCCCTCTACTTCGTTTAAAAATATATATATTTTAAGAAATAAAAGAATAAATTTTTTAATAAGTGCATGTATAGAAAATAACAGTTCTATTTTATTTTAAATTTAATAGTCAACAAAATTATAAAAATATAAACTATTTATCTTTATTCATTGTTCTGAATTTTTTTAATACATTAATATATAAAAGATATTAATAAAATAATTATTATCTTACTTACTCAAATGCAATTTTTCACTAATTAAGCTTTAATTTATTTATAAATATCATTATAATTATTTTTTTAATAAATTAAATATGAAAAATTTAGTCTGTCATTATCAACTGTTCCGAATATAGATCCTCTACCATTACCAACGTTTCTGAAAATATTTTATAATAGATTAATGTAGAATGAGTACCACTTTTACTTTATTTTATATCTGATAGTTCAAAGAATAGGATAAAAATAGAAATAAAAATAATATCTTCCATTCCATTATTACTTTCCAACGATACTACATTACTTCAATACTTACCAAATTAACTTTAATCCTACCTTATTTTAAGCTTGCATAGATAATTCCAAAACAATCTCCAAGACTCCACCCACATTTTCCACTATATTACAAATTTATATGTCCGAAAAGCTGTCGTTAAATACATCTTTTCAGCATGAAAAAAGCTTTATACTGATATAATCAGCAAAGTGCCAAATCATAGACAGCTGTGCGATATTTTCCACACTATAAATACATCTTACAACACCATCAACTTTAATATTATTTTTTTATGCACGCCCTTAATATAGATCTAAGGATCAAATGCAATCTCTGCGAGTTACGGCTCTACTAAAATTCTCCGTTGGCTGTCAACATCTTGAAAATAATAATTCAGCCGTCAATAAAGTAGAGACGTAGAGATATAAAAGTCTTGTGCGTTATTGCAGGTCGAGCCGATACTGTTTGTATAATATAATGGTTTTTGTTTTTTTAACATCTATTATTGTTTAATAGAAATTAAATATTGTTTTAAATTTAGCTAAAAATGGTATGAAATAAGGGGAATTTGGGTAAAACTGATTCAAATCTAAGACAATTAAATAAAAGCCAATATAAATTTTTTTAATAAATATTAATTATGATTTAATTAAAATTAAATATGGTTTGAAATTCAGTTAGAAATGGTATATAATAAAGTGTGTGTTTTTTTAAAGGGTAAAGTTGATTTAATCTTAGAAAGTTAAGAGTTTTGATAGTCTAATGAAAATTGTGTTAATATATATTATTATTATTTAATTTTAAGGTTGGTTGGACATCAAATTGGTGTATGATATTTTTTGTTTGTTTGTGGGACAAGGGACCCACCTGTCATGATTTGATTCCTATACACTTTTTAGGAGGAAACACATGCTTTTAACCATTAGGCCTATGCAAGCTATATAATTTAATATAAATTAACTCATCTAGAAACCCAACTTCAAGGAAATTGGAGAAATTTGAATATCCCATAATTCAAGTTATCCAAAAAAATTGTGAGATAATGGACATTTACATTATTTTAATTTCTTACAAAATATGAAATTGTGATTTCTTATTGTTTAAAATGTGTTTTTGAATGTATAAATAGATTCAGCACCCTGAAAAATCCCCATGACACTTGAACTTGGCAAACTAAACAACTTAATCTTATGATTCTTAAAAATCTCTACAAGATTTTGACAAAATTTATTTAAAAAATGCCAAAAAAATGTCATTTTGTCTATGAGTTAAATTATGCTACCAAATACAAAACTTGTCAAAAATAGAATAATAAAATAATTTGAATATCCAATAATTAGATAGATAGCCATGTTTATTTTGGGATTGCGCAAATAAAATTTTAATTTAATTATCCATAATTATTCACTTGATAGTAGGAATTTAACCTCAGAATATTTTAGAATATTTATAATAATATACACAAATCAAAGATTGAGATTTATCTCTAAAATAATTATGACTTGTTTATCTTTTTAATTAAATTGATTAATGAATAAAATTAAAAAATTCTCATATAATTAAGTACCATGCAGTGAATTATAGTTTGTAGCTTTTTAAGCATGTGCTTATTTTTAATTTATATAGTTTTTCTGCCCTAACTTTTATAAAATTCTTAGTGATTCATTAACATGGATCATTCCAATAATTATTGATTTTTTCAAAGAGTGGGAAAACCTATCATAACTTAGTTGTCAAACCATTATTTCTAGGGGTTATCCCTCCACCCTGACTCACCACCATTATTCAAGGAAAACCACGCCACCTCTAATAACGAGCACTTGGTCCATAAGGAGGGCAGGCTTTCATTGCTATCAGATACCTCTGGGTCTTGGGCCGTTAACCTGTTTCCTTACTTCCCAGGAAAACAAACTCTTAACCAATCAAAAGCAATTTTAAAACATACAATAAATCTTTCCAATAATTATTTATATAACCTTACTTTTAGTCTATATTTATATTTTATATTTTATTAAAATTTAGAAAGCTTAAAAACAAATAATATGCATCCTTCCCGTGTCAAAATACTAAATATATATTGTTTAGCTTATTTAGTATATCATTACAGTCTGGATCTTGTTTTTTTGGGGGCCGAATCTCAGAGTTATCTCACCAAATGAGAGAGATTGAAAGGACACTGCATCTGAATGAGCTGAGGGAATCAGCTTAAAACATTAGAAAAAAACAAAACCTTGCCTTTGGATTCTTATTGATGTATACAGCTTAAACTTTTCTGCGGGAACTTGTAATCGCCGTGAACGAAGCCTCCAAGTTAGTTGACATAAGTGCTGATGACTACAGCAAATAGCATCTGGAGACTCGACTATGTATTAATTCTCGAGTCAGGCTTAATTCTCATTGCCAGAAGCTCTGACAAAATGATTGTCAACTCCACAATATTTATGGTAGAGCTGTTTGGACTAAAAGTCTGGTGCTGTAACAGATTTCAAATTTAGTCTCTTGATCTATCCTTTAAAATGATTTGCTGGTGTTCGCCAGCAAGTCCCTGAGATTATGGCTGTTCGTCTGCTTAAGGGCCAAGCCAGCGCACCGCATTGACTTTCCTCGGCGAAAGTCGATCTTCGACCAGTTGGTATATTCAAATGATGCTCTCAATAAATAGTTCTTGTAGAAAGCTTCAAGAAAAACTTTAGAAATACATGCAAATTGTTTAGTAATAAAATCTCAGCGTATTCATGCGTCACATTATATTAAGCAGTAGCACTGCATGTTAAGTTATAGCTGCCTTCTATTTAGAACTGTATGTGAAACTAACAGTAACGATGAGGAAAAAAAAAATACAGATTTGGAGAGGATAAAAATATCCCAGATGTGAATAAATCCAGGCTTAATGGATTTGGGTTAATATATGTATGTGTGGGTAGGAAGCTATAAAAATATCCACTCTTGAACATCATGTCTCAGGTGCCATTATATAATGTCTGGCTGGTATATATGAGTTTGCTAAATAACTGTATCACTGGTATGGAGGTAGTGGCCTCCCCTCTAACATATGGTTGATAGTTTGTAAGGGAATGATTCTATATCTTTAGAAGCAGATAGTCCTAGAAAATTCATAGTTTATTGTAAAATCTCTTTAATGGTGAGAAGGGCTTGCAGTAAGCATTGTGTTTTCCATTGGTTTCATTCCTGTCTCTGCTTGTGAGTTTCAACAAGTATGCTTGTTTGCTCAGCTTTCTCTCCCTTCCAAAAATTCCTAGTTTATTATAATATCTCTTTAATGGTGAGAAGGGCTTGCAGTAAGCATTGTGTTTTCAATTGGTTTCATTCCTGTCTCTGCTTGTGAGTTTTAACAATTATGCTTGCTTGCATAGCTTTCTCTTCCTTCCCTTCCTACTTTCGGTGTGGTTTGTACTGTGTGTGAATAATAACAGTCCAATACTCCTATTGTCTTTCTATGTAATCTACTTAGCTGCACTTCTTTCCTTTTGCCTTTTAAACTGGGAATCTTCTATAACCTTTTGTTTACCAAGTAACTTTTCAACTTTTCTACAGGAAATCACTGATTATGAAGGGGAATAGACTATCAGACATGGACTGGTCCATTATGAAAGGTATGTTTTTCTCTCTGATCGAAATACTCCATACTCCACAAACCTCTTGTGAAATAGTAAATTAAACTCCATCCATCAGTAGTCTTCAATCTAAACCACTTGCGTGCAGTATTAGTGAAACTTTAACTAAAAATATATATGGTAAACGAGTCATGGATGCTTTGAAAATTATTGTCTTTTGCTTTTTATATTTGTGGAAGAAACTGTCTAATTTCAAATGAAAAGCGAATCCTCTTATAGCTTTTGAGATGATTTGGGTATTGTTCTAACATCTGTCTCTTAAATTTCAGCTCTATAATCTAACTTTTAACTAATGCAGGAACCCTTTCATGGGCCTTTATCTCCCGTTTCCTTCCTGGAAATTACTGCCTCAACAATTGTTCTTTACAAGGAAGTGCAATCACATGGTTTATTGCTTTCCCGCATAATTTATTTACAACTGCAATCAATCTTTGTTTTGCCGTGATTTTTCTCATAGTCCTTATCATTTCTCGTGGATATCGTTCAAGATATTCTTATATGTATGATAAGAGACCAGCTATAAATAGTGTTTCCCTTTTTTTATCGTCCATTATCGGTCTTGCAAACTTCGGATTTGCAATACAGATTGTATTTGAAAATTTGGATAAGCGAAAGCAGGAGTCAATTCTGTACTGCATTCAAGGATTGACATGGGTTGTGTTAGCTATTTCGTTAAAACTAAATCTCAAGAAACCACCAGCCATTGTTGCCATTACCTGGTGGACCATCGAATTTGTTTTAGGATCACTATTAGCCCTTTCCTCTATAGCAAAAGTTTTCTCAACTGAAACATTCTCAGCTAAAACAATCCTAGATATTACTACATGGGTAAACTGTTTTCTTCTACTTTGCTGTGCTATCAAAGCTGTTAGATGCCATACCTTCATCAGCACTAAGGATTTATCAGATCCCCTGTTAAAGGAAACTGCAGAAGAAGAGATCCAAGTTACTCCATTGAGTAAAGCAGGGTTTTTGAGCCGTCTGACTTTCAAATGGTTGGATCCTTTACTACGTCTAGGCTATTCAAAAACATTGGAACTCAAAGATATACCGCATTTACCCTCTGAAGATGAAGCATTCACAGCTCAAAAGGCATTTGCAGAAGCATGGGATCTTCAGAAAAACCAAGACCCATTAAACAAACAGACAATATTCAAAGCATTATCAAAATGCTACTGGAAAGATATGGTAGTCACGGGAGTATTTGCATTTATGAGATCAGCAGCAACAATTTCTGCACCTCTGTTTATGCGGTCCTTTGTACAGTTAGCAGGTAGAGAACAGTCTTTCCAAAATGAAAAAATTATTCTTGTTGGAGGTTTATTTGCAGTTAAGCTCATAGAGTCCTTCTCTCAAAGGCATTGGTACTTCAATTCCAGACGCACAGGTATGCGAATGCGTTCGGCCTTGATGGCAGCTGTATATCAGAAACAACTTCGGCTGTCCAGTCTAGGAAGACGAAGACATGCCACTGGTGAGATTGTAAACTACATAGCTGTAGATGCATATCGTTTTGGAGAGTTTCCGTGGTGGCTGCATTGGGGTTGGACCGTCCCTTTGCAAATATGTGTAGCAATTGGCATCCTTTTTGCCACAGTTGGATGGGCAGCTATTCCAGGTTTGCTCATCATCATTCTTACTCTCATTCTAAACAAACCTCTGGCCAAAACCCTCCAGAAGTGCCAAGCTGAGTTCATGACTGCACAGGATGAAAGACTCAGAATAACATCTGAAATTCTTAATAGTATGAAAATAATCAAACTACAAGCATGGGAAGAAAAATTTAAAGAGCTGATAGAAAATCTCCGAGCTGTGGAGTTCAAATGGTTGTCTTCAGCACAGTTTAATAGAACATATGGTACCATACTCTACTGGATGTCACCCATCATTACTGCATCTATAGTTTTTGCCGGGTGTGCTATCATAGGGGATCCACCGTTAACTGCCACAACCATATTTACAGTGCTTGCAACATTCCGTGTGATACAAGATCCAGTGAGAACGCTACCTGATGTTTTGGCTATATTAATTCAGGTTAAAGTCTCCTTAGATCGTCTGGACAAGTTCTTACAAGATGATGAGCTGAGACCAGATTCTGTTGTGAGGAAAGCACTTGCCGGATCCCAGTATACCATCGAAATTCATCAAGCCATACTCAGCTGGGATCCAGAATCTTCATTGACAAAACCAACATTGAAGGGAATAAATCTGCACATTAAAACTGGAGAAAAGGTAGCAATTTGTGGCTCAGTGGGATCAGGAAAATCTGCTTTGCTATATACAATTCTTGGAGAAATCCCAAAAATTTCAGGAGATGTAAGTTGAACATTAACTACTCTTCTTGAGCAAAAGTTACCATTTCATAGTTCAACAAGATTGTAAATGCAGCCTTTTTGATTTCTATATACATAAATTCTTCCATAAACTTTTTGATTGGACTACGTGCAGGTTGAAGTATATGGCAATGTTGCTTACGTGGCACAAACAGCTTGGATTCAGAGTGGTACTGTCAGAGATAACATACTCTATGGGAAACCAATGGACAAAATTCAATACAAGAAGGCAATAAAAGCTTGTGCATTAGACAAGGATATAGAGAGTTTTGCTCATGGAGATATGACAGAGATTGGGGAGAGAGGATTGAATATGAGTGGAGGACAAAAACAGAGGATTCAGTTGGCTAGAGCAGTATATAACGATGCTGACATTTATCTATTGGATGATCCCTTCAGTGCAGTCGATGCTCATACAGCTTCAACTCTATTTAATGTAAGATATCATTCTGTCCTGTGAATTAATTTTTTTGGGTTTTGTCTTATCTGATTTCTTGCTCTTTGATATGCATAAATGGAGTAATTTTTTTTTTCAGTTCTGAAGCAATTAAAGATAGGGATTGAATCTATGATTCTTCTAAATCTAAATTTTTACAGGACTGTGTGATGGGAGCATTGGCAATGAAAACAGTAGTATTAGTCACCCATCAAGTGGAATTTCTTCCTGCTGTCGATAAAATCCTGGTAGGCACATAACTTATCTTCTATGGACTTGATCAGAAAAGTCATTTTATGAAATGTCATTGTTTCTTACAAATAACTCTTCCTTCTAGAATTTTGAATACGGTAACATATTTCTTCTATCTTCACAGGTCATGGAAGATGGAGAAATCAAGGAAGCTGGGAGCTATGAGCAAATATTAACAGCAGGACAAACATTTGAGCAACTTGTTAATGCGCATAAGGAAGCCATGACTTCTGCTGACCCAGTGAATTATCCTGCTTCAGTTGGATCTCAACAAATTGACATGAACCCATTAGAACCTCCTAGGACACAAAGTGCAATGGTTAGAGAAGAAAGTGTAGCAGATATTTCCTTTAACACAGGGCAATTGATTGCAGAAGAAAAGAAGGAAACGGGAGATGTAGGATTGCAACAATACTGTGATTATATTCGTGTAGCAGAAGGGGCATTACTCTTCTTCTGTATTGTAATATTACAAGGAGCATTTGTTGTTGCCCAAGCAGGATCCAACTATTGGCTTGCATCAGCAATCCTAAATCCAAATATTGATAGTGGTCTTTTGGTAGGAGTATATGCGTGCATTTCATTATTTAGTGGAGCTTTCGTCTATGGGAGAGCTCGGCTTGTTGTGTTGTTGAGCTTGCGAGCTTCAAAGGCCTTTTTCTCTGGAATGATCAATTCAATATTCAGGGCACCCATGGCCTTTTTTGATACTACACCTGTAGGAAGACTTCTAATCCGGGTAAGAAAATATTCCTTGGAGGTTTCTCTTTAATCAATTTCAAATTTAGGGCTTGAAATCTTTTACTTGATTCTAACCAAAAGCTTTTATGATTTTGCAGGCATCTTCAGATATGAGTTTGTTAGATGTAGACATAGCTTGGGCCTACAGCTTCGTTTTATCTGCAGGCTCTGATCTCATAGGAATGATATTTATCATATCATTAGTCACATGGCAAGTTTTGGTGGTTGTCATTCCGGTGCTCTTTATCACTAGATGGATCCAAGTAAGGTTTCCTTCCATTCATGTCCATCTTCTGCTTAGATAATTATACATCTGTTAATATTCTGTCTCTTTGTCTGTCAATATGAACAGATGTATTATCTAGCTTCTGCAAGAGAATTAACAAGGATCAATGGCACTACTAAAGCACCAGTAATGAACAATGCTGCTGAAACAGCATTGGGTGCAGTGACAATCAGAGCATTTAACATGGTAGAAAGATTCAAGGAAAAGAATTTGAATCTTATTGATACAGATGCAAGTCTTTTCTTTCACACCAATGCTGCTATGGAATGGTTGATCCTAAGGTTGGAATCACTGGGAAACATTATCCTTTTCACTTCAGCTCTTCTACTCGTTTCATTGCCTTCGAGTAGCATAACTCCTGGTAAGCACGCTCATAATTTGGTTTTTTGCATAACAGCTCTTTTGAGCACATTGAATGTATGGTTGGTTTCAGGTATAGCCTAGGCCTTAGCAACTGCATTTGGCATTTTTATTTGTAATAGAATATATATGTACCATATTTGCAGGATTTGCGGGTCTTGCTCTCTCATATGCACTCTCACTTACATCTTGTCAAGTATTTGTGGTGCAATGGCAATGCAATCTCTCCAACTTTATTGTTTCTGTGGAGCGTATAAAGCAGTACATGAACTTGCCATCTGAGCCACCAGCAATTATAGAAAGCAGCAGACCTCCTGTCTCATGGCCAAGTGAAGGTAGAATACAGTTAGAAACCTTGAAGGTATGGCCATAGACACACTAACCATTCAAACTGGGAGAAATGGATATATGGGGTAAATTTAAAAATAAATGGTATTTATATGTTGCCAACAATATTTGAATCTCTTCAATGGAAATCCTCTGTTTTGCAGATAAGGTACCGCCCTAATGCCCCTCTCGTTCTGAAAGGTGTTAACTGCACATTTATGGGTGGGAAAAGAGTGGGAGTGGTAGGACGAACAGGCAGTGGTAAAACGACTCTTATTTCAGCCTTATTTCGACTCATTGAACCAGCTGGAGGAAGAATTCTGATCGATGACCTGGACATTTGCTCTATAGGTCTTTGTGATCTGAGGTCAAAGCTTAGTATCATTCCTCAAGAGCCAACCCTATTCAAGGGGACCATAAGAAGTAATTTGGATCCCCTAGGCTTGTACTCAGATCATGAAATTTGGGAGGTAATGTTTATAATCTCCTTGGCAGTTAGATGTACTCATTTATCAAGTATGGGTAATCTTGCATCCCTATTTAAAAGGTGTATATAATATTTATATGAATTTAATTGCAATGTTAACTTGGTCTACGAGCATCTGCATTCATTTCTATTGGGGTTTCTAATGTTTGTAAGGGGTTTCTAATGTTTGTAAGATCAGGCGTTACAAAAATGTCAAATGGGCAAGTCCTTTGAAGATTTACCGAACCGACTTGATTCTTCTGGTCAGACATGTTTCTCTGTCCTTTGAGTTCATTTGCTGCAGTATGTTCATATGTCAAGCGAGAATAAATAGAAATAAAGGAATATGGCTCTTTTGCAAACAAAATCTGGTTCCCCCCTCATCGATTAGCCCTAAAAAACATTGGGTCTAACTACAGATACTAATTTCAGTAAGCACTGACAAAATCTCGAGCTTTTGCTTAGAACGGTGATTAGGTATTCTCCATACCTCTGATGCATTTATCTGTTTCCTTTTACAGTGAGTGACGAAGGGGAGAATTGGAGTGCTGGTCAAAGGCAACTCTTGTGCTTAGGTCGTGTTCTCCTAAAGCGTAACCGAATTCTGGTTCTGGACGAAGCAACTGCCTCCATCGACTCTGCCACAGATGCACTTGTTCAGAAAGTCATCAGACACGAATTTTCCAACTGCACTGTCATAACAATTGCCCACAGGGTGCCCACAGTCATTGACAGTGACATGGTCTTGACCCTCTCTGATGGTATGAATGAATGATGCTCTTCTTCTTCTAATGTAGTCATGCAGTCACTAAAGATTGAACCTTAATATGTTTTTCGTGGGTTTCTTGCAGGCAAACTTGCAGAATATGATGAACCTGCAAAACTTATGGAAAATAAATCATCATTATTCGCAAAGCTTGTGGCGGAGTATTGGTCCAATTGTAGCTACAATTCCATGCAAAATTTGGCTGATTACAAGTGATTTCTATATCTTTGAAACCAGGCCAATGCCAGAGTCATAGTACACCTAAATCTGCTATTACAATGAAATTTAGTACACCTAAATTTGCTCCTCCACTTGCCTGTATTTCTTAAAAACTGGGTACTTGGCTCACACTCCAACAGCTGAGTTAGACCTTACCAGAGATAGAGCAAACCAGGAAAAGAATGTAAAGCATGCAAAATTGGGATACTAAGTGATATACTTCTTTGGTAGCCAACTTATTACGCAGTTTCAATGGAATAGTAACGCGTCAAATTGAACCCTATCTATCGAAAAGTAGGATGGCTTGTCGGGTTTAATTTAACGCGTCAAATTGAACCCTATCGATCTTGGATTGGATGGCTTGTCTGGGGTTTTAATTGTTTAATTTTTAGAATTTGTTTTAAGGGGAGAATCACTTGGAGATTAACAACGGTTTTAGAAAATAACATGGATCTAACTTTATCAAATGGCTATTTTATGATTAAATTATTTACTAATATTTCCATAAATTTATCCTCATCAAGGTTGATAATTTGAAGATGGTTTTTGCAAACAATTCCATGGGAATGAGAAAATTAATAATGCCAATCTCAATTTAAGGACTCCCAAATTTGATTTTAATTATGTCATTTTTTTTAAATTTTAATAAAAATTGTTTTTTTTTAATATTACTAAATTATATTGATATAATTTTTTTTAGTTTTAAATTTAAATCTATGTGGAAGGGATGGTTTTCATGGTTTTGTCAATTGCAGCTCTAAGTACAATGTCAAGAAAAAATGGTGTTCAAAGCATATCTAGCTTTGTCTCGACCTTGAATAACTTTACGTTTGGGTCTGCTGCGTTTTCTACCAAACTTGAGTTAGAGGACAATGTTGACCATGGTCAACACTAATCGTTTTCTACCAAATTTGAGTTAGAGGACAATGTTGACAATGGTCAACACTAATCTCATTCACAAACCATTGTGTATTAAGTTCTCTTTAACGTGGTTAGTTACATTTGATTGTCCATTAAAGACCTAATTGGTGGGACCCTTCTCATAGGGAAATTTGTTGGCCATAATGATACGACTCTTAAAATCAAGTTTGGCTTCCTCACGAGAATGCTTTATTGGATAATCATTGGCTTATAGACCAATGTTTAAAGATGTGTATATATTATATTATGTGGGCCTCTAGTATTGAACTAAGGCTAAAAGTTATGTATTGGTTGAGAAATCATGGAAGTTATATATATATATATATATAAGACACTTATGGCCGTAAACGAACATTGTGATAATGTTAATATTTTGCATTAATAATGATGTAATGATTTGGTTTGTAATATTGTTGTGACTATACACGGGTTATGAGGGTATCTATGATGTTAAACCATGTGTCTGAAGGTTATTAACTCATGGTTGTGATTTCACAACATTTATATGCTTGTTCGCATTTTTTTGTGTCATTTGTATGGGTGGTTCAACACTAACCCTATCTTTACACCGATATTTGAGGTCCACCATCATGTTAAAAATTGTACGAGTCTTGCGCAACCTTGACTCAGGTGTATTGCATAATATAT
The DNA here is from genome assembly GCA_031772625.1 of Pinus tabuliformis. Taxonomy (NCBI): domain Eukaryota; kingdom Viridiplantae; phylum Streptophyta; class Pinopsida; order Pinales; family Pinaceae; genus Pinus; species Pinus tabuliformis. Next base: position 916,011,231 of record CM062816.1, read on the forward strand.
GACTCTTACACTTGGTTTTGAAACATTCCAATGTGAATTCTATGTTAAAATTCGTGGACAAATGAGATTTTGTTCATAGAAGGATCAGAAATGTGAATGTGGCAACATTATTTAATCTAACAATTGAGATTATGGGGTTGATATGGTTGGATTTTGTATGTGTTCTCGTTGGAAAATGGTATCATTCGTGTGATATGACTATGGCACCCGTGTATGTGATCTCTGTGAGATTAGGCATGCTTTTTTATTATATGAATGCATTAATCGTGAATATTATGGGTTATTTGGAAGTCTAGTTGGCCCTCCTCCACAGATTTGATTGGCTAGTTTATTGTCCGGACTCCACGGATCTCTCGTGTATTACAAGGCTATTATACACGAACCATCCTTATCAACATTCCACTACCTTGCCATATACAGTTGGCACCTCTTAATGCATTCTCGATATATGACTCAATTACTGAGCATGTCTACCCTTCACTCCTGCATTTACTCTGCCACCTCAAAGTTGAGCATTTCGGTTTTTGGTCATTTGTAAAACAACTCAATGTTGCCATTCTTGCCATTTCGCACCCTCCATTTCTCTGCAAATCGATTTCGGTTGACAATAAGGGTTTTCTATGTCTATTAGTTGGATAACGTGGAATGGAAGCCATTGTTTACAAGTTCAATTCCCCACTACAACATCCTTGCACACTAGGTATGTTTCAAAATGATTTCATTTTGTTTCTTCTATGAACTACTCTAAGTTTTCTCCCACATTATGTTCCCTGCACTGGTCTTTACATGTGAATGTATGAATTTGGTAAGTCCCATGATCGGCAGTGTTTTGTTATTTTACCAACCTGCGAAGGCTTTCTACCCAGAATATTATTGTGAATATTATATCGAGCTAGATTTATAAAGCTCTATAAACTATATGTTTGTTTATTGGTTGAAGCAAATGTGCATAATTATATGAGGTTGTTATTGTAAATATTGTAATGAGTTGTGTTATAAAGCTTTAGTAATCGGTATGTTTTGTTTTTCTTTCAACAGATTGTCATTGTAAATACAACATTGAACTATGTTATAAAGCTCCATAGGTAGTATGTTTTTGTTTTTAGTGATTTTCTAATCATAAGTGTCATAGAACACTGAGGACAGTGTTCCCCTAAGCGAGAGGGGTTTGTAACGACCCCAGGTTAAAGTTTCATGTAATGAAGGTAATAAAGGAAAAATAAGACCAAGGTCACATGACACATATTCCAAGTTGAATGGTGGGGAACATCACGTTGGGGGCCACTTTTAGTTTATTTATGGCTACGAAAATTGGAAGAGGAAATGGCAAAGGTAAAGAGGCAATAATTGGAATTTAATTACGAAAATAAAGGAAAATAGGAGAAAAAGGAGGTGAAGAGACACATATTTGCATGTTAAGGAAATGAAAAGGAAAACGAAGAAAAAGGAGACATCAATAATAAGAAAGATCAGAGAACTAGTTCTCAGGTTTTGTTATTTTTGGCTTGAGAATAGTGTTAGAGAGAGAGAGAGAGAGAGAGAGAGCTCCAAGAGAAGAAAGAAAGTAAGCAAAGGTAGGAAAAGAAGAGGAAGGAGAAGGTTGAATCAACAGCTTCAGTAGGAAGATTTTGTAGGCAATATGTTGCATGTGTGATTTCCTAGCTCAGGTGTGAATGCATGGTTCATGCGTTTGTTTATTTGGTTCATTTTCTATCATTAGCATCGGTTTTTCCTGGTTTGATAGTGGTTTCAACCTTTCCTTGTGTTGACGGTGTTGGACCCAACAACATTTAGGGGATCTCCCCAATATGAATTCCCAATAAGAACTCACACCATTTGGCGTAGGAATCCCATCCGGTATAAAGTCTTGGTTGCTAAATCCTTAAATATTTTCCTTAGCTCTAGTTGTCAGCACAAGAGAGTGATGCAATGGTGTTTTTGAAAAGCAAGGGAGTTGTTCCTGGTGAGTGTGTAGTTGAAACTATGTCAAGGTTCTTCTACTGCAAAAGGGGGGAGAAAAGTGAGCCTCTAAGTGAGAGGTAATAGTACCACCTAGGAAGAGACACACATGAACCAGAAGGATCAGTCTAACATCTAGCGGCATAGTCCACAACAAATGCGACGATCGTTACAACCAAAAACCAAGGAAAAATCTATCTAGTATCATGCGAAATAGTCCACAAGGATGGGACAACAATAACAACCATTATAACACATTCTTAATAAGATAAGCACTAAAATATCTGAAATAGTTCAACTATCTTAGTGCATGTGAAAGAAAACATGAAATTCAAACGTCCATAGAATAGTCTTACAAACATTCATAGTCCATGCATGAAGAACGTGTTGGCCTTAAAAGGCTTCTACTATCTCAGATTTTAGGTTTCTGCGATCTTCAAGTTTGTGTACATCTTCTTCCGAATTCATCTCGCATTAGGTTTGTAGTTGTGATCGATGTTTTGAACCATCAACAGTGGTTCATCATCAGGATGAGAAAGATTTTATGGAAGATTAGTCTATGCTTCATATCAATAAATAGGTGTTTGAGATGCACAACCGACATTAACTTTAAGTAGTATTAATTTAAATTTAAATTTTACTGTTTCTAATTCATTATGAATTTAATTATTTATTTTAACATATTTGATTTTATTAATTTATTAATTTATTTATATTAAATAATGTTTAATTATAACAATTTCATATTAAATTATAATTAATTCAATAAGTTAGAATTAGTTTTTTATTATTACATATAAATGTAATTAATAAGTTGAAACTCTTGTTATTAACTTATAATTCATTTAATTTATTTTCAATTATACTTAATTTTTTATTATTATTATACCTAACTTTTAATTATACTTAATTTAATAATTAAATTCTAATTATACTTAATTTAATAATTAAATTTTAATTATACTCAATTTAATAATTAAATTTTAATTATACTCAATTTAATAATTAAATTCTAATTATACTCAATTTAATAATTAAATTCTAATTATACTCAATTTAATAATTAAATTCTAATTATACTTAATTTAATAATTAAATTCTAATTATACTTAATTTAATAAATAAATTCTAATTATACTTAATTTAATAATTAATTAAATTATGCTTAAATTTTAATTATACTTAATTTGGTAATTAAATTTTAATTATACTTAATTTATTAATTTATTTATATTAAATAATGTTTAACTATTACAATTTCATATTAAATTATAATTAATTCAATAAGTCATAATTAGTTTTTATTTTTAATTATAAATGTAATTATTAAGTTGAAACTCTTATTATTAACTTATAATTCATTATGATTAATTAATTTTGATTAATTAATTATAATTATACTTAAATTTTTATTACTATTTCCAAAGATGTTTAGGGAGGGGTTAGAGTGGATGATAAAGTGTGAATCCAATTCTCACTTATGGTCTATCTGTCGTCTATGTTGAGGTTATTAAGATGCTTGCTGATTTCTATTGCTTCTCTGAATTTTCTTATGAAGTAGTGATCACTTCTGGCTGAGATGTGGGTATTTTCAATACAAATTTGATGTTTGGTTTTATTAGAATGTTCTACTAAAGCTGATATTTTGGATCTATTATGTTTAATATCAGTTGAGTGTTCTTGGATTTTGGTGTTAAAGGATCTGCCTGTTTCACCTACATAGGGCTTGCCACACAAGCAAGGAATTAAATAGACACCCTTATGACACTTAGGATCAATTATGTCTTTTACCGAATTGAGGCAACTTCGGATGGTGTTTAAAGGTTTGAAGGTGGTCAAAATCATGTTCTTTTTTAGGATGCAGGAGATTTTATCAATAGTTCCACGAATGTAAGGGAGGTTAACTTTACCTATAATGTTGTCAAAATTTTTATTATTCTTAGGTCCGGTGTTTGCTTTGTTTATCGCTTTAACAGCTTGACATTTGTTGTATCCATTTTTTAGGAAAACTTCTATAAGATGTTCTTGTTCTTTTTCAAGGTGTTCTTTGTCAGAGATTCTCAGAGTCCTGGTGGCTAAGGTGTTGAGGACCTCCCTTGGCTTCTATTATTAAGAAAAAGTTCTAAGACACATGTTTACAATGTACATCACTAGCCCCAATAGTGGGATATTGAAGCCACTCCTTGCTCCTCAAAGAACTAGCCGCTCTCTAATTCCTTGTAGTAGGAGCAAAGGTGAAAATTCCTTTGCTCATATAATGAGGGGGGTATATATAACCAAGGGGTGATGCTTCCCCCTTGTGACTCTTTGACTACCCTCATGATTGTTCAACTTCCTATGACTTTTAAACTTACATGACTCTTCATATTCATGTGTGTCCTTAGACTTCCACTTCACAATAAATTTGAATACAATACATATGGTCCAAAATAGTGATGTGGCATATGACCACTCATGACATGACATGACCTAACACTGCTGACATGGACTGCTTGGTGATGTGGCAATGTCAAGTCACTATTGCTTCTAAGTGTTGGATGTCTTCAAGGATATTTAGTCTTGGATGGTAGTTACAAACGTGTGTCCCTTTTCTTCCTCTTGATTGATCCACTTGTGAGTTCAGCTACAAGAGAGTCTTTAGACATGCTTCCCTCCTTATTCTCCTTCTTCATCATCTCTCCATGACTTGATAGTGTACTTGTTCTTGCAATTCACTCATGATGGGATGACATCAATCCGAAAACCCCCTAGTCTAAGATGATGCGTTCGTATCCATGAACTGAGGCCAAGACAAGTCACAGACTGGGGAGAGAGGCCTAATGACTAGAAATTGCGTAGTTCTAGAAGGTAGGGGGAGATATTGGGCTCTAAGACTATGCAATGCGCAGCTTAGGGAGGCTTGAAGGATAGAGTTGCGTAGTTTCTAGAGGCAGTGGGGTCCGGCTAAGGGAAAAGACAATGGAGGAAGCATCTGCACAATTTTGGAAGCCAAGGGAGGTTGGGCTTCTACGCATTGCGCAGTTCCATAATACAAGGAAAAGGCTTGAGGGTTGAATATGCAAAGTGCACAGTTCAAGATAGACTCGGAGACACAACTACACAATTCTAGGGGTCAAGATCGGGAGTTGGACTCTGAAATTGCACAGAGAAGTAGCCCTAGAGGAAAAATATTGTGCACTGCGTAATTCCAAGCAACAGGGTTACAACCTAGAGGGCTAAGACTATGTATTGCACAGTTCAGTTGGGGCCCGGTGAAGCTAAGTTTCTCGGTCGGGAAGATTTTCTGAAAATGGCTAAGTGTGGGATGGGTGATGAACTGTGACGAACCTTAACGGTGATCACCCACTTATCATACTTTGACAACATGAAAAAAAAGATCATTGGAACACATAAACAAACAATTTCCCTCCGTGTGACTGCCTCATGACAAGATACGACAAGTGCAACGCTTAATATAGGCTTTAGGACGACCATGACGACACATGTGACAATGCTCAAGACTTTGTGTATGGATGCGATAGATGTTTACATGAGTGGGACAACTCATATACACAAATTCCAACCTTTGAAACCATCCAAAAAGGCTTGCAAACATTGTACGATAGTCAAACATGCCAAAAGACGATAGTTAATAGAACATGCAAAAGGGACCAAAGAACTCTGAGAAATCTCATGAAATGAGGTCTAGCATTTGCCAAAACAATGAAAAATACCAAGGAAGGCTTCAAGATTTGAGTGTAAGCCAAAAATTTTGGAGGGTGTTGCAGCAGCTACAACACTTAGTGACACACTAGCTGAACTCTAGCTTCTCTCTCTTGGTTACCTTATTTTTTGCAAGGCCTTGGTTCTTCAAGGAGTATTGATTGATCACGCAGATTACTTTGGCCTTCCCACTTACCTCATGAACAGACATGGTCTCCTCTATACCTTCTCAATTGAACACAACATAATATTAAGCATAATCACAATGTTTGAGTTGGGAAGGGTAGTGTAGCTCACGAGCTTAATATTTTCAAAGTATAATTTTTCATCTTCGGTGTTGCTCCTCTACTAGCAAGCCTGGACAATACCCCAATAGAGTCATGCAAGAACACAAAATTGCGCTGCTACCAACGAGCTTGGACAGTACCTCAGTGGAGTTTCTTTCTTCACCACTTTGCGAAGGAAGCCTTTCTCTTATTTCACATTTATTTATTTATTTAAAGAGAATTGTGCATTGGCACCTATTTATTTTGGGGCAAAAGAGGGATCCCAACTTATTGAGAGTAAGAGAGGTTGTTCCTTCAGAGAAGCATATAGAGCCCTTTGATTTAGGTTTTCTCGTTTAGATTTTCCCCTTCTCTATTTCTACTAGTTGGATCAGCTTGAGAACACCAAAGCAGAAAAACTGAGTGTAGGCATGAGGTTTCCGGACTAGACATGGGTTCATGGTTGGACCAAAAATATCCTTACGAATGGATCATATTTTTTGTTGGAACTTCATTGGACAAAAAATGTAACCAACACAAGGAAGACGAACATAATGCTAGCCAAATGATGAAGTGTCACAAGCCTCTTTATATTTTAGCCACACACATACTTAGAAGCCACAACATATTCATTCAAAACACTTATTCACATAATGGAAACCAAAACAAAATTCAAACAAACAAACAAACAACATACAACAACATAAAAGACTATGTACATAATGTAGTGCACAACCCCATATTTTTCACTGAAAATATTGTTTCAAGTCTTAGACATTGATAAGGAGAGAGTCAATATTCTCGTCAAGTGATTGAAGACAATATGTGTGTTGGCCAATCTTTTCGTGCACTTTGAATGGCCCAATCCGCAGGGACTAAAACTTAGTGTATTTTCCTTTGTTCTTGTGGGATTTATCCCACTTTAAGACTAAGTCACCCATACTAAAGTTGTTTTTCCCTATAGACTTCTTGTCAAACCACCTCTTGATATGACTTTGGTGAAGTAAAAATTTTCTTTAGCTTTCAACCTTTCTTCCTGTAGCTTATGAAGAGTGTCCATCCTACGCTGAACTAATAGACATGGCTTGCCTTGGGACTCTTGTGACAGTTGGAGATCAGGAAAGTAGATGTTCAACAGGAGGATGGCTTCTTTTCTATACACCAAGAAGTAAGGGGAGGTGTCAGGGAAGGTTTTGGCGTGACTCGGTCAACCCATAAGGTATTCACCAAAGCAGAGTGCCAGTTTTGATGTTAAGAGAATATGGTCTTTTTTCTAATGTGGATAAGGTTTTTGTTTGTGTATTCGGTAAGACCATTCCCCTACGGATAATAATTAGTTGAATGCTTCAATATGATACCATTTTCCAATGCAAAATGATAATTTTTTAATGATGAGAAGTATGTTGCATTGTAAAAAACAAGTGACGTAGGAACACCAAACCTAGAAATGATGTTATGTTGCAGAATGCTAATGATTTCCAGATCGTTCACCTATATAAGAGGAACTGCTTTTGTCCACCGTGTGAAATAATTTGTAGCAGTTAAGATATAGCGATGTTGCTTTGATGAGTGTAGGAATATTTCCCCAATAATATCCAAGCCCCACTATTGAAAAGGTTCTTCCACTGTAATGAGATGTAGTGGGGCGGCTGACTTCCTATTTTTGTTGGCACACCTTTGACAGATCGGACACTTGCCGGCATAATCATGAGCATATTTGAATAATGTGGGCCAGTAAAATCCAACCTGCATAACCTTATGTAATGTAGTGTTTCCTTCAAAGTGTCCCCCGGCTGGTCCATCATGGAGATCATGCAAAACCTTTTTTGAATCGTGTGCCTCCAAACACCTGAGTAATACTCCATTGTGGTGCTTTCTGAATAGCACCCCATGCACCAACTGATAAGATAATGCTTTAAGTTTGAGTTCCCTCTTCTGCCATGTGGAAAAGTGAGAGGGAATTTTTTTGTGCTCAAGGTATTGTCGCACATTCGTGTACCAATAGTTTATGCTTGTAGTGGGGGAGGTTCACTCAATGTTATACATCTCAATCTCTTTCTCACATCCTACAAGATCTTCTTCTTCCTCTTTCACATTTACTTCTTCTACTGCTAGTTGGAAAAGACCATGACCCTTAATTGTGTGAACTGGCTTGATTTCTAGATCATACTCTTGTAACCTGGTCATCTAGTTCACTCTCCTTTCACCCATCTCTTCTTGAACAAGTAGTGACCTAACTGTTAGTTGTTGGACAAAGATAACATAATGGTTCTTCAATAGATAGGGCCTAAAATTATTTACCACCTTGTACACTACATAAGCCTGTTTTTCCATGGTAGGGTAGTTAAGCTCTGGTCCTTGCATACTTGCACTCATGAAAGAGATAGGTCATTCATTGTTCAATTCATCCTTCTGAGTGAGTACAACAACAAGAGAGGTATCAAAAGCAAAAGTGTAGAGCAAGAAATATTTACCGAAGTCTAGGTTGTACAATGCGGGTGCTTCTGCTATAGCCTACTTGATATGGGAAAACACATTCTTTTCCCTTTTATCCCATTTATAGATTGTGTCCTTCTTCACCATCTCTTGCATTGGTTTTACAATCCGGACATAGTCGAAGATGTACTTGCAGAGGAAGTTGATCTTCCCCAAGAAAGACTGCATGGCCTCCTTATTCACTGGGAGGGGAATCTACATGATTGTCCTGACCATGTCTGGGTCTACCTTAATCTCACTCTTAGCAATGATGTGGCATAAGAGATTACCCTCAGACACTGTAAAGATACTTTTCTTGGGATTTAAGGATATCCCATACTTGCAACATCGCTCAAAATCTTCTTCAAGTGGCGTAGGTGGTCTGACCTATGTTTGGAGAATACTATTACATCATCAAGATAGACCATTACGCTCTGTCCAATGAGTCTGCAAAAGGCGATGTCCACAACATGTTGGAATGTTACACCAACATTGATTAGCCCAAACAACATTATTCAGAATGTGAATGTGCCCCACTTCATTCTGAACGTAGTTTTGAGTCTGTAAGGCTCTGCAAACAAAACCTAGATATATCCAAAATATCTATCTAATAGAGAAAAAAATTTAGACCTTGATACTATTTGCAATATTTTATCCATGGACGACACGGGGTAGTTGTCTTTGTCCGAGGCACTGTTGAGATTCTGGAAATATACACATAAGCAGATCTCCCTAGACTTCTTCCTTACAAGGACCAAATTTGACACCCACGTTGAGTGCCACACTCTGTATATGATCTGAGCATCCAACAATTTTCTCAACTCTTTCTATATGAGATGCTTAAGCATTGGATGTACTTTCCTCAACTTCTGTTGGAATGGCTTGGCCCCTTCTTTAATCGGTATCACATGTTGGATGATTTGCATGTCACATGTCTTGATTTCATTGTACGTCCACGTGAATACATCATGGTACTACTTGAATAAGCGGATGAAGGATTTCTACTTTTGTGGTGTGCAAGAAGTACTGAGATTAACACACTTTGGCTCCTTATCAGTTCCCAAGTTGATCTGCTCATGCGACAATGTGGAGCTATGGGTCTTGGCATTGACGAGCCCCCAGAAGCAATTCTGCAGGTCATACTTCTCTAATGAAACCACACCCTTGCGGATGGGGTTTCTTTTACTTGCATTGGCTGCATCAGGTTGAGCCTTTTCGTGCTCATCCTCATCAATCGCTACATATTTGAATACATTAGCGTTCTCCATGAAACACAGTATCTGTCGGTCGTCATAAAAAACACACAAATTAGTGATATTATCTAGGATGGAAGGTTTATAAATAATTTCAATATAAAAACCATCCCTCAATGGTGACATCCTAGCAGTAGTGTTTTCTAATGCATACACAACTGCATTACACATTCTTGGAATAGAAATAATATTAAAATTTTGGAAATGTGAAATAAGATGCCATACCTCTTGTTGGTAACTTCTAAGATGAGGTGACACATAATGTATGGTGTTATGTACCTATTGCCCACAATTTTGTAAGTCACCTACCACTTTCAGGATGGCAACGTTGAGGTCAATGGCCTTTTGCAAGCCCAAGATGAGTGCTTCATACTCTGTAGTGTTGTTCTGCACTGAAATTCTAAGCAGCTAGAGATCAAATGCTTTCTCTGCAATGAGTCTGTTGTAGCATTTTTTGGTTTTGGTAAGTTAAAATAAATTAGTAAAAAAAAATGAAGATATTTTTCAAAAAATGTTAAGCTAGGATATGGACCAAAATAATACTGAATAAAAATGTTAGGAAATATTTTGATAAATATGTCCATATCAAAGAAAATGTTAGAATAGATGCCCTAAAAAATGAAGGAAAAAATAAAATGTTAGGTTAGAGAGAAAAGAAAAAAACAATAAACTATGAAAGTGTTGCAAATTTAAATGTCACTATTGTTACTCTAATTCACTTTTGAAAATAATAGTTGTGTGCAGTTTGTTTAGATGCCACACTAGTTTATTTAATCCAATTATACAGTTTAATCATAATTGGATTTGTTTTAAATTGATCGTTATAGGTAGAAAATAAAATTGGCTCGACTGTTTAATCTAAGCCAATGGAGAGAATAAGGTATAGAGGTAGATTATTCATGAAAATAAATATTGGGTTGCTAGCTTAAATGCACTCTGAAAAATAAGTGAAGAAAATGTGTTAGGGTAAGTAAAGGTTAGGTAGAAGAAAGGCTACAAAATTACAAGGTTGGTGAAGCATAAGCACATTCATCATGTTTAATCCAATGTTTTAGTGTGCAGGAGCAGTTATGAAAGTGAAAAGATGTTCACTAGCTGATTTGATTAACTTCCCGTCATTTCATTTCACCCCCCCACTACATACTTACTAATTTCCCATTATCCCATCATTTCTTATGAAAATACCATTTTCCCTTCATTTTCACCCTTGCCCTTTGGTTTCACACATTTTCCTAGCAAATTACACTCAAAAGGTCATTTCCCTACCCAAACCCCTTTTCCCTAGTATGAAACGCTTTCCCCATTGAAAAAATCACTTTCCCCTTGTAATTTCCCTAAAAAAACCCATAAAGACCCTTTAGCCTAAGTTTTGTCTCCCCCGCTTTATTTTAATTAACTCTGCAATTCACCATTTTCCTGATAAAAAACCTTTTAACCCACCCCCCTTGGTGTGGTTAACAAACCCACTATATTTTAATCCCGATCCCATTGTATTAAACCCGCTTATTATATATTTTCAACCTACACTTTATTAATTAAATTAATTACAAGTCACTTGTAATTAACCCCCGGGCCCCACTAATCTCCATTGATTTCCCTCCGTGCAACTCTGCCGCAATATAGTCGTTAGATCTTGCACCCCCAGATCCAATGACCCACATCCATATTGCGTGCTTTCGATGTCCGACAGTTAAAATCCTGAGAGCACGATAGATTCATGGTTTTTCTTGGGCCCCTTTCAGTTACGTGGCAGCTTTAGGTTAACTCACGTGCTCTCATGAAAAAACCAGCCGACGGCCAAAAGCAGTGTGATGAACCTTAATACCGCCTCCCCGCGTAAGCTGAAACCATCCACTATTCTCTTATCGATTTCTGCACCAAATTTTAAATGTTACCCGTTAAAACGTTGAAGACCCTCGTTTTCGCTCTTTTCGCACGTTTGCATAGTGAAACTTGCCTAAGCTTTCCTGCACCACCGTGAGCATCTGCAACCCAATTTCACTGTTGTTTACCTCCCGAACACACTCCAGACTTCGTCCACAAACTTTCTTGTTCCCTGAAACCATTATCACCTCCCTACCAACTTGTGTTTTTATTAACTTTTGGTTTATTTTTGCAGGTGATCATATAAGACTCGGACAAACAATTTTTATACTAGTTAAAAACCTGTTTGTTCCAAATTCTCAAAAAATGAATTCGGATGATTTTCCTTAACAAAATATTCTAGGAGATAGAGCAGAAAGAAGTCATTTACATAGAAGGAAAATATTTACACAGTAATTGTTAAAACAAACAATTTAACAGTAAAAGATAAAACATAGGAGGCAGATAAAGAAATACAGATGAAAGACAAACAGATGAAATGTATCAAATGATTAAGTTTCTTTAGGGTATAAAACAACTCTTTTAGGGGTTGATGAGCCCTAATATCATTTACATATGAGTTTGGGGTTGATGTGCCCAAATATGTCTATAACAAGATGTGATAGTCGCTACAACAAACAAAGAAGGAAATATTTGTCTAGTATCCCGCAGAATAGTCCACAAGGATGAGACAAAAATAACAACCATTACAACACATTATTGATAATATAAGCACTAAAATAACTTAAATATTTCAACTATCTTAGTACATGTGAAAAAAAACATGAAATACAAACATCCACATAATAGTATTACAAACATTCATAATCCATGCATGAAGAACATGATGGCCTTAAAAGGCTTCTACTATTAAGCAAAATTTCCAAGACATATGTTTACAATGTACATCACTAGCCCCAATAGTGGGACATTGAAGCCACTCCTTGCTCCTCAAAGAACTAGCGGATCTCTCTAATGCCTTGTGGGAGGAGCCAAGGTGAAAAGTCCTTAGCTCATACAATGAGGTGGGTATATATAACCAAGGGGTGATGCTTCCCCCTTGTGACTCTTTGACTACTCTCATGGTTGTTCAACTTCCTATGGATTTTCAACTTACATGAATCTTCATATTCATGTGTGTCCTTTGGACTTCCACTTCACAATACATTTGAATACAATACATATGATCCAAAATAGTGATGTGGCATATCACCACTCATGACATGACATGAAATGACACTACTGACATGAACTGCTTGGTGATGTAGAAATGTCAAGTCACTATTTTTGTTGAGTGTTGGATGTCTTCTTAGGTGTTCTTTCTCTTCACCTCCACATAGTTTGATGATGCAGAGTCTTCAAGGATCTTTAGTCTTGGATGGTAGGTTCAAACTTGTGTCCCTTTTCTTCCTCTTAATTAATCCACTTGTGTGTTCAGCTACAAGAGAGTCCTTAAGCATGCTTCCCTCCTTCTTATCCTTCTTCATCATCTCACCATGACTTGATAGTGTACATGATCCTGTAATTCACTTCATGATGGAACGACATCAATCCGAGACTGTGCAATGTGCAACTCAAGGAGGCTTGAAGGACAAAACTGCGCAATTTCTAGAGGTAGTGGGGTTCGTCTGAGGGAAAGGACCCTGGAGGAATCATCTGTGCAATTTTGGAGGCCAAGGGAGGTTGTGATTATGTGCATTACGTAGTTCTAGCAAACACGGAAAAGGCTTGAGGGTTGAAGATGTGAATTGTGCAGTTCAAGGCAGACTCAGAGACACAAATGCGCAATTCTAGGGGTTAAGATTGGGAGTTGGACTCAAGAATTGTGCAGATCAAAAACCCTGGAGGACAGGGACTGTGCACTAGACAGTTGAGGCATCTAAGCTTGGTTTGGTTTGTGATCTTGGGACCGGTTTGGGTGAGATCACGATAGTTTGAGGGTAGAGGTGGTTTAACCTATGGATTCCCTGGTTGATTATGTCTTGGTTTATCCCATGTGATCCCACATTCATGCTTGGAATATGGCATGGGGGTGATTGGCTAAAATAAATATTTGGTTCAACATAATCTATTATCGGGTGGTACGTGGAAGTCCTTGACTTGGTTGGCCTTTGCATAAGTTAATAAGATCTATTTTCTTAATGTAATCTATGAGAACTTGTACTTGTTATTATGTTGATTTGATGGTTTCTTTGTCATGATTAATAGTCTGGTTATATGCTAGTTATATACCTAGCTATATGATGTGTTCTAGCTATGGCTCTTGTTCATGATTTGAAAAGTATTTGAATGGTTGATGAATTCATGGGCTAACACATGTTGTTGTAGATACTTGAGAGTATGGTGGGAAGATGTTAAGCAGGAGAGAACAAATTGGGCATATGGTAATAGGTCAGAAAGAAAACACGTGATGGACATGGATGATAGAGTCAAAGGTGGCAGATCTTTGGATACACTTGTAGTTAATAAGGTGAGGATACATGATTTGTGCTACCTTTTCAAGGCTATCCTATAGGCCACTACCTAGTACCACCCAAAATTATTCCGAACTCATTCTAAAATGACAACAAGTATTTACAATGAATACTAAGCCTAGAACTTGCTCAAGCATGCTAGTCACACGATAAACATTTCGTCAAACATGTATTAAGCATAGTAACTACAAGTCATGAGTGCATATCTGATCATGATCTTCTTAAATTCATTAGAGAATAATCAATAAGGCTCAATCCCCTGTCAAGCTAGCTGCAACAACACTTTTTAACCCATGCATACATTAACCATTTTACAACTAATCAAATCATGAAAAGGATTACTAGTAAGAACACATCACTCAACCATGTCTGCAATGAGCATATAACCAGAATAAAATCCCTGACAAACTAACCATAAGATTAACATAATAACTAGTACATGTGCTCATAAATCACAATAAGAAAATAACTCATATAAATTATATGCAAAATCCAACCAAGTCAAGGACTTCCATGAACCACCTAACCATAGATTGTGATGAACCAAATATCTCCTCATTCGAAACAACCCCTTTCTTTATTCCAAGGATGAATGTGGAATCATATGGGTTAAACAAAAATAGAACTAACCAGGGCTTCATGAGGCCAAACCACCTCAACCCTTAACCACAATACTGATCCCAAAATCACTAACATCAATTTTTTTTTGGATTCCTCCAACTTCCTTCACCAGTTCCAAAGGAATTTTCCTATTTACACTTATCTTTCAAGAGTTTCAAGAGAAAGCCCATCTCCTCCCTTAACCCTTGGGAGTTTTCCCGAGACCACCTCAACCAGGATCCAAGTCTACTAGCCATCCAAAGCTTAATCAAAACAAAGAACCCACTACATCATGGCTATCTAGGAAATGGAAAGGAAAGGTTGATACCACTTTCAATCCAGGGAAATCCCATGCCAATGACAACAAATAACCAAAAAACCACGTGCATACTAAAAAAACCACATGCATGTACCATGCATCCAAATATCAGCAAGGAAATCACACATGAAACCTATTATTTGCAATGAAATCTAGTTGTAGTTGTTGTTCCAAATTTTCCTTTGTGCTCCCTTTCTTTCCTTTGCTTGATTTCTTGTACAAGAGCTTCCTCTCTCTTCTCTTAGACCTCTATTTCTAATAGTGATCAAAGTTAGAACTGACAAAAGCTATGAATTATTTCTTTGGTGCCATTTTACCATTGATGTCTAGTCTCTTCCTTTCCTTTTTTCCTTTTCTTTCATTTCCCTTCATTTTCTCTCTAATTTCCCTTGCATACATATTCTTGTCTCTTCATCTTCCTTTTCTCCTATTTTTATTTATTTTCTTAATTAAATGCCAATTATTTTCTCTTTTCCTTTTCCAATTACCATAGCCATTAATAAACCACAAATAATTCCCACTACAATTGTACCCACCATTCAACGTGGAATACATGTCCTATGAACTTGGTTTATTTTAGTTACATGAAAAATCAACCAAAATTGTTACAAGAACTTAACCATGACTCGAGACTTTTTGACACACTACAATAAAAACACCACTTTAATGAAGGTTCTTGTGTTATAAGAATACACAAAATTATAAAAAATATCTTGACTATTAGCAATGGATGTTTTAACAAATATATCTTGACTATTAGCAATGGATGTTTTAACAAATATTCAATATAACTAAATAATCTAGATAGTTGGAGGTCCTAACAACGTTTTTTTCACTTAAAATAGTGAAGCACACTAATGTTCACATATGTGCATAATAAATCACAAAGCATTAGTGCATATTATATATTTTGAAAGATTTGGTGCATAAGTCTATATTTATTTGTAACCAATGTGTATTCTATCATTGGTTCAAATCATATATGATTGAGCACCCATGAATATATATCCTCGTTTACCATGAAGCCTTTATAATGTTAATGATAACAATTATGATAATCTAGAGGGAACCGATGTTTTTATATTAGTTAAAATCATTGTTGCTCTTACTACAATTTTAAG
The DNA here is from genome assembly GCA_031772625.1 of Pinus tabuliformis. NCBI lineage: Eukaryota > Viridiplantae > Streptophyta > Pinopsida > Pinales > Pinaceae > Pinus > Pinus tabuliformis. The sequence goes on from CM062816.1 coordinate 916,027,263, forward strand.
CATTGGTGTTTATAAATGTACTTTGCACGGGTGTGTAGAAACTATTTAAACATGCGTGTGCATAAATATCTATAAAACACACTATTGATTTCAAGTGAATACAATGCATGTATATGTTTCAATGGGGAGTTTTTTTATTTTATTTTTCGAAATTATGTAAATGTAGTTTCTTTTCTTCCTGAGGAATTCAACTAATAATAAGAAATGAAATATTTTTTATAATAATGTCAAATTTATATTTTAATTGATATGTTTGGATATAATGATTATATTAATATATTGTGTCATTTATATAAATATACTAATTCACTACATTTATTTCTTTTTAATATTGTAAATTAACCATATATTTAATCAACAACATAACAATATTGGGTACTTTAGAAGAATAATAAACTCATTTTACTATAATTGAATAAGGGACCATTTTCCATATAAAATGAGACAATGTAAATCTCACGTTGTCGTTGTGACAAACACTCTAAAATTTTAGTTACACATGAATTTTGGAGCCTACTGAGGATCTTGCGATCTGTCGTTCCATGGTCGTTTCGAGGTCGTCTAATGTTTTGCAAAGCGTTAAGTCTTATTCTAAATGTCAATGTCACTTGCTCTCTCATGCTCTATCTTCGATGAATTCGCAAACAAACATCTTTCTATGCAAGCTTAGATAAGCATTGCACAACTCTTGAAGGTAAGGCTTGCACAATCGCTAATGAAAGTGACTACACAATCCATAAGCACAATGTATTGCACAACACATATTGACAATTAGTGCACACTCTCCATTGATATTCTTCTTCACTTTGATTGCAATCGTACTTCTTTTTCAGTGAGTTTTCTCAATTATTTCTTTGGTGCACTTATGTTTTTGCAAGTGTCACTTTCATATTTGTGACTGTCATTTTTTCTTGCTTTCACTTTAATAAGTGTCATTTTCATGTTATATTCCCTCTGGCATGTGTCACTTTCATTTTTCTAATCTTTTGAAAATGTTGTTTGCACTTTTCTCTTACTTTCGCAAGTGTCGTCTCATGGTTAGGGAAGTGTCGCATCTAGTCAAAGGGAGTTTTTTGTACATTCTTGAAGGGAATTTATGATGCTTTCTCCTGCACTAATGTGTTTTATCAATCATATAGACATGAATTAGATAGATTCCCTAATACTTCAGCACTGTTTCACTAGTGTCATAATTTATGTCACAAAGAATATCTCAAGTGTTTCATTTGGAGGAAATTATTGTACTACTATCGATTTAACAAGAAAATGTTGATTGTGGGTGGTAAATTCTTCCATGTCAAGTGGTTGATCATTTGTAAGTGTGTGATCATGTTCAAGTCACGTTCTGCTTCCATCTCTCACCTCTTACATCCCACACTTAGTCATTTTATACAATTGATCCTTCTCTAGTTAACCTCCTCCCAAATTGTCTCCCTGAATTTCACATTGCGTAGTCTCAGGCTACAAGAAGCTTGTATTACCCTCAGGAAATGCGCATTGTGTAGTCTTAGCCTCCAAGGACTACACATTATGTAGTCATAATGCTTAACGTTTTCCTCTTGCTCCTCTAAATTGTGAAATATTTCTTCCCAATCAGCCTCTTTCTACGCATTCTACAGTCCCAAGAAACAGTTTATCTCCTTGTCTCCCTGAAATGCAAAACTTCACAATCCACTAGCTCTCTCTCCCTCCAAAATTGTTCTTTGCGTACTTATAGTTGGAAATCATTCCTCACTATGACTGTCAACTACGCAATCATTCTTCTCATCCCTCCAGTTGTTGTGCATTGTGTAGTTGCAAGCCTCATTCCCTCACACCTGTCCTCTGGAACTATGCACTACGCAATCCCTGAGCCTTCCTCCTAGTGAAATACCCAGTTCTAGGTAAATTAGTGATTTTCATGATGAAATTTAGACTAGGTGTTATAGACATTTTTGTGCCTTACAGCATTGAGCATGAAATGTCCATAATCTTAGGGATCCAAAGTCCCTAAACATGTTGTTCCTACCCCTAGAGGAACAAGGCTAACAAACCACAGCAATTCACAGAAGTTCTCCACCTGAAACTTCTCAAAAACAAGTCAATTCAGGATCATGTCAACTGCTCCACTGACCATCTGCGTTGAATGTCAATGGCTACACTGGCTACCTACGCTGAATGTCAACTCCAACACTGGCTACCTGCGCTGAGCGAGATTGGACATGTGGCAGGCTCATTCCTCAAGGTGTCAAAACCCAGGAAGCTTCCAAAATGACACTTGCCTCAGGGAATTCGACTGGTGATGAGTAAGAGGTTCCAAATCTCCAAGTGGAAGCAAGAACCTCCAAGTGGACTCAAGAACTAACAGAGGGAGAGGACACTAGTCAGATCTCAAGCTGACTCATCCTCTCTCCAAACATCTATATATGGATCTCTCCTCCATGAGATCCAGGGGCTGGAATTTTGTTATTGCAAAGAATTGCTGTTGGTTTGAGACTGGAATCATTGGGTGCTTAATGCTTTGAAGGGAGGTGAAGATAGGAATTCCATTCTGCTGGGAAGGAGATGCTGGATTGGAGCCCTCTGGGTTGTATCTCTTCCTGAACCTTGTTATGTATCAATAAAGCTATCTTGGTTTTCTCCTATATACTGATGTATCTTTGATGTATGATTGCATTAGTGTATTTGGTTTACTTCTAATCCTGAATCATTTATGAATATGAATATTTGCCTTAGTGTTGTGTTCTTCTCTTGTCACAAGTAGCTGTTCTCTTGTCGCAAGTAGCTGTTCTCTTGGGCGAGCGAGGAGGCAAGTAGCTGTGAACACCCAAAGAGAAGAGGATCTGGATCGAGGGACAAACGGAAGACACCGGTAAGTCCATTAATCTCTCCTCTTTCACATTTCATAAAGGAAGAAACCAGAATAGCTGTCTCTGTTTGTTGCTAAGGCACTGTCACACCTTAGGTGGATAGGATCGTCCTGCATAGGCATTTTTCCCCACAACAAATTGGCGACTCCGCTGGGGAAGATTTGTTTTAGTCATTTTATTTGTGTTTCTATCATCGTTTACCTCATAGACTCAACAGCAACAATCGAACTGCTTCTGCTATTCTCAGTTGCAAAGTAGACAGTTGCTGCCTTGATCCTTCACTGGATTTTGTCTATGATCTGAAAAATGGACTCACAAATGATTTGATGATCCTTTGTGATAGATCTTAGTACCCTCTCAAAGCATCCCTTTGATTATACCTTGCTTTTGTTTCTGATTTGGCCTGAAACCGTTGATTTTTGAGCAATTTGTGACCCAGAACCTGTGGGAAACGAGAGTTTCTCCTTCAGCGCAGACCCAGTGAAGGGATTCTGCATTTCAACGCAGTTCCTGTGAAGGCTACCTGCGTTGAATGTCAAAACCCCTGTGTTGAGGTTGTGCTGAACCAGTTTGGCCTTGTACAGCTGGGGTTCTCTGCTCTCTGTTGCCCTGTTTTGATCTCTGTTTTTTGCAGCCTGTAACCAGCATAGGTACCAGTCTGATAACTCCTTTTCTTTGCTTAAATTCCACCTCCTTTTGTACAAAAAGACTGTGAGTGTTTTTATGTGTTTGTGGCATCATTTACAGTTTTCCTTTGCATGAGTGAAATAATCATCCTGTAGCCCTTGGTTCAGATCTGTTGATTGTGATCTTAGGAGAGAGTTCATTGGCTGTTTACAGTTGATTATACATTTACTTTTGCTTATTGGTTTGAGTTTGTCTCTTTTAAGTGTCGAAACAAGTGTTCATTTCGAAAGTCGCAAAGTGTTGTAATCTCTTCTGCCCTTGTTGATTTCGAAAAAGTAAACTTGTTTGTATCTGTCATTTAAAAGCAAATTCAAAGTTGTACAAAAAGCTTTCTTTGTAGGCATCAATACTAAGAAAGCGGAAAACAAACACCTGCATTGTGCATTTGCATTTTGATAAGTTTGCATGCTTGATTTAGGAACAGTGCATTAGAGTGTGCTGATTGCTCTTTGAGAAAAGATGGTGTCTTTCTTTTCCCTTTGTAGCTAGGATTTTCAAAGTTGAAAAGATATAAAGCTTGCTTATCATCTTTAGACTGCATTTAGGAATTGTATCATACATCTCGTGGTGATCCAGAAAGGCAAACTTCTAAAAAAGATCAACTTAAAATAAACTGAATGAACTTAACAACGCTTTGCAACATAACGCACAACATAGAGGTCTAGGCTAGAGACGTGTTCCAGCGTCGTAAAGCCTGGTGACTGTCGATCTCATTGAAGGTGGGTGATTCCTCCTGAGGGACGATAGCGCCAGTACGGATTGTGCTCCCACGTACCGTCGCGTATATATTGGGAGACCCCTATAGGAATAAAACCTTTATCCTTAGGAAGCCGTGTCGGCCGCCCTACTGATCGCAATGCACTGAACACAGCATTCAGGAAGATCGACCGCCCGTACCCTAAAAAGTATTCTGCGGTTTTGCGAAAAGTTTGGCACACCCTCTGCCTAGAACTCCAGAGCAGTTTCTTTTGGCCTTTTTTAGACTCTATAACAGAAAAAGTCCATCCGAGCATTTGTCACTTCGGGCTCGTTAAAACATCGAAGGAGACTAGAGTCATCTTTAGCTTTTTCTCGACTCTTTAAAATTGAAAAAGCAAGTTGTGTCTAAGCGTCGTTAAAATTTATTTTAAACGGAATAATCATCACCATTCCCTCGTTGGTCTTCGAAGTTAGTCTCTTTTCATCGCAGGTTCTTGTAGAATCGCTAGAAAATCTTTTGGATAGACTAAATATGTCTGAACAACCGTCGACATCCAGGACTGTGTCATCCGACGCAGCAGCGGCAGAGCCTCCTGCTGCTACTCCAACGATGTTCGCTGGTATACCATCTATCCCGGCAAATTGTCAACAACAAGCTGGAGTCCAATCAGAGACTGTTTCGATGACATGGTTAGTTCCTATTTCTTCATCCGGATTATCGTCTGGTATTTCTTATGTTGAAACTCAACAAATTGATCCAATGTGTCTTCAAAGGCCAATCTACCCTTTAAGTACTGGATTTCCGCCATATGGAGGGCAGTATGCCTTTTCATTGTTCCCTCCCGGAGAACAACCATATGGGAGTTTACAACAAAGTTCAGGTCAAACTGGAATTACATCCAGCGGTTGGGTACCAATACTGCCTCAGCAACCAAGGGTTGTATATTCAATGCAACCAGTCCACCCAGTGTCGAATATTCCCACTATACCTGCTATGGTGACTGCGTCACAAGTACAAGCGCTACCTGTTGTATGTCAACCCCAACAGCCTCAGGTTGCAATACAACAGCCTCTTGTCTCAACGACTCAATCACAACCTCAGGTTAGTGCCTCCTTATCTGGAGCGACTCAGGCTCAAACAAGTACTATGACTCCTCATCTTGGTCAATCATCCAGTATTGGACAACAACAAATGATCCAACAACCAGGGCTGGTTCAATCAGAACAACCGCCATTCCAGCAATCATATCAAGGATCTGAGCAACAAGTCTTTGTAAGTAATGGGCAACCATATTATAGTGGTTATGCCCATCAACCTTGTCAAAGTTGCCAGCATTATGCTGGTATGCAAAGACCCACTGCTCAGGAAATTCCATCGTATCCTGGGTATGCTTCGCCTAACCTGAATCAACAGTTGCCCTTTGTAGCAACTCTAGAATTACCAGATCTAAACCGGCTGATGAATGATCCAATTGCTTATGCCCCTTGGTGGCCAGCGATTCCGCATAAACTTCCGTCAGATATTCCTAAATTTAATGGAAATCCAGGTGAAGATCCATCGAATCACGTGATGACATTTCATCTATGGTGTTCATCAAACACCCTAAACGATGATTCGATAAGGCTTCGCCTTTTTCAGAGGACGTTAATGGGTCCAGCGGCAAAATGGTATATTGAGTTGCCTAGAGCTTCGTTCGACAACTTCAGTACCTTAGCCATGACTTTCTTAACCCATTTTCAATTACCGATAAGGTATGAAACGGGAACGGAACTCCTAACCAACTTCAAACAGACAACGGCCACTCACATATCTGATCATATACATGAGTGGCGACGTTGTCGTAGGATGGTGAAAACGTACGTTCCCGATCAGCTATTAGCTGAATGGTTTATCAAATCCTTACTTCCTACAATCACGGAAGATGTGGCAAAAGGGGGGGTTGTAACAGAAGAGCAAGTCATCGCTCGTGCGCAATATCTGGACTTGGTCTATACTCAGTCTGGCACGCTCTACGACAAAATACCTGACGCCCCTAAACCGGAATTCTCAATTCCTCCTCCTCCTAAATCAAACAATGACTCTCACGACAGCGATGGCGTGATTGGAAAAACAGATACGAAATCGACAAAGGCTACATCTAAAAAGGCCTGTAAGATTTCTAGTCAAAATGCAAATGAGGAACTTCTTGCCTCGGAAGTAAATGTCATGTCGACCGACAAGGGCAAACAACTGAAGCAACCAGGGGGCAAGAAGAAAAAGAAAGGGAGAAAAAGGAAACCCCCTGTGGGGTGTCATATATGCGATGAGGATCATTGGACGAGAGATTGTCCACATATAGCTGAAGTTAAGAAACTCTTTAAGAGTTCAAAAACCCCAGCGGTATTGACTGATCCGTTTCCAAGCCCGAGAACCAAACTGGTTGCTAATCAAAATGCTTCCCGATCCCAAGTGCTTATGTTGTCTACCTCAAAGCAGCAGAATGATACTTTGACAAGGAATAAAGATTACGGGAATCCACAGCTGTCGAATAACAAGACTAATGAACAACCTAGTAGTTCGACAACAACTTTGACCAAAGTTGTGCCACCCACCATTCCTGAACAAATGATAAAGTCGCCAAAGGGAGTAGTGTACAAGTCGACATTTAATCCTCGTGCAAAAATAGCACAGAATTATAATATAATAGAGGACCTGGCCCAATCGCCGTCCGCTATGTCGACGCTTGAGGTACCGCAAAATTGCCTCTCCCAAGAGCAAGCTTTATTATTAGCAATAGGTGAAATTGACCCAATGGACTCCAATCTTGTGGCCTTTGATCATAAAGGATATGACCCTCAGTTACCAGCTCAACTAGCTTTCCTTATTCAAGTGAAAGCCCTCAACAAAACTGTTCATCGAACAATTATTGATGAGGGGGCATCTACGTGTATTATGTCGATGAGTTCCTGGAAGAATTTAGGCTCACCGCCCTTGTCGAGATCGTCAACGACGTTAAAAGCATTTGATGGACGATCATACACTCCATACGGGATTTTAAGTAACTTGCAAGTTGAACTACGGGGCAAAACAGTAGGAATTGATGTTGAAGTAACGGTATTGACTGATCCGTTTCCAAGCCCGAGAACCAAACTGGTTGCTAATCAAAATGCTTCCCGATCCCAAGTGCTTATGTTGTCTACCTCAAAGCAGCAGAATGATACTTTGACAAGGAATAAAGATTACGGGAATCCACAGCTGTCGAATAACAAGACTAATGAACAACCTAGTAGTTCGACAACAACTTTGACCAAAGTTGTTGGCATTATGAGATAAGTGTTGTCCTTGATGGCAAACCTCACTGATGACAAATCATAGTACAGAAGGTCAGCAGCAAGGAATTGATGATCAGACTATAAGAAGAAGAGAAAAGTTCATACACGCAGGTTCATTAAGCCCAAGTCGCGTGTACACGCAGGTTGGCTTCAGCAAAAGCGCGTGTATGTGGAAACGTACCTTTGGTCCATGGCGGTTAGTCCTTGGAAGTTGTGCCTATGGTTTCGGACCATTGTGTCTCGACGGGCGTGTCGATCCCTAGTATTGAAGTTGATGGTATTGTGTTACTATGGTTTTGGCTCTTGGTATTGAACAAGGCCTAAGGCTATATAAGGAGAAGGAAATCATTAGGCAAGTGGATCTGAAATGTCTTGAATATCTGATGAAGCATTAGATCCAGGATGCAGGGTTATGGGTTGATGATGCATTGCTTGATCTGAGCTAAGGAGAGATCTCACCTGTTGATGGAGAACTAGATCTAAGGAGAGATCGGGATCAAATGGTTTGAAATGAACTATCTTTATGATGCTTATTCTAGATCTACATACTGACGCATGTATTGTTCTATAAGTGTTATGAGTATGACTGATGTCTGGTACAGCTGCAAGTTATGAGAAATTATTTTTAGATCTGTACGCGGGTTGGATTTGATAAAAGCGCGTATACACGCGGGTTTGATTCATCGAAGTAGCGTATACATTGTAAATCTTAATATTTGAAGTTGCAGATGGATCTGATGGTTATTACAGAGTTCTGTGTCTGCTCTGTGTTCTGGTGACTGTTGTTAACAGGGTTTCAGTGATTCAGAGTTTGATGATTGTTTTGAGCTTCAATGATAGTTATGGGTCCAGTATGAAAATTGGATGAAAAGTGGCCTTACAGATTATGTGTTGTGCTTCAGTGTATCCAGTCTGAAAATTGATGAAACGTGGTACCTGGAGGTGAGAAGATTGTAGGCAAGCACCTACGTACTAGTATCTAAGCTAGTACAAAAGCTAAAGGAGATCTTTGGAGCATTGTAGCAGGTAGCAGCCTGCGTACTAGTAAATGGATCGGCTAGTACAAGAGCAAAGGGGGTTGTAGCTCCCGTACTGGTATAAGACTGCACCAGTACAAATATTGTAAAAGGATTTTCTTATTAAGAAGAAGATTGAGATGACTTGCAGCAGGTGGTTTTCACCCACATTGGGTTTCCACCTTATATCTTTGTGTTCATGTGTGTGGCTCTTGTGTGATGTTCTGTTCTGTTATTCTGCACCTGTTTACTGTTAATATGCTTAATAATGATCTGATGCATTTACTGAAGATTAAGCTAACTGAATTATAAGATCTCTGGATATACGCGAGTTTCATTAGACACAGTAGCGTGTACACGCGGGTTCACTTAATTGAAGTAGCGTATATGTTTCTGAGTATGAAATTGAAAAGATTGATTGATCTGATAATACTGATTCACCCCCCCTCTCAGTATTATTTCCAACAATTGGTATCAGAGCAGGTCCTTTGGTAGAAGCTTGATCGCTTGAAGGAGATCCGTGGAACATGGGAAAGAAGCTTAAAAAGAAAGCTCATAAGAAGAAGAAGACATCTCAGAAGGACTATGACAGTGGGAGAGTCGATTGGGGATTAGGTATAAGAAATTCTTCAGATTCAGAATCAGATTCAGATTCAGAATCATTATCAGGTATGAATGTGTTATCCTCTGATGTTCCTGCTATATTTCCTTGTGAAAGTGATGGAAGTGATAGTGAAACTACTGAACATGCTTTTATGGGTGAGCAAGAAAAGTGTCAAATAGAGGCAATGTTTAGAAGGCTTGCAGACAAAGTTAAAGATCAACAAGATCTATTGAACAAAAGGGAATGTGCTTTCAAAGAAGAAGTTACCAAACTAAAGGCCCAAATAGAAGAAGGAAACAAGGTAAGAAAGCTACTCAAGGACAAGGAAGACCAATGTCAAAAATTGCAGCATGAAGTGACATCATTAAGAAAAGAAGTCAACGAAAGAAGCACAACCATCAAGAAACTCAAAGATAGATCCAGCTACTATGAAAATCTTGAAGCTACAATCCCCTCACTAAAAGGAGATCTTGAAGAATCAAAGAAGCAGAATACAGATCTACTCCAAGCTATTGCAAAACAAGAAAACGAAGTCACCAGCTTAAAATCTCAACTAGAATGTGCCTTCCGAGTTCGTCAAATGCAGCAGGATCTGAATGAAGAACAAGAAAAGGAGATTCTCAAACTAAGGCATCAGTTGGAAGAAGGAAGGAAAGATGGAGAAGACATGAAGAAGCAATGTCTAGAAAAGGAGGAACAACTTCAAGTTGAGGTAAATATCTTGAAAGGTAAAATAGAAGAAAAGGATAAGCTTTTACGATTTCAAGATAGTTCTAAAATCTTGGATGATATTCTTAGTAGTCAAAGGTCTCCTGCTATCAAGACTGGTCTTGGTTTTCAAGAATCTGTTGAAGGTGAATCTAGTTCACAAGGTGAGGCAAGGAACTCTAAAGAGAAATCTAAGATGATCAACAAGGAGATGAAAGGTCAACCCCATCAACAATCAAGGAAAGAAACTCCTCAAAGAAAATCTTTTACTCCTCCTATGAATAATGTTGAATGTTATGTATGTCATAATCTTGGACATGTTGCAGCTAGATGTAGAAGAAGAAGAGTTCAAGACTATTATGCGGACAGGTCATCTCAATCAAGGTACTTTAATGGATATTGCTTTGCTTGCAATATGTATGGTCACAAAGCTGCTGATTGCTACAGGAGGAATATGAAACATGTAAGATGTTATACATGTAACAAGCCTGGACATATAGCAAAGGAATGCAGGAACAAAGGATGGACACCACACCAAAAGGAGAAAACCTCATCACACTTGAAGATATGGAGGAAGAAGGAAGTACAGTCAGCACAATGTACTGAGACACAGCACAGCACAGACATATCAGACTCAGGGGGAGCTGAAGGTGTAAAACTTCAGTGTTCTGAATCTCATACGCAAGTTCCTTAAATGGAAGTCGCGTGTATACGCGAGTTAGACACTGCAAAGCCGCGTATATGTCAGTCTGAGGAAAAGCAGTGGGGACAGGATCAGAAAAAGGATCTGATATGATTCAGTCTATTATTTGCTCTATTGGTTACAGTCTGCTGAGGATGTGTGGAAATGTTTTGTTACTTGTATGATGTCTAGAAGTGCTTTTGATCCTAACTTGAGGATGATGATGTTTTGATGCTTATTGCTAATATATACATGATCAGATCTAACAGATGGCACTGGTTGAGGGGGAGCATATGCCTTTAGTAATTCATTGTTGGCATTATGGTTAATAATCCTTGGTGATGATTCTTATATGGCTAAATGATATATCTTGCTATGATGTGGTTGTGAGTTGTCTATGGGGTTACATAGTTGATGTTCAGATCAGATTTATGGATGATTCTTTGATGATGCATATATGGTGCTTACATGGTGATCTTCATAAGGACAAGAAGAAGTACAAAGCTTGAATATACATCTTCCTCACTTGATGATGGGTCACTCATATACTGCTGTTGTCATATGCATAAAAATCATACAGTTATGATGCAGGCACTCTTGTGGATAAGGATTGTTGCTGTTGATGATATCAAGAAGTTTTGTCAAATGAGCTTGAGCTCGAGATACATAATGCTGATACATGGATGACTAACTCAAAGTTGCTTTATTGGAGACATGGTGATGAGTTCTTATCTATATGATGATAGGTTTATACTTACATATGTTAATTGATGCAGAAGTTCCCAAGTAATGATACTTGGATCATGTAGAGCTTGATGAAATGGCTATGGTGGTTTCACACATGATACAATGCGAATGACTCTGAATTCTGTTCAAAGGGATGAATTGATGCAGACATACCTTGTTATAGGTTGATGACCTATTCTCTACAGGACATTTACAGGTTGATGATATGGAAATTTGTGTACGCGTATTGTTTAAAGGATATCCGCGTGCATACGCAGTTTTACAAGGGGATAGTCGCGTATATGGTGTACGCGTGTTGCGTAAGGTATATCTGCGTATATACGCTTGTTTATGTGTATACAAACGCGTATATGGAGATTTGAAGGAAATCAGCAGGGACAGATGTTGGTTGCAGAAAGTCTGATATAGGTCTGACAGAGATCATCTGGCACAGGTTCAGGGGGAGCAGATAATCTTCCAATGATGCATTGTTAGCATTATCTTAGAAGCCTTTGGTTCTAGTTCACATTTGGTGTTGATTTCAGGAGGAACAAAGGCGAAAGGAGAACAGAAGGATCTCTTGGTTGCTGATCTGAATGGTGATTATCAGATGCTGCTGGTGACTTTCATAAGTCTTGGTCTAGTTATTTCATCTCTATGTCATATATATCTTTTGTGGTATCTCTTTCATGGTGTCAAGGTCATGTAACGGCCTATTTTGGTTTCCCCACTATGCCTGGGATGATTGATGCAATATGATTGGTTGTCATATGTAAACTTTTGATGTATCCCCACTTGGTTGGGTGGATGAGTCAATTTTTGTATATCCTCACTTAGTTGAGAGATGGATGTATGTATGAGTCTTTGGTGATAGGAAGGTCTTTTATGATATATAGAGTCATGTTCTTCTTGAAGAACATCTTTTGCAGATCTTGCCTACAGTCAGGAAGAGCATGAACAGCACACTTCAGCAGTACAGAGACTTGGCATGTACTCAGGGGGAGCATTGACAGATTGGTACACCTTGGCATATACAAAGGGGGAGATTATTCAGAGATTTCAGCAGGTACTCAGGGGGAGTATGGACAGTGGAATGATTCAGCAAAGGAAGAGAATATATTGGTCCACCCTTTGCCCTTGATGTCAAAGGGGGAGAGTGATTTGGTGTTGTTGCCATCAAGTCCAAAGGGGGAGATTGTTGGCATTATGATGCATGTGTTGTACTTGATGGCAACCCTCTCATAGAAGAATATCTCACTTATGTATAACTGGATGAATCTTCAGAAGAGATGTCAGATGTGACTGATGGAGGACAGCGCAAAGGAATCAGATGATAGTTCTAAGTATGACAAAGTTAGCTTTGCCATCAAGTCCAAAGGGGGAGATTGTTGGCATTATGAGATAAGTGTTGTCCTTGATGGCAAACCTCACTGATGACAAATCATAGTACAGAAGGTCAGCAGCAAGGAATTGATGATCAGACTATAAGAAGAAGAGAAAAGTTCATACACGCAGGTTCATTAAGCCCAAGTCGCGTGTACACGCAGGTTGGCTTCAGCAAAAGCGCGTGTATGTGGAAACGTACCTTTGGTCCATGGCGGTTAGTCCTTGGAAGTTGTGCCTATGGTTTCGGACCATTGTGTCTCGACGGGCGTGTCGATCCCTAGTATTGAAGTTGATGGTATTGTGTTACTATGGTTTTGGCTCTTGGTATTGAACAAGGCCTAAGGCTATATAAGGAGAAGGAAATCATTAGGCAAGTGTATCTGAAATGTCTTGAATATCTGATGAAGCATTAGATCCAGGATGCAGGGTTATGGGTTGATGATGCATTGCTTGATCTGAGCTAAGGAGAGATCTCACATGTTGATGGAGAACTAGATCTAAGGAGAGATCGGGATCAAATGGTTTGAAATGAACTATCTTTATGATGCTTATTCTAGATCTACATACTGACGCATGTATTGTTCTATAAGTGTTATGAGTATGACTGATGTCTGGTACAGCTGCAAGTTATGAGAAATTATTTTTAGATCTGTACGCGGGTTGGATTTGATAAAAGCGCGTATACACGCGGGTTTGATTCATCGAAGTAGCGTATACATTGTAAATCTTAATATTTGAAGTTGCAGATGGATCTGATGGTTATTACAGAGTTCTGTGTCTGCTCTGTGTTCTGGTGACTGTTGTTAACAGGGTTTCAGTGATTCAGGGTTTGATGATTGTTTTGAGCTTCAATGATAGTTATGGGTCCAGTATGAAAATTGGATGAAAAGTGGCCTTACAGATTATGTGTTGTGCTTCAGTGTATCCAGTCTGAAAATTGATGAAACGTGGTACCTGGAGGTGAGAAGATTGTAGGCAAGCACCTACGTACTAGTATCTAAGCTAGTACAAAAGCTAAAGGAGATCTTTGGAGCATTGTAGCAGGTAGCAGCCTGCGTACTAGTAAATGGATCGGCTAGTACAAGAGCAAAGGGGGTTGTAGCTCCCGTACTGGTATAAGACTGCACCAGTACAAATATTGTAAAAGGATTTTCTTATTAAGAAGAAGATTGAGATGACTTGCAGCAGGTGGTTTTCACCCACATTGGGTTTCCACCTTATATCTTTGTGTTCATGTGTGTGGCTCTTGTGTGATGTTCTGTTCTGTTATTCTGCACCTGTTTACTGTTAATATGCTTAATAATGATCTGATGCATTTACTGAAGATTAAGCTAACTGAATTATAAGATCTCTGGATATACGCGAGTTTCATTAGACACAGTAGCGTGTACACGCGGGTTCACTTAATTGAAGTAGCGTATATGTTTCTGAGTATGAAATTGAAAAGATTGATTGATCTGATAATACTGATTCACCCCCCCTCTCAGTATTATTTCCAACAGATCATTGGACGAGAGATTGTCCACATATAGCTGAAGTTAAGAAACTCTTTAAGAGTTCAAAAACCCCAGCGGTATTGACTGATCCGTTTCCAAGCCCGAGAACCAAACTGGTTGCTAATCAAAATGCTTCCCGATCCCAAGTGCTTATGTTGTCTACCTCAAAGCAGCAGAATGATACTTTGACAAGGAATAAAGATTACGGGAATCCACAGCTGTCGAATAACAAGACTAATGAACAACCTAGTAGTTCGACAACAACTTTGACCAAAGTTGTGCCACCCACCATTCCTGAACAAATGATAAAGTCGCCAAAGGGAGTAGTGTACAAGTCGACATTTAATCCTCGTGCAAAAATAGCACAGAATTATAATATAATAGAGGACCTGGCCCAATCGCCGTCCGCTATGTCGACGCTTGAGGTACCGCAAAATTGCCTCTCCCAAGAGCAAGCTTTATTATTAGCAATAGGTGAAATTGACCCAATGGACTCCAATCTTGTGGCCTTTGATCATAAAGGATATGACCCTCAGTTACCAGCTCAACTAGCTTTCCTTATTCAAGTGAAAGCCCTCAACAAAACTGTTCATCGAACAATTATTGATGAGGGGGCATCTACGTGTATTATGTCGATGAGTTCCTGGAAGAATTTAGGCTCACCGCCCTTGTCGAGATCGTCAACGACGTTAAAAGCATTTGATGGACGATCATACACTCCATACGGGATTTTAAGTAACTTGCAAGTTGAACTAGGGGGCAAAACAGTAGGAATTGATGTTGAAGTAATTGATGGAAACCTCGATTACAACATCCTACTGGGAAGGCCCTGGATATATGCCATGGCCGCAGTTGTGTCGACCTACTTCAGGAAGATTGCATTTCCCTTTCAAGGAGGAATTACAGTCGTCGACCAACAAACTTTCCTCCCCGACAGTTCACAAGTTACAGGAAGCATTCCAATGATCCATGGAAGCAATCATTCGCTTCAAAATATTGGAGTAGGTCTCCTAAAAGACCCTACTTTAATGGGTACTTTTTCCCTACCGCCTACAAGTAATCTGGTGGAAGTGGCCACAGTGGAAACCTACAATATGAAATCTTCTATATCTAATGGATTCGGAAGATTCCTAAACATTTTGTCAGCGTGGATCATCGCCCTAATAGAAATACTGTAAATACAGTGGGCTCTGAGGACGGTTCTTATCTTGTGTCAACCTCGTTAAAAAATGAAACAAGGAGTCATGAGGATAGTTCTTTTATTGTGTCAACCTCATTAAAAAATGAAAACAATCCCCTTTCCAAATCTCAAAGGTAAACCTTCATTCCAACCACCAAGTTGAATGCAATGAAGCTTGGGGGGCATGCACCTCGATTTGCGTTATTATGCTGGGGGCATGCAAACTTATCATCGAGCAGTTTTAGCACACAGTTCATGCTCGTTAAAAAATAAACGCAAGATCTGAGCAGTTTTAGCACATAGTTCATGCTCGTTAAAAAATAAACATAAGGCCGAGCAAGTGTTTCAATCCGCGTTTAAGCTCGTTAAAAAATGAACTACCCGGTAAATAACCACTGCGAACGTAAATTATCAGCCATTAAAGCCTTGGTCGTGTTTGCGCCGTCACCTCCACTCTTCATTTGGCTGATCGTTCACCTCCATATGATTGTTTACCCATTTTGAGGAACAGCTGCGAAGAGTGATTTCACCTAGCCATCCTTGTGACACTGCCGTGATTGGAAAATTCCAACCTGTACCTGGAATCAGCTGCTAACCCGTTTCATCACTCGTTCCTCAAAAGATGAGTCTTCTTTAAGCTATTTTCATCTGACTCGTAAAAAATGAAAAGATTGCCGAGTCCTTGGCCTTCCAGCTCGTTAAAGGGACAGGAAGTGCTATCCCTCCTCTAGATTTTAATCTTTTTGGACCTGAGGGATTATTGGACAAAAAGATCGAGCGCTTGTTTTGTTCGGCTCGTTAAAACTATCGAAAACTCATCCCTTCTGTATTGTTTTATACTTTTTCGGACTTAAGGGATTAGATGACGAAAAAGGAACTTTGGAGTTATCTTTACGTACCTTTTCAGACTCTCTAAAAATGAAAAGGACCGAGTTATCTTTGTCGTTAGACTCGTTAAAATCATTAAATAGCGACAAACTTGTCTTTAGACGAGAACAAGTTTCACTATCGCTAGGCTCGTTAAAACATTGCGATGGGCTTGCCCGAAGGGCAGGTTATAGAACAAGCATATGTTATCCTCCTCAAGCTTGACAAAAATAAAGAGGTACTGGTCAGCAATGACTGGGGAAAAATTGGGAGAAACTAAAGAAAACTTTGATGGTAGCAAGTCGCTCTTGAACATGACACTTTTCCTCCGTACCACAATCGGGTTGGGTTGTTTCATTCACCGGTCACGTCACCATGGTCTCGCCATACCATCCATATTTGGGGTAATGCTACCGATCCATCGCATCAGTGTCGCCATATGTTCAAGAGAAGTCGTTCTGAAAAGTCAACCGTGTCCCATCCACTGCCATACATTATCCTTCATCCTTTCATGACCGCCACCCTGAATCATATGTCACAGATCGTTTTCACCTCCATCAAAATCATTAGCTCCGTTCTGTGTCACTGATGTGGGATTCGTTAAGGCCCTCCTTTGACGGATCGCTTTTTGTTGACATCAGCTCATTATCCAAGAAGTTGATCTAGGAACAACCCCTTCAGTACTTTGAAGCTTGCATGCCTCAATGGCAAGTTTCTCATTTCCGGCGACAGGTATACATCAATGACCTTCGACCAGAAGATTTTGCGTGGTGTTCGACGCCAAGTCCTTTATTCACACCACGTGAATTGTACTGCAGTACCTTGAGGGTCATTATCATTATCGGTGATTCCTCTCGCGCTTGTTAACGGTTTACATCATTGACCGGTAATCAAGTGATGTCTTTCCATGTTCGACTTCAGAACAATTCTCACATGGATCGACTTGTACTTAGAATGAAGATCGAACGAGTTTGAAGACCCCGGATCTAGTTTCATCCATTCGGGCTGCGATATATATTCAGGAAAGATAAAGACATTTGACATGTACATCATTGCAGCAGATGATCATCCTACTCAAAGGATGATAATTTCATCAAAATTATCAGTCTACCATCAAACGATTGTCTGTTCTATGTACAGAAAATGAATTTATAAAGCTGAGCATGGGAATGCCCGCCTCAGCTAGATCATGAAAGCAGTATGAAAAATAATTTATTGTATTGTATCTTATTGCAGGTCTCCTCCCAACAATTGGATGAACTTCGGACCCTCCTGGATAAAGCATTTCACCCGATAAACGGCCTCATACTTTAGGGGGCAACTGTTATAGACATTTTTGTGCCTTACAGCATTGAGCATGAAATGTCCATAATCTTAGGGATCCAAAGTCCCTAAACATGTTGTTCCTACCCCTAGAGGAACAAGGCTAACAAACCACAGCAATTCACAGAAGTTCTCCACCTGAAACTGCTCAAAAACAAGTCAATTCAGGATCATGTCAACTGCTCCACTGACCATCTGTGCTGAATGTCAATGGCTACACTGGCTACCTGCGCTGAATGTCAACTCCAACACTGGCTACCTGCGCTGAGCGAGATTGGACATGTGGCAGGCTCATTCCTCAAGGTGTCAAAACCCAGGAAGCTTCCAAAATGACACTTGCCTCAGGGAATTCGACTGGTGATGAGTAAGAGGTTCCAAATCTCCAAGTGGAAGCAAGAACCTCCAAGTGGACTCAAGAACTAACAGAGGGAGAGGACACTAGTCAGATCTCAAGCTGACTCATCCTCTCTCCAAACATCTATATATGGATCTCTCCTCCATGAGATCCAGGGGCTGGAATTTTGTTATTGCAAAGAATTGTTGTTGGTTTGAGACTGGAATCATTGGGTGCTTAATGCTTTGAAGGGAGGTGAAGATAGCAATTCCATTCTGCTGGGAAGGAGATGCTGGATTGGAGCCCTCTGGGTTGTATCTCTTCCTGAACCTTGTTATGTATCAATAAAGCTATCTTGGTTTTCTCCTATATACTGATGTATCTTTGATGTATGATTGCATTAGTGTATTTGATTTACTTCTAATCCTGAATCATTTATGAATATGAATATTTGCCTTTGTGTTGTGTTCTTCTCTTGTCACAAGTAGCTGTTCTCTTGTCGCAAGTAGTTGTTCTCTTGTGATCTCGCAGGAATCAAGTAGCTGTTCTCTTGGGCGAGCGAGGAGGCAAGTAGATGTGAACACCCAAAGAGAAGAGGATCTAGATCGAGGGACAAACGGAAGACACCGGTAAGTCCATTGATCTCTCCTCTTTCACATTTCATAAAGGAAGAAACTAGAATAGTTGTCTCTGTTTGTTGCTAAGGCACTGTCACACCTTAGGTGGATAGGATCATCCTGCATAGGCATTTTTCCCCACAACACTAGGGGATTTTAAGACTGATATCATCTTGTCATGAGTGATTTTCACTTGCAGGTACTATATCTTGACATGATAGGATGATGCTCAGAGAAGAGGAGAAGGAGACTATTCTAGAAGACACTCGTGAAGCTATGGAGACAAGATGATTATTGAACAAGAATATGAAGAGACATTAGATTGTGACAGAAGCTGGAAGATCAAGATCGTAGTGAAGACTCCCTTTCTTCAAGCCTTTTGTAGGAGGAAGAGGAATACCATGCAACATATTTTATGAACACACAAAGATAACAATAATAGAAGAAGCATGACATTAACACATCATTAACATGTCCATCTCATTTGTGTCAAGTCATGTCTTTTTAAAGTGTCATCTCAAGAGTCACATGTGTCATAGTGTCTTTGCACGTCATTTGTGGAATGTAATTTACCAAAATGAGAAAATGTAAATATGTGGAAGACCATGGGTCTCACATGGAATACGAAGAATAACTAGAGATTTCTAAATTCATATAGAAGCTCAAAGGTTATGTAAGAATTCGAAAATTCATAGTAGAAGCTCAAGAGTCATGAGGGTGGTCAAGAGTCACATGGGAGGTGGAGAGTCACCTCATTTGTTATAAATACACCCTCATAACTCAAGAAAAAGGACTTTTGGGACTAGAACTTTTCAACTTAGCTTCTCTAGCTCGACATAGGAGAGAAGATATTTATTTGGAGTAAGTAGTGACTTAATGTTCCCATATTGGGCTAGTGTGAGAGCATTTTAATTGTATATCTTGGCACTTCCACTTAATATATGAAGCTCTCAAAGCTTACACACTTTCATGTATATGTCGTGAATGACTGTGAGACTATTCTTTCATTGTTTGCAGTGTATGTTTATGTTAATACATACTAATGAAAATGAGTTGTTTTGTTGGATTTAGTATGCATCTTGTTTAATGTGCATTGTTACTTGTTTTATCATCTTGGTTGTCTTGTAAACTACTTTTCAAGTTAAATAATGATCCTATTATCCTCTTGTATGTCTCTTTTAGGATAGTGCTATTACTTTTCTTTTAAAGGCTCACTCTCTCTCTCCTTTCCATGAAAGTTCTTTATATACATTGCAATTGTATGCCCCATAGTGTCGAATTACTTGCTTGTTTCAAAGAATGTTTATATAACCACTTACGTTAATAATTGTAACCAAGTCACCATCCCTAAGGACAACGGCAACTGACTATATTTCTGGTTAGGGCTCCTACTCCAAATGCTGTGAGGTATAGTTGGGACTTCATATTGAGGATACCCATTTGGTTGATGGATTTCCATCACCATCAACATTTTGTGCTAGAAGGAGAGCCAAATGACAAGATGTGTGCATTGATTTTATTTTGAATCTCTTATCATATATGGATTTTTCCCAAATCATAATCCCAGAGTGTTTTTCTAATATATCTAATCTTTAAATCCATGTGGAATTAATTGATAACTTCTCAAATTTGAAGTTTAATGGTGAGTGAAACATTCATAACTCAACTTATATATCTTTTCTTGAATTTTGTGAATATTATGAAATAAATTGTGAATATTTTGCTACTAAATTTTTCACCCTCACTCATGAAGGTCAAGTTAAGAAATGGTGCCAAACTTTACCAGTTGCTTTCATTTGTTCATTTGAAAAAATCGTTATGGAGCTTCATCAAGACTTTGACAGGTATGACTATCAAGATGTTTGTAAAAGGATTGATTTGCTTAGAATTAAACCTAGGGAATATGTGGATTTTCTTCATCAATTTCTTCACCTCTACTATGAATTCCATAGGGGAATAATTGATTCAGACTTCATCATGGAAAATTTTTAGAGTTAGATTCTACTCAACATGAGATATTATGAATTTGACTCCCCGAATGATTCTCCCTCCCCAACTTCTACAAACAAGAAGACACTTATAATTTTATATGAGGAACCTAATATTCCTTTTTTCCTTGTCCTCCTCCTCTCCTAGTGCCAATTTGGGTGCCTCCTTGTGATAATGTTGAAGTTGGGAAATATGAAAATCAAATTCATAATTTGTCCATTCAACCTCCACCCCCTTCCCATGAACTAGATCTTATTGAGGAGAACTTGGAACGGTTTGGTAATGGAATACAACCTAAGTTCAAGATTAACCCCAATCTCTCAATATAATATTGAATCTAATCCAATTGACTATATTATTTTCAAAAGGGATACCCTTTAACATATGCCATCCATGTCTCATAACTCCTTATTTCATGATTTGCTTGATAAACCTACTTCAAATATTTATTATGTTTGACTGGTTGTGCCAAGCAGTGATCATATACAAGTTAGTTTCATTTCACATGTAGAAGAGAAAAGAGGTGAAGATATGTTCCATCTTCCTTCCCCCTTTTAGGATGATGATCTTTCATTTTTGGCTGATCATCGATCTTGTAATCTTGATAACCTATCAAATGATTCCAAATCCTTCATTTAAGTTGAGACATTGGATAACCATCACCATGACATCCCTATTTCCATTAACACATGTGGTGATGGATATACAAGTACATATAATGATATCATTTCCTCTTTTCAAGGCATATATTTGTGAGGTATTGACTTGGAATCTGCTTATCATGGCTTACAATCTTCATTTTTGGGGTGACATATTCTTTCAATTTGGAATGATTCTGAAATTTCTTCGATTCATGTATCTTTAGATATCCAATTTGAGGAAAATAAGTTGTCAAGATTTTGAATATTCAATATAACCAATTGAAGTAAAGTAAGACCAATTTGAAGATTATAGTGATATGCCTTTATTTGATCATTATTTTGATGAAGATTATGATGATTCAGTTAGTCTTCAGATTGATTTAGTTACAACTGGCATCTCTTCTACTGAGTGTTTTCATCTTTCCTCACCTCTATCACACTATTCACTATACCACGATATGTTGGATATGTCTGTTATACCAAAAAAAAATCTTAATTATTTAGATACTTATCTGGTTGGTCGTGATTGCAAGTAGGTACAAGATGGTGTGGTCGTATAATTAGATGATGAAAAACTTGAATCTATTATTCATCATATGTTCAGCTATAAATCTTTCATATCTCAGGAGGAAGATGTTCCAACTCTAAATGATCAAGGCATTTTTCAGATTGATATATCTCAATTCTCTATCCATCAAGGATCATATATGTTTAATCTTAAGTCCTATCAAAATAGTGGCATTAATAGTGTTTTCATTGATACATCTGATGATAGTGGTGCATATTTACCTGCTGAATTTTCTAAGCCACCCAAATTTGATGATCTACTATTAGAAAGTTTGGATACATGTTAGGAAGTTGAGAAACTTAATCCTTTACTTATGGTTATGTTAGGTTCTTGCAAGCCTGAAGGGATCTCCAAACTAGATTAGATCCAGATTTTCACATATAATCCTCAACATTTTTCCACTGAATGAGAGCTCATTCTTGAAGAAATTTTCTAATTTTCAAACTAATTATCTTAATCTTCAAGATAGGGCCTTAGATTAGATAAGATATTCTGGTTTGTCTAATATCTCTTCATCATGTGAATCCCTTGCATCACGCTTAGGGTTAGGGAGCATATCTTATATGGAGACACAAAGTTTCAAAGCCTGTAATTCTAGTTGTCAAGGTAAAGGTCATCTTTGGATGGAAGATTTCTCCCTATCAAACTATTCTTAGATTGACCAACTTCTCATTTCCCCTATGTATGTTATGAAGTTAATCTTCTTTTTGGAACAATCTCTCTTCTTGAATGAAAATAAATGCTTGAGTAGTTTGGAAAATAAAAACCCTTATGTTGATATGAATACTTAGTTTGATTTGACACTTGCGTCCAATATTTTTTTCCATCCTAGTATCCTAATTGGTTTCCTATATTTACAATGTCAGCTATTGTTTTAAATGATTTAAGCTTTCATATTGCTTTTTTTTCAAGTGATCGGGTATGAAGGGAACCAATGGAGAATCAAGAAACTTGTATTTTAATCGACCAATGTGATCATAACACTAGAGATTCTCTTTGTGATTCAAATGTGTAATTGAAAATTTGTCTTCTCGTGAGTCTCGGGCTTTTCAATTCAATTGTTTTGAATATCAAGATCCAAACATTGAATTGTTAGAACAATCTTACCTAGCAAGCTCTGTAGCAAATAATAAGTTTCAATCATTCTTGGTGTTTTCAAAAATTGAAAACACTTATGAATGTACATTCACGAGCAACCTTAAAAGTTTGTATGATCATCATTTCAATCAACAAGGTAAAGCTCAAGACACATCTTTCTTCTAATAAGAAAGTCCTTTAGTTCATTTTGCGATCTTTTCAAGTTATTATATTTACTTTTGCACATTTCTCTATATGGTTTTTAAATTCTCACATCTTTTTGTTTGCAGGTCAAGAGAAATTATAGTGGTTATATTGGAAATTTCATTACACTTAGCCCTAGCCTTCTAGCTAGTTAGACTAGCATGAGGTCTAGATTTATCCCAATTTTCCTTTACACTCATCTTCCACTTTCTCTCTGTTAGCCTTTCCATGGTTTTCTTATTTCCGTTTCTCACATCCTGATTTCAGTTTAGTCGTCCTTTTCCTTTTTCCTTTTGGTTTTGTTTCCATGTTTTCTCACATCTCTTTTTTTGTGTTTTGTTTAATAAGAATTTGCATGAAAAATGCTCCTTTTCGGCTCAAAACATAATGTGGAAAATTTTGGAAAGGGAAATTGTTATGATGTGAAACTCCTGGATAATCTTCTACCCTCTTTTCTATTTGAGTTTATACATCTTGTGAATTTGATGATGTCTAAACAAAAAATATGATTCATTCTAGGTGCAAAGCCTTTGTCAAACTATGAAGCTCATATCTTTATTAGAACTCTCATTCTATCTCAACCTTGTATTGAATGGTGTTTGATATATCGACGCAACAGAGTAAAGAAGGGAAAGGAGAAAACTTTAAAACAAACATATTAAATTCAGTTATCTTTCAAATCCCTTAAAAAAGGAATAACATCTCCTACTCTAAATAAGTTAGGATACCTCTTCCACTTGTGATATAAATTTTCAATAAGTGCGTCAAACATATCTTTAAGAAAATAAAATAAAGGTGAAGAAGAGAAAGGCTTCCTGCTCAGAGAGGTGAAGCAAGAAACTTCACTGGGATACTGTCTAGGCCTGCCAGAAATGTAGTGATGATTTATTTTCGTTGAGGTGACTCTGTCAGGGTACTGAATGGGCTCACTGGAAGCAAAGAAAAAATGGGGAATGTGCCAAAAAGTATCGGTATACTTATTATCCTTTTCCCGTATAGAAATTTTAGGTATGACTAGTTTTATGTTGATGTGTTTTAAGTTGAGAAAAGAATAGAGGGGAATATATATTTAACCGGGATAAGTAGAAAATTCAGGGTAATCTATATGGTGAATAAATACATCCTAAAATACTAATAATTTGCACTTAATGGATAAGACCTAAACAAATAAGTTGGAGTTCTACCAGTGTGTCGCCAAGTGTTGTTGTTGCGAAAAACACCCTCCAAAATTTTTCTTACACTTGAATTTTGGATCCTTCTAAGGATATTGCAAGATGTTGTTTCATGGTCACTTCATGGTCATCTAATTTTTTTCGAAGTGTTAATAATTATTCTAAGTGTCAAATTTACTTTCTCTCACATGATTTGTCTTCGACGAATTCACAAGCACACATATTTCTATACAAACTTAGATAGGCATTGCACAATTCTTGAAGGTAAGCCTTGCACAATCATTAGTGATAATGGCTGCAAAATCCATAAGCACAGTGTACTTTGTAACACATGTTGATATTCTGTTAGCACTCTCCATTAAAAATCTCCATCACTTTGATTGCAATTGTATTTCTATTTCGGTGAGTTTTCTCAACTATCGCTTTGGCGCACTTCTATTTCGCAAGTGTCGGTTTCATGTTCACGACTGCTTTTTCTTCTTGCTTTCACTTTAACAAGTGGTAATTTCATGTTATATTCACTCTGGCATGTGTTTCTTTCACTTTTTTTAAGCTTTTGCAAGTGTCATTTGTGCTTTTCTCTTACTTTCGTAAGTGTCATCTTGTGGCTAGGGAAGTGTCACATCTAGTCAAAGGGAGTCATTTGTACATTCTTGAAGGGAAGTTATGATCCATTATCCTACATTACTATGTTCTATCCATTATACATACATGCATTAGATACATTCCCCAAGCCTTGAGCACTATTTCCCTAGTATTGTCATTTGTGTCGCAAAGTGTATCTTAAGTGTTGCACTTGGAGGAAAGTATTGTTTTGTTATTGTTTTAATAAGAACATGTTGATTGTGGGTGGTAAATGCTTCCAATTATATTGGTTTATCATCTATAAGTGTGTGATAATTTTCATTTCATGTTTTGGTTCCATTTCCCACCTCCTATATCCCACACTTAGTCATTTTCTGCAATTGATCCTTCTCCGGTAAGCCTCCTCCCAAACTATCTCCCTAAATTGTGCATTGTGCAGTCTTAGGCCACATGAAGCATATCCTACACTTAGGAACTATGCACTACACAGTTTCAACCTCCAAGGACTACACATTAAATAGTCACAGTGCTCAAGGATTTCCTCTTTCTCTTATGAACTGGGTAATATTTCCTCCTAGTTAGCCTCTTTTTGCGCATTGTACAATTGCAAGTAGTAGTCTGATTCCTTGTTTCCCTAGATTGTGAAACTCTGCAATCCACCATCTCTCTCCCCTCTAAAACTATGCATTGAACAATTATAGTGGTAAATCTTGCCTCACTATGACCCTCAACTTTGCAATCCTACTTCTCATCCTTCTAGTTGTTGCACATTGCAGTTGCAAGCCTGTCACACGGAATTTGTCAAGGGTGCGGACACGACTGACCTTCCTAGAAGTCTAAGACGTTCTAATGACAAACAAGACAAAATGGAGTGATCTTTCTCTAAATACACCTTTTACAACATGAAAACTACAAGTGTTTAGGCTTACCTTATTCCAAAACGCTGTTGTTGAAGTCCGTTCTTGACGATCCGGATGAGCTCCTCCTTCAAGTCAATTCCTGCAACCACAAACAATCAAACAATTACCAAGCACTTGCATTTCATATAATAAAACATATATTCAACATGCAGACCAAGGAACACATGAAATAACTCATTAACACAAGCTATTGAGAAAAATAAACCAGTTTGTATTAATAACGAAACAAAGAAACTCTTACAACCTGGCCTTGGTGTTGTGCAAGTTCCTCCCAGGGTCCATCAAGGGTTTTCCTCTACTTTGACAAAGCTCACCCTCTCCCAAGTAGAATCAAGTGAAGACAATCTCTCCTCACAAAGGCTCTAATGGAAGACCTAAATCCTGCAGCATTTACCCAAAGAAAATGTATAGCTCCAACCTCCTCTCCTTCTGGCTCAATGCCTTTATTTATAGTGCTGTAAAGAGGTTATTCAGGTCCACTATCAATGGGATCATCCCCCTCTTTGGGTGGGATAGCTCCCTTATTGATGGGATAAGTTCCCTCTTAATAGAGATACATGAACCAACTGGAGGCGCATCCATTTCATCAAACCGACCTCTAGAATGTTCTAGAAGTAACCACAAGTAACTTTTTCAAGATAAAACTCGCGCATTTTGCCTTTTACAGAGGGACGCACCTGTCCCTTAACATACAGAGCGTCCATGGACGCAGATTTTGTGAACATGGTCAGCGTCCCCGCAGGTAAGGCTAGAGAGAACCTGCGACCCCAGAGATAAACATAGTTTTTACAAGACTTTCTCTCTTCTTTGAGTTTGAGATGGATAACAGAGGCATGAGACTTGCCTAAGAGGGTAGCATGACTGTTGATTTGAGCCATACTAACTGTAAGTAGTCAAGGTGACATTTTTTAGTGTAACAGATTGCCCCCTAAAGTGCGAAGCCTGGAATAGAATAGGGTTTTGTAATTTTAGGAAGGGTGAAGCGCTTTATCATTTCAAGGATTGTCTTGTGGATGACCTGGTTGGAACCTACAATTTTCAACACAAAATACATGGATAAGATTATATCATCACTGAGGTAGGCATTCCCATACTCAGATTCAAAACTTTAACTAATGGACTAACTATTCTGATACAGGAATGATCTTGCAGTACATCATTTTTATAGACTTTTGTAGACACAGTATGGACGCAGCCATCTGTTTATGATTAGTCTACATAGATAATGAATACAAAACTCCTTGCAGCCTGGATGGTAGAAACTAGATCCAGGGTCTTCACTTCTACTTCCCGAATTGGTACGATTCTAGCCATGTGATTAAATGATTCGATGTCGAACATGTTAGAAACCACTTGATTACCAGTCGATGATGTAAACTGTTAACAAGCATGAGAGAGACCACCAGTAATGTCAATGGTTCTCAAAGTACCAAGCACAACCCGTGAAATGTGAATAGATGTTTTGATGTCGAACACTTCACGGAATCCTTTGATCGAAAGTCAATGATGTAAACTGACGTCAAAGGCGAGAAACCTGCCATTGATGCATGCAGACTTCAAGGTACTGTCGATTCCTAAGTCATCTTTCTAGATAATGTGTCGATGTCGATAGAAAGCGACCCGTTGCAGGCAAGCCCACAACACGAAATCATTGTTCAAGTTGAAGAAATGTTGCTGTAAGGACTGACTCAGGGATGGTCAAATGGATGACAAGTATTTTGCAGATGAAAGTTTTGCTTGCAGACCTCTTGAACACATAACGACACAACAGATGGCTTGGTGACGAATAACTCAAAGTTAATCCCCGAAACCCGGTTAAAGACTTTCAAAGTGATTTGGTCAACTGTGAGGTAAAAGATTTCCCAACCCAGGTGAATGAAAAGTGTCGTGTTCAAGAGTGGTAATAAAGTTTCTTCTGAGACAAAAGGTGACAAACAGGTTCATTCTTCTCTCTTTTCCCCCACCATTTCTGGCAAGTACCTCTTTATTTTTAACAAGCTTGAGGAGGATAACATATGCTTGATTATAAGCTCATCCTTCGGACGAGTCCAACCTAGTTTAAATTCGAACCCTAGGAAGGAGTGGTTCGTTCCTGTTTGTAATTGAACAGGTCCTCTACTATAAAAGTTTAACGAGCCCAGTATAGGAGAAACTCGGCGTTTTTCAATTTTAGAGAGTCTGAA
Organism: Pinus tabuliformis; assembly: GCA_031772625.1. Taxonomy (NCBI): domain Eukaryota; kingdom Viridiplantae; phylum Streptophyta; class Pinopsida; order Pinales; family Pinaceae; genus Pinus; species Pinus tabuliformis. Next base: position 916,055,088 of record CM062816.1, read on the forward strand.
AAAACTAAAGGAGACTCCACATTGAACTTTTTCGTATATTTGTGTCCCTCAAGCCCGAAAAAGTATAAAATAATACCTGGGGGAACCGCTTGATCTTGCGACCAAGGAGTACTTTCATAATAGTGTCGTTAACCTGAAAAGTAAAAGCGATCAAGGACACGTCGTTTTATTTCCTTATCGAGTTTGAAACGACAAAAACCCGGCAATCTTTTCCTGATTTTGCGGTCAGAAAAGAGCTAAAAGGGGACCGTCTTTTAATTCCGTTTTAACGAGTGAAAAAGAAACACTCGGCGATCTTTTCATGTTTTAGGAGTCAGAAAAGGGCTTAAAAGATGACTCTGATATTTTTGTTTGTGAAAAATTACAATTTCCCTCGAAATCCCTTTGTCCTGCACAAAAGCAACACATTACTCATACCTGTTTAAAATAGGCAAAAATACATTCAAAAACATCTTTTCATGGTAAAAAATGAACTAATTCATCCAAAAAACCTATAAAAAGACCTTTTACCATGTCATTTTTACCGTTTCACTGTTGAGGTTGAAAAAGGAGCTTTTGACAAGAAACTTCCCGTGGTTGCTGCGGAAAATCTGACCGTCGGAATCGAACGCCGTCTCATCCAGGTATTTTACACATCCTACTCTGCATTTCTATCCGTTTAGAATCAATTTTTAGGTCTTAGTTTTATTTTTTGGGGGGGTTTTTGGTTTTGGAATGCGCCTCTCGGCGGACGCAGGTGCCCTTCGGGTGACCTGCGTCCCCCGACTTTTTCTCATACGGGAAAACGGTCGGAAGACGCAGCCCGCCTTCAGGCCAGCTGCGTCCGGGCGCCCTGTGCTACAAAGCCGGGGTGCGTCCTCCGAGAAACGCGTATTTCAAAACCCCAACTCTCTCAAAAAACCACCAAAAATTCCCAAATCAATTTCTAATTGCTATTTTTGATATGCAGGGCATTAATCATGTTAGACTGGAGAGAAAGAGAGCATGTAGAGGAAGATGAAGCTGCAATAAATCATCAACCTTCCCTGGATGCCCTAAGAGCATGCGGATTATACAAATATTGGACCATACCGGGCATGAGGGGCCAGGTAAGATTCTTGGAATGGCTGGTTGAGCGATGGAACGTACAAGAACAATGCTTTTACATAGGAGGGCACCAGCTCGAGATAGAGCCCTCGGATGTATACTTTCTCACTGGCTTGCCAAACAGAGGTGAGCAACTCAGTCTTGCGGGGACTAGGCCGGGTGGCCAATCCCTCGATAGTCTCCGCGAGGATTGGTGCACACGTGGGGCTCACCATTCGAAAGGCATAGAGATAAAACACATCACTCTACCGGAACTCAAAGTCATAGCGTTCACGGTTACCAGAATCTGCGGCGCGGCCGCTTTACACATTGCTTCCGGATCCCAAATGCGGATGGCAATTGACTGTTACCAAGGCACCATTTTCAACTGGTGTGAAGCTGTGTCGGCTCATATGAAGAGCCAACTGACCAAGGCAAAGAACGGACGACTAAAGACTTTTGGATATGGGCCTATAGTCGTGAGCTTTGCCTTGGAGAGAATTCCAATGTTGATCCCTCAGCAACTCACTGTTGATATCTTGGGTCCTCGGCAGCCAAAGCTGATACGATGGGTTGCGGTGATGGCCCGGCATCCTGACGAGGGCGCGACAGTAGTTCGATTCTCAGATAGTTATTTTGACTGGTTAGAGGGCCAGCTTTTTGTGATATAGGACTTTCCGTATGCCGGAATGGATTTCAGAGGTGATCCGGACATGGTTCTTCCACAGGGAGAACAATGGGACGACAGAGGTACTTTTATTTTCACAAGTTTTCTAGTTATGTATTTTTTGTATTTTTTATATATATCGTCTCAAAACTAATAGTAAAATTTTTTCAAAATGCAGATGTTGGTCCACAGCGTCCAGCCAACCTCCGGCCTTATGATAGACTACATCCAGCTGCACCGGTACCGGCCCCACAGGACGCGGCTGCAGACGTACTAGCTGAGTTGGAGCATGATCTAGAGCGTCTCACGGTAGATATACCTGAGACTACTATGGACGACATTCCTATCAGGCTTCAGCGTTTCGTAGTCGCGGTCCCTGGACTGTTTAGGAGATTTTTGCGTAAGGTAGCCCGCGCAGTGGTGTCGTACAGAGAGCACCACCAGTGATTGACTAGTCACTTTTGTAGTCACATGTGACATTTTTGACTTTTTGTACTATCATTTTGCCGATCATAAGGTGTTTTCAACCTATGATCGAAGACGATGTATATGTTTTTTGACACACTTCTATCTATATATATATCACTATTACCGGCTTATCTTGTTTAACATGTATGATGAAATGTTTTTAAATTTACTTGCATGATTATTATAAATGTTTGTCCAACACTCGAGAAGCAATTGCATCTGCTAATGTATTCAGGGACCTTGGAATATGTTGATATTCAATGTAATCAAATTCACGTTCCAAGAGACGCACTCTCAAAAACAACCTTAATAACACAGGATTTCTAATGGCATAAACTCTATTAAGCTGTAATACAACAAGTTCAGAATCTAACCTCACTATCAAACGTCGAATTCCAAATGAAATAGATTCGGATAATAATTCAACCACTGCACTGTATTCTGCAATGTTATTCGTTGTTTGACCGAGGCTTACCCCATGCATAGAAACTAACTCGTCAGAGGGCGAATAGATAACCCAAGCTGCGGAAGAGATATTCCGTGTATTACGACAAGCACCATCAGCAAATCCAATGTATGTTTGGAGAGGCGTCGACATCTACAATATCAAGAGTAAAACCAAGATAAGCCAGAATAATGACGAAAAACCACACTCGCTAAGCTAAGCACACTGACTAAACTAACACACTTGCTAGCTAGAAAGGAAATCTAACCTATCTAAAAATTTCTCCATACCCATCATTTTAAGCATAATACCTCTTTAGGTAAAGTCCATTTCTGGGTTTACCCAAAGAGTCCCCATCAAAATCAACTAACTCATAAGCCCCTTTTGCTAGCTTTCGCTTTACAATGTAGGGCCCATGCCACATGGGAACGAATTTTCCGGCACCTAGCTTATCGTTAGCTTGATCATATAATAGTACTAGGTCTCCTTCCGAAAAACTTTGAGGGGTTACATTTTTATCGTACTGAGCTTTCATTCGTTTCGCGTGAGTCTCGATAGCTAAAGTAGCGTCACGTCGAGTCTCATCTAATTTAGCCAAGTATAATAACCGTTTCTCCTCTTCGAAAGTAGCTGGAAGTAATTCGACAGCCATTTGAAGTGATGGGATTTCGCATTCAATAGGTAACACAGCTTCTAAGCCATAAACTAGCTGGAAAGGGGTGAAACCTGTTGAATTTTTCACTGAAGTTCGATATGCCCATAGCGCCGAAAATAACATGTTATGCCAATTCGTTCGATGGATACCAATGATCCGTCGAATCATGATGACTAGAACTTTGTTGATTGACTCAACCAAACCGTTGGCTTGCGGATAATAAGGAGTAGAGCTATCGTGGCGCAAACCAAGCTGGCTTGTAAGCTCAGTCATCATGACGTTTCGAAAATGGCTCCCATGGTCAGTAATGATTGCTTGTGGGACACCAAACCTAGTTATGATATGATTGAATACGAAAACTGCAGCTGTCTTGCCGCTTGCGTCGAATGTAGGCATCGCCTCGGCCCATTTTGTAAAATAATCAACCGCGAGGATGATATACGCATGCCCCCCGGCCGAGTGAGGGTTACAAGTAATAAAGTCAATGCCCCATTTGGCGAATGGACCAGCGGCAATTATAGGGTGGAGAGGAGCAGGTGGAGCGCGCATCTTTCGATCAAACACTTGACAGTTGTGGCATGTTCTGACAGCAAGGATACAATCTTTAAACATAGACGGCCAGAAATAGCCAGCGCGCAACACCTTCTGAGCTGTGGCATACCCAGACATATGACCGCCACATGCTCCAGAGTGACAATCATTCAAAACTCTCTCAGCCTCTTCGTGAGTTAAACAACGTCGAAAAACTAAGTCTGCCCCCCGGCGATAAAGTGTATCTCCAATAATTCTGTATTGCTGGGATCGAAACCGAATTTTTCGACGGTCTTCCTTGGAAGCTTCAGGCCGAAAGGTTTGGGTTTGGAGATAGATGATTATATCCCCATACCACGGATCTAAAGTGCTAATAAGAAACAAAGATTCGTCCGCAATGGACTCCTCTGCCACAGTCTCTGTGTCAGCACTCGGGAAATCACACATCAATTCCGCAAAAACTAAAGATTTCTTAGACTTGGACTTCTCGAACTCCAAGTCAAACTCTTGCAGGATAACAATCCATTTAGAGTACTTTGCCCCTAGTAGTTGTTTCGTCAAAATATAAATCATAGGGTTGCAATCCGAAATGACTGTAGTCTGGCGGAGAAGAATGTAGTGACGAAAACGCTGGACAGCTTGAACGGCTGCCAGGGCCAATTTCTCCACATGCGAATATTTTAACTCAGTGGGATTTAAGGATCTGCTAAGATAATATATCACATGCTCTGCTTTGAATTCATCTTCTTGAACTAACACCATTCCAATGGTGGAATGCGAAGCTGCGAGGTATAAGAAGTAGTCCTGGTTGTAGTTGGGAGGATGCAATAACGGTGCATGGGTCAACGCGTGTTTTAATGCATCAAAAGATTGTTGGGCAATCTTGTCCCAAAAGAATTGTGCGTTCTGTTTCAACAACCGTGTAAAACCTTTAGTGACCTCGGCGTAGTTTGGGATGAATCGGCGTAAAAAGTTCGCTTTCCCTTGCAAACTTTGGAGTTGGCGCAAACTCGAAGGAGGAGGCAATTTGATGATAGCCTCGACTTTCGAGGGATCGACGCGAATGCCGGCTTTTGAAACAACAAATCCCAGCAATCGACCTGTTTCTATACAGAAAACACACTTGTGGGGATTCAACCGAATCCGATAATGCCTACACCTCATAAAGATTGCTCGTAGGTGGACAAGGTGATCAGCTCGATGTAAAGAATGAGCAGGCAAATCATCGAGATAGGGTTGCACAATGTGCTTGATGTCATGAAATGCATAAGACATCGCCCGTTGAAAAGTGGCCCCGGCATTCTTAAGTCCAAAAGGTAACTTGCAATAAGCAAATGTCCCCCATGGACAAATGAACGCCGTTTTTGGTTGGTCGGCAGGTAGAATATTGATTTGATTATAGCCTGAGAAACCATCCATGAAGGAAAACATCTCACTTCCGGCACAATCATCAATAATTTGATCGATATAAGGCGTAGGATAGTTGTCTTTTGGACAAGCTCGATTGATATCCCTATAGTCGATACAGATTCTTATTGTTCCTTGTTTTTTATTGACGGGAACAATATTCGATACCCAATCCGTTAACGGGATTGGATAAATGAAACCTGCGTTCAACAGCTTTTCGACTTCTGCTTTAATCGCAGCCGCTTTTCGAGGGTGAATCTGACGCAACCATTGCCGAATGGGTTTAGCATCCGGGTAGGTTTTGATTTCATGAACAACAATGGCAGGATCAATTCCCGGCATTTCCTCGTAAGACCAGGCAAACACGTCGCGGAACTCTTGGAATAGGGCCTTGTAAGTTTGGATTTCTTCTTCAGTACATGCGGCACCTATATGAATGTTCTCCTCGATTCCGGGCTTCACTGAAATATCAATGGGAATAGTACGAGAAATATTCCCTAAATTCAGCTCTGAATCAGAATGTTTCGTTGGATCCTGAGCGTCTTTGACATATTCAGCGGTAAAGATAGATGAAAAATCATTTTCAAATGCATCGCCCTTAGGTAAAAACGAAGATCTGTGATGGAGATCTTCCCATGGTAGATCATCTACACTTAGGATTTCGCGAAGTTGTTCGTCAGATGACACTTCTTCGGGAAACGTTATCCGTTCTAAGGGTGAGGTGAAAAATGACTCTTCACTGACCACATTCATTTGGTTGGTTTCGGTTGAATGAAAATCAGTAAAAGACATAAGAGCTTCATAAGCAATCTCATACGGACTCAACGGCATAACATCACCGAGTGAGTCTAGCTCAGAGTCAGATGGAACATACCAAGGATCATCATAAATAATGTTTTCTGACGTGATCATATGAATTGTTGCAAACGAAGGGTCTGCATTGAGTGGAGGGAGAGGAAAAGTTCCCAGTAAACCGGAATCCTTAACTAAACCTACACCAATGTCCCTATAAGGGATTGTCGTTTTACCAACATGCTGGATAGTTTCTGAAGAGGTTGGGTCGGATGAAAAGTATGTCAGCTGATCAATAGTCACGATCTTACCGTTATGTGGAAACTTAATGATTCTGAAGACCGATGAAATGACCGCTGTCATAGCATATGACCAACTTCTGTTGGCATTATGATTCAAGTGTTTTCCTTGATGGCAACTCACTCAGTGGATGGTACAGTGCTCAGAGGTTGGTACAGGTGATGGCAACTTAATCAGAAGACAGATCTCAGTACAACATGCCAAGGAAGCTCATACACGCTGTTTCGTTAAGCCCAAGTCGCGTGTACACGCAAGTTCGATTCAGAAAAAGCGCGTGTATGTGGAAAGGTTCCTTTGGTTCATGGTGGTTAGTCCTTGGAAGTTGTGCCTATGATTTCGGACCATTATGTCTCAACGGGCGTGTCGATCCCTAGTTTTAAAGTTGATGGTATTGTGTTACTATGGTTTTGGCTCTTGGTATTGAGAAAGGCCTAAGGCTATATAAGGAGAAGAAGATCATTAGGCAAAAATCATCTTTCGACAAGGCTTGAATATCTAAGAGAGAAAGAGATCTGATATGCAGGTTCTGAGTTGCTTGATCTAAGCCAAGGAGAGATCACATCGGTTGATGGAAGACTAGATCTAAGGATAGATCGGGATCTAATGGTTTGAAATGCACTATCATGATATGGTTGATTATGCGTATTTCTAGATCTGCATATTGTCGCAATGTTACGTTCTGGGTCTAACTAATGTCTGGTACAGCTGCAAATTGAGAAAGTTTATTTTTAGATCTGTACGCAGGTTGGCTTCGGTAAAAGAGCGTGTATACGCGGGTTCTGCTCATTAAAGTAGCGTATATCTTTTGAAGCTTGATTTGGGTTTACAGTGGGATCTGACTGTTATTGCAGAGTTCTGTAGTCTGCTATGTGTTCTGGTAACTGGTGATTGACAGAGTTCAGTGGTTCAGTGATTCAAAGTTTGGTTGTTTTATGCTTCAATGATCTGTTGTGGAAATTGAATGAATTGTGGTCTTCAGATTGTAATGTTGTGCTTCAGGAATATCCAAGTCTGAAAATGTATGAAAAGTGATACCTGGAAGAAGGAAGATTGTAGGTCAGCACCTACGTACTAGTATCTTGGCTAGTACAAGAGCAAAGGGGGGTTGGAGCTCCCTTCCAAGGAAGTTTGGAGAACGAGAGAAGGTTGAAGCCTTCTGCAGGTTGTAGCCTGCGTACTGGTATAAGGCTGCACCAGTACAAAAGATTGTAAACTGAAGTTTCATATTAAAGAAAGATAGAGACAACTTGCAGCAGGTGGTTTTCACCCACATTGGGTTTCCACCTTATATCTTGGTGTTCATGTGTGTGGCTTTTTATCTGTTCTGTTATACTGCACATGTTTACTGTTAATATGATGAATAATGTCCTGATGCACTTAATTGAAGAATAAGCTAACTAAATTGTGAGTTTTCTGCTTATACGCTGTTTTACTTCGTCACAGTAGCGTGTACACGCTGGTTCACTTAACTGAAGTAGCGTATATGTTTCTGGGCATTTGAAAAGTTTGATTAATCTGATAATACTGATTCACCCCCCCCTCTCAGTATTATTTCCAACAATTGGTATCAGAGCAGGTCCTTCAGAGAAGCTTGATCGCTTGAAGGAAGATCATTCATCATGAGCAACTACGAGAAAGAAGCATCAATCAGGCCACCGGTTTTTGATGGAACAAATTTCAATTATTGGAAGGTAAGAGTTACTGCATATCTTCAATCTCTTGGTACAGAAGTTTGGGACATTGTAGAAACAGGCTATGCTTTTCCTTCAGCTACTCCTACAGATCCAGCTGAGAAAAAGGCATATGAAACAAATGCAAAAGCAGTCAGTACTCTATTAGGAAGTATATCTCAAACAGAATTCATGAAGGTCATGCACTTCAAATCAGCAAAAGAAGTATGGGACAAAATGATCACTAGCTATGAAGGAGATGAACAGGTAAAGCAAGCTAAACTTCAAACACTCAGGATTCAATATGAGACTCTCAAGATGTATAATGATGAAAGTGTGGCTAATTATTTTCTTCGGGTAGATGAGATTGTTAATTGTATGAAAAATTTGGGTGAAGAAATAAGAGAAACTATAGTAGTTCAAAAGATTCTAAGATCTTTATCCCCCAAGTTTGAATCTAAAGTATCTGCAATAGAAGAAAAAGAAAATCTCCGTGTTCTCACTATGTCTCAGCTACATGGAATTCTAACCGCTTATGAAATGAGAAAAGGAGGTCCATCTGACAGAAGGGAAGCTGCTTTTAAGGCATCAGGAAAAGAAGATTACTATGAAGCAAGCCATGTTCCAGAAGAAGAGGAAGAAGAATCAAATTTTGTCAGAAATCTTCAAAGGGGTTCTGGAAGGTTCAGAGGTAAGCTACCTTTCAAATGCTTTGCTTGTGGGAAAGTAGGTCATTATGCTGCAAAATGTCCTTATAAGGATAAAGGAAAAGAACCTGCTAGATGGAACAAGAAACAAAGTGCAAATAAGAAAAGCTACTACACCCATGAAGATAGTGATGGCTTATCAAACAGTGATGAAGATGAACAAGGTAATAAATATAAGCTGTTAATGGCATTTGAAGATGATGATTATGAGGATGCTATAGATGTGGATAATCTCTATAATGAAATCACTAGACTCAAGAGAGGCATAGAAGAAAAGAATGTGATCATTGATACTTTGCAATTTCAGATTGATGAAAAGGAAAAACATCTTGAAAAACTAGAAGGTGAAATTGTTGGTCTCAGAAAAGAAATTGTGAAAACAAAAGCTATTAATCTTAAATTTGTCAAAGAATCTCAAGAAGAACCAGAGGAGCAGACAAGAATAGAAGAGAAGACTCCATCCAGATATGTCCAAAAGAATCATCCAGAAACTCAGATTGTGGGGCAGAAAGAAGCAGGAGTACAAACAAGAAGGACACTTGCAGAAGCTTCAAGCTACTTGGCTCTACTCTCCTCCATTGAACCACAAAATGTGAAAGAAGCATGCAAAGATGAATGTTGGGTCAAAGCAATGGATGAAGAACTTGAGCAAATCGAAAGGAACAACACTTGGGAATTAGTTCCTAGACCAAAAGATAAGAATGTAATAGGAACAAAATGGGTCTTCAAGAATAAGTTAAATGAAAATGGAGAAGTAATTAGAAACAAGGCCAGACTTGTTTGTAAAGGGTATGCACAGCAAGAAGGAATAGATTTTGAAGAGACCTTTGCTCCTGTGGCAAGACTAGAGGCCATCCGAATGTTCCTTGCTCTCTCAAGCTTTCAAAACTTCAAGGTATTTCAAATGGACGTGAAATCAGCCTTCCTGAATGGAGACTTAGAAGAAGAAGTATATATTGAGCAGCCAGATGGATTCATTCTTGGGAATGATCCAAACCTTGTATGCAGATTGAAAAAGGCTCTCTATGGGCTCAAACAAGCTCCAAGGGCTTGGTACTATCGGTTGGACAAATATCTTCACCAACAAGGCTTTTCAAAAGGATCAGCAGATAGCAATCTCTATATAAAAGTTGAAAATAACAAATTGCTAATTCTTGTTGTTTATGTAGATGATATTATTTTTGGCAGCAATGAAGAGACTATGAGTCAAAACTTTGCCTTGGTTATGCAGAAAGAATTCGAAATGTCACTTCTTGGAGAATTGACATATTTTCTTGGATTGCAAATCCAACAAAATGAAGGAGGTATCTTCTTGTCTCAAACCAAATACCTCAAGCAGATCTTGAAGAAGTATGGCATGGAAGAGTCAAAACCAGTATGTACACCCATGGTTACAGGATGCAGCCTCAGTGCAAATGATGAATCAGCAGCAGTTCACCAACCCACTTATAGATCCATGATTGGGAGTTTGCTTTATTTGGCAGGTACTCGACCAGATATTACACATGCAGTAGGAATGGTTGGAAGATTTCAAGCCAACCCAAAGGAAACCCATCTTCAGGCAGTCAAAAGAATCTTCAAATATCTTCAAGGGACCCAAAACTATGGCTTATGGTATCCTAGAAATACAGATCTCACTCTTCATGCTTACACAGATGCAGATTGGGCTGGAAGTGTGGATGATAGGAAAAGCACAAGTGGAGGTGCTTTCTTCATGGGTTCCAGATTAGTATCTTGGTTCAGCAAGAAACAAAGTTCGATTGCCTTATCTACAGCTGAAGCAGAATATGTGGCTGCAGCATCTTGTTGCACACAACTTCTTTGGATGATGCAGACCTTGCAGGACTTTCAAATCACTTGCACTCCACCTGTCTCTATCTTATGTGATAATACAAGTGCAATCAGCATTTCAAAGAATCCAGTCATGCACTCAAAGACCAAGCACATACCAATCAAGTACCATTTTCTTCGGGAACAAGTGCTTGAGCAGAAGGTCAAGTTGGAGTATGTTCCTTCTAAGGAGCAAGTTGCTGATATTCTCACAAAACCACTGCCCAGGGAAACTTTTGAATATCTCAGACAAAAGCTGGGAGTAGTTGATGCTTCATCCTGTTGTTGAAGTTTGTTTGTTCTACAGAAAAGTTGGTATACGCAGGTTACGGAAGGGATATGAGCGTATACACGCGGATTCATGCTGGGTAAGTCGCGTGTATGCTGGACGCTTGTTGCAGAAAGAATATTCGCGTACATACGCTGTTTTATACAGGATAAAACGCGTATATGAAGTTCTGAACAGCAAGGGAAAACTCTGAAGTTCTGAACAGCAATAGGAATGTCAGAATTATTCAGGCACAGTTTCAGGGAGTACAACAGGCACAGGTTCAGGGGGAGCAGCTCAAAAGTCTCATAAAGCATTGTTGGCATTCAGATGTTTTGGTTGTTGGTTTCAGGAGAAGGAGCTCAGAAAGAAATTCTAGTTGCTGATCTAACAAGATGTTTATCAGATGCTGCTGGTGTCTTTCCTAAGTCTTGGTCTAGATCTGTTGTCTCTATGTCATGTATCTCTCTTGTCTCTTTTATGGTGTCAAGGTCATGTAACGGCCTTTGTTGGTTTCCCCACTATGCCTGGGATGAATGCTGTAATATAAGTGGTTGTTTCTGATATGTTATGGTTGTATGTATTGAGTCCTTTGATGATAGAAAGGTCCCTTATGGTGTATAAGTCTTGGTTCTTGTTGAAGAACATCTTTTGCAGATCTGGCCTACTGTCAGGGGGAGCACGAGTCAGCACAGCCAAGCAGAGGTATCAGCATGTCCTCAGGGGGAGCATAGCCCTTTGCCCTTGATGTCAAAGGGGGAGAGTGACTTGGTGTGGTGGTTGCCATCAAGTTCAAAGGGGGAGATTGTTGGCATTATGATTCAAGTGTTGTCCTTGATGGCAACTCACTCAGTGGATGGTACAGTGCTCAGAGGTTGGTACAGGTGATGGCAACTTAATCAGAAGACAGATCTCAGTACAGCATGCCAAGGAAGCTCATACACGCTGTTTCGTTAAGCCCAAGTCGCGTGTACACGCAAGTTCGATTCAGAAAAAGCGCGTGTATGTGGAAAGGTTCCTTTGGTTCATGGTGGTTAGTCCTTGGAAGTTGTGCCTATGATTTCGGACCATTATGTCTCAACGGGCGTGTCGATCCCTAGTTTTAAAGTTGATGGTATTGTGTTACTATGGTTTTGGCTCTTGGTATTGAGAAAGGCCTAAGGCTATATAAGGAGAAGAAGATCATTAGGCAAAAATCATCTTTCGACAAGGCTTGAATATCTAAGAGAGAAAGAGATCTGATATGCAGGTTCTGAGTTGCTTGATCTAAGCCAAGGAGAGATCACATCGGTTGATGGAAGACTAGATCTAAGGATAGATCGGGATCTAATGGTTTGAAATGCACTATCATGATATGGTTGATTATGCGTATTTCTAGATCTGCATATTGTCGCAATGTTATGTTCTGGGTCTAACTAATGTCTGGTACAGCTGCAAATTGAGAAAGTTTATTTTTAGATCTGTACGCAGGTTGGCTTCGGTAAAAGAGCGTGTATACACGGGTTCTGCTCATTAAAGTAGCGTATATCTTTTGAATCTTGATTTGGGTTTACAGTGGGATCTGACTGTTATTGCAGAGTTCTGTAGTCTGCTCTATGTTCTGGTAACTGGTGATTGACAGAGTTCAGTGGTTCAGTGATTCAAAGTTTGGTTGTTTTATGCTTCAATGATCTGTTGTGGAAATTGAATGAATTGTGGTCTTCAGATTGTAATGTTGTGCTTCAGGAATATCCAAGTCTGAAAATGTATGAAAAGTGATACCTGGAAGAAGGAAGATTGTAGGTCAGCACCTACGTACTAGTATCTTGGCTAGTACAAGAGCAAAGGGGGGTTGGAGCTCCCTTCCAAGGAAGTTTGGAGAACGAGAGAAGGTTGAAGCCTTCTGCAGGTTGTAGCCTGCGTACTGGTATAAGGCTGCACCAGTACAAAAGATTGTAAACTGAATTTTCATATTAAAGAAAGATAGAGACAACTTGCAGCAGGTGGTTTTCACCCACATTGGGTTTCCACCTTATATCTTGGTGTTCATGTGTGTGGCTTTTTATCTGTTCTGTTATACTGCACATGTTTACTGTTAATATGATGAATAATGTCCTGATGCACTTAATTGAAGAATAAGCTAACTAAATTGTGAGTTTTCTGCTTATACGCTGTTTTACTTCGTCACAGTAGCGTGTACACGCTGGTTCACTTAACTGAAGTAGCGTATATGTTTCTGGGCATTTGAAAAGTTTGATTAATCTGATAATACTGATTCACCCCCCCCTCTCAGTATTATTTCCAACAACTTCGACCCAAAAGAAGGTTGTAGTCTAGAGGGGCATCAACCACTTCCACATCCAGACTAACGGTTTTTCCTTCGACCCCTATAGGCAATTCTTGCAGAATACCAAACGGACGGAACCCACGGCCATCAAAGGCCTTAAGGATGGTGGGGGATTGGTTCAACGAAGGAGAACCAAGCGATCTCCAACATTGAATCGACATAATACACGTAGAAGCTCCCTCATCAATCACAGTCCGATGAATAGGCCTGTTTTTGACTATCACTGGGATTTGGAAAGCCATTTGATGGGGGAGACGAGGTGTACTATTTTCTAGATCAAAGATCATTAGGTTCGGGTCCTGAACATCGACAGCTCCGATAGCCGACAAAAGCAATTTTCGTTGCGCTGGACATGATTGCAGCACTTCGAGTGCCGACATTGCTGAAGGTGAAACAGCTAAGTCTTCAACAATGTTGTAATTCTGGGCTGCTCTCGCATGTGGATTGAAAGCAGACCTTCGAAGTACACCCTTGGCGGGCGGCTTAATCACTAAGTCTGGGTTAGGTTTTTCGATCTGTAGTGGATCGGGACCAGGAGTTGAGGTTGATGGGTTAGAGTGAGAAGATTCTGCTTCCTTACCATCAACAGGAGCCTTACTACCATAATCTTGCGATCGAGTCGCAATCCTGACATGAGACATCATCAAAATGGGTTCTTCACTGGCATTCGAAGAAGAACCTATCATCTTATTCTCCTGCTCTGGAAATGGATTTTTTAACACAGCAGGAGTGGGAGAACCTTTGACTATTTTCACTACCTCAGCCCGATGAGGGCAGTCTCTCGTAAAATGATCTTCTTCACAAATGAGACAAGGATATCGAGGTTTGCGTTTTTCGTCATTGGTTTCCGACTTTTCCGTTTTCTCCTTTGGAGCCTTGTCTGCTTTAGCCTTCTTCTTTCCTTTCTTCTTTCCACCGTTTTTTGATTTGGCCGTAGATGACTCTACAGCGTGAATGTCGGCGGTAAGTTCAGGAGGAGAAGACTCTCCTGTCGGAGAATCAGGCAAAGTGATAATTGGAGTGTTGGAGGCCTTGGAAGACTTCTTCTTACTCTTCGTAGTCACGATACCAATCATACCATCAGCGGCATGAGATCCCGAAGGAGCAGCAGCGATTTGGTTTGACTTTGGAAGATCCGGAATTTTCTCGTGTAACGTACCCGACTGAGTGTAAACTAAGTCAAGGTATTGTGCCTGAGCAATGACTTGCTCCTCAGTAACTACTCCGGCCTTAGCTACATCCTCAGTAATTCTTGGTAATAATGATTTGACAAACCATTCAGCTAAGATTTGGTCCGGGATAAAAACTTTCACTAATCTTCTTCGACGTCTCCACTCATGGATGTGATCAGAAATGTACGTGGACGTCGATTGTTTTAGCGAAGTTAATAATTCTGTACCATTATCGTATCTGACTGGTAACTGAAAATGAGTTAAGAACGAGGTAGCTAACTGGCTAAAGTTGTAAAAAGAGGCCCGTGGTAACTCAATGTACCACTTGGCTGCGAGACCAATGAGTGTACGCTGGAAAAGACGTAAGCGGATGGAATCATCTAAGATGGAATTTGATGCACACCAGAGGTGGTAAGTCATCACGTGATTAGACGGATCCTCTCCAGACTTACCTTCGAACTTGGGTATATCGCTGGGCAACTTATTTGGCATTGGCGGCCAGAACTGAAGATATTGAATTGGATCGTTCGTTAGGCGCGTCAAGTCGGGTAAATCTAAAGTCGCAATAAACGGTAACTGCCGGTTAGGATCTCTAAAATTCTGAGTCACAATACCAGCCCCAGGAGGAGGATATCCAGGATAACTAGGAACAGGAGTCACATTTGGGATATTATATCCTCCTGGAAAACCAGGATTAACCGGACCATACTGGGGTTGTTGAGGTTGTTGATAAGTGTACCCAGGATACGGTTGATACTGGTAAACCGGTTGTTGGGCAGCTTGCCCAGGTTGATACTGTCCCTGGTACGGAGGTTGAACAAATTGAGGTTGAGTAGTAACAACCGTACTTGTACCAGGTTGGCCTGCAGGCATCTGGACTGTGGTTTGAACCGTGGGTCCAGACAACGGTACAGATGTCTGAGGAGTGGTGACAGGGACAGTAGAAACCGGAGCTGCCGATACTCCAGAAGTAAGCATGGTAGATGAAGCGGTAGTTGCTGCAGCCGTGTGAGGTGGAGTACCAGGTGCAATTGGCGGCTGAGTAACTACAGAAGTTACAGGGGTCTGAACACTTGACTGGACAGGTTGCGGTTGCTGGGGTGGACCAGGAACTGCAGGTTGTCCTGCTTGAGGTACCGACTGTATACTTGGTTGCGACATCTGTTGACCCTGTGACGGATCCCATGTTAACATTCCAGGGTATTGACTCGTAACAGGTTGAGGATACTGAGATCCATAGCCGTATTGAGGATAGGGTTGATAACTGTAAGGTGCAGTCCCATATGATTGCCCTTGAGGTGGTTGATAACCTTGACCAGGGTATTGACCCGTAGGTTGATAACCTTGAGGTAAATATGAGTACTGGGGTTGACCTTGACCTTGGGGTTGGTATCCTTGAGGTTGATACCCTTGGGGTTGATACCCTTGGGGTTGATACCCTTGGGGTTGCCATCCTTGAGGTTGCCATCCTTGAGGTTGATATTGATACTGAGGTTGACTTTGGGGTACATATTGAGGCTGGGGTTGATACCCTTGAGGTTGCCCCCCAGTCACGAATGAAGTACCTTGAGGTTGCCCCCCAGGCATTAACGAAGGTTGCCCCCCAGGCGGTAATTGGCCACCTTGAGGTTGGTTAATGGGAGTTGAACCTGACATCATATAAACGTCACCTATACTCAATGGTACATTACCACTGTTTCCAACTAATAACCCATGATCAATGGGTTGAGGAGATGCTCCCGCAAAGGTACCAGAAAGTGATTGATACCCAGTAGGAACAGAAGGACCGCCATGTAAAAATGATTCAGGACTTTGTGAAAACACAGATGACTGACCAGACATATTTACAGGAGAATGAATTCCTCTAGGTGGAATAGGAGTACGAGGTGTAGAAAAACCTACTGAGTTGTCTAAAAAATTGGTTAATGCAAGGTACCAAGATTCACTTCTAGGAGGACTGTAAAAGATGGATTCACGCTCCCTTAGATCAAGGGTAATTAGATCTTCAGAATCAGAAACGCCTATTTCTTCCTCTGGAACAAGTTCTTCTATAGAAATTAATCCAACAGGAAGATTTTCGGTGATAATTCTTTCTATTCTTGGTGAATCAGGAACACTAGGAGTTGGAGTAACAGGTTCGGAAATTTCAGGTTCTTCGCCTGTTTCACTGGCAGATGAAAAACTACCAGCAAGCTCGGAAACTGTAACAGCTTCGGGATTGTAACCTGTTTCTAATCTTTGGTAATCTGGATGGACTACCAAAGAAGATTCTCCTTCTTCAGGTGAACCTACTCTACTGCCACTAGGAGGAGTTACAAGGACCTTTAACCCTTCTAAATTACCTGGGTCGTCTCGAGGAGGGGATCCCCTAAGTCTACGGGATCTTCTCAACAATTCGGCCACAGAAACAACTTCAAGAGACTGGCCCGCAATTCGACGGGACCTTCTCGGTAATTCCGCCACAATTAAAGATTTTTAACTACAACACACGAAAACAAAGTAAAAATTTCAAATCAAACCACCTAAAGTCTTCTAAAGAAGCAAACAAATTTGAAGCACACGCCTAAATAATCTAGAGCGTCAAACCACACACAAACAGTAGTCTTCCGGACCAAAAGCGCTAGTTGGTGATTAGGCCCAACCTCGCAGGATTCAGTACAGAAATGGCGGGTGGAACAGTTACCCCGGCAACCTGCTTAATGAATAGACTGGACCAAGTTCCTCCACTTTAACTGTCTCGAAGTGAAGCGAACCCCCCAGAAAATCCAAGTGAGTATAACCGACGTCTGCTCCAGGTACAGTGGGACCTTCCCTCCACCGTCACCTTGGGTAGAATCCTAGATATTATGGCCACTAAGGTTACCAATCACAACAATTACACCTGGGGGAACAGTCTAAACTCCGACAGCACGCAAGGGCAGAGTAGCAAGCTCCAATCCCCTTACCGGCTCCTTGACAACAATCCAAGGTTTACCGATAAGTGACCCCTGGCTCCTCGACAATGGTTAATCCGAGGTTTACCGTTTGTAATACGTACTGCCTGGCGTCGTTCCCAACGAGGGAGGAATGATCCCCTCACTGGTTCGGACACGAGCTCGTGCTTCTCCTTTAAGAGGAGCTTTCCCAGAATGTAACTGAAACAATTGGATTTGTTCTACTCAAGATAGACTATCTGTTTGGTTTTGTAGTCTTGGAGAGTTAAGTACTCACCTACTCCAAGACCCTAGCCTAAGCTATGTTGGTGCTTCAGAGCCCTAGAAAAATAAAGATTACTAGATTGATTTTAATTTAAGCGTTACTTTTAAGGTTGTTTCTTAAGTCAAAAGGTGATGGAAGTGAAACCAGTGGTGTGTTGACTCGACTCGAAACCACTACAAAATGCACCTAGAATGATTTGTCCACTACTTTACTTTTTCGATGAATTGCTTAACTAAAAAGTTGATAGAATGCAATCTTTATAAAAGCAACTTCTTAATTGAAGACAATCAAAGAAACAATTCGTTTTTCTTTTCCAAGCATAAAAACATAACCTCTCTTTACATGCACGAAAAAACTCTTTTCTTCTTTCAAAAACAAAAAGCTACTTGAAACAAGACTTTTTAAAGAAGATGTTTTTGTATTTTCTTTTAATAAAGCAAATAAATCTAATATAACCAAAAATCAATCTTAACAACTATTAAAATCTAAGAAAATCCACTCATAAGCAAACTAAAGGCAAATTTATTCTAAGCAATCTTAACGAGGCCAAAACTAACAATGATTATTTCTAAGGTGTTTTACTTGATCACAATCAAATCAAGGACTAGTTTATTGCAGAACCAAAAACTAGCCAAAACAAAACTCTAATCTTTTTGTTCTTTTTGTAAAATGGAAATCAATACTTTATAAACAAGCAATTCAAAATTTGACCCAAAACAACTCAAATGGCAAGTTGCTCACACAAGGAAACTTTACGACAGGCCCGACTTCTAAGAAGGTTGACTAACCAGAGAGATCTAAGGCTGGACAACTTTCTACTATCAAAGTCACTACAAAACCTATCCAAAAATCAAACCCTAGGTCTAAACTTCGTTGAAAACCACTAAAACACTCAAAGCTCACAAAACAAGTTCAGGTGAAAATTCTTGACAGGGTACTAAAGGATCTGGGCAGAAAACACTAAGGAAAATCAAAATCTAAAAGGAATTTAAAGCAAAAATGGAATTTTCTTAAGTTTTACAGGAAGACGCAGGCAACCCGTTGTCACAGGTGCGGCCCCGCTCTGTGCAAACGGAAACAGCGCGTCCAAAGACGCACTGTGCAGTACTTAGAGGGTGCGTCCTTCTGGAAAAATGAAGAAAAACCAAATCTAACTAAATCTAAAGCTAAGCCACCCAAATACTAATTCTCACAGTCAAAAACCAGAAAATAAAAATGATTTTCTCAAAGCAAAGTTCATATAAAGGAAAAGACTCTCTCATTAATGGATTCCCCAGCGGAGTCGCCAATTTGTCACACGGAATTTGTCAAGGGTGCGGACACGACTGACCTTCCTAGAAGTCTAAGACGTTCTAATGACAAACAAGACAAAATGGAGTGATCTTTCTCTAAATACACCTTTTACAACATGAAAACTACAAGTGTTTAGGCTTACCTTATTCCAAAACGCTGTTGTTGAAGTCCGTTCTTGACGATCCGGATGAGCTCCTCCTTCAAGTCAATTCCTGCAACCACAAACAATCAAACAATTACCAAGCACTTGCATTTCATATAATAAAACATATATTCAACATGCAGACCAAGGAACACATGAAATAACTCATTAACACAAGCTATTGAGAAAAATAAACCAGTTTGTATTAATAACGAAACAAAGAAACTCTTACAACCTGGCCTTGGTGTTGTGCAAGTTCCTCCCAGGGTCCATCAAGGGTTTTCCTCTACTTTGACAAAGCTCACCCTCTCCCAAGTAGAATCAAGTGAAGACAATCTCTCCTCACAAAGGCTCTAATGGAAGACCTAAATCCTGCAGCATTTACCCAAAGAAAATGTATAGCTCCAACCTCCTCTCCTTCTGGCTCAATGCCTTTATTTATAGTGCTGTAAAGAGGTTATTCAGGTCCACTATCAATGGGATCATCCCCCTCTTTGGGTGGGATAGCTCCCTTATTGATGGGATAAGTTCCCTCTTAATAGAGATACATGAACCAACTGGAGGCGCATCCATTTCATCAAACCGACCTCTAGAATGTTCTAGAAGTAACCACAAGTAACTTTTTCAAGATAAAACTCGCGCATTTTGCCTTTTACAGAGGGACGCACCTGTCCCTTAACATACAGAGCGTCCATGGACGCAGATTTTGTGAACATGGTCAGCGTCCCCGCAGGTAAGGCTAGAGAGAACCTGCGACCCCAGAGATAAACATAGTTTTTACAAGACTTTCTCTCTTCTTTGAGTTTGAGATGGATAACAGAGGCATGAGACTTGCCTAAGAGGGTAGCATGACTGTTGATTTGAGCCATACTAACTGTAAGTAGTCAAGGTGACATTTTTTAGTGTAACAAAGCCTCAGTCCCTCACTCCTACCTTTTGGAACTATGACCACATAATCCCTGAGCCTTCCTTCCAAGCCAGTACTCAATTGTAAGTCAATTAGTGATTTTCATGAATAAAGTTAGACTAGGGGATTTTTGGACTAATGTCGTCTTTTCATGAGTGATTTTCACTTGTAAATACTATATCTTGACATGATAGGATGATGCTGAGAGAAGACAAGAAGGAAACTATGATAGAAGATACTCATGAAGATATGAAGACAAGATGATCATTGAACAAGAAGATGAAGAGACATTAGATTGTCATAAAAGCTGGAAGATCAAGATCATAGTGAAGACTCCCTTTCTTCATGCCTTTTGGAGGAGGAGGAGGAAGAATATGCAACATATTTTATGAAGACACAAATATTGCAGCAAGAGAAGAAGCTTGACATTAACACATCATCAAAAAGTCCATGTCATCTGTGTCAATTCATGTCTCTTCAAAGTGTCATCTCAAGAGTCACATGTGTCATAGTGTCTTGCCATATCATCTGTGGAATATAATTGTGTAATTTACCAAAATAATAAAATGTAAATATGTGGAAGACCAAGGGTCCCACATGGAATATGAAGAGTCACTAGAGAGTTCTAAAGCCATATAGAAGCTCAAAAGTCATGTAAGAATTTGAAAATTCATAGTAGAAGCGCAAGAGTCATGAGAGAAATCCTCTTGCTGAAGTTGTTGATCCAACCTTCTCCTTGATTTCCTTTTCTTGTTCTTTTCCTTCCTTTGCTTTCCTTTTCTCATATTTTCTTACTTTCTTGCTTCATCCTCTTGGAGCTCTCTCTCTCTCAAAACTGATCCAAGCCAAAAGTAACAAAAAGCTAAACCATTAAAAGTTGTGAATTGGTTCTTTGATGTTGTTTAATTACTGATGTCTTATTTTCCTTCATTTTCATTAATTTTCCTTCTATTTTCCCTTAGCATGAAAATTTGTGTCTCTTCTTTTTCTCCTATTTTCCTTTATTTTCATAAACAAATGCGAATTACTGCCTCTTTTCCTTTTCCAATGCCTTTTCCAATTTCCATAGCCATAAATAAACCAAAAGTCATGCCTGCTATAGTGCTTACCCAACATTGAACTGGGAATATGTGTCCCATGACCTTGGTCTTATTTTTCCTTTATTAAATGAACTTTAACCTAGGGTTGTTACAAACCCCTCCCCTTAGCGGAACACCGTCCTTGGTGTTCTATGACACCTATGACCAACAAATCGCTGGAAAAAAAAAACATTGCACATGGAGCTTTATAACATAGCTCGATGTAGTATTTACAATTAACAACTACTGCAAACCATGACCAACACGAAAAACATGACAATCATACTACTTATTGGAGATTTATAACACAACTCATTGCGGTATCTACAACCACACATATATACATACATATTCGAACAACTCATTTGGTTGAACCGGTAAATAATGAAGGATACAAAGGTTACATATGATCAACGATCTCGCATGTAGCTTCATTGGTCCCAAAGTGCTTCCACTACACTTTAACATGCTCCATTGCTTGGTTCTAGAGCATGAGTTATTTTCACTACAATATGCACTCAAGTTTTAGCTGGAATTCTCCCTTTGTTTCCACCTACAATACAGACCAATCAATGACATGATCAACATCCTGAACGTATCTCTTAAGTAATGAAACATAGAAAACATCGTGGACTTTCACTGTTGCTGCAGTGCAAGTCTGTAGGCCATTGGTCCAATCCTCTCAAGGATCTCAAAAGGCCCACAATATCGAGGTACCAACTTGGCACATGACCCAATCCCTAAGGAGCTCCTCTTGGGATTGATGTGCAAGTAAACATGCTCCCCAACCTAAGACTCTTTAAATTCCCTATGTTTATCTGCATAAATCTTCTTCCTATCCTCTATTTTATTCAAATTCATTTTAATAACCTGCATTTCCTATTCCATCTCTGCCAACATATCTGGTCCAATTAGAACCATATTCACTGGATCACTCTAGTTGATAGGAATATTGAAACTCTTACCATAAAGAACCTCAAATAGACTCATCTTCATGGAATCTTGACACCCATTATTATATCCAAAATCCACCATTGGAAGATACTCCTCCCACTTCCTCTATTGATGCATAATGTACATCCTCAACATGTCCTCAAGATTCTTGTTAACCATCTTTTCCTGCCCATCTATCTACAAACGATAAGCTATACTAAAATCCAACTATGTCCCCAAGCCTACAAACAACTCCTTAAACCTAGAAGTGAACTTGGCATATTTGTTTGATATCATCTTCTTTCGAACACCATGCAATCTCACTATCTCCCAAATAAATATCTGAGTTACCTCATTAGATGAATTTGAGAACTTAACTGCAATGAAATGAGATACCTTAATTAACCTATCGAGCACAACCATGATGGAATCACGCCGCTTCGATGTCCTCGAAAAAAATATAATGAAGTCCATAGAAATGACCTCCCATTTCCACTCTGGAATCATAATAGGCTATAATAAACCATCTAGATGCTTACACTTTTCTTTTACCTGCTGAAAGTCCAAACATCTTGCAACAAATCAGCTACCTATTTCTTCAAGTTTGACCAATGATAGAAATTTTTAACTGTTGTCAATGTTTTATGATATCATGGGTGTCTTGAATATGACATGACATGAAACTCACTCAAGGTAAGCTTCTTGAGCTCATTGTCATCTGACAAATAAGTACTGTTCTTGAATCTGACCAAACCATTTTTGATGAGACGATACTCCTCATCCCTGTCATCTTCACCCTGTTGTTGTAATATGTGCCTCAACTACTGATCCATGTCATCACGTTGCCCAACCTGTAAGATCTGCTCCTACAATTCTGTCCCATAATAACTTACTATTGCAATGTGATTCACCTACACTCTTATACTGAGAGCATATGCAACCATGTTCTCCTTGCCCTTGATATACCTAATCTCAAAGTCAAAGTTACTGATAGTAGGAAACCATCTAGCTTTCTTGGCATTCAGATTGGGTTGTTCAAACAAGTACTTCAATCCACTATGATCACTCATCAAGACAAACCTCGTACCAAGAAGATAATTCCTCCACATATTCAAAGAATGAATGATAACTTCCAGCTCAAGATCATGACTCACATAGTTCTGCTCCTGCTCATTCAGCATCCTTGACTCATAGCATACCACCTTACCTTCTTGCGTCAGGACTCTACCAGGGCCTCTCTTGCAAGCATTTGTGCATACCATGAACCCTTTGTCAGGATCTACAATCTTCAAGACTAGAGAATTTGTAAGAAAATGCTTCAATTGCTCAAAACTAGTTGCACACTCCTCAATCCATTCAAAATTCTTCCCTTTTCTTTACAAAGATGTAATAGGATAGGAAATCTGTGAGAAGTTCCTAATGAACCTTCTGTAATAACTTGTTAATCCCATGAATGATCTGACATCATCCATATTCATAGGATTTAGCCATTCCATGATAGATTTAACCTTTTCCAGATCCATTGTTATACCTTACTTGGAAAAAACATGTGCCAAGTAATGAACTTCAGTCTGAAAGAAATTGCACTTGCTAAGCTTCACGTACAACTAATTGTCTCTCAACAACCTCAATGTTGTTTCTAGGTTCTTTGCATGCTATTCCTCATTCTTAGAATATATCAATATGTCATCAATAAAGACTATCACAAACTTGTAGAGATAAGGACGCAATACATTGTTAATCAAGCACATGAAAGTAGATAGAGAATTAATAGGGCCAAACAAAACCACCACAAACTCATAATGTCCATAACTGGTATGGAATGTAGTCTCGTAGATTTCCTCTTCTATGATCCGCACCTGATGATATTTTTATCTCAAGTCAATCTTTGAGAGCATTGATTCTCCCTTCAGCTGATTAAACAAGTCATCAATCCACAACAAGGAATACATGTTCTTGATCGTCACCTTTTTTCAACTGACTGTAATCAGTGACTAACCTAAGAGTACCATCTTTCTATTAGTTTTTGTAGCATAGGATGTGTTCTAGCCACAAGATTTGGCAGAGAGGCTAGAATACATGTATTCTCCAATACCTAAAAATCATTTATGGAAATTCCACCTAGAGACATCTTAATTAGATTTATTAGTCAGTTTTTTAATATTTCCTAGTCATGGTGAGAATGTTCTAGAAAAGTACATGGATCAATTTCTAGTTAATCCTAGCCATCGATTAAGATTTAATCGTGGTCATTGAAGTCTCAACAAAGGATTATAAGAAGAAGTCGATGGGGCTTCGAGAACACACACCAAATCGGTTGAACATTTGATTTTTCTGGGAAATCAATATCCATAGTAGCAGCATTCAGTTGCCAAAGGTGATTCAGTGAGATCAAATTAGTGAGAGAGGCACAAATATAGTGAGGTCGGAGGAAGATTTTCTAGTTCTGGTGAGTATATTGTAGAGAGGCGGTGACTTCCATAGAGAGGCAACACAGGGCCCTCTTGGGGAGATTTCTGTTTTGTTGGGGAGAAGGAGAAATTCTGATCCAAAAGTTGGGTAGAGGGTCTAGAGGCAAAGAGTATCAGTTTCCCATATAGTAACTGACGAGACAGTGAGAGGAGATGTAGTTCTGAGCTTGTGGGATGTAGTAACTACATAGGATGATGCAGTGACTGTGTAGAGGGAGCAAGGAGTAGCTCAATTCGAGCTGAGGTCAGTGTTGGAGCACCAGTGGAGTGAATTTTTTCTCACTAGTTATTATTGCTAGTTATTTCTTTGTTTTGATTTCAAGTTTAAGCATCCATAGATTTTACTCAGTTTTCACTACTACATAATATCAAAACCCTCAGTTGTTGCATCGGTTTTCCCGAGTTGGGTTTTTCCGCGGATTTAGTCCAAAAATAATGGTGTCATATTATGTGTGTGCATTTATTTCTTCCAAATTTTTTATTTCTTCCGCAGTATTTTGTTTTGTGAAGGTTGCAGTGTATTTGTTTCCATATTTGTCATAGTACACAACAAATAATTTGTTTAATTAAATTAACAAATAGAAGAAATAACATCATTTGCTGCAATAGGATTTGGGGTTAGCCAAATTTTCACGTGGTATCAAAGAACAGATGAGAAACCAGAGTGCTCAGTAGCAAAGGAGTTTCACTATTCATTGAGGGGCAGCAGTTCGAAACCCTAGAGGTAGCATAGTCACCTTGACCAAGAGGTCAAATTCTTGAGGAGAAATCAATTTTTCCAAGAGAGGGACAAAAAAATTTGATCTCTCTAGATCGAGGGTTTGCAAAGGCAAAGGGAGCAGCCAATATTTTTTGTAGAGTAGATCTCTAGTTGGATGCAACAATTTTGCAACAGTTGCCAGAGAAGAACTAGCGTCAGGATGAAGAAGAGAACACACTAAGAGGGAATATTTTCCTCAAGGAACTTCTAGTATCAAGAAGTTCGAATTCCCTTGCATTAGTAGCAGCGACTGAGTAGCAGTAGCGATTGAGTAACAGCAGCGGCCGAGTAACAACAGTGGTCAAGTAGTAGCAAAGTTCGAGTAGCAGTAGTGGTCGAGTAACAATAGATGAGTGATGGCCAGGTAGTAACATCTGCGCAAAAAGGGGAGAGGAGATTTTCGACATTTGTTGAGATGGCCACATATGGGCAGGATCCATGGAAGAGAAGTAGATTAGATTGAGTTGTTGCATATTTCTCTCATGGATCGATATCCTTGCTATGGGAACCCAACATAATTAGTAGCAGGAGGATCACAGTGTCAACAGGTGCAACCATTCATTTTGATGACAGTTGCATAGCTAGTTGTAGTTAGTACCCAGGAGATAGTTCCAGAACTTGTTGTAATAACACGAGTAGTGTGAATTTCTTAGTTTCATTATGCAAGTGCAGTGTAGGCTTTAACCCCGTACAGAAATTACCTTCATATGAATTCTAAAACATAGAAAATAAACAATGCGAGAGCATAACACATAAAAAACATATACATGGAGATTTTCCCCTGGATCCCAAAACCGGGACTACCCGCTTGATTTTTCATTAGGTTCCTTTCAATGTTACAATACATATTTATACATGCTAAAGCATCCAGTACCATGGAAAGAAAACCATCGCGTCCAAAACCATGGACCAAGAACCATCACGCCCAAAACCATGTGTGAAAATCATGAACAAAACCATAGGTAGGTCCGCCCAACCTAGCATAGGGTCCAAAATCAAAAAATTTCAGGGCGTTGCCCCAGACCCCATAGAGAGTGGGGTTACCTGCACCCATCAAGCCCCCTTGTGACTCCCCACGCTACACAATCGGCACAATGAAGGGGGGCTCCGCCCCCCTTCTAACCCCCTGATTAACTATGTGGGCTAGTCGTGGAAAGAATATAACATAACCCAACATTCTCCCACTTGTTGTTTTCTTTCCACAGGGGGCCACAAGAGAGCTTAGTCATTTTTCCAGCCGTCCAATGCCCATTGTTTCTCTACACCAAGGGAACTTCTCAAAGCTCATAGATTTTGTCAATGCATCTGTAGTATTCTTCAAAGTGTCCACCTTTACCAGAAACACCTTTTTGTCTTCTATCATATCCCTCACAAAGTGATACTGAACATCAATGTGCTTTGTCTTTGAATGATATGCAGGGTTCTTTGCCAAGAAGATTGCACTTTGGCTGTCACAGTCTATCCTTATATCTCCCTGTACTAACCCCATACTTGAACACAATCTCTGCAACCAAACTGCTTCCTTGCTTACATGAGTGGTTGCCATGTATTCTGCCTCTGTAGTTGATAGTGCCACTACAGATTGTTTCTTAATGATGAGCCCCAAATTTGGTAACTTGTTGGGCTCATTTGGCCTAATTATCCTTGTTCAATCCTTCATTTTTCATAGCTTATGCATTATTTTTCAGTATGTTTATGTCATTTGTACGAATAAGGGTAGTCACTCTTCCTAGGTGGTTAACACGTACTCAGTTTAGGTTTTTTGACACATGTTGGAGCAAAACCGAGCAATCATGAGCTAGAAGACAGCCAAGCTTGGGGTGAGGATTCGTAGGGGGGTTGTCTATGGCATTAAATAGCCTTCCTCGGGATCTTCACCCCCAACTCTGAGCTCCAAAGGCCACCAAAACCGGATCTAGAAGGCAGCCAAGCAGATTTTGGAAGGAGCTGCCTACTCACAGTTTGGGCAGCCAAGTCCCATAGATTTAGGAGGCCAGCTAGGGCCCTCGTGGTGTATAAATGTTAAGGCCTCAGCCTTCGTGAGGGACTTTTGGAAACCATTGCATATTTTGCACTACAGTGCTGTTAGCTCTACTTTGTTCTCTTGTAGCCATTTTGGGCATAACTCTTGACTTATGACTATTTTTTGATAATGAGAAGCAATCCGATTTTATATCAACTCTGAGTTTTCTATAGGAGCCATAGCTCTCAGGGTTGGGCCCAACCTGAGAGCCTAGGGCTTCCTTTTTGTATTGTTACCTTTCCTTTATGCATCGTTGTTCTCCTTTTATGCATTTGAAACGTATTTCTGTTGGGTAGATTTAGTTGTGTTGGTTAAATAGGTCATTGTTTATGAATAGAATTGCTTCAGATGTTTAACATGGATTGGTAGGAGAATAACAGGAAGAAGCTCCAAAAAAGGGTCAACAACACTCTCTGTTTTGCCTCATCCTTATTGGATCAGGGGCTGGAACTGAAGAAACAGTGCTGCCCCAACAAAAACACTAGTTTGCTTGACCATGCAATCCTTAGTGTACTGTTTTCATTTGCAGAAGTTAGTTATGGGTTTAGATCTCTGAAATGTTTCTTTGCATGATTGATGTACATGGTTTTCTTTCCAAATAAAGATGATGTTCATTCGTTTTATTGACAGTTAGATTAGATTAGCTAGGACTTTGATTATTTGTAAGACGTTCTTGATTCGGTTAAAGTTACATTGTGCAGGGCATCTCTACCACTCTCTCATCTACCTAAGCTTCATCAGAGCCAGTTGTTCCATCTCCTAGCTAGGTTCCTCGTCTCACATCTGTCCTCTTGCCCACGTAACCCTACCTTTTTGTGCAATCATTGTTTCAGCCTTCTTTGAGCCAATTTAG
Organism: Pinus tabuliformis; assembly: GCA_031772625.1. NCBI lineage: Eukaryota > Viridiplantae > Streptophyta > Pinopsida > Pinales > Pinaceae > Pinus > Pinus tabuliformis. The sequence continues at coordinate 916,083,050 of CM062816.1, forward strand.
CCATCTACACCTTCTAACCACTCCATCCACCAGTCCCTGGGCCACTTTAGACCCCTATCCTACCTCCATATCCATTCATGCATCTTCCCTCACTCACCCATGTTCCAAGATCCAATTTTTAAACATCCTGTAGAAATTTCCGAACATCCTGTAGAACCCCTGCAGACTTCCTGTAGAAGCTTACAAATGAGGTTTCTTGATAGCCAAACTTTGTGAAACTCTCTAGAAGGGTGTTAGGGACTACTTAGACCCTCTCTGAACCTTCGCGACCTCTTCCAAGCATTTCTCCTCCTTGATCCACCGCTGCATAGTCAAAGAACAGTGAAAGCATATGCATGATGAAACTGACAACTTAATCAAAAATACAAAAAGATGTTTTCTTCAAATAGAGGTAGTCTAGACACATGTATTTTACCTTCATAGAAGCAATGGCATCTCTTCCAGTAGTTTGCATTCTCTCCTTTGCATCAGTAGGACTAGCTGGTAGAATTAGGGTTTGATAGGGTTTGCATTACTTTTTGGCTTTCAGTTCTTTCCGCAAGTAGATTAGCTTCCTTTGAGTTAGCTTTCATCCATCAGTTAAAAAGCTTCTTCTAAGAGCTCATAGAAGTTGGCTTAAGCCCCTAGCGGACTTGTGCCAGCTGACCAAGTGACAGCTGCGGCAAGAGCTAGTACTTGTGCATACAGCACCGTCGCTTCCAAGTTTGTTACGAACTACCGGGTTGATAAAAGTAAAGAAGGGAGTCCCAGAAGTTGCAGCATTATTGCTGCAATATTGGAGCCCACCATATTTTTGGCGTCGTTGCCAGGGAAGCGTCAGAGTATTTGTGATTGTTGCTTTTCTTCTATTTTCCTGCTCTCCCCTTCTACTAAATAGTTTATTTCATTTCCATTTTGCAATTTCATTTCTGCAAAAGTAAAGTAGACACTTCCTGCTTTCATAGATTAGACTTTCAATTCTGCAAGCATAACATAGAATTTCAATTCTGCAAGCGTAAAATAGAATTTCAATTTTGCAAGCATAGTCTAGTATCTCTTTCTCGCAATTTTATTTCAGCAGAGTAGATTAGTCCTTTCCTGCTTTCATTTCAATTCCGCATTTTCATTCTCGCAAGATAGATTCTAGTTAGTTGCAATCCCATTTGTTTCAGTTTTGCAGTACAAGTAGAGAAAAAGCAAAAACAACCAAAAATCCTTTCATGCCTCGTAGGAACATAGATAATACCGGAAAATTCCTACCCAACACCCCCACCACTTCACTGAGTCACCCTTCTCTCTTCTTTGGTGGCAGTGATCTAGAAGAACCTATAGGTGAACCTCCTGAGATATACGAAGATCCTATAATAGAAGAAGAGCAAGAAAACATTCCTCTCGAAACCATGGCTGACAACAGAAATGGTGGAAACGATGAAGAGAGAATAGAAGGTACCTTCCCCATCCGAGAGACTAACGGGGACATGAAAATGAAGAACATAAGTCCCTCAACCTAACCTCATTTCCATGGATTGACCACTGAAGACCCTGATACCTTCCTGTTTGAGTTTACTGTCCTTTGTTGAACCTATGATTATACAGAAGATGAGCAAAAATTGAAACTCTTTCCCTCTACCCGCAAGGATGCAGCATTACGCTGGTTCATGGGGTTACCTGGAAACAGTATCACCACTTGGGCTCAGATGTAGCAAGCTTTCAATACCAAATACTGGGACTACTGTAGGTCCAAGGAAACCGAGGGAGAAATCTTTCGGATGACCATGGGAAGTGATGAGTCTTTATAAGATTACGAGGAAAGGTTCCAACTTAGCTATAAACGGGCCAGGTGCACACTTGACCCTGAATCCCTAAAGCTGGTTCTGCTCTGAGGAGTCCCTGAAGACCTTCTAGATACCCTTCACATGCTAGCTGGAGGAGACATCTACCAACTGCCTTATGAGGACATAAAGACTGTGTTTAGAAACCACTCTAGGGCAGCCCGGAAAAGAGGTAGGGGAAACCCACTTTCAGCTAGTACCACCTTCTCCAAGCATGAGTTTGCTAACCAGATGGAAGACCTCAAGAGTGAGATGAGACAAACTATTGCCATGCAACTTGATACCTTCTGAATTCAACAAAAGAAAGAGGAAGCTGAGAGGGCTTTGGCCATCTTCTATCCCAAGTGTAAGAGGAAGCACCCGAAGAACGAGTGTCCATTGCAATCAGTAGAGGTATGTTTCGTTTGTGAGGAGGACCACCCCACAAACCAATGCCCAACCTTACCAGGATTTAAAGCCATATACCAAGGGACTGAGGCACCCACTAAACCTCTCTACTTCCTCAACCAAAGGAGGCCGCATGGACCTAGACGTTACCAGCAGGGGATGCAAGGGACATCCCAAGCTTATTATAACCCCAACTAGTTTGCTCACATGCCTTCATGGGGTCCCCTTGCTCATCCTGCCTGGTCTGCACCTCCTCCTTGGTCTTATCCCCCTCAATACCATCCTCAACCCACTGCTCATTCGTTTCACTCACATGTCTAGCCACAACCTCAGTGGAATGCACCTCAACCGGGGTGGAGGCCCCAGTACAACACTCCTCCCGCCATTTTGCCTCCACCACCAGCTCAACCACAACCATGACCTCCTTCTCCTCCAAGACAACCCCAAATTCCTGTTCAACCGAACCCGAACCCCAACAACCGACAGGCCCAGCAGGTATATACTAGGGAGACAACATGTCCTACCTATGCTGTGGAGATCCAGGAGATCAACCTGCGATCCGGGAAGACTCTTCCATATCGCCAACCTCCTCCCCCAGAGGACGAGGAAGACAAATAGGAAAGTGAACCCAAAGCCATTCCACCCTTTCCTAAGAGACTAACAGTAACCACACAACCAAACCCAGAGGAGACTGAACTTCTAGGGGAACTAAAACAGTTGTGTGTGAAAATACCACTTCTCCAGGCCATCAAAGATGTACCGATATACAACAAATTGGTTAAGGAAAAGTGTTTCAGGCACTCAGGCAGGCGAAAGAGAGATGCCTCAACTATCAATGTCATAGGACAACTGTCCGATCGTATGTTGGGGCAAGTAATATGTCCAAATTATTTGGATCTTGGGAGTCCTGTAGTTGATGTCCACTTCAATGGCACCATTATCCCCCATACCTTGATTGATCTAGGGGCTGCCATTAATGTGATGACCAGGGACACCATGCTTAAACTCAACCTTCAGAGTTCCTTAAGGAAGACCTCAATAGTCCTGCAGTTGGCAGATCGCTCCACCGTGACTGCCGAAGGGATTGTGGAGGATGTCTTGGTCTCTGTTGACTCTTGGGAGTATCCTGCGGACTTCTTGGTCCTCCAGCCCAAGGCAAAGCTTACTGGATACCCCCTCATTTTTGGAAGGCCTTGGTTAGCCACTGCGGATGCTTACATAAGCTGCCGAACGGGAAACATGACCATCAAAAATGGTCCTATGTCCAAGCAGCTAGTCCTATACCCTCCTGCCCAACCTCTGTTAGAGCATGACTTACCACTTTGGTTGGAAGAAGGAGATGAGTATGAGGTCTACTCTTCACCCTTGTGCACAATAGAAACCACTAGCGGAGGTTCTCAAACCGAGGATGATTTGATTGAGACGTTGATTCAAAATCCACCTCCCAGTGCTCTCTCCTTAGAAGAATTGGAGGAAGATACCCAAGCCAGCACCTTATTGGACCTCTGTGTGACTAATCCAACCTCTCCTAGAGTTAAGAATGTGGAGTTTGGTCCCGAAAGAACTCTAAAGATCAGCTCCTCCCTATCTCCTTCCCAGGAGAAGGAGCTGGGTAGCTTACTAAACAATCACTTAGATGCTTTCGCTTGGAGCTATAAGGAGATGAAAGGAGTCCATCCTTCGGTCTGTACCCATCACATCTACATCAAAGATGATTGTAAACCAGTCAGGTAGCCCTAGAGGAGAATGAATCTAGCCCTTAAAGACATTGTCAAAGAAGAGTTGCAAAAATTATTGGATGCAGGATTCATCTACCCTATCTCCGATAGTGAGTGGGTTTCACCTCTAGTGCTTGTGCCCAAGAAGAATGGGAAGTGGAGAATCTGTGTAGATTACCAAGAACTTAACAATGCCACCAAGAAAGACCATTTCCCTTTGCCTTTCATAGATCAAGTGTTGGATGGACTGGTAGGAAAGAAGTTTTTCTCTTTCCTAGATGGGTTCAGCGGGTATAATCAGATCCAAATCATCCCGGAGGACCAGGATAAGACCACCTTCACTTGTCCATGGGGTACCTTTGCCTACTGAGTCCTTCCCTTTGGGCTATGCAATGCCCCTGCCACTTTCCAGAGAGTTGTATTGAGCATCTTTGCCGAGTTGGTTCATGATTCGGTGGAAATCTATATGGACAACTTTACTCCTTATGGGTCCAACTTCCAAGAAGCATTGACTAATCTGGGAAAAGTTTTAAGCAAATGCATCGAGATGAACCTGTCCCTCAGCCCTTAAAAATGTGAATTCCTGATGACTGAAGGGACTGTGTTAGGTCATACCATTTCTCGCCAAGGATTACAGGTGGATCCTAACAAAATTGCTCTCATCAAAAAGGTTCCACCTCCTCAGAAGGTAAGAGATGTTCGGAGTTTCTTAGGCTTAGCGGGATATTATAGAAGATTCATTAAAGACTTTAGTAAGCTAGCCTCACCATTGTTTGGCCTCTTAGCAAAAGATGTTGAGTTTAAATGGACTGACGACTGTCAGAGGGCTCTGAATGAATTAAAGGATAAGTTGGTGTCCGCCCCGATCTTAAGAGGTCCAAATTGGGCCCTACCTTTCCACATCCACACTGATGCCTCGAACAAAGCCATAGGGGCAGCCTTAGGACAAGTCGAGGAAAAACTTCCATATGCCATATACTTTGTCAGCAAAAACTTATCCAAGGCAGAATTGAATTATACTGTAACTGAGAAGGAGTTCCTGGCCGTGGTCCATTCCCTAAACAAGTTCCGACACTACATCACTGGCTATCAAACATTTGTACATACTGATCATGCTGCAATTAGATATTTAATAAATAAACTTGATGTGAATTCTCGTATTATTATATGGTTACTTTTGTTGTAACAGTTTGATTTGACCATCGTTGACAAACCAGGTAAAGAAAATGTTGTTGCTGACTCCTTGTCTAGATTGGATTTACCTGCAAGTGAAGAAGGAACAGTGGATGACCAGATGCCAGATGAACATCTGTTTGCTATCTCAGTACTCTCTCCCTGGTTTGTTGATATAGCAAACTACCTGGTCTAAGCACAGTTCCCTCCGCATCTATCCTCAAAGGAGAAGAGCAGAATCGTGAGGAAGAGTGCCTCATTCACTTGGATCGGGGGCAACCTGTTCAAACTTGGCCCTGATCAGATCTTAAGGCATTGTGTAAGGGAGGAGGAAGTCTTTGACATCCTCCTAACCTGTCACGATGGGCCGTGTGGAGGACATTTTGCAGCCAAGAGGACTGCCTTCAAAATTCTACAGGCAGGCTACTATTGGCCCACTCTTCATCAAGATGTCAGAAGATATATCAGCCAATGTGACCGATGCCAAAGGATGGGGAAACCGACTCCAAGGGACGAAATGCCTCTCCAACCTCAAGTGACTCTTGAGCCATTTGAGAAGTGGGGTATGGATTTTGTGGGTCCTATTAATACTCCTTCAAGGCAAAGGTCTTACATCATTGTGTGCACAAACTATTTGACAAAGTGGGTGGAAACCAAGGAAATCAAAGCAGCAACAGAAGAAAAGGTGGCAGAATTTTTAAGAGAAAACATCTTCTACAAATTTGGCTACCCAAGAGAGTTAGTCACCGATCAAGGAGGCCAATTCACCTCCAACTTAATTGAAGACTTGCTCGCTCATCACAAGATCAAGCATCAGACTTCCACCCCATATCATCCTCAAGCAAATAGGCAGGTGGAAGTCACCAATAGAGGATCAGAAGGGATTTTGACTAAGGTGGTGAGTAGCAGCAGAAAGGATTGGGCAGATCGCCTGGTTGAGGCCACTTGGGCCTATAACACCACTTGGAAGACCACAACCAGTTTCACACCTTATGAGCTGGTCTATGGGAAGAGAGCTTTGCTGTCAATCGAGTTTGAGTACAACACATTGAGGATGGCAGCTCAGCTGGACCTAGATCTCAACCATGCTCAACAAGAAAGGTTATTGCAACTGAATGGGTTAGATGAACACCGAATGCAGGCCCTCCTCCACTCAGAAGTGGTTCAGCTTCAGAGGAAGATATGGCATGACCGGCACCTCAATGACAAACAATTCTAGTCGGGAGATTGGGCGCTGCTGTCTGATTCCAGACATAAGGATTTCAAGGGGAAGTTGAGGACAAGATGGTTAGGACCGTATGTAGTGGAGAAGTGTAATGACAATGGTTCTGTCCTCATCCGGACCATTGATGAAGAAGCCCTCCCCATGCTTGTCAATGGGCATCAACTAAAGATCTACAGGAAACCTCTTTCGAGGCAAGAGTTCATCAAAACTGTGGAAAAATCAGTGCTGGTCATAGAGAAGGGTTCTGCCTCTGTTTTGGGCACACCTTGAGCATCATTATACATAAAAAAAAAAAGGAAGAGAAAAATGCAATAAAAAAAATCCTTGGGTGAAAACCTTTCTGAGGCGCCCATGGCAGATGGTAGGGGTGAAAACCTCATTGAGGCGCCTTTGCTGTCTCTCTAAAAAAGAATTGGAATAAAAAGATCCTTGGGTGAAAACCTCTCTGAGGCGCCAAGGCAGATCGTAGGGGTGAAAACCTCATTAAGGCACCCCTACTGTCTCTTAAAAAAAAAAAAAAAAAAAGGAAAAGAAAAAGAAGAAAGAAGAAACAGAAAAAAAAAACAAGTTCAATCTCTAGAAATTGTTGCAAGTTGCAGGAACACAATGCAAAAAGGAGGCCTTTCAACTCAAGGACAAGGGTCCCTACCAAGCTACCATGTAACCTCACATACACCCCCTCCATGGACACTCATTTTTTCCAAGGTTTGGATGCAATCTGGTCATGGTTTAGCCTTCTACAGGAAGCTACAGGACTTTCTACAGGAATTTCTGTATTTCTACAGGAAACATCCTGTAGAGCCTTTGGGCGGGCCAGGACCAATTATGAAGAAGAATTTGAAGCTTGAAGCCCGTTGAGGAGGCATGCAACCACTCTTTTCTTCAATCCTCCACTTTTTTCACCTCCTTTCACCACCTTTGCTGCCATATGGTCGAATATACCTGCACAGTCATACCAGAACTTTGTTTTCTCAAATAAAAAAAAATTGTTTTTAAGGAGGAAATAAAGCATGCAGAGGCTCGAACGCTTTACCTGTCAAGGCAATATCAGGACCCTGCACCTGTGAACGTGACTCAATGATCTCGACATGCACCCCAGTAGGAGAAATGGGTACAGGATGTCCTACAGGAATCCTGTAGCAGCTGATCCGGCTGGAGCACATACCATGGAGACACCAGCAGCTCATGAATTCGGTGCATGCAGCATACACCACCAGGAAATCGGGTCTCAAGGTCTCGTAGCCAGCAACAACCAATGAAGAGGAGCTCCAGCACCCGTGCACGAAGCAGCAGCACGCAGATCCAGCATTCCTCGTCCTGAAGCCTGAAAAAACCCACGTCCACGGCCGCACAGGTAAGTGCCTAACCTTATTTCGTCAAATTACATAAGCTATACTCTAAATGTGCATGACTGTGAGAATGAACGGATTGAACAAGTCGGGTAGCCATTCAACTGGCCACCACAACCAGTCCGACGGCCTCGTCGGATCCGAATGGCCTTGGTTATGTCGAAAAGATGGGAAATTGACACGTGGGAAGCGTCCAGTCGGAGAGAAGCGGTAGTATAACAGGAATGGCGGCGGTGAATGCAGAGGGAAGAATTCGGCGGTCAGGGTCATGTCGTGGAATGATGGTTGTGACGTCGGCCAACGGATCGACTGGGGCAGCTCACCCCCGCGCCATGAATTCCACAGCAATTCAAAATCGGCCAGCTGAATCACTTATGATGCACTGCAGTCATTTACTCACAACCGTTTTGCAGCCGAGTACACGTCCTCAATCCTCTGCAACTTGTTAGCCCGAGTTCTCGGCCTGTTCCAATGTCCTGTTGCTGCTCAAAAAGTCCAGAACCACTGTAACGTTCTCTAGAAGTCGTGCATAATTTCTATAGGAAGTTGCACTACAGGGAGCCCGGCATTACGGAGAAGCTTGGACTGTTCACGTCGAGGGTGGCAATTCTTATTGAGGTAGGCCTGAACATAACTTTCCCATGCAAATGATTCAAAAGGTGATGAATTCGACGTGTTGAGAGGGTAAGGAAAATGTGAATAAAGTCTGTCTATGAATTCAAAAGCCGTTTTCTTATCGCTGCATGAAATTGTCTTCGTAGTCTGCATGCGAGATTTTCTCCAGAGTTTTGAATTAAAATTGAGCCACTGTCAAGGCTCACCGGTGGAAAATTGTGAATTTCATATGATTGTGTGCATAACAGAGACGTAGCTCTATGCTCTGTGTAGAAAAATCCCGAAGCTCTCCTTCTGTACACGAGCAGGCAAGTTTAGAACAACAAAAACAGGTTTTTTACCATGCCGGGAGGGTTCATTAGAAAAGAGCCTTCGGACTCCAAGAAATTACGAGAAACCCCTGAGGTGGTGGACTTGTTTTCCCGTGCACACTGGATGTCATTCTGTGACAAGCTTCAAGGTCACGATGACGAAATTACAGAAGAATTCTTAAGGTCTTTGAAGACGAATTCAAAGACATTGGCCGTTGTCAACTTCAGAGGATTGACCCTCAGACTCACCCTGCAGCTCATTAGCAGAGTAACTGATCTACCGATGGGGGTACCCTGGGATAAGGAGGAGAGAAAATTGGGTCAGAAAGCTAAAAAAGAGTTCTTCTTTCCAGAGGAACAATTTTTAGAGGACAAGAATGGAGTTCGAAGAACTAGCCTACAACCGTTCTGGAGTGAAGTCAGCCTCCAAATTATGAAGTATATTACGTGTGAGGGGCGATTTAGCATTGTCTATGGCTATCATTTCCGGTTGCTCACAGAACTCAGGCACCAAATGGAACTACCCTCTGAACAAAAATTGAGCATTCCTTACTTCCTCCTGCAATCCATGATTGAGTGTGCCACCAAACTGAAAGAGGGGACACCAGACCAGCTAGCCCATCATGGGCTTATCAAGCTCCTCGTGGAAGATTCACTCCACACTTACACTGTCCCTCTTTCCTGGGAAATTTTTCAGAATATGTATAAGGATGATGAAATCCGAATTTTGGCCAAGGAGCTCACTTCCTCCAGCAGCGAGGAGAAGGAGCACACTCAGGCAGAGAAGAAAACTAAAAGACAAGAAACCCCGAGCAAAACACCAAAGAAAGAACAAAGAGGAATGCAAGAAAAAGGCCAAACTGCCAAGACAGGGGGTGGTAAAATTACACCAACACCCAGTGAGAAGAGACTACAGAGCAGGGTAGAAAGGACTGAGAAAGTCCAAGCCAGTGAGGGCATCCCTAAGGTAGTGTTATGAAACCAGCTCAAGAAAAGATAGAAAAGATAGATCAACGTCTTAGAATTCAGCCTCTTTGAGGGGGAAACCTCCTTTACATTACATAAATGAACAATTCTTGGATGATTCAAATGACAAGACCTCCTTTCTATACATAGGAGTCTAAGGAGTCACAATATAATCCAGCTGACCTAACAATAATAATATAAAGCCACAAAAATAACAATAGAGGGATTCTTTGGGGCACAGTAATAACAATATGGGGGCAATAGGGGCACAACAATATTAATAAGGGGTATACCTACAATAGTAATTGGGTAATCACTAGTATTATAGGGACCCAACATGCCCCTCTCCTTCAAAAAAGTGTTGTCCTCAACGCTTGAGTAGTTTTGGATACTTCTGCATAAAATTCTCATCCTCCCATGTGGAATCTTCAACGGATAATTTCTTCCACTTGATAAGATACTCTAAAATTGATCGATTTCGTAGATGTCGAGTTCTTGTTTCTATGACTGCTTCCGGTTCCAATATAATTTTTCCTTCCTCGTCAAGTTCTGGCAATATTGTTTGAACTGGGAGCTTGTCACCTATAACCTTCTTTAAACATGAAACATGGAAAACTGGGTGCAATCGAGAAGCTGCAGGAAGCTCCAATTTGTATGCCATAGTACCAATCTTTTGCAACAACTTGTACAGACCATAATACTTTGGTGATAATTTATTATCCTTCTTAGCTTTCTTGAGGGACATTTGCTTATATGGTTGTAGCCGTAGGAATACCAAATCACCTACATCAAAACTTCTTTCACTGCGATGTTGATCTGCCTGTTGTTTCATTCTATTCTGTGCCAACACGAGGTTATCCTTTAGGAGTTGGAGGACTTGTTGTTGATGTTCGATGTGATGTTCCACTACCTGAACCTTAGAATTTTCTCTTAAATATGATGTGATGGATGGTAGTTGATACCCATAAAGTGCCATAAATGGGGTCATTTTTGTTGCTGTATGGAAGGAAGTGTTATACCACAATTCAGCGAGAGGCAACCATTTGACCCATTGTGTCTGTTTATCAGATACAAAGCAACGAAGATATCCTTCCAAACGTTTGTTTACTATCTCAGTCTGCCCATCAGATTGAGGATGATAAGATGAGCTATGAGCTAACTGAGTACCAAGACAAGAAAATAATTCTGTCCAAAAATTTCCAGTGAAAATGGGATCTCTGTCACTTACAATAATATTTGGGTTTCCATGTAGCTTTTCAATTGTTTCCATAAATGTAGTAGAAACTGTACTGCCTTTAAATGGATGTGATAATGCACAAAAGTGTGCATACTTGGTAAGTCTGTCAACTACCACCATGATGACACTCTTTCCCTCATACTTGGGTAAACCTGTGATGAAATCCATTGAAACCTCCTCCCAACGTTGGCTTGGAATGGATAAAGGTTGTAATAGACCTGGTGTCTTAATTGTTTCAACTTTATTTTGTTGGAAAACCAAACATTCCGCCACAAACTTTTGAATATCTGATTTAAGGCCATCCCAAAAAAATTCCTTCCTAACCCTGTGGTAAGTTTTTTAAAATCCTGAGTGCCCTCCTAAGGGAGAAGTGTGCAATTCCATAAGAATCTTTTGTTTTAGCTGGGAATTCTTACAAAGGTATAAGCGATCTTTGTACCATAACGAATCATTTTGCCAGCTAAATGTATCAGACGTACTGGAATCTTGTTGTAACTTTCGAATAAGTGCCCACACTTCTTCGTCATTCTTCCATTCCTCCTTTGCATCGTTTATCCAATCTGGTTGGATAATAGAAATGGCGCACAACAATGCTTCCACATCCTCATCCTTTCTTGAGAGTGCATCTGCCACCACATTTTGCTTCCCTTTTTTGTAGATGATTTCAAAGTCATAACCCAACATCTTTGTGACCCACTTTTGTTGCTCTTCAGAGGATAATCTTTGTTCTAAAAAGTATTTAAGGCTATCATGATCCGTTTTTACCTTGAAGTGTCTTCCCATTAGGTAGGGTCGCCATTTCTTAAGTGCATGGAGTATTGCCAACATTTCCTTCTCATAAATAGCTTTGCTTAAAAACTTTCCCTTGATTGGACGACTTTCAAAAGAAATGGGTCTTTCATCTTGCATTAGAACAACACCAATTCCATTTCCTGAAGCATCACATTCCACAATAAAGGTTTTTTTGAAGTCCGGTGTAGCTAAGACCGGTGCTTGGCACATTTCCTCTTTAAGATGTTCAAAGGCCTTTGTTGCTTCCGGAGTCCATGAAAATGTATCTTTCTTCAATAATGTTGTTAGAGGTGCTGCTATTCTCCCATAATTCTTAACAAACTTGCGATAATACCCTGTCAACCCGAGAAATCCTCGCAGATACTTTATGGATGTGGGGATTTTCCATTCCTTAATGGCTTTAATTTTGCTAGGGTCTAGCTTAACTCCTTCATGAGATACAATATGACCCAGATATTCCACCTCCTGGACTCCAAAGAAACATTTGGATCTTTTTGCATATAATTGTTTCTCCTCCAATAGTTGTAGCACCCTGTCAACATGTTCAACATGATTCTTCCAAGACTTGTTGTAGATTAGTATATCATCAAAAAATACTAACACAAATTTTCTAAGGAATGGTTTGAAAATTGAATTCATCAAACCTTGAAATGTTGAAGGTGCATTGGTAAGGCCAAAAGGCATGACCAAAATTCATAATGACCTTCATGAGTTCTAAATGTTGTTTTCAGAATGTCTTCAGTCTTCATTCTGATTTGATGATATCCTAAATGAAGATCCAACTTGGTGAAGTAAATTGATCCATACAATTGATCCAGTAATTTATCAATGACAGGAATGGGGAACTTATCTTTAATAGTGAGCTTGTTGAGCTCCCTATAATCCGGACACATGCGCCATGATCCATCCTTCTTGTGCAACAACACTACTGGAGCAGACAAAGAACTTTGACTCGGTTGAATTATACCAGCCTCTAGCATTTTTGCAACCATACATTCAATTTCACTCTTTTGGACATAGGGATATCTGTACGGCCTGATGTTTGGAGGAACACTTCCTGGAATCAGATGAATAGCATGATCATGATCACGCATAGGTGGGAGACCTTTGGGAATCTCAAATACCTTCAAATGATTGTCCAGGACTTTTTGGAGATCTGGAGAAATAGATGATTCCAATGTGGAAACATCTAGCGAACATAATTGTGAAATTACACCTCTTTGCTCCTTTTTTAGAAGCTTTGTCATACCATTAGAGCTGATTATCTTTCCTGGTTTCCCTGCAATACCCCTTAATTCAACTTCCTTTCCTTCCATAGAAAATTTGATTAAAAGTTCTTGAAAATTAAAAGCTATTGTACCCAAGGACTGTAGCCATTGGACTCCTAGTACAACATCAACACCTCCCATTGGAATGGAAAGCATTGGGCTAGTCAATACATATTCTCCCATGGATAGCTTGATATTATGGCACTTTCCAGAGCAATTTATTGTTCCTCCATTTGCAATCATCACTTGACACTCTGGTGCTGGATATAGGAATCAATTCAATTCTTTTGCTACCTTACAATGAATAAAATTGTGGGTGCTTCCTGAATCAATCAACACTATTACCTTTTTCTTCTTGATTTGTCCTTCTATCTTGATGGTTTGAGGAGTGGTAATTCCCGCCAATGCATTATAAGATATGGTCGGATTTATTTGTTCTTCATCTAGGCTTTGTTCCTGGAGTATATCCTCTTCTTTTGACCTTTCTTGCTCCTTTTCTTCTTCCTCTTCACAATCTATGTAGAATAATTTCTTCTCAGCACACTTATGACCTTTAGCATATTTGCTATCACAACTGTAACAAAGCCCTTTTGCTCTTTTTTCTTCCAATTTTTGTGGTGTCAACCTTATAGGTTGTGGAAGACTAGGGGCAACAACACTTCCGTCCTCATAGTTGTGATTGGTATGCTTCCTGGTTGCCATAATTTTGCTTTCCATTTTTCTTGCTAACCTGAATGTCTTTTCTAATGAATCAGGTTCCCAAAGGCGAACATCATGTTGGATATTATCCTTTAAAGACCCTATGAACACATCAATCCTATGCTCCTCTGGAATATATTTTACCCTTATGTTCAACTTTTGGAACTCCTCAATGTGCTCCATTATTGAACCCTTTTGTTTGAGACTTATCAATTGGCTAAAAAAAGTGTTGCTTTTTGTATCCTCATAATGTGCTATCAATTCTTCCGTAAAAATTGCCCAAGTGATAAATTATTTGCGAGAGCAAAGCCATTGATACCATACAAACTGATTTGGTTCCAAATATAAAGTTGCCATACATACCTTTTGTGTGTTTTGCACATTATTGAGATCGAAGAATTGCTCCATCTGTAATATCCATGTGGCGGGATCCTTGCCGTCAAACTTCCTCATATCGATTTTTGGAATATGGTGGGTCTTCGATCCAACATTAGAGTCTATGGAATCATGATTAACATTTCTTTTGTTGTCATCATGAGTTTCCTTTACTACCCTTTCACCATTAGTGACCATTTCTTGTAGCAACTTATTCATATTTATCTTCAATTCGTCCATGTCTGTCTTCAAATCTATCTTCAAATCGTCCATCTTAGCTTCTACGCCTTTCTTTAAACCATCCATCTTAGCTTCTACATCTTTCTTTAAACCATCCATCTTAGATTCTGTTCCTTTTTGTGCAAGTGACAATTGTTGCACTTGGTCTTGTAATTTTGATATATCATGTTGCATTTCTTCCTCTTATTCATGGGTCATGCTAGATCTTTCAGGTTGCCTACTAGGTGTTTGCATTTTCTTTCCTCAGGGCATCAATTACTAATAATAATGCTTTACTATGCCCTTTGAATTCCTTCAAACTAATTTTTCAAACCAATCTTATGCAAAAATTAAAAAAAAAAAACTACACACCTTTTTTCACTTTGTAGGAGCCTGATATTGAATCTGATGTATCTATGTAATTTTGGATCATCTAGTTCTGAATTTGTGACCTGCAGTAGCCCTCTGTATCCTCTTTCCAATGCCACAAGTCTGACCCAAATTGGATTTTCCAAGGAAGAGTTATGTGAAATCTCCCACAGTGACTTGATTATAGACTAGTTCAGGAGAGCAAACTTGTACGACGTGCCACGAGTCATTGTTTTGACCTTTGGATCTGAAAAATGCATAAAAGAAACTACAGTCCGTCCTCTTTCTATACCTTCTTACAAAATTTCAATCCGATCTCCAGAGATAAAGTTATGACGATTTTCCCTAGGTCACATATTTGGAATGTAATTCAGGAGTCTGCAAAAATACCAACTTCCTCAGATCATATCTCCACAAATATAACGTGAAAAGCTCTGAAATTCAGACCCAAGGTTCAGCATGATTTCTTCTCAAGTGGGTTTTTTTTTGCAACTTCTGAAACGTCCCAGAAAAAAAGTTATAGCGAAAATTCCACGATGACCTGTTTGGAGCAGCGAAACCTTAGAATCCAAAGCTCTGATACCAAATGTTATGAAACCAGCGCAAGAAAAGATAGATCAACGTCTTAGAATTCAGCCTCTTTGAGGGGGAAACCTCCTTTACATTACATAAATGAACAATTCTTGGATGATTCAAATGACAAAACCTCCTTTCTATATATAGGAGCCTAAGGAGTCACAATATAATCCAGCCGACCTAACAATAATAATATAAAGCGACAAAAATAACAATATAGGGATTCTATGGGGCACAGTAATAACAATATGGGGGCAATAGGGGCACAACAATATTAATAAGGGGTAGAACTACAATAGTAATGGGGTAATCACTAGTATTATAGGGACCCAACAGGTAGCCTCAGCCAAGCTAAAGGAAAAAGCACCCTTAGCCAAGCAGGCTAAAACGGTGCCATCCGCTTCTACAGGAAACCAAAAGGCTATTTCTATAGGAAGTTTAAAAACAGCTTCTACAGGAAGCCAGAAACCAGCCACTACAGGACTTTCTACAGGAAGTCCGGAAAAAGGGCAGCAGAAGGAGAAATCGGCCAAAATAATAGCTAGGGAGGCAGCAGCTGTGCTGGCCACCCTAAGTACCTCTCCCAAGCCAAAGGAAAAACGAAAGAGGGAGATTCCTCTGTATTTTAAAGCAAGAAGGAGTGTGAGAATTAAGACTGGCAGACCCTAGCCTCCATCAAAAGAGCTGATCACAATTGTGGATACCCCTACCACACCAAGGGATAGGTCCCCCTCCAAGACATCCATTACTTATGAGCAGGGGAGCCTGAAAACATCCTCATGGAGGGAAAGGATGGAGAAATTGAACCCGGAAGCCTCTCTACAGGATGTCGAGGCAGTTCTACAGGAAACTTTGGCTAGGCTGAAGGAAACTGAGCAGATGGAGGACAGAGCAGCTAAGTCACCAGAGGAGGAGGAGAAGACCGAGGTCATCGTGGAACCAAGCCCCCAGCCCAGCCTGGGCTCTTATTATAACTTCTTGGAGGCTGGCAAAATTATTCCTCAAAAATTCACAGTGCCACTGTTTCTAGCACTAGAGGAAGAAAGAGTACGAACCCACACTTGGATGAGGATTTCTAAATCCAAGGGGGTAGCAGATATAGGGCCTATAGAGGAAAGGCTCAAGGAAACACAAAGGGAGTTGGCAAGAGTACGACATGTGGAAAGCTCCCAACAAGCCAAGTTAAGAGAAGAGAATGTGCTGCTTAGACAGCAACTACAACTACAGGGACAGAGGAGAGAAGAGGACACAACAGCCAAGGACACCACAACAGAACCTCAAGAAAAAGAAGGAATGCAATCTGATCTTGAGGAACTAAACCAACAACTACAGGAAATGGAATTGCAGGCAGACATAGAGATACAATCTTTGAAACAGCAGATGCAAGAAAAGGAGGCACAACTAGCCTGCATGGCCAGTTGGGCAATGGACGCTCTGCAATGTAGGCAACCGGCCAAATCCTATGGCCTATACCTAAGGGATCAATGGCTGCAATTCCAAATTAACACAATGGCACAGAGGGGTATCTCCCAAATCCAAAACCCCAAGCAGTTCATGGATTTATGTAACAGCAGTTCATTAGAAGACAAGGCCAAGCTATTAGAGTTCTACCTTTATAATTTGGCCCTTCCAAATGTAACCTCATGGGACCCCAACACAGCAGTAGGTGATATGCAGCTGATGGCAATGACCTCATGGTTAAACCATGAAGAAAAGAGAGTGGGAGAGGTCAGAAATGTCATGAACTGAGAACTACATGAACCACTGCTGATTAGAGCAGAGCCAGGGGACCCCACAGCATTGATATCAGCCCACTAGCACCTAGCAACCAACTCTCATGCTTTAGTAGAGTACATGGATCGGCAGGCTCAGGCCATAGCACACTTCGAGGATATGGAGCGATTATTAGGGGACAATTATGTTCATGCTTGTACCCGTAGGTGGAACACATTGTCCCACAGCCTCAAAATCAGGGAATATCACACTCCAACTAGAATGAGGGAGGCCTTGGCATGAGTGCCTCTCTACAAGAAGTCTATGCAGAACCTCCAGGCCAGCTGGATCGGCCTCAAGCTAAGTCCACCTTTGCTTTTGGGATTGTTAGAAGGAAGCATAGAAGAAGAAGAGCATAAGCAGTGGGAAGAGGTGGAAAGGAAGGCCGGATTCAATGACAGTGAGGAGGATACTACTTCAGAAACCTGGGATGTGAGGGTGGCGATTAAAGCAATGAAAGATGAGGAGCTGGACTAGTTGCTCAGAGGATGAGCAATCCTTTTAGCAGGGGGGTGATGATGAGCCCCAAATTTGGTAACTTGTTGGGCTCATTTGGCCTAATTATCCTTGTTCAATCCTTCATTTTTCATAGCTTATGCATTATTTTTCAGTATGTTTATGTCATTTGTACGAATAAGGGTAGTCACTCTTCCCAGGTGGCTAACACGTGCTCATTTCAGGTTTTTTGACACATGTTGGAGCAAAACCGAGCAATCATAGGCTAGAAGACAACCAAGCTTGGGGTGAGGATTCGTAGGGGGGTTGTCTATGGCATTAAATAGCCTTCCTTGGGATCTTCACCCCCAACTCCGAGCTCAAAGGCCACCAAAACCGAATCTAGAAGGCAGCCAAGCAGATTTAGGAGGCCAGCTAGGGCCCTCGTGGTGTATAAATGTTAAGGCCTCAGCCTTCGTGAGGGACTTTTGGAAACCATTGCATATTTTGCACTACAGTGCTGTTAGCTCTACTTTGTTCTCTTGTAGCCATTTTGGGCATAACTCTTGACTTTTGACTATTTTTTGATAATGAGAAGCAGTCCGATTTTATATCAACTCTGAGTTTTCTATAGGAGCCATAGCTCTCAGGGTTGGGCCTAACCTGAGAGCCTAGGGCTTCCTTTTTGTACTGTTACCTTTCCTTTATGCATCGTTGTTCTCCTTTTAAGCATTTGAAACATATTTCTGTTGGGCAGATTTAGTTGTGTTGGTTAAATAGGTCACTGTTTATGAATAGAATTGCTTCAGATGTTTAACATGGATTGGTAGGATAATAACAGGAAGAAGCTCCAAAAAAGGGTCAACAACACTCTCTGTTTCGCCTCATCCTTATTGGATCAGGGGCTGGAACTGAAGAAACAATGCTGCCCCAACAAAAACACTAGTTTGCTTGACCATGCAATCCTTAGTGTACTGTTTTCATTTGCAGAAGTTAGTTATGGGTTCAGATCTCTAAAATGTTTCTTTGCATGATTGATGTACATGGTTTTCTTTCCAAATAAAGATGTTGTTCATTCGTTTTATTGACAGTTAGATTAGATTAGCTAGGACTTTGATTATTTGTAAGACGTTCTTGATTCGGTTAAAGGTACATTGTGCAGGGCATCTCTACCACTCTCTCATCCGCCTAAGCTTCATCAGAGCTAGTTGTTCCATCTCCTAGCTAGGTTCCTCGTCTCACATCTGTCCTCTTGCCCACGTAACCCTACCTTTTTGTGCAATCATTGTTTCAGCCTTCTTTGAGCCAATTTAGCCATCTACACCTTCTAACCACTCCATCCACCAGTCCCTGGGCCACTTCAGACCCCTATCCTACCTCCATATTTATTCATGCATCTTCCCTCACTCACCCATCTTCCAAGATCCAATTTTTAAACATCCCGTAGAAATTTCTGAACATCCTATAGAACCCCTGCAGACATCCTGTAGAAGCTTACAAATGAGGTTTCTTGATAGCCAAACTTTGTGAAACTCTCTGGAAGGGTGTTAGGGACTCCTTAGACCCTCTCTGAACCTTCCCTACCTCTTCCAAGCATTTCTCCTCCTTGATCCACCCCTGCACAGTCAAAGAACAGTGAAAGCATATGCATGATGAAACTAACGACTTAATAAAAAATACAAAAAGATGTTTTATTCAAATAGAGGTAGTCTAGACACATGTATTTTACCTTCATAGAAGTAATGGCATCTCTTCCAGTAGTTTGCATTCTCTCCTTTGCATCAGTAGGACTAGATGATAGAATTAGGGTTTGCTTCCGCAAGTAGATTAGCTTCCTTTGAGTTAGCTTTATTCCATCAGTTAAAAAGCTTCTTCTAAGAGCTCATAGAAGTTGGCTTAAGCCCCTAGCGGACTTGTGCCAGCTGACCAAGTGACAGCTGCGGCAAGAGCTAGTACTTGTGCATACAACACCATCGCTTCCAAAGTTTGTTACGAACTACCGGGTTGATAAAAGTAAAGAAGGGAGTCCCAGGAGTTGCAGCATTATTGCTGCAATACTGGAGCCCACCACTTACTCATCCAACTAACTACACCTCCAAATAGGTTAAACACATACCCACTTGTAGATCTTCTCTAATCTAGAACTCCAGCCCAGTCTGCATCAACAAAGCCATGAATATCCAACACTCAGTCCAATCTTGGTCTTCCTTGGTAGCACAAACCATAATCACTAGTGCCACGCAAATACCTGAAAACCTGCTTCACTGTTGTCCAGTGCTCCTTCCCTGGTTTTGACATAAGCCTGCTCAATACTCCCACTGCATGTGCAATGTCTGGTCTAGTACAGACCATCGCATACATTAGGCTACTGACTACACTTGCATATGGAACACGAGACATGTCCTCTTCCTCTTCTTGTGTCTTGAGACATTGTTCAACAAATAACTTTACACCTACAGGAATAGGAACCTTCACTGGTTTACTATCCTGCATATTAAACCTCTGTAATATTATCTCAACATACTTCCTTTGGTTTAACCAAAGCTTCCTCTTTGTCCAATCTCTTTTAATTTCCATGCCCAAAATATAGATTGCAGCACCAAGATCTTTCATGTTAAATTTGGAGGAAAAATGGGTCTTCAAATCCTGGATAATTTCTTTGTCATTTCCAACCAACAACATATCATCCACATACAAGACCAGATAAATAACACGGTCACCAATTAATTTAAAATACACACAGTGATCTGCTTTGCTTCTGGTGAAGCCAAGTCCCCATATAAATGTATCAAATTTTTGATACCACATCCTTGGTGATTGTTTTAACCCATACAGAGACTTCTTTAACTTGCATACCAGTTCTTTCTTACCCTTCACTACAAAGCCTTCAGGTCGTTTCATGTATATCTCCTCTTCCAGATCCTCGTGAAGAAATGTTGTCTTCACATCCATCTGTTCTACCTAAAAATCAAAAGCAACAGCAACAGATAAAAGTAATCTGATAGAAGTTACCTTGGCAACAGGAGAAAAAATATCACCAAAATCAATTCCCGGCACCTAGGAATAACCTTTTACTACCAACCGAGCTTTTTATTTCTCCACCTTTCCTTCTGCATTTGTCTTCTTCTTGAACACTCATTTTCTGCCAATGGGTTTCCTCCCAGCTAGCAACTCCACCAGATCCCAAGCCTCATTTTTGTTCAAAGATGTCATTTCACAACCATGGCCTCTTTCTAGAGTTTTCCATCCTCTGAATCTACTGCTTCCTTCATAGTTATGGGATCATCATCAGTAATAGATAAAGAAAAATTTGAATAGAAAGGAGATGGACTATACCTTTTTGGTTGCCTTCTTTCTCCAACTGCTCTTCTCACGCACGAGTTTGTGGCTCTTCATCCTCTGATTCCTCCTCTACTGTAGAGTTTGATTCTTCCTCCTTTAGCTCAAACGCTATCTTCTCAAGTTCCTTTGGTTGGACTTCATGTTTAATAACATCTTTCACCTATTTGAAAAACACATCTCGGCTGTACACAACCTTCCTTGTTACTGGGTTCCAAAGCTTATAACCCTTTAAACCATCCTTATACCCAATAAAGATGCACTTTTCAAATTTACTATCCAACTTGGTTCGTTTCTCCTTTGGAACATGTACATATGCATCACATCCAAATACCCTCAGAAAGAGAGGGTTTCTACCAGTCCATACCTCTTGTGGAGTCTTATCCTCCAACACTGATGAAGGTGATCTTTTGACTAGGTAACATGCTGGCTCCACCGCCTCTGCCCAGAATTCCTATCCTAACCCGGCACCACTGAGCATGCTTCTTGCCCTTTCCATCAACATCTTATTCATTCTTTCTGCAACTCCATTTTGTTGAGGTGTATATGGAGTAGTCTTTTGCCATGCTATACCACACTTCTTACATAATTCTTCAAATTCCTTACTGTAAAACTCTCCATCGTTATCTATCCTCAGCACCTTTATCTTCTTCTCTATCTGGTTTTCCAACAAAGCCTTAAATTCTTTAAACCTATCAAAGACTTTAGATTTCTTCTTAAGGAAATATATCCATGTATTCCTTGAGAAGTCATCTATAAATGATACATAATACACAGACTTACCCAATGATGGAACCTTCATAGATTCAAACACATCACTGTGCACAAATTCTAATATATGTTTTTCCCTCTTACCACCAGAGGGGAAACTCACTCAATTTTGCTTCCCATATAGACAATTTTCACAGGAATTAAAATCCAGAGAGCTATTACTCATGCCTTCTACCATGCCTTTACCATGAAGTATTCGAAGGCCCTTCTCTCCAATATGTGCAAGCCTTTGATGCCACAATATGGTCTTCTCTCCAGAGACCACTAGATTTTCTACTCCACTTTCAGGGACCACAGAACTGTTGCACCTATCAATAACAGTGCTACCTTGCAGCTTGTATAGAGTTCCAATCCGAACTCCCTGCATCAATACCAGTGCTCCCTGAACCATTTTTCAGGTATCCTTCTCAAACACTGTTTTTACACCTGCATCATCCAGATTGCTTACGGAAATCAGATTTTTGGCCAATGTAGGAATATGCAGAACACTGGGAAGTGTTCTAACCCTTCCACCTTGCAACTTCAACTTTACTTTTCCACGACCAATGATTTGAGCCTTCTTGTCATCCCCCAAGAAGACATCACCACGATCATATTTCTCATACTCACAGAACCACTCCCTATGGGGAGTGAAGTGAAAGGATGCACCTGAGTCAATCAACCATGCCTCATGATCTACATGTGTACTTGAAGAAGCCAAGTAAACATCCCCACCTTCATCTGAGGTGGTTTTCGCCTCTGCAGAAGGATCATCATCAGATCCCTTTCCTTTATTAGGAGCTTTAGATTTACAGTCCCTTTTGTAGTGCCCTTCCTTTCCGCATTTCTAGCACACCACCTTTACAGGTTTTCCTGGAGATTTAGATCTCCCACTCGATGACTTATTTTTGTTTCTGTTATGGGACCATCCTCGTACAGACAAGGCATCACCATTCTGGATCTCTATATTTTTCTATCTCATCTCCTTCGTTAGCAAGGATGAGACTATTTTATCAAACTGCAAGGCAGTTGTATTGCTACATATTGCAATAACCAGACTATCCCATGAATCTGGTAGAGAACACAATAAACTAATGCACTTATCTTCATCTGAAATTTTGACATCAACAGACGATAACTGACTTACCACAGTATTAAACGCATTCAGATGCT
The DNA here is from genome assembly GCA_031772625.1 of Pinus tabuliformis. Lineage (NCBI taxonomy): Eukaryota > Viridiplantae > Streptophyta > Pinopsida > Pinales > Pinaceae > Pinus > Pinus tabuliformis. Next base: position 916,105,610 of record CM062816.1, read on the forward strand.
CTGTCACCGAGTCTCCATCTTTCATCCTCAGGTTATACAGTTTTTTCTGTAGGAATAGTTTATTCACCAAAGACTTAGATTGGTACAAAGTCCCTAACTTGTCCCACAAAGCCTTTGCTGTATCTTCCCCTGATGCATTCAACAATACTGAATCTGAGACACATAATCATATTGTGATCTTTGTCTTCCAATCCAACTTCTTCCATTCTTCATGAGACATTTTCTTTGGTTTAGTACCTAGATCTACCGCGATCCACTACTCCTTATCCACCAACAGATCCTCCATATTGAGTTTCTAAAACTCAAAACGCTAACCATTAAATTTCTCGATCTCTATCTTTCCACTACTTGCCATATTCTTTCAACACCAGAATCAATCCCGCAGATCTCCCACTGAATGGGGTCTACCACAGGCCCGAGCGAAACCCCTCAACAACAAAGGCGTCCCCTTGAAGCCAAAACAACTCTGATACCAAATGTAGGTTTTAACCCCATATAGAAATTACTGCATACGAATTCTAAAACATAGAAAATAAACAATGCGAGAGCATAACACATAAAAAACATATACACAGAGATTTTCCCCTGGATCCCAAAACTGGGACTACCAGCTTGATTTTTCATTATGTTCTTTTCAATGTTACAATACATATTTGTACATGCTGAAGCATCCAATACCATGGACATAAAACCATTGCGTCCAAAACCATGGACCAAAAACCATCACGCCCAAAACCATGTGCGAAAATCATGCACAAAACCATAGGTAGGTCCCCCCAACCTAACATAGGGTTCAAAATCAAAATTATTCTGGGGCGTTGCCCTGGACCCCATAGAGAGTGGGGTTACCTGCACCCCTCAAACACCCTGTGACTCCCCCTGCTACACAATCGACGCAACAAAGGGGGGGCTTTGCCCCCTTCTAACCCCCCGATTAACTACGTGGGCTAGTCGTGGAAAGAATATAACACAACCCAACATGCAGTTCTAGCCAGGAGATTCCTAGCGCAGAGCTATGCATTCCAATTTCCAATATGTGTTATGTAATCCAATTTCTAGTGAAAGAGAACAACACAAGTTTCTAGGAGGGAGGACAGAGATTTCCCATAAGGAGATTGAGACTCAGAGGGAAACTAGTTTCAGATGGAGCAACGCTATGTAAGCTAGTACTTTAGGATCTGGGGAGACCAGACTCATTATTGCAGTAGTTGCAACAGCACTGCAGAAGCATCAACAAAGCAGTGACAATAATAGTATGAGTAGATCAGATTTCGCGATGATGATAGCCATAACCCCATGAGTGAAATGGGGTGACTTGGTTTTGTAGCCCCATAGTGTTATAGATGGGTAGGATTCTTGAGGAAGTCCGCCTCTTGAATATATACCTTGCTACGAGGCCATATTTCAGTAGTAGGATGGATCAGTGGCAGTATATGCAGTTAGATGCCAAAGTGATAGATGAAAAGTCTAGTTGCATGTCAGATGCTAGGGAGCACAATTCAGAATTGGTAGTAGTGCAGTTAGCATGGTGAAAATTCAGTAGTAGTGCATATGCCTCAGTGACAGCATAGATACTAGCAGCACTCAGAGAATCATGTGATAGATGCATCATGCTGATCACAATTGATTCAATATTTAGGATGCTTTTCACTTGAATATGTTGCAATCATAGCAACAACAGATGGAGAGGGAGTTTCAATGCAGATGCAATGTTTCCAAGAATTTTGCAGAGTCAGTAGCAGCACGGATGCAACGTATATCAGAGTTACACATTGGTTGGTGGGTCAAAGTAGCCAGACATCAACAGCGTGACAGGAGGTGGTGCAGAGACAAGGTGTTGCTTCAATGGGTTTCAACACTAGAACACATTCCTCTCTAAGAGGAAGTGTTAGTTTTTGTAGCATCAAATGTGTTCTAACCAAGAGATTTGTTAGAGAGGCTAAAATACATGTATTCTCCAATACCTAGAAATCATTTCTAGAAATTCCACCCAGAGACAACTTAATTATATTTATTAGTCAGTTTTTAATATTTCTTAAGTCTAAACTTAGGAAATATGATTAATTAATTAGAATTAATTAAGTCATGGTGAGAATGTTCTATAAAAGTACATGGATCAATTTCTAGTTAATCCTAGCCATCAACTAAGATTTAATCATGGTCATTGAAGTCCCAACAAAGGATTATAATAAGAAGTTGATGGGGCTTGGAGAAAACACACCAAATTAGTTGAGAATTCAATTTTTCTGGGAAATCGATCTCCATAGTAGCATCATTCAGTTTCCAAAGGTGATTCAGTGAGATCGAAGTAGTGAGAGAGGGGAAAAGATAGTGAGATTGGAGGAAGATTTTCCATTTACAATGAGGATATTGTAGAGAGGCAGCGTAGAGGCAACACAAAGCCCTCTCGGGGAGATTTATGTTTTGCTAGGGAGAAGGAGAAATTCTAAGCCAGAAGCTAGGTAGAGGGTTCAGAGGCAAAGTGTATCAGTTTCCCAGACAACAGCTGACGAGACGGTGAGAGGAGACGCAGTTCTGAGCTTGTGGGATGTAGTAACTATGTAGGTTGAAGCAGTGACTGCGTAGAGGGAGCAAGGATCAACTCAATTCGAGTTGAGGTTGGTGTTGGATCGCCCGTGGAGTGAGAAATTTTTCTCACTAGTTATTATTGCCAGTTATTTCTCTGTTTGGATTGCTAGTTTAAGCATCCATATATTGTACTTAGCTTTATCTACTCTTTAGTATCAAAACCCTTAGCTGCTACACCAGGTTTCCCCAGTTGGGGTTTCCTGTGGACTTAGTCCAAAAATAACGGTGTCATATTGTGTGTGTGCATCTATTTCTTCTAGCATTTTTATTTCTTCCACAGTATTTTGTTTTGTGAATGTTGCAGCGTATTTGTTTCGATATTTTCCATAGAACACAACAAATAATTTATTTAATTAAATTGAAAAATAGAAGAAATAACATCAGTTGTTGCAATAGGATTTGGGGTTAGCCGAATTTTCACACTTTCTTCTTCACAAACAAGACTAGTGCACACCAAGGTGACACACTTGGACTTATGCATCCTTTATTAAGAATTTCCTTTAGGTGCAACTTCAACCCCCCCAACTCTAGAGTGCTCATCGTGTAAGGTGCCTTTGATGTTGGTGTTTCTCTTGGTACCAACTCAATAGATAAATCCACTTCCCTTTGAGGTGGTAACTCTAAAATCTCTACTGGAATACATCTTGAAACTCTTTAAAAACTAGATATCTCTTCATAACTTCATCACCCTCAACATCCTTCCCTTTTTCATTGGAAATATTCACTGCAAACAATACAAAACCCTTCCTACAACTGCTCTTTTCCTACATAGTTTTAACCATTCTCCCCGATGTAGGATTCTTCTTTCCCTATAAGATTCTCTTCTCCCCATAATCATCCAAGAACTTAATAGAATTCTCATAACAATCTACCTTAGTCCTGTGAGTGAAAAAATAATCCATACCCAAAAGCATATCATAGGAACCTAATGGAAGCACATTTAGATGTGTTGATGTAGGCATAAAATTCATCTCAAATGCACAAGCTCTCACCCAATGATGAACTATTTTCTTTGTGCCTGCAGCCAACTGCACCAACCAAGACTCTGCATGCACTTATTTATTCAAGCCATGCCTATCCACAAGGTTAGGACTAACATAAATCTATTATATCTAGGGTCAATCAAAATGGAAACAACTTGATCACAGAGCTTACCTTCCATCTCAATAATGGATGCCTTATGATCCACCTGCCTGTTATAAATTGTTGCATAGATCTAAGGAATGTTATGACCAACATCCCAAACTGTTTGTGCCTTTTTAGCACTATATATCTGAGGTCTTCCACCCTATCACACCATAAAATCCTTCATACGATGATATTTGCCACAAATCCAACATGTAATGGTTCCCTGCCACTACCTTTATTTTTCTTCTCTCTAGGATGAGGTCCATGTCCCTTCTCAACTAAACTAAAATTCTTGTAAGGATCTAAATTTTCTTTCTCACCAACATCTTGAGGTCTTTCCTATTTTAAAGGCTATTTTCCTTTAGCCTTATCATTCCCTTTCCAATCACACCTAGGCTTAGACTTTTTCTTTCACTACTCGTAACAATGCTTCAATTTCACAATTAATTCCTCCAATGAACAAGGCTCATCATACTCAATTTGGTCCTTCAAAGCTAATGGCAGTCTATTGATAAACCTATGAACCTCCATCTTCTCATCCTTGAGGTAAGGCACATACCTCAAAATCTCTAGAAACTTCGTCATGTACTCTTCATCTGTCATATATCCCATGTTAAGCTCATATAAATCCTTGGACTTTCCATCATAATATCTCTTTGACAAGTACTTCTTCCTAAAGGGTCTTTTGAACTCATGCAAACTCATCTCCTCTATCCTATTTCCTCTGACACACTTCACATCTTCCCAAAAAATATCTTCTTTTCCTTTGAGGCTGAAAATAACTATCTTGGCTTTCATGTTCTTTGTATAATCATGCAGCTCAAAGAACTTCTTCATCCCAATTATCCATGCCTCTGCATCTTCTGGTTTCTTCAACACTCCATCAAATGTAGGAGGCTTGGCTTTCTTGAACTCATATGGAAAGTACCCCTTCTCACTCCTCCTATAAGGATGGTGACAATGAGGACAATGATGTCTCTCTAAACTAGAACTAGAATAGAACTCATAAGCACTACCTATCCTGTCAGGTGTATCCAACCATATATGACCTTTGACCATGTCATTCCTGTCTAACTTGTGCCTTGATCAGGACCTTCTTCCAAATGCCCCATTATTCCTTTCTTCTTGTCCATAAATGATCCGTGGTTATCCATGTCTTTGTTGTTACGGGAAAATTTCACTAGAGCAAGTTGATTAATTTTAACCTAGTAGATCAGAGAATGATATACCCATATTTGTGTGTGATCATGAAAAATATAAAAGATTCAAAGACCAATCCTTTTCCATACAAAAAAATACATTCAACACTTGCACATGATAAGATGTTGATCAAAATCTGAAACCTAGTATCCTCACAGATCAGTGAAGTCTCTTGAGTCTGATGCAAATGAAGCACACTTACACTTGAATATCTCTTTCCACCTGGAATAAAATAAGACCCTACACACAAAAACACCAAACAAGAAAACAATGGCCTTTCCATAGAGGTCATGTCAACTTAAAACCAACATATGCAAGCATGAAACATATTCAAAACATGGATATACAAAATAAAAATGTATCTATTAATCCAAAATGAAAGTACAACAAATGTATACCTTCTGGCAAAGGATATCCTCTCCTCAAGCTTGTAGTATGGTCACTTCTTCCAATACAGTAGAGCTCTCGCACTATAGTTTGGATACTAAATCTTAACCCCTTTCCTCTTGGTGAGATTATATAGGCACATTCTGTTCGTTGGAAGAATGTATAAAGACACCTAGGGGCTTGAGAAGTTAGGAAACTTCTACAATAATGCACCCCTAGAAAACTCATACACAAGTGGGTCAAGTTGATCTCCTTGGGAATGACGGTCTCTAGAAATATTTTTCACAATTATGAGTATTTCTCAATTATCTCAATTATGAAATAATTATCATCTCATAATTATAATAGTTTGGAAAATTGATTATGAGAAATAACTCAATCATGTAATTTTACCCTTTTATCATGGGATAAATCTCACATAAGTAAAATAAAGGTGAAAAGGGAATGCATTCTATCCAAACAATTGAGGTAAGTTGATATTGGGTTTCTCTCACTATAATGGAGTGGAAAATATGGTTATAATAGTTTCCCCCAAATGCATGAGGTCAAAAGAGAAAATGATAGTCGAAATGCATTACAATAATATTGAAATATCTAAATGGGAGGAAGGAGCCAAGACCACAAATATGGATCAGAGGAACTCAACTGTTGATGTCTCATTTATGCTGATAACATCCCCAAGGTGGGCATAACCATGCTTGGTCATAACAAAATACTGAACATGGATGCCAAAAAATACACTGTGGATCCATGACATAAAATGCTAGGACATGGCCATGAACAATACACAGTGGATCCATGTGACTCAACAAATAGAGCATAACCACCAGCAAATATAATGTGGATCTAAGTCACAGTGTACATCAGTATGACTATGGACACATGACAGATAAAGAAGTGTCTCAAGATATTCCTCAAAGTACATGAATGATACATACTCCAACACAGCCTGGGAAGGATGCCATATAAGAGTAAGATGTCCCTAGTCTAGGGTCTTCGACATAACATTGATCTTAAGAATCTACATCATGTGAATAGATGAGTTGATGTCGAGCATGGTAGAAATCCACCTGATTACCATCTAATGAGGTAAACCAATAACATATGTGAGGGAATCCACCAATGAGGAAAATGGACCCCAAGGTATCTATTATAGTCTACTAAGTGTCAGTAAATGAGCTAACGTCCAACACCAGTGAACTTGATCAATCAGGAGCCAATGATGTAAACCCACTATTGATCATGAGGTAGCCTACCACTGAGGTCTGGAAGCTCCATGGTACTATTGGTTCCTAGATCAAGCTCTTGGATAATGAGCTGAAGTCAATAGGAGAATATCCATCAAAGGAGAGCCTTGATGTATCCCCCAACAACAGAAGGAGTGGAGTACACTACATAGTGGCCCACCTTCATCAGTTTCTAAATCGTAGTAGCTAGCTATTCAAAGGGATTGATTTTGTTTCCAAAATCCTTCCTCAAGGTGTCTCAGATCACCAACCCATAGAATTGGAACTAGATCTTCTTGGAAATCACAATCCAATTCCCTTAAGATATAACCCAATGTGGATCCAAGAGGAATGGGTGACTGATTTAATAATGAATGTATGGTTAACACAAGTGATAGGTTCTACGACATTTGTTTGGGAAGAAAAGTTGCGAGAAGTGAAGAAAATACTTTGGGGCTAGGAAAAAGAGCATTATAAACTTTCTCAACAGAGTCGTTAGGAACTATTGCTACAATTGGAAGCACATTACCACATAATGGAATGTGGCCTAGTCGAAAGAATCCATTTTGAGAAAGAATATAATCTTACAAAGTAGATCCTGTAAAACAACCTGCAAGAGGAGGGTATTAGTGTTTGAAGTCACGCAATTTATGGCTAAAGTCTGGTGACAAAAACACTTATTACTTTCACAAGAAAACAAAAGAAAGAGAGCTTCTCAAGTAGGTTCCTGAAATAGCCCCGCAAGGTCACTATAAAATTTCTTATTTTGAAGAGTTAAAGCAAGAGGCTTTCTCTCATTTTCAGAATCTTTGTTCTGATCATGGGGAAAGGAGCGAGGAAAAACTAAATTCATTTTTGGATTGCCTCCAATCTATTAATTCTGAATATATTAATCTTCATCTTGTCAAGCTGATAGAAGAGGAAGAAGTAATCGATGTTATTTGGTCCTTAGATCCAAATAAAGCTATTGGGCCTGACGGTTTTCCCATAAGCTTCTTCATACAATTTTGATTCCCAATCAAAAAATATTTAATAAGAATTCTCATAGCCTTTTGTAACAAGCCCAAGTAAGGAGGGGTACTAATTCTTCTTGGAATCAATCCCTAAAGAAGCAAATCCAATAAATTTCTCGAGATTCAAGCCAATCTCTTTATGTAATTATGTGTTAAAATTAGAAACTAGGACCAAAATCCATGTGGATCACCTTATTTATGGCTTTTGATATTTTTCCTAGATTCCTCTCATCGAGAGGTGTAGGATTGATCTAAAGATCATCTGATTCCGATAAGTATTTCTAGAGATATGAATTTATTTTGATTATGGACAAATTGTCAAGGCCGGCCAGCAAACTTATGTAGGCTCAGAAACCCAACAGTCATGTCTATTCAACCTCAACATTTGCATATAAATACAAGGAGCATTATCCTCATTTGGACAATTCAATTCACTCATCTTCTCTCTCTCTCTCTCTCCTACTCATAAAAGGAGCCTCTCTCTCTCTCACACGTGTGGCTGAAAGGAAGACGTCCTAAGGCAAGTAAGATGCAGAAAGAAAGATGCTAGGGCAGCAGGTCATCTCTTTGACCAACGTTGACCTTCCAGAAGTGCGGATTGGGTGTGGTTTCCTCTCCTAAGCAGGCCGCAATTTTTGGCACGAAAATTGAGGTGATCTAACCTCTGGTTTGACCGGTGTTGACTGCCCTAGTTTAATGTTGCAGTTGATTTCAGAAATCTACTAATTGACTGTACTTTTGGGACTGTTCAAGGGTTGTTTCTTCAGGATGTTCGAGGATAAGTTGACTGGAAATTGACCAAGTATTTTAGAGGCCAATTTCAGCTAGTTTGACCAAGTTTGACTTTGCTGATCTAGGGTTTGCTACTATTGATATAAAAATACAGAATTCATATTTTGTACTATTTCTCTCTGCTGAAATATTGAAGATAAAAGAATATTTGATCAAAGGGTTTCCCCGCATTGGGGTTTGTCCCTAGCTAGCCACCACATCTTGTGTCTCTTATCTTGGCTTGTTTTCTGTTGATCATTTAATGTTCTATCTGCACTTTACTTAATATATATGTGATTGCCAATCTGTGGCTAATAAGAAGAAAAATAAGTAAACTGCTCTAAGCATAGAACATACCATAAGTTAACATGGTATTAGAGTTGAGGTGAAGACAAAGCCCAAGCAAGAGCAAGAGCAAGAGCAATCACCGAAGAGAAGGTTGGCAAGGCTATCTGAAATAAATCATGGGGTCCTCAGCACACTTCCTTGCTGAAGACAAACTCTGTGATAAGTCTGACTATCACAGATGGAAGATGTCTCTCAATCTAACATTAGAAGAATAGGAAGTGTTGGACCATGTGAGAGGCAGAATTGTTGAGCCTCCATCAAATGCATCCACTGCTCCTATGAACAAATGGACCAAGGGAGAAGTCAAAACAAGGAATATCATCTAGGACTCTATCGACAAGCATTTGGTGGCCTATGTTTCCTAGCTGAACACCTCCAAGGAAATCTACGATAGACTAGTGAGTTTATTTAAAGTTAATGATGCAAATCAAGTCTTGTTTCTTAGAAATAAGCTAAAGGAAATTAAGAAGGGCAAAGATGAGAGTATGCAAGAATATTTCTTAAGAATCACCAAGATCAAGAATGATCTCCTATCTATTGGGAAAGTAATTCCTGACAGGGAAATGACACTCACAACTCTTGGAGGACTACCATCTGAATGGTATATATTCAGGACTACTCTTCTCAATAATAACGTAATTCCTGGATTTAAGGAATTAATGGCCAGATGCATTCAAGAAGAAACGAGGATGGAAGAGCAAGAAATGCCCATACTTAAATGTCATCCCTCTACCTTTTCTTCTCATATTAAAAGAAGAAACAATTTTGGGGCTAAATTCAAAGGAAAGGCTGGACCAAAGGGTGGAAGAAAAGGATGATGTTACAATTACAATAAAATGGGTCACTATGCAATGGAGTGCCCTGATAAAAGGGACTCACACTGGGACGATGATCAAAATCCCTCTTAAGGCAATCAAAGGAATGGTAGGTCAAATGGCAGAGGTAAAAGAAGTGTCGGAAATCAAGGAAGAGGACAACCATTCAAGAAGGCAACAAATTCTGCGTATGAATCTAACACTATTAAACAATAAGCAAGATGAATATTATCTACCAATTGCTTTATCTACTACTTCTCCCCCGAACTCGCTGGGAATTGGCTTATTGATAGTGGTGCCTCAAGGCACTTCACTGGTTACAAAGAAGCTCTCTATAATCTGATAGAGAAAGAAACCAACCTGGAAATTTTTCTTGGAGATAATTCAAAATATCCCATGAAAGGCATAGGAAATGTCACTCTTCAATTGAATTAGGGTAATACCGTCCACTTAAAAGATGTATTATATGTACTTGATCTCAAAAAGAACTTGGTGTCCATTTCGGCAATGGAAGACAAAGGCTACAAGGTGGCTTTCAGTGATGGCAAGGTATGTGTATGGAAAAATAACTTTAAAGATGCTTTTACTCTTAGGTTTCGAGTTGATTCATTATATCAAGTTGGAGGAACTCCGCTGGGTGTCATGTCTTGTGACACATCTCTTCAGTCCTGAACTCTGGCATCGGAGGTTTGCTCAACTTCATTATAAAGCTCTACCTAATGTAAGAAAAATGGTGACCGGCATGCCCGAGTTTATATTAGAGCAAGACGGTGTATGTCTAGGATGTGCCGAAGGAAAGTTCAAAAGGTGACCATTCCCCTCAAGCCAAAGAAAGACCTCCGATATATTGCAATTGGTTCACTCAGACATATCCGGTATGATTCCTGTGAACTCCTTGGGATGATATCTATATTACCTCACTTTTATAGATGATTATTCTCACAAGACTTGGATATACTTCTTGAAAAGGAAGGATGAAGTGTTCTCCTGGTTTCGACACTTCAAAGCCTTGATCGAGAATCAAACCGAAATGAAGATCAAGACCTTAAGGACTAATAATGAGACTGAATATGAATCCAATGAGTTTCATGACTTTTGTAAAGAGGCTGGCATTAAGAGGGAGACTACTACACCATATACTCCTGAGCAAAATGGTGTGGTGGAAAGGAAGAATCGTACAATTGTGGAAGTTGTCCGTGCTATGCTCCATGATCAAAGACTTCCGAAGTTTCTATGGGCCGACGCTGCAAATACCGCCGTATATGTACAAAACTGATGCCCTCATCAAGCATTGGGTTCCAAAACTCCCAAAGAAATGTTCAGCAGTAAGAAACTTGACGTATCTCATTTTAGAATTTTTGGAAGCCCTGTATATTTTCATGTGCTGAAAGAGAAAAGGAATAAATTGGGTGCATTTGGAAATAAAGGAATCTTCGTGGGATCTAACGAAAATACTAATGGCTATAGAATCTATGTAGCTAGTCAAAGGGAAGTCGAGATTAGTCATGATGTCACCTTTGACGAAGATATGGCTCTTAGCAAAGTAGACAATCTTCCTACTTTAAGGGGATCTAAAGAAGCTGACACTGGGGAACCGAAGGAAAAGGAAGATGAGACAATGCCCAATGTGGAAGAACCTATGGATCCTATTGATCCTCCTCCACAAGAGCCTTCCTCTTCTAGGAAGAGGCCTTCATGGCTTAGGGGGACACTTGATGATGCTGAAGGACACATTCCACCAAGAGGAACCTTCCCTGAAAGTAAGAAGCCTAACAGGTATCAAGGATACCTGACCATCATGAGCACGACCATCCAAAAAGAGCCTTCGTCATTCACAAATGTTGTCAAGCATCAAGTATGGAAGGATGCTATGACCGAAGAATATGAGTCCATTATGAAAAACGATGTTTGGGATGTGGTCCCCAGACCCCAGGACAAAGCAATTATCACTTCAAAATGGCCTTACAAGATAAATCATGCAGTTGATGGAAGTGCGGAAAAGTATAAGGCTTGTTTTGTCGCTCGTGGCTTCTCCCAGAAGGAAGGTATAGATTATGACGAGATATTTTCACCTGTTTCCCGATATACCACCATCCGCTCGATCATAGCCCTTGCTGCTTTGCAAGGATGGAACCTACATCAGATGGATGTCAAGACTGTGTACTTACATGGTTCGATCAAAGAGGAGGTCTATGTGAGAAACCCGAAGGAATTGAGATTTATGATCGAGAATCTCATGTGTGCAGGTTGAAGAAGGCCCTCTATGGGCTAAAGCAAGCACCATGAGCATGCTATGAGAGGATCGATAGCTACTTGATGAAGTTGGGATTCACTAGGATGACAAGCCTCTTATACTAGTGCTATATGTTGACAACCTCTTTCTAACAGGTGTAGACCCTCTCACTCACGAATGTAAGAGGGAGTTGGCTTCTGAGTTCAAGATGAAAGACCTAGGACTTATGCACTATTTCCTAGGACTGGAAGTTTGGCAAAAACCAGGGGAGATTTTCCTATCTCAAGGAAAATATGTGGTGAATATATTGGAGAGATTCGGCATGGTGGACTGCAAGCCCGTAACTAACCCGATGGAGCTTGACTTCAAGAAGTTAAGCGGTAGTGCTGCCGGACCTATTCTACGAAATGCTACCGAGTATCGTCAACTCATCGGAGCATTAATATTCTTGGTGAACTCTCATCCCAATATATGCTTTGCAGTGAACACATTGATTCAACATATGGTTGAGCCTCACCACTCACATTGGATTGGTGCCAAGAATCTATTGAGATATCTTCGTGGCACAGTCACTCATGGGTTGAGATACACTGCCGGAGATGTGAGACTACTTGGGTATACTGATGCTGATTAGGCAGGCAATGTGGTGGACCGAAAGAGCACTTCCGGGTGTTGTTTCTCTTTGGAATCTGCCTCTATACACTACAACAAAACCAGCGATTAGCGTCCCTTTTTACTTCTTTTTTTGCATCTAGAGCCCATTTTTGGTGCTATTTGCATCCATTTATCAAATATGGTGCAAAACTTGACACAAAATTTGCATCAAGTTTTGCACCAAATCTTACACCAAGTTTAGCACCAGGTATTGCAATAGGTTTTGCACCACGTTTTGCACCAAATTTTATGCCAAGTTTTGTGTCATCCTTTACACCAGGTTTTGTTCCAGGTTTTGCATCAAGTTTGGCACCTAATTTCGTTTGACATACTTTTGCATCCTCATTTGCATCCACTTTTTGCACCTACACTTGCATCAACTTTTGCATCGACTTTTACATCCTTTTTTGCATCCTTTTTTAAATCATTTTTTGCATCCATTTTTTCATCCATTTGTGCATCCCTTTTGCGCCAAGTTTTACATCGAGTTTTGTGTCTAGTTTTGCATAAAATTTTGCATCTACTTTTGTTGCATCCACTTTTCCCTCTTGTTTGGCATCCATATTTACATCCTCTTTTGCATCTATTATTGTACCCACTATTGCATCTAATATTTTTGTGCCACAATTAGCGCCTAGTTTGGCACCTCCTTTTGCACCCACTTTTGATTATAATTTTGCATCCACGTTTGCATCCTCATTTGCGTCTAGGTTTTCATCAACTACTACATCTATTTTTGCATCCCTTTTTGTATCCAATTTTGGACTGGGATTTGCATCGGGTTTTGTGTCTCGTTTTGCATCTACTTTTGCATCGACTTCTATTGCATCCACTTTTGCACACAATTTTGCATCCACTGTTGCACCCATTTTAAATTTCACTTTTTGCATCCCTTTTTACATCTTCATTTGCATCATACTTTGATTCTTTTTTTGCATCTATCATTACATCCACTTTTGTTATGCCACAATTTGCACCATGTTTTGCACTCACTGTTGTATCCACGTTTTCTTCCAATGTTGCAACCATGTTCACATCCTCTTTCGCATCAAATATTGCATCTATTTTTGCATCCACTTTTATGTCAGGTTTATGCATTGGGTTTTGCATCTCGTTTTGTATCTACTTTTGCATCTACTTACATTATATCCATTTTTTGCATCCAATTTTGTTTTGCCTGTTGCATCAATGTTTGCTTCCACTTTTACATCCATTTTTGCATCTTATTTTGCATATTTTTTGTCTATTGTTACATCCACTTTTGTTGCACCATATCTTGCGCCTACCATTGCAACCACATTTGCTTCCACGTTTGCATCCCCTATTGCATCCACTTTTGTTTCATCCATTTTTGCATATACTTTTGTTTCCGTTGTTGCATCCGCATTTGTTTCACCACAATTTGTGCCAAGTTTTACACCTACCATTGGACCCATGTTTGCTTCCACTTTTGCCTTCATGTTTGCATCCAAGTTTGCATTGACAACTGCATCTACTTTTGCATCCACTTTTGTGTTAGGTTTTCATGTTGTTGTGCATCTACTTATGTTGTATCCACTTTTCATCCAATTTTACTTCTATTGTTGCCCCCATTTCTATGTTCGCTTTTGCATCCCTTTTCCAACACTCATCATATTTTCTGCATTGATGATATTCCTTATGGCATTGACAATTATGAACAATTGATGACAATGTCAATAATATTGACAATGATGAAAATGAAGATGATGGCGATGACATGAATTGTGATTATGATGATAAAGACGATAGTGGTTACAATGACAATGATGATGATGGCAATGATTATGATGATGACGATGCTAATGACGTTGGCGAATCTTCCCAATTTTAGATGTTGTCATTGTCATAATCATAAGCATTATCTTTGGTGTCATGATCATCATTTTCATCTAGGTCATCATCAAAAACAATAATGGCATGAATGATGATGATGCATGATTACAACAATGTCGATAGAAATTACATTAATGATGATGATGGGGATGATAAAAATGACAATGACGATGATAATGGTGGTGATGATGATCATCATCGATCATCTGTCAAAAATAGAGTTGTTATTTCTCTTACGTATATCAATGTGTCCTAAACAACCCTTTTCTAGCACTGATCACATTTTTTGGGTTGATGATATTTCTTACAACATCTACAATTATGAACAATTGCAAACAATGTCCATAATGATGATGATGATGGCATGAATGGTGATTATGATGATAATGTAATGATGGCAATAACAATGACAAGGATGATGGTGATGATGATGACAATGATTATGATAATGAGAATGACCTTACAATCTTATGGATTCGTGAACAATTACTAGTTTCAATACCATCTTCTGGATACGTATTGCTATCATACTTTTAAAATTTTCTGTCTCTCTTGAGGTATCTTACTATAATGGTGTTGTCAACACTAGAAAGATATCTTGTTGTAATGGTGGTTCTAATGTTAGCACTAGCAAAGTTTTTGTTAAATTTTGGTTAAAAAAAACCGATTTATGCAATTATTTTGACAATCTATGTAAAAAAGTAAATAACATCCAATTATTTTGATTGTAGTCCCATTGATTATCATGAATTCACCAGTCTGAAGACCATCTTCTACATACATATTATTATTAAACTTTTTGCATTATATCCCTCTTATATCTTGTGGTAATGGCAATATTAGCACTAGAAAAATATCTTGTTGTAATGGTGATGTTAGTATTAGCACTAAAAAAATCACTAAATTTTGGTAAAAAAAGTTTATCATTTATTTATTTTTAAATTGGGAAATTTTTGTTTTTATATTTTTGGTTTTTAATTCTATTTTTATGAAGTAATATTTTTTTTGGTTGAATTTTGGTAGTAACTAGTTTTTGGTCTAATCATATGTATTAACCATGTTCTTTATGCTACAAGTATAATTGTTGGGACAAAATTGCTCTTTCAAATAAGTTGCAAAAAGCATATAAATGGAAGAATAGCGATGACAACTATTTTCATTGTCCAACTGTTCAGTATATCATGTATGAAAATATTCAACATTTTTATAAACAATGGATTAGAGGTGAGTCTGTAATTGTACATAATGTTTGGATGATACATAAAAACAAAGTTTGTTTCATTGATGTGGTTAGGATCTACTTTGGATACGAAACCCTAGGTTTGGAAGTATGCAAATAATGAATTTGGTTTACCTTTGATAACAAATGAAATTTTATTTCTTTTTCCTCGTAAAACCAAGGAAGATATGGCAATAATTCTCGTTAGAAAACTACTTCTTGTTGAAGGTTTATAATTGGTTGCAAAAGTTCAACAACTGGGTATAGAAGTTTTTAGTTGCTATTAAGGAAACAATGTGATTATAGGTTTTAGCAGACATAGATCATTCTTGGTATTTGATTCACTTTGACGATGGCCTCTTCTGACTAATATATGAGATTGTGAATTTGTTGATATTTTTTAGATTACCAAGTAGATATAGTTGTTTATAGGAATTTTGTAAAACCTGAAGTATTGACAAATGGTTTTTCACTGTTAAGCAAATTTAAGTCAAATTGGGTTGCAAAACTTAAGGAGAAAGCAAAAACAATTGTTAGTAGTTGTGAATTGATATAGTCATTAAATAATTCCCAACCATTTTCTTTGTGCTACAAGTCTAATTTTCAAGACAAAATTAATAATTTTGTTCAGTTACAAAGAGCATATAAGTAGAATAATATCAACCGTACTGGAAACTATTTGTAGTGTCCATTAACTATTCAGTATACCATGCGTGAAAATATTTAACATTTTAAAAAACAATGAAAATGACAAGTGAACTTGTAAATATACAGAATGCTTGGATGATACATCCAAGACAAAGTTGCATTCATCAATGTGTTCAAGATCTACCTTGGAATAGAAACCATATGTTTTGGAAGTGTGCAAAAAAATAATTTGATCTACCTTTAAAGATAGTCTAGTATGGTAACCTTTTATGACCAATGATTTTTTTTTTTCCTCATCATCATCATATACATATATATATTAGAAACCAAGGAAGATATGATGATAATCGTCATCAAAAATGACCTATGATAGTGGTGGCGATGGTGAATATGATGACGATGACAATGGCAATGAGGATGATGATTAAATGATGATACCGATGACAACAATACAATGATAGGGACCCTATGCCATTAGGGATTCCCTATATGGGGAAAATATTACCTGCGTGTGGGAAAGTTATTATTGATCACAAAAATGAATAAACTCAGTAGAAAATTTGAATCACCTTCATTACCCATCCAAATATCCTTAATAATTCGAATTTTTATTGTAGTGTAGTTTAATATATTTGTGTTAATTAATTCCATAAATTCAACTTAACAAGTTATATTTGTGTGTTAAGCTATATTTGTCTATATTCACAATATGTGACAATTTATACACACATAAATTATTTTCATTTTGTCTCAGTCATAACTTCATATTATTTCTAACCATTTTCAACTAATAGATGAAACTAACCATAGTAACTCTTATCTAACTAACTGAGCTTGTTATTTCCAACCAACAAACCATATTAACTAACATACATTTTAATGACATTAATTGCATCAAGTAATGAGTATACCTATAAGAATATTCAAAACACCAATTTAGATTATGAGTTCTAAACATGGTAATTAAATGACTATTACAACCAAATAACAATGAATCATTTCAAAATGGGACATAATAATTGTCCTTATTTAAACATGAGTGACATACCCTGTAAATTATCTAGAAGTCTTCATTTATGTTATCATCTGCATCTATGTCTTCCAATGCTTCCTTGTCAATGTTCATATGTTCTTGCAAGAAATTAATATTACTCTTCCTAAACCATTCTACTAAAGTCATATTGTGATCATCCTCATCTTCACCTTCGTCATATTCTGTATCAATAAAATTTGTTTCGTCATCAAAAATATCAGTGTTACCAAATCTATTAATTTGATCTTCATATTGTATATCATTAATATTGCCTTCTTCTATAAGATCATTTGCCTTTGGAAATTGTTGGTTGTCATGGTGAATTGCCTCATCTAATTTATCATTTTGTGAAAATACACCTCTAGCCCTGCTTGTCCATACTGCTAAAGGAATGTTGTCACCATCATCTAGTTCACAGTCCTCTGGTTGAACATCATCATTGATGCCAATTTGTTCTATGTTCCCCGATTCTTGAACTATATTTGGTTGGTCATCATTACTTTTCTCTGTATTGATTGAGGCATCTTCGAATATATGCCTTAATCTTGGATCATAATGAATGACAAATATCCATTTTGGATCCAAAATATCTTCATAGAAAAAACCTGCATGTGAAGAAGATAAATATATTAGATCTCCAGTGGTATCAAATTTTATTATCAATGAGAATGTATATATCCACAATAAAAAATGAATTACAAAATTACATACAACCGTTATTTCTTATATTTCTTATATTGTTTTAGTGAAAAAATACCTGCTCACAATGAATTGGTAGAACATAGGGCTCCTTATCCAGTGGTAGGTATTTTGATGAATCTATAGAAAACAATCCACTATGGATATCATGTCACCGTGTCCTGTCAAATGCTTCATACCATTTACATTTAAAAATACTACATTTGAAAGAGCGGTAATCTAACTCAATAATTTCTTGTATTTTTCCAACGTATTGAAGATTCCCTTCAATAACATTTTTAT
The DNA here is from genome assembly GCA_031772625.1 of Pinus tabuliformis. Taxonomy (NCBI): domain Eukaryota; kingdom Viridiplantae; phylum Streptophyta; class Pinopsida; order Pinales; family Pinaceae; genus Pinus; species Pinus tabuliformis. The sequence goes on from CM062816.1 coordinate 916,123,709, forward strand.
CTTTTGAACTTGCTCGACTTGATTGCTTGAAATCAACCATGACCCCACAATCGAAGGATTGTCTTTTTGCATCTACTCTTTCTACACGATAATGATGACCGTATGCCCACATTGCAGGATACTTCCTCACCTGTGACAAGCCATTTACTTGAGTGAAATTAAATATGATTGTGCATAGTTAAATAGTTAACAATGTGATTAATGTATTCAAGCAACATTTTGTAATAATTCAAAATTTACCTTTTTTTCACATCCTCTGCACATGTTGATCTCATCTTCTATTATGTTTGCATCTATTCCTTCCTCATCTATTTGGTTTTGAATTTGTTTAGAAATCCATTCTATTGTGCATTCTTTTCCCCATTGACCGGAAATATTAGTGGGAAGTGGGGTATTCCTTGGGTTTGATATCTTAAATTGTTTCCTTGCTTCTAACACTTCTTTCCTTTTTATATCATACATATCAATCCATTTATTCATGAATTCCATTTGGTAGAGGACAAATTTGTTGAGCACAACACTTTCATCAACACCTATTAAAAATCAACATGTATAATTCAAACTTAAAATATTATTCTTTCAATTTGCCTATCTAGTTTGAATGTACATTAGGAACATAGCGTTGTTTGAATCCTATGGAGATTTCAATATTTAGCGAACATTAGATGTTGAACATATTATACTACCATGTCATACATGTGAAGCATATTTAATATATGTTAGATGATCTAAATTACACCTTTGCATTAATATTAATACACAAATAATATTTTTTTCTTATTGGAAAAAAAACACTATGGCATTTCCAACCTAAGTCAATAATGACTAAAAGAATTATTGCATAAATAAATAAATCCTAAAATGATGCCTAAGTGATCTATTCCTCCCAAAGAGATAGGAGTAAAGTATAAATGGTACAACTATGGGCACTACAATGTAAACAACACATGTTCAAACCTTTACAGGGGTAGAGCCTCTATGCACTGTGCATGAGGGAAGGTGTTTGATATCTTATAGTTGGTTTCCCTTCATCACCAAAGTGGATAAGGTTATGAGTGGATTGGCAAAGCAACCCTTATTTGTTCCTTTTAGTTTTTGAGAAATCTCAAGTTCAACTAGTGCTAGTAAATCTTCTGTTCTCCTAAGATATAGGCTTCCCAGATCAAAGTACTGGTTCCCGGGGGTTGTGGGTTTCTCTATTGAAGAGGATGAAATAAGAAAGAAAAGAATAGACAAAAACAATATATATATATATATATATATATATATATATATATATTGTTTATACGTATTATTAACAAATGAACTTTAGAAAGAGTTCTTTCTGAGGCGGCTATAGCAGGAGGCTTGGATGCGTGAGAGAGTTAACCACTCTTACCTGGATGCTCGGATGCCGGTAGTAGTGCATCGATACCATATCTTTATGCGTGTGTGAAATCTCCCGCTTCTTAATTAGTGGGCGGATCATTTGGTTACTCAACTGCAACAGGATAGGGGTTGGATGGTGTAGTTTCACTGGCCTCAACTGCTTCTTCATTAGCTGGTAATCGTGCTCCAGAAAACCCCGATCCGCCCCTCATTTCCATGTTCAATGGCCTGACCAGAGCGTTCACTCTAGAAAACCCCGATCCGCCCCTCATTTCCTTGTTCAATGGGCTGACCAGACCGTTCACTCTAGAAAACCCCGATCCGCTCCAGGAAACCCCGATTTCGAATAGGATAGAAAGCGGAAGGAGGGGAATTGGGAGGATAACCTGAAAAAGAGACGGCGGGAATGAAAAAAAAGCCAGTGCTGGAACCTATGGATCTCACTCCCATGTTTGATGTGCTGATCATAGATCATTCGCACACGAAAACCCCGATTCGCTCCAGAAAACTTCGTAGATCATTCGCGGCAGGAAACTCCGATTCGCTCCAGAAAACCTCGATTTCGAACAGGAAAAAAGGCGGAAGGAGGGGAATTGGGAGGATAACCAGAAAAAACGCGGTGGGAACGAAAAAGGGCCAGCACTGGAACCTATGGATCTCCTCCATCTTCAATATGCTGACCATAGAACATTCGCTCTGGGAAAACCCTGATTTGGAATAGGAAAAAAGGTGGAAGGAGGGGACTTGGGAGAATTACCAAAAACAGAAAAGGACGCGATGGGAACGAAAAAGGGCTAGCAATACCAGATCATCGTTAGATTGAAGTTATTGAAGCTATTGGTGGCAGGAGAGAAGGAAAGTGCACGGGTCAGGGAGGCAGTGGGATATGTTCCCTTGTTCAGGTATAACTGATTCTATTCTTGAAACAGAAGCAGACATTTCAATCGATTTTGTAGACTGCAAGAATGTGTTCTCTCATCAAGATATGTATGATTTTGTTCCAGATAAAAGATGGATTGTCTCAGTAATGATAGTATTGATGTGTTGTTCCCTCTGATGTAATGACTGGTTACAAAGTTTGTAGGTTTTTTTACATGACTCTCGCCACAGGAAGTCTCTCGCTCTAAATCTTTATTGTTCTTAAGGGACCTTGTTATTGCTCTCAGTTACAGTCTCCCATCTCTTGTATACTACATTGTACACTGTTCATCCATTCATCAATGGTCACATTGACATAGAGACATTGTTCCTTTGTGACATAGTAGGCTTCACTGCACATATGTGTCTCACTATCCTCTGTATATATATAGATGTGTCTTTGGCTCTACACATAGATGTTCCAACATGCAAAAGTGCACCTTGTGATCTTCCTATCAACTTCTTTTCCTTCACTGTACCACATGGCATCCTTTCTGCCATCTGACTACTGTTCCTACCTTGCTACTTAGACAATCAGAGGTACTTGTTGAATGGTGGGTCCTCCTTCTAGGGGATGCATTCTCCTTGAGTTGCTTTGTCTGCAATTTCGGCTTGGCTTGTGTTTCTTATATAAGGCATCCTGTTCAGCATGTTGAGTGTATTAGGGTGGAGCTAGACTCCATGACCACTCATGCAAAAAGTGGGCCCTTATGGGAGTGCAAGACTCTTGGCAAAACTTATCACTTTGTAACAATTAAATTCGTGTGTTCTTCCCTTGGCCTGAGAGTCAATTTGGTGGTATGGTGACAAAAGAGGATAATTACTTTGAACAATGGGGATTTAATGACTTGGCTAGCACTTTGAGATGAAGATGTAACCATTTCAATGCTGGAAATCATTGGAAAGTAACCATCAACTGCTGTTGCACTCATAAACTTGTTGGTTGCGCTGATAAACCTACTAGTTGCACTCACTACCTTACTGGTTGCATTTTATGTTCTACATCTGGAGAACAACATTTCATGTTTTACATGGCTTTTGTATCTGTGTTATTTTGGTTACCATTGCCTGTTCTACAACTGGAGGACAACTTTTTACGTTCTACATGGCTTTTTTGTCAGTGTTATTTTGGTTGCCATTGTTTAGGTGTTCAGGTTTTCTTCCCTCTTTTGTAAATTAGTGATAGGAGTTGCTTTTTCGTAATAGTAATCAGAGTTGCTTTCTCATATTAGTAATGTAAATGCCTAATAAATTTGAAGTTACAAATTTAGTGGAAGTAATTCATTTTTCTACTCCTAAAAGCTTGTGTTAAGAGTAAGAGGGCTATTAATGGGACATGCCACTGTAGCAATAAGAATTGCAGTGATTGTGGATATGGATATCACAAAGATAATTGAGAATAGAGACTAAGAATGTCTATATGGATAACCCCCAGTCTCCCAATTTGCATTTATCTGTTCATCAACCATTCGTACAACTTAGGATTCATAAGAGGCGATGCATCATCTGCAAGGTACATCACCCTAAACCAGTCTTATGGCCTGGCGAGAGAATATTGGTTAGGCCCTTGGGGTATTGTCCTTAGCAGAGAACATTGTCCTACTAGCTTAAAATATAAAATTCCATAAACTTTGTCTTCGAGTATTCAGCTGTCAAGTTTGGTCTTTCAGTAAAAAAGCTTCGGCATTTTTTATCATCAGCAAATAAAATTTAAAAAACAGGGTTCAACAGGGTTTTAGTGTTTCCATTCAATTTGTTTTATAATCTTTGACTTAATCCTCATTATTTGAATTAAGTTTGTTTACTATCAATCTTTGTTCCCTCCATTGGTCTTTGCCCGCTAGCAATTGAGAATAAATTAGCCATCCATATTCTCTCTTACGGCTAATGGCTGCATGCATGGAATTCACTATTACTGTGTTTTTAACCAACATACAATGTGATGACTCTATCACATTGTATTTATTTTTCATATCACGTTTGGGCCATTGCTACGTTAGCTGGTAAAGATAATTGTATCCATAGTTACCAGACTCAACTGAGTTAACTTGGCTAGTCTGACTCTGCTGGGATCTAAATATGAGCAGATCAGACGGAGTTGAAGCTTAACTTGGTCAGAACTCAGGGTCTAACTCAGACTCAAACAAAACTTGAGAGTTATCTTAGGATCTGACTTGGGCTTGGCAAGAATCAGGTAAAACTTGACAACTAGAAAATAAAAGTTTTGTCCAAGTTATTTTCTTTTGCCCAACTTTCCTGAATTAAGTCTTAAGTCTTGCCTGATTTTAAGTCAAACCTTGATTCTTTGTCCATGCTGAGTTGCACATAATGCTTTATAGAAACAGTTTCCTTAATGCTATTTTATAGAGACATATAATTGAGTTCAGGATCAGCTGATGCTTCCTTCACTTTGTTTAATGAGGTTGTTTGTATTTCCAGAATCTCTTTTAGGAAGTAGCTATTCCCTGAATATGAAGTTATGCATTATTTCTCAGTTCTCAGTTTTCTTTTTTGTTATGGATAAAAGATGTAGTGAGCATGCTATGCCAAGTTTATTCATAGAGATTAGTAATGAAAATCCAAATACAGCATATAGAAGATTAGGTTGACAGTGGATGGTTGATTGGCTCCAAAGATACTATAATTATATTTTCCTTTCCAGTGATCACTTTGTTGGTGGATTTTTTTGGTATTTTTCACTTGTCCATGCTTCAGTCCTGTGTTTCAAGCTTTGGAATATAATTTCCTTCATTCCATTGTTGCTCAATTTCAACAGCTTTATTGCATCTAAGCTTCACTCACTTACACACAAACATAGGAAATGCATAGGAATTTGTTTCATTCAGAAACGGAACTAGAATAAAGAACAAAGGAAGAAAACATCTTTATTTATCAAAATTGTGCTGATTATTATTGCTAAGGCTTAATACCATCAAGAATGACTGGTGAATAGGACTACAACAAGAGAATGGAAAGCAAAATTTGGGAATTTTACTTCCATGAGGAATGACTTATGCATAAAACAAAATTTGGTCGTTCTCATTATTTACTACTTACAATCACAGTATTCCCTTTCTCCCCATCTCGATGCTATATTTAATGGAATTTGATATTGTTTTTATGTTGATCTTGAACAACACCATAGGTTGACTGATTCGAATTTGGAAAAAAGTATGAAAGGTATAGCCAAAATTATGCTAGCAAATCTAGGTCCAACATCTATAGTGTTCTGGGATATAAAAGCGAACACGAATTCATTCTTTTATTTTTTAAACAAGAACAATTTATGTTTATATTACGAAAGATAGTTTACATACTGTGAAGTCTTGTTTAGAGGCAAAACATACTTAGAGTGACACTTAGCTAGATAAACAGCTGCATTGAAACCGACTTCCTGAGACAGTCATCCTTATAGTTTGTAATTTCTCAATACTGCTTTGCCGTGATTGACAAAACTATTCACCACTTGTTAATATGTCGAAGTATATCTTTGTCTGCCTTACAGGAACCCCCAACAGGGTATCCTCCAGAGGAGTGTCATTTGGAGTAGAGTAAGAAGTGCTTGAATCAAAGCCTTCACTCCACTATGATGGGAGGTACTTCCTTGAAAGCTGACCATAGATTCTAGCATATTGGGATAAGAAAACAAAGTTATTCGATGGAACTTTTCTGTTGCATAATCTCTGTACAGAGGCCTCTTGAAGCTGGGATTTCGTCTCTTGAAGTTGAGAGCCTTTTGAAGCTAGGATTTGGTCTCTTGAAGTTGAGAGCCTTTTGAATCTGGGATTTGGTCTTGTGAAGTTGCTTTGTAGGGAGTGAGAACTTCAATAGTTGTTGGTCTCACTTGCAAGGAATTAATGCTGGAAGCCAATCCTTCACAGAGAGTTGAGAACAAAGGAAGCACGGAGAGAAGGAAAGCATTCCCAATATAGCCTGCTAGCTGAGTCATAATGTCATATGTTGAAGCAAGGACACCACACCTCTTCCAGCTCCTTGTTTTTTGTGTTTCATTTTCATGGAAAATTCGGACATGTTTATATTTTTTTCCAATACAAGGTGCTTTCCCTCCCAAACGTGGAATTTCCTTAGAGTCTCTCTAAATCTGTTTATGTTTCTTTCTATCTCGACATTCAAAGAACTTGAAATTCCCATTTATGAAGCTACTACTACTTGTCAGTCTCTAAGTACTGTTAGATCTTCTGAGGTGTTCTTTTGTAAGTTTTAATATAAGTATTCCTTTTGAGTGATGCCAAGGATTCTACATAGTTGTTGGTTGCTACTCCAATGTCCCAAGTTAAATTTTCAAATAATCTTCCTTTTGTTGTTAAGATTATCCATGCCATGAACGAATGGCTTGGATCTCCTTTTGATGTTCATCAAAGAGCATTGTTAAAATCTTCGCATCCAATCATTAATATAATCAAATTTGCAGGAGATTACTTAAATGGGATTACATTCATGTACTTTTTTCGGTGCTGGTTTCCCTCCCTTTCTCTTCCCAATTTGCCAAATCATAACTATTCTTCCAACCTTTTTCTTGTTGGCTTAATTCACTCTGCCTAATTTTTGAATTTTTCTAATCAAGTTGGCATTGATTCTTTAGACGTATTGGGAATATACCTATTTTCATTGAATATCTTGTCATTTTGATCAGTTGTATCTTCGAAAGAGAATAATATTCCAAATTACCTGTATAATTGGCTTGTTTTTTAATCCTTCAAGCAATAAAAGAAACCAGTTACTGAACAGTTCTTCTTTAGAAGATGCTGTAATAGAGGAGGGGAGACTCATTTCTATAACAGAAGAACGTAGGAAAGGGGGTTTCGTTGTTTACCAAACAATAGACACATCTTGAAGGATCATTGATTCCTTGTTTCACCAGGTTCTCCTCTGTTAAAAGTGTCTCATTTGGCCAGACATTAAAAGTCAAGTTTGGAGATGGAATAGCTCAATTCGATCTTGTTTCATTTGATTTCTAGAGAGAGGAAGGATCCGCTCCTTCCAAGAAGTTTGAGGTATCCTTCTTTAATAATCTATTTTCTTGATTAGGTGCCCTGTTTTACTTATTCCTTTCTTATTGGAGCTTTCCCATCCGGGACTTGGGTCGAAGTTTGAGGTATCCTTCTTTAACAATCTATTTTCTTGATTGGGTGCCCTGTTTTACTTATTCCTTTCTTATTGGAGCTTTCCCATCCAGGACTTGGGTCAGAAAGGTCCAAAGGGTGTTCAGAGTATTAAGAAGGGAAATGGGATAGATCCACTTCGTTTAAAGGGGAAGAATGTGAATCAGCCTAGGAGGATATATGTGCCAAAAATGAAGGATTGTTAACTTTAGACCATCTTCTAAATGGAGAGAATTCCAGATTTGATATTTGAAGGGTTTCCAAGGACACGGTTTTCGAAATCTTTCCACAAGAGGCATCCTTTGGCTGTAAAGTTAGATAGTTGTATATTTATAATTTATTTCAAGCTCATGGCCTAGCTAGACACTAAAATGATGTATGAGACCCACTCGTTTGTGAGACAAAAAACCCTCTCCACATAACATTTGCATTATTTAATTTATAATAGTGTATATCTAGACTAACTCTGGTTGTGCCGTTTTCATTGTTTAATTTACAGTGGTATACATACCGTAGCTTTCTAGAATAACTCCTATTGTACTTGTATTTATGTTTGCTAATGGTGTCCCATGCAAAGCTTTCTAGAATATCTTCTATTGTACTTGTATTTATGTTTGCTAATGGTGTCCCATGCAAATCTCCTGTTACATTTTAGTAAAAACAATGTTCACATATTTGTGTGGAGATGATGCTAGGTACCAATTCTGACTTCTTAATCAAAGGCATACTTTCATACTTCCTAAATGCTTCCAACACATTATATTATCGTGCAAAGTTGTTGTTTATTGTTGACAACTATTTGTGCAATGCATTTCCATTTAAAAAAACAACAAAACAGAACTCACAAAACCTTCATTGAATTCACATGCATATGATGGGCGTAGAGCCGTCACATGCATTTCATAACATATAGTTTGAGTGGGATGTACTAATTATAAGTAGCGTCTTTTATCTTGTAATCCAAACGATAAAGTTTCATAATGTAATGACATATCAACCTTCGACTTACTGGCTGCCATTATAACACCAATGGTATACCCAACAATGCAAAAACTGGATAAACTGGATATACCAATAATTTATGACTTAGCAAGGGTTGAGATGTCCTTTGTAGTGAGGGTGCCTAACCTTCTAGCCTTATCACAACAGGCGAAACATGCCCCTTGGAATTGAACCTGGGTGGATAGGAGAACAAACTATGCTCCCAACCACTTGAGCTACTAAGACAAGACAATAACCTTTGTGGTTATTGATTGGCACGGATGGACATGACAAAAGGTTGATAGCTAAAAATAGTTAGTTTATAGGTACCCTTGTTGATGGCAAGGTGCACCATGGACATGTCTATTGCCCTTTGTCAAACTTGGCACGTTGCAAATTTGTGTAGCTCCCATTAGTTAGGCCTACTAAGAGAAGCTCGGAAGGGAACTTGGTGATTTGCAAGTATGACGCATGATGAACAAGATTGGCATAAAGAACTTGATTAGATTTTATAGACTTGTGATCCTAGGATACATGTAGATTCCAAGAGTTGGGGATTTGCTATTTTAGGGTTGCAATGGATGGGTAGAAGTGCCCTAAGGCGTAAGCATCCGAGAGTACAATTGTACAATGCACTAGTTGGGTTCACATTCATTTGGCACACATCCACTAGATGAACTTCTTATGTGCACCATTGCTAAGCACACTTGGGTGTGATGGGCACATTTGTTGGGTGTGTGGCATCTCGGGCCCAACGTGATAAAGATGTTTGATAGTTGATGGAACAAGAATGAAGTGGGAAAATGCACCATTGGCCACACATTCGTCAGGCACACATCAACTGGACACACTTGTTGGGTGTACCTTTGTTGGTTGTGCTTGGGCACCTTCAGCACAGCAGCATTGGATGTCAGATAGTGGATGGACAAGAAGGGGCAGAGACTAATAGGCACACATATGTTAGACATGCTTACTGGGTGCACCCTTAGGCACCATTGGCTACACATTTGTCAGGCACACATCAACTGGACACACCTGTTGGGTGTACCTTTGTTGGTTGTGCTTGGGCACCTTCTACACAACACCGTTGGATGTCAAATAGTGGATGGACAAGAAGGGGTAGAGACTAATAGGCACACATATGTTAGACATGCTTACTGGGTGCACCCTTGCCATGTGTGCTTGGGTGCCTTGGGCACACTTGTTAGGTGTGTTGTGACTTAAGAACAACACCATTAGATGTTGGACAATTTGAAATCAAGTAATGAAGGGGGTTAAATGCATCATTGATCATAGAAGTTGGTGATGTGGACACTTGAGTCCACTTAAGCATAGAGAGGTTTGTAATATGCCAAAGAAGGATGCAAGTGTGAGACAAGTCTTGTATCAGTAGTGGACACCTCAAAGTTGCTAAGGCATCATCCATTGATCATTCACCAAGAGTGTAAATGAGCTCGATTATCGTGCTAAGTTCAAGGTTGGCATGGTAGGGTGAAACTGCACTAACTGAGTGAGAAGAAAAAGAAGACAAGAATTACAAGAGGCAATCTTTCAATTTTTTAAAGGGTTTGGATTGTGAAAGTCTATTGGGTAGTAGTTAAGGCAATACTTTCTTTGACTCATTGTATATCTAGAATAAAGTTGCAATTATGTTGTTATATATCTGTGACATTTTTTATATGATAACAATAAGGCACTTGCCTTGGATGCTACCTCTACTTTGTGTGTTGTTATAATATGTTTACTTGAATGAATGTTATGTTCCTTGCAATGTATTTTGTTGGTTAAGTGTTAAGTATTGTTGGGATGTTTTAAAGGTTGTGGTGGGACATGTGCCTATTGTTTAATGAATTTGATTAAGTTGGATTCAATTGCATTTGACACATTGTAGCTTACAGTAGAGTTATGAGTAGACCTCAAGTTAAAGTGTGTAGTGTGGTTGTTGTAGGTGTATGTTGGCCAACCGACTGTGGTTGAGTAAAACTAGTGTCACACAACCTCAAGAGTCAAAACAGGCTTGGGGAAACTTAGGTTCTTGTAGAAAAATTCTAGCAAACTGTAGGTTCATGACAAATCGTATCAAAGCAGTGCAAATGTTCATTATGTTTGACCAAACTTGAGGCAAATTAGTAGGTTTGGGGACAAAATCAACCACAAGAGTGACTTAAAGGTTGGAACAAAAACTTTGTTCCTTTTTTAATCAAGCAATCAAGACTACATTTTTGCACAAAAGTTGAATACTTCAACCTCTCTTAACCATGACTTAGAAGGGCGCTTCAAGCTTCGGTGGCAAGTTAAGCAGGTTGACAAAAGTACGCTGAGGTAGTAAAGTAGATTGAGTCTTTGAGACTTCGGGTAGATTCTTTGCCCATACCTATATGCAGATGGATGGTGCAAAAGAAGAGTATGTGATGACAATGAAGCAATTGAAATTGCCCAAATCTAGTGTTAAGAATGTTGTTTGTTTCCTTTATTATCAGAATCATTTTGCTATTGATTTTCCTTTGAAGAAGATGTTGGAAGACTTGGAAGTACTCCAAGTGAAAAAAATTTAGAAGATAAAAACAACAGTGTTGGGAGCATGGAAAATTTTAGGGGCTAATGTTCGCCCAGTGGGCTAATTTTCCATGATTTTTCCAAAAAAAAGATTCGCCAATTTCCAATTTTATAAAAGACGATTCGCCCAAATTTTAGAATATAAAATTATTTTACCTTAAAAATCGCCAACATTATAGAGAGAATATATATAAAATAATTATAAATTTGATTAATTTTACAAATATATCAATAAACATTTATAATTTTCATATTAGGGATTAGTGAGATTCGCCAATGTTTTAAACTTCAAGAAAATTTTCCATCCTTAAAATTTTCCTTGGTTGGGAGGAGCCCAAGTGTACCAAACTTCAAAGGCATAGGTTCTTGATAGGCAAATTTAGGGTAGTAGTTTGGTAGGCAAGTGTACCAAACTTTTGCATGTAGTTTAATATATTTGTGTTAATTAATTCCATAAATTCAACTTAACAAGTTATATTTGTGTTGATGGGTTGAATTTGTTGTTTGGATGGACTCTATGGTATGTAATCTTAGTTGGATTTCCAATATACTTTTAAACCATATTTTCATTTTATTTTTTAGTACTATTAGATATTATATCTTACCTCATTTTATGGTTAACATTGTATAACAAAAACATGCGTTGTGTTATGTAATTAATACTAACATGTAATATTGATTTTTTTTGTTAGAATGCTATAGGTAATGATTGCCAAGACGATGATCCAAATTATGTTCAACATATATCAGGAGATGATGAGGATGAGGATGAGGATGATGGTGGTGAAGTAGGAGATGATGATGATAGTTGCGGTGTTGGTGATGATGTGGATTAGAGTAATGAGGATGGTCAAGATGATCATGAGGATGATCTTGGTGGTGGTAGCTAGGCATGCACATGCATTGTTTTTTATGAAGAAATTATTGTGTAGAATGACATTGTTATGTTTAGATGGGTGTTGTGAATTTACCCTATATCAATGAGACATTTTGATTTTGTAATCATACGATGAGTTTGATTTATGTATGTTGTTAATTTATCGTAGAATAACGATATTCATGAAATATTTTGATTTTTTAATCATATTTGAATTTTAGTTGTTTTGATTAAAAATAATACTGATTTTATTAGTATTATGTTGCTATTTTATACATGTTTTGAAAATTGTTAATGGCACATTGTTATTTTTTTGGATGGATGTTGTCAATTTCTCTTAAATTTCTTTACAAATGATTTTGAATTGTGATATCTGCTTTAATGATATTTAGAAACTATCATATATTTCACTATGAATCTATAAAGGGGGTCATATATGTAAAGAAAAATATACTCTATATAAGAAGTCAAATGCGGATGTAACCATGGATGCAAAATTGAAAGTAAAATTGGATGTTAAACTAGGAATTAATACAAAATGCAAACAATTGACATACAAAGTGTTTTAAATTAGAAGTGAAAAATTGTGCAATAGTTGACACAAAGAAGGGAACAAAACATGGCATACAAAAGGATATCAAATTGGGAAAAAACAAGGACACATAAATGGGCACCAAATTAGATGCAAAAAAAGACAACAACTAGATGTAAAATAAGATGCAAAGTTGAGCGTTAAAAAGAAGCAAAAAACGTTACAAATTAATATGCCAAATGATGATGCAAATAATGGTGTAAATTTGGGATGCAAACTTGGGTGCAAAAAAGGAAAAAAAAAAGGATGTAAGAAAAGACATAAAACAAGATGCAAAATGGGGCTGAAAAAAGGTGAAACCAAGGATGCCATATTGGATGTAAAAAATGATTCCTAATCACATGCAAATTTAGGCTCGAACTCAGACACAAAATTATATGCAAATGTGGACACAAAATGAGGCAAAAAAAGATGCAAATTTGGATGGTGAAAACGATGTAAAACTAGACACCAAAAAAATGCAAAATTGGATGAAAAAGTCGGTGTAAATAATGGTGCAACATTGGACACAAGTAGACACAAAAAAATGGTGCAAAAAGGGGCATAAAATAGCTTAAAATTGGATGCAAAACTTGGTGCAAAAACAAATACAAAAGTAGACGTAAAAAATGGCTCTAAATTGAATGTACCATTAGACACAAAATAAGATGCAAAAGTGGACACAACACATGACTCAACATAAGATGCAAATATAAATGCAAATTTCGATGCTCAAAATGATGTAACATTAGATGCAAGAGATGGTGTTAAAAATGATGCAAAATTGAATGAAACAAATGACGCAAAATATGGTGCAAAATGAGATGGGAAAAATGGAGACAAATCAAACGTAAATGTGGATGTAAAAAATGGTCCAAAAAAAGATGCAAAAATGGGCACAAAAATGGATGCAAAATTTGGTGATAAATCAAATTCAACACATGGTGCAAAGATAGGCACCAAAGCTGGTGCAAAAATAGAAGCAAAAACTAGTGTAAGACTAGATACAAAACCTGGCGTAAGACTAGATGCAAAAACTGACACAAAATGGATGCATAAAAAGACGTTAAATTGGATTCAAAATACAGTGTAAACTTGATGCAAATGATGGTGCAAAAATGGAAGCAAAGAATGACACAAAATAGGAAGCAAAAGAGAATGAAAAATAGATGCAAAAAATGACACAAAACAGAAGCAAAACCTGTCATAAAATAAGATGCAAATCTTGGTTCAAAATTTGACGCAAAAAATGATGCATAGTTTGGTGTAAAAAATGATGCAAAATCTAGCGTGAAAAAGGATGCAAAATAGGTGCAAAAAAGGATGCTTTAAAAATTGTACAATAGAGCCAGATTTAGCGCCAGGTTGCTCATCACAATTACAAAAAAAATGCACTAAAATCTGGCGCTAAATCTGGCGCAAATCGCTGGTTTTGTTGTAGTGATATCCTGGATGAGAAGGAAGCAAAAGTCGGTGGCTTTGAGCACCACCGAGGCAGAGTAAATTGCTGCAAGCATGGCCTCCTTTGAGGCAATCTGGTTGCGAAAGCTCTTCAATGAGCTATTTGGATTTACATTGGATACCACCATGATTCTGTGTGACAACTAGAGCGAGATCCGTTTATCAGAGAATCTCGTATCTCATGATCGCTCCAAGCACATTGATATCAGGTACCACTATATTCGAGATATGGTGCAGCAAGGAGCAATAAGGCTCCAACATATCAGTACAAATGAACAGGTTGCCAACATTTTGACAAAGCCCCTAGGAAAGGTCAAATTCCTGACTTTTCGAGAATGACTTGGTGTTGTTCAAAGACCCTCTTATGAGGGTCGAGTATGATGTATTTAGCTCTGGGAGCTCTAGGGGGCGTGGGGTACTTCTTGGAGCAACATGTGACCACAGGGAAACTCACCATCCCCTGGTGGTGCACTATGTACAGGGTAAAGTTTCAACCTTCCCCTATGACACCCCGTGGCGACTGTGGAACAGGATGATTAGTTCTCCTATGGGCCAGGATGATTCGTTCTCCGTGGCAACTGTGGAGCAGGATGATTAGTTCTCCTATAGGCTAGGATGATTAGTTCTCCGTGGCATCTACTAGACAGGATGATTCGTTCTCCTGTGGACGGGATGATTAGTTCACCTATCAAGGAATCCTACCCATGTAGTCTAGGACTCATGGGAAGTACCTCTCATCTGATCAATGAGCAGGGAAATGAGGATAGGGACCATAGTAGTACTATCGATAGACACATTTCTGTATCTACCGTACTCCCTATGTTAGAATGACCTCCATTGATCTGGGATCAATGATACTGATCTAGGATCAGTGAGAGTGGTTCACACTCTGAGACTGACTTCGAGTCAGTGGAGGATGGTATGATACATCCTCGATCATTTCTTCTTCTTCATAGTTCGAGCAGAGCAAAGCAAAGTAGAGCATAGTAGAGTGGGATCAAGTTGTACAAGACAGTGCATTTGATGGATGGATAGCAGCGACGGTCTAACGGATTGCAGATGAAGTTCTCCCTAGTTGAGAGGGAGTGTAAAATTGGAAACTAGGGCCAAACTCCATGTGGATCACCTTATTTATGGATTTTGATATTTTTCCTAGATTCCTCTCATCGAGAGGTGTAGGATTGATCTAAAGATCATCCGATTCTGATAAGTATTTATGGAGATATGAATTTATTTTGATTATGGACAAATTATCAAGGTCGGCCAACAAACTTATGTAGGCTCAGAAGCCCAACAATCATGTCTATTCAACCTCAACGTTTGCACATAAATACAAGGAGAACTCTCCTCATTTGGACAATTCAATTCACTCATCTTCTCTCTCTCTCCTACACATAAAAGCAGCCTCTCTCTCTCTCACACGTGGTTGAAAGGAAGACGTCCTAGGGCAAGGAAGATGCAGAAAGAAGGACGCTAGGGCAGCAGGATTGGGTGTGGTTGCCTCTCCTAGGCATGCCACAATTTCTGGCACAAAAATCGAGGTGATCTGACCTCTGGTTTGACCGGTGTTGACTGCCCTAGTTTAGGGCTGCAGTTGACTTCAAAAATATGCTAATTGACTATACTTTTGGGGCTGTTCAAGGACTGTTTCTTCAGGCTATTCGAGGACAAGTTGACTGGAAATTGACCAAGTATTTTAAAGGTCGATTTTAGCTAGTTTGACCAAGTTTGAATTTGTTGATCTAGGGTTTGCTGCTGCTGATATAAAATTACAGAATTTAGATTTTGTACTATTTCTCTCTGCTGAACCATTGGAGATAAAAGAATATTTGATCAAAGGGTTTCCCCGCATTGGGGTTTGTCCCTAGCTAGCCGCCACATCTTGTGTCTTTTGTCTTGGCTTGTTTCTGTTGATCATTTAATGTTCTATCTGCACTTTACTTCATGTATATGTGATTGCTAATCTGTGGCTAATAAGAAGAAAAATACGTAAACTGCTCTAAGCATAGAACATACCATAATTTAACATTATGCTTATAAAATTCTTACAAAGGTGATTGCGAACAGGTTAAAGAAGTTTATTCTCATGATTATCTCTAAAAATCAAGGGGTTTTTTGCAGCAATGCAAGATATTGGATAATATTATATTGGTGCAAGAAGCAACTGACATAAGAAAGAATAGTGGGGAACCAAGTATGGTTATCAAACTTGACATGTAAAATGTGTGTGATAGGGTAAACCACCACTTATTATTTTCAGTAATATGAAGGTTTGGATTTTGTGAGGAATTCATAAGCTGGATTAAATCTTGTGTGAGCTCTCCTTGGATTGTTCCTTTGATTAATGGTCGTCGAACTCCTCTATCTTTTGGTTGTGAAAAGTTTGAGCACGAACTTGGAACAAGCTCGAGAAGATGGTTTGCTTCCCGGAATAAGCATAGCTAGAAACATTAAAGATGTGAATCATTCATAGTTTGCAGATGACACACTTCTATTGGGGGGGGCTTCTAAAATTATTTCTCTCTATTTTAATTTCTTGCTAGATAAATATCTAGAATTGTCAGATGGCGGATTAGTTAACAAGAAGAAAAGTCAGTTACTAGGATTGAATAGTTCTAATGTCTCTCTAACACATTTCGAGAGCACTTGAATTCTCATATGAAGTTGGAAGGAACACATTCAGGTATTTGGGAATCCATGTCTCTCTTGATATATCTAATTCAGAGGACTGGATAGAAACCATTGCAAAAATGAGAAAAAAGATATTATCATGGAGATTTTAATGGCTAAACACAATTGGGTGAACAGTGGTAATTAAATATGTTTTGTCGCCCCTCCCTATATATATCTATGTTGAGGCCTTTTGGCCCCTAATGGAGTAATAAACCACATTAGGATCATGCTACAGAAATTATTATGGAAAGATGGGAAGTGCAATAAGAAGTTCCATTTAGTTCATTGGAATACAATTTGACTTCCAAAAGTGGCAGGGGGATTGGAGACAAAAGATCCATATTTTATGAACCTACCATTGGGTGCAAAAATTATTTGGAGGTTGATAATTGACTCCAAGGAATGGTAGAAGGAGACCTTCATCAAAACATACTTCAATAGGTATCGTATTCTTAGACTTGAATCAACAAATGGGGATGGTCCTGGTTCAAAGATTTGGAAACTTTGCAAAAAAGTGGTCAGCAGGCAGCTAGGAAATGGAGATTGGATTAAAGTTTTGTATGATAATTTTACTCCTGCTGGCCTAATTTGAAAATTAGACTATCTAAAGGAGCTTTCATACTAGCTACAACATCAAGGGCTCATTAAGTTGAAAGATACCTCTTCGTGGGACGACAAAGGTCAATGGATTGGTTGGAATTTCCCACCCCTTTCAGAGAAATTTCTATCTCAATGTGATCTTTTAACCAATAATTTATCAAGAATGGCCCTAATTTGATCAACACATATGGAAATTGTTAGGTCCCTATAATACTAGTGATTATCCCATTACTATTGTAGTTTTATCCCTTATTAATATTGTTGTGCCCCTGTTGTCCCCATATTGTTATTACTGTGCCCCATAGAATCCCTTTATTATTATTTTTGTGTCTTTATATTATTATTGTTAGGTTAGCTAGGTTATATTGTGACTCCTTAGACTCCTATGTATAGGAAGGAGGTTTTGTCATTTGAATCATAAAAGAATCATTCATTTGTGTAATGTAAAGGAAGTTTCCCCTTCAAAGAGGCTGAATTCTAAGGCGTTGATCTATCTTTTCTATCTTTTTGTGCGCTGGTTTCATAACATTTGGTATTAGAGCTTTGGATTCTAGGGTTTCGCTGCTCCAAATAGGTCATCATGGAATTTTTTCTATAACCTTTTTCTGCAACGTTTCAGAACCGAAAAAAAAAAACCCATTTGAGACGAAATCGCACTGAACCTCGGGTTCGAATTTTAGAGCTTTTTGTGCTATATTTCAGGAGATATGATCTAAGGAAATTGGTATTTTTGCAGACTCCTGAATTACATTCCAAACAGGTGACCTGCAAAAAATCATCATAACTTTCTCTCTAAGCATCGGATTGAAATTTCGTAAGGCACAAAAAGAGGACGGAATGTAGTTTCTTGTATATATTTTTCAAAACCAAAGGTCAAAACAGGGACACGTGGCACATCGTACAAGTTCGCTCTACTGAACTAGTCTATAATCAGGTCACTGTGGGATATTTGGCATAACTCTTCCTTGGAGAATCCAATTGGGATCAAACTGATGGCATTGGAAAGAGGACACAGAGGGCTACTACAGGTCGCAATTTCAAAACTGGATGATCCGAAATTACAGAGATACATCGAAGGCAATATAGAGCTCCTACAAAGTGAAAAAAGGTGTGTATATTTTTTAAAATTTTTGCTTAAGCTTGGTTTGCAAAAATATTTTGAAGGAATTCAAAGGGAATAGTAGAGAATTATTATCGGTAACTGATGCCCCAAGGAAAGGAAATGCAAACACCTAGTAAGCAACCTGAAAGCTCCAGCATGACTAATGAAGAAGAAGAAGAAATGTTACATGATATATCAAAATTACAAGACCAAGTGCAACAAATTTCACTCTCACAAAAGCTAACAGAAGCTAAGATAAATGGCGTGGAATCTACGATAAAGGGTGTGGAAGCTAAGATTGACGATTTAAAGATAGATTTGAAGACAGATTTGACAATTTTTTTACAAGAAATACTTACTAATGGTGAAAGGGTAGCAAAGGAAACTCATGATGCGAACAAAAGAAATGTTAATCATGATTTCATAGACTCTAATGTTGGATCGAAGACCCACCATATTCCAAAAATTGATATGAGGAAGTTTGATGGCAAGGATCCCGCAACATGGATATTACAGATGGAGCAATTTTTCAATCTCAATAATGTGCAAAACACATAAAAGGTACGTATTGCAAATTTATATTTGGAACCAAATCAGTTTGTATGGTATCAATGGCTTTGCTTTCGTAAACAAATTATCACTTGGACAATTTTTATGGAAGAATTGACAGCACATTATGAGGATACAAAAAGAAACACTTTTTTTAGCCAATTGATTAGTCTCAAACAAAAGGGTTCAATAATGGAGCACATTGAGGAGTTCCAAAAATTGAACATAAGGGTAAAAGATATTTCAGAGGAGCATAGGATTGATGTGTTCATAGGGACTTTAAAGGATAATATCCAACATGATGTTCGCCTTTGGGAACCTAATTCATTAGAGAAGGCATTCAGGTTAGCAAGAAAAATGGAAAGCAAAATTACGGCAACCAGGAAGCATACCACTCACAACTATAAAGATGGAAGTGTTTTTGCCCCTAGTCTTCCACAACCTATAAGGTTGACACCACAACAACTGGAAGAAAAAAGAGAAAAATGGCTTTGTTACAGTTGTGATAGAAAATACACTAAAGGTCATAAGTGTGCTGAGAAGAAATTATTCTACATAGATTTTGAAGAGGAAGAAGAAAAGGAGCAAAAAAGGTTAAAAGAAGAGGATATACTCCAGGAACAAAGCCTAGATAAAGAAGAAATGAATCCGACCATATCTTGTAATGCATTGGCTGGAATTACCACTCCTCAAACCATCAAGATAGAAGGACAAATCAAGAAGAAAAAGGTAATAGTGTTGATTGATTCAGGAAGTACCCACAATTTTATTCATTGTAAGGTAGCAAAAGAATTAAATTGCTTCCTATATCCAGCACTAGAGTGTCAAGTGATGGTTGCAAATGGAGGAACAATAAATTTCTCTAGAAAGTGTTATAATATCAAGCTATCCATGGGAGAATATGTATTGACTAGCCCAATGCTTTCCATTCCAATGGGAGGTGTTGATGTTGTACTAGGAGTCCAATGGCTACAATCCTTGGGTACAATAGTTTTTAATTTTCAATAACTTTTCATGAAATTTTATGCGGAAGGAAAGGAAGTTGAATTAAGGGGTATTGTAGGGAAACCAGGAAAGATAATTAGCTCTAATGGTATGACAAAGTTTCTAAAAAAAGAACAAAGAGGTGTAATTGCACAATTATGTTTTCTAGATGTTTCCACATCGAAATCATCTATTTCTCCAGATCTCCAAAAAGCCTTGGACAATCATTCCAATGTATTTGAGACTCCCAAAGGTCTCCCACCTATTCGTGATCATGATCATGCTATTCATCTGATTCCAGGAAGTGTTCCTCCAAACATCAGGCCGTACAGATATCCCTATGCCCAAAAGAGTGAAATTGAACGTATGGTTGCAGAAATGCTAGAGGCTGGTAGAATTCAACCTAGTCAAAGTTCTTTCTTTGCTCCAATAGTATTGGTGCACAAGAAGGATGGATCATGGCGCATGTGTCTGGATAACAGGGGGCTCAACAAGCTCACTATTAAAGATAAGTTTCTCATTCCTGTCATTGATGAATTATTGGATGAATTGCATGGATCAATTTACTTCACCAAGTTGGATCTTCGTTCAGGATATCATCAAATCAGAATGAAGACAGAAGACATTCCGAAAACAACATTTAGAACTCATGAGGGTCATTATGAATTTTTGGTCATGCCTTTTGGCCTTACCAATGCACCTTCTACATTTCAAGGTTTGATGAATTCCATTTTCAAACCCTTCCTTAGAAAATTTGTGTTAGTATTTTTTGATGATATACTAATTTACAGCAAGTCTTGGAAGGATCATGTTGAACATATTGACAGGGTGTTACAACTATTGGAAGAGAAACAGTTAGATGCAAAAATATCCAACTGTTTCTTTGGAGTACAAGAGGTGGAATATCTGGGTCATATTGTATCTCATGAAGGAGTGAAGGTAGATCCTAGCAAAATTAAAGCCATTAAGGAATGGAAAATCCCCACATCCATAAAGCATTTGCGAGGATTTCTAGGGTTGACAAGGTATTATCGCAAGTTTTTAAAGAATTATGGGAGAATAGCAGCACCTCTAACAACATTATTGAAGAAAGATGCATTTTCATGGACTCCAGAAGCAACAACGGCCTTTGAACATCTTAAAAAGGCAATGTGCCAAGCACTGGTCTTAGCTACACTGGACTTCACAAAAACCTTTATTGTGGAATGTGATGCTTCGAGAAATGGAATTGGTGCTATTTTAATGCAAGATGAAAGAACCATTGCTTTTGAAATTCATCCAATCAAGGGAAAGTTTTTACAAAAAGCTATTTATGAGAAGGAAATGTTGGCAATACTATGTGCACTTAAGAAATGGTGACCCTACCTAATGGGAAGACACTTCAAGGTAAAAACGGATCATGATAGCCTTAAATACTTTTTAGAACAAAGATTATCCTCTGAAGAGCAACAAAAGTGGGTCACAAAGATGTTGGGTTATGACTTTGAAATCATCTACAAAAAAGGGAAGCAAAATGTGGTGGCAGATGCACTCTCAAGAAAGGATGAGGATGTGGAAGAATTGCTGTGTGCCATTTCTATTATCCAACCGGATTGGATAAATGAAGCAAGGGAGGAATGGAAGAATGATGAAGAAGTGTGGGCACTTATTCGAAAATTACAACAAGATTCCAGTACATCTGATACATTTAGTTGGAAAAATGATTCGTTATGGTACAAAGATCGCTTATACCTCTGTAAGAATTCCCAACTCAAACAAAATATTCTTATGGAATTGCACACTTCTCCCTTATGAGGACACTAAGGATTTTTAAAAACTTACCACAGGGTTAAGAAGGAATTTTTTTGAGATGACCTTAAATCGGATATTCAAAAGTTTGTGGCAGAATGTTTGGTTTGCCAACAAAATAAAGTTGAAACAATTAAGACCCCGAGTCTATTACAACCTTTATCCATTCCAAGCCAACGTTGGGAGGAGGTTTCAATGGATTTTATCACAGATTTACCCAAGTATGAGGGAAAAAGTGTCATCATGGTGGTAGTTGACAGACTTACCAAGTATGCACACTTTTGTGCATTATCACATCCATTTAAAGTCAATACAGTTTCTACTGCATTTATGGAAACAATTCAAAAGCTACATGGAAACCCAAAGATTATTGTAAGTGACAAAGATCCCATTTTCACTGGAAATTTTTGGACAGAATTATTTTCTTGTCTCGGTACTTAGTTACCTCATAGCTCATCTTATCATCCTCAATCTGATGGGCAAACTGAGATAGTAAACAAATCTTTGGAATGATAACTTCGTTGCTTTGTATCTGATAAACAGACATAATGGGTCAAATGGTTGCCTCTGGCTGAATGGTGGTATAACACTTCCTTCTATAGAGCAACAAAAATGACCCCATTTATGGCACTATATGGATATCAGCCACCATCCATCACATCATATTTAAGAGAAAATTCTAAGGTTCAAGCAATGGAACATCACATCGAGCATCAACAACAAGTCCTCCAACTCTTAAAGGATAACCTCGTGTTGGCGCAAAATAGAATGAAACAACAGGCAGATCAACATCACAGCCAAAGAAGTTTTGATGTAGGTGATTGGGTATTCCTACGGCTACAACCATATAAAAAAATGTCCCTCAAGCAAGCTAAGAAGGATAATAAATAATCACCAAAGTATTATGGTCCGTACAAGGTGTTGCAAAATATTGGTACTATGGCATACAAATTGGAGCTTCCTATAGCTTCTCGAGTGCACCCAGTTTTCCATGTTTCATGTTTAAAGAAGGTTATAGGCGACAAGCTCCCAGTTCAAACAATATTGCCAAAACTTGACGAGGAAGGAAAAATTATATTGGAACCGGAAGCAATCACAGAAACAAGAACTCAACAGCTACGAAATCGATCAATTTCGGAGTATCTCATCAAGTGGAAGAACTTATCCTCTGAAGATTCCACATGGGAGGATGAGAATTTTATACAGAAGCATCTAGAACTACTCAAGCGTTGAGGACAACACTTTTTTGAAGGAGAAGGGCATGTTAGGCCCCTATAATACTAGTGGTTACCCCATTACTATTGTAGTTGTATCCCTTATTAATATTGTTGTGCCCCTGTTGTCCCCGTATTGCTATTACTGTGCCCTATAGAATCCCTCTATTATTATTTTTTTGTCTTTATATTATTATTGTTAGCTCGGTTGGGTTATATTGTGACTCCTTAGACTCCTATATATAGGAAGGAGGTTTTGTCATTTGAATCATAAAAGAATCATTCATTTGTGTAATGTAAAGGAGGTTGCCCCCTCGAAGAGGCTAAATTCTAAGGCATTGATCTATCTTTTCTATCTTTTTGTGAGCTGGTTTCATAACAGAAATGCAGTCCCAGTCAACAATATTAGACCAAGGAAGGTTATACTTATTTGTTATCTCAGCTCCCGCAAGTAGGTGTCAAGAAAATATGGCAAAATATACAAGCTCCTAATGGACTTCCAAAGATTAACTTTTTTCGTTGAGCTCTTGTACATCAAAATATTTTGACTGCATAAAATTTACACAAGAGGAACATTCAGGGTCCGTCCCATTGTATATTATTCAATGGAAGCGAAGAAACAATTTCTCGTATGTTTCAGCATTGCCCCTTTGTGCTTTTAGTATGGAAAGTTGTCTGCACCCCACTCTTAGTTGTTGTTTTTCTTCCCTACTTCTGGGAGGGTATGTTTTAAAATTGGTGCTTGACATATCCAATAAGGCTAAAATCTTATCTCTTTTGATACTTTATTGGGAATCTCTTCCCAAACACCTATTATGGACCATTTGGCTAGCGCATAACTCAAACATTTTAAAAGAAAAGAAAAAAAATCCCTTAATTTTGGCCATTAAGGCTCCTTCCCGCGAATTTGAATAATTTCTCCCAATAGAAAAAGAAAAAGAATGGCCATTAAGGCTCTAAGCATTATATTTGAAAATATGTCTTCCCACGGATTTAAATCAACAGATCTTGAATAATTGCTCCCAACAGAAAAAGAATGGCTACAGGTTACAAGCACTCAGATAAGATCAAGAACCCTCCATGTGGCCTCAAAATAATGACAATTTTTGTATTCCAATGGATCATGAAGAATTCTATCAATGAAAACCTAGGAGAAATTAGTTTTCATTATTTTTTATGGAACATTCAAATGAAATTTAGGGGTGACAAAGGAAATCTAGGGTGGCAGGAGCGAGAGGGGCAATAATAAGCTAGTATGAACAAATTAAATTATAGTATACTTGGGATATGTTAAAATTGGCAACTAGGGCCAAACTCCATGTGGGTCATCTCATTTATGGCTGCTGATATTTTTCCTAGATTCCTCTTGTCGAGAGGTGTAGGATTGATCTAAAGATCCTCTGATTCTGATAAGTATTTATGGAGATATGAATTTATTTGTATTTACTTGACAAATTGTCAAGGTCGGCCAACAGTTAAATGTGTGGCACACATGCCCAGTAAATCATATAAATACAAGTGAGGTTGATTCATTTTCTCATCATCTCATCTCACTCATTCCTTCTCTCTCCCCTTAAATTTGGGTTACACAAGGAGCAGCTCACACGTGGGAAGAAGGAGGATGAAGTAGGGCAAGGAGGATGCAGAAGCTGCTGAAGGTCTCTTTGACCAGTGTTGACCAAGCGTTGACCTTAGAAGAGTGTGGTTTTGGTGTGGCTGCCTCTCCTAGGTAGGGCACATTTTTTGGCATGAAAATCGAGGAAATCTAACCTCAGGTTTGACCAGCGTTCACTGCCCTAGTTTGGGGCAGCATGTTGACTTTAGTCAATTGCAGTTTGACTGTGTACTTGGGGTTTTTTAAGGGCTGATTCTTCGGGTTGTTCGAAGACTAGTTGACCGGGAAATTGACCAAACATATTGCAGGTCAATTCCATCTCGTTTGACTAATTTTGAATTCGCTGATTTAGGATTTGCTGCTGCTGATATTTTGTATTATTTCTCTCTGCTGAACTATTGAAGATAAAAGAAGATTTGATCAAAGGGTTTCCTCGCATTGGGGTGTGTCCCTGGCTAGTTGCCACATCTTGTGTCTCTTGTCTTGGTTTGTTTTCTGTTGATCGTTTAATGTTCTATCTGCACTTTACTTAATGTATATGTGATTGCTAATTAGTGGTTAATAAGAAGAAAAGAAGTAAACTACTCTAAGCATAGAACATACCATAATTTAATAGGGTATGAGATAGTCACAAACAATCACGCTGAATATTTGGCACTATGTAAAGATTTAGATCTCACTAAAAAAATATATTAAACACATTATTGTTATTGTAGATTCAATGCTAGTTATTAGAGAAATGAGGAATGCTCAACTTGCTGCTTCTTTTCACTCCTCTAATATTATTAGTCCCGGCCGCAGGCATGGCTGGGACTATTGTATTCGAAATGGCAGAGGCTAATATTAGTTTAGCTACTTATTATTGCTTATTATTATGAACTGTCACAAATAAGCCAAATTTTTTAGGCTGAATCTCTTTCGCCATCTTATTTGGCCTCTTCCCGAGGCAAAGATGCAAAACCATATGTTATATTTATAAATTTGCTTGCATTTTGATGCTAAAGTAAAATCTGGTAAATTAATGCTAACATTAGTTTAACGTTGGTTTTCATGCATTTTATGTTTAAATATATATTATCTTGTGAGTCAGAGATATATATCTCACTCTGTGAGAAAACAAGACAAGTCGCATGAGTAAAAAAGTGGCATGTGAGTAAACAAGTCACAGTATGATGTTGAAAGTGGCGATCGTTAGGAGGATGCAAGTGGCGAGTGAAGCCAACGCATGCAGAGGGCGGTCTTTAGCAGGCCTATTTATTATCAAACCTATCTGTTTCACAACTAACTGCTTCACAATTCTTCCTCCCACTGTTTCACAATTATCTGCTCTATGCACCATATAGTCCTGCACTCTGGTGCGCAGATCACTACTCGGACAGAACCAGTGGGTGTTCCAAATGCTTGCACAGAACCAGTTGGTGTTCCAAATGCTTGGACAAAACCAGTTGGTGTTCCAAATGCTGCGGAAGCAAGATTCCTGTAAAATTACTGTCAAAATTTGAAAGAGTAAGACATTGTTTAAGAGAAATCACTAGTCGGACAAAACAAGTCAAGCAAAGGAAAGCATACTGATCAAACACAATATAAACTCCGGAAAGTATTTTCTGAAGAAAAAACATCACTGTACATTTAGGTAGTCTATTATAAAGAATGTAATTTTTCATTTTTCTTATATTGCACTGACGGTTTGTATGCTCTGGCGTCTAACCTCTATTAAGTACTAGTTTTCTGGGTTCATAAAATAAAAGCAATTTTTCTTATCCAATAAAATAAATATTTTTTCCTTTTTCCACTAAAGGAAATCATCTTAGTTTATTGTTTTACCTTTTTTTCACTCTATTGGCCAAAATTAATGGACATATTTTGCAACAGGACGCAAAATCTGTAATTCAAATTCAGTGTTCTGCGATTTTTCAAGGCGTGAGATTCACGTTTCAATGAACTGATTTTATACTCGGTGAAACATGAAGGGACCCTAAGGACCATTTTAATAAAAATGCAACAATTAAAAGAGATAGTGCTAGAATCAGATTACCAGATTATCTTCTCTGTCTCAGATTAACTAGCCACATAGCCTCAAAAAATGTTCCAAATACACCTGTGTAAGGTATTGAAATAGTTGAATTTTAAGCCAAAATTTTGGACTGAAGGGGAGAGCTCTGGAGCGCGTCGGGACGGGAGAGCCATGTTCCAGTGTCACAGCTAACCAGCAAGTGCCTACACCATTAGGCACGAGAACTAGCCAACCAGCTTGAGCCTTTCTCTGCTTTTTGTGGATCTTCCAACCAGCACAAGCCTCGGGTCTTCTCAGTACAGAACGCTTCATGCATGGCCACCTTCCTTTTTGGCTGGACACGTTTCATGAGAATAGGTCTACAGGCGCCCATCCATGCAGGGAGACACCTGGTGTCTTCATCCTAGCCATTCTATATTCGCGTATCTCTTCATATACCGCTTCCCGTGGGCCGTATTCGGTTTCCTCTCTGGCCTTCCAGGCCAGAGGAAAGGCTGCAGAAGTGGGTTTCTGAACGTAATTCTTAGCTCTCGTCTCCCATTCTCGCTGTTTTGTCAAGCTTGGTTTTTCTCGGTATGGCTCTTTCGGTTCCTGACGTGCTTGCGGACTCCTCTCACGGGTTAGTTATCCTTTTCTTTGCTGTCTTTTACATCTATTAGTTGCACTATCATGATGTTTTAACGATTTTGGAAAGTTATCTTCAGCAATTTGTCCATGTTTGCTTCTGCTTTAATCTCTGTGAGGATTGTCTGTGCTTAAAGGATGATTTAAATGTGGTTTTCTGCATATTCATGCTTAAAATATGTTGAAATCTATTATAAATAAGATTAAGGCGTCTATCTTCATCTATAGCCCATGTTCAGACATCAGATTTCGTATCGGGAGATGGTGGTGCATTATACAGATCTACTGTTGTTGTATTGATTGTCAAAATGAGCCAGTAGAATAGGTTTCAACAAGCCTGATGCCCTGGTTCGAATCTTCTCGGCTCTCAATGTTTTACGGCAGGCTTTTTTCGCTGGAATTTTAATTTCAAATCTCTTCTCCGGTGTCCCAGCAGATTCATAAAGTCCTCTGTCCGTTCTGAGTCGGCCTTACAAGAGAGCATCCATTATCCTTTGCTCAGAAGTATCTCTCCTCCTTGCTATTGACATTTTGACGGTGGGGTTTTGTCCTTTTCTGTCGTCTCTCAGCATGCAAGTTGACCATTGAATTTAATCTTCCTAGTCCTTGAAGCTTCCTTTTTGAGGTTTCGGCATCCCTTCCCTGTGGTATCTTTAATTCCAAATCTAGCCCTGTCAGTCACTATCTGCCATAATCTAGAGGAAGTCTTCTCGTTGTACTTTTTTCCCAAGATTTCCCTTTCTAGTGATCTTTTGATCCAGGTTTTCTTGCAAAACGTCCCCTTTAGGCTAGGATTTCGAATTGCTTCCGTGCTGTACTTTCTTTCCAGCACCTTCTGAGCATTCCATTTGTTCTAGGATGTCGGTTGATAGTGACTCTCCTGCCACGCAAGCTCTTTTCAGAGCTGCTATCGAGGCTGAAAATGCACGTGAATTTGCCAACCATGGCTCCAGTTGGCATGCCACGGTGGACGAGATGCTTCCCCCTGACTTTCGGGCCCAATCTTTCCTTGCCCGACTGGTGCCGGATTCGGACAAAATGGATCCGGACTCTTCTAAATATGGTAAAGCGCATGACAGGGCTCAGCATTTTAACAAATCCAGGAACCCGGTCAAAATGATCCCTCCGCCAAAGGCTGTCTCTGTGATTAGTGCTACATTGTCTGAACGCATTGATAGCCTACAAAAGCTTGCACTGATCGGGAAGTGGCATTTCCCGGAGATGACTGAGGAAGAAATGAGAACATGGCTATCTACAAAATGGTCTCCTCTGATTGGATACACTCCAGTCATATCTCGGCTGATGAAAGATTGGTTCTCCTTCCACTTCTTAAAAGCATCGGATCTTGAAATCATCCTTAACAGACCTTGGGTGTTTGGTAGGAGTTTCTTGTCATTATCTCGGTGGTTCATGGGCTTTGACCCTCTCAAAAACACGCCATCAAATTGTATGATTTGGGTAAAGCTTCCCAATCTTCCGCTGGAATTATGGTCGGTTGAAACCCTTACAGAGATTGGTAACTCAGTCGGTAAATTTATCTATGTTGACCCCTGGGTCAGAGGCGAGAAGGATAAAAGGATTGCTTGGATTTTGATTGAAAAACCTTACAAAGGTGGTTATCCGGATCATATTGAGATAACATGGGAGGGCGTCAAAATATGTCAAAGACTTGACTTTTGGGGCATCCCCTTTCGTTGCTCCCTCTGTCATCGAACTGGCCACCTCATCAAAAATTGCAGTCTCCGTTTTAATCGCAAGCCAAAGCGGCGCTCTCTCTATAGGGGTAGAATCACCGGTGTTGATTCTCCTTCTGAAGATGCATGTATTCATGACAATCACGCACCTTCACAGGTCAAGGACTCTCGCTATTCTCAGCTCAACCCTCATGATCAGCCCGATGTTCCGCTCTCGTCGGATTTTGAATGTCCTCTTATCCCCGAGCCTCTAGAAGAGAATACGGTGCCCTCTCCTTCTCCCATGAATAAAGGGGATTTTGTAGTGGGTTCTCACCCCATTCTGATAACCTCTTCGACACCCTCTTCTGTAACCCCTCCCGCTGGTCTGTCTAGAGGTAAGGAGCCTATGCCATCTCCTACTCCTTTCAATTCCCCGACGGAATCTCCGGTGAATAAATCAGATAGTGATATTGATCTTCTCCTCCAGAGGAATCCATCAGTTCTTGAACCTTTAACCATTCATAAGCCCTCTTTTCCTTCTATCAGCCCCAACTCCGCAAAAAATATCACCGTTCGGAAAAAGCAGAGAGGTGGAAGTCGTCACTTCAGGGGCAGAACAATTGTTTCCGATCTTGGTATCACAAACCTTTCCCTAGTAGAAGTTCCAATCCTAGATTCTACTGATTCCCAGCCGCTTAGAGCATGTATGGCTGGTCAGTCTTCAAAATGACATTCCTGACTTCCTTGAATATCAGGGGATTGGGCGCCCTCCCAAAATTTTTGGCGCTAAAAGAGATTTTTGTTTCGGCTCACTCCCATATTATTTTCATCCAGGAAACAATGCACTCAAGCAAGGTTTCTTTAGCCTTTTTCAGAAGAATGTTTCCGTCTTGGCATATGGTTGCTTCCGAAGCTGATGGTATGTCTGGCGGTCTGGTAGTTTTGTGGGACCCAACATGGGTTAAAGCAAAAGCCTTTAAATGTTGTGCTGGCATCCTTATCTCAGCTTCTATCAGAGGTCGGCCTATGATACTAAACATCTTGAACATTTATGCGCCCTATAGGAACAGATCCTCCTTCTGGGATAATTTGTTTGCCTCGGAAATCCTAGACATTGAGTCATTATTGATTGCAGGTGATCTAAACGTCACTCTGAATTTTGATGAATGTTGGGGCAATTGCAGGAAGAATGATTCGTTGGCTGATAGACTCCATCAGGAATTTCTAAACAGGAATCTGGTTGATGTTATTCCTGTCAAAATGTCTCCAACATGGGATAACAATAGATCAGGTCTGGCTTTCATTGCTAAAAGACTCGATCATTTCATCATTAATGCCAGCATTATCGCTCAATGGGGAATGCCTGTTGCTAGTACAGGTAATGATTATACATCGGATCACAGACCCATCTTTCTTGAATGGAAGGACATTGAATGTAGGCTGGGCTATTCCTTTAAATTTAATAGAATTTATTTGGCCGATAAATCCTTTAACGAGGTCATAACAAAAAAGTGGGAGGATTTAAAACAATCTGAAATGGCTCCTTTCTCCACTTTCCGAGAAAAGATCCAATCTTTAAGGGAGGTGGCCAAGGATTGGCAAATCAAACAGAGGAAGAAGGATAAACAGGAGCTGATTGACATCAAAAAGGAGTTAGGTATCCTCTCAGCCTCAGTAAATTTCGACTGCTTGTCTTTTGATCAAAAAACTCTTATCAGAATTTTGGAAAAAAAGAAACAAGCGC
This sequence comes from Pinus tabuliformis, assembly GCA_031772625.1. Classification (NCBI taxonomy): domain Eukaryota; kingdom Viridiplantae; phylum Streptophyta; class Pinopsida; order Pinales; family Pinaceae; genus Pinus; species Pinus tabuliformis. The sequence goes on from CM062816.1 coordinate 916,154,147, forward strand.
TGCTGCTAAAGGAAGAAGCATCCTGGAGGCTCAAAAGCAGAGTGACCTGGCTCAGGGAGGGTGACCGAAACTCAAAGTTTTTTCATAATTTTGCAAATGCAAGGAGGTGTAAAAATTCGATCTGGAAGATTGATGATGGTAATGGGGGTTTCCTTTACACACAGCATGACATATCGGTGGAGGCCACAAGATTCTTCCAGAATCAATATCAGTGGCAGCGAAGCGAGATAAATGACATTCTCTGGGCGGTTGACCTGGTGCCTGTTATGTTTGACGAAGATGCAAATGCAGAGTTTTTCAAGCCTATTACGGAAGAGGAACTACATGATGCTATCAAGAAATTCAAAAAGGACAAAAGTCCTGGGCCAGATGGCTGGCCGATTAAGTTCTTTTCTCACTTCTATGTTATGCTCAAAGAGGATTTGTTGGGGATGGTGGATGCTACACGTATATCTAGGAATATAAATAGCGCCCTCTTTGCTACTTTCTTAGCTCTTATCCCCAAAAAGGATCATTCAGAATCGTTATCGAATTACAGGCCTATTGCATTATGCAACATTCTTTTCAAAATCATCTCTAAAATTATAGCGGAAAGGATGAAACTTGTTCTCAACTCCTTCATTTCCAGGGACCAGCATGCATTTTTAAAAGACAGGATCATTCTCGACGCGGTCGCCATGACACAAGAATGCTTATTTTCCGTTTTATCAAAAAACATTGATGCGGCTATTCTAAAGATAGACCTGGAAAAGGCGTACGACTGTGTTGATTGGGGGTTCCTCAGAATCCTTCTGGCCAAAATCGGCTTGAGGTCTCAGGGAATAAACTGGGTGATGGCATGTGTTGAAAATGTTAAATACTCAGTTATTATCAATGGTATCCCTTCATCCTTCTTCCAGGCGGAGAGAGGACTGCGCCAGGGCTGTCCTCTTTCCCCTCTCCTCTTTATTCTTGTCATGAATACTCTTAGCACCCAGATCAATAATGCAGTGGCTGATCAACGATGCATGCCGATCAAGATTTGCAAGAATATATACCTATCTCATAATCTGTTTGTCGACGACATTCTTATCTTTGCCATGCTATGCAAATCAAGTTGGCTCTGCCTGAATGAGATCTTTCAAAAGTTTCAGTCAGCTTCGGGCTTGGTCATAAACAGGATCAAATCCATGTTGTATCACAATGACTCTAATCAGGAGTTAGCTCAATGGATTGCCGCGCTGTTTGGCATTAATCTAGCATCAATTAAGGGAGGCTTTAAATATTTGGGTTTCTTTCTCAAAGCAAAAGGAAACCGCAAACAGGACTGGTTATGGCTGATTGATCGTTTCTATAATAAAATTTCAAGATGGGAGATGCGATTCCTATCTCTGGGGGGCAGATTTATCCTGGTACAGACTGTTCTATCACAACTTGCGGTCTATTGGGCCCATCTTTATTTTCTTCCCGCCTCTATTATTAGCAAAATGGTCTCTTTAGCTGCTAATTTTCTATGGGGAGGAAGATCTTTTCATTCCAAGATCCATTTAGTTAAGATGGACTCCATCTCAAGACCGAAGAAGGTGGGTGGGTGGGGCCTTTTACATATGAGGTCCTTTGGCAAGGCCCTCCTTTGCAAATCCCTCCATAGAGGTATCTATGGTGAGGGCAAGTGGAGCAACATTATCAACCAAAAATATCTGAAAGGCAGGAGCTTGGTGTATTGGCACAGAAGGAAAACTCTGGGCACAAAAAGGGGGTCAGCCATCTGGCAAAGCTTCAGAAAGATTCAGTTTTTCTTCTTGGGATTTTTAAGATGGCGAATCTCTACTGGCTCTAGCATCTATTTTGGTATTGATCCAACTGTGCATGGTCTGGAATCGCTGCTCACTCCCGAACTGATTTTCTTCTTGCACTCAAAAGGTCTCTTTACGTGGAACAAACTGATAAAATCTTGGTCCTCATCTTCTCCAATATGGAAGGACGGAGATGATTTATGTCTGCCTCTTTCTCTTCGTCCCATTTGGTGTTCTGCTGTTAATAATCTTGCAGGTAAAGGTATCAAGCAATCAGGTACAATAGATGAGCTGGTATGGTCTATGCGAAATTCTACTCAGCCTGTTCGCGTCAATGATCTATACGCTGCTTGTTCTATTGGCCTTTGTCCGCTTCCCGCTCCCATCTTTCCTTCCAAATTCTGGAAAGCGTCGTGTCCACTCAAGATGATTTTATTTTCATGGTTGATCTTTACTAACAGGAACCTCACATGGGAGGTTCTTCAAAGGAAGGGATGGATGGGTCCGGGCAGATGTCCCATGTGTTGTCAGGCGTCCGAAACAAATGCTCACATGTTCTTTCAGTGTGCTGCATCGTCTCAAATCTGGTATGATCTGTCATTATCTCATGGTTTTCCTCACCGGGTTTTCTCATCTGTACAGGAGGGCTTCAAATGGTGGAGTGAACAACGCCCAGCATGGCGATCATTATTCATCCTTACATGCTGGTTTTTGTGGAAATGGAGGAATGCTCGCATCTTTCAAGAGTCCAAGACGCCCATTGCCACTGTCCTGGTCCATATTTCTGCTTTGCTCGAACCTGCTGGTTAACCTCCAGTCATGGTTTTGTCTATTTTTCTCTTATCGTTTCCATCTTGGTTTATGTGGATCCTTTTTCTCATGTGATCTTCCTCTCTATTTTTGGATGGTTTTTAAATATTGACTTAACATGATATATCTGTAAGCTATCTGGACAGTTATTTTTGTAAGAGCTCAGAACTTTTTGTAGTATCAGTCCTATCTGTTTTATCTCCACGATGAGACGGCCATATTATGTATCAGATCTTTATATTCTCTTAATATAATCCATGATGCTTTTCTCTCTGAAAAAAAAAAAAGAAGAAAGAAGAGAAAGAAAGAAAGAAAAAGTATTGAAATAGTTATGCAAAAAGCCGCATTGAAATCTGAGGACGGTGATAGAAAATAAAATAGATAGAAAAAAAAGAGGATTATTGGTTACCTCTGAGTAAGAAATTGGGATTGCGCGATTAGAAAGACCCGAGTAAACAACAAGGTCACGGGTGTTCATGGTGTCATGTTGAAATTTCAAAACTAAAGCTACTAAATCGATTGAATTATGTCTGTGATACTGTAATTTAAATTCAGTATTCTGCTATTTTTCAAGTCATGAGATTCATGTTTCAATGAACTGATTTTATACTCACTGAAACATGAAGGGACCCTCAGGACCATTTTAATAAAAATGCAACAATTAAAAGAGACAATGCTAGAATCAGATTACCAGATTACCTTCTCTGTCTCATACTAACTGGCCACATAGCCTCAAAAAACGTTTCAGATACACCTGTGTAAGGTATTGAAATAATAATGCAAAACCCCCCATTGAAATCTGAGGACCATGATAGAGAATAGAATAAATAGAAAAAAAAGGGGATTATTGGTTACCTCTGAATAAGAAATTGGGATTGCGCGATTAGAAAGACCCGAGTAAACCACAAGGTCATAGGCGTTCATGGTGTCATGTTGAAATTGCAAAACTAAAGCTGCTAACCCCATTGATTTCTCTCTGTGATAGTGATGGTTGAAGCCTCCCCGTTCTTGGATCTCTGAGCTGCAGCCTGACATAGAGAAGTCGTATGCACACGAAAATAATGAAGAACACGGTCACTGCAAACCCCAAGACAGTCATGCTCAAATTAATGGCAGAGCTTGTCATCTCTTCTCATAACTTGCACGCCCTCGATATTTCGACCCCTCATCCATCAAGGTTTGAGTCACGATAGCAATAGTTCTAATTCTATGTTGTTCCCTGTCCCAATTCAGCTGAATTATCATCTGTTGATTGAGTTCCATCTTCACTATCAGGGGTAGAGCAAGCTAATACAGCGTCGGTTCTATATGACCTTGAAGGACACACCACGACAGGCTTCTTTGGATGCGAACACACCATGACAGGTAAGCACATATGACAAGCAAGCACATACGAAACTCCGCTTCGATATTTTGCGAAAGGATGAAATAAATGTTTTAGTTTTAGTTTTCAAGTCTCTCACCACGCTGTTGTCTTCCTCCAAGGCATGAAGTTTCATTTAGTCTCTCACCACGTTTATTTGCCAGAACAGTTGTAGACATTAGGTTCTTAAACATTGGTCCTGAAACTTTAATGCCCAGAACATCTGTCGGGACTCGGCATTCCCACATAAAATTGATTTTTTAGCTCATTATTTTATGAACGAACAATTTAGTATAGGCAATGTTTTATGGAAGGTTTAAATTTGCAGCGATATTTCTTGCCAGTTTTCGTGATCTCTATGCACAATCATATAGTTTTGTAACGTTCGTATTTTATTTATTTATAAATATTCAAATCAATTCCTCTAATAGCGTGTTTATTTAGCGTTATAATATGTACGCATGAAACACCTAAATGTACCCATTATCTATCTATCATTTTTTCCTTATATCTATATATGTGCATAACTGGTCCAAAGAACACGTATCTACGGTCAACAGACCAAACATACACTCTGTCCCGATCATTTATTTCCAAGGGATAGGCACAAACCCAATCCACTTTTGGTCATCGTGGGGCTTCGGTGAACCCCCTTTCTCTAGCTACTCGGATAAGTAGAGATATATTGAAATCAGTTTGCTTCCCTTTCTCTAGCTACTCGGATAAGTAGAGATATATTGAAATCAGTTTGCTTTCTTAGCTTTGTCCGAACCTCAATAGCATCAGAGGCAACCCTTTCTCAGCTAAGCACCCACCGTAGGCGAAGTTTTGGAAGCCAAACTGAAGATGCAAACTAGCGTCTATGACTCTCAGCAATAACTAGTGGCTTTAAATGTAACCTTATGGAATACCATTCGGATTGATCTTGGACATTAATCAATGCATTTCTTGACATGCAGTGATTATGGTGACCTCAAGCAAGATCAATAGGTAGATGGCGTCGAAGGCTAAGACATGACACACCTAGCTTTTGGGTTAGAATGATGATTTCGCTTGTTAGAACTAGCTATATAAATTAAATGGCTATTAAACATTGATAAACATTGAGGCACTTATCTCATGATACATCTCACATTGTCAATATATATATATATATATAACTTTATTTTAAATTTTATTATTATGCATTATAAAAATTAAATAATGGGTTAAACACACACAAAACAAGATTGTTAATCATGGAGATTCAACCCCACTTTACCATAGAGATTTTTAACCTATAATAGACATGTCTATCGACATAAATGGTTGACATTGAAATACTTTAATTAAAACGGGCATTGAAATATTTTATTTATAGTTGATATATTTGTATTATTTTATATTTTCTCGCTATATAATTATATATGAAGTTGTTATTGAAATATATTTCTTAACAAAGATATTCAAATAATTACACATCATACACCTCTATGTCACACCTCACACTAAAAAGTGTGTGTGTATATATATACACACACAAGTTAATTCACGTGGTATAGATCTTTGCATGAAGTTCTTTGATATTTTTTATTTTGTTGGGCCCCATAATCTTACTTGGTTTATTATTCACATAATATAGAGAAGTTATATTATATATAACTTCATTCCACGAAATATTATATATAAGTTATATATTATCCACAAAATGGCTTTCATTCCAAAATATATATATATATATCATGGAGAAGTACATTGGTTTTCTCATGCTTTGATTCTCAGTTTTATATATATATATATATCCACGAAATGTGGGGAAGTTCTATTATATATAACTTCATTCCACAAAATATTATATATAAGTTATATTATTATTCACATAATCACTTTCATTCCAAAGTTATATATATATATATATATATAGTTAGAAAATCTATGATAATTTAGTTGTCAAACTAGCTGCAAACAAAACTATAACTAGCTACTATCTGCGAATGGAGGTTGACACATCATTGTTATTCAAGGAAAACCATGACACCTAGAATTACCCATTAGTGGTTCGTAAGGGAGTATGCTTTCACTTCGGCAAGAAGTCTCTAAGTCTTGAGCCATTGACCTATTTCCATACGTCCAAAAAAGACGAGCTCTTAACAAAATAGAAACAATTTTAAATATACTATATATAGACACTTCAATTATTTTATCTCTATATATTATTAACCTAAAATTATTTTATTTAATATAAAAACATAATTTATCTATAATTAAAAATGAAATGTTATTTTTTTATTAAATGGGTAGAAATAATAACAAAAATAATATTTTAGTTAGATATATCGACACTGAATTAAGCACATAATACTAAATTACAAAATACACCTTCTCTTACAATGAAAAATACATAATACTAAATTACAAAATACACCTTCTCTTACAATGAAAAAGAAAAATATAAGAAATTAATATATATTTATCATTAAAAAAGTAATTGTAAAAGATGATTATACTTTGTATTCTTTATACATTAAAGAAATCAACATTTCACTTTTTGATTTCTAATACATATTTTCTATTAAATTTTAAAATTTATTTATTATATTTTAATAAATTAAAATATTAATTTAAAAGTATTCTAAATTTCAATAAAAATTCATTTTTATATTTTAATAAATTAAAATATTAATTTAAAAGTATTCTAAATTTCAATAAAAATTCATTTTAAAATGTAAATGGCTGAATTACAAATAGAATAAATTATTGATTTTCTAAAAAAAAATATTGTTATTTAAGAGTTAGAAAATTTATTTAGGCAATAAAAAAATCGCCAAAATCTAAGTATTTGTTTTGTAAAAAATATGGTAGTAAGAGTGTTTGAATCGTATTTTTGATGGGGTAAATGGATTTAGCACCATCAAAAATCTTTGCGGCACCCAAAATATCAAGTCTCGACAACTGTAACCTGGATTTACAAAAAAACTGTCGGATCTTATCAAAATCATGCCAAAGTTTCCATAAATTTCCATGAAAATTTGAAACCTCATTAGACTACAACATTATTTAATAGACTCAATATATTACCTAAGTACTTTTTAAAATGCATATCATAACATTACATTTTTTTTCTTACTTAAGATATTATATATAAGTTTTTAATTACATATCATATAATTATAATTGTATTTGATTATGTAATTAATATTAGTTCTAATGATGTGATTAATTTGAAAGACATTTATTTACATTATGGATCACAAAAGTCTTAAATCTAATATTATTACCGTACACGGAAGACAACTCACTGATAAGGCTTGTCAATTTGAACGGCTACAAGTTGCTAAGAAGAAATTTGATCTTACGTTTCTCAAAAGATGCAGGGATGCATCATTGGTTCCGATGTTTGCGCGTAGTTTTCAACGGTTAACTCTGGATAATGATGCATCCATACTATTTATTCTTGAAGAATGATTGATTTTTTCACCTGGTCCTGAGGATGAACCACATCAATTAATTCGAAACATCGACCAAATCCTAATGATGTGATGAATCTGAAAGACATTTATTTATAATATTAATTCATTAATATATTTTTTTTTAATTTAATATTTTGAAATTCAACCATGTTAGTATAAAAAATTGTAATTAATTAATTATAATTTAATTTAATTATTTTTAATATATTTTATAATTAATTATAATTATAATTTAATTATTTTAAAAATATTTTATAATGTTTCTTGGTGTGTAGTTTTTTTATGAGAAGAGTAATTTTGTTCTAATATTTCTGGATTATTCACATCAAAAAAAACTATGGTCGATGTTTCGAGCCAACAAGTGTGGCTGATCCTCAAGACGGAGATACACACTCTGATCAAGTGTCTCTTTCAAATCATTAAATATCATTCGAGGTATGTTGAAGTCGTTCAAGGTGCTTAATTCATTCCATGCTCATGTGGTGCCCCTTTTATTGGTGAAATAGCCTGATCTATTAAGAAAAGGATTCAAGAGCATAAAACTGACATTAAACATTGTCGATCTTGTTCCTCTGCTCTTGCCAAGCATGTTGAGAATACCAAGCACCATATTTGAATTGAAGACATTAGCATCCTAGCTAAGATAAATCATTATCATCACACGAAGTTCAGATAAGCCATTGAGATTGAAAAGCACTTTGGAAATTTCAACAGAGATGATGATTGGAAGATTAGCAAAAACTGGATTCCTGCCATTTATTCTGGTTTTGCTTCCTACTAAATCCTATCTCCCATACTTCCTTTTCCACTTCTGTTTAAATTTATCCTTTGTTTTCTTTTTTCTTCAAATAATTATATATAGGGTCGTCGTTGTTGTTGTTGTTGTTATTATTATTATTATTATTATTATCTTTTTGGTCTTATTTTCTTTTATTAATATATCTATTTATATGTTTATTATATTTACATTTTGTTATTAAATTATTTAATTAAAAAAATTGATCATATTTTTACGTTTTTCTTATTTTTTATATTATTAAATAATTGTTTATTTATTTTTCCTTTTTTAAATATTATTAGCATTTAAAACTTTTTGTATTATTTTTTACTTTCCTCATTATGTTAATAATTTCATTAATTATTGTGAACATTTGAATCTTGTTAATTTTTTTTTTTTTCTAATTTATTTTCATATATGACCTCCTAATGTTCAACTAACCTATTGTCTCTTCTCCAGTTCAAACCCTGCAACTCTCACGTATTTATCTCTCAATGCTTGGTCAGATTTCATATCTCTATCCTCAAGATGAATCACACTTGCTAACTCAAAACGTAAACCATAAAATTTTGATGCGAATAATTTGGAAATAAAAGAACAAAATGTCTCTTGGTCTTTTTATTTTCAAATATTAAAATATTAAACAATTAAATACTATTTTATATTTATATTAATTATTTTAAAGAAATAACAATTCGCTCACGGTTGAAATCAGGACTTTCGATCAGTGGTTAAATTTGATGGTTATTTACCCGTATTTCACTTTTTTAACCCTCATTTACTAGCATTTTTTAAATTTGCATATCAACAATAATATTTAATTAATTTTTTTAAATGTTAATTTGACAAGTATATTTGAAATTACCAATCCATATATATATATATATATATATATATATATATATATATATATATATATATAGATATATATATTCTAATTTATAGATGAAATATATTTTTCACTGGAATCTCGTAAAACAATTTCGAGAAAGAATGTGTGTTTTTGTTGTTTAGAATGGATTTTTGAATGCATAAATGGATTCAACATCTTGAAAAACCCATTGGGGCACTCCAATTCTACAAATTAAATAACTTAAACTCTATTTTTTTTTTTTAATTTATGTCGGATTTTGATTAAAATTAACCAGAAAACATGTCATGAAAAGAGTCCATTTCGTCTATAAGTTAGACTATATATATATATATATATATATATATATATATATATATATATATATATATATATACTTTATTGATTTTTTTGCATAAAGTAACAAAAAGTTTTAATTTTTCTATAAAATAAGTTTTTAGTTCGACAGTGAAGGATGCATTGTTAATGCACTCCATGAGATAAGTCACTAGTTCCAATCCCCCATGGGTGCTTACTTACAAAAAAAAATCATAACAAATAATGGACAATTTTATTTTTTACATCGCTAATTATTGTGCTTAGAAGCTTGTTAGCCTAGTCTGGAAGAGTTGTTGTAATGCCTTGTTATGTCATGTTATGTAAACATTTTGACTCGGTAAAATAAAAATAAATAAAACAACAAAATAAAATTAATAATTTAACATTAATAGTTTTTTAGCTCCATATTTTGACAACACATGGTTTTTCCCTTGATATTTGTTATGTTGAATCATATTTAAAGGGTTGAGGAAACCTATTATGGAACGTAACAATAGTGTAATCCATTTCTATATATCAATCCAATCAAGCACAACACACCACTTGATGCAAAATATGTAAGTTTGAATCTTTTTAACTAGTTTAGATTTTTTGTAAGACAATTTCATTTTCTCAAGGATTCATTTATTTGGATTTGAATTGATATTAATGAATTTTATTTAATGTATGTAGGTTGTTCGTGACTATGAAGCTACCAAGTTGTTCAATGAGAAAGTTGTATCCAAAGGAGATGTAAAGACTGAGGAGGAGCACTATAAATTGTACTCGTTAGTTAATTTGAATTTATTTATTTATAAAGTCATGTTTATTCATAAAAATTTAATGGTTATGCAAAACTAATGTGTATGCTTTAAAATCATAGTAAATAGTCTAATTAGATAAAAATGATTATTCAATAATGAGAACTAAACCATATATATATATATATATATATATATATATATATATATATATATATAGCCTCTCTAGTCTCATATTAGAGGTTGAGATTATACAAGGAAGCTTTCTTATGTGTCTCATAACTTACCCCAAAAAATATTTTACTCATAATTTGAATTTATTTATTCCTAAAGCCACATTTATTCACAAAATTTTAATGATGGCTGAAGAGTAAAATTATATTTTAAAATCATAGTAAATGAGTTTTAATTTGAATTTGTTTATTTATAAGTCACATTTATTCATAAAAAAGTAATGGTTGCGTATGATTGAAAGTATGCTTTAAAATCATAATAAATAATCTAATAAGATAAAGATATTATTCGATAAATCATAATTTTAATTAATTTATTATTAGTATTTATTTAATTAAAGTAATTAGTCCCTTATGTGGAATTTTATTTTTCTCCTCCTAATATAGGTAAGAGAATTTTCTTTCCTCAAGGAAAAGGAAAAGAGAAGTGAGCTCTATAAAAAAATAACTTTCAATGATAAAAATCAACTTATTTGATATTTTTAAAGTAATATAAAGCATAGACATATATTTTATGGTCAATCCATAATTTAAAAAGTTACAAAGACAAAACACAAAAGTTATACTACCAAAAATTTATTTTTATACTCACAACAAAAAAAAATAACAAAAAATATGTAATACATGATATTTAAATGATGAGTACGTCATGTGAAAAGAAATTTTAAAAAGAAACTCGTCATGAAAAACTTTATTGATGGGTAGCAGTGGTTATCAAATTTATACCCTACTATAGATAGATTTGTTTGCAGCTTTGTATAAACCCTAGGTGAGTAGCAAGGGTTTTCACACTGACAACCATCGCTTCAGGCCTGAGAGGCGCCCCATCTCCTCAATACGATGAGGAGGTAGTGTTTCAAGCATTGGTATCTCAACTTCACAAAAAAAATAGGAAAGGAGCAACAATTGAAATTTTTAAAAAAGGATGAGAAACTTCACTCGGTGTCACTTTGCTTTTCTGCAGAACCTCCCTCTATTATTCAGATCAAGAACTAGTGGGTAAATTCATTGGGATGTTACCTTCCCCCAAATCCATTGAGTAGTGGATTGAGAAGACGTGGTGATCAATGATGAAAGGTTTGATAGGATTGTAAGCTTGCGGTAATGGATTTTTTTCTTTTTTGTTTGAGTTCAAAGAAGATAGGGATGTAGTTTTCAGGAATGGACCATATTTTCACAAGAATTAGGGTATGTATTTGAATTCATGGTCTCTTGATTTTGATCCATAACAGAACATTTCTATAATTGTCCCCATCTAGGTTAAACTCCCTAGATTACCCTTGTCTTACTGGAACCATGACTACCTAAGGGAAATCGACAATGGATTATGGAAATGCCTAGATCGGGCTAAGCCTAAGAGGCACCAGTTTTCATGCGTCAATATTTGTGTCAAATTTGACCTTGAAAAGGGGCTGCACTCAAAAAAAAAATATGACTAAGGGCCAATGGGTATGTCAAAAAAACTTTGGACTATGAGAAGCTTCCTTTAAAATGTTGTATTTGTCATTAGTACAAGCATATTGCATGAGGTTGCAAGAAAAATCAAGCTGGATATGGAGAAAAGACTACTCAAGGGTAGGAGGAACATTGGAAGGTCCAGTAAAAAGGAGGAGCTAGGGAAAAGTAGCGACATCTCAAAACCATCCAAAAGTGGACCTTCCACCTCTTTGAATCCTTTTGAAACACTGTGGGGCCTTGAGGACCAAGAGGCAGCAGGACAAGATGAGAGGTTTAGGAAATACCAACCCATAATGAAAATCGGAATCACAGTGAGGAAAAGGACCTTGCAAGCAAAGAGCCATAACGCCTTATCATTGTTGAAGAAATAATCCCAGATCTGCCAGTAGAGGAGCCCCCTTGTGGTCCAAAAATAAGATCTCATGGCGAACAAAAAACTTGATTTGGAGGAAATACCAACCCATAATGAAAATCGAAATCACAGTGAGGAAAAGGACCTTGCAAGCAAAGAGCCATAACGCCTTATCATTGTTGAAGAAATAATCCCAGATCTGCCAGTAGAGGAGCCCCCTTGTGGTCCAAAAATAAGATCTCATGGCGAACAAAAAACTTGATTTGGAGGGGTCCCCTCTGTCTCCAATCGTAACAGGAGGTGGAGAGGGGAAATTATCACCAAAAATGCCAAAAAGAAAGGAGGAAAATCTGAAGGGGAATCTTCAAGCTATGAAATGGAGCAGGCAAAATGTAGTGGTAGACATACTGATAAAGAAAGAAGAGGTGTAGAGACCGAGAAGAATAATAAGTTGGGAACACAACCTCAACTTCCCAAAATTTTAAAGAATGCAAAAAAAAAGGATCAAGGAGGGTCAAAGCAAGGAGGTAATTCATCTACCCCCCATTGCTAATGAAATTTTCTAGTGGAATATATGGGGTCTGGGAAACCCGATTAATTCCTAGGCTTTAAAATACTTGGTATTGAACGAAAAAACCCCAGATACTTTTACTTCAAGAAACAAATCTAGAAGAGAATGACATCATGGAACTGTCAGGAAAATTCTGGAAAGAATGTTCAGGAGTTGCCCAAAGTTCCATTGGGGCCTCGGGGTATTAAAACCTTCTAGTAGGCATCAATTTTCTCTATGATCTCCTACATAAAGAATAAATATTGGATCATTGTCTTCTTGGAATAAATGGAAAATAAGGAGCGAATTGCAGTTATAAATGTATACGCACCAATCAACTATGGAGAAAAAGAGGAGTTTTGGAACTCTTTTGATCATTTAAAGGAGTACAATTATAATTATGGATGCATTATGGGTGAAGATTTCAATACGATATTGCATACAAAACAAAGAAGAGGAGATCCGTTTTGGGATCAGATGGAGGACCTTGTGAGTAATTGGGATCTCATTGATGTTGTGCCCAAGAATAGTCTATATACATGGAACAATAGAAGGAGTGGATCAAACTACATAGCGGCCCACCTAGTTCGGTTTCTAATGCATAGTCATTGGATATTCAAAGGGATTGATTGTGTTTCCAAAATCCTTCCTCGAGGTGTCTCAGATCACAGACCCATAGAATTAGAATTAGATCCTCTGGAAATCTCAATCCAATTCCCTTCAAATATAACCTAATGTGGATCCAGGAGGAACAGGTGATTGATTTAACAACGAATACATGGATGACACCAGTGATGGGTTATGAAACATTTAATGGTTTGGAGATTTCTATGGTGTGGTTTTTGAGATTATGAGTTTGGATATTCCACAGTCTGCATTTTTATGTCTACGTTTCGAGTCTAGAACAAGACTCATCCTCGCGACTGAATCTACAAAGAAGAGAAATTGGAATATATATATATATATATATATGATCTCTTGTGCTACCAAGGTGGGGAGCCGACCAGCTCAAGGTGAATAATCATTTTTATTTAAACATAATTTTTATTCTAATTCATATATATTTTTTAATGACCCTTAATTAATAAATTATATTACTTTTTTACCTTGGTGATTTTCCATTATATTTAAATAATGATTAATGCTTTAATTTATTGTTGTTATATTTTTTTATGTAAGTTATATTATTGTTTTCAATTAATATAAATCTTGATATTAACATTACTAACCTTATGCTTTTTAAGAGAATATTATTGTGATAAATTTATCCTATTTTTTAACAAAAAATTCTTTTTAATTAAATTATAAATCTTTTTATTTTTTATTTATTTAATGTAGAATAGTATTCATTTATCACTTCACTAGTCTTATAAAAAAAATTTAATTAATCTTATAGACCTATTTTAATAGCTAATTGATTATATATATATATATTAACTATACGTAATTTCCACTCATGATATATAAGCAATATTACTTAATACTAATTAATATTATTATTTATGGGTAGGGATGAGTTAACAAAGGCCAGGGTCAAAGAAGGGGTTCAAAAAAGGGGTGGCTAATGAAATTGACAAAGGTGGAGCATGAGAGGGTGATAGGGAAATGTTTATTTTAAATGTAAAGTGCGGGGGCACTTGAAAAACATTATTTTAAATGTAAAGTGCCGGAGGCACTTGAAATCACCAAGCACCCGCACAACCTCAATAGGGATGGAGGCTTGGAAATTAGCAGAAATTGGATTTCCCTACTCCCCCGCAATGAATGAAATGCCCTTCCCCTCACAGCATCCTTACCATTCTTCATCATTTCCACACCTCTGCCCCCTGCTCCCCCCAAATTCTTCCCTATATCATACTCTCCCTCTTATCCTAAAAATTCCCCTGTCACCCTCTCATCCTCTCATGCTCCACCTCTATGAATTTCATTAGCCACCCCTTTTTTGAACTCCCTTCTTTGACCCTAGCCTTTGTTAACCCATCTCTACTGGTGAGCTCCAGTATTGTAGCAATAATGCTACAACTCCTGGGGCTTCCTGTCTCTCATTTTATCAACCCGGTAGTTCGTACAAACTTGGAAGCGACGGTGCTATATGCACAAGTACTAGCTCTTGTCGCAGCTGTCACTTGGTCAGCTGGAACAAGTCCGCTAGGGCTCAAGCCAACTTCTATAGGCTCTCAGAAGAAGCTTGCTAACTGATGGACGAAAGCTATGCTCAAAGGAAAGCTACTCTACTTGACAAACTGAACTGAAAGCAAATCAAAGCATGTAAACCTAGGAAACCCTAATTTAACTAGTCTAACCTCTACAATGCAAAGAGTGTGAATGAAACTTCAACCAAGGCTGCTGTCACCTCTAATATGTGCAAATGCATGGATCTAAACTACTTGCATCATGAAAGACATGTTTTTGTATTTTTCCTTTAAGTGTGTGGAATGATTGTGATTTTGTGCTAACTAGGGTTTGGTGGTGCAGATGGGATAGAGAAGGAAGGAAAGCGTGGGGCAGGTTGGGGAGGCTAGGAGAGGTCCCTAGGGATCCTTAGCATCCATCCACAGAGGTCCCTCACATTCAGAAGCTCGGCAACCAAGTGAGTGGCCTCCTACAGGAAGTCTACAGGGGATCCTACAGGATACTCTGGTTTCTACAGGATGGCTGTGCAATTCTACAGGATGATTGGCCGTGGAGGTTTTGGGAGATGATGGAGTGTTGGAGTGGTGTGGGAGGCTAAGTGAGATGGAGATGGACCTGATGATGGCTCAGGAGCTGGAAAATCAGATGAAGGAAGGGTGTATGCAATGGTTTGATGATTGGAAGGATGGAACCAACGAAAGTTGAAGGAGATGGAGCTATGTGGGAAATGAGAGAGTTGGAGGGTAAATGAGTGAGACAGAGGTTGAATAGAACTTGCAGATAGATCAAGAAGAAGAAGAAGAAAATGGTTTGAGAAGGAGCAGCGTAAATGAAACAAATGACCTATGCATCAAAACGAGAAATTCATTAACCTATGATAATTGTGCCATGAAACCTATGAACAGAAATGAAAAACAAGAAATGAAACCTATGCGTGGAAGTGCAGTATGGATCGATGTCAAAAATGCCTGAATAGATCTTCAATGAAAACGTTTATGTTGCAGCTTGCATGGAGATGAGAAGACTTCTGTTCTTTTTGGTGGTTGGTCATGGACTACACCCCAATCCCTAACAGTGAGATGGCAGTGAGCCTTTACAACCTGTTTTTGCTGGAGCTCCAAGAGATTATATCTATCCTCCTATCAAACTTAAACACTGAAAGCAAATCACCATAAACTAGTCCTATCTATGCTCATGAAAACGGCTAAATTAACAAGCTGGAAATCCGAATTGCATGTGAAAATAAACAAACTCAAAGTGCTGGAACGAAATGCAAACACATTACAACACTGAGGAGATCTATTGCTCTCAGGTTGGGCCCTAACCTGAGAGCTATAGCTCCTTGAGAAAACTCAGAACTAGATCAAAATCTGCCTTCTTTATTCATAATCTGATGTCATGCCAAATTGGCTTACAAAAAGGAACAAAAACTGAGCTCTAGCTCGTACTTTTCAATTACAAGAGTAATGCCAAGGTTCAAAAAGCTTCTCTACAAGGCTACGGCCTCAGTATTTATGCCAAAACGACTATCCAACAGGTGTCCTTGATTTTAGGAGCTCGGCTGTCCAGCTAGAGTTCAACTGCAGATCCTGTAGGACAGTCATAACTACTGTTCCTGTAGAGCAGTTTATAACTGCTGTTCCTGTAGAACAGCTGGCTGCTTCTAAGCTCGGAGGGAGGATGGATTGGAGCTCGGAGTTCTTGGTGGTAATCACGAGGAATGTCCCTAAGACCGTGGACATCCTCTCCTAAAAACCAGCAGTGCCACCTCATTGTCTCCTTGCCTCCTTTTCACGTGGTCTTTTCTCCCTTTTAATGCAAAAACCTGAAATCATAATGCATTAGTCACGTAGATAAAGTGTCTACCCTTCCTCCTACAAACAACACGAATAAACTAAGAAATGCATGCATAAGCAGTAAAAAGTGAATGGTTTGAGCAGAGAGAATAGGCCAAAATGAGCCCGAATTGTACCAAAATTGGGGCTCATCATCACCCCCCAACTGAACCATTTTCTCATCCTTGAGCAACTTTGCCCTGGCTCCTCGTCTTTGGCCGAGAACTAGAGCCCGGAGCATGCCTTTCCTTCCCTGATTTTGGTGGTGCTGCCTTCTCTGCCGAGGGTGGCGCTTCTTCTTTTCCCGTTTTTGGCGGCCCTGCCTTTGCTGCCCCTGGTGGTGACGAAGGTGATGCTTCCTTCCCCTTTCCTATTTCCTTGAGCCGGGCTTCAGAAGGCGACTGGCCTATCTTTCGTGTCCAGGAAGTTATTTTTGGGCTCCCCTTTTCGGGGGTGGCTGATGTTTTAGAAGGGGTTCTTGCACTGGGTGAAGTAGGGACGTCCCCTGAAGTGGTTTGGCTGCTGGGTGGAGGCTGTGGCTTGCCCGTGGTCATCCTCTTGCTTCTCCTGGCTTCAGATTGTAGAGGGGTCTCCCTCTCCCTTTTCTCCTTCGGTTTCGGAGGTGTACTGAGGGCAGCCAGCGCCGCTGCAGCCTTCTTTTCGAGAATGCCAGCCCTCTCTTTTTTGCGTTTTGCTCTCTCAGAGCTCCTTGTAGAGGGTCCCTCCTTTTCAGATTTCAGGCTTCCTGTGGAAGGCCCTGCTTTGCCCACTTCCGGGCCTCCTGTAGAAGATTCTTTCTCTGTCTTCGGACTCTCTGTAGGAGGCTGTTTCTCAATGACTTCCGGGCCTCTTGTAGAAGCCCCTTTTCCCAATTTCGGGCTTCCTGTAGAAGCCTTGGTCTTTGCTTTTGGGCTTCCTGTAGAAGCCTGCTTCTCACTGATCTTCGGGCTTCCTGTAGAAGCCTTTTTTTTTGCTTTCGGGCTTCCTGTAGAAGCCTGTTTTTCAATGATTTTTGGGCTTCCTGTAGAAGCCTGAGTTTGTGTTTTCGGGCTTCCTGTAGAAGCCCGTTTTTGCTTCCCTGTAGACACAGGGGTCTTCACTTCCGCTTGCTTGCCTGCTTGAGCTTTGCTTTTTGCTTTGGGTGTAGGTGCTGTTGAGGTGCTTGGGCTGACGTGGGCCACCTCTGCTTTGTCCATTCTACTCTTCATCCTCTTTTCCCTTGCTGACAGGGTAGGTGTGCCACCTTTTTCTTGGCCTTTCTTTTCCTTATGCCCCTTCCTTTGTTCTTCGGCCACTGCTTCGTGTTCCTCACTGCTAGAGGAACCCGTTTCTTCGACCAGCATTTTAATATCCCCGTCTTTGGTCAAATTGCGAAAGGATTCCCATGAGAGGGGTACCTTATATGAGTGCAATGCGTCCTCCACAAGCAGTTTTATTAACCCATGATGGGCTATCTGATCAGGGATGCCCTGTCTTAGCTTTGTAGCACACTCCATTAAGGACTGTAGTAAAAAGTAAGGAATGCTCAGTCTCTGCTCTGCGGGAAGATCAAGCCGATGTCTTAGCTCACTGAGCAGCCGGAAGTGATATGCATATATGATGCTGTAACGCCCCTCACAAGTGATATATTTCATAATGTGCAAACTGACTTCGTTCCAAGGTGGTGACAGGCTGGTTCTCCTCACCCCGTTTTTATCCTCTGTGAATTCTTCTTCAGGTGGGAAGAAGTCCTTCTTGGCTTGCTGGCTCAGCTTTCTCTCGTCTTTGTCCCACGGCAGACCCATAGGAAGTTCTGTGATCCGACTGATGTGTTCTGGGGTGAGTTTGAGGCTTAGACCTCTGAAGGTTACTGTGGCCAGTGTCTGGGATTTAGGCTACAGAGCCTGCAAGAATTCCTCGGCTACTTCATCATCGTAGCCCTGCAGCTTATCACAAAATGGCATCCACTGTGCTCTGGTGAAGAGCTCTACTACTGCCGGGTTTCTCCTTAGTGTATTTGAATCAGTGGGCTCTCGTCTTATAAACCCACCCGGCATGATGGACCCTGTCGTTTGAACTGAAGGTGGCAGGTGTAAAAGAGGTTTGGTTTATGAGAACAAAGCATGCACATACAAAATTCAACACAGACTACTTATACCACCATCCTGTAGAATAGTAGCAACGGCACAGCAAACACAATTCCACCAATATTTTTATAACCCGACCGTGGACGATGGTCTTGCCACTTCTAAGAACCAGTTACATTAAGAGTTCAGGGTTACCTCCTTAATTGGCCACCTTTCTTTGCGAGGCACCCGCTTTCCTGTAGATGACTGCGATCCTGTAGACTGTGCTCCTGTAGAACCACGTTCTTGTAGAAGCCACGCGCAATTCTCGGGGAGGACTGTAGTTGGCCGCGCTCACGGTGTGCTTGACCAGCGTTCTGGTAGCCAACAACTCGGCGTATCAAAATACAGAGGAGATCAGAATGGCTAGCCGAGTTGAAGTGTTGGATGATAAATGCGTGCGGTTGATTTAGCCGATTGGATTTTGAACTGGCGCAATCCATGGCGCGGGGGATGAGCTGTCCCCGCCGGACCGTTGGGCGACGTCATCCATCCTCCGCCTGCGTATTCACTCACTGCTGCATTCATTCCCTCAGATTTGCCGCCGCCTTTCCTGTTAAACTCATGCTTCTGACGAGAGTGCTCCCACGTGCATGCCGTTCATTCTCTTTGTCATGTCCGCCACCCAATCACCCAATTACACTTTAACTAGCCGACTGGCCATACGGCCGCTCAACCATTCAATTTTACGCTTTGCAAACAAATTCAAAGTTAGATTCATGCGATTTGATGGAATGAAGGGGAAGACACTTACCTGCGCGCGGTTGCACACGATTTTTCGGTTTTTGGACGACGGGGAGCGGATCTACCTGCTGCATGTGGCTTACACAGTCCCGGAAGCTCGTGGTAACCAGATGCCAACGCTGGAGTGGACGGATTGGCTTGCATGCGCCCGCGTTTCATCTCGGATGACGGTGCTGTGAATGGCATCCACTCGAGCAGGTTGAATTGTTACAGGATCCCCGCGAGGGGTCTCGTAACAGTCCTTTCTCCTTGGGTGCATGCTGCACGATGGCGGTTCTGATCACGATCCCGGAGCTCTTGATGCCTGTGGTATGAGATCCCATCATTTTTTATTTTGGAAATGGCTTTCTCACGAGAACTCATCGATTTCCTTTGTTTGTGCAGGGACTTGGCCGCATGTCGACACAGGTGGTGGAGCATGGTGACAGCAACGTGCAAGGATGCTTAACAGAGGCTTACATGCATCCAAACCAAGCCATGGTCGCGAAATCTCCTTTTACAACGAATTTTGGCCGCCCAAAACTCCTACAGGAAGCTTCCTGTAGACACAGAGCTTCCTGTAGAAAGTTCGGCCTTCCTGTAGAGAGTCTGCACTTTCCTGTAGAGAATCCGCGCCTTCCTGTAGAACGACAGCAGTTTCCTGTAGAAGATTCAAACCATGATAAAATTGCACATACCTTGAAAAACATAAGGATTCTTGGAGGAGCTTGTGAGGTGTCCTGGCTGCATGAGAAGGACCTTTGACCTTGACTTGAGAGGCTTCCTCTCCTCCATAGAACACCTGCAATCTGCATGCAAATTTCACATAATAGCTTATTGATCTTGTTTTTTTTTTCTTTTTCTTTTTTCTTCCTCTTTTTTTGAAAGATAGCAGGGGCGCCTCAATGAGGTTTTCACCCTTACCACCTGCCTTAAGCGCCTCAGAGAGGTTTTCACTCAAGGATCTTTATTTCCTTTTTCTCTTTTTTTTTTTTTTGAAAGATAGCAGGGGCGCCTCAAATGAGGTTTTCACCCCTACCACCTGCCTTGGGCGCCTCAAAAAGGTTTTCACTCAAGGATCTTTATTATTTTTTTCCTTTTTTTTTTTTTTTTTTTTTTTTTTAGATTCTTCAGGGTGTGCCCAAAGCAGGGGCAGGACCCTTCTCTATGACCAATACTGCCTTCTCCATAGTTTTGATGAACTCTTGTCTGGAGGGAGACTTCCTGTAGATCTTCAATCGATGCCCGTTGACAAGCATGGGGATGGCTTCCTCATCAATGGTCCGGATAAGAACAGATCCATTGTCATGACATTTTTCCACTGAATATGGCCCTAGCCATCTGGTTCTCAGCTTCCCCTTGAAATCTTTGTATCTGGAATCATACAACAAAGCCCAATCTCCCGGCTGAAATTGCTTGTCATGGAGATGTTGGTCATGCCACACCTTCCTCTGAAGTTGAACCACTTCTGAGTGAAGGAGGGCCTGCATGCGGTGCTCATCCAGTCCATTCAGCTGCAATAGCCTTTCTTGTTGTGCATGGCTGAGATCTAGATCTAGCTGAGTTGCCATCCTCAAGGTATTGTATTCGAACTCAATGGACAGCAAAGCCTTCTTCCCATAGACCAGCTCATAAGGTGTAAAACCGGTGGTGGTCTTCCAAGTGGTGTTGTAAGCCCATGTGGCTTCAACCAGGCGATCTGCCCAATCTTTTCTGCTGCTGCTCACCACTTTGGTCAAGATCCCCTCTAATGCTCTATTGGTGACTTCCACCTGCCCATTTGCTTAAGGATGATAGGGAGTGGAAGTCCTATGCTTGATCTTGTGATGAGCTAGGAGATCTTCAACCAGGTTGGAGGTGAACTGGCTCCCTTGATCGGTGACCAGCTCTCTTGGATAGCCAAACTTATAGAAGATGTTCTCTCTTAGGAACTCGGCCACTTTTTCTTCTGTTGCTGCTTTGATTGCTTTGGTCTCTGCCCACTTTGTCAAATAGTCAGTACACACAATGATGTAGGATCTTTGCCTCGAAGAGGGATTGATTGGACCCACAAAGTCCATGCCCCACTTCTCAAATGGCTCAAGAGTCACTTGAGGTTGGAGAGGCATCTCATCCCTTTGGGTCGGTTTCCCCATTCTTTGGCATTGGTCACACTGACTGACATATCTTCTGACATCTTGATGAAGTGTGGGCCAATAGTAGCCTGCCTGCAGGATCTTGAAGGCAGTTCTCTTTGCTGCAAAATGTCCTCCACAAGGCCCATCATGACAGGTGAGGAGGATGTCAAAGACTTCCTCTTCCCTTACACAACGCCTTAAGATCTGATCGGGGCCAAGCTTGAACAGATTGCCCCCGATCCATGTAAATGAGGCACTCTTTCTGATGATTTTGCTCTTTTCTCTCGAAGAGAGATGCGGAGGGAATTGTGCTGAAACAAGGTAGTTTGCTATATCAGCAAACCATGGAGAGAGTACTGAGATAGCAAACAGATGCTCATCAGGCATCTGGTCATCCACCGTCCCATCTTCATCTGCAGACAAATCCAATCTAGACAAGAAGTCAGCAACAACATTTTCTCTACCTGGTTTATCAACAATGGTTAGATCAAACTGCTGCAATAAAAGTAACCATCTAATAATACGAGCATTCACATCTGGTTTATTCATCAAATATCTGATAGCAGCATGGTCAGTATGTACAAAGGTCTGGTAACCAGTAATATAATGTCGGAACTTGTTCAATGCATGGACCACAGCTAAGAATTCTTTCTCGGTTACAGTGTAATTCAGCTCTGCTTTGGACAAGTTTTTGCTAACGAAGTAAATGGCATATGGAAGTTTTTGCTTAACTTGTCCTATGGCTTTGTTTGAGGCATCAGTGTGGATGTGGAAAGGTAGGGCCCAGTTTGGACCTCTCAGGATTGGAGCTGACACTAACTTGTCTTTTAATTCATTTAAACTCTTCTGACAATCGTCAGTCCAATTAAACTCCACATCTTTTGCCAACAGACCGAACAATGGCGAGGCTAGCTTGCTGAAATCTTTAATGAATCTTCGGTAATACCCCGCTAATCCCAAGAAACTCCTAACATCCCTTACCTTTTGTGGAGGTGGAACCTTTTTTATTAGAGCGATTTTGTTAGGATCCACCTGTCACCCTTGGCGAGAGATGGTATGGCCTAGCACAGTCCCTTCAGTCATTAGGAATTCACATTTTTCAGGCCTAAGGGACAAGTTCATCTCGATGCACTTGGTTAGGACCTTTCCCAAGTTGGACAATGCTTCCTGGAAGTTAGCCCCGTAAGGAGTAAAGTCATCCATATAGATTTCTACTGCATCATGGACCAACTCCGAGAAGATGCTCAAGACAGCTCTCTGGAAGGTAGCAGGAGCATTGCATAGCCCAAAGGGAAGGACACGGTAGGCAAAGGTACCCCAAGGACAAGTGAAGGTGGTCTTATCTTGGTCTTCCGGGCTGATTTGGATTTGATTGTACCCGCTAAACCCATCCAGGAAAGAGAAGAACTTCTTTCCTGCCAGTCCATCCAACACTTGATCTATGAAAGGTAGAGGGAAATGGTCTTTCTTGGTAGCTTTGTTCAGCTCTCGGTAGTCCACACAGATTCTCCATTTCCCATTTTTCTTGGGAACCAAAACCAGAGGGGACACCCATTCACTATCTGAGATGGGGTAGATGAATCCAGCATCCAACAGTTTCTGCAATTCTTCCTTGACAATGTCCTTAAGGGCTGGATTCATTCTCCTTTGGGGTTGCCTAACTGGTTTACAATCCTCTTTGATGTATATATGATGGGTACAGACCGAGGGATGGACTCCTTTCATCTCCTTATAGCTCCAAGCAAAAGCATCTAAGTGGCTGGCCAATAGGCTACACAACTCCTTCTCCTGGGAAGGAGATAGGGAGGAGCTGATCTTTAATGCTCTCTCAGGGCCGAACTCCACACTTTTGACTCTGGGAGTGACGGGGCTGGTTGTACAAAGGTCCACTAAGGTGCTAGCTTGGGCATCCTCCACCAACTTCTCTAAGGATAGTGCACTGGAAGGTGGATTCTAGATCAGGGTCTCAATCAAATCATCCTCGGTAGGAGGGTCTCTTCTAGTGGTATCTAGGGTGCACAGAGGTGCTGAGTACACCTCGTCTTCCTCTCCTTCTTCTAGCCAAAGTGGTAAGTCATGCTCTAAGGAGGGTTGGGCAGGAGGGTATAGGACTAGCTGCTTGGACATGGGACCATTTTTGATGGTCATATTTCCTGCCCTACAACTGATGTAAGCATCTGCAGTAGCTAACCAAGGCCTTCCCAAAATGAGAGGATATCCAGTAAGCTTTGCCTTTGGTTGCAGAACCAGGAAGTCTGCAGGGTATTCCCAAGAATCAATGGAGACCATGACATCCTCCACAATCCCTTCGGGAGTCACGGTGGAGCGATCTGCTAATTGCAGTACTGTCGAGGTCTTCCTCAAGGAACCCTGAAGATTGAGTTTTTGCATGGTATCCCTGGTCATCACATTGATGGCCGCCCCCAGATCAATCAAGGTGTGGGGGATAATGGTGCCATTGATATGAACATCTACTACAGGACTTCCAGGATCTAGGTACTTTGGGCAGATGACTTGTCCTAGCATAAGGTCAGACAGTTGTCCTATGACATTGATAGTTGAGGCATCTTTCTTCCGTCTGCCTGGGTGTTTGAAACACTTCTCGTTAACCAGCTTGTTATATATTGGCACATCCTTGATGGCTTGGAGAAGTGGGATTTTTACACACAACTGCTTGAGCTCACCCAACAGCTCATCTTCTTCGGGGTTAGGTTGTGTGGTGGCTGTTAATCTCTCAGGAAAGGGTGGAATAGCTTTTGGTTCACTTTCCTGTAGATCTTCCTCATCCTCTGGGGGAGGAGGTTGGCGATCTGGTAGAGTCTTTCCAGATCGAAGGTTGATCTCCTGGATCTCCACAGCATAGGTAGGGCATGAGGTTTCCCCAGTGTATACCTGCTGGGCCTGTCTATTGTTGGGGTTCGGGTTCGGTTGAGCAGGCATTTGAGGTTGCCTTGGAGGAGCAGGAGGTAAAGGTTGAGGTTGAGCTGGTGGTGGAGGCAAAATGGCAGGAGGAGTGTTGTATTGGGGCCTCCACCCCGACTGAGGAGCACTCCATTGAGGCTGCGACTGGGCATGTGAGTGATATGAATGAGAAGTAGGTTGAGTGGGGTACTGAGGTGGATAAGACCATGGAGGAGGCATGGACCAAGAAGGATGAGCAGGGGGACCCCAAGAAGGCATGGGAGTCGAGTGGTTGGGGTTATAATAAGCTTGTGGTGCCCCGTGCATTCCCTGCTGATAAGGTCTAGATCCTTGAGGCCTCCTTTGGTTGATGAAGTAGAGAGGTTCAGTGGGGGCTTCGGTTCCTTGGTACATGGCTTTAAATCCAGGTAAGGTTGGACACTGATTTGTTGGGTGGTCCTCCTCACAAACGAAACACACTTCAACCGAATGCAATGGACATTCGTTCTTAGGGTGTCTTCTGGTGCACCTAGGACAGAAGACAGCCAAGGCTCTCTCAGCTTCTTCCTTCTTCTGCTGGATCCTGAATGTGTCCAGCTGCATGGCAATGGTCTGTCTCACCTCACTCTTAAGATCTTCTAATTGGTTTGTAAACTCATGTTTGGAGAAAGGGACACCAGTGGAGAGGAGATTTCCTCTACCTCGTTTTCTAGCTGCCCTGGAATGATTTCTAAACACAGTCTTGATGTCCTCATAAGGCAGTTGGTAAATGTCCCCCCCAGCTAACATGTGAAGGGTGTCTAAGAGATCTTCAGGGACTCCTCGGAGTAGAACCAACTTGAGGGATTCAGGGTCAAGTGTGCACCTGGCCCGTTTATAGCTAAGTTGGAACCTCTCCTCATAATCCTCCAAAGACTCATCATTTCCCATGGTCATCCGAAAGATCTCTCCCTTGGTTTCCTTGGACCTACAGTAATCCCTATACTTGGTATTGAAGGCTTGCTGCATCTGAGCCCAAGTAGCGATGCTATTCCCAGGTAATCCCATGAACCAGCGTAGTGCTGCATCCTTAAGAGTGGAAGGGAAAAGCTTCAGCTTTTGCTCATCTTCAGTATAGTCATAAGTTCTACAAAGGACAACAAACTCAAACAAGAAGGTATCAGGATCCTCAGTGGTCAGTCCATGGAAGTGAGGCAAGGCGGAGGGGCTAATGTTTTTCATTTTCATATCTCCATTGGTCTCTCGGATGGGAAAAGCTCCTTTTATTCTCTCATCTTCTCTCCTATTATCAGCCATGGCTTCAGATGGAGTGGTTTCTAACTCTTCTTCTTCTATAGGGTTTTGGTATATCTCAGGATGCTCACCTATAGGTTCCTCTGAGTCACTGTCACCAAAGAAGAGAGAAGGGTGACTTAGTGATGTGGTGGGGGTGTTGGGTAGGAATTTGCCTGATTTATCTCGGTTCCTACGAGGCATGAAATGGAAAGGACCTTTCTTTTTTGAGTGCTTTTGCGTTTTTCTTTGGTACCTGCAAAACTGGAACAAAGTGATCTGCAACTAACTATATTACTCAAATGAAATTGCGGAATTGGAATATTAATCTAGGAAAGCAAGAAATATTAATCTATGAAAGCAGGAAATGCTAATCTATGAAAGCAGGAAATGCTAAGCTACTTTTGCAGAATGGAAATGAAATAAACTACTGAGCAGAAGTAAGAGTGCGAAAGTAGAAGAAAAGCAACAATTACTAATACTCTGACGCTTCCCCGGCAACGGCGCCAAAAAGATGGTGAGCTCCAGTATTGTAGCAATAATGCTACAACTCTTGGGGCTTCCTGTCTCTCATTTTATCAACCCGGTAGTTCGTACAAACTTGGAAGCGACGGTGCTATATGCACAAGTACTAGCTCTTGTCGCAGCTGTCACTTGGTCAGCTGGCACAAGTCCGCTAGGGCTCAAGCCAACTTCTATAGGCTCTCAGAAGAAGCTTGCTAACTGATGGACGAAAGTTATGCTCAAAGGAAAGCTACTCTACTTGACAAACTGAACTGAAAGCAAATCAAAGCATGTAAACCTAGGAAACCCTAATTTAACTAGTCTAACCTCTACAATGCAAAGAGTGTGAATGAAACTTCAACCAAGGCTGCTGTCACCTCTAATATGTGCAAATGCATGGATCTAAACTACTTGCATCATGAAAGACATGTTTTTGTATTTTTCCTTTAAGTGTGTGGAATGATTGTGATTTTGTGCTAACTAGGGTTTGGTGGTGCAGATGGGATAGAGAAGGAAGGAAAGCGTGGGACAGGTTGGGGAGGCTAGGAGAGGTCCCTAGGGATCCTTAGCATCCATCCACAGAGGTCCCTCACATTCAGAAGCTCGGCAACCAAGTGAGTGGCCTCCTACAGGAAGTCTGCAGGGGATCCTACAGGATACTCTGGTTTCTACAGGATGGCTGTGCAATTCTACAGGATGATTGGCCGTGGAGGTTTTGGGAGATGATGGAGTGTTGGAGTGGTGTGGGAGGCTAAGTGAGATGGAGATGGACCTGATGATGGCTCAGGAGCTGGAAAATCAGATGAAGGAAGGGTGTATGCAATGGTTTGATGATTGGAAGGATGGAACCAACGAAAGTTGAAGGAGATGGAGCTATGTGGGAAATGAGAGAGTTGGAGGGTAAATGAGTGAGACAGAGGTTGAATAGAACTTGCAGATAGATCAAGAAGAAGAAGAAGAAAATGGTTTGAGAAGGAGCAGCGTAAATGAAACAAATGACCTATGCATCAAAACGAGAAATTCATTAACCTATGATAATTGTGCCATGAAACCTATGAACAGAAATGAAAAACAAGAAATGAAACCTATGTGTGGAAGTGCAGTATGGATCGATGTCAAAAATGCCTGAATAGATCTTCAATGAAAACGTTTATGTTGCAGCTTGCATGGAGATGAGAAGACTGCTGTTCTTTTTGGTGGTTGGTCATGGACTACACCCCAATCCCTAACAGTGAGATGGCAGTGAGCCTTTACAACCTGTTTTTGCTGGAGCTCCAAGAGATTATATCTATCCTCCTATCAAACTTAAACACTAAAAGCAAATCACCATAAACTAGTCCTATCTATGCTCATGAAAACGGCTAAATTAACAAGCTGGAAATCTGAATTGCATGTGAAAATAAACAAACTCAAAGTGCTGGAACGAAATGCAAACACATTACAACACTGAGGAGATCTATTGCTCTCAGGTTGGGCCCTAACCTGAGAGCTATAGCTCCTTGAGAAAACTCAGAACTAGATCAAAATCTGCCTTCTTTATTCATAATCTGATGTCATGCCAAATTGGCTTACAAAAAGGAACAAAAACTGAGCTCTAGCTCGTACTTTTCAATTACAAGAGTAATGCCAAGGTTCAAAAAGCTTCTCTACAAGGCTACGGCCTCAGTATTTATGCCAAAACGACTATCCAACAGGTGTCCTTGATTTTAGGAGCTCGGCTGTCCAGCTAGAGTTCAACTGTAGATCCTGTAGGACAGTCATAACTACTGTTCCTGTAGAGCAGTTTATAACTGCTGTTCCTGTAGAACAGCTGGCTGCTTCTAAGCTCGGAGGGAGGATGGATTGGAGCTCGGAGTTCTTGGTGGGAATCACGAGGAATGTCCCTAAGACCGTGGACATTCTCTCCTAAAAACCAGCAGTGCCACCTCATTGTCTCCTTGCCTCCTTTTCACGTGGTCTTTTCTCCCTTTTAATGCAAAAACCTGAAATCATAATGCATTAGTCACGTAGATAAAGTGTCTACCCTTCCTCCTACAAACAACACGAATAAACTAAGAAATGCATGCATAAGCAGTAAAAAGTGAATGGTTTGAGCAGAGAGAATAGGCCAAAATGAGCCCGAATTGTACCAAAATTGGGGCTCATCATCTACCCCTAATAATAATATTAATTAGTATTAAGTAATATTGCTTATATATCATGAGTGAAAATTAGGTATAGTTAAGAATTTTTTTGGGATTAAAAAGTAATAAATTCATCACAATAATATTCTCTTCAAAAGCATATGGTTAGTAATGTTAATATCAAGATTTATATTAATTTTAAACAATAATATAACTTACATAAGAAAAAAAATATATATATATATATATATATAACAACAATAAATTAAAAGCATTAATCATTATTTAAATATATTGGAAAATCATAAAAGTAAAAAAGTAATACAATTTAATAATTAAGGGTCATTAAAAACAAATGAAAAATGAATTAGAATAAAAATTATGTTTAAATAAAAATGATTATTCATCTTGAGCCGGTCAGCTCCTCACCTTGACAGCACAGCCGATCATATATATAGCGCAATTTCTTTTCTTTGTAGATTCAGTGTTGAGGATGAGTCTTGTTCTATACTAGATATGAAACATTTATTTAGGAAAAAAAAAATCTGCAAAGTAGTGAAGAAAATATAAACCTTCAAGGTGGAGGCGTCACGGACTATTGCTACAATTGGAAGCACATTACCACAAAATGGAATGTGGCCTAATCGAAAGAATCCATTTTGAGAAAGAATATAATCTTACAAAGCAGATCCTGCAAAATGACCAATAAGAGGAGGAGTATTAGTGTTTGAGGTCACGTAGTCTATGGCTAAATTACGGTGACAAACACTTCTTTATTTCACAAGCAAACAAAAGTAGGTTCGTGAAATAACCCCGGAAGATCGCAATAAACTTTCTTCTTTTGAAGAGTCAAAGCAAGAGGCTTTCTCTCATTTTTAGAACCTTTGTTCTGATCATGATGAAAGGAACGAGGAAAAACTAAATTCCGTTTTCGATTCCTCCCCTCTATTATTTCTGAATCTATTGATCTTCAACTTATTAAGCCAATAGAAGAGGAAGAACTAATTGATGTTATTTGGTCCTTGCATCCGGATAAAGCTCTTGGGCTTAACGGTTTTCCCATAAGCTTCTTTAAACAATTTTGCTTCGTAATTAGAAAAAAATTGAGAATGCTCATAGCCTCTTGTAACAAGTCCGAGTTGGGAGGGGATACTAATTCTTCATTTTTGGAATTAATCCCTAAAGAAGTAAATCCAATAAATTTCTCTAGATTTAAGCCAATCTCTTTATATAATTATGCTTATAAAATTCTTACCAAGGTGATTGCGAACATGTTAAAGAAGTTTCTTCCCATGGTTATCTCCAAAAATCTAGGAATATTTTTACAGCAACGACAAATATTGGATAATATTTATTGGTGTAGGAAGAAATAAACACAAGAAAGAATAGTAGGGAACCAGGTATGGTTATAAACTTGACATGGAAAATGCATTTGATAGGGTAAACCACTTCTTGTTTTCAATAATGCGAAAGTTTGGCATTTGTGAGGAATTGATATGTTGGATTAAATCTTGTGTGGGCTCTTAATGGATATTGCTTTTGATTAATGGTTGCTCAACTCCTTTCTTTTTGGCCTTGATGGGATTAAGGCAAGGATGTCCTCTCTCCCCCATCTATCTTCTAGTTGCAGAAAGTTTGAGTAGGAACTTGGAATTGGCTCAACTAGGCTCGAAAAGACAGTTTGTTTCCCAAAATATGCATAGTAAAAAACGCTAAAGATGTGAATCATTCACAGTGTGCGTGTGCGAATGACACCCTTTTTTGGGAGGGCTTCTAAAATTATTTCTCTTTGTTTTAAGTGATTGTTGGTAATTATCTAGAATTATCTAGTGGTTTAGTTAACAAGAAGAAAAGTCAATTAACAGGATGGAACATATACGATGTCTCTCTCTAGCATATTTCTAGAGCATTTAAATTCTCACATGAAGTTGGAAGGAACACATTCAGGTATTTGGGAATCCCTATCTCTCTTGGTAAATCTAATTCAAAGGATTGGATGGAAACCATTGAAAAAATCATAAAAAAATATCTTATCATGGGGTTTTCAATGGCTAAACATAGTTGAGCGAAAATTTCTAATTAAATCTATGTTTCCAGCCCTCCCTATATATCTATGTTTAGATCTTTTGGCACCTAAAGAGTAATAAATCAAATTGGGATCATGTTGTGGA
This sequence comes from Pinus tabuliformis, assembly GCA_031772625.1. NCBI lineage: Eukaryota > Viridiplantae > Streptophyta > Pinopsida > Pinales > Pinaceae > Pinus > Pinus tabuliformis. Next base: position 916,184,728 of record CM062816.1, read on the forward strand.
AATTCTTATAGAAGGGTGGGAAGTGCAATGAGAAAAAGTTCCATTTAGTTCATTGGAATACAATTCGACTTCCAAACATGGTAGGGTGATTGGAGATAAAATATTCATATTTTATGAACCTAGCGCTAGGTGAAAAATTTATTTGGAGGTTGATATATAACTCCAAGGAATTCTGGAAGCAAGCCTTCATAAATAAATATTTCAATAGGTCTCATTCTTAGACCTCAATCAACTAATTGGGAAGGCCTTGGTTCGAAGAATTGGAAACTTTGTAAAAAAATGGCCCCTATCATCATTGATAATCTTAACTGGCAGCCAGAGAATGGAGATCATATTAAAATTTGTATGATAATTTTACTCCTATAGGCCCAATTCGAAAATTGGACTATCTAAAGGAGCTTTCATACTGGCTACAACGTAAACGAATTATTAAGTTGAAATATGTCTCTCGGTGGTGTAACAACCCCTAGTTGATTTTCATGTAAATAAAATATAAGACCAAGGTCATAGGACATGTATTCAATGATGAATGTTGGGGAAAACATAATGTTGGGTATCACTAGTGATTAACTATGGCTATCAAAATTGACAAAGAAAAAGTGACAATAATTGGCATTTTATTTATGAAATAAAGGAAAATAGGAGAAAAGCAAGGTGAAGAGACACAGATTTGCATAATAGGGAAAATGAAGGAAAAAGAAGAAAATAGAAGCCTCAATGATAAAAAGGCCTATGAGGGTCAGTTATTAGCCTTTTGATAGTTTTTGGGTGGAGCTCTCTTCTATTTTCTCATTCACACATACTTTTGCACACTTAGAGCATGATTGGAGCATTCTAGTTTCACTTGAACTTGGAGAAAGAAGGCAATGGAAAGCAAGAAAGCACAAGGGAACAGGTGGATCAACAACTAGAACATGGTTTCTTTGTAGGGAATAGTTTGCATGTATGATCTTCTTGTTTATTTTTGGATTCATGGCATATGCATTTGATTATCTGATTATGTGTTTTCATTGGCATGGAGAATTGCCTGGATTGAAAGTGGTTTTAGCCTTTCCTTTCCATTTTCTAGATAGACATAGTGTTGTGGGTTTTCCACTTGATCATTTTTTTTATTAGTTCTAATGTTCCTTATGGTTGTGGGTTGGAACAAATGTTTTTGAAGCCCTGTAATAACTTGGGTTGAGTTACTTGTCCTAGAGCCTAAGTTCAGAAAAACGCTCTGGAAGCCTTGGTGTGTTGAGTTACTAGTCTTTACAGCCAGGTTGGATAAATTCTCTGGAGCCCTGGAAGGTTGTGGTTTGAGTTACTAGTCCCTGGAGCCCTAGACAACTTGGGTAGAAACCAATCTGGTTGGTGTTAGTGATGTCTGACCATGGAGGTGGAATCATTATAGTTTAAAGTTGAAGTGGTTTGGCCTTTGGAATCCCTAATTTGGCTTGGCCTTAGCTTATTCCATGATATCCCACATTCATGCTTGAAATATGGTGCATGGGTGATTGGTTAAAAAAGATTTTTGGTTCAGCCAAATCTATGGTCGGGTGGTACGTGGAAGTCTTGACTTGGTTGGTATTTTCCTATTTTAATATGAGACATTTCTTTATTGTGATCTATGAGTAGTGATATTATCGCTGAGTTGCCATGGTTTCTATGCTGATTATTTTTTGGTTATATGTTGGTTATATGATGTGTACCATTTATGGCTCTTGTCATGAATCGTTTAGTTTTTCGATTGATTAATGTAGGGACTAATAAGTGTTGTTGTAGCTATGTAGAGAGGGCATAGAGCCTTCTAGGTCATTCTTAGATGAATCACGTACTCTTATGATCAGATATGCATTCATGACTTGCAATTCTTATGTTTACCATGTGTTTGACGAAATGTTCATAAATAATAATTAATGATATATCTATGTGAGGTGTTTGTAATACCTGTGTTTGTGTGAAATAATCTGTTTTGGAATGTTTTCCTTTTCCTACGCAATGGTGAATGGATTACGCATGCAATTATTTTATGGGAATTTATATGTAATTTCAGTAGTAGAATAGGCATTTCTAGTAATCGATAGTTGTTGGAGGATTGTAATTCTTATTGGTGCGAGCAATGAACTAGATTTGCAATCTATGCGTGTTGACATGGTTAAAAGAAAATACGTTGCCACCTGCGCAGAGAATGTGAAATCAGCGTGAAGTTTATGGTCGTGGTTTTCAGTACTGATTATTCCTTTAATTTTGATTGTGATGGAACTAATCATTAATTGCACAGGAAAGTGTGGAAGAAGCCACTCAATCGCACAGGATTTGAGGGCGTATGGGAGATTGGCCACAACTTTTTCTGAAGAAAAGTGCGATAACATACGAGCTACGCACTTGGTGATTTGATCATGTAGCAGCCTTTAACACGGCAACTCCTATTTCTTACCCCATAGCAAAGTTAATGCTATGGAGGTACCCCTCTGACAGCGGCAGATAGCGTGGTTGACGTCATGGCGCCCTTTCATCCTCCCTTTCATCCTCGACCATGCATCATGGCATGCATCCCTCTCCGGCGATCAGAGGTTACACTGTTTCCGGCAGCTCCTCTCGTGGGATTTCCCGTCAGTCGGTTGCGTCCGCCTTGACCGCCACCACCAGAACGTACACTCATTTGAATTTGGAAACCCGCCGAAACAAGAACTTGAACCCAGCCATTCATTATTCTAAATTGGTTTGAAATTTGAAATTGAAACCGCGCCATCTCAAGAATTCGGCGGTACATTTTCATTCAAGAAAGTTGAAGCTTCAGTCCAAAGACACCTTCGTCGAACACATCAGGGGCCTGCTGAGTGTTGTCCTGCAGGACGTGTAGTTGGAGCTTTCTTGCTCCTCGGCTCCCGGCATGGTACTGCAAAATATACACGTTGCAAGCTGCCAAACCAAGGTTTTGGATGAATTCTGCACCGCCAAATTGGGAGATCTTTACGCCTAAGAAGACAAAGACATCATCATTGAGATTTTAAAATCTCACCCATCAAACATCGTTGAGCAAAAATGCTCCTTCAAGGATCCAGTATCGCAGCAAAAGATGTATGCCAAAGAACAGATTCTGATAATGCCTTGGGTTAACAGCATCCGCGGATGTCCCACGTCCGTCAGCCTCGAGGTCGAGAAGCGCAAGAATAGAGTGCGCACTGAGCAAGCCATCACCGAGACTCATCAAACAACCAACTGCTAGTTTTTCCTTAACTCGACGAATTATTTTTATGGGATTTGTGATTTTTCTATGTTTAGAAAATATTTACAAGAATGTAAGCATTTCAGAGGTAAGTCACTGCTCCTCCTCCGTTGTAGTAATGTACTGGAGGAGTGACTTGAAGACCTGTAGCCTTTCATCGATGCAGACAAGTAGTGATCAATATGGGATGATATTTACAGTCAAGCGTCACAAAAGCTTGATGGTTGGTTTTTGGGTATTTTTTACTTCTCCCCAATGAAAACTATACGAATTTTAAATTTCTATTGCGGAGGTGTATCATGTATTTGTATCTATAGGGAACGCCGCTATAACTTCAACCACTATAAATATGTCTCTTATAAAAACACTTATTTGAAAAAAAATCATAAACAAGCAGAAAAACTTTGATGTACATCTTCATTTTGGTGGTCACTTTAACCTGGATTTATGTTATGTTTTTTTATATTTATTTCTTTCATTTATATTGAATGTTGTGGTGAATATATGTATATATATATCGGATCGGATGTTTGCTAGAACTAGAACTGTCAAGCGGAGACATAATTCTATAACATCCGATTTTCAATCAACATAAGAATAAGGTGTTACGTTAGAAATAAAGTTTTGATACGAGGAAAATTTATTTTAATATTAATAATTATTGAAAAACAAGTAAAAAAAATCAAGATAATCTCTCAATGCAAGTTTTAATTATTAAAAAGGTACTCACTTTTATGGTTTCATATGGAAATTTTGATATTTTAAAAATTATTCTAATATAATTACTTAAAGAAGAGTAAGAAAATGTTAATTAAAAAAAATAAAATTATTTTTTTATTATTGATTTATTTTGTTACTATGAAATATCAATATGTATTCATATATCATTGTATATTAAAATGAAAAATTATTTTCTTTAGATGTTTAGATAAAAATGTTATAAAACTTATTTTAATATTTATATTATTAAAACAAGATATGAAATAATTACAACAAATTGTTGTCGGTTCAGAGAGTGTTGTCTTTTTCAATTATTTGGTTATTTAGTTAATAATTAGTCATTAGTCATTCACTTAATTAGAATCATTATTTTATATTGTGAAGACAAATTTTTCTTATTAATATCAATTTAAAATGTTAGATAAAATTGTTTTATATTACAAAATATTTTTTTCATAATAAATATATTTATCTTATTTAATAAGTATATAGATAAATTTATGAGATAAGTATTATAAACTTTTACAAGAATACTATAAAGCAATGTTAGGTATTCTAGAAAATTTCAAATTTTTTATGTTCACTTACGCTCTTTTTCTTGAAGGATGATCTTATACATGGAGACAAGTATCTTTTAGATATCATGTACGTAAATAGATCTAACACCAAATTGTTATGTTCTCCTAATTGAATACTTGACTTTATTTATTTATTATTATTGTTTTTTAATTCGAGAATAATTTTATAAAGACATTTAGTAAGGTTTGTCTCAACATAAACACTAGCTTTATGTGCACAATCTAACCACCGCTCTCTCAATCTCACCATAGCTCTCTCAAGACATGATTTTATGTAGGTATCCAAAGTATTCCCACTGTTAAATATAAAATTGATAAATACTAGAAATGTAATGGCCAAATGGGGAGGAAAAATCAAATTGACATTCTAATAATTGACATAGAGTTAGAATTAAATTATGTAAACCAAGGGTTTATTAAAAGTTTTACTCCTACCAAAAAACATGGACCCTCCTCAAACACTTTCTCATGATTATCATGATTATAGAACTAACCAATACAAAAACCTTTGGAATAATGGAGGACCTCCCAATTGTTTGTCCAAGTTGAGTGGGTCCATTGGTACAAAGCCAATGAAGTAGGTGAATACCCATTAAATATGCAAAAACCACATCGATTTTAAACATTGAGTGTATATGGGGGGATCTTTCATGCTCAGATCTCCACTTTTCTCCTCTTCATCTTTGTCCACTATATGTGCACCAACAAAAGAGGGGATTAATGAGTTAAAGTGGACTATTTTTTTCCTAACCACATCTTTAGAAGACATAGGTTTGGAGGTTGGAGGACCCCTAAAAATAGGCATTCCTCCACACAACCATAGCACCAAAAATAGAGTTGAATATTTACCATGTAATAGATATAGAATGGATTTTGATCCTCAAGTTGTTTTCCTTCATAGAGAAAACATTGAGCCACATGAATTCCTTGTGGTAGCTCCAATTTGGGCTTGATATGCACCACAAAATCAACCCATAGATAAATGATTTTCCTAGAAAGTGTTTATCATTGGCTAAAATATTATTGTGGCATTAGAAACTAGTGCCTTGTTAGTATCCTTGAGAGCAAGCTAAATTGGCATATATTTTTCATATAGGCATTGCATCAAACACTTTGAATATAAATGTTTCATGAATCCTTTTGCATGGATCTTGAATACCAAATTGTATTACCACCACCAACACCAAAAAAGTGTTGAGAAACCATGGCCTCGTTCTATCCATGAGCACCTTCACAAACCTTGGTAGAAGAAACCCTCCACTGAACAAGAAGAGTACCTAGTACCAACCTCCTTGCAACTAAAAATTCATAAATGGTAACAACCTATGGAAAATAGATTATGTCTCAACTTTTGACAAGACTTGTCCCGCTGTCACCTTTATGAGATAAATAATGATTGATACTATCCCCTTTTGTTGGAAAAACTTGACCCTGTGCAAACCAATATGTAAGATCTCATTCATTTTAAAAACATTAGACACAACCTTAATTCATCGTAATAACCACCCCGCTATCACCACTAAGGCTCTCATCCTTTGAAAAAAGAATGGACTCATTATCAATCAATGGAAATACTCATCCTAGTATCACAAACCCTCCAACAAGTTCCTTTTAATGGTTTTGTTTACCTATTTTAAACAGTTCTCATTCTAAAATCGTTATATGAGGCAATAAAATTTGCATCTAGTGGAATACATCCAAGGTATTAATTTTGAAAGGCTATTCCCCCACAATGGGTGCCCATTGTTGACAGATGTCAGCATGCATTCATGGCTGGAAGTGATCAGCATCCATATGGACACAATGATATCCCTCTAACATGCTTGGAAGAACGTTGAAATGACACCCACAATGTTGAAATCTCGGCCATCGTACATTATCGTTCATTCGCCATGTGGGATCATAATGGTTGTTCATGATAGTTAGCAGTGGTTTCGTGTGATGGAGGATGAGGGTGGTGTCATGGCATGCTGACGCCCTCCCTCAAGTTTATTTCTATCCAACTCCACCTCAATTGGAAGCAAGTGATATGAGCAAATGTTGGGTGTAAGTTTAATGTAGAACAAATATTCCTTTGATGTTGCTCCTTTCATCACACTCGGTCATTGGCTTGTTCCTGAGTATTTTATGGTTGTCTTGGAGGTGGAACTTTGGTATTGCAATTGGGTGGACTCTCATCCCTCCCAAACCTCCAGTTTTTGCAGGATGATTTTTGCACCTGCAATGGCATCCTAGGCTCACAATATTTTTCCGACCCTCCAAAAACATTATATGTTTCCTTATCCAACGTGAGATGTAGTTCCAGAGAGCCATGGCTCGATTTGGTTCATCAATTTCCCTACTTTTAATTCTATGGAGAAATTTGATAAGAGACGGTGAAATGGGAGCAGAGTGATAGAGCTCCATGGGAGAAATTGGGATGAGCTCAATAACTCGGAAATATCATGTAAATTCGTGGCTTTTGAATTCCACTCTCGGGCTCATAAACACACATGCTATGCACCACGACACGATCGATTTCAATTTACCATGTCTAGTTTTCTCATGGTACCATGATGGTGTTGGTTGGAACCACACAAAACACCCTCTCTGCACATAATTTGGAAAAACTACTTGTTGAACATTGGAAAGGGTGTGTAATTACCACTTATTTCTTTATCTTTTCCTTTAATTCATAACTTCTTTACATTCTAAAGACGGTCATATGTTAAAGGATTATGATAAAATTAAGGGGATTTGTGATTGATGTAAAATGATTAATTAGTGTCTTTTTCTATGCAGAAAGTGAAGAAAATGGAAAATCACTATTCCGGAGGAAAAGACAAAGCAAAACCAACTGTCGTCCCTTTGATAGGAAACCACATCCAGATGAGGAAATCAAGATCAGAGTGCATGGACCAGGAAAAGGAGGAAGAAACGCGGTATCAGCACAAGAGGACGAAATAATAACTGAAGATTAAAGATATGGCGAATCGCTTAGGATCCTTTGATCTTGAGGGATCGCTACCTGAAGACTTATCTGTATTTCTGATATTTCCACCTGGCCACTATAAAAAGGGACAGCGCTGCTAGCCTAAGGAGCGAATATATGGGTGTTGATTTGCAGAAATTACTATTGTAATCTAAACATTGATCATCGACTCTCTTTAAAGAGCGATAGATGCAAATTTTCCTTTACGATTAGTATATAACTTCATTGTTGTTTCGTCATCTGATCTTGGAGTAACCGTAGCAGTGCATCCCTGGTGGCTAAGGGCCCGGTCCTAGTGGATCACTTGCTTTCTGTATCATTATTTTCCGATTACAGTTGTGTGTGGTTTGGTTTCCTTTGCATTCCATGCATAACTAATGCAATTTTACAAATTAAATGAAATGATAGTTTGACATAAAATGGTTACAAAGGGATAAAAAATGATCCAAGTATGGCCCAAAGTCTGCAAAACCACGTAAATTCATGCCAAAGGATCCATGCATGTTGTTGAAATCTCCAAGTTTTGGTTAAAATCCTTCCACCGATCAAAACCATTGCAAGAGGAAAGCCCTTGGAGGGGCGGAAATACACTATCGGGAGGCAAAAACACTCCAAAACCATGAAAAAACCAAAATTTCAAGCTTAACAGTGCAAATGCACGACAGCCGTTCGATCTGGCTGATCAACAGTCCAGATCGCATCGGCGGGTCGCAATCGGCGCAGGCAGGCAGTGGCAGCGACGCAAGACACCGCCGATCAGCGATCGATGATGATCGAATCGGTGGGTCACAGAGGAGGACTTACGAATAACCATAAGACCCCGCCGATCAGCGATCGTCGACGATCGGATCGGCGGGTCGCAATCGGCGGATATCGCAAATCGGCGTATCGCAATCGGCGCTATCAAAGGGGGATGGCAATGGCGATCAGCGATTAAGTGAGGATCGTCAATTGCGCTGGCAGATCAACGGCTCACGTCGCATCGGCATATCGCTATCGGAAAAACCAAAGGGGCAGGGCCTTCACTTAAGATATGCATGCGACCCGATGGGTCGGACCCAATGGCACTACAAAGAATTTATTATAAAATTTCAAGTCCGCGCGCAAACTTTTTTTCAATGTACTTGATATGCTTTCGGTCGATAAAGGAAATACAAGGGAGTCTTGGGCGAGCGCCGATAACGACGAAGCCCGAACCCGAAAGGGTCTGGGAAGTGAAATGTATATATTTTCAAGTCCGCCAGAGGCAATTCTTCATGTTTTTCCAGTGTTTTTATGGATTTTCAAATATAAGGAAAAGCAAGTGATCGCATCGGCCCGGATCGCATCAGCCCACATTGCATCGGCGGATATCGCATCGGCGCTTCACCAAGGGTCGGGGCTTTTTGCACCAGCATGTTTGCGATGCGATAACCGGACCCGACGGTTATATAACACTCTATTGCATATTGTTTCAATTCCGCCAACGACCAATGTTCTCGTGTTTTCAATGTTTTTTAAGCATAAATCAAAATACGAAGGAAGCAAGGGACCTGTCCTACTTGCGACAGCGACCCAAGGGCGGACCCAATTAGATATATGCCATGTTTGAGGATTTTTGAAGTCCGAAAGAAGAAGAAATGGGCGGGATTTAGCAGTATTGCAGCGTTTCGCTGTCTGTGACCCAAACAGACACAATAACAGAAAAGAAACATTCGCAGCGATTGTCTGAAAGGCACCGATGCAGGGATTTCATACGAACGATGATTCTGATGATTCTCTCTACCTCTACCACCAATTCACTAAATTTAAATTTAGACTTCTAAATAATTAACTTTTCCACATACATCTTCACTTCAACCTGGTGTAAACCTATACCACACAACATGTAATGATGTGTTTTAGATGATTCTCTCTACCTCTACTTCCAATTCACTAAATTTAAATTTAGACTTGTAAATAATTAATTTTTCCACGTACATCTTCACTTCAAGCTGTTGTTTGGTGTAAACCTATAACACATTGTTGTGTGTTAAGAAGAATTTCTATATAGGTTGTACTAAATATTTTATAACACTTACTCGAAATACAAACCATTTTTGGAATATTAAAAATAATTACATAGCTGTAGTATATTTTTTAATAAAAATCATTAAAATATCAATCAATTTTGCAATATTAAAAATGTTACATAGATAGAAATATAGTAAACTACAATTTTGTATTTAAAAGATTTTCATGAGATAGCTTTACAATTTACCCCATATATATATATATATATATATATATATATATATATATATATATATATATATATATATATATATATATATATATATATATCATGTTTTTTCAATAAAAATCTCAAAAACAAATTCAGCTTTTAATATTATGTATAAACATCAAAGAGAGAGGAAATAAATATTTTAGTATTTATTAATATAGGTTTTTGGAAAAATGAAAATATTGATAAGGAGAAGAGAAATATTTTACTATTATAGAATAGAACAATTATACTACATGTGATGGTATAGGGATGAATGGAAATTTGTATTTTTCAACTAGAATTGGATCATCCACTTCCTTGTAAGATTGTAATTTCTAATTAATTAAATACTATGCAATTTTAAACATGTAAATCACACCAAAAATTAATTGGAAGGAATCCTTGAAAGGTGTAAAAAAAAAATTTAGTACACCCAAAAGAAGGCCAAAACCTCAAAGAGTTAGACTACATGGAATGAGTTCCTTTTAAATATAATATAAACCACAATTCACTAAAACTTGTATCTAATAAGCATTTGTTTATTTCAAATTAGCAACATAATAAAATTGGTTAAAAAATATGGCAAATATTAAGTATCATGCATGAATAGAATGATTGACTTGTTATTTTTTCATCATGTCCATTAAATATCATATTATTCCTATGCAAAGTCAAATAAAAAGAGAGTAGGTCAATTATTGACTTATTATATAGTATTTAATATTTACCTCAAAAACACACACTCAACCTAAGTGTAAATTGATATTAAATGTGGCATTTTCCATATACTAAGCATTAGTGAGATCAAAGAGACATTAGTCTAGATGTCGAAAATCTTCTAGCATCTTGTGGTGAGGGCAATTAAAAATGACTAATAGGTGAGATATAACATGCAAAGGGATAAAAGGTCCTTAGCCATGAGACCAATGAGTGCATGCAATTCGGCAGAAAGAGAAATATAGGTGACACTACTTTTATCACTAATTATATGTTACTAGCAATATACGTAGGTGTTCTTCCTATTGAAGGTTGGTAAATTAAGCTTTTCCAAATTAATATTGATAGATTAATAAAAGATATAAATATATCTTCTTCTTAATGTGATTTCAAATGCATTTTATGTTTTTGCATTTACTTAATATAAATTATCATAATAAATGTCATCTTATGAATACAAAAAATTACAAAAAAAAAAACAATTATCAACTATGTTTACTAATATATTTATACCAATTATCATATTATTAAAAAGAACCAAATACAACATAAAAACATATGGCCCTTAAAGATGACATTCATTTAACCTTAGTGAATGAAAAATATATCAGACTCCTTTCTGTTACTAATTTCCCTGTGGTTATTTATATATGTCTCTTTGATATGGAAATTGTATGGTAGGTTTTAAATTGAATAATGGGTATGCTTAGTCTTTGTCTTGTTTTAATTTCTACCATTTTATGTCAAACTATTTTCATCTTTTAAATTTAAGTTAATGAAAATTTTAAATACAAAACCATGGTTATTTATGTATGTCTCTTTGATATGGAAATTGTATGGTAGGTATTAAATTGAATAATGGGTATGCTTAGTCTTTGTCTTGTTTTAATTTATACCATTTTATGTCAAACTATTCATTTTTTATCCATTTTTCTTGTTTTAAGTTATTTTATAAAATAATATTTATTGTACCTTCAATATAATAAGTGGGGCACCATGGTAGGGTTTAAAAAGATATATCGCATTGAACTTTTCATTTTAAATTGTATATAATGCACCACACACATACAAGCACCGATGCTTTATATTCTAGTATGAGCACTTCTTTGTCTTATTTTATTGAATTGTTATATTTCATTAACATACGCATATACGGAAACTGGGCATATACGGAAGATGTGCGCATATACGGAAGATGTGCACATATACGGAAGATGTGCGCATATACGGAAACTGGGCATATACGGAAGATGTGTGCATATACGGAAACTAGGCATATACGGAAGATGTGTGCATATACGGAAGATGTGTGCATATACGGAAACTGGGCATATACGAAAGATGTGCGCATATACGGAAACTGGGCATATACGGAAGATGTGCGCATATACGGAAACTGGGCATATACGGAAGATGTGCGCATATACGGAAGATGTGTGCATATACGGAAACTGGGCATATACGGAAGATGTGTGCATATACGGAAACTGGGCATATACGGAAGATGTGCGCATATACGGAAACTGGGCATATACGGAAGATGTGCGCATATACGGAAACTGGGCAACTGGGCATATACGGAAGATGTGTGCATATACGGAAACTGGGCATATACGGAAGATGTGCTCATATACAGAAACTGGGCATATACGGAAGATGTGTGCATATACGAAAACTGGGCATATACGGAAGATGTGTGCATATACGGAAACTGGGCTTATACGGAAGATGTGCGCATATACAGAAACTGGGCATATACGGAAGATGTGTGCATATACGGAAACTGTGCATATACGGAAGATGTGTGCATATACGGAAGATGTGCGCATATACGGAAACTGGGCATATACGAAAGATGTGCGCATATACGGAAACTGGGCATATACGGAAGATGTGCGCATATACGGAAACTGTGCATATACGGAAGATGTGCGCATATACGGAAACTGTGCATATACGGAAGATGTGCGCATATACGGAAACTGTGCATATACGGAAGATGTGCGCATATACGGAAACTGTGCATATACGGAAGATGTGTGCATATACGGAAACTGGGCATATACGGAAGATGTGCGCATATACGGAAACTGGGCATATACGGAAGATGTGTGCATATACGGAAACTGTGCATATACGGAAGATGTGTGCATATACTGAAACTGGGCATATACGGAAGATGTGCGCATATACGGAAACTGGGAATATACGGAAGATGTGCGCATATACGGAAGATGTGTGCATATACGGACACTGGGCATATACGGAAGATGTGCGCATATACGGAAACTGGGCATATACGGAAGATGTGCACATATACGAAAGATGTGCGCATATACGGAAACTGGGCATATACGGAAGATGTGCGCATATACGGAAACTGGGCATATACGGAAGATGTGCGCATATACAGAAACTGGGCATATACGAAAGATGTGCGCATATACGGAAACTGGGCATATACGAAAGATGTGGGCATATACGGAAGATGTGCGCATATACGGAAACTGGGCATATACGGAAGATGTGCGCATATATGGAAGATGTGCGCATATACGGAAGATGTGTGCGTATACGGAAACTAGGCATATACGGAAGATGTGCGCATATACGGAAACTGGGCATATACGGAAGATGTGCGCATATACGGAAACTGGGCATATACGGAAGATGTGCGCATATACGGAAGATGTGCGCATATTGGTTACCCTCTCATCCTTGGGAGGCCATGGTTGGCCAAAACTAATGCTTACATTAGCTGCAGAGCTGCGAATACGACCATAAAAAATGGGCATATTTCCAAACAGTTAGTCCTATACCCTCCTGCTCAACCTACCCTAGAGCTGGAGGAGCGCGAAAATGTCGGCACCACATCAGCCTTGCCACCCCCTTGATGGCTTGATCGAGCCAATCCAACGTGCTCTCCCACTCCAAAGTCCGACTGTGAACAAAGAGGACAACCATGCCACCAGCGGAGACCATCCCTGGTCGATGAGGCCTAGTAAGGGAAGCTAGCCTTGGCCTCTGAGATCGACTGCGGAAGCTCAACATACCAGACCAGAAAACCTAATGCGATTGCAACACCGAGGCCTTCGTCGTGGTACCTGGATCCCACGGGCACTTCCAGGCCAGGCACTCTCCACATCGCAGACTAAGACAAAACCTACATCCCCCCTCTTCCTAGAGCCATAGCCATTGTCGGGCAGGCCTCCGCTCAAGCCCACAATTCTCGAGAGTCTCCCTCCTCATCACCCAACAAACTAGAATGAACCTCTTCACTCATCATAACATGCATATAAACTTGTCACAAGTGGGCAGTTCGCCAACCTGCATAGCCTTAATGATGGTCATAGCCATGTCAAAAACATTAAGGGGCACATGGAGGCTAGGTGGGCTCCGTACGCCACCCTACTGCCACGCGTAGCACCGAATCCTCACACCCGTCGAGGAAAAAAAAATTAACTTAAAATCAAACAATAAAAGGTTTAATTTGAAATTATTTATGTGTTTGGTTTCATTTACTTATCTTTTAAGTTTTCCTTAATTTGTGTGACACATAGAAGGAGAAGATTTGGTATCATTGGCTAAATGTGAGTTACAATTATATTTAACTAGCACAACCACATTAACAAATGTGGTTGATATAAGTCATAGGCGTCAACTTAATATATGTTATATTATAAACTTAATATGCTAAATTAATATATTAAAATATCAAATGTAAGATTAATATCTAAAACTCTAAGATTGTAAAGTCAAGGAATCATAAACCCAAGGGATTATTAATATTATAAACTCAAGGAACTAAGAAACCAATGGGTATATACAGAAATTGGGTATATACGGAAACTGTGCATATACGGAAGTTGTGCGCATATACGGAAATTGGGCATATACGGAAGATATGCGCATATTTGGAAATTGGGCATATACGGAAGACATGCGCATATCTTCCATACATGCACAGATTCCATATACAGAAATTGTGCATATACGGAAACTGGGCATATACAGAAGATATGTGCATATATTCCGTATATGCCCAATTTCTGTATATGCACATATCTTCCGTATAAACTAGGGATCATTCTCTGTCAACCACCCCGGACTTTCCTAAGAAAATTTTCTTTGTATTTTGATTTGTTTGTTATATATATATATATAGATATCTATATATATATATATATATATATATATATATATATATATATATATATATGTATGTATTCTAACTTTCATTTTAATGTTGTTTGTTAGTTCTTCAATGTATCTATGTGAATGAGAAGCACCATTAATGACACACTTAGCCATCCATAGTAACACTAAAAGAGGTGCTACTATTACATGACAATGCATTACATGACTTACAAAAAGAAAAAAATGGGATGGTGGTGTGTTTCTCTAGTAAAGTAGCAACACCTACTGTGTTATACCCTAATTATCCCATGTCCATCAATATGCACTTCTCATTCACTTAGTGTATTTATCAAAGATGTGCGATACACATTATCATATGGGAGTATTGCAATAAGTGCTCCCATACATTTGTTAATGTACCAAAGAGCATAGTAAATTTATGCACATTTCATATATGACTATTTGATGCACTTCAAACGATAGTGAATTTTGTTAATTGATGTGACCTCTGTACACGCTTAGAGTTAGCATGGTTTGAATTCCAAGGTGACACTATTAAGAACTTTTTAAAAGAAAAAGAAAGAAAATAGAAATGTAGGCTAATTTTAAATGTTTAGCTAGTTAAAACAACTATCAATATATGGTATCTATGTAGATGAAAACTATAGATTTATATTTTGCCAAAATTCTAAAAATAAATCAAATATATTATGGAATAGAAGGAATAATGAAATATAACAATTCAATAAAACAAGACAAAGAAGTGCTCATACTAGAATATAAAGCATCGGTGCTTGTATGTGTGTGGTGCATTATATACAATTTAAAATGAAAAGTTCAATGCGATATATCTTTTTAAACCCTACCATGGTGCCCCACTTATTATATTGAAGGTACAATAAATATTATTTTATAAAATAACTTAAAACAAGAAAAATGGATAAAAAATGAATAGTTTGACATAAAATGGTATAAATTAAAACAAGACAAAGACTGAGCATACCCATTATTCAATTTAATACCTACCATACAATTTCCATATCAAAGAGACATACATAAATAACCATGGTTTTGTATTTAAAATTTTCATTAACTTAAATTTAAAAGATGAAAATAGTTTGACATAAAATGGTAGAAATTAAAACAAGACAAAGACTAAGCATACCCATTATTCAATTTAAAACCTACCATACAATTTCCATATCAAAGAGACATATATAAATAACCACAGGGAAATTAGTAACAGAAAGGAGTCTGATATATTTCTCATTCACTAAGGTTAAATGAATGTCATCTTTAAGGGCCATATGTTTTTATGTTGTATTTGGTTCTTTTTAATAATATGATAATTGGTATAAATATATTAGTAAACATAGTTGATAATTGTTTTTTTTTGTAATTTTTTGTATTCATAAGATGACATTTATTATGATAATTTATATTAAGTAAATGCAAAAACATAAAATGCATTTGAAATCACATTAAGAAGAAGATATATTTATATCTTTTATTAATCTATCAATATTAATTTGGAAAAGCTTAATTTACCAACCTTCAATAGGAAGAACACCTACGTATATTGCTAGTAACATATAATTAGTGATAAAAGTAGTGTCACCTATATTTCTCTTTCTGCTGAATTACATGCACTCATTGGTCTCATGGCTAACGACCTTTTATCCCTTTGCATGTTATATCTCACCTATTAGTCATTTTTAATTGCCCTCACCACAAGATGCTAGAAGATTTTCGACATCTAGACTAATGTCTCTTTGATCTCACTAATGCTTAGTATATGGAAAATGCCACATTTAATATCAATTTACAGTTAGGTTGAGTGTGTGTTTTTGAGGTAAATATTAAATACTATATATTAAGTCAATAATTGACCTACTCTCTTTTTATTTAACTTTGCATAGAATAATATGATATTTAATGGACATGATGAAAAAATAACAAGTCAATCATTCTATTCATGCATGATACTTAATATTTGCCATATTTTTTAACCAATTTTATTATGTTGCTAATTTGAAATAAACAAATGCTTATTAGATACAAGTTTTAGTGAATTGTGGTTTATATTATATTTAAAAGGAACTCATTCCATGTAGTCTACTCTTTTAGGTTTTGGCCTTCTTTTGGGTGTACTAAATTTTTTTTTTACACCTTTCAAGGATTCCTTCCAATTAATTTTTGGTGTGATTTACATGTTTAAAATTGCATAGTATTTAATTAATTAGAAATTACAATCTTACAAGGAAGTGGATGATCCAATTCTAGTTGAAAAATATAAATTTCCATTCATCCCTACACCATCACATGTAGTATAATTGTTCTATTCTATAATAGTAAAATATTTCTCTTCTCCTTATCGATATTTTCATTTTTCCAAAAACCTATATTAATAAATACTAAAATATTTATTTCCTCTCTCTTTGATGTTTATACATAATATTAAACGCTGAATTTGTTTTAGAGATTTTTATTGAAAAAGCATGATATATATATATATATATATATATATATATATATATATATATATATATATATATATATGTATGTATGTATATGTGGGGTAAATTGTAAAGCTATCTCATGAAAATCTTTTAAATACAAAATTGTCGTTTACTATATTTTATCTATGTAACATTTTTAATATTGCAAAATTAATTGATATTTTAATGATTTTTATTAAAAAATATACTATAGCGATGTAATTATTTTTAATATTCCAAAAATGGTTTGTATTTCGAGTAAGTGTTACAAAATATTTAGTACAACCTATATAGAAATTCTTCTTAACACACAACAATGTGTTATAGGTTTACACCAAACAACAGCTTGAAGTGAAGATGTACGTGGAAAAAATAATTATTTACAAGTCTAAATTTAAATTTAGTGAATTGGAAGTAGAGGTAGAGAGAATCATCTAAAACACATCATTACATGTTGTGTGGTATAGGTTTACACCAGGTTGAAGTGAAGATGTGTGTGGAAAAGTTAATTATTTAGAAGTCTAAATTTAAATTTAGTGAATTGGTGGTAGAGGTAGAGAGAATCATCAGAATCATCGTTCATATGAAATCCCTGCATCGGTGCCTTTCAGACAATCGCTGCGAATGTTTCTTTTCTGTTATTGTGTCTGTTTGGGTCACAGACAGCGAAACGCTGCAATATTGCTAAATCCCGCCCATTTCTTCTTCTTTCGGACTTCAAAAATCCTCAAACATGGCATATATCTAATCGGGTCCGCCCTTGGGTCGCTGTCGCAAGCAGGACAGGTCCCTTGCTTCCTTCGTATTTTGATTTATGCTTAAAAAACATTGAAAACACGAGAACATTGGTCGTTGGCGGAATTGAAACAATATGCAATAGAGTGTTATATAACCGTCGGGTCCGGTTATCACATCGCAAACATGCCGGTGCGAAAAGCCCCGACCCTTGGTGAAGCGCCGATGCGATATCCGCCGATGCAATGTGGGCTGATGCGATCCGGGCCGATGCGATCACTTGCTTTTCCTTATATTTGAAAATCCATAAAAACACTGGAAAAACATGAAGAATTGCCTCTGGCGGACTTGAAAATATATACATTTCACTTCCCAGACCCTTTCGGGTTCGGGCTTCGTCGTTATCGGCGCTCGCCCAAGACTCCCTTGTATTTCCTTTATCGACCGAAAGCATATCAAGTACATTGAAAAAAAGCTTACGCGCGGACTTGAAATTTTATAATAAATTCTTTGTAGTGCCATCAGGTCCGACCCATCGGGTCACATGCATATCTTAAGTGAAGGCCCTGCCCCTTTGGTTTTGCCGATAGCGATATGCCGATGCGACGTGAGCCGTTGATCTGCCAGCGCAATTGACGATCCTCGCTTAATCGCTGATCGCCATTGCCATCGCCCCTTTGACAGCGCCGATTGCGATACGCCGAATTGCGATATCCGCCGATTGCGACCCGCCGATCCGATCGTCGACGATCGCTGATCGGCGGGGTCTTATGGTTATTCGTAAGTCCTCCTCTGCGACCCGCCGATTCGATCATCGTCGATCGCTGATCGGCGGTGTCTTGCGTCGCTGCCACTGCCTGCCTGCGCCGATTGCGACCCGCCGATGCGATCTGGACTGTTGATCGGCCAGATCGAACGGTTGTCGTGCATTTGGACTGTTAAGCTTGCAATTTTGGTTTTTTCATGGTTTTGGAGTGTTTTTGCCTCCCGATAGTGTATTTCCGCCCCTCCAAGGGCTTTCCTCTTGCAATGGTTTTGATCGGTGGAAGGCTTTTAACCAAAACTTGGAGATTTCAACAGCATGCATGGATCCTTTGGCATGAATTTACGTGGGTTTGCAGACTTTGGGGCATACTTGGATCATTTTTTATCCCTTTGTAACCATTTTATGTCAAACTATCATTTCATTTAATTTGTAAAATTGCATTAGTTATGCGTGGAATGCAAAGGAAACCAAACCACACACAACTGTAATCAGAAAATAATGATACAGAAAGCAAGTGATCCACTAGGACCGGGCCCTTAGCCACCAGGGACGCACTGCTACGGTTACTCCAAGATCAGATGACGAAACAGCAACGAAGTTATATACTAATCGTAAAGGAAAATTTACATCTATCGCTCTTTAAAGAGAGTCGATGATCAATGTTTAGATTACAACAGTAATTTCTGCAAATCAACACCCATATATTCGCTCCTTAGGCTAGCAGCGCTGTCCCTTTTTATAGTGGCCAGGTGGAAATATCAGAAATACAGATAAGTCTTCAGGTAGCGATCCCTCAAGATCAAAGGATCCTAAGGGATTCGCCATATCTTTAATCTTCAGTTATTATTTCGTCCTCTTGTGCTGATACCGCGTTTCTTCCTCCTTTTCCTGGTCCATGCGCTCTGATCTTGATTTCCTCATCTGGATGTGGTTTCCTATCAAAGGGACGACAGTTGGTTTTGCTTTGTCTTTTCCTCCGGAATAGTGATTTTCCATTTTCTTCACTTTCTGCATAGAAAAAGACACTAATTAATCATTTTACATCAATCACAAATCCCCTTAATTTTATCATAATCCTTTAACATATGACCATCTTTAGAATGTAAAGAAGTTATGAATTAAAGGAAAAGATAAAGAAATAAGTGGTAATTACACACCCTTTCCAATGTTCAACAAGTAGTTTTTCCAAATTATGTGCAGAGAGGGTGTTTTGTGTGGTTCCAACCAACACCATCATGGTACCATGAGAAAACTAGACATGGTAAATTGAAATCGATCGTGTCGTGGTGCATACCATGTGTGTTTATGAGCCCGAGAGTGGAATTCAAAAGCCACGAATTTACATGATATTTCCGAGTTATTGAGCTCATCCCAATTTCTCCCATGGAGCTCTATCACTCTGCTCCCATTTCACCGTCTCTTATCAAATTTCTCCATAGACTTAAAAGTAGGGAAATTGATGAACCAAATCGAGCCATGGCTCTCTGGAACTACATCTCACGTTGGATAAGGAAACATATAAGGTTTTTGGAGGGTCGGAAAAATATTGTGAGCCTAGAAGGCCATTGGAGGTGCAAAAATCATCCTGCAAAAACTGGAGGTTTGGGAGGGATGAGAGTCCACCCAATTGCAATACCAAAGTTCCACCTCCAAGACAACCATAAAATACTCAGGAACGGGCCAATGACCGAGTGTGATGAAAGGAGCAACATCAAAGGAATATTTGTTCTACATTAAACTTACACCCAACATTTTCTCATATCACTTGCATCCAATTGAGGTGGAGTTGGATAGAAATAAACTTGAGGGAGGGCGTCAGCATGCCATGACACCACCCTCATCCTCCATCACACGAAACCACTGCTAACTATCATGAACAACCATTATGATCCCACATGGCGAATGAACGATAATGTACGATGGCCGAGATTTCAACATTGTGGGTGTCATTTCAACGTTCTTCCAAGCATGTTAGAGGGATATCATTGTGTCCATATGGATGCTGATCACTTCCAGCCATGAATGCATGCTGACATCTGTCAACAATGGGCACCCATTGTGGGGGAATAGCCTTTCAAAATTAATACCTTGGATGTATTCCACTAGATGCAAATTTTATTGCCTCATATAACCATTTTAGAATGAGAACTGTTTAAAATAGGTAAACAAAACCATTAAAAGGAACTTGTTGGAGGGTTTGTGATACTAGGATGAGTATTTCCATTGATTGATAATGAGTCCATTCTTTTTTCAAAGGATGAGAGCCTTAGTGGTGATAGCGGGGTGGTTATTACGATGAATTAAGGTTGTGTCTAATGTTTTTAAAATGAATGAGATCTTACATATTGGTTTGCACAGGGTCAAGTTTTTCCAACAAAAGGGGATAGTATCAATCATTATTTATCTCATAAAGGTGACAGCGGGACAAGTCTTGTCAAAGGTTGAGACATAATCTATTTTCCATAGGTTGTTACCATTTATGAATTTTTAGTTGCAAGGAGGTTGGTACTAGGTACTCTTCTTGTTCAGTGGAGGGTTTCTTCTACCAAGGTTTGTGAAGGTGCTCATGGATAGAAGGAGGCCATGGTTTCTCAACACTTTTTTGGTGTTGGTGGTGGTAATACAATTTGGTATTCAAGATCCATGCAAAGGGATTCATGAAACATTTATATTCAAAGTGTTTGATGCAATGCCTATATGAAAAATATATGCCAATTTAGCTTGCTCTCAAGGATACTAACAAGGCACTAGTTTCTAATGCCACAATAATATTTTAGCCAATGATAAACACTTTCTAGGAAAATCATTTATCTATGGGTTGATTTTGTGGTGGATATCAAGCCCAAATTGGAGCTACCACAAGGAATTCATGTGGCTCAATGTTTTCTCTATGAAGGAAAACAACTTGAGGATCAAAATCCATTCTATATCTATTACATGGTAAATATTCAACTCTCTTTTTGGTGCTATGGTTGTGTGGAGGAATGCCTATTTTTAGGGGTCCTCCAACCTCCAAACCTATGTCTTCTAAAGATGTGGTTAGGAAAAAAATAGTCCACTTTAACTCATTAATCCCCTCTTTTGTTGGTGCACATATAGTGGACAAAGATGAAGAGGAGAAAAGTGGAGATCTGAGCATGAAAGATCCCCCCATATACATTCAATGTTTAAAATCGATGTGGTTTTTGCATATTTAATGGGTATTCACCTACTTCATTGGCTTTGTACCAATGGACCCACTCAACTTGGACAAACAATTGGGAGGTCCTCCATTATTCCAAAGGTTTTTGTATTGGTTAGTTCTATAATCATGATAATCATGAGAAAGTGTTTGAGGAGGGTCCATGTTTTTTGGTAGGAGTAAAACTTTTAATAAACCCTTGGTTTACATAATTTAATTCTAACTCTATGTCAAATATTAGAATGTCAATTTGATTTTTCCGCCCCATTTGGCCATTACATTTCTAGTATTTATCAATTTTATATTTAACAGTGGGAATACTTTGGATACCTACATAAAATCATGTCTTGAGAGAGCTATGGTGAGATTGAGAGAGCGGTGGTTAGATTGTGCACATAAAGCTAGTGTTTATGTTGAGACAAACCTTACTAAATGTCTTTATAAAATTATTCTCGAATTAAAAAACAATAATAATAAATAAATAAAGTCAAGTATTCAATTAGGAGAACATAACAATTTGGTGTTAGATCTATTTACGTACATGATATCTAAAAGATACTTGTCTCCATGTATAAGATCATCCTTCAAGAAAAAGAGCCTAAGTGAACATAAAAAATTTGAAATTTTCTAGAATACCTAACATTGCTTTATAGTATTCTTGTAAAACTTTATAATACTTATCTCATAAATTTATCTATATACTTATTAAATAAGATAAATATATTTATTATGAAAAAAATATTTTGTAATATAAAACAATTTTATCTAACATTTTAAATTGATATTGATAAGAAAAATTTGTCTTCACAATATAAAATAATGATTCTAATTAAGTGAATGACTAATGACTAATTATTAACTAAATAACCAAATAATTGAAAAAGACAACACTCTCTGAACCGACAACAATTTGTTGTAATTATTTCATATCTTGTTTTAATAATATAAATATTAAAATAAATTTTATAACATTTTTATCTAAACATCTAAAGAAAATAATTTTTCATTTTAATATACAATGATATATGAATACATATTGATATTTCATAGTAACAAAATAAATCAATAATAAAAAAATAATTTTTTTAATTAACATTTTCTTACTCTTCTTTAAGTAATTATATTAGAATAATTTTTAAAATATCAAAATTTCCATATGAAACCGTAAAAGTGAGTACCTTTTTAATAATTAAAACTTGCATTCAGAGATTATCTTGATTTTTTTTACTTGTTTTTCAATAATTATTAATATTAAAATAAAATTTCCACGTATCAAAACTTTATTTCTAACGTAACACCTTATTCTTATGTTGATTGAAAATCGGATGTTATAGAATTATGTCTCCGCTTGACAGTTCTAGTTCTAGCAAACATCCGATCCGATATATATATACATATATTCACCACAACATTCAATCTAAATGAAAGAAATAAATATAAAAAAAATAACATAAATCCAGGTTAAAGTGACCACCAAAATGAAGATGTACATCAAAGTTTTTCTGCTTGTTTATGATTTTTTTTCAAATAAGTGTTTTTATAAGAGACATATTTATAGTGGTTGAAGTTATGGCGGCGTTCCCTACAGATACAAATACATGATACACCTCCGCAATAGAAATTTAAAATTCGTATAGTTTTCATTGGGGAGAAGTAAAAAATACCCAAAAACCAACCATCAAGCTTTTGTGAAGCTTGACTGTAAATATCATCCCATATTGATCACTACTTGTCTGCATCGATGACAGGCTACAGGTCTTCAAGTCACTCCTCCAGTACATTACTACAACGGAGGAGGAGCAGCGACTTACCTCTGAAATGCTTACATTCTTGTAAATATTTTCTAAACATAGAAAAATCACAAATCCCATAAAAATAATTCGTCGAGTTAAGGAAAAACTAGCAGTTGGTTGTTTGATGAGTCTCGGTGATGGCTTGCTCAGTGCGCACTCTATTCTTGCGCTTCTCGACCTCGAGGCTGACGGACGTGGGACATCCGCGGATGCTGTTAACCCAAGGCATGATCAGAATCTGTTCTTTGGCATACATCTTTTGCTGCGATACTGGATCCTTGAAGGAGCATTTTTGCTCAACGATATTTGATGGGTGAGATTTTAAAATCTCAATGATGATGTCTTTGTCTTCTTAGGCGTAAAGATCCCCCAATTTGGCGGTGCAGAATTCATCCAAAACCTTGGTTTGGCAGCTTCCAACGTGTATATTTTGCAGTACCATGCCGGGAGCCGAGGAGCAAGAAAGCTCCAACTACACGTCCTGCAGGACAACGCTCAGCAGGCCCCTGATGTGTTCGACGAAGGTGTCTTTGGACTGAAGCTTCAACTTTCTTGAATGAAAATGTACCGCCGAATTCTTGAGATGGCGCGGTTTCAATTTCAAATTTCAAACCAATTTAGAATAATGAATGGCTGGGTTCAAGTTCTTGTTTCGGCGGGTTTCCAAATTCAAATGAGTGTACGTTCCGCTGGTGGCGGTCAAGGCGGACGCAACCGACTGACGGTAAATCCCACGAGAGGAGCTGCCGGAAACAGTGTAACCTCTGATCGCCGGAGAGGGATGCATGCCATGATGCATGGTCGAGGATGAAAGGGCGCCATGACGTCAACCACGCTGTCTGCCGCTGTCAGAGGGGTACCTCCATAGCATTAACTTTGCTATGGGGTAAGAAATAGGAGTTGCCCTTTAACACAAAGGCTTAAACTACTCGTTGTTGGATATCGTGTGAAGACTTCCTAATATGAAGGTTGACTTTTTAGAGGAATGGTAATACTTACTCCTCGTGAAAATTATGGCTCAACGCTTGAGTGTTTTGCGGTGTTATTTATTAAGAAGAATGGTTTATTATGCTTAGTGGGAGAGATAATGGGTGGCCTTGAATTTTAGTATATTTATATACATATGTATTTAGTTGAGCATGATAATGATGTTTGCATATTAGGAAACATGTTTGGGAATGACTCAAATATGAATGAATGGGGAGATGTTTGCACATAGGTTAGTGGTGCAAAGAATGTAGATTTTGGTGTCATTGTTGAGTCATTTGGTTAGTGACTAGTTCTTTTGGGAAACCAAATTTGTAGACGATGTTTTTCCTTGGGAATTATATCACTTTTTGTTTTTTTTGTTGTTTTGACTGCCTTCATTTCAACCCACTTTGTTAGATAATTTGTGCATACAATAATATACCTCTTCTATCTAGATGGGGGGTTAATGGGCTCAATGAAATCCATGCTCCACTGCTCAAATTACTCAAGAGTCACTTGAGGTTGTGGTGGCATTTCATCATTTTTTTGTGGGCTTACCCATCCTCTCGCATTCATCACTTCAAATAGTGTACCTTCTAGCATCTTGATGTAGGGTAGGTCAATAATATCCTACTTGAAGAATCTTGAAGGCATTCCTCTCGGCAGAAAAATGGTCCCCACAAGGTCCATCATGGCATGCTGAGAGGTTATGAAAGAATTCATCTTCCCTAATACACCTCTTCAAAATCTGATATGGTCCCAATCTGAAAAGGTTGTCCCTAATCCAAGCATAAGGGGAAATCTATTAGACAATTTTCTCTTTTCCTTGGAGGATATATTGAGAGGAAATTTTCCAACAACCAAGAAGTTTGATATGTCAGCAAACCAAGGTGTTAGCAATGATATGGCGAAGAGGTGCTCATTTGGGAGTTGATCATCTATCATCTCTTCATTTTCTGCAGGAAGGGTTAGTCTAGACAATAAATTTGCAACCACGTTCTCTTTTCCTAGATTGTCAACAATGGTGAGATCAAATTGTTCTAATATAAATAACCACCTAATGATCCTAGCATTGACATCAGATTTGTTCATTAAATACTGAATGGTTGCATGGTTAGTGTAAACAAAAACTTGATACCCTGTAATGTAGTGTCTAAATTTGTTCAAAGAACGTACAACAAACAAGAGTTCCCTTTCAGTGACTATATAGTTAAGTTCATCCTTGGTGAAATTCTTATTAATGAAATAAATAACATATGGCAACTTACCTTCGAATTATCCCAAGGCTCGTACATATTTTTTGGATGCATTTGTGTGAATATGACAAGGTAAGACCCAATTTGGGCCCCTGAGAACCGATGCAGTTGTCAACTTCTCCTTGAGTTCTTCAAATGCCTCTTGATATTGGTTTGTCCAAAAAAAATGAATCTTTTGTTAGCAAACCAAACAAAGGTGAGGCCATTTTACGAAAATCCTTGATAAATCTCCTATAATATCTAGCTAGTCCTAGGAAGTTCCTAACATCCCTTTGTTTTTGCGGAACAAAGACCATTCTGATAATGCCAATCTTGTTAGGATCAACTTGAATCCCTTCCTTAGAGAGGAAGTGGCCTAGCACAATCCCTGCATTCATAAAAAAATCACATTGCTCTGGACTTAAAGAGAGATTAATTTCAATGCATCTTTCCAAGACTTTATACAAGTTAGAGAGGGCTTCCTAGAATGCATCTCCATAAGGAATTAAATCAACCATATAAATTTCAATTGAATCATGAACAAGATTAGCAAAAACACTCAATACTGCCCTTTGGAAGGTAGCAGGGGCATTATACAAGCCAAAAGGAAGGACCATATACGCAAAAGTCCCCCATGGACATGTGAAGGTAGTCTTATCCTGGTCTTCAGGATTGATTTGGATATGATTGTACATGCTGAAAACATTTAGGAATGAAAATAGTTTTTTCCCTACAAGACAATCCAAAACTTAATCAATAAAAGGTAAGGGAAAAGTATATTTCTTAGTAGCCTTATTAAGATCCATGTAGCCAACACAAACTCTCAATTTCCCATTCTTTTTGGACATATTAACAAGAGGTGATACCCATTCACTATCTAAAATAGAGTAAATGAATCATGCATCTAATAATTTCTGTAATTCTTCTTTTGCTATGTCTTTAAGTGCAAGATTCATCCTTCTCTGGGGCTGGCACATAAGTTTGTGGCCTTCTTTGATGTATATGTGATGTGTACAAACTAAAGGATGTACCCCTTTCATCTCCTTAAAATCCCAAGTGAATGCATCAAAGTGTCGCCTTAAGACAATGAACAATTATTCCTCTTATTTCACTGAATGGGAAAGACTGATTTTTAGGGTTCTAGATAGGTTGATTTTCACAATTTTATGAATTTCTACTCAATAAATTGCTTTATTCAATTTCTCAAAGGTACTGTTGACGGTGCTGGACCTGCCAACAATCAAGGGATCATCCCAGTATGAAGTCCCAACTAGACCTCACACCGTTTGGTGTGGGAGTCCCATCCAATATGATGGCCCGATTGCCATAATCTTAAAGATTTGTCTCAACTCTTGCTTGTCAGCACATGAGAGAGGTCTGCTTTATCTTTCGAGAAGTGAGGTTCGCGTATTTGGTGATTTTAAGTGTCTCTTATGTCAATGGTTCTTTCACCGTAAAGGGACAGGGTGAGAGTGAGTCCCAAGTCGGTTGGGAGAAGTCCCAACTCTGCTAGGAACACACAACACAACAGGACGTGCACATCTTTCGGCAGAACAGTCCACAAGGATGCGACAGTGACAACACACAAGGGAAGATAACACTCAGCAGATTAATCTGCACGAGTACAACAGTTGTTGTAGCAAGTTTTATGTGAAAGGCTTGTCTGATGTCCGGGAGAGTAGTCTACATGGGCGAGACAACGTTAACAACATTTACAACACATTTTCATTAACAAATATGTATTACAACAAGTGAATTAGTTCAAGTGTTAAACACAGGTTAAAGCAACATGCATTACAAGTGTTAAGGATTAGTCTCACAACAGTTACAAAACATGTGTGAAAACGTGTTGGCCTGTGAGAAAGCTTCTGAATTAAGCGAAAGTTCCAAGACACATCGTTACACCATACATCACTAACCTCGTGCGAGGTGTTGGAGCCACTACATACTCCTCAAAGAAAAGATTACAGACTCTCAAGGCTATGTGGGAGGAGCTAAGGTGAAAAAGTCATTTGCAAATACAAATGAGGGGGTATTTATAGCCAAGGGTTAAACTAACCCTTGTGTTTGTTCGACTACCCTCATGACTGTTTGACTTCCATGACTTTTCAACTTTACATGACTCTTCATACAACAAGTGGGTCTCTTGGACTTCCACAATACATTATATTGATTGACCGTATGGCCCACAGTAGAGATGTGGACGACATGACTCATGACATGACTCGACATGATAGTGCTAATACATTCATGCTGCTGTTGGTGTGCATGTCGAGCTGCAGTGTTGCTGGGTGATGGATTTCCTCATGGTGTGTCACAACTTCACCTCCGCAGGACAAAGTGCGCAGAGTCTTCAGTGGTCGTTGGTTCGCTTAATGTTGCATTCACACATTGCTCCTTCCTTGTATGTTGGTAAGCTTGACAGGTTCGTCCATTCGTGAAAGAGGCATGTTCGTCCGTCCATCCATCCGTGAACACATCTTGCATGTTTGCTCGTCCGTCCGTTCGTGAACATATCTTTGAATGATTATCCGTTCACGAGAATATCATTTTGCATGCATCGTTTGTTCGTCTGTTAGTGAACCTATCCTTCTACATGTGCTCCCTTCGTTCATCCTATTCGTCATCGCGCCATGTTTGTTTGTGTACCTGTATCTGCTGTCACTTATGACGAGACGACATCAAATCCAAAAACCTCCTAGTCTACCATGATGTATAATCATTTCGGATGCAAGTGACCGGGAGAGGTGACAAGGTTGCGAGGCGGGATGGAGGCTTCGATCACTGCTGATTAAAATTGCGCAAGAGTCACTGGGTGATGAAGATGGGCAATCCGGATCGACAATGACTGTCTGCGGGGTTTGGCTCAGCTGGAGGACAAAACTGCGTAGTTTTTGGGAGGAACAGTCTGGGTTGCGGAAACGCTGGGTAGGAAAAATATGCGCAATTTCTGAAATGAGCAGGCGGAGCTTGGCAACAAAAACTGCGCAATTCCTGGAGGAAAATGGCAATCAACTACTAGGTCACTGGCAGCAAAAATTGTGCAATTCTTGAGGGGAAATGGCAATCAGCTATCGGGAGCTTGGCAGCAAAAAATGCACAATTCCTAGAGGGAACTCGCAGTCACCTGCTGGAGCTTGGCAGCAAAAACTGCACAATTCTAGAGGGGAGTTGCCAGTCGGCTGCCGTGAAAAACTATGCTGACGCCGGGAGGCAGGCCTTCTAGTCACCTCTGTGCAGTTTCTACGTTGAGCGGACTGCTGGGCAGCAAAGGGCTTGCTCATGAAAATTGCGCAATTTTCTGGATGAGCAGTCGGTCCACTGTGGAGAGGGCTGGCTGGGAAAACTATGCAATTCTCTGAGGGAGACAGGGACGGGCACCGAGTGTCTGTCCGACCTGTCTACACGATTTTCTTAGTCAACGGAGTGAGCAAGGCTTGCAGCCTCTGCACAATTTTTTAGGGGAGTCAATCCTGGGGTGGCTGCCAGGTCAAACTCTCTGGTTGACAAGCATGAAGGTTGATTGGTTTGCTTGTGAACATCGCAGCTTGAAATGGCTTGCTTGGTGCTTCTGTGCTATTCTGGGTGACAGTCGATCGAGTCGATGGCGGGGTGATGGTCCGGCTGTCAGAGGGGAATCTGGTCGTCAAAACTTCAACAAAGTGACTAAGTGTGTGAACAAGTGAAAGATGCATACGTGATCTTGCAAACACACACTTACATGCCTTGACGACGAGACGCCTCAAACCATCCAGACACACATACTCAACATCACTGACCGACGGTGTAAGCAACAAACGCGACACTTGTGATTGACCGTGACAACGCTTGCGCGACAGTGTATGTGACTTCGTGTGTGAGTGCGACAAATGTTTACACATCGAACACAACAAGTACACACGAAGCGAAGACCCTGAGTATGACCAGAACATGGTCGCAAGCATGACATTGACATCAACATGCAAAAGCTTGGATGAAATGATCAAGCAAGGTGGGTGCGAAAACTCACACGAGCTCACGGAGTGAACCTGAGTGTGTGCAGCCATCAAGTGAAACTCTCAAGGGAGGCTCTGAAATTGGGTGCATGCCAAAGTTTTGGAGGGTGGTTGTAGCTGCTACAACAAATACATGATTATAAACACTAACCATTAAGAATAAACAGGCTAACCTTAGCTCACACATACATAATGACAAGTGCTAAATTTAGCTTTCTAAAGACAATTTACCTTTCTGAAAGTAAGGAAATCTAAAAGCTAACTGGACTCAATGACTTTAGTTAAGTTAATAGAAAAGATTATTCTTTAACAAAAAATTTGTAAATTGAAAATCACAATTATTTGAATGTGAATAAACTTTTTACATTTCGAAAAATTTATATTAATTAAATCTTATATATATATATATATATAATTAATTTGATAACAACTACTACATATTAGGTAAATGTAATAAAATCATATCTACCAAGTACCAAGAGGGATCAAATCTCTCAACCTTCTTTTCAAGTGTAAAATTGGACAAAAAGTTTGCACCTCGAGAGATTTGATTTATTTCTCTTACCCCATGATAAATCTCAAATTAAAATAGATTTATGTTGATTTTGAAAATTAATATATAGCTTTCCTATTAAAAAATAGAAAATATACATCCATAAGATATATATATTTTATTTGCTTTTGTAATTAATGTTTATATATATATATAAAGTTTTGGAAGTTTATTTTTATTTGAAATATTTTCTATTTAAATTAGTCAATTTATCAAAAAAAAATTATAAGAATGAGTTGAAATAACAAATATAATTTATAAATTATATAAAACACACTGAAATCAATTTATGCATTAAAGAAAAACAAATTAAACCTTAAATTTTTCCATTACATGTTACATGTTGCCATTATGTGTGAGGTCCGATAGACCATTGTTTGGTCTCAGCGGACGTTAACCATCATCATCATCATCATCATAAGATCGAAAAACATCCACTTGATTTCTTTTTGATGTTACATGTTGCCATTATTCAATAATGGACCCAATATATAAGAACTAGCCTCTCTATACCGTTTTCCACTTCTCCTTCACGTATCTATCCCGGCTGCTTTCCACTGGTGGTGTAGGCAAAGAGTTACTTTGAGAATGATCTTCATTATCACACTATGGAGCGCCTGGCGGTGGAGAAATAACAAAATCTTCAATGGAGCAAAGGAGCCCCTCTCGGAAATTCTGCATCACATTGTCCTCATTTATGATTCCGTCCCTAAAAAGCCTGCAATACAGAAACGTGCCAACAGTGGTGGTCTATCAGTCTCCCTCCTAAGATCCCCGAGGGCCTTTTTTGACGGTGCTGCTCAGAGACATACTTGCGGTTGCGGGGTGGTCATTTATATGGACGAGAACCTACAATACTATCTGTCCTGGAATGCAGGTAGGGGCACAAACAGTTTGGCGGAGGCTAAAGCTCTCGCAGGTCTTCTCGCTTTTTGTTCTTTCTTTGACATCCACCCCATCTCAATCTTCGGGGACTCAAAACTTATGATCGACCATGTCAGTGGCTTTAGCCACATCCTGTGCCCTCACCTCACTTGCTGGCTGGAAAGAATTATGTTCTATTGGCATCAGTTGGCAGGAAGCACCATACAGCACGTCTACCGGGAAATGAACCAGGAGGCAGATTGTCTGTCAAAGGAAGGCCTCCTCCTCAGCACAGGATCTTGGTCCTTGATGGTATATGCTGACGGCGAGTCCCACTCCATACAGGATTTCAGCATTCCGGGCTTTTAATTTCTCTTTTTCATCTGTCTATTTGATCTATCTCTGGCCCTTCCAATCTTGATATTTTGACATATGACTTTCCTGTATATGACGGATTATGTTTTCATTCTGCCCATCTATGTTTTTTGGGCGCTGGTCTCCCAATGCATGTGTGCATCTCGATTCTTATTAGGCTATCTGCTACAGAAGAACCTCTCCTCTGTTTTTGATTTGGCCTTCCTATATTCAACATATGTACAATCTGAAACTATATTTTGTCTTAATATAACACTATTACAACTTTTTTTTCTCCTGACAAAAAAAATCGAAAAACATCGACTTGATTTCTTTTTGATGTTACATGTTGCCATTATTCAATAACGGACCCAATATATAAGATCGAAAAACATCCATTTGATTTCTTTTTCATTAAGACCTGCAAAGCACTATCATTAAAGACAACGAGAAATATATAAAACGCAATCGCTAAGAATATGATATACACAGCCAAAAGCATCAGCTTGATTGAATACGTCTTAAATCCCCCTCGACCTTATTTATTTATAAATATGAGTGCTGAAAAGAGATCTAAGGATGTCCCACAAGTATTATCGTATTGTTAGTTGAATGGAATCTATGTCTAGATGTGCCTGCTACAGCCACATTTGTGCAGCACGCGGAATAAGATTTCTAGATTTCTAGCCGCATTCACTGTCAAGGTTAAGATTTCTAGACTAAATAGCACATCAAATGTGTCCGTATTGACAACTTCAAGGCCCATTCGAACAATCTCAACGAAGAAAGTTAACTCTCAGAAATAATTTTAACCAGATTATTTAACTGAAAATTGCCTCATGCTTCAAATTTCAGCCGTGATCATGATTAGGATTGTCAGTGGTTATTATGATGGCTGTAGTTTACTGGTTAGATGTTTTGAAGTTTTTTGGCATAATTTTTAGTTGAAATTGCTCTAAAATTCAATAAAAATGTTTAAAAAATGAATTCTATACAATCAGAGTATTTTAGCCAATTTTCACTATATACAATAAAAACAAATTACCAATAACGCCAATTTTCACTATATACAACAAAAAAACATTACTAATAACAAAATCGGGATTGACCAAAATCAGGATCTGACCAAAAACTGTTTTGCTAAAAACACATTAGCAATAACAAGATTTGACTAAAAATTGTTTTGCTAAGGAAAAACTCTAAATTATAAAACGTCATTATGATGAGTTGGGCTGGTACAAGAATCTTAACAATGTTAGTAAACGTTCAGAAATGAAAATTCACTGCACTATCACATGTTGGATAGGTACTTTTCTAAGAATAAGTGTCCATAAGCTAGTGTGAGCAAGTGTGGGTCGTGTGGTGGGGAGCAAGTGTAGGTTGTGTGGTGGGCTGGTTCAGAAATGAAAGTTCATTGCACTATTTGCATGTTAGATAGATGTTTTTTTAAGAATAAGTGTTCAAAAGCAAGTGTTGAGTAAGTGTCAGTTGTGTGGGGACGGTTTGTTGTTTTTCTCTTTACCCAAATTTGAAGATCAGGTTATGAATTATTTGTCTGTAACGTGATTATCTACCTTGATTCTTCAAAATATAGCAAATAGATATTGTTTGTGGACTTTACTTCTTACCCAAATTTGAAGCTCAGGTTATGAACTATTTGTCTGTAATGTGATTATCTCCCTTGATTTTTCAAAATAACAAATAGATATTGTTTGTGAACTTTACTCCTTACCCAAATTAGAACCTCAAGTTATGAACTATTTGTCTGTAATCATGATCATCTACCTTTTTTCTTCAAAATACCAAATAAATATTGTGATTATCTACCTTGATTCTTCAAAATAACAAATACATACAATAACAAATACATATTGTTTGTGGATTCCTCATAATAAGAAATAGATATTGTTTGTAGACTTAACTAATGTCAGATTGCTATAGTGAACCACATATTACCAGCACTGTAACACTTTATCTAAATTCTTATTTAATTGGAAGTTGAAAATTGACGAGACATTCATTAACAATGGCAGTAACCATCACTGTAACACTTTATCTAAATTCTTATTTAATTGGAAGTTGAAACTTCGTATACAAATGGGATATGGAAAGTTGTGCACGTTTCCCGTTGGATTTTATACATATATACAGCTTAAGCTTTTCAGTCCGAACTTGTACTCCCTATTGGTGGACAGACGTGCTGATAATGGCATCTCGAGTTTCGACGATGTACTCATTCTCGAGTCTGGCTTCATTTTGCTTGCCAAGAGCTATGATAAAATAATTACAGACTCCGCAATACTTAGGGGAGTGCTGTTTGGACCCAGAGTTTGCTACTCTAACAGATTAAGAGCTCTTCGTCTGCTTAAGGGCCGAACCAGAGGGCTGCACTGGTTTTTCTCAGCGAAGATCGAACTTCGACTAGTCGGTATATCCAAATCCCATGATGCTCTTATATAGATAGTTTTTGTAGCAAGCTTCAATAAAATGTATAGAAATATATGCAAGTTGTTTAATAAGACATTCTCGGTGTATTGATGTATCACGTTATATTTAGCAGTAGCACTGTATGTGAAATTACAGCTGGCATTTATTTAGAACTCTACGTGAAAGTAGCAGCAACGTTGAGAGGAAAAAAACTGTAGATATGGAAAGGATAAAAAATTCCTAGGTGTGAATCACTCCAGTCATAATAAATCTGGGTGTATATATATATATTCTGGGAAATTACCAGGTGTGGATCACTATGTATATAAAAATCTGCGTTTTTCATATATGGGTAGGAAAGTTATACAAATATCCACACTTAGTCGGGAACATCATCTTTTTGTGTTATGGTAATTGATTAAAAAATTCTGGACGTGAATCACTTTAGGTTTTAGGTTTTAGCTAAAAAATTTAGGTGTGAATCACTTTAGGTTTTAGCTAAAAATTCTAGGAGAATCACTTTAATTTATATATAAACTTAATTGCAGATTCTGGAATATTTAGGAAATCTGAATATGGGAGATTTCCAAAATATTCTGGAATCTGTAATTGAGTTATGGTCAGATGTGTGTAGAGAGACAAATGGTCAATTGCGTATATCTCTATAGGTTGGAAGAAATAATTTTTAGCCCACCCTATGTTCAATATTCACAAGTGACAAGTTGAACTCATATCCACTATATTATTGTTGTAATATTGTTGTAATGGTTACAGACCAGGTTGTTATTGAACAACGGATTGTTGTAATGGTTACAGACCAGGTTGTTATTGAACAACTGGTATTATTGGATATTAGGATATTATTGTTGTAATGGTTACAGACCAAGTTGAACTCATATCCAGTATTATTGTTGTAATGGTTACATACCAGCTAGTTATTGAACAACCTCTAGCTCTAAAGAATATCTTACTCTTATTTATAAATTAGATTGTGGAATTTGGTCATATATATATATATGGAAATTACCCTGAGTGGATCACTCGGGGCTTAATAAATATGGGGTTTCTATATTATATATATGGGGAACACCCGGTGTGAATCACTCCGGGCTTAGCAAGAGCCATTGTAATGGCCAAAGTCCCTGCCGAAAAGGAATTGCATACTCGGACCCATTTCAAATTGGAAAATGCAATCCAAGTTATTCATCAAAGAACACTGTTTTGGAGCCAAGAACTTTCTTTTTTCAGCGCTTGTTTATGAGCTGCAAAAAACACATAGTCAATTGATTGAATAAACAATGATTACAATAAGCCTAGGGAAGAAAAAATCAAATTCCCATAATGACAGAAATAAGTGCAAAAATATGTGCAATAATATCCCAGGAAACGCTGAAAACAGATTCCATTAAAGCTACTTGGTTTGGGATCTGAATGAAGCTAGGACATAATAGGTAGGACCAACCTTACCAGAGTAGAGTTCGGTCCTGGTTTTTGCCAGCAGGCTGATCGAAATGACTTCAGTGGTCTCGAACTGAATCCTCAAATATATGCCCATGAAATTAGATGATCCAGAGTTCTGTTTGACTAAGTGTTGCAATGTATCCATATACGGTTGCGTCATAGGTAATTCAGCAATTTCATGTAATTGAAATTTGAGTGATCTGAGAGCATGTGTCAACTAGAAACAACTATAAAAGCATATTTACTTTTCTAACTAAATTTAGAAAAGAAAAACAAATACCTGTTCTTTTGTTGATCAAACATATGTTCGAGGTTTGATGAACTTCGAACACCTTAATCTGTCATTCTCTCGCAACTTGGTAAAGCTTCCAAATTCCTTCGAGAATTTAATTAGGCTTCAATATCTTGATTTAAGAGCTTGCTACAGGTTAATTATCTGCAAACTCAAGCTAACTGAGGTGGATGCCACATACAAATTCTGCAACACATGGGCAGCAAGAATGTGAATCTTTACCTAATTTTAATGGTATTCATACCATGTTTCATGTGAATATTTATCTAATTTTAATGGTATTCATTACAAATTGGTGCTTGAATTTACAAATCACATATCAAATATTTGCAACTATTTTGCATGGGACTCTGAGGAAAAGCTAGTTCAGCAAGCAGCAGGCTCATATCATTGACATTTTGAAAAATACAATATTCCATGCCACAAATCCTGTATGGACTTCAAGCAATATAACCCTGCCATACGATAAAAATGAAAATGGATATATGATAGTCCGCGTGAAAAAAAATTAACAGCAAAGAGGGAGGCTAGTTTGAAGTCTTATGGTGGAATCTGGAATCTGGCACTAATACTTGTGGTGAACTAAAGAAATTAAAGAACCTTTCACACTGTTCCTTTTGTGTTACTGGCTTGCATTTTTTGCTTCTTTCTTTGGCTTCTTCTTCATCAACTTTTGTATTACATTTTTTCTCCGATACTAGTCAATCTTTGTCCTACAGATTGAGCAGATTCCAGTTAGCTATTCAGTGTCGATCCTAGTTAGCTATTGTGGCATGAATGCCAAATGAAAATGCTCGTGTTTTAAAAAAAATGTGGTCAAGTCAAATTTGTAAAAATCTTGGAGAACTTTTTATCAATTGCAACTGAACGCAAGTTGAAAGAGCTTGGCAAATATACTTGCTGCATACCTGTTTGCTGCAAGAGCTGCGGCTCCATTTTTGTGTAACCTGGTACCTGTTTGCTGCAAGAGCTGCTGCTCCATTTTTGTGTAACCTGGTGTGCAGAGGCAACAACTAGCCTAGAGTGTAACACTGATACAAGAGCAAGGTTCCACTTGGTGCGAGGCAACAACTACCTCACCTAGTGTGTGTAACACTGAAACAAGAGCAAAATTCCACCTGGTGCGGAGGCAACAACTAGCCGAGAGTGTAACACTGAAACAAGAGCAAGGCTCAAGGTGGAGTAGTTGCATTTGGACAAACAATGAAGTAGACAAGTGTAAAACATGCAGCTTGCAGACCTTTTTTATTTTTTAAGGATTAACGATTATTCAATTAAATAAATGAATTCATAATTAACGCAGCACTACTCATTGAAATTTGGAATAGCATATTAATAAAAAAAAAAATAATAAGAAACATAACAAATGAAAAAATGAAATTTGGAATAGCATATTAATAAAAAAAATAAGAAACATAATAAATGAAAAACCTCATTTCAGAAGCATGTGGGGCAGTGCATGCAACCCCAGGTATCTCAACCTTCAGCAACGAGGAGATTACTAAAGTAATCATTGTGTAAGCTTGAAATGTGAGCAAGCCAGCCTCAATAATGGCAGCGTATCGTGAAATGCTATTGTGCATTATTGTTGGCTTGGAGAGCGAGTTTTCCAAACCAAAGAACGCTCTCTACGTCCTCCTCATGTGCCTTGACCAAAGAGACATAGGTTGGCTTTATCTTAGCTGGGTAGGGTTTAGTATGCATGCGAATTGGAGAATACAAGAAAATATCAAAATTTTCATTTCCTTCATTTTCTTTTATGCAGGAAACCGGAGAGTAAAGAGGAGAGTTATGCAATCCCAATGGAGTTTTGTTAAAATTGGCAACTAGGGCCAAACTCCATGTAGGTCATCTTATTTATGGCAGTTGATATTTTTCTTGGATCCCTCTCATCGAGAGGTGTAAGATTGATCTAAAGATCATCCGATTCCGATAAGTATTCATGGAGTAATGAATTTATTTACATTATAAGACAATTCGTTAAGGTCGGCCAACAACCAAATAAACCCTACATGTGCTCAATGTTTTAGTATAAATAGAGGTGGCCTTCAAGTCATTTCAACACACTTGGGATCTCTTCCTCTCTCTACTTGTCTTTGGGTTTTAGTAGGAGGAGAGAACCTAAGGAATAACGTTGCCTTGATCCAGATGTTTTAGTATAAATAGAGGTGGCCTTCAAGTCATTTCAACACACTTGGGATCTCTTCCTCTCTCTACTTGTCTTTGGGTTTTAGTAGGAGGAGAGAACCTAAGGAATAACGTTGCCTTGATCCAGAGGACAGAAAGCCGGAACTGCCGGAAAAGCCGGAACTGCCGAAAAAGCCGGAACTGCCGAAAAAGCCGAAACTGCCAGAAAAGCCAGAACTGCCGGAATTGATGGAAACGCTGAAAAAGTCGGAATTGCCAGAAAAGCCGGAAATGCTGGAAAAGACGGAACTGCCAGAAAAGGCAGAAAAGCTGGAAAAGTCAGAAAAGCCAGAAATGCCGGAACTGCCGGAAAAGCCGGAATTGCCGGGACTACTGGAAAAGCCGAAACTTCCGGGACTGCTAGAGAAGCCAGAACTGTCGGGACTGTTGGAACTACCGGGAACAACCGAAACTGCAAGAACTGTTGGGAATAGCCGGAACTGCCAGAACTGTCGGGAACTGCTGAAACAGCCGGAGCATCTATCTCCGAAGGAGAGCAGCATGCAAGGGACAGCTAACTAACATTGGGACAATTGTATGGTACTTAGCAGCAAATACACCAAGCATGCAATGTTACAGCTAGCATGCAAGGGACAACTAGCATGCAACAACAAGCATGCTAAGGACAACAAGCAAGCAAGTGACAACAAGCAAGCAAGGCGCAGCCAACACATAGGTCAGGATGGCAACATGGTGCAGCAATGGCACATAATGCAGTAGAGTGATGGGTACAATCATGATTAATGAAGCGTGATGAGATGCAACATAGTGATGATGGATGCAACATGGTGCAGCGCATTGAGGTGCAGCATGATGATGAAATGCAACACAACAATAGGTGAAGGAGTCACCTTGGAGAATTAGTTGAAGCAACATGTCTTCAACTGATCTCATGTATCATCTTCTTAGAGATGATCTATGCTCTTATCTAGATAAGTCAAAGTGTTGACTTCTGTTGTAAACGTATTATCTCTCTCTCTCTCTCTGCTAAACTATTGAAGAACATATGAGAAGAATTGATCAAGGGTTCCCCGACATTGGGGTTTTTCCCTGGCTAGCACCACATCTTGTGTCCTCTTGTCTTGGCTTGTCTTCTGCAATTTATGTTTATGTTCTATCTACAGTTTACTTTAATACTGATGTGATTGCTAATCTAGAAAAGATATGGAGCTAATTGTGAAAATTGAAATAAATTGCTCTAAGCATAGAACATACCTAAAATTAACATGGTATCGGAGTTGAGGTGAAGAGAATGCCCAAGCAAGAGTGAAAGAGCAATCACCGAAGATAGTTGGGAAAGGACAAAAGGATCAGTGGATTCCTCATCCCTCTTCAAATTCACCAAGGGTGAAATCGAAGTAGAGAATATTATTATAATGGTGTAGCGGAATATGGCCTACCTAAAGATCACTTCATTGGAAGACCGGATCTCAGGGTGGAAGGAAAGGCAGATAACTAGTTCGGCCATTATGCGAAGGAGTGTCCGAATGGCAGGGACACATCACTTGATGATGATAACAATCATTCCAGAGACATCTTCAATGATCAAAGGAATAACAGGTAATGCAGGTCATCAAGGAAATGGCCAACTCTTCATAGAAAGCAAGGAACCACAAGTATGAAGAATCAAATGTTGTTTCTGATAAGATAAAGAAGTGTTATCTTGTATTGGCCCTCTCCTTCAGATTCTTTGGGTATCTGGCTTATAGATTGTAGTGCTTCAAGGCACTCTATCGGATAGATGGGTGCACTCTCTAATTTGGTAGAGATGGAAACAATCGTGGGATTACACTTGGAGTTGATGCCACCTATCCCTGAAAGGGTGTAGGGAATGTTAACTCTCAATTGAATAAGGGTAACTCGATTCATTTACAGAATCTCTTTTAGGTACCTGATCGCAAAAAGAACCTGGTGTCCATCTCGGAAATGGAAGTCAAAGGTTTCAGGGTGGCATTCATTGATGGAAAGGTACGTGTTAAAAAATATAATTTTCAAAGATGTTTTTCCTCATGGGTTCAAGGTTGGCAATTTGTATCAAGTTGCAGGATGGTCCATTGGGGATCATGTCAATTGACATATCGCATCTATAACATTAGAGGTCTACCTATGGGGCCCTACCTGAGGTGAGTCAAATGGTGATAGGGATGTCTAAATTCAAGTAGAGCATGAAGGTACATGTCTGAGATGTACCGAGGGAAAATCTTATAAGGGGACCATTCCCCTCATGCAGCAGGTCCACAGGTTTGGAACAACCTGAGGAATTTGAGATTCATGATTGGGAATCTCATGTATACATGGGGAAGAAAGCCCTCTATGGCTTGAAGCAAAACACCCCGGGCATAGTATGACAGGATTGATAGTTGTCTGATGAAGCTGAGATTCACTAGGACTGAAACCGATCCAAACCATTACCTGAAGGTTGTGGATGATAGACCTCTCATACCGGCACCTTATGAGGACGACCTATTTCTGACAGGTGCAGACCCTCTCATTTGCAGAAAAGTAAGATGGAGTTGGATTCCGGATGTGGAATGATAAACTACAAGCCTGTGACTACCTCGAGGATCTTAACTTTCAGAAGTTATATGGTAGTGATGTCGGACCAGATTTGGGAAATGCCTCTGAGTTTCATAAACTCATTTGCATTGATGTTCTTGGTGAACTTCCGTCCAGACATATGTTTTGCAATTAGCATGGTGAGCTCATATTTGGTTGAGCTACACTGGTTTGGTGCCAAGAATCTTTTGAGATATCTTTGGGGCACAATCTCTCATGGATTGAGATACACTGCCGGAAATATGAAACTGCATGATTATTCGAATGCTAACTGGGCAGGCAGTGTGGAGGATTACTAGAGCACTTTTCAGTGCTAGTTCTCTTTGGATTCTGCTTCGATATCATGGATAAGCAGGAAGCAGAAGTCGGTTACTATAAGCACCACCGAGACCGAATACATAGCTACGAGTATGATCTTGTGTGAAGCTGCATGGTTGCAGAAGCTCTTAAGTGAGCTGTTTGTACACATGATGAATACCACTGTGATTCTCTGTGACAACCAGAGGGGGTATTCGATTATTGAGGAATCCCATATTCAATGATTGCTCCAACAGATAGACATCAAATACAGCCTTATCTGCGATATGGTAAGTTGATGAGCGAGGAGGCTCCATTGCATTGAGACTGATGTACAGGTTATAGACATTTTGTCAAAGCCTCGGGGAAAGGTCAAATCTGTGACTTTCCCGAACGACTTAGAGTAGTTGAGAGACCTTCTTATAAGGGTCCTGCATGTTGCATGCATTGAGCTCTGGGAGCTTTGGGGGGCTTGGGGTACTTATTGGAGCAACATACAACCACAGGGCGACTCACCCTCCCCTGGTGGTGCGCTATGAACAGGATGATTAGTTCTTCTGTGGGCTGGGATGATTAGTTCTCCCATGGCAACTGTGGAATAGGATGATTAGTTCTCTTGTGGGCCGGGATGATTAGTTCTCCCGTGGTGACTGTGGAACAGGATGATTAGTTCTCCTGTGGGCCAGGATGATTTGTTCTCCGTGGCAATTGTGGAACAGGATGATTAGTTCTCCGGTGGGCCAGGATGATTTGTTCTCCGTGGTGATTGTGGAACATGATGATTAGTTCTCCTGTGGGCCAGGATGATTAGTTCTCCGTGGCATCCACTAACAGGATGATTCGTTCTCCTGTGGACAAGATGATTAGTTCTCCTGTCAAGGCATCCTACCCATGCAGTTTGGGACTCATGGGAGGTACCTCTCATCTAATCCATGAGTAGGGAAATGAGGATAGGGACCATAGTAGTACTATCGATGGACGCATCGTTGTATCTACTGTACTCCCTATGCTAGGATGTCCTCCATTCATCTGGGATAAATGAAACTGATCTAAGATCAGTATGAGTGGTTTGAGACACTCTCTTGTGACATTGATCTGGGATCAGTATGAGTGGTTTGAGACACTCTTGTGATATTGATCTGGGATCAATAAAACTGACTTCGGGTCAGTAAGAGTGATGTGACACACTCTCTTCAGATGAAACTAACTTCGGGTCAATAGAGAATGGTATGAGACATTCTCGATCAACTCCTCTTCTTCATGGTTCAGCAGAGCAGAGCAAAGCTCAACAAATCAAAGCAGAGCAGAGCTCAACAGAGCAAAACAGTGCAGGGCACTGATGGCAGAGATAGTACAGTCGGACATATGGATCAACGGATGGAGTTCTCCTTAGTTGAGAGGGAGTGTTAAAATTGGCAACTAGGACCAAACTTCATGTGGGTCATCTTATTTATGGCAGTTAATATTTTTCTTGGATCCCTCTCATCGAGAGGTGTAGGATTGATCTAAAGATCCTCTGATTCCGATAAGTATTCATGGAGTTATGAATTTATTTGCGTTATAAGACAATTCGTCAAGGTCGACCAACAACCAAATAAACCCCACATGTGCTCAACATTTTAGTATAAATAGAGGTGGCCTTCAAGTCATTTCAACACACTTGGGATCTCTTCCTCTCTACTTGTCTTTGGGTTTTAGTAGGAGGAGAGATCCTAAGGAATAAGGTTGCCCTGATCCAGAGGGCAGAAAGCCGGAACTGCCAGAAAAGCCGGAAAAGCCAGAAAAGCCGAAACTACCGGAAATGCCAGAAAAGCTGGAACTGCCTGAAAATTCGGAACTGCCAGAAAATCCGGAAAATCCGGAACTGCTAGAAAAGCTGGAACTGCTAGAAAAGCCGGAAAAGTCGGAAAAGCCGGAAAAGTCAGAAAAGCCAGAAATGTCGGAACTGCCAGAAAAACCGAAAAAGCCAGAACTGCCAAGAACAACCGGAACTACTGGAACTGCCAGGAATAGCCAGAACTGCTAACTAAGGAGAGCAGCATGCAAGGGACAGCTAACTAACATTGGGACAGTTGTATGGTACTTCGCAGCAAATACACCAAGCATGCAATGTTACAACTAGCATGCAAGGGACAACTAGCATGCAACAACAAGCATGCTAAGGACAACAAACAAGCAAGGGACAACAAGCAAGCAAGGTGCAGCCAACGCATAGGTCAGGATGGCAAAATGGTGTAGCAATGGCACATAATGCAATACAGTAATGGGTACAGTCATGATTAATGAAGCGTGATGAGATGCAGTGTAGTGATGATGGGTGCAGCATGGTGCAACGCGGTGAGGTGCAGCATGATGACAAAACGCAGCACAATGATAGGTGAAGGAATCACCTTGGAGAATTAGTTGAAGCAGTATGTCTTCAACTAATCTCATGTATCATCTTCTTAGAGATGATCTATGCTCTTATCTAGATAAGTCAAAGTGTTGACTTCTGTTGTAAACGTACTATCTCTCTCTCTCTGCTGAACTATTGAAGAACATATAAGAACAATTGATCAAGGGTTTCCCCACATTGGGGTTTGTCCTTGGCTAGCGCCACATCTTGTGTCCTCTTGTCTTGGCTTGTCTTCTGCGATTTATGTTTATGTTCTATCTGCAGTTTACTTTAACGCTGATGTGATTGCTAATCTGGAAAAGATATGGAGCTAATTGTGAAAATTGAAATAAATTGCTTTAAGCATAAAACATACCTAAAATTAACAAGTTTGTTGGTAAGTGGCAGCAGTGATGGCTGTCTGAAGCAGTAGGCCA
The DNA here is from genome assembly GCA_031772625.1 of Pinus tabuliformis. Lineage (NCBI taxonomy): Eukaryota > Viridiplantae > Streptophyta > Pinopsida > Pinales > Pinaceae > Pinus > Pinus tabuliformis. The sequence continues at coordinate 916,228,281 of CM062816.1, forward strand.
TAAATATCATATGAAAGGGAAAAATAAGAGTTTCTAGATGCAGGATCCCGCCACAGTCCAGAGTACCACTCCGGTGAGAGTCGAGATTGACATTGCAAAACTTAGAGTGAAGCTCCTCTCTCCCTCCTGGAAGGTAGATGATGACATACACTACTCCTGGAAGGTAGATGATGACATACACTATAAAATGATGAAAAATGTAATGGAATAAAAGATAAATGTAATAGAATAAATGATCCACTCTGTAACTGCAAATCTTTTTCTTTCTGGGAATGAAAATAAATCAAGATAAAAAAGCTTCCATTTCTCTGCAGTTCTTTTATTTCATCTATCTGCAATCCAATGCAATCCAATCCTTAGAACAATGTTCGAGACCAGTATGTCACTATATTGATTTCCATTCTTTGAATAAGCTAATGCTTTATATGATGGATTGCTCATTTTTGAAATTGCAGAATTCTTGGTCATTTACACAAGTTTTTATAGATTTTATATCGTTCACATGGAGCATGTTTCCCATGCATATGTCTTCTTTTGAATGAAGAATGATGCTATTCATGTGTTTTGAATTTTGTGCTGATCCTTTCTGCTATGTCAGATGACACTCCCATTACCTCTGTATCCAACCATAGGGAAAGTGCCATGCTGGTTCAAAACGTTATTGCACATTTGTTGTTAATTTACATTTATGGTTCCCTGGAATTGTTTTCTATAGCATCCCAAAGCATCTTTGAAATATTGAGTAATTTGATAGTCGAGTTTGTATCGAGACCAAGCCTAGTACCTGGGAATAAAGCAAGTCTGCCAGAGAGCACACGACCTAAAGATGGTGGTGGAAAAAGAGCAAGGCCTAAGAGTGATAATGTTTATAGAGCCATTGATTGATTCAAAAGTGAACTCTGAAACATCTGCATTCATTCATTAAATGCAAGTCAGTTTAGTTAGCGGTAGGAAATTTCTCAAGTCTACACTTTTCAGCAATTCCAAAGCCAACCATAGCACGATCAACTCATTCAGCAATAATGAGATATGTGATTCGTCATTCGATGAGCCCTTCCCCTACCTATGTCTACCTGCTACTGTACCCAACTTGAATTATGTGCTTTCATTATTTGATTACCATGTTGTGTTGAGGACCCTCACGCCCATTCCAATTCGAGCAATAAGATGATTACTTGATTTTAAGTCCCAAAACTATAACATCATCAACATTGTTATGCTTAGAAATCCAAGATGCAAGAGAGAAGTAGGAAAAAATCCAATTGACAAGCTCAGGTGCGGTAAACTGAGATTCAAAACTACAGACATACCTATTGTAAGCTCTGAACTAAACAAAAATAAAATTTAGACAGTAACATAATGTAGACAGAAGTACGAACAAAATTAAAATTTAGACAGAAGTACATAATGTAGACAGAAGTACGAATTGGAAGATGAATGCTATGAAAAAACTTCATTTGATGCAGATGCAAAACAAAATTATGAATTGGAAGATAAATGCTATGGAAAAACTTCATTTGACGCAGATGCAAAACAAAATTATAGTTTGAACAGTAACATTATGTAAACAAAAGTACGAATTGGAAGATGAATGCTATGAAAAATCTTCATTTGATGCAGATGCTACCTAAAAACTCAAAAATCACTGGGTTATTATATAGAATATGCCAATTAAGTCTAATTTGTTCAACATTGCCTGAATGAACAGATAATTGATGTCAGAAAGTTATTCACACTGACTGCATATTAATAGAGCCAACAGGTACTACAACAGTCGTCATGGCTGTAGTCGTGGTGGAACAGATGATGCTGGAGAGAAATAGGAATTTACGGTGAGCTAGAGAACTCTATGTTACATATAACCAAAGCAGAGTGTAGGACTGAATGTGTTGGAAGCAATTTCACTTACCTCGTTCAGCGGCATGCAGCTTGCCACGAAGCTCTGGACTGTAATATGGTGGCTTTTCATAGGCATTGAATTGGATATGATATTTATTACAGCGGAGAATGCAAAACTTTAAATGATTTCAACTAATGCTAAATATAACGTAGCATTAAACCATCATTGAAGTGAAAATTGAAACCATTATCTTAAGTTTTAATAAAATCATTGAGCTTTCCCGGCAATAAGAGGTCTCAACTAAAACTTTAGATAAAAATTTGTTTGCTCCAATATTTATATTCAAATATTAGTTAAAAGGTGCATACGTTCTTTGGTCAAACTAATTTAATGTTCGGTCAACGCCGAACGATCACTATCGTCCCTGCGCTGCCTAAGGCACGGACTAATAAATATGGGGTTTCTATATGATCTGGGAAATTACCGGGTGTGAATCACTATGTATACAAAAGTCGGTTTTTTTCATATGTCTGTAGGAAAGTTTCACAAATATCCACATAGTGAGGAACATCATCTTCTCGTGCAATTATGATGCCTTGCTCATATATGTGAGTTCGTTAAATACTTGTACAGAGGTGGTGTCCTCTTGATAAGGTATGAGGGAATGTGCTTGCTTGGCCCTCTCTTCCTTTCCTTTTTTCTTTGGTGTGACAAGAAAATAATAATAGTCCAATACACCTATTGTTTTGGAATAGTTTCTGTAACTATAAAATCTACCTAGCTGTATGCATTCTTCCTTTTAGCTATTAAACTGGGACTCAGCTATAACTTTTTGTTTACTAAATAGCTTTTCAACTTTACGACAGGAGATCATTGATTCGGAAGCGAAATAGACAAAATCGACTATCAGACATGGCCTGGTCCTATAAAGGTGTGTTTTACTCTCTAATCAAGATACTCCATGCTCCACCAACTTCTTGTGAAATAGTAAATTGAACTCCATCAATCAGTGATCTTGCATGCAGTACTTGTGGAACTGTGTCGGAAAAATATATGATAAATGAGTCTTGGGCACTTTGAACTCTATTCTCTGTTGCTTTTATATTTTTGGAAGAATCTGTCTAATTTCAAATGAAAAAATGACTCCTCTTATGGTTTTTGGATGACTTGGGTATTGTTAGAACATCAGTCTTTTGAATTTCATATCTATGATCTAACTTTAAACTAATGCAGGAACTCTTTCATGGGTCTGTAGCTCTCGTTTCCTTCCTGGAAATTACTGCCTCAACAATTTCTCTTTACATGGCAACGCAATTGCATGGTTTACTGCATTCCCTCTGAATTTATTTACCACTGCAACCAATCTCTGCTTTACCTTGATTTTTCTCTTAGTCCTTATCATTTCTCGTAGATATCATTCAAGATATTCTCATACGTATGATAACAAACCAGCCATAAATGGAGTTGCCTCCTTTTTATCATCCATTGTTGGTGGCGCAAACTTCGTTTTGTCATTACAGGTTGTATTTGAAAATTTGGATAACAAAATGCAGGAGTCAATTCTGTACTGCATTCAAGGATTGACATGGGTTGTCTTAGCTATTTCGCTAAAGTTTAATCTCAAGAAACTACCAGCCATAGTTGCCATTACCTGGTGGACCATCGAATTTGTTTTAGGAACATTATTAGCCTCTTTCTCTATAGCAAAAGTTTCCAAAACTCAAACATTCTCAGCTGATACAATCCTAGATATTACTACATGGGTAAACTGTTTTCTTCTACTCTGCTGTGCTATCAAAGCTTTTAGACACCGTACCTTCATCAGCACTAAGGATTTATCAGATCCCCTGCTAAAGGAAACTGCAGCAGAGGAGACCAAAGTTACTCCATTGAGTAAAGCAGGCATTTTGGGCCGTCTGACTTTCAAATGGTTGGATCCTTTGCTACGTCTAGGCTATTCAAAAACTTTGGAACTCAAGGACATACCACATTTACCCTCTGAAGATGACACATTCACAGCTCAAAGAACATTTGCAGAAGCATGGGAACATCAGAAAAACGAAGGGCTATTAAGCAAACAGACAATACTCAAAGCATTATCAAAATGCTACTGGAAAGATATGGTTGTCACAGGAGTATTTGCATTTATGAAATCATCAGCAACAATTTCTGGACCCCTGTTTCTGCGGTCCTTTGTACAGTACACAGGTAGAAAAGAGTCTTTCAAATATGAAAAAATTATTCTTGTTGGGGGTTTAATCACTGTTAAACTCATAGAGTCCTTCTCTCAAAGGCATTGGTACTTCAATTCTAGACGCATAGGTATGAGAATGCGTTCGGCCTTGATAGCAGCTATATATCAGAAACAACTTCGTTTGTCATGTCTAGGAAGACGAAGACATGCCACTGGTGAAATTGTAAACTACATAGCTGTAGATGCATATCGTTTTGGAGAGTTTCCATGGTGGCTGCATTGGGGTTGGACTGTCCCTTTGCAAATATGTGCGGCAATTGGCATACTTTTTGTTACAGTTGGATGGGCAACTATTCCAGGTTTGCTCGTCATCATTCTCACTGTTATACTAAATAATCCTCTGGCAAAATCCTTCCAGAAGTGCCAAGCCGAGTTTATAACTGCACAGGATGAAAGACTCAGAATAACCTCTGAAATCCTTAATAGTATGAAAATAATCAAACTACAAGCATGGGAAGGAAAATTCGAAGAATTGATAGAAAATCTCCGAGCTGTCGAGTTCAAATGGTTGTCTTTGGCACAGGTTAATAGAACATATGGTGTCGTACTCTACTGGATGTCACCCATCATTACTTCATCTATAGTTCTTGTAGCCTGTGCTTTCATAGGTGATCCACCATTAACTGCCACAACCATATTTACAGTACTTGCAACATTCCGTGTACTACAAGAGCCAGTGAGAATGCTACCTGATGTTTTGGCTGTAATAATTCAGGTTAAAATCTCCCTAGATCGTCTGGACAAATTCTTACAAGATGATGAACTGAGACCAGATGCTATTGTGAGGAAATCACTCACTGAATTGGAGTATACCATCAAAATTCATCAAGGTATACTCAGCTGGGATCCAGAGTCTTCATTGCAAACATTGAAGGGAATCAATCTGCAAATTAAAAAGGGGGAGAAGGTAGCAATTTGTGGCTCGGTGGGATCTGGGAAATCTGCTTTGCTATATACAATTCTTGGAGAAATCCCAAAAATTTCAGGAGATGTAAGTTGAGCATAATCTATCCTTGTGCAGCAGTAACCATTTCTTAGTTCAACAAAATTCTAGATGCAGACTTTTTGCTTTCTAGAGTGTGTGTTGCATCACAGATACTTATACAGGAATCTTCCATTCTTAAACAATTTCATTGCATTGAACGCAGGTTCAAGTATATGGCAGTGTCGCCTACGTGGCACAAATAGCTTGGATTCAGAGTGGAACTATTAGAGATAACATACTCTATGGGAAACCAATGGATACAGTTCGATACAAGAAAGCAATAAAAGCTTGTGCATTAGAAAAGGATATGGAGAGTTTTGTTCATGGAGACAAAACAGAGATTGGGGAGAGAGGATTGAACATGAGTGGAGGACAGAAACAGAGGATTCAGTTAGCTAGAGCAGTATATAATGATGCGGACATTTATCTATTGGATGATCCCTTCAGTGCAGTCGATGCTCATACAGCTTCAAGTCTGTTTAATGTGAGAAATCATCATGCTCTTTGAACAAAGTCATTGGTTTTGTCTGAGAGTTGATTTTTTCGTCTTTGATATGGATCAAGGGAATCAAATTTGTTATTCAGTTTTGAAACAATTAGAGATGGGGATTGAATCTATGACTCTTATAAATTTAAATTACATGCAGGACTGTGTCATGGGAGCATTGGCAATGAAAACAGTAGTATTAGTCACCCATCAAGTAGAATTTCTTCCTGCTGTTGATAAAATCCTGGTAAGCACAGTTTATCTTCTATGCACTTAATCAGAAAATTCACTTCATGAAATGTCATGGTCTTACAAGTTGCTCTTCCTTACTGGAGTTTTGAATATGGCAGTGCATTTCATCTGTCTTCACAGGTGATGGAAGGTGGAGAAATCAAGCAGGCCGGAAGCTATGAGCAAATATTAGCAGCTGGACAAACATTCGAGAAACTTGTAAATGCGCATAAGGAAGCCATGACTTCTGCTGACCCAATGAATTATCCTGCTTCAGTTGGATCTCAACAAACTCATATAAGCCCATTAGAACTTCGGAGGATGCAGAGTGCAAGTGCACTGATTAGAGAAGAAAGTGTAGAAGATATTTCCGTAAACAAGGGACAATTGATTGCAGAAGAAGAGAAGGAAATGGGAGATGTAGGATGGCAACCATATCGTGATTACCTTCGTGTAGCAGGAGGGGCATTACTCTTCCTCTGCATTGTACTGTCACAAGTAATTTTTACTGTTGGCCAAATAACATCCAACTATTGGCTTGCATCAGCAATCCTAAATCCAAATATTGATAGTGCTCTTTTGGTAGAAATATATGCAAGCATTTCATTATGCAGTGGAGCTTTTGTCTATGCAAGGGCTCGGCTTCTTGTGTTGTTCAGCTTGCGAGCTTCAAAGGCCTTTTTCTCTGGAATGATCAATTCAATATTCAGGGCACCCATGGCCTTTTTTGACACCACACCTGTGGGAAGAGTTCTAATCCGGGTAAGAAAATACTCCCCTGGATGTTTCTGTTCAAGCAATTTCAAATTTAGGGCTTCAAACCTTTTACTTGGTTTTAACTAAAAGCCCTCATGTTTTTGCAGGTATCTTCAGATATGAGTTTGTTAGATGTAGATATAGCTTGGGCCTACAGCTTTGCTTTAGCTGGAGGCTGTGATCTCATAGGAATGATATTTATCATATCATTAGTCACATGGCCAGTTTCAGTGGCTGCCATTCCGATGGTCTTTATCACTAGATGGATTCAAGTAAGGTTCCTTCTGCTTATGTCCATCATCTGCTTTTGAAAACTATGCATCTGTTAATACTCTGTCTCCTTATTTGTCAATATGAGCAGACGTATTATCTAGCTTCTGCAAGAGAGTTAACAAGGATCAATGGTACTACTAAAGCACCAGTGATGAACAATGCTGCCGAAACAGCATTAGGTGTAGTGACAATCAGAGCATTTAACATGGTAGAAAGATTCAAAGAAAAGAACTTGAATCTTATCGATACAGATGCAAGTCTTTTCTTTCACACCAATGCTGCTATGGAATGGTTGATCCTAAGGTTGGAATCACTTGGAAACATTGTCCTTTTTACTTCAGCTCTTCTACTCGTTTTATTACCTTCAAGCAGCATAACTCCTGGTAACTGCACTCACAATTTAGTTTTCTATAAATAGCTCTTTTCAGCGCATTGATCTATGGTTGGCTTCAGGTCTAGCCTAGATTCTAGTGACTGCAATTTCCATTTTCATTTGTAATATAATATATTTGTACCATATTTGCAGGATTTGTGGGCCTTGCTCTCTCATATTCACTCTCTCTTACATCTAGTCAAGTATTTATGGTGCAATGGCACTGCAATCTCGCCAACTCTATCATTTCTGTGGAGCGTATAAAGCAGTACATGAACTTGCCATCTGAGCCACCAGGAATTATAGAAAGCAGCAGACCTCCTGTCTCATGGCCAAGTGAGGGTAGAATACAGTTAGAAGACTTGAAGGTATGACAATAGACACACTAACCAGTCAAACTGGGAGAAATGGGTATATTATAAATTTAGAAATAAATGGTATTTATATCATGCCCACAATATTTGAATCTCTTCAATGGAATTCTTCCGTTTTGCAGATAAGGTACCGCCCTAATGCCCCTCTCGTTCTGAAAGGTATAAACTGCACATTTAGGGGTGGGAAAAGAGTGGGAGTAGTAGGACGAACAGGCAGTGGCAAAACGACTCTTATTTCAGCCTTATTTCGACTCGTTGAACCAGCTGGAGGAAGAATTGTGATCGATGGCCTAGACATTTGCAATATAGGTCTTCGTGATCTGAGGTCAAAGCTTAGTATCATTCCTCAAGAGCCAACCCTCTTCAAAGGGACAATAAGAAGCAATTTGGATCCACTTGGGTTGTATTCAGATCATGAAATTTGGGAGGTAACGTTTATAATATCTTAACAATGACATGTAATCATTTATCAAGTCTGGATAATCTTGCATGCTTTCAAAATCATGTATGCTAATTTAAAAGTTGAAAAAAAAAATAATTTAATTGCACTGTAAACTTGATCTCAGAGCATCTGGACTCATTTCTATTGGGGCTTCTAATTTTTGTAAACGCAGGCCTTACAAAAATGTCAAATGGGCAAGTCCTTTGGAGATTTACCGAACCAACTTGATTCTTCTGGTCAGACATTTTTCTATGTCCTTTGAGTTATTTCAATGCAGTATGTTCATATATCTAGCAAGAATGATAGAAATTAAGTAACAGGGTTCTTTTACAAGCAAAACTTCGTTTCCCCATTATTCGTTACCGAAAAGAAAACATTGGGTTTAACTACCAATACTAATTTCAGTAAGCTCTGACAAAATCTCGAGCTTTTCGATTGATGGGTATTCTCCATACCTGTGATGCATTTATCTGTTTCTTTTTTACAGTAAGTGACGAAGGAGAGAATTGGAGTGCTGGTCAAAGGCAACTCTTATGCTTAGGTCGTGTTATCCTCAGGCGTAACCGAATTCTGGTTCTGGACGAAGCAACTGCCTCCATCGACTCTGCCACAGACGCACTTCTTCAGAAAGTCATCAGACACGAATTTTCCAACTGCACTGTGATAACAATTGCCCACAGGGTGCCCACAGTCATTGACAGTGACATGGTCTTGACCCTCTCTGATGGTATGAATGAATGATTATCTTCCTCTTTCAGTGTAGTTTTCCAATTACTGAATATTGAACCTTAATGCGTTTTTCGTGGGTTTCTTTCAGGCAAACTTGCAGAATATGATGAACCTGCAAAACTTATGGAACATAAATCATCATTATTTTCAAAGCTTGTAGCGGAGTATTGGTCCAACTGTAGCCACAATTCCATGCAAAGTTTGGCCGATTACGTGTGATCCCTATTTCAGTTACAACTGAATTTTCCCTTCTACTTTTTCTGCATATGTTTAAAATTGGGCACTCGCTCACAAACCAACGGTTGGGTTACACCCCATCAGAAATAGAGCAAACCAGGAAACAGAGTATTTACTTTCTGCATATGTTTAAAATTGGGCACTCGCTCACAAACCAACGGTTGGGTTACACCCCACCAGAAATAGAGCAAACCGGGAAACAGAGTATTTACAAAATACGGAGCTACTTAATTAATGATATCTCAAGTAAAATGATCATTATTTTCAAAGCTTGTGGCGGAGTATTGGTCCAACTGTAGCCACAATTCCATGCAAAGATTGGCCGATTACTTGTGATCCCTATATCTTTCAAACCGGGCAAATACCATTTCAGTTACACCTGAATTTGCCCTTCTACTTTTTCTGCATAGGTTTAAAATTGGACACTCGCTCACAAACCAAGGTCGGTTAAAATTCAGAGTATTTACAAAATACACTACGCTCACAAACCAACGGCTCGGTTACACCCCACCAGAAATAGAGCAAACCAGGAATCAGAGTATTTACAAAATACAGAGCTACTTAATTAATGATATCTTAAGCAAAATGAATGGGGTGAAAATATTTTAGGGGTTAATATTTACAGCTGATTTTAAAAATCTTTAAAATTTTATATAAAATTATTATAAATTTGAATATTTTTATAGAAATATCCCCAAACATTTTATAGATAGTATATCATGAATTAGTGAAATTCGCCAAGGTTTCTAAACATTAAAATAAAATTCCATTTTTAAAATTTTCCAGTCTTTAACACAAACATCAATTAGACTTGCAAACAATCTATATAACTTTAATTAAATGTTCCTGAAATTTGAATTTGAAGTATATTTTTAATGGATAAACATTTAGATTATATTACATTATTTTTTTATGGTTTATTTTTATTAGATATTATTATTTTTATTAAAATAGATATAAGACGGTGTTAGGAAAAAATCTATTTAATAATAGTATTATGTATATTTATTATAAAAAAATTAATTTCAAAACATTTATTACAATAATTATAGCAATCTTTTAATTTATTAAATATATGATGACATGGAAATGATTTTTTTTTAGGAAGTAAAAAAAACAAACACGTTTATATTAGTAAAATAGTTTACATGTTCCAATAAATCATATATGTATACTATCTGTGCCATATACTCGCACATAGTTTTTGAGACAAAAAAAATATCTCATAGACAAAAACAAGTAGATAAGCGTTACAACAATAGTAGAAAATGCCAAGGCACAACATTGTCAAGGCAAATACTAGATAAGTACAATAGTTATCTCATATCATATCATACAAATGCTGAAAGTGTGATGAACAAAGGAGAATTAAATATGTAGAGACTAAGTCCAATCTTAATACTACCATATCATCACCAGAGTCTAGTCCATGCAAGGCAAGAAACAAAATAAAGCCTAGCCGATGGAGAAAGGGATATCTTCAAATAGAAGTTTGTTCTTGCCGCACCAAATCCCGCAGAAAATAAAGAGGGGAAGGGTTTTGTGAACCCTATAATTGTGGATCCAATACATGATGCAGTCACTTACAAAGGAACATGACTAACTAGCAACAATCTTCATATGATGTAAAACCCTTGTCCATATAGCAATAGCCCCTGAGCACTTGAAAAGTAAATGGTTTTGATCTTTGTTGTCCTTAGGTATATATAGCACCTGCCCGGTCCATGAAAACCTCTTTTTTTCAGATTTTCCCAAGTGAGAATTTTGTTGTGACCAATAACCCAACCAAAGCATTTCAACTTGAGGGGGATATGCCAAGTCCAAAGTATCTGATACCACTTTGTCCCAGATGGCAGGTTAAAATGAGGAGAGATGTGGGGTATATTTCTTCGATCGATATATGATGGGAAGATCTGCGATTCCAAATAAGAGAGTCAGCCTTATCACTAAACATGATTCCAACATCATATAGATTTTGGATACAAACATCACAAATCTTCGCCATCTGACCAATAAAATCCTAATGCCTCCAATGTAATTCAAATTGGATGTAGACCCAAAGAATCATCATGGTAGCACAATTGATGAAGTTTATAGATCCCCAACTTGTGGATATGGTGAATGATCTCCCTGGATAATATATGATTGCCAACAAAGCCTCCAAGCCCACCACCACCTTTAAACCCATACCAATATCCCAACAAATATTGCCTAGGAGCCAGCGTTTCATTTTCATGAAGCCATTCCAAATATAGGAACCATTTTGCAAAGAGGGGGCACCATTTTGTATCCACACCTTAATAGAATATTCTTTTAAATATTTTTCAGAAATGATCTTCTGCCATAGACCAAAACTGAAAATAACCCTCCAAAAAATATTAAGCACCCATCCAAATCACTCCAAATGTTTTTATCCCCAACCCCCCTTGACCTTTCATTGGGTGAGGGTCTCCAATCAAGCAAGGTGTATTCTATTTGGACCATGGGCACCATACCATGAAAAACATGCGATAATAGAGTTTATGCAACTTATAACTTTCTTTGGGAGAAGGAAAAGGTGCATCCAATATACGACAATGCTCTATAATACCGACTATGTAAGGGTCAACGAACCACCCATAGATATCCATATATGTGACGAAGTCGAAAGTATGCCCTCAAATTTCTGAATTAGCCACTACCATTCCGAAATTTTGTGTCGATTTGGTCTTAGTGTAAAGCCAAGATATCTAAATCCATGTTCCAAATCTAATGTATTAACAAATAAAATTGATGTAATTCCCTCAATCCATTCACAGTCTTCCAAAGTAGAGATGAACACAGACTTCCTTTTATTCATAAATAAGCACAATGCTTCCCCAAATTTGCTGATAATCAAGTGAAGTTGTGTCCACTGATTTGTGGAAACTTAGCTAAAAACTAAGACATTGTCAACAAAGATGAGATGGGTCATGGAAGTTCTTTGTAACAGCCATGGTGAAAATTCCATGTAATAAAAGTTAAAAACAATAACCATGAATGAATGAGACACTTATTCCAAGATGAATGTTGGGCAAGACATCTTAGGGGGTGTTCATTTGGTTGTTTATGGCTAAGGAAATTGGCAAAGGAAATGGCTAAGGCTTTGGAAAGGCAAAATAGCATTTTTGGCACACTTATTTATGAAAATAATGGAAATTAGGAGAAAAGGGAGGTGAAAGGTCACAGGTTGCATGTGAGGATTAAAATGAAAGAAAATAATGGAAGATGAAGAAAATAGAGGCCTCATTCATAAAAAGGCTTCTGAGGATCAGTTGGTAACCTTTTGTCAGTTCAGCTTTGGAGCTCTATCATTATTTGTTTTCTCTCTCATACTCTTGGAGACTCAGAGTTTTTATGGAGCACTCTTAGAGGGTGTGACATACTTGGATTCTTGGAGCAAGAAAGCAAAGGAAGATTAGGAAAGGGCAAGAAGGCATCGGGTTTAGTAGCTATATCAGATTTGTTTGGAGGTATTGAGTTGCATGTATGTTTCCTTCACTATCTTTGACATGCATGGCATATGCATGTGGTTTGTTGGTTGTGATCTGTCATTAGCATGGAGGATGGCCAGGATTGACTGTGGATTTCCTATCCTTGCCATTTCCTGGATAGCCATGGTGATTGTGGGTTTATTTCCTTGTTGTGTTTTTGGTTGGTTCTCATGTTTCCTTAGTTTGGATTGAGTTATTAGTCCCATAGCCTTGGTTGGACAAATGCTTTGGAGCCCTGGAACAAATTGGGTTGAGATACTAGTCCCATAGCTTGGGTTGGACAAACACTCTGGAGCCTTTGGTGGGTTGAGTTACTAGTCTCGTAACCTTGGTTGGACAAACTCTCTGGAGACCGATAAAAGTTGTGGGTAAAAGTCCTGTAGCTGGGTTGGACAAAACGCTCTAGAGCCCTGGATGGCTGGGATAGAGACTGATTTGATGATGGTTTTGTGATGTCCAATTGTGAGGTGGAATCATTGTTTGATGAGTTGAGGTGGATGGCCTCTGGAAGCCCTGGATGGTTTTGATTGATGTGTTCTATGAGATCCCACATTCATGCTTGCAATATGGAACGAGGGTGAATGGCTAAAGAGAGATTTGGCTCAGCCATTCTACGGTCGGGTGGAACGTGGAAGTCCCATCCCGGGTTTGGATTTTGCATCATTAATGAAAGGTTATTTCTCCTTGTATTTATATGAGCATTTTGATGGATTGTACGTGGTCTATATGGTTGTACTTTCATGAGTATTTTTGTCCCTATTATGCTGGTTATGTATGTGTTTTATGACAACATCCATGTATGGCTTTCCTCATGTTTTTACTTGTAATTGAATGATCAATGTATCTATGACCTAATGGATGGAATGACAGTTGATGTGTTGAGGCATCAATGGTTCTTAACAATTCTTAGCTAAGTATGAGGCCTCACACATGTAGATTACACATTTGCAATATGTTTGATGAAATGCCTGTCGTGGCTAGTAGGGGTCCACTTGAGGTCTTGAACAAGTATTTTCTTTAGTACTGTCTTTTCCATGTTAATTTATTGATTTGAAGAGATGGTTCAATTCTAGGCAGTGACCTGGGCTCTAGGCCTGAAAAAGTGGCTCAAATCCCGAAGTCATTGGCATAGCACTCACTGTTTTGGTCTTTGGACAATGGCAGGAAACCCTGTGAGAGCGACTTTGAGTTGTTGGTCGCACTCATGCCTATAGCATGGGAGCGACTGAGCCTCAAATTGTCCAAAAGCTCAGTGGGACCCCAAGGCAAGCTGTCTGAAGTATTGGATTAGTTCTTGAGGATCCTGTAGCTGATAATTAATGTTTGTATGGTGTGTTTCCATCGATTACACTTCCTTAACGTGACTTGGGAGCTCGAATCATATCATAGTGTCCTCTCGTCACATGTTTACCCCGGTTGGCCGGTTGCTTGGGTAGATGTGGGAGGAGGGTGTTACATTTTCCTAGAAACCATAGCACCTTGAAAAATACCACTATGGTTAGCTTGTGTTAGCTTCCTACTCAATCCATCAATAATCAGAAGGAAAAGTAAAGGGGAGAGAGAACATCCCTATCGTAAGCCATGTGAAGCCTTCAAAAAGGAGGAATGAACACCATTAATTAGCACACTATAGTTTACCGAAGACACACAAGCCATGATACATTCCACTGCTTCAATCGAGATCCTAATTCTATCGAGGATTAATCAAAGGTAAGACCAATCCACATAGTCATACACCTTGTTTAAATCTAGCTTCAAAATCATAACCTCTTGCTTCTATGCCTTTATAGAATGAATGCATTCTTGTGTTGTGGCCACAACATCTTATATATGTCGATTATGGAGGAACCCAAATAGTTGAGTGGAGATATAGGAGGATAAGTTACTTCTCCTTAAGACATGTAGCAATAATCTTAGATATCATCTTGTATGAAATGTTGCAGAGAGATATAGGCCGAAAATCCAAAAATGTAGTACCATTAAAAGATTTTGGAATAAGGACAATAAAAGTGGAATTTAAAGAGCCCGAAATTTGGTGCATAGTTCTAGCTTCCTCCACCATCATCAATAAGCCATGACCCCTAATATCCAGGAAATGTGCAAATAGCTCAACAAACCATCCATCCAGCTAGCAAAGGATTTAAGGGTGTGTTTAATCTCTTCAATCGAAATAGATCCTCCGACTATCATATCATCCTCCTTGTCAAACATGTGGGGGTATGTCTAAATGAATTCCATTTGATTATCGAAATCCACATCCATCCTAGCCCGAAAGAGATTCCCAAAGTGTTTCATTGCAGCTATGTGGATCTCCTACAATTTAGAGAATTTAATCCCCTCTTCATCCTTAATTTTCCAAATAGTGTTTTTCTATCTCCTACACGAAGCATAATGGTGAAAAAAATTGGTATTATTATCACCATCCGCTATCCAAATAGCTATGCTCTTCAATTGCCATGTCTCTTCCTAAATGCGTAAGATGTGTCTTTTGTGAGTTTCAAGGTCCATGATCTTCTTTTGTGATTCATTTGATAAAAAACCAGGATTGGAAGGATCAATTAATGGCACCATATTTCACTCAATCTCCTTTAATTCCTCTCGACGTTCCAGTTTTTTCTTGGATTCCCAACTTTGCACAGCCCTTTTTAAAGTCCTTAGTTTATCCCCTACGTAGTCCATCCATGAGGATCCTTTCGCAAATATAAAGGAATACCACGTCCTACGCACCAGTGAATCAAATTCTGGATTCCCTAGCTAGGTGTGATTGAATTTAAAAGGGAGCCCCCTCCAGTTATTATCACAACTCCACTTTAAGAAGATCAGAGAGTGGTCTGACATCTTGGCTGGGGAAATCCAATATATTGTAGTTCCCAAACATTCTGCCAATTTTTCATGAATTAAGAAATGATCCAAACTCTTGGCGATGCATCCCATCCTCAACCAACTATTACACCAAGTAGGAGCAAGAGGGCACGCATGACATACACCATGAAATTTTGATCAAGATCCCTGAAATAAGGATCCAGGGGGTCCAGTTGACCCTTTGACCGCTAAATTTCTACCTCAGGCACCATAAGATTTAAATCATCAGCCATAATAAGGGATATAAACCACATTCATCCAATCGTTTCCAAAAGTCCATTCTGGAATTGTAAGGTGCAAATGTGTTGAGAATGCGAAGACAGATGGTGATCCCCTAATTAAACCAATCAATAGGATACCTGCAAATATTTTGAATGCTAAAAAGTTAACCGCAGTAGGGTACCTTAAAGAAACCAATCCCCTGGGAAGCCCAATAGCATCCGTCACATTGAAATGCCATCGATGACATATTTTTTGAAAATATGTCCTCAACCGATCTCCCAATACCATGGTCTCTTGAATTAAAATGATATAAGGAGAAATAGATTAAATGAGTTGAGCAGGCGAGGATTGTTTTGGGGCATCCCCAAGACCCCGAACATTAAGCGACACAATAATCATGTCAGATTATGCGGGATGGGCTTAAATTCTCTGAGGGCCTGTGGTTCTAATTCATGAAGAACAAAAACCTCATGAAGGTCTAATTTTTCCAGCAATTTTGTGGAAAATCAGGATCAACAACGGACCCTGAGGTAACCTTCTTGTGTTGGCCTCTCCACTTCCTATAGACTAATTCGTGTTACAAGAGATCTCGAAAAATGATGGATGGGAATCAGGTCCATATCTAGAGATTGGGTTTGGCGCAAAAACTCCAGTTCACTTTCCACAAAATTTCTGGGGGAAGGTGGCCTGAAAATGACCCAAATTGAATAGAAGAATATATGTTGTCCGTGGGAAATTCTATCGAAGGAGAGCTAGTTGATAGGACATCATTCCCAAAAGGGCCACAGGTGTTATCAAAAGGAATCAGAGTATCAATAGGAAACAAAAAGGGGAGATTTTGATGGAGGAAAGAGGTAATTTCATGGCCAACACGAATCATGGGATTCGCGGGTTGGCTTGTTAAATAAGCTATATGAGATTTAGTTAAACATGGACCATCCTTTCGACAAATATTACTAGGATATATTTTAGTAGTGTCAATGTTATCACAAGGAATATTGAACAGTACCTATATAATCTTGGGATTGTGAGTTGGTAGGAGCCATAACCGCCTCATTTGAAGCATATTTGTCATTTAAATGAGGATCGGCCTTTTGAAAATAACATCTCGTCCCAAAACAGATCCAATAAAATGAAGTGGGAATTTCGCAAGAAGATGTCTAGTTCAATGACAAGCAAGGAAACTAAAAGAGATACCCCAATAGTCAATTCGCCACCTAATTGAAGATTCCCCCCATATGAGGTCCACTTCACCTAGGAGACCATCTGAATAGTTTGGTTCCACAAGGAGCCATTCAATTCGTTTATCCAGACCTTCGAGAGATCCTTCATCCAAATAAATGAATTTTCCTATAAGATTCCCATTCTCAACTAGGGACCCCCTCGTCCAAAGCTCTAAGGGTAGGCCCGTGAGCTTCACCCATATCAGCCTTCTACAAGACACTTCCGTGGTAGAATTAAATCTGATGTACCAATGTTGTGGATCCAAAAAGCCACATCCCTGAACCCAAGTAGTTTGCGTGATTCACAGATCATCCTCTTGATGTAAGAAATGGAAGCCATACCAATTATTCAGTAACAGGTTGACATTGAGTTTGTACTTTAATATCAGGAGCCAATGTACTTCCACCCATTGCTTTATGCCTACTGCGTCCATCTTCCCAAACTTCCAACATCCCACGAGTGTCTTCTTTTGCAAACCAAAAACCATGTCCTAGTATATGTCCCTTCCAAATATATGTTATTTAATCTCGGATGTTGGCTTAACAACATATTGTTCATGTTGTGGTTGACCCTATGAAATATGTGCCCCACGGAGGATAGAGAGTGAGTAGAAGTGGGATCTAAATTTGCATTAGCCAACCTAGATAGAAAATAAGAGAAACCTACAAATTTCAAATTTTGTATATGCTTAGCTTATGCCTCCAAAATAGCCTAGATGAGGGCCTCAAAATCTGGCAAACATATATTCAACATGTCATCCATATGTGAAAAGGAATCAAGAGAAGAATAGAAAGTGATTGACACCTGGCTCCCACCTACCAATGTGGTAGGGGGAAGCCCCACCTCGAAATGACAATCCCAAAGGTCCAACCAGAAGTGGAAAGCTAAACAAGAAAAAAAGAATAGAACATTAGTAAGGTTGTCCACCTAGTAAACATTGTCCTAATTTAATGGGCCATAAATACCATCAAATCTAAGAAATTTACATGAAATTCATTCAAACTCTTATATACAGTATTTACAAAAACATGAAGAGTGTCTACTTGGTCTTTTTGTGCACTGGTTGAGGATGTATGCATTGATAGACCCTTTAAAACAGTATCAATCCAGTTTACTTGTTCACTAACCTTCTGTATTCTACCCTTAATCCATATGTAGAATCACCTTTCAGAACTAATGGTACTACTTTAACAACCTTTCTTGTCTCTTCAAGAGTGAATCCTTTATGAGGAAAAATAGTGGGAGATTCAATTTTTGTGCCATCTATGGTTGTCCAATGATGTTTAGAGGAGGTAGATGAGGATTTTGTAGATATCATCTGTACATCCATGTCATCCTTTGTTCTCTTCCATTCGTAAAAGGAGATCCATACATTGTTATGATCCATATAATCTTTCCAAGATAATGAATGCTTTTCCTTGCATCTGGCTTACACATTCTTTGACAGACACTCTAGTAATGTCTTTTAAATGAAATACAATTAGATTTGAGTAGACTTTAGAAGGACTGATCGAAGGAAGTTTCCAGCCTGAAGAAGGCTAGTTTTCAACAATCTCTAATTCAACAACATTTATCATAGAGGAAGAAGCCTTATCAAAAATATTTTGTATATGAAGACTATCAATCTGTTGTTATTTTTCCTGAATTTCATGGAAAGATACATATTTTCTTCTAGCTTCCATTTTTTTTTTTTTAGTTAAGACTAACCTAAGTACCCACGGGGGATTTGAACCGGTGACCTATCGCAAGGAGTGCCTTAACAACGCACCCATTCACCGTCAATCCGAAGCCCCATGGGCTTCTAGCTTCCATTTTTAATAAGAAGGTGTTTCAAAATTACCCGATGAACCAGACGTCATTAGCTCTGATACCAATTTGTACCGCGTTGATCGCAAACTCTTCCTCCGACAGAGCGTGAAGCTTGAAAAAATGATTCTTGAGTGAGTTACACAAACTCTTACATGAACTCATACATGAACCTTTAGACAGATCCAATGCAAAATATGTTCTTTCAACAACCTCTTGCCTATATGAGAAAAACTACACTCTAGGATCCTAAGCGAACCTCTGATGAACTTCAGATGAACTTCACTCAGTCAAAAAGATATAACAGGTATATAAACACAGGTGGAATAACTTATTCTTTTATTTATTTGAAAATAGTTGGATTTTACAATCATAGATTCTTGGTTTCTACTAGAGATTGACTGCTAAGCAGGGAAAAATTTAAGGATGGAAAATTAACTTAAAGTTTAAAACCATTGGCGAAACTCACTAGTCCCTAATATGTAAAATATAAAATGTTTATTGATGTATTTGTAAAATTATTCAAATTTATAATGATTTTATATATACTCTCTATATAATGTTGGCGATTTTTAAGGTAACATAATTTTATATTGTAAAATTTGGGCGAATCATTTTTATAAAAAATAAAAATTAGCGAATATTTTTTTGGAAAAATCATGGAAAATTAGCCCAACTTCGAATATTAGCTCCTAAAATTTTCAATGTTGCTAAGGCATTTATTAGTTATACTAGCTCAAAGAAAGCTAGAAACCGAAGGCTTCCTGGCCTTCTGCAGACTCTGTATATAATTTTGAGAACTCAAACCAAAAAGACTCTTTCCTAAAAAGTCTGGCGACTTTAGGTTATCACCAAGCTCACATGTCCTGATGCACAAGATTCTTAGACTTCAAAATTTCTATGACTTGATTACAGACTGAAGAATTTCTCCGTGATGCAAGCAGATCACCCTCAAGATGCAGATGCAGAGTGGAGATAATTCTTACTCTCAGACACCTAGACTTCTCAACTCTCTAACTCTCGATGCCCCTGATGGTTCTCCTATCCCTTATTTATAAGAAGTTGGGGAAGACAGAGCGACATCTTATGGTACTACTAATACTGACTAATATATTTCCATAGATTCTTTGAGATGTGGGTCAAACTAAACCAATCGTCGAAGAAGTGCTCAGAGTCTCAAAGAATCGTCTGGTAAAGTTTTATAATAGTGGCTTTTTGGACACGGAATCGTCCAAAAAGTATGCAAAGTGGAGATGTAAGGCATCCCACGATATCTTTATTTACATGGTGGAGATATTATCGGAATCCCACGATACTGGTCACACTCATCATCAAGTGACTAAAATTCTACATTATTTCACATAGTGGAGGCTTTTATCATGCAAAGCCCACAAGAAACGAATATACGTACAATAGTTATGTCCCCAACATATTTGTGCCAGAGAATATTTGTTTGGCATATTTTCCACTTCTATCCCATGCTTTAGAAAAGATGCGTCGAACTATCATGGGCTTCCCTAGTACTATTTGATTCTTTATTTTTGTCATGAATAACCATTGGTGATGTTTAGCCATGAAATCTAAAAGAATCCCATCATCCGTGAATCTTTTCAAATCTGATATAGTTTTACAAGGCTGGTGAAAACAGTCCATACATTCTTCACATGTCTGTTTGTAATTTGATTGGAAATTAATAGGGTCCATAGCAGTTTTGTTGATGTCAAACCATGTCCACCATTCTTTTAACCAGTCTAGCTAATGTAGCAGCTGGTTGAAAAATAGTGATCCACATTTTAAGAGAGTATAATAGGTACCATTTGATTTGTCTATGCAAAGCAGGGTCCAACATAACATTTTATATCTAGAGAAATCATAAACATAATTAGGAAAAATAAGTTCTGGATTATCTTGAGGCCACAGGAGTCTATGGAATTTTGGATCTCTAACTCTATTTAACACAAAATATTTGCGAAAAATATTAAATCTATTATTTTCCTCTCCCCAAATTATGTTCAAATCTTTAAAATGAAGATTTAAGGCACCTTTTGCTAGGTTTTCCAAATGTCTAGAATGGTAAAAAACCATGTCATGGATTCATTTGTTGTATTTTGTATAAACCTTCTATTCTGGGACCAACGATGTAGATCTCGATGAGTTTGGAGATTCACATCTAAGACACGACTGTTTCTAAGCTGCCAGGTTGGTTTCCAAGAATTCATATAATCTTCCCAATTTATGGAATCTAGAATTTCTCTGAAAGTTTCATCACTAAGAGTAGGATCCCATTCAGTTACTATAACCATTACATGTGGCTTTTCTTGAAGGTTTTCTTTGTTGACAAAATCAAGAATACATTTTTTACTACCCTTGATGTGTTTAATTTCAAACTCAAAGTTTGTGAAGAGAGCTTGCCATCATGCAAATTTTGACTCTCCTGGTTTCTTGATATCTTTGGTTAACACCTTATTCATGGCTGAAGCATCAATTTTGACAAGGGATCTTTTGTCTATTAGATGTATATCAAATTTATCAATACAATTCCAAGCAACTTTCACTTCCTTTTCAATGGTCGAATAGTTTTTCTCTGTAGGGTTCCATACCCCTGAGGCAAACTGAATAATTTGTTCTTGGCCTTCCTTGAGTTGTTTGAGGATTCCACCCCATCCTATATCACTGGGATCTGTCTCAAAAATTTTTGGGAAACTTTCATTTGAAACATAGAGGATAGGAAGAATTTTTACCTTTTCTTTTATTTTTCTAACAACAGCTGTGTGCGCCATACTCCATGGTTCTGGGTTCTTTTTCAGTATTTGATTTAAAATCCTCCTATCTTGCGCACAGTCTTTATAAAAGTTGCAAACATAGTTTAGACAACCCAAGAATCTTTGTAATTGGGTTTTGTCCTTTATTTCATCTAGAAATTTGTCTGCAAATTCCACTGCATGCTATTGAAGAGAAATCTGGCCATTTTCAATGATGTGCCCAAGGAATTTAACCTTGGTCTGGAAGATTTCCATCTTCTTTTTGTTGAGAACTAAACCATTTCTTTTGACAACTTGTTTAAATTTATGTACATGCTTGAAATTTTCATCAATTGATCTAGAAAATATCAAAACATCATCAATATATACAATAAGCCAATCAAAGTATGGCTTAAACACTTGATCCATCACCTTTTGAAATTTGGAAGGAGCATGCTTCAGTCCAAATGGCATGACATTCCACTCATAATGTCCAGAGGGGACACTGAAGGTTATTTTAAACCGATCTTCTTATTTGATTGAAACCTGCCAGAAACCTGACTTCATGTCAAATTTTGAAAATATATTGGCTCCTACAATTTTGGATATCAAATTTCCTTTGTGAGGGATAGGATAAGTGTCATCAGCCATAACATTATTTAACGACCTATAATTTATTATTAGTCTAGGCACTCCTTTGATTTGTTAAGAAATCTTATTCACATAGAATCCATAATAGTTCCATGGACTGTCATGCTCTCATATTAGTCTTCTTTTCAAGAGATCTTGAACTTATCTTTGGCAGAGTTTTCTATATTCTTCATTCATTGGAATAGCTCTGCTTTTACATGGTTTTCCTGTGTATTCAACTTTGTAGGGTATTTCTACACAATACTGCTTCCTGTGCCATAAAGCATTAGGTTCTTCTGCACAACATTCTGCCTCTAACTGTTTTTTCAATTCTTCTATTTTTCTTATCACTGAAACTTGTTTCAGTCCTTCATCTATCTTCAAGCAGGATTTCAGGTCTTTGAGTTCTTCTAGCATTTTTACTGATTGTCCTAGCTCTTGCATAGCTTGGACCATTGTAGAAATCCTAGGGGTGGAGACAAATGGTAATGTGATGGCATGTAAATACCCTTCTTGATTTGGAACTGAGATATAATATCCTGATCTTCCATCATCCAATTTTGCTGAACCATGAGGTTCAACAATGACTAAAAATGGATTTCCCAGGATGCAGTCTACTGGGATGCTTCCTACTGTGAATTTGACATTAATGCAGTAATTTTCTAAACAAATAGTGGCTTTAGGAACTTCATACTGGAAGTTGTATTCTTGTGTTCCTAGCCCTATGACTTCTCTTTTTTCCTTTGTCCAATATTTTGCAGGAATTGATTTTTTGTTCAATACATTTATATCTGCCCCTGTGTCTAACAAAGTCTTTAAGGTAAAGACTTCTACCCAAAACATTGAATGTAAGCATAACATGATATTGTTGATGTTGTACTGTCATAATTTTCATGTTAACTAGCCCTGAATAGTCATCTCATCTAACTTCATATATTTTTTGTGAAAGAGGGTTTATATTCCAAACTTTCATCTTCTTTCATTTTACCTCTTTCTATTTTAGAGACGCGAGCTTTGATTTCACTGATTTATTTTTTCATACTCCTTATCTATTGACTAGCTTCATTTATAGTGAGAACTCTTTGTTTGTCTTGCTAGTGTATTCTTTGAATTGACTTGGTATTTTTCTCATAAGAATCATCAACAAAAAGGGATTTTGGTGCAATATCTTTCCTCCATTTACTAATGTAGAACCTTGGTTTTTTAGCACGGTTTGTAAGAATATCTCCATCTATTTCTCTTTCATTTCACCTTTAGGACACATTTTTATTTCAGCTAAGGCTTTTGCTTCTTCATCATCAGAAATGTGAGCCATGCAGATTTTTAATTTATGATGGAGATCAGGCTCCTCTTCAGAGATATATTCAAATTATGACTCGAAACTACTGCAATGACAATTTTCTAAGTCTGTACACTTGAAATGGTTAGAAAAATATATTGCATCATGATTTTCTGAATATTCTGAGTCAGAAAGACTAAAACTTGAAGTCTCAGTAGAATCGCAACAACCTTGTCCTATAACATGTATTTCTTCTTTAATATGGCATTAGGACAGTTTTATGCTTTGTGGAATTTAGACCCACCTTTATAGCATTGGAATGAGATTAGTGTTTTTCCCTTTCTCTCCTCTATGTGTCCTACTGATATTTCTTAGCAAATTCTTGTGACTTTTTTCCTTTGTGTAGCTTATATTCTTCCCCTTGTGGACATTTATTTGAAGTATGGCCCTGTTTCCCACATAACCAACAAGTAAGTTTGTTCTAGGCTTCTTGCTTGTGTGTTCCCAGATGGATGTCTTGTGGTGTAGAAATGAGAATCCCAACATTCAATTCATTAAATATCCGCCTCCCACGACCCTTTCAAAATAAATTTGGATGGATACAAGGGGAGAAAGTTACCTCAAGAAATACACGTATGTATAATGAAGGGACCAAAAAAACATTGACGATCCAAGAGGAGCATCTCAATTTAGATGGATGGGGAAAAATGATAAAAAAAGTGAGTACTATTCAACATTATCACAATCCAGTACGCCACCTCATGTACATGGTTTTAAATCATAAGGTCTCGACAAAGGATCAAAGAGGATAGATTTGAATAAATGGCTATAAATGAAGATCGCAGATCCAAAAAAGTCATTAATCGCCTTGATGACGTTGCAATGTTATTTTTAATACTTTTCAAGTACAAAAATATAATAATAAAGAAATTCAAATAATTTCTTAATTTTCTTAAGGTTTGATAAGCCAATTTTAATTTGTGTTAACCATTATCATCTTCACATAACCTTTAACCTGTTATTCTCACAAATATTTAAAAAAATATTTGTTCTTTTTCTATTAAGTTGATTAAAAACTTTATTTATATTTTATTATTATTTTGCTACATTGTTTTGTGAATCTTACTTAAGTTTTGATAAATTTAACTACCATATTTCTATGTCTTTAAAATTTTAATTATTTTATAAATTTATTTCATTTTTGTTCAATTTAGTAGTATAAGGAATTTCTATATGAGAGTGTGTCCATAAAAAATCTCCCACGACTCTAGGTTTAGAGGTTACACAGTGGGAAATGCTTCCACCCATCCTTAAAGAACTAGGACTAACACTCTAACATGTACCATACTGCGATGATGGTTGTGGATATTTGTCATTGAATTATTTAGTCAAGAAGTCATGTTATCTCCAAATCTAGACCTTACCCAATGTCATAATAGTGCATATCAATTAACACAAATATAATATAATAATATACATCATATCATTACTTATTCGATGTGAAAAGCATATTTGTAAATCCCTCTTGTAAATATTGTATGAATTGTAATTCATGTAAATAATGTGGAAATGAAATGCATTGACTAGTTGAGGGAAATGAACACGGATTCAGAGTACCAAGGAGAAGGACTTGCTTGTAAACTTAAGCCTTGCATTTACTTCGTCACCTATATCCCTGCTGGTTTAATGGCACTTTTGTGCAAACATTGGATTGAGGGAATATGCCTCTTAAGTGGAGGACGACCCTATTGTCCTGTTCTCGTAGATGGTGTTGACATGGTCAACATGAAAGAGGAGGGAGAGAAAGAAGTCTTGATGAGGGGAGATTTCGGGGGACATGAAAAGGGAAGGGGGGAGATCATTCTATGTTGTCACATGAACAAGCGGATATACAAGAGAGGATCAAGAAAAAAATGAGAGAGTGCACTAATAGGGCACACAGGGCTTGAATTTGGCAGTGGTCGTGGATATGCTTGAAATAATTAACTTTTCTCTAAGCTTGGGTTTTGCGCTTGTGGTATGGATACCCTATGTTTTCTTAAGCCTGTGATTGTGCTTGTGAATTGATTTCCAAAGAAAGTTCAATGGAATTGCTATAATAAAGTGTTAGCTAGGCTGCGAAACCTGTAAGAGATTGCTCATCGATAAAAACTTGAGCAATGGATAGCCTTGGGGGTAATAAACACTGGTGCTAGCTCTCCACTGGTAAACTACCTAGATAAGTGTACTCTTTTATCCTATAGTAGCTAATTCAATTGATAAACCTTCCATTACATATATATGTGTGTGTGTTTGTTCCATCTCCTAGAACATAGCTAAAACTCACTGTGACTTGGATGAACCCTTGTGGTTTTTGTTTATTGATTTGAGGTTCACTGTGGTGTATAACTAGGGGCTATTAATGAATCACTTGTGAAATGGACTCTTCCTCTTACCATTTTTTGATTGACTATTGGTGAGAGAAACTTCTCATTAATTACCTCCTCAGGCTATGAAAGCAACTCATGGGTGGTTAGCTACAAGAAAGATTGTAGTGTAGATGGTCTGTGATTGGGTGGAGAGTGGAAGTCCCTCCCTCAATTTCCAATCATTCAAAGATAATAAGGTAAGTGTATAGTGGTATACTTTTTGCACTTGAATATTTAATGCTATTGTTGTATAATAATGGGTGTGTATCAACACTATTAATGAAGGAATGTGTATTCCTGTATTTGTTTGCAATGAGAAGTATTGCATGATTGTTCTTAAGGATGTGAGAAGCTTGTAACTTCCTGTATGTTGTGATGCTTCCTATTCTACAAAGTTAATTGCATGACTATTGTGATTGTTGAGAATCTACTTATAACTACTATGGTGTGCCCAAAATTCCATTGTTTAATTGTCACCATTATTAGAGGACATTTGTGTTGAATATGACTAGTTTTGGCTATTTTAAGGAATGTATGTTGCTTATTATGATTTAATATGGATCCTTGTAGTCAAACTGATTGTTGCTTCCTTGTTTTGGAGCAATTCTTGAAATAATGTGTCATGTAGGGATATGCCAAGGGGCATGGGGTATTTGTCTAGGACCATATTTCAGATAGGTATTGTGTTGCTATGGTTGAATCTACATAGTACAATAGCCATGGATTGGCTTGAGCATGATGCCCAAGTAGAAAGAATGTATGTATAGTCATGAATTTATTTTATTCATGATTAGCGCTCAGAGATCATTGTATTGATGTATCTAAGTGAATTTTGATGATTATGCAAGTTCTGGGTAGAAACAAGTTCTTATCAAATTCCTAGTTAACTCCTTGAATTAACTCAAGAAAAATTCCAAAAAGTGTTATGGCTGATAAGGTAGGAAACACTAGCATTTTCAGGACGAATTTTCTAGTGTAGGAAGGTCCAAAAGTATAGACATCAGGGTGAGAGATTTATTTCTATGGGGCCAGATCTTTTAGGGTCCCAAACTTAGCTTGACGTGGTCATGGTAGACTATACTAAGTGGATGTTTGATGTGCATCCCTCGTAGTGAAAAATAGGTGTGGGGCCAGACTCAAATGGATAAGGCCAGAGATCCAATAGTCCGAGGCTCTTAGTAAAGTATGCATATCTACTAGTTTGGAGGCTTGAATGTGGGTTAGATTTGGATGCATGTGTAACAAGGTGCTAGTGTAGAGGTCTAGGGTTCAAGAACTATGATAAGCACCATTATGTAAGAAAAGTTGGATTCTTGAAAAATCATTATAATGGGAAAATACCACATGACATGTTAAAGGTCGATCATGTTGGTTTGGAAGGTTTAGTGATGTGGAATGTGTTGTGTGGTAGTATATGGGGACGTATTGGTACCTCAGATGAAATGGAAACACCTAGATGAGGTGGGATTTCCATGTGGGAGCCCCGAGGCAGGGCCTTGCCCATATGGTAGGGTTAAGTGGTAAAAATTTAAATGGTCATATATTTTGATCTGAGAGTCAGATCAGGATAAATATTATACCACCAGAAATCTCTCATCGAGTTGAATGCAATGGTATCATCCAAAGTAATTTCCACTAAATTTGGTAAAAGAGGAATTTTGTAACCCCATTTTTGTGATGAGACAATGAGATTCAGATTGAATTAAACTAACACCTTTCATTCATATTGGGGGGGCTAGGTGGTTGGAGGAACTGTTATAGAGTGGTATCAAAGTAGACGGTTCAATACCAAACCCCTAGAGATACAATTTTGGACTTTGATGTAGTAGGGTAATGTGTTAGAGTTTGTTATAGAGTAATGCCAGGGCATGGTTCAACACTTGGGCTAGATGGGCATAGAATAATGACTCTTACATCTCTATTACATAATGTAGAAGTTATATTGATCAATGTTGTGCGCTGTTTGTAGCATTTGACTATGGATACAAATTGTATGCAAGAAATGATATACTTATTATTTTCTAATAGATATGTTAACTTGAGGTGTGATTTTTTATATAGATATACACCAACATGCTTATTGTAATTGAGCCAATGTGATGGGTAAGAGTATGTATTTATGTTTTGGATTGTCTAATAGTTTTATGTGTATGAAAACACATAAGAATACACCAAATAAGACATCAAAGAGAAAAGGAATGAGTGTCAGAATGATGCACTATATCATTGATATACCTCAACACAATCATGAAGAGGAGTCAATGGAGAAAAGGAGAGAAGAAGGTTCCCTTGACTACATGGACACTCTTAGAAGTCTAAGATTTAAGTGAAGAAGTTGCAAGGTTGATAATGAGAAGATAGTTATAGCTCATAAAAACTAGGCAGAAGTAAATGCAGTCATACTACAAATCCTATCAAACTTTTAGAGATATAAGACATATGAATTAGGAGCAAACTGTAAGTTTAAGTAGAGTTCATCAAGATTTGGAAGACAAGAATTGAAGAGTGATATTGTACAAGGAAGTAGATCCAAGAAAAGACACAAGCATGGAAGTGAAGAAACAATGAAGGGTGGAACTCCTCTGAGCACTCTAGGGAGGAGGACAAAATGACATGAGCAACTTCCTAGTGTTGTAACTAAAAGGAAATATTAGTAGAAAATAAAAGGATTTCACGTAGGAAGAATGTAATAAGGAAAATCCTCCTACTTTTAATTAAGAGGTATAAAAGGTAAAAGAAGCAGAAGAATTGATGCATGGAATGAAGAAAATTTTCAAGATTTATAATTACTCAAAAAATATGAAGGAAAGAGTAGCCACCTTCAACCTGAGAGGCAAGGCTTATATCTAGTGGTAAGACTTGACAAATGTTAAAAACATTCAAGAGGAAGAGTTATCCTCGAGGAGATTTGAAAGATATTTCTGGGAGAAGGACTTGCCTGAGAGGTACTATGACAACAATGCCAAGGAATTTTATGAGCACAAGATAGGGTAGATGTTAGTTAATCAATATACAACCAAATTATTGGAGTTGTTAAGGTATGTGCCCTACCTCAAGGATAAGAAAAGTATAGGTTAACTAGTGTCCAAAATGATGAATCTTGACCCTAAGGAACCTCATTGTTACACATTATTTTGACACATTCAGCCAAATCATGTCTAATATGGATCTTCCACTATATAAAGACCTATTTCCATCAATCCTTGAAGAATATTAAAGAAATACCTCTCCATGAAAGATAAGAATCCTATATTAGATGCCTTAAAGACTCTATTTTTGGAGACCATCGTAGGCTTCTTCCTTACAACCTGTGACATCATACCTTGCATAGCTGATATATTGTGTCACCATCGCAAATTATGTTATCAAAAAGTGCGGCAGTCTTTTTACATGGGTAAAAAATAAAAAAAAGGTCATGAAGCTTCAATTATAGAAGCCTTGTGGAGCTATATTTTTTATTAATGAGGATATAGACTCAAATCCTTTCTCAAGTGGTTCTCATCCCTACCAAAGTAGATGCCATCTCTTCCACTGGGAAAAGGGGTTGGCTTTTGGACTTTTGAAGCATACTTTCAATCTGCTAAAGTATCCACTGAAGGATTTTGAATGCAAGGTTGGAATCGAGGACTATTGGGAGGAAGCTATTAACATCAAGGCATTGGTTTTAACTCTCTCCTTTTCCTTATTAATACAAAATATATTTGTTTCCCACATATGTAGTTTTATTGTGAAAATATTGTAATGGAACTCCTTGATAATCAATTTGGAATCTGTTGAGTATATTAAACATCAAATTCTTTGATTATTTGTTTATTGGTGATATTGTGGGTTTTGGCTTTGATAAGGTAAATTGGGATCTACAAGAAACAAAGAAAAAGTGAGGACAAAATTCAGATTACTAGCCATGTTGATGTTTACATTTTCAATATTATTCTAGGGAAAGCTTATATATTTTTATGCGCTTTATTCTAGTGTTTGGTTTTTAAGCCTAGGGAAATTGCTGTTGTCCATAAGAGTAATTAGTTCATCAACACTCACAATATTTGAACCCATGACTGAGCAGATGGTTCAACCAACTGAGATGGATTTATAATAATGGTTAAACATGATATATGTATCCACTTAATCTTAAAATCCCTAATCCCATAACCTTGTAACCCTTAAACCTTATACCTCTTACTCCTATCACTCTCTACACTTATATCCCTTAATCCCCAACCCTTACAACACTTATCACCTCTAACTCATGAAATTTGTAATCCATAATGTAGCATCTAATGAATGAAACCCTTATAATCATTATTAACATTTTAAATTGATATAACCCCTAAAACATTTATAATTGTAATACTAAATCTCAATCTCTATAGACCTTAAGCCCTATAACTATTAAACACAAATCCTTACAAATATTATCCCCTAACATAGATAATTCTAACACATCATCCTTATGACACTAACATACAACTTTTTAGGAGGACTAAAGTACCATACTAGGATACCTAGGCTAATATTTGGAAGGGGAAGGGGCCCGACGTAAAACTATAGGTGTGGTGGGAAAGCAGTATGCAGTGTTAGGAAGGGTGTTTAATTTGGTGTGTGTGTGCTTGACGTAATTCTTAACTAGGTTTTGTATGATGTAACCCCTCACCTTGAAACCTAGAATATCAACCTTTAGACATATACCCTATGACTCTTACAAACTACATGAGTAAGACATATATTTTTCTGTTCTAATATTCTTAACAATTATTACCCCTAATCCATATAATAATCATCACCCCTAGCCTAATATAACCTCTAATATAACCCATATCCCCTACAACTTATAACCTCCATTAGTATCACCCTTAACCCCATAAACCCTCATTTTTAGAACCATACACATTCCAAACATGTATAACAAGTGACATTTATAAATGATAGTACATAAGCATTTCAACTCATATAACCCTTATAACCCTTAGATCATTTTACTCTATATCTCTATATGAATATAAATTTTAGTATGTATTCCCATTATAACCCCTCATCAATATAAAACCACACCCATGAACCCATATAATCCATTTCCATGAACTCTTATAATCCATTATAGACCTATACCCTACTCTCTATTAGTCGTTATCATTTTAGCATTGAACCATGTCAACCCTTAATATATGTATCCCCTAACCCTTCTAACAAAGAGTATACATCCCTTAACTTACACAACCTGTTATCCTTATAAAATCTAAATGATTCCCTTGATAAGCCTTAAACACTAGCCCCTATAACCCTAATTACCGCATCTATCACCTTAGTTACCATATAACCATTATCAATCCAATTAGTTCTATAGTCCATAATAACCTTATAGCCTCAAACCCTTTAACCCATAACACTTAATCTAAACAAAGTTTAATTTGGAATCCCTATAATATATATTAACTAGCATTTAACCCATTTAGTTGCCAACATTTAGCCTATATAATTGTTATTACTTGACCTTTGACCCTAACACATATATTCATGAAATCTGAAATTGTATATTTCCTTACTAGTGTATCCCCTTAATTTTGAAAACCCTAACCATTTCATACAACCCCAATAATACTAATAATATAACTCATAACACATAAACTCGATAAACTTTATTTTGGAATCCCTATAGTATATACGGACTAGAATTTAACCCATTTAACTGCTAATTTAACCTATATAATTTCTAATACTTGAACTTTGACCCTAACACATACATACATCCTAAATCTTATTTCCTTATCCATATAACCCTTTAATTTTACAATTCTTGAGGATTATCCTCTAATTCATAAATCTGCAATAATACTCATAATATTAGCATTTAACAACTTACACATATTTTTCATAAACCATGTACCAATATCTATAATCATCAAATAATATAACTACTAATAATTATAAAATTTAATCCTTATAACACATATATATCCTTAACCCTTAAATTCTATATCCCCTATAATAACACTATTTATCTTAATTTCCACTAGAACTAATGTAAACATCTAACCCTTGATCCTTATAACCATGGAAAACTACCCCACTAAACATTAATCTCTAATGCTTATAAATCATAACACCTAACACCTAAATCACATAAATTATAACACCTAAATCACATAACCCCTAACACCTACCCTATGTAATCCCTAAGGTGTAACACTTAACTCAGAACACATATATCCCCAACATCCTAATCCTTATACCACTTAACTCCTTTAGCAACAAATCCTTATACCCACTAATATTGAAACCTCCATGGTTACATCCTCTTCCATTAAGATTAATAGCCTTGAACACTACATAAATATTAATGTGAATGACTCTTTTAATCCATAAATGCTATTATAACTAACATGAATAACATACATTCCTTGTGACCCATATAATTCCCAACACATGATTATTACAATCCATATAATAATTATCGTTTATGGCTTATAAATTCAACCATATAACTTCTCCCTCCTATAGCCCATGATAGAAAATATGCATTTGTTAATCCCTAGTATAGTCTTGATAACTCATATAATGAAAATGATTGATAAAACCTAATATAGATGTCTTATAAACCTTAATCCTCATAAACAATTACCCTTATAACCCAAATAACCCCTTCACATCATAAGCCTATGAAATTCTAACCCTTAACTCTTATATATTAGAAATTCTATAACACTTGATATCTAATATATCAATTGCTTCTGGCCCTTGTAAATCAAAACTAATCATCCTTATAACTCTTTACCCTTATAACATCTCAATTATAAAAGCAATAATATCAGCCTCAACACATATAACCCATCATCATTATAAATCATTAACTCCATATGCCTTTAACATATTACACATGATGCTAATTCCTATAACCCCTAGAAATCCACCTCTTACCCTCTAAACCACATAATATTAAGCTTTAATCCATACAATTGTAAATATGATGAACTTTAATGATTTCTAACTCTCAGGAATAATTCATTATATAACCCTAAATATCCATAAACACTAAATATTACAAACAATCACCTCTAACCTCTCCAAGATTATCCCATATAACCCTTTACCCTTATAATACCTAAATATTATACTCGTGTCACTTTTTCTTTAATCCTTATCAATTTTAATAATTATAACCTTGAATGTATAACCATTATAATCTCTATCCCTCAATGCTTATCACCTCTAAACTTGACTGTAAACTTGTAACTCTTATCATCCTTACCTTAAATATCATAACCTGTCACATGTATCCCTAATTAAATTTAATATTTGTACACTTAGCATAACCCTTACAACTCTAAAATACAAACCTTCTCTATCATTAACCATAAACCATAAAAAATTATGAAATGATAATAATTCTAACCATAAACCCTAAATTCTATAACCAATAACATAACCCATAACATTAATAACCATGCGGTAGCATCAACAGTGGTGGTTCCAGGTTCCCGTATCCCATCGAGGCCCTTCGTAACAGCGCAGCTAACCGTCCTCCTCCCCGATTACTGCATACCCACCGATTTCCGACTCTCTCAATGCGACAACGGTTACGATGGTCCTAGAGGCAGCTGACGGAGAACATCTTGGAACAAGTATGGAGATTGACCTAGTAGACTATTTAGAGGACCCGTTGGAGAATGTCAATATCTGGAAAACTCCTCACTCCGCCGTGAATGAACTCCTACCCTTCTGTTGCGACTTGTCGGCTACCATTGCGGGTCTACCTTCGATTTCGAGACCTTCCTGCTCCATAGTGACATTCTCGAAGCCTCCTCCAATCTGGTTGTTTCCTCCCTCGCCACCACAGTCACCCTCAACGGCAACTTTCGTATCCGTCTGCCTCCACCCTCACCCTGAGGCTGCAAGCTCACAAACCCTCCTCCCATCCCACCCTAGTGGATCTTCAAGCAATCCCCTGAGACACCTCAACCTGGCGCAGGGAAATCCACAAGTTACTGTACCTGAGGCGCCACCATCAGGTAGCTTCGCAGCGGTACCCCCGCTTTCGGAACCAATTCCTGCGTCTGAACATCCCTGCCCTGATAACCCTGATACAAACCCTAACCAACTGGAGGATAGTTCGGACGTCCCTGAAGGGCCGACGCGGCTAGGAAAAAAAGGAAGTGCTTCAAAGCCAGAGGTGAAGACATCATTCTCAGACTTGGGGAGGATATACAGTGGGGTGACACTATGGACATGGTAGACTGGGTATTGGTTGGAAGAATTCGTGGCTGTAGCTACATAGCAGTTAGGCTTAAGCTATGGACCTCTGAGGTATGGGGGCAGCACTTGGCAGACCTCCCAATTGTACAAACCTTTGTTAGAGGCTGGTTTGCTCTGCGCTTTGCCAGAGCCGAGCACACAAATTGGGTCCTGTCATCCTTCTGGCATTTCGAGCATGCTCCAGTTCTTCTCTGGCATTGGAACCCTCTCTTTGATCTGGAAAAAGAACAGATAGGAGTTAGGCCTATTTGGGTTTGGCTACCTGGACTACCCCTTCAATTCTGGTCAAAGGATATATTATGGCGCATCGACAACACTCTGGGAACCTATCTCGAACATGATAGATCATATCTGGCTTCTAGCATGATGGCATATGGTAGGATACTCGTTCACCTGGATACTCGAGGCAGCCTTCAGGAGCATATCACCTTACAGTGGAAAACCTTCTCCTGAAAGAAAACCCTAGATTACGAAGGTGTCCCTTTTCACTGCAGACATTGCCACAAAGTGGGACACCTATTCAAAGATTGTCCTCTGAATAAGAAGGCGAGGGAGGGAGCTAAGGGGAAAGAAACACTGCAGAAAAACTCTCGAGCAAAGGGTAGCCCTCTAGTGGCGGAAGAGGCAGCAAATTTTTCACAATCAAAAGCATTACTCGCACCCACTAACAAGACCAGAAGGAAGGAGGGAAAGGTACCAATTGGCGTACCCTATCCTCCTCTAACCACAGCAAGGGTGGCTACTTAGGTTGCATTCTCTACGGGTATGTAGAATACAAACTCCTCCTCTGTTTACTCTAATGTTTCTCCGCACTGCATTGATACAAGTTCTGTTCAGTTCTATTCAGTACAGTCCCTTGCTCACACCTTCAACCCTCCCATAATCGTGGATTTCCCTATCAAACCCTCCTCCCCCACCATCTCCTGCACTCAACCATCCTTTCCCGATGAACCTCTTCCCAATTCCCTTAACCATGTCCCCCCCCCCCCCCCCCCCCCCCATTCTAGTCCTCCATCCTTCAGATACCCCACTCGAGCTCGGATTCGCTCTCAGGCCCCTGACACCCTAGGTATCAGCCTGATTACCTCTCCCCCTCCTCTAAAGATGACTAGAGGCAGACCCTCCTCCCTATCCAAAGCTAAGCTACAAGCTGGGGAAGAGATTGCTGCGGGCAAGCAACACTCCATCGACTGGGTACTTAGAGCAGTGAATACCCATGAGCTCCCTCCTCCATGAAATTTCTCTCCTTCAATTGTAGAGGGTTGGCTAGCCCTGACAAAAAACTAGCCATGAGGAGATTTCTCTCAGCAGAACCCTTTGATATTCTATTTCTTCAAGAAACCCTAGGCCAGGGTTGTGTCATTACCCACCTCCTTGAATCTTGGCTACCTGGATGGACAATTTACACCCTAGATGCATCAGGGCGTTCTGGGGGTCTCGCTTTGGGTGTAAACAACCACTCCATCAGAATTTGTAATACTTGGGGGAGCTCGGGCCACCTAGGAGCTGACATTTACTCCTCAGAGCTCGATTCTGAGCTTAGGGTTATCAACATATATGGCCCCTATCACAACAGGGAAGGATATTGGAGCAGACTCTTAGACTCACACATCCTTCAAAAGGACAAGCTCATTTTGGGGGGTATCTAAATTTCTCCATTAGCTTTGTGGAATCATGGGGGCACAATGCACAAAGAGATAACCTCTCAGATTTTTTCGAGACCATTCTGGAGGATCATAATCTCATAGATATCCCCTCCTCAAAAATCCTTCCTACTTGGAGAAACAACAGATCAGGGGTGGACAGTCTCTCTAGAAGACTAGATAGATTCCTCATCAAGGAGCAACTGCTAAACTTGGGGCAGGGATTTAGATAGTGGGTGGGCTCAGGTGGAATATCGGACCATAGGCCGATCTATTTGGAAATTAGAGGGGGTCTGAACAAACCAAAAGGTCCTTTCAAATTTAATGCTGCATGGTTGAGAGACACTGATTATATCCGCCTAGTAACTGATTTCTGGAGGACTCATCCCCCTATAGCAGAAAGGACTATTTCGGAAGGATTTGCAAAAAATCTAAAAGAACTAAAAAGCCTCTCCAAAAAATGGGCACACAAGAAGAGAACACAGGAAGACCATATACTCAATCTAACTGAAGAAGCCATAAAGGAGTATGAGAATGAATGTGAGGGGATCTTCTCTTCCCTAGACCACAAAGAGCAGATAACCTCTCTTTTGGCTAAGAGAAACCAGATCCTTAAGGACAGGGAGGAGAGCTGGAGATTGAGAAGCAAAGCCATTTGGATTAAGGAAGGAGATCATAACACCAAGTTCTATCACAAATTTATGAATGAGCGCAAAGCTATAAATACTATTTGGCAGCTAGCAGATGAACAAGGAGAACTAGTGAACACCTTCCCCCGTCTAGTAGCTATGGCCACTGCCCACTTTAGGAACATCTATAAGTCTCCCCTAAATGCCACCTTGGCTAAAATCATGAGGACAAGTCAACTATTTCCAAGGTTTGTTGAGTAAGAAGAAGGCCTGGAATTGACAAAGGAGGTCTCCCTGGGAGAACTAGAAGACACTCTTAAATGGTTTAAGTGAGACAAAAGCCCTGGCCCGGATGGATGGAATGTGGAATTCTACCTGGACTTCTTTGAT
Source organism: Pinus tabuliformis (assembly GCA_031772625.1). Taxonomy (NCBI): domain Eukaryota; kingdom Viridiplantae; phylum Streptophyta; class Pinopsida; order Pinales; family Pinaceae; genus Pinus; species Pinus tabuliformis. The sequence goes on from CM062816.1 coordinate 916,264,855, forward strand.
ACTCTGGGGGAGGACCTTCTACAAGTTATAGAAGAATGCAGATCCTCTGGAAGAATGTATGAAGCCTATAACTCAATATTTATCGCCCTTATACCCAAATCAGACAATCCCACCTCCTTCAATGACTTTCGACCCATCTCCTTGTATAACTATATCTAAAATATCATCTCCAAGATAATAGCCAATTGCCTCCGGTTGATCTTATCAAACCACATCTCAGCTGAACAATTTTCCTTTTTACAGAACAGACAAATTCATGAAGTGGTCATAACTACTCAAGAAATTCTACATTCTATTCAGACCCAAAATCTCAAAGGTATGGTCCTAAAAATTGATCTCTCGAAAGCCTTTGACAGAGTAAACTGGCTATTCATTAGAATTATATTAACAAACTTTGGTTTTCCATATGAATTCATTAGATGGATTATGTGCTATATTACTAATGTAACATTCAGTGTTCTTATAAACGATGCGGCCTCTCCCTTCTTCCACTCCAAAAGAGGCCTCAGGCAAGGATGCTCACTGTCCCCACTTCTCTTCCTACTTATCATGGAAGGACTCAGTCGTATAATAAAGGAGGAACATAGACAAGGCAAGGTAAGGGGGATCTGCATCATAGAAGGATGCACATTGACACACTTGCTCTTTGTAGACGATGTGTTGCTCTTCCTAAATGGGAGTATTGGTGACGTGACTGCTCTTCTCAACTCTTTCACTATCTTTCTAGCAGCCACAGGTGTGATGGTTAATGATGAAAATTCCATTATAATGGCTATAGGATGCTCACCATACGAGATTCAGTAGGCCCTACGTAGATTCCCTTATAACCTACAACACCTGGATGAGGGACTAAAATATTTGGGCTATAGATTAAAGCCCCTTGGATATAAGAATGATGACTGGATCTGGTTTATAACCAAAATGGAAAAAAGGCTAAACATCTGGTACCACAAACATTTATCAAGGGCAGGAAGGCTGATACTCATCAAAGCAGTGCTGGAAGCAACTCCAGTATATTGTATGTCTTTAGCATGGATACCAAAGGGAATATTGGCCAGAATGTTATATACCTAGGGGGGATAATATGGGGTACAAAGGGAGGTACCCAAGGTAATAATGTAATAATGGGATGGACCATAGTAATAAATAAGGTGGTTAACCCATATCATGTAAGGGACCACAAGTAGTTAGCAATAATGTAATGGGCCCATGGTATTAGTTCGATGGTATGAGGGAACCATGGTAATGATCCATGGTATTGTATGTATGAGGCCTATATAGAGGCTAGAGTCTCCACATGGAGGGAGGTGAAGGAATGGTGTTAAGGATTATTGTATGAATAGGCATATGGCTTGTCGAGTGTCTCCTTCCTTAAGGAGCGAATGTATGGTGTTGCCCTACCTTAAGGGTTTTGATCAATAAAGAAGAATTTCTATCTATTTCTATCTTATCATTTCTTGGGTTATTTGCATTGTCTTGTATTTTCATATCAGATCTATAGTATTTTTGGGTTAGAGTTATAACAAGTTGTATCAAAGCTATAACAGGTGGAATTAGAGTTATAACAAGTGGTATCAGAGCTATAACAGGTGTAGTTATATAGTGATGAGTGGTCATAAGGGGAATGGATGTTAAAATTTATAGTCATATAGAAGTATGCAGTAAAACGAGAAAAGTGTCATAAGAGTTATAAGAGTTATATGATTTTCAATGCTTATGTATTATCATTTATAAAGGTCACTTGTTATAGATGTTAGGAGTGATGATGGTTCAAAAAATGAGGTGTTGTGGGGTTTAGGGTGATACTAATGGAGGTTATAAGTTGTAGAGGATATGGGTTATATTAGAGGTTATAATAGTTAGGAGTGATGATTGTTATATGGATTAGGGGTAACAACTGTGAAGAATATTAAAATTGAAATATATATGTACTAGTGTTGTGGTTTATAAGGGTCATAGGGTATATGTCTTAAGGTTGATAATTTAGGTTTTAAGGGTGAGGATTTATAAAAGTTGTATGTAAGTGTTCATAGGGATGATGTGTTAGAGTTATCTATGTTAGGGGATAATGTTTGTAAGTATTTGTGTTTAATAGTTATAGGTGTTAAGGCCTATAAAAATTGAGGTATTTAGTATTACAAGTATAAAGGTTTTAGGGGTTATATCAATTTAAAATGTTAAAGTGTAATGATTATAAGGGTTTATTGGTTAGATGTTACAATATGGAGTATAAATTTCATGAGTTAGAGGTGATTGAGGTTGTAAGGGTAAGGGATTAAGGGATAAAAGTGTAAAGAGTAACATGAGTAAGAGGTATAAGGTTTAATGGTTACAAGGTTATGGGATTAGGAATTTTAAGATTAAATGGATACATATATTTTTTTTCCATTGAAGAAATTGTGCCTGGAATAGCTCTCAAGCATCCACAGCCTTGCTCGGGATTGGACCATGTGACCAATGAGGAACAAACCACCCCACCTAACCATTAGACCACATCCTTGAGACTAAATTTTAAGATATTTTTCCATTTAATGACCTATGTTGTGGGGATTGTCTTAGACATTGAATGTGGAATCACATGGGGAAAGTGGATGCATATACTTGTTTAACCATTATTATGAAGGTTAGCTTAGTTGGTGGAACCATTTGTTCAAGTCATAGGTTCAAAAATAATGAGATTCCTTAGGGTTACGAGTCATCGTTGTGGATAGTCGTTAACCTAGCCTCCATTTTCATGAGGTTTTGTTTGCAAAAACATTATAAGGCATTAATTTTCTTAATTATTATGCATAAATGCTTAGAGGATATAAGGTTTATAAACTATATATTTAGCATTAAAGGTTACTTATAATAAGAGTTACAAAAGCTAAGGGTTATATAAATCAGGGTTGTAAGGGTTGCAAGTGTTAGAAATTAAGATTCATAAGCTATAAGGGTTAATGGTTATACCATGAATTAGGGTGATAATTAAAATACTTAATGTTATAAGTTACTAGGATATAAATTATTTAAGGGTTATAATACTGAAGAATTATACAAATTATGGCTTACGTAGCTTAAGAGTTACAAGTAACAAGTGTAATAAAGTTTATGGTTTATGGAGTTAGGGTAAATAACAAATATAGTTGGTAGGGGTTATGAATATTATAGGTTAGAAGTTATCATGATTATAAGGGTTTAGAGTGATAAGTGTGGCATTAATTATATGGTTACATTATATTGCATTTATAATGATTAAAGGCTATGGATTATAACTTAATATGAATAGGGATTATATAAGCAAAAGGATTAAGAGTCATAGCGTTCACATTACATGTCTTTTGGATTAAATTAAACGATTAAGGGATATTAAGATAAATGGTTAGAAGTTATGTCAACGAGTGATACAAGGGTTAGTGTCTAAGCCAAGGGGTCATTAAGGTAATAAGAGTTAATGGTTATTAATGTTTTTTTCCCTGGAAAAAAGTTGTAATTTTCATTAATGAGGAAAATTACATTTTTCATATGCCTATGGCATATACTGTAATTTGGGCTAGAAGCCTATCCTGTTTGAGAATTCAAAAATTGAGGTGTACTCCACGCAAGGAGACACTACTCTGTACTGTGATTTTCAATATAAAATATGTACTTACTCTACGTAGAGAGTATCAAAAAACTGTCATGTATAAGACTGCTTGAAAATGCGTTTATATAGTATTATATAAAGACAAAAAAATAAAAAAAACCATGTATCAAGCTCCATTAGAGCTTAACTATTCTGATATATCTATAAAAGGTCTATGATAATACTACTGATGGAAGGTTCCATCAATTTTCTCCAGTATGCTCCACGTTCCAGTAGGTCTGTGCGTTGCTTCCTTGGATAGTAGATCAGCAGCTGTGTTCCGCTCCCTGTATATATGTTGACAAGTAAATGTGTCAAATAAGTTTATGAGTCTATGTATTTCTTCCATGATGTGTCTCAAAGAATAAGCATGACAATTTGTAATTTTGTTTATCCAATTGCATACTGTTTTTGAATCACCAAAAAGTTGTAAGTTTCTACAATGTTTTTCCAGTGCAAAATGTATGGTATATTTTGCTGCTGAAAGCTCAACAAAGTTGTTCGTCCCTCTGCCCAGTCCCATTTGGATTTTGTAATAATGATTTGTTGTAAGATGTAGGACAACGCTCGCCCCCCCCCCCCCCCCCACATCCTATGTCTTGTGCTGAGTCGTCAAAGTATGCCCAGGGGTGGGATTGGTTTATACTCTCAAGTATGATCTGCCTGGGGATGGAGTTTGATTCCTCCTCTGGGATTAGTTGATAGTCAGCTAAGATTTGAGCAGTGATGGTCGACCAGTGGGGGAGGGAGTTCTGAAAAGTAATTCTATTCCTGGCAATCCATATGGCCCAGCAAGTAAGTAAAGGGAGGTTCTTTGTTTTTCCTGAGGATACAGTGGACCACCATCCCTCCTAGGTTTCCCAAACAGTTGCGCCCTGCCACAGTGGGAGCAAGGGTATTTGTGAGTGAATAGAAGTCCATAGCTCCTTTGTGTATGAGCATGTAAGGAAGAGATGATCCACTGTTTCATTGTCGGATTTGCAAAGGCTACACCAAAAGGGTCCATGAAAAGATCTTTTGATCAGATTTTCTCCTGTTGGGATTTTGTGTCTCAGAATGGTCCACATGAGGAGCCTCGACCTGGGGGGTGCTTTTAATTTCCATAAACTTTGCCACCAAGGTTCACATAGCAGAGGTTTCAATGGGTTCATAAGAGTTATATAACCCACTTTTGGTGTATATTTTCCATGCTTCGCATGTGCCCAGATTAGCTCATCCTCCCCTTCCTGTATCCTGATATGGGATTCCGTGAGGGCCTCCATGTATTCTTTCCAGTGTTGTTGCCATGGTTGGGGGATCTGTAATGCCCTCCCAGATTTCCATGCTTGCAAAAAAGTGGAACGATCATTGTCCGCTATATGGCTAAGATGATAGATCCCTCTAAAAGTGAGGTATGTTCTAAGCTCCTGTGGGAGTCTGTGAGCATTCCCACATCCTATCTAGGGATCAATCCCTATTCTAACAACATCTCCCAACTTTATCTTCCATGTAAGGCCATCCCTAATAAGGGGCATTGCTTGCAGGATTGCTTTCCATATGTTTGATTTTCTGGCTTGTATCCACCGGGGTTGACGAAGCCAATCCATAAGGTTTGAGGGGGCTATGTATTTAGAGATCGCCACCTTAGTCCATAGGCTGTGCGATGTAACTAGCTGCCACCCTAGTTTTGTCGCCAGGGCTGTGGAGAAAGTGCCAAGGATTTTGATACCCCATCCTCCCCATTTTTTTGGGAGTGCCATAGATTCCCATTTGGACCAGGCAAATATCCTTCCCGGCTATTTCCCTTTCCACAGGAATCTGTAGCATAGATATTTTATTCTGTGTTATAGATCTAACCCAAAAATATATGAGAATAGAAATAAACCCAAGAATAATAAGATCCAAATATAGAAATGCTTCACTTTATTGATATCAAAACCATTAAGGTAGGGAAACACCATACAATCACTCCTTAAGGAAGGAGAACACTCCACAAGCCATATGCATGTTCATACAATAATCCTTGACACAATTCCTTGACTTCCCTCCATGTGGAGTCTCTAGCCTCTATATAGGCTTCATACATACAATACCATGGGTCATTACCATGGTTCCCTCATACCATCAAACTAATACCATGGGCCCATTACATTATTACTAACTACTTGTAGTCCCTTACATGATATGGGTTAACCACTTTATTTATTACTATGGCCTATCCCCTTATTACATTATTACCTTGGGTACCTCCCTTTTTACCCCATATTATCCCCCCTAGGTATATAACATTCCACCCCCCTTAGCATGTTTCGTCCCCGAAACATGGGAAGAACACAAATAATAAGATCTACTCAAAAGAGTAGTCCACTGGTACCATGCATGTGCATCTAGCCATCCAAGAGAAAGGTGAACCCTCGGTCTCACTGGTGCCTCGCTCGCTTGAGATGGAAGTTGACCATAGTAGCTCTTCTATGTTGATGTGTAGTAGGTGGATCTTCTCTCCTCTTTATCCGTCCTGCGGGGGTTGTTGTCCTTGTGGCTAATTGGTTGCCATCTTGATGGTTGTCTTGCGAGGTGATGTGGGTGATGATATGTTGAAGTTTTAACCCACGGTGTCTTTTTCTTTAATTCACCCCTTACTAGAGCCTGACTGTTATCTGGTGCATGTTGTGGTGCCTTATCCTCTAATATTACTTCAACCACTGAACCCTCATAAGATGTGTTAGCACCTGTAACCTTTTCTGCTTCAGCCTCTGTTTGTGTTTGATTGTCGACCATCAACTGCTCATCTTCTGCTATGTTAGTCCCTGGAACATCTTCTACGTCAACTTCCGTGGACTCTACCTGTTTATTGATAGAAATATCCTGTAATGTAATTTTCTTCTTTTTATACCAGAGCTTTAGGAATTTCTTCTGCACGTTAATATTTGTAGTACCCACTGATTCCATCCATGGGTATCCCAAAACAACATCCATATTATCCATCTCTGAAGTATAAAAATCACCATGAAACACATACTTATCCATAGAAATCTTCAAATCCTTATACACTTGAACATCCTCATCATCCACCTGTGTGTTTTCAATGTGTTTTGTGGGAACTTGCAATTTTTTTGCCAAATTAACATTGGTAAAATTATGCTTGCAACTAGGATTTATAGAAACAATGATCTTCTATTTCTAAATCAATCCATGAACCTGCAATAAGGAGATACCAGCAGAAAATAACCCTTTAGGTTCCTTGTTTCCTTCTTTCCTGTAAAAATAAAATCTTTGCTAGGTTGTGTGTCTGTCTGTGTGAGCTTATCCACAAGATTAGTTTTACGGTCAAAGTGGTCCATAAGAGCTTTTGTGAATATGTCCCAAGTCAAGGGCCTTTGATAGCAACGTTGATGCCATTGCCACCATTGCCTTCTTTCATTGTCCAAGTACATTTTTCCCACACTCAGCTGAGCCTCCTCATCCATGATGTAATTCAATCTAAAAAATTTCTCCATTCGTGCTAGCCATTTGGCTAGATGAGAGCCATCAAATTTATACAAGTCCCTCAAATTCTGATTTGGGCTCACCATCACAAAAAAATTGGCGAAAATTTGAAATGGTCACAATTCCATCAATATTGCTCAGAATCCCTATTATGACCTGTTTTTGGAAATGGAACAACCATTCTACATCTTCCCATATGATAGAAATCCTGATCCAGGCACTAGAATTTCAGATCTGCACTGCTACTCTCCCGTCGTCACCAAAATTTCTGAAAAAAGAGCTGATTTTAAATCAGCGACATCTCCCTCATTCGGACTCCGATTCGACTGTTTTTTTTTTAAATTGAGTATTTTTTCACAAATAATCTAGATCTACAATTAGATTTTTCAGATCTTGCACCAAGACGTCCAGATTTGTGCTGCAAATTCGCTGCCCTGAAAAATTATTTGCAACCCCACTGATTTTTAAATCAGCGATATCTCCTTCATCCGGACTCCGATTCGACCGATTGTTTTTTTGAAATTGGGTATTTTTTCACATAGAATCCAGATATGCAATTAGATTTTGTATATATTGCACCAAAACATACAGATCTGATCTGAAAACTCGTCGCCCCCAAAATCCTGCAAAAAATAAAAAAAATTCTCCACTATTTGCCCAAGAAAGTGCTCTGATACCACTTGTTATAGCTTTGATACCACTTGTTATAGATCTGATACCACTTTTTATAGCTCTGATACCACTTTTTATAACTCTAATTCCACTTGTTATAGCTCTGATACCACTTGTTATAGATCTAACCCAAAAATACATGAGAATAGAAATAAACCCAAGAATAATAAGATCTAAATATAGAAATGCTTCACTTTATTGATATCAAAACCGTTAAGGTAGGGCAACACCATACATTCACTCCTTAAGGAAGGAGAACACTCCACAAGCCATATACTTGTTCATACAATAATCCTTGACAAATTCCTTGACTTCCCTCCATGTGGAGTCTCTAGCCTCTATATAGGCTTCATACATATAATACCATGGGTCATTACTATGGTTCCCTCATACCATCAAACTAATACCATGGGCTCATTACATTATTACTAACTACTTGTGGTCCCTTACATGATATGGGCTAACCACCTTATTTATTACTATGGCCTATCCCCTTATAACATTATTACCTTGGGTACCTCCCTTTGTACCACATATTATCCCCCCTAGGTATATAACAACACCCATGAAACCATATAATGTGTAGTGCCCACTTTGGTTGACTGACCCTAATAGGACGTTAGCCTTGATACATTATTCTTTGAGGACCTTAGGTTGAGGATCCAAATATTTGACTCTTACTATGAGTGGATGTGATAATAATTATTTTTCTAGTTTGAAGTTATGATGGTAATAATTGCGATGTACGTGTCTTATGACCATGTCTAATCATGTGATAGATTCATTATGTGTTTGTTTACATTAATTCTTTCTCACAGTTACAAAGATGTTGATGATTATGTCATGATGATGATTTAACATACAAAATTATATTGGTGACTAATATTATGAATCAAGTATTACTGATGATTATTGATTGTGGTAGGAGATTACCCAGATGCACTTGCATGTGATGAGTCAACAACCCCTAGTTTGGTTTGAAATTACATGCCATTATCTCAAAAAATTTAAAGTTCAATTTAAAATTATATTGTGAATTATAATGACATGTTAGTGGTTGCAGGCACATGTTAGTTGGTTGGACGAATGACTCCTACATGGGTGATGTGGCTATACAGATAGATGGAACTTCATGGGAGGGGTGGGACAACGTATTTGATTTCACTCGTTAGCACTCCTGCTGTGACTTAGGTTGGAAGGTGTTGGGATACATTCACCTTGAAGGTCATGATTCTATGGGGGAGCACCTCAGATTGGGTCGCTCATGAATATTTACTGGGGGGCGCACAATAAGGTATATTTCTTGATCCCCAATGCCATTAATCTCACTATATAGGGTGACATAGGAGAGGATAGTGGTTTCTGTTGTTGCACCTAGTTTTTCCACTTGTAGTCACTAGATGCTTGAAGGGAAAGTGGTGTGGCACCCTTAGAACTTCAAAGGGAAGTTCTTGAAGGGCGCAACTGACTTGTCACACTTGGCATCAAGAAGAAATTGATTTGCGTGGCACCCTTGGAATTTCAATGGGAAGTTCTTGAAGGGAATGATTGAATTTGCACCCTTATTATCAAGAAGAAATGACAAAAATATAATTTAGATATGATAATCATATTAATTCACATAATGTGTTAAATGAGATTTTATAACCAAGTTATCTAAATCAGGAATACAACTTGGGGTAAAGGGAGAATAGGAAGAAATAAAAAAATTGGACCACTTGAGAACTCTACCCTTCTCATGTTTGGAAAATATTAGGTGGAGAATGTGCATAAGTGTTTTAATGAGAAAAAGGGGGGAAAGAGACATAGAGTTAATTAGAAAGATTAATTCTAAAATGGCTTAACCTCATTGAGAAAAGAGGGTGGTGAATGAAAATAAAGAATAATAAATGTAAATTAGAGAAATTTTATTTCATGAGAGAACCTCCATATGGCAAGAGCCAACACAAGGATCTCCATCTAAGAGTCAAATTGAGTTAAACTAGGGTATAGTTTGGGACCAAATCTAAGACTTGCCAGTTGAATTTAATAAAGAACTCAAATCAAGGCATATAAAGGGCGAATTAAGAGACAACTTGAAAAACTAGGGAGATGTTGGGGTGAGGAAAAATATTATTTTTGAATAAAAATTTAAGTAAATAATTTAGGAGAGCCTTGGTGAGAGGGTGACACATGGGTGGGTGAATAATCAAAATTTTCAATTAATAAAAATAATTATTTATGCATGAAGTGCCAAGTGTCACCTATGAAGCCTCATATAAAAGGAGTAAGCTATGGGAGAGGGACGTTTTTTTCCCTATTTTTAGATGGATGAGATAATGATTTTTTGTGACCATGAAGACTGTAGTGATTTTCGTGAGGTGGAGGTGATTAGTGAGGGAGATCTTGAGCTAGGAGTGCTCACCTCCATCGGATATTATTTCTTCCTCTACTTACAACCCCATTGCAGCTCAAGGGTCTGTGAGGAAGAGTACCTGAGAAGTAGGCCGGGAGATCAACTAGTGAGTCACCAACGTTCAGTTAGAATGCATTATCATTCATGCATGGACACAGATGACAAAAAGGGAGTGCAAGAAACAGAAAAGATGAGAATCAAAACTCCTCTCCTTGGTGAACAATACCTCGTGTATTCTAAAAGTTTATTATATGATTATCGATGTATCTAGAATGACTAGATTATAAAAGTGAATGTTATGATGATGGTTGAATTTCAATTTATGGCTATTGACGACGTATCTCAAATTTATGTTTTTTCAATGTTTATGTATTTTTAAGTAATACATGGTTTCATAAAGGACATGGTTAATGATTTATCAGTGTAAAATGGATTGCCTAATTGTTTATTTTTCAATGTCGTATCTTAAATCACATCACTTGGTATTTAGTTAAATATGAGTTAGTTCCTATATCTAGAACTAATTTCCTTTACCTTGAGTATGATTTGAAAAAAATGGTGACATAGGGAAGGTCCCCACATAACGCATTTCCATGAACTCATATAATCCATATTAGACCCAACACCCTAATCCCTATTAATCACTGTGAGTATTAGCACCAAACCATTTCAACACTTAATCTCTATAAACCCTAACCCTACTAAAAAATAATTTACATCCATTAACTAACACAACCTATGATCCTTTTAAAATCTAAATGATTCCCTTGGTAACCCTTAAACCTTAGCCCCTATAACCCAACTTACTCCATCTCTCACCTCAATTACCCTATAACCTTTATCAATCCAATTAGTTATATAGTCCATAATATTTAAAAAAGTTATAGTCTCCCACCCTTTAACCCATAAAACTTAATCTCAACAAAGTTTAATTTGGAATTCCTATAATATATATAACTAGAATTTAACCCATTTAACCATAAACATTTAACTTATATAATTGCTAATACTTGGATTTTGACTCTAAAATATACATCCTAAATATTATATTTCCTTACCCATATAACCATTTAATTTTACAATCACTTACCATTGTACTCGAATCCATACAATTGCAATAATACTTATAATACGACTATTTAACAAGTTACACATAGTTTCATAAACCATGTACCAATCTCTATAATCATTAATCGATATAACTACTAATAGTTATAAAATTTAATCCTTATAACACATATATATCCCTAAACCTTAAATTATATATCCCCTAAAAATTATAACCCTATTTTCCTTAATTTCACAAAACCGCAATAATACTTATAATATTACCATTTAACAACCTACACGTACTTTTTGTAAACCATGTACCAATCTCTATAATCATTTTTTTATTTTTATTTTTATTTATTTATTTATTTTTATTTTTATTTTTATTTTTATTTATTTATTTTTTTTTTTTTTTCTGAATAAGGCTAATTCTATTATAATACAAAAAGGTCAAAAATTACATAGGAGTTACAAAAGGGCCATGGCTCAGAAATCCTGCCCAGAAATTGATCATTTACCCAGCTTGTATCTTCCAAAATTGAACACCGTCAAAATTGAATTGTTGTCTTCTGTTGTATCTACTGCCTCTATGACTCGAAACCATGACTCTAAATGGTACATAATAGGGACCCGAAGACATACAGACATATAAACCCAAACGTCCGACACATAGACAGACAGACCCATGTTGTCGAACTGATACATAGACACAGAAAACAAAGGCAAAATATAGCTCTTACGGCCCAGGTTGCCGAGAGCACACTTCTTGTCTAGCTCATTCATCGTCTGTGGTGTAGGGCGCTTCCTCAATTTGGCACCCAAAATGTAGAGAGTCATCAGAATCACAGAGAGGAATCATCACGCTGGAAGGCCGTCCCTGAACAGGCGCGCTTGGACCTGCGAGAGCTGGTGGACAAGCTATGGGGGAGCTTTCCCTGTCAGGCTCGCTTGGACCTGCAAGAGCTGAAGGACCGGCTAAGGGGAAGCTTTCCCTGACAGGGCGTTGCAGGTCGATAATAGGCCCTGTCCCATGAACAGGAGGAGGAAAATCCAGCGTGGCTTCTGTCGGTTCTCTAAGAATATCACAATGCTCAACCATTACAGAGATAATGAAAGTGGAATTAGCGAGAGCGCAGGGAACCTGATACCTGACCATAGGATGTTCGTGATGCCCACAATCCATTCTTTGTTCGCTTTCCATACCTCTGCCCCGCCCAGCTCTATTGCCATGGAAATGTTGCGGCTCAGAAGTGACTTCGACGGAGGAGGAAGGAGAATTGGGGGCAGGCCGCTGGATGGTGGCCCTTCCGCGAGAGCCTCCGCGCCTACTGCACATTCTCTGTCGCTCACCCCGCATTTCTGAATTCCGAAAGTGAACTCGCGTGCCGAAACCTGGTGAGGAGGCCTTAAACGGGACAAGGGTAGCCAAATTGAGCTCACGACGCCGATTGCTCAGGCGTAGGGTGGTCCCTGAGTATGCTGTAGAGCATGGATGCTCTTGTTCCCTTCCCCACTCCGCCGAGTGATGCACCAGTGAAGCGGTAGTATGCCAGACGAAAGCAGTGGTATGCGCAAATGCCAGAGGAGTTCCGGGTATATTAACCTCCATCGCGCAGTTCACCAGGCAGTGCAGAATGGACGACATGACCAGCATTAATGCCGGCATTAGTTCTACAGCATGCGAGCCTCCTATATCTTCCGCGGGCTACTGCATGTCACTAATGGGCTGACACCTGCCCATGTGACACCCCATCTGTCCGCCACTCATATTAGACACCCGCATCCGGGAGTCAATCTCTATAATCATTAAACCATATAAATAATAATAATTATAAAATTTAATCCTCACAATACATATATTCCTAACCCTTAAATTTTATATCCCCTAAAACTTATAGCCCTATTCACCTCAATTTCCACTAGAACCAATATAAATCTCCAACCCTTGATCCTTATAACCATGTCAAACTGCCCCACTAAACATTAATATCTAATGCTTATAAATTATAAGACCTAACACCTAGCATATGTAATCCCTAAGGTGTGACACTTGAGTCAGAACATGTATATCACTAACCTCATAAGACTTATACCACTTAAATCCTTTAGCCAGAAATCCTTATAACCATTAATATTTAAACCTTCATACTTACATCCTCTTCCATTAATGTTAATGACCTTTAACACTACATAAGTCTTAATGCCAATAGCTCTTTTAATCCCTAAATGCTATAATAACCAACATGCATAACGTACATTCCTTGTGACACATATAATTCCCAACGCATGATTATTATAACCCAAATAATAATTATCCTTTATGGTCCATAGAAATTCAACCATATAATTTCTCCCTCGTATAGCTTATGATAGAAAATATACAACTATTAATCCCTAGTATATTCTTAATAACTCATATCATCACAAGGATTTGTAAACCCCAATATTGATGGTTTATGAAACCTAATCCTAATAAACACTTCCCCTTATATCCAAAATATCCCCTTCACATCATTAAGCTTATGAAATTATAACCCTAATCTCTAATATATTCTATTGCTTCTAACCCTTACAAATCACAACTAATCACCCTTATAACCATTTATGTTTATAACATCTAAACTATATAAGCAATAATATCACCTTCAACACATATAATATATCATCATTATAAATTGTTAACTCCATATGCATTTAACATATAACATCTAATGATAACTCTTATAACCCCTAAAAATCCACCTCTAAACCACATAATACTAAACTTCAATCCATGTAATTACGAACTTTAATTATTTCTGACTCATAAAAATAATTCATAGTATAACCATATATATATATATATATATACCATCACATGTATCCCTAAATTAATTTAAGATTTCTACATCCCAATTTAGCACTAAAACTATAATACTTAACCCTTGCAACAACCCCTATAATACAATCTCTAAACCTTGTATCTTGTAACAATTTATGCATAATACCTACCAAAATTAATGTCTTATAATGCTTTTACAAACCAGACCTCATGAGATCTCCCCTCTTCTTTTGAATATTTCAATGGAGGCTATGTTATCCACTATCCACAATGATGACTCACAACCTTAAGCAACCTCACTATATTTGAACCTATGACTTGGGAAGAGGGTCCCATCCACTGCGTTAACCTTCATAATAAAAGCATGATATATGTATCCACTTAATATTAAAATCCCTAGTCCCATAACCTTGTAACCCTTAAACATTATACCTCTTACATTTATCACCCTCTACAATTGTATCCCTTAATCCCTAACCATTACAATCCTTAGCGAATCTAACTCATGAAATTTTTAATCCATAATGTAACATCTAGCCAATGGAACCATTATAATCATTACACTTTAACATTTTAATTTAATATAACCCCTAAAAGTTTTATACTTGTAATACTAAATACCCAAATCTATATAGACCTTAACTCCTATAATTATTAAACAAAAATCCTTAAAAACGTTATCCCCTAACATATATAATTCTAACACATCACCCTTATGAAAAATTAAATACAATGTGTATAACCCTTCACCCTTAAAAAACCTAAAATATCAACCTGAAGGCATATACCCTATGACCCTTATAAACCACAACATTAGTACATATATTTTTCAATTTTAGTATACTTAACAATTGTTACCCCTAACCCATATAAAAATTATCAACTCGAGCCTAGTATAACCTCTAGTATAAACCACATCCCCTACAACTTATATCCTCCATTAGTACCACCATTAATCTCATAACACCTCATTTTTAGAACCATCATCACTCGTGACATGTATAAGAAGTGACCTTTATAAAGATGGTACATATGAATTTCAACTCATATAACTCTATTATAGCGGTTGCAACACCCTCCAAAATTTTGGAGCCTTCCTTGATTTTTCCTTTGATGGTTGTAAACACTCGAGCTCACCCCATGAGCGCTTGTGAAGTATTTTTCAACTTTGCTTGTTTGACCAACGGTCATATTTCGGCATGTTGATTGCTTTGTCATTCTTGCAATCTTGTTCTGGCGAGTTTGAAAGGTTTGTATTTATGTGTTTGGGTTTTCTTCACTATGTGAACACCTGTCGTAATCACACACAAAGTTTTAAGCACTGTCACGCAAGTGTCATAATGGTCGTCCGGAGGTCTATCACAAGTGTCACGCTTGTCGCTGTCAGCTCTAAGATAGTCTCACTGAGGGCATGTTTTTTCTTGTTGTCATGGTGGTTTATGTTATCTCAACATCAAGTATGCTAAGTGTATGATCACAATGTCAAGTCTGCACAAGTTCACTTACTTTCGACACTTAGCCATTTTCCTGAAAATATGTCTGGCTGGAAAAACCTCTTCCATGGACCCTGACTGAGCTACACTGCACAATATCAGCCCTTAGTGACTGTTATGAAACCAGCTCACAAAAATATAGAAAATATAGTTGCAAACCTTAGAATTCAGCCTCTTCGAGGGGGCAACCTCCTTTACATTACACAAATGAACAATTCTTTGATGATACAAACAAAAATGCCTCCTTTCTATATATAGGAGTCTAAGGGGTCATAATATAATAAGAGCCGACATAACAATAATAATGTAAGGGCATAGTAATAACAATAGTGGGCTTCTATGGGCACAATAGTAACAATATGGGCACTACATGGGTACATCAATATAATAAGGGGGTTGTACTAATAACAATAAGGGGTTACACTAGTAGTATAGGGGCCTAACATGCCCCTCTCCTTCAAAAAGTGTTGTCCTCAACGCTTGAGTAGTTCTTGATGCTTCTGTATAAAATTCTTATCCTCCCATGTGGAATCTTCAGCAGGTAAGTTCTTCCACTTGATGAGATACTATGAAATTGATCGATTTCGTAGCTATCAGGTTCTTGTTTCTGTGACTGCTCCAGGTTCCAATATGATTTTTCCTTCCTCTTCAAGTTCTGTCAATATTGTTTGAATTGGGATCTTTTACAAATTTTGAATGAGTGGTCACACTTCTTCGTCCTTCTTCCATTCATCCCTTACTTTGTTTATCCAATCTGGGTGGATAATAGAAATAGCACAAAACAATGCTTCGACTTCCTCATCCTTTCTTGAGAGTGCATCTGCAACAAAATTTTTCTCTCCTTTTCTATAGATGATGTCAAAGTCATAACCCAACATATTTGTGATCCATTTTTTCTATTTTTCTAAAGATAATAGTTGTTCTAAAAAGTATTTAAGACTATCATGATCCATTTTTACCTTGAAGTGTCTTCCCATTTGGTAAGGTCGCATTTCTTAAGTGCATGTAGTATTACCAACATTTCATTCTCATAAATATCTTGCTTGAGATGTAGCAGTAAAAATACCCAATCACCTACATCAAAACATTTTTCACTACGATGTTGATCTACCTGTTGTTTCATTCGATTTTGCACCAAAGTGGCGTTATCCTTTAAAAATTGGAGAACTTGTTGTTGATGCTCGATGTGATCTTTCATTGCTTGAACCTTTTTCTTCTTGATATTTCCTTCTATCTTTAGAGTTTCAGGAGTGGTAATTTCTTCCAATCCTTTACAAGATATGTTCGGATTCATTTCTTGATGCTCGATGTGATCTTTCACTTCTTGAACATTTTTCTTCTTGATATGCCCTTCTATCTTGATAGTTTGAGGAGTGGTAATTCTGACCAATGAATTACAAGATATGGTTGGATTCATTTCTTCTTTCTCGATGTGATATTTCACTTCTTGCACCTTTTTCTTCTTGATATGTCCTTCTATCTTGAGAGTTTGAGGAGTGGTAATTCTTGCCAATGCTTTACAAGATATGGTCTGATTCATTTCTTCTTTCTCTGGGGCTGGGTCCTGACATATATCCTCTTCTTTTGATGTTTCTTGATCCTTTTCTTCCTCCTCTGCATACTCTATGTAAAATAATTTCTTCTCAGCACACTTATGACCTTTAGTGCATTTGCTATCACAATTGTAACAAAGGCCTTTTTCTCTTTTTTCTTCCAATTGTTGTGGTGTAACCCTTGTAGGTTGTGGAAGGCTAGAAGAAACAACACTTCCATCTTTATAGTTGTGAGGGGTACACTTCCTTGTTGCCATAATTTTACTTTGCACTATGTAACAAAACCCTTTTACTATTTCCAATTGTTGTGGTGTTGCTCTAAAGAAGTTGTTGCTCTTTGTATCCTCATAATGTGCTATCATTTCCTCTGTGAAAATTGACCACATAACAAGTTGTTTACGAGAACAAAGCCCTTTATACCATAAAAATTGATTCGGTTCTAAATATGAAGATGGAATACATACCTTTTGTAACAGTGGTACACCATGTAGATCAAAATATTTCTCCATTTGAAGTATCCAATTTACTGGATCCTTGCCATCAAACTTCCTCATCTTTCTTTTTCTTGATTTTAGGAGCTCGATCTTGAAACAACTGTAACTCTATACTTTTGGATCTTTAAGTTCTGAAATTACGATTGCAGTAGCCCTCTGTGTCCTCTTTCCAATGCCACCAGTTTGATCCAAATTGGATTCTCCAAGGAAGAGTTATGCCAAATCTCCCACAGTGACCTGATTATAGACTAGTTCAATAGAGCAAACTTGTATGATGTGCCACGTGTCAGAGAGAAAGTTATGACGATTTTCCCTAGATCACATGTTTGGAATGTAATTCAGGAGTCTACAAAAAGACCAACTTCCTCAGATCATATCTCCGCAAATGTAGTGCAAAAAGCTCTTAAATTCGGACCCGAGGTTCAATGCGATTTCGTCTCAAATGGGATTTTTTTTTTTTCGCTTTTGAAACGTTGCAGAAAAAAGTTATAGCGAAAATGCCACAATGACCTATTTGGAGTAGCGAAACCCTATAATCCAAAGCTCTAATACCAAATGTTATGAAACCAGCTCACAAAAAGATAGAAAAGATAGTTGAACGCCTTAGAATTCAGCCTCTTCGAGGGGGAAACCTCCTTTACATTACACAAATGAACAATTCTTGGATGATACAAATGAAAATACCTCCTTTCTATATATAGGAGTCTAAGGGGTCATAATATAATCAGAGCTGACATAACAATAATAATGTAAGGGCATAATAATAACAATAGTGGGCTTCTATGGGGTACAATAGTAACAATATGGGCACTACATGGGTACATCAATATAATAAGGGGGTTGTACTAATAACAATAAGGGGTTACACTAGTAGTATAGGGGCCGAACAGTGACCCTGCTCTGCTTCTTGGAACTGTGCAATTCTTGAGCTTGTCATTTGGGTCAGTTCTACTGCGAATCCCAGAGGTGCGCAACCTGTCTACCTCCTAGAATTGCGCATAGACTGCCTCCATGACTAAACTGAAGTGCACATTTCTCAAGCACAGTCATCATGCCTCCTTCTTGTTTTCCAGAATCTTACACTGCTCTGAGACCCAAGTCTGCATTGTTCTCCAAAACTATGCAGACATGCCCAATTGGTCCTCTATTTCCTTGCTCTGCATTGTTTTAAGAAATTGCGCATAACTGCCCAACTAACCCTTGGTGCCTTACTTTGTACTATCTTCAAAAATTGTGTAGACATGTCTAGAAGTTCCCTTGCTGCCTGTCCTGCACTGTTCCCAGAAATTATGCATTCATGCTCAACAGGTCCCTCTATAACCCTGCTCTGTCTTCCCTTTGGAAACTGCGTAGAACTGCCCAGTTGTCTCTCTGCAGCCCCGCTCTGTCTTCCCTCTAAAAACTATGTAGAGGTGTTCCCCCTTAGGGTCCCACCTTACAACTGACACTAGTGACTTTCAATGCACAATTCTGCCTCCCAATGGTCACTGTGCAATTTTTCTCAACAGTGCAGGTTGTTCTCCTAAAATTCCTCATTCCATCTTGAGCTACGCTTTGCGTTGTCCCATTGAGTTTTCCTCCCTTCCTATCACCCGCAACACGAGAAAAATGCATCATGCTAGCCTAGGAGTTTTGGATTTGATGTCATCCCATCATTAGTGAATTTCAGGAACAGGTACACTGGCGAATCATGGTGAGATGATGAATAGGATGAAGAAGGAGCACACATGCTAAAGACTTTCTTTTAGATGGATGAACGTACCAAGCATATCAAGCAACAAGCAAAAGGAACACATGCATTGAACCATCAAGCAAGACCAAGACCATCGAAGACCCCGCAACACTATGCTATGTCAGTTGAAAAGTCATGGGAATTTGAATAGTCATGAGGGTAGTCCAAGAGTCATAAGGGTCAAGCATCACCCTTGGCTATATATACCCCTCCCATTGTATGAGCAAGGAATTTTGACCTTGGCTCCTCCCACATAGCCTTGAGTGTCTGTAGTTTGTTCTTTGAGGAGTGAGGAGTGGCTCCAATGTCCCACTACTGGGACTAGAGATGTATGGTGTACAAATGTGTCATGGGACTTTTGTTTAATTCAGAAGCCTGTTAAGGCCAACACATTTTCACGCATGCTTTTAAGATGTTTGTAAGACTACTCTTCAAACATTTGTAATGCATGTTTACTTAACCTATACTAATATAATTGAACTACTTTGGTTGTCTTAATACTTACATTGTTGAAGATGTGTTGTATTTCTTATCACTGTTGTCTTGTCCTTGTGGACTACTACGCAAGACATTAGAAAAACCTATCTTGTTTACTAGTTATAACAACCATCACATCCACGTGGACTACTTTGCTGGATGGTGTACGTGTTTTCCCTTGTACTTTGGTTTTAATGATTGCTGCGTCCGCTATGGACTATTCCATTGGATGTTGGACAAACCCTTTCTGGTTTGTGTGTGTCTCTTCCTAGGTGGTACTACTACCTCTCACTTAGAGGCTCACTTTACTCTCCCATTTTGTAGTAAGAGAACCTTGACATGGTTACATTACGCACTCACTAGGTACATGTACCTTGCTGTTTGAAGATACCAACATAACACCCTCATGTGTTGAAAGCTAGAGCCAATGCAGATCTCTAAGTATATGGCAACCGGGCCTTCATACCAGATGGGACTCCTACACCAAATGGTGTGAGTTCTAGTTGGGACTTCACATCGGGGAGACCCCCTTTGTTGGTGGGTACAACATTGTTAAGAAAATGGCATTAGAAGGAGGGCCAAACGACAAGTTGTGCATGTAGAGTCTGGTTGAATCTCTTATTTAAAAATGGCTCTTCCTGACATCATAATCCTAGGATGTCTTTATACAAAGTTCGAATGTACTATCCCTGCGAAAGTTATCCATGACCTGTCCAAGTTAAAGTTCAATGGTGAGGGTGTACCATCTTTTCGTGCACATGTGCATCAAGTTATAAACTTTTTCCTATGCCACAAGATAGAGTACAAAGGTTTCTAGATTGTATTACTCACCCTCACATTCGAAGGTCGTTCTCAATGCTGGTGTTAGAAATTAACCTTTTCCTCTATTGATTCATTTGGTTAGCTTTCCGAAATGATTATTAAAACGTTCAATGAGTATATCCAATGGGATTTCCGTGAAAATAGATGTAGTTTAAGTATGGAGACTGATGAATCAGTTGAGGACTTTGCTGATCGCTTCCTTCACATCTGTTACAAAATTCCTGAACAACTTGTGAATTTTAACTTCTTGAGAGAAGAGTTTAAATGCTTGGTTCATAGTTCTCAATACAGTGAACCTCCTAATTTCTCTGCCTCCCCAACTCTTGTAGATCATGAGGCACCTCATATTGTAGAGGAGGATCCCAATACCCCATTTTTTCCTTGTCCTCCTCCCTTTCTGGTCCTGATGTGGGTGTCCCCTTCTAGTGATTGCAAAGATGAGAAATATGTGCAATGAGTGCTCCCTTGCGGTGATTGAAAAGATGAGAAATCTGTGTAACATGTCCCTAGCCCATATTCTCATCAGTCTCTTGCTTCAATGGAGGAAATTCCAAAATGGTTTAGGAAGCCTACAACGAAGAATCACTCCTCCATTCCACAAGAGGATGTCACCATTCATAACTCAAGTCTCGAATCTGATATGCATCTCTACCATCCTCCATCATCTACAAGCCATGACTCCTTGTATCATGACTCGCTTGATCAATCCACTTGACTAGCCAGTTGTTCGCATTCTCTTGATTCTCTAGTTGCTAGCTTAAATTGCGATCAGGTGCAAGGCAGTCACATTACACAAGCAAAGGAGTAGAAAGGTGAGGACACTATCAATATTCCCTCTCTGTTTCAAAATTGTGCGCATCAAAACAATGAGCTTCCATTCTTGAACGATTCTCAATCTACTAATCGCCGTGGAACATACTATATAATTAATTCTTTCGATCAACCCTCAGTCTTGGGAAGTCATCACTCCCATGCTTCCATATGCTATGATGAATTCCCAAGCACGTCATGTGATCTTTTGTTTTCTCATGAAGACTCTAACTCAGATCTGGAATGTGCTCCTATCAAAGAAGACATTCACATCGAAACTTCCTCTTCACCTCACTTGTCCATGGGTCCTACCATTCACAATGCATCCAAATGCATCGTAGATACTCCACGTTCTCATGCTTCTTCATCTAATGAGCTATATCCTCAATTGACACAAGGAAGTGAGTTTGTCCATGATGAAAACAATCTAATCATAGAGTGTACTTCCCATTCCCCATCATCTCTTCTCTTGCATGAAGACAAATCTTCAAGTTAGTTTGCTGAAGCTGAAAAATCTGGTGTAACCTATGATAGAGATGACTGCCATCTTGAGAGCAATCTTGAAATTAGCAACAACAACTACCTTCAAGCCATGCATGATCCAGTTCACGCTTCAAAATGTGATTCTATAAGTTTGGAAAGTTCTGGGATGTGCCAGGGAGTCAAGGAACTTCAATGTCTATTGATGGTTATGTCAGGACCTTGCGACTCTGGTAAGCCCCTCGAACCCAATCAGATCTGGTTTCACACGCACAATCCATCTATCTGCATGGTTTCATTCAGTGTGGATCCCCGTGTAAAAAGTGTTTGGTATTCTAGGTGTGATCTTTCAAATTTTCAAAATTTTACTTATGACCAAATCCATGAATATGTTACAGCACATCCGTCTTCATGCAAATATCTCACATCGAAATCGGGTTGGGAATGTTCATCTATCATGAAATCATGGGATTGTGAAGTTGATCATCTCAAAGACTCTCTTTTCCCGCAATCATACTTATCGAATTCCCCTCTTCATGGTTAGCTCCTCGGCCTTCTTGCGAACCTTGTACTACAAATATGTTTGTCATATCTAGCTCACAACGAACTTGGTTCCATTATTCAGAGCGTTCGAAAGATTGTTCAAATGGATTTTTCTTTTTTCATTTCAAACTAGGAATTTGACATTTCAACCAGCTCATCTGATCATTCCTCTATCTTGGGTGACTGTCATTCAGCTTATCATTTTCCCAATGGCACATCCGATGACATTTTATTCATGCTCTTTGATCTTCATTTTTTAGCATATTTCTCCTCATATTTCTCTCAAGAAGATGAGGGCACTTCAGCCTACGTTGATGGTTATGGCAAGTCTTCACTGTATTGTCATGACTGTTGAGAACTATAATTTTTTTCCTTACAATATTCCCATCATGATCTCGTCTATCAAATTGAGAACTCACTCTTTCACATATCACGAGGCTGTCCAAACAAGCATCATGAATTTCACGATCTAATCACTGAATGACTGGAACAATCTTACTTAGCAAGCCATGTTGCAGGCAAAAATCTTCAATCCTTCCTCATGCTTGCTGAGAAGCTCAGTGTAGATGAGGATGAACCTGCAAAAGGATTATAAGGTTTGTTGAAAAGTGATATCCATCAAAGAGGTAAGGACATGTATTGGGTGGTTGTGACACATCTTTCTTCCCACAGGAAAGACCTTCCTTTCCGTGTGAGACTTGTTCAAGTTTTTGTATTTTCTGTTGTACACTACTTTTTATCTATTTTAATCCCTTGTATATTTGTGGATGCAAGTCGTGAGCGACTACGATAGCTTCTCGGGAAATTTCATTTCATGTAATCCCAACCGTTTAGCTGTTAGGATAGGAATAGGATTAGTTGCATCTCAGTTTTCCCTTCCTTGCACTCATCTTGCACTTGTATTCCGTCACTGTTTTCTTATTTTACATCCCGTTGCTTTAGTCATTTTTCTTTCTTGTCTTATGGTTTTGTTTCCTTGTTGTGTACACCTTTCCTCTCATCTTGTTTTTTGTTTCGTGTGGGGTTTTCCGTTTGTTTTTGCTATGCGAATAAGTGTTGTGCCTGCACTGTGTTTTTGTTTTTTGAATGGGTATGTGGTTGAAGTTCAAAGAGTCTTGTGACACTGCAACGCTTGGCCAGTACTGTGTCCATCTTCTTTGTGCTTGGTTGTAACTTTTGGCTAATGAAGCCTTTATGGAAAATATGATCCATCTGTAAGGAAAGTTTTGGTCAAACCATGAACTTGTGTCTAGTTTGGGAAACCTCATGCCTATATTCAGTTTTATGCTCTGTGTGTTCAAGCTTATCCAACTAGTATAAATGGAGAAGGGGAAATATAAATGAGGAAACCTAAATCAGAGGTATTTACATGCTTCTCTGAAGGAACAACCTCTTCTTCTCTTAATAAGTCAGGATACCTCTTCCACCCCAAAAATAAATAAGTGCCTATGCACAGTTCTCTTTCAAAAATAACGAAGACAAAAGAAGAGAAAAGCTTCTTGTGCAAAGAGGTGAAGAAAAAAACTCCATCGGGGTATTGTCTAGGCTCAATGGCAATGGAGCAATTCTTGTGTTCCTACATGACTCCACTGGGGTACTTTCCAGGTCTGCTAGCAACGAAGCAACACCAAAGATGAAAAATTATACTCTGAAAATCTTAAGCTCATGGGCCAAATTACCCTTCCCGCTTTGAAACAATATGGCTTGGTTGAATTTTGTGTTGTGTTCAACTGAGTGGTACAAAGTAAACCGTGGCTTTCCACGATGTAAGTGGGAAAGTCGAAGTGATCCACACAATGAATCAATACTCCCCAAAAGTCCAAGGCCCTGCACTGAAATTAAACCAAAATAGAGAACCTGGTATTCAACCAGTGTGTCACCAAGTCTTGTAGCGGTTGAAACACCCTCCAAAATTTTGGCTTGCATCCGAATTTCAAAGCCTTCCTTGGTTTTTCCTTTGATGGTTGCAAACACTCGAGTTCACCCCATGAGCTCTTGTGAAACCTCTTTTGAATTTTGCTTGTTTGACTAGCGGTCGTTTTTCGACATGTTGATTGCTTTGTCATTTTTGCGATCTTGTTCTAGTGAGTTTGAAAGGTTTGTCTTTGTGTGTTTGGGTTGTCTTTGCTATGTGGACATGTGTCATACTCACACACAAAGTTGTAAGCACTGTCGCGCAAGTGTCGTCACGGTCGTCTAAAGGTTTATCACAAGTGTCACACTTATTGCTCTCAGCTCTAAGACAGTCTCAGCGAGGGCATGTTTTGTCTTGTTGTCGTGGTGGTTTATGTTGTATTATTGTCAAGTATGCTAAGTGTATGATCATAATGTCAAGTCTACATAAGTTCACTTGCTTTCGACACTTAGCCATTTTCCTGAAAATCTGTCTGTCTGAACAACCCTCGTCCACTGGACCCCGACTGAGCTACACTGCACACTCCCAGCCCTCAGTGACCTTGCTCTACTGCCTTGAACTGTGCAGTGCTTGAGGTTGTCCTTCAAGTCAGCTGCACTATGCAATCTCGGAGGTGAGTAGCCTGCCTGCCTCCCTGTTATCACAAAAAATTGATCATCTAGCCAGAACTTACTAGATGGATCGAAGTACACCATGTAGGGCCAATTTTATCATAGTAAAATTGTTTTCACTATAAGAAATGACTTAATAAACCACATTTGTTAAGTTATTTATGGTTAAACCCATGAGGAATAATTAAATAAATCATTATTTATTTAATTATCTCCTAGGAATAATTAATTAAACCAATGTTTAACTAATATTCCTTGTCATATTTGACCCAATCATGAGAAATAATTAGATAAATAATCATTTATCTTATTTTTCTCTAGAAATCATTAATTAATTATCATTTAGTTATTATTCCTTGTCAAGTTTGACTAAATCCTCTAGGAATACTTAAACAAATCATTATTCCCTAACCACATTCCTTGAGATGATAAATAAATCATTTATTTATTTATCATTTCTAAATAAAAGTATTTAACCAATTTAAATACTTTTTCCTTCCAACCAAATATAATGAAATATTTCAAACGGTTAATTTTAGATTTTGGTGAATATTATTACATTATTTTCCATTATTTGAGAATAATCCAATATTTTGTTATAAATTGGAGGGTTTTAAATTCATTCTTCACTTTGGATCATTTTCATTGTTGCACTCACTATTGTAACTTTGATTATAATCACTGTCGCTTACCATTTTCTTTTTCCATTTGAGTTCCCATTGAGCTCAAACATTTTTTTGTTGGGTTTACACATTGTAGAGAAGAGAGACCATACAAAGCTGAAGACACTGGGGATAGCCTAGAACCCATCCCACGAAGGGGGACTGGTAACATCATTTGTTCCCTTCATAGGTGTCATATAATAAAATCTATTCTTTATATCTAGTTTCCATTGAGTTATTGGAGTTATTTGCGCTTAATTCCTTATTTCATCTTGTTGTTTAACTATTTCTGTTTCATAGATCATAACTTTGGCAGGTTTTGTTTCTATCATTTGCTGCAGATCCATAGTGTTTTACAAACAATTTTAATGTTAAGGTTGTTTGCCATCTGTAATCTAAAGTGGTTTCTTTTCATACACTTTCGAGTAGAATACCACATAATAGATGGCGACTTTGTTGCTTTTTTAATTTTGATTAAGCAACTTGGGTGACCTTCAATTTTCAGCTTAGGGTTTTTCTTTCTTCAGTCTCTTAATGTTGTTTACTAGCATTCTAACCCTAGATCAGTCAAATTTCTACCTTTTGAAAGTTTTCTGGTTATTTCCGTAGGTAACAGGTACCGGTCGCACTTGAGACAACACTTTTTTTCTGCGACCTGCCGCTCGAGAACCAAGGAACAAAAATCACACTTTTCAGCCCCAAACCTGTGATCTGGAGGTCCAAAACGCACTTCCTAGCCCAAAAAGTGTGATCTCCCTTGAAAATAGGTCAGTACCTGTGATTTCAAGGTTTTTCGAGATTTTTTTGATTATTTTTTGGGTTTTTCCGAGAGCACTCTACTGGGTTGGTTGACCAATGTCTTAGCCCACTTAGGCCTTGATCTACTCTATTTTTCTCATCGAAGTGGAATTTAGCCCCTAGGGATTCTAGTATGCTTCCACCTTTGTAGGAGGAGTTCATTTGAGTAAGAAATATGAGTTTTTGCAGAGCTTTCAACCATACTTTTCAGATTTGCACCTTTCTTTTTTAGATCTTTAAAGATAAGTTGTTTCCATCCAAAGTTCCATCTTGAACCTTGTTTGGTCATTTTCCTTAGGGTGCCACTATTTTCCCCAGGTTTCACACCCATCACCCTATCTTTTACAATGATTTTCCTCAATGGTTTTTTGCTATTGCTGCACCACTTTCCAGCAGCATAGTGTCATTTGATCCCAGTCACAACGGCGTTTTAAACATAGTGTGTGCAATCTTTTTCCAAACACGATATGGGATTAATTAATAAACACACATATTTTCACACACAATCACACCTTAAGCGAAGGGCGCTTGGTTAACACTGCCAAGCCAAGACTTAACTTAATTAATTTATCTCCCCAACAGAGGCAGAGACATTTTGTTTATCTTCCTTCACCATTTCCATGTCACTTGTGTCTTGAAACCATTGTGCCACTAAGGAGTTTGCTGCAGAGACTTTTAGGTCTTCACCCCCAGTTTCTGCTTAGACATATTACTCCTCCCCGCAGGGTTTGAGTTAGTCCTCCCCTGAGTCCCCACACCGACTCTTATTTTGGTTCATCTAATTCCTCATTCGATTCCGAGCCTCCTTCACCACATACCGTCATTATGTAGGACCCATTGTAGGTGCAGGAAATCAACCTGGTGGTGGCTCCAGTTCTACCCATATAGTCACCTGGATTTTAGCCAGTTGATTAATGACCCCAAACACCATGATTCTGGTTGGCCAACTATGCTGACTAAGCTTCCCTAAGACATTTCCAAATTTGAGGGTAATTATGGAGAGGACCCCACTAATCACGTCCGCTCCTTCCATATGTGGTGTTTGTCTAATTCCATCACCGATGACTCCATTCGTCTTCAGTTGTTCCAACGCACGCTCATTGGAGATGCTATGAAGTGGTACATTGACCAACCCTTTGCTTCTCATTCCACTTTTGTGATGCTTGCTAAAGCGTTCCTTTCATATTTTCAGTTACCTCTCCGATATGACACTGATACAGAGCTCTTGACCACATTTCATCAGTCCTCTGCCACCCATCTTTCTGACCATGTCTAGGAATGGCGTAGAAGGAGGAGCATGTGTCGTGATCCTTCCTTTGAAGACTATGTCTACCTCGATTGGTTTCTTAGGACTCTTTTAGCACCCATTTCCAAAGATGTCACATCTCACTTTCCTCAGACAGAGGAAGAGGCTCTCTAGACTGCTCTGAGATATGACTTGATTTATGCTCAATCCAGTTATGTCTATACCATTATACTAGACCTCCCTTGTCTTAGTGGTGCCAATGCACTGGGGGAATCTCACGCCGCCAACAGTATCATTGGAGCTATTTTAAATCCTTCACCATATACTCAACAGAGTTATGGCTATCCGTAGGGGGGCACTATTTCCTCCAACACTTATCCCCCTCCTGCCAGCAACGTGTATTCAGGACAAAGCACATATTATGTATTCACCCAACCACATCGGTAGATGTCATGACCAACTAGTGCTCAACCTATCTACCAGATCATTTCCCCTTCACCATCTTACACCTATGCATCGTCAAGCACTCCAACCCCTCAGGCATTAGCGTCGCAGTCTCCCATGCATCTTTAGCCCTAACATCCACTGCCCCCTCAAGGTCAAGTGTATGCACAACAAAGTGCGACCAATCCCCAAAATTCGAAGAAAAAGAATATGGGGAAGGGTAACAAGGGTAACTAGGGTTACCATGGTAATCAACCTAATCAACCCCAGGGGAACCAACCTAACACCAACAACTAACAATAGGGAAAACAACCCAAGTAGAACAAGGTTGTTCGTATGAACAAGACTTGTGCATGTTTTAGCATACATGGCCATTATACTCATGAGTGTCCCCTCTTACCTCATATGCGCTAAATGTGGGAAGCCCAAGCAGCTTCTAGAGGTCAACCACCCATGCAACAACCACCTCAGAATCCTGCGCCATCTCAATCGGCCATGCTTACGAATCCTTTCCCTCAGCAAGGATTTGTTGTTGCTCAACCTCAGCCAGCCCACCCCAACCTTCTGGTCCCAATGACTACCAGATTCTCATGATGAATTCTGACGAGGTCAGTACCTCCAATGTCAATTTGCAAACTTGGTCACGTAAATACGAGAAGCCATCGACTTTGTCTGCAACCGAGCCTAAAACCAAAGAGTCTACTGAGTCTCTTATGACATCAAATGGTCCTTTACAGATCCCTTAGACCAAGGTTGAGTCAATTCCTAAGATCCACAAATGGCCATTGCACTGTAATGCGACTTCTAACCAAGCTTCCCACACGTACAATATAGTAGATGACTTGGGGCAATCACCTGCCGCCATGTCGACACTGGAGGTCCTCCAGTCATGTCGATCTCAAAGGAAATCTCTACTAACTGCTTTGGGTGTAGTAGATCCTTTAAACGATCATTTGATTTTCTTTCCTATTGGTGCACCAGAACATCCTCCATTACCATCATCCGTTGCTTTCCAGATACCAGTCCGAGTCCGTATGCCATCATTTCCTGATGCATTATTGACGAAGGTGCATCCACTTACGTGATGCTTGCTTGTTACACATCATTTTGTCACTGTCCTTGTGCTCCCCATTCCATGATCTTGGAGGACCTCTGCAATGAACCCTACATGCTTTCCCTTCATGAAGAAACTCCCATTTTGCCCATCTTCATTAGCAAAACAATTCCCTTTTGCATCATTTCCAAAAAATGTTTTGTTTTTCCCAGTTTACAAGACTGGAGCTAATGACCCGTGTCTTCCTCATGCCAATATGTAGGGATTATAACTTTCCATAGCACCGATTAGAATGACTGACCCTTTTCCTAGTCGTGTCGATCATCTTTTGGAAAGTTTTTAAAAAATGGAGCCGAAGCTTCCAGCTCTAGAAGCTTCATAACGGAAGTCTGGTATATGGTTAGGCTGGATGGAGCCGAGGAGGTCAGTTTGGGCTCCTTTCCCCTATTAGGATGGAACTACCTCAAGAGATAAGACCTTCTCCCATGAGAAGAGGAACCATCTCCCTTCCATCCATGCTATATAAACCTCCACTTTTCCCAAGCATAAGCTAGTGTTAGCTCTTAGTTCTAATGAGGCTCTAGTTGAAGTTTTGATTGTGGAGTAATCAAGAAGTTATTCATAGTTGTAGCTCTCTAGTTGTGTGTGAGGGAGAAGTGTGAATTTGGTTTAGTGTGAAGACTAAAGGAAAGATCCTATAAACTACCATTGTTGATGCCATCATGGAATGCTAACGGAAGTGTGTGGGAACTCGGATTTGTCGGAGGATAACAACAATGTCAAGACAACGGTTGTAACATAATATGTCATCTCACATATTTATGGCTTAATGTTTCTTGACTTGTTAAGTAGGTTGAATACAATTTGTCTATTGTCACGGTTGTTTTTTGCTATTGTTTACTTGTTTCAGATGCTCGAAGAAGGAAACTGGAGATAACTGGAGTGAGGAAGCAAGGTCATCACCAAAAAATATAAGCATACTAAGAGGTAAGCACTCTTAATTGGTTCTAACCTAAGGAAATATTCCATAGAATGTCTTGTTTGTGGCTAGACCCGCTCTCGAGCTAGAAGAATTATTTGTGTTCGCACTTAGAATTTTACTTCACCACAAATTGGTGACTCCAATGGGGAGCTAATCCTTATGTTTGATTGTTTGTAATTTCATGGTTTTGTGTGAAATTTTCTAGTTTCACCATTTCCCTTTAGTTCTGTTTGCTTTGCCTTGTTTACAGCTCTGGGTTTGAAATTTACAGTAGCAATTCTGGTCTCTGCCTTTGAAATTTTTTTATTTTTTCCTTTCATCCTTTGTCAGCGTGCTTATTTTATTGACAATCACACCAATCAACGCGATATACTCAGAAACAATCACGCCGACCCCCTTCTGGCGCTTGTTGTCAATTAGGCAGTCGCGCTGATGCCTGTAGGTGAATATTAGGGTCCACCCTAGATCTCGACGAGTGTGTCTTTCTCTCTTGATTTCTGCCTCTTAGTTTGTTATGACTGTGTTCTCCCTGATTAGAAAGCTTCATTTAGCTTTCTTTGTGTGTTTTCTTGGTTTAGCCCACCCTCTGATGTGTTAATTCCAGCCCTGTGTGAAGTTATTTTTTATTTTTTCTTTGAATCCCTCAATCAGTACTAGTTGTCAGTAAGGAAGCCACGTTGATCAGTCCATCGACACTAGTTGTAGTATTGGTCAGTTGTGCTGGTCATGTCTATCAGCACTAGTTGTCAATTAGGGAGTCACTCTGGTCTCTGAGTTAAGAAAAAATTAGAATTTCTCCCATTCCAGTGCTAGTGTGTCTTGACCCTTGGACTCTCTTCTTCCTCCCAGAAGTGACTAGGATGTTTGTTTGCTTCATTTTCAATTGAACGAGTGAAATAGTCTCATTTGTTCTCTTATTTTGAGTGTCTCTTTTCTCATTCCGAGCATAGATTACATTGCTTGGTTTGTCGATTGAAGCTTTTATGTGTTTGGTTTGTTTGATTTAGGGAATAAGTTTCTTTTAGTTTCATTTATCATGCTTTGGATTTGATTGATGCTTGTTTGTTCGGAACTGTGAAATTTTCATTAAAGTTCTTTATGTGAAAGTTTCATTTTGCATTTTATGAAAAGGAGAACATCATTCTAGTTTACTTAAGAGAAAATATTGCATTAGTAGCGTCATTAAGAAGCTAGAATTGCATCAGCGTAGGCATGAGAAATGAAATGAAACTTCTTTTGTTGTTAATGGATGATTAAGTGAATTTAGGACATGCATGAGTGAAAGCTTTCATTCTTTGATTGTTGCATTGGTTGTGTGCTCTCTATCTCTCAATTAGTGATAGCTTTCATCGAAGACAAAGATCTCTTTTCTCATATAGCTGCATGTAGGAGTTTTTCCAGATGACAGCGGTAGGGCCTTGTAATTGAAACCTAATTCAAGATCAACCGTTAAAATATATTGAATTAACCTAAGTAAACATTGAAACTTAATGGTCACATTTAGTGGTCTAGACTAGAGACGTGTTCCAGCGTCTTTAAACCTAGCAACTGTCGTTCGCTTCAGTATTAGACAACTCTAGTATGACCTTGTGCTCCCCATACCATCGCGTATATAAAGGGAAACCTCTCTAGGATGCAAAAAATTTATCCATGGGAAGCCGAGTCTGCCTCCTTGTAAACATGATACACCGAACACAACATTTGGGGAGATTCCCTGCCCGTACTTCTTGGTTCGCCGAGAGGTTTTCTGCAGTTCACAATTACCTGGTAATCCTTTATCCTAGATTATCCTAAGTAGTCATTTTGGTATTTTTGACTCTTTAAATTTTAAAGACCATCAAGCACTTGTCCTTTTGATCTCGTTAACTCCGAAAGCGACTAGAGTCACCTTTCACTCTTTTCTTGACTCTTAAAATATGAAAAGGCAAAGTTTTTTTTTTCGTGTCTTAAAATTAACTGCCCATGAAATATTCTTGGTTAAAGTTATCTTCCTTAGTGATTCTTTGGGTCGATTCCAATGACAACATTTCCAGACTCTACCAGTCAAGGTTTCCCCTCAGATGGGAATCCTGGTCCTTTTCCTTCTTTTGGAAATGTTGGCGGTCCTTATATGGCAACGCTGTCCCTCCCTGGGTTAACCATTGGTTTACCTATTTGGTTATTTTCAACCTTGGTGGTCCTGATTGTCCCATCTCCTGCCCAAATATATCCTTCATTTGAACCACATCATGTTGATTCTAAGGTTGACCTCTCACCTTCTTCCCCTATTTCTTAACCTTCCTCTTCTACTTCGCCTGGTGAAAGTTTGAAATCTAGTAACCAGGAGGCTAAGAAGAAGAAGAAGAAGAAGAAGAAGTCAGATAAGTGAGAGGCCAACCGTGCGGCTGTTACTCCAAATGAACCTCCTATAGACAAACCTTCTGATCCTCCATGGAAGGTCAGATTCCCTCGCAAGGTGTGTAAGGGTGACCATCTCCTTTGAGACTGTCCTAACATGCCCAAATTCTTAGAGGTATGGTCTCAAAATCTGGATCGACCATCCCCATCGACCTCTGGAGATGATGTCAATGCTACACCCTCAGATAATGATGGTAAGAAGAAGGGAAAAATTAAATTCCCCTGTGGATTATGTGAAGGAGAGCATCTTCTTCACCTTTTTCCTCTTATGGATAAAGCTTCCAAAGTTCTGGAAAACCTTGCAGCTCCTCAACCCCAACTTCCTGTTGGTTATCAGAGGCTTTCTTCTAGCCCTCTCCTAGTTGGTAAAGAGATTGACTTGAATTCATCTCTTGCCCATCCTTCTCTTTTTGAGCATGACTCTCTTGTGTTCATTCACGACCAACCATTGGTTGAAAAGAGTGTCGACTTGGCTTCACCTTTAGTTGTTTGCTCTGTTCCCAAAGAGAGTAGTGATAATACTGCTCATGTTCTTCTCATGTCCTCAGATTCTCATGAATCGAAGAGTGACCCTCCCATCCCAGTTTTTCAGGAGAGTCCTTCTCCTATTCCTGTGAGGCATGGGGGCAATCATATGATACCCCCACCAAGTAGTTCTGCCATTTCTTTTGATTGGAGTCACTTGACTGCTTTCCACCTCCCATCTTATGTTCCTTTCTAGATCACAGTACATGCCTATAATATGGTAGTACATGGAACTATATTAGATGAAGGCACGTCTGTTAGCATCATGTCTTCTACTACTTAGCAAGCTTTGGGCTCCCCATAGCTTGTGCATGTCACTCAGAATCTATTGGCTTTTAACAGAGGAACCAATCAACCCTTGGGGGTCCTTCCGAAGTTCCCTATTACTTTGGGAGGAAAGACTCTCTATATAGATGTGATGGTAGTCCAAGGTCCCTTATATTTAAATCTTCTTCTTGGACGTGAATATCTTTACGTCATGGGAGCTCTTGTTTCTTCACTTTTCCATGTGGTTTGTTTTTCGCACGAAGGGAGAATTGTGACTATTGATCAACTGTCGTTCATTGGTCACCAGGCACCTCCTTTGCAACCATCATCCCCTATCGACTCTTGTTTGCAAGCAATACCTTCCCTGCCACAGGTCAATTATGTGGCTATCTGTTCTGTCTCCGCATCTACTGATGATCACACATGTGCTATTGTACATTATGTACTGGGGGCATTGGAACCCGATTTGTCTTTGGTACCAAATGACATGTATTCCTCCCAGAGCGTGGTTCTTCCATCTAGTGAAGACCTCTTGGGAGCCATGTTCTCTTATGGGTCATGAACAGAGGTCATGATAATAGTTCCTTGTCTTGTGTCAAGCTCGTTAAAAAATGAAACAAGGGTCATCGAGCATAGTTCCTTTTATTGTGTCAAGCTCATTAAAAAATGAAACAAGGGTCATGAGGAGAGTTCCTGGTCTTGTGTCAACCTCGTTAAAAATTGAAACAAAGGGTCATCGAACATAATTCTTTATCTTGTGTCAAGCTCGTTAAAAAATGAAACAAGGGTCTCAAGGATAGTTCTTTTACTGTGTCAACCTCATTAAAAAATGAAGCAAATCCCTTTTCCAAATCGAGTCTTTGATTAAGATCTAGTAAAATCCCAGTCGAGTCTTTCCAAGATCTCAAATGTGAACCTTCATTCCATCCACCTAGTTGAATGAAATGAAGCTTGGGGGGCATGTACCTTGATTGATTCATTATGCTAGGGGCATGAAAACCTATAGCAAGCATAGTTTTTTCGTTTCAAAATTGTGTAAACATGAAACTGAATCCAAGAAGAGTTCTCCATGGTTCAAGCTTGTGTAAAAATGAACCCATGCCCAATTTACATCTCGTGATTGTCGTTTTTATCAACTAATTTATGCCAGATGAGCCCTGGTTGTTTCATTCCATTGCCACCATCTCTTTGGCCGATCATACACTTTAACTTGGTTATTCTTCCTTTCCTGAGGAACCACAACGATGAGTGGTTTTATTAGCCAGCCTCTTGACCATTACATGTTTTGAGAAGTTCCACCATTGTTGGAACCAGTTGCTACCCTTTATACCACTCATTCCTCTAGGATGAGTCACCTTCAAGCTATCTTTTGACTCGTAAAAAATGAAAAGATCGTCAAGTATTTTTCCCTTTTTTTAACTAGTAAAAGAGAATAAAAATTGGGGGTTTGCTTTCAAGCTCTTTTCTGACCCTTTAAACACAAAAATATTGCTAAGCTCTTGTCTTTTTGAACTCATTAAAGGCTACAAAGTGTCGTTTACCCAGTATGCGTTTACCCCTTTTTCTGGTTAGGATGAACTATTTATGAAAAATGTACAACTTGACTGAAATGGTCAAGCGGTTCTCTCGAGTATTGTTTTCTACCTTTTCGGGCTCAAGAGATACAAATGTATGAAAAGGGACCATGTGGAGTTTTCTTTTCCGTCTCTTTTTCAAACTCTCTAAACATAAATAAGATACTGAGTTTCACCCTTGTCGGACTCGTTAAACCATTAAATGACATTAGATTTGTCACCATGACGAAAATGAGATTCTCCTTCCTAGGGCTCGTTAAACTTACTAGGTCGGATTTATCCAAAGGATGGACTTACAGTGTGAGCACATGATAACCCCTTCAAGCTTGCGATAAAAGATAATTGGGGTACTTGCTAGAAATGGTGGGGGGAAATTTGGAAATTCGATCAGTCGTGTCAGCAACTCACTCTTGAACATGACACCTTCTGCTTCGTGTCGGGTTGGGATATCCTCACTTCATCTTTGACCTTCCTGGGTTGGGCCATTTATTTTTACCTTCCATTTGATCTCTACCACATCATCATGACCACCGATCCTATGGATCCAAAAGCTGCCAAACTTCCAGGTCGTGTCACCGATATGTTCAAGAGTTGTCCTTCTACAGTTACACTTACCCCTGATTCTCTGTATCATCCAAAATCATTTTGCATCCCTTTGTCTCATGTTGATGATGTGGGATACATCATGGCCCTCCTTTGACATGGTCTCTTCCCGTTGACTTCAACTCATTATCTAGGAAGTTGTCCGAGAGACTCCCTTCTAGTACCATAGAGTTTGCATGCCCTAATGGCAAGTTCTTCACACTCGACAACAAGTTCACATCATTGGCTTTAGATCGGGTGATTTCATGGGTGTTCGACTTCAGTTCCTTTATTCACATTCTGTAAATTGTGCTGATAGTACCTTGAGGACCATTTTCATTATTGGTGGTTTCTCTCATGCTTGTTAACAATTCACATCATTGGCTGGTAATCAAGCAATTTTCTAGCATGTTTAACGTCAACACATCTATTCACATGTTAGAATTTGTACTTTGATCGGGTCGTGTTGGAGCGCAAGTCCCTGGGCTCAGATTATAAAACTCTAGGTTGCAAGGCGGTGTGACATGATTGTGCTAATATGCATGTCTCTTTCAGATGGGTGGTTGTGACCATACCATGAGTTGTCATATGTGATCCTTCTCATTATTGGATGGCTACAACCATGCCTTGGTTTCGATATGATCCTCTTTATTGGATGGCTGCGCCCATGCTTGGATACATTTACATGATCATTCTCTGCATGGCTACGTCCATACCATAATTCATGTATCATTTGACAGAGTTTTCAGTAATGTATATGTATGTGTACATGCTTGCAGGTTTTCCGAAGACAGACTCCAGTTCCCCACACTGATTCATAAAGAATTTCACCCCTCACTCTAGTTTGGCCTTCATGCTTTAGGGTGCATATGTTACACAACATTTTGTCACTATCCCTATACTCCCCATTCCATGATCCTGGAGGACCTCTGCATTGAACCCTACATCCCTTCCCTTCATGAAGAAACTCCCATTGTGTCCTTCTTCATGAGAAGAACAATTCCCTTTTGCATCATTTCCCAAAAATCTTCTGTTTTTCCCAATTTACATGACCGATGCTAATGACCCATGTCTTCCTCGCACCAATATGCAGCGATTATAACTATCCCTAGCTCTGACCAGAGTGATTGACCCTTTCCCCAGTCGCACCGATCCTCTTTTGGAAAGTTTTTTAAAAATGGAGCCGAAGCTTCCAGCTCTAGAAGCTTCGTAACGGAAGTCTAGTAGATGGTTAGGCTGGATGGAGCCGAGGAGGTCAGTTTGGGATGCTTTCCCCTATTAGGATGGAACTACCTCAATAGATAAGACATTATCCCATGAGAAGAGGAACCATCTCCCTTCCATCCATGCTATATAAACCTCCACTTTTCCCAAGCACAAGCTAGTGTTAGCTCTTAGTTCTAATGAGGCTCTGGTTGAAGTTTTGATTGTGGAGTAATCAGTAAGTTATTCATAGTTGTAGCTCTCTAGTTGTGTGTGAGGGAGAAGTGTGAATTTGGTTTAGTGTGAAGACTAAAGGCAAGAGCCTTAAAACTACCATTGTTGAGGCCATCATGGAATGCTAACGGAAGTGTGTGAGAACCCGAATTTGTCGGAGGAGAATAGCAACGTCAAGGCAACAGTTGTAATCTCTTCTTGACTTAATATATATGCAACTATCGATTGATTTCCTACATAATATGCCATCTCACATGTTTATGGCTTAATGTTTCTTGACTTGTTAAGTAGGTTGAATACAATTTGTCTATTATCACGGTTGTTGTTTGCTGTTGTTTACTTGTTTCAGATGTGTAGAGAAGGAAACGGGAGATAATCGGAGTGAGGAAGCAAGGTGATCACCAAACCAGAAAAGCATACTAAGATTTTGGCCCTCTTAATTGGTTCTAACCTAAGGAAATCTTCCATAAAATCTCTTTTTTGTGGCTAGACCCACTCTTGGGCTAGAGGAATTGTTTGTGTCCGCACTTAGAATTTTACTTTACCACAGCACTGCCATTTGGAAGCAACTCAAGTCACATGAATTGTACCCATCCACCATCATTTTGTGTGCTTAGGATGGTCACTCCTCCCAGCCTCTCTGTATCACAATTGTCCAATGACTCTTATGGGAAAGACTATTTCGGTAGACATTGAGGTTATTGATGCCCCTCTATATTAGAACATTCTATTGGGTCATAGTTACACTCATGCCATGTCATCCGTCGCATCTACGATTTTCCGCAAGATGTTCTTCCCCCATGAAGGGAATATCGTCACTATCGATCAGTTGATGTACTATGAGCCGTCATCCTTGACCTCCCATGAGTCCATTATCTCATCGATGTCCAACAAGCAGTCTGCCATCCTTATCACTGGTGTTTCACAGGGAGTCTACATAGATTCCACCTTGTTGGGTGCTTTCCTTGGTCCTCCCCCTCCCATCTCTGAGCCCAGCTCATCGAATGTTTGCATGTTACAAGTGTCACGGGCTGCTCAAAATCAGTTTGGTACCTATGGTTAACAGTTAGTTCCAAAACACCCTACTGTTGTAACTTCAACCGAGCCATTAGGATCTACCCCTCCAAGACCTCCTCCTTTTGTGGTTGCCTATCCTTTGTTCCCACTAGGAACTATTCCTCCATGTCTTAACCATCTAGGAACCATTCCACCAGGACATTATCCTACACGACATATACCTTTCTTGTTTCCTCCTCCTGGAATCTTTTCTGTCCCTTTCATGGCTTCATTGAATCTCCCTAATATGACTTTGGGGATCCCAATCTGGTACATTGATCCTCCAGTGAGCACTTCACCTAGTCATCTTAGACCATATCATGATTTGACTTGGTTCAACCGGTACCTATGACCCCTGTTGCTACTCCAGTTCCACCACAACCTCAATAGGAACCCACTCTTGTTGCAAAAGCATCCAGATAGGGCGGAAAAGCCAAGAAGAAGTAACCTAAGGACAATGCTCCCTAGACAACGCTAACTACCCCTAAGCTTACAAAGTTGACACCTCGTTGTGCTTTGTGTGAAGTTGTTGGGCATGCCACCAATAATTGTCCTAAGATCCCTCGCATCAAGTCCATAGCCAATGATATGTTTCCTGAGTCTAACATCCCAGTGGTCCATGTTACCTCACTTGACTCTACAAAGAAACTTAAATTGTTGTGCACAAATCAACCTTGTTCTTTCTGTGATAACTACGACCATTATACACATCATTGTCCACGTCTCGATGAGTTTCGTGAATACCTTCAAGCAGTTCACAAGTTCGAGCCCACTCATAGTGGGTCTTCTAGCCCTCTGCTTGTGAGTTCTTGTCCCACTCTTGCACCAAAACAGGGGGACTCTGGTCCCACCATCGTGATCCCTCCCCCCGATGTCGAGATGGCATACTCCATAGTCCATATACTTTACCTATCGTCATCCTTGAGATCCTCGTAGGAAAACCTATTTGATGTTCCCATGCGTGCTTCTGTCGAAGCTCCCTCGTCGGAAACCTAGGTATCAACATCGGTAGATATTCCATCTACTAGTTGTTCATCTACCACTCTAGACATTGTGTATGTGAACCTTCTTTCTTAGGACGATGCACCGGGTAGTTCCGCCACATCATGTAGTCAATCTTCTTCCTATCCTCCCATCTTCCATTTCGATGAGGACAACATGGAATCCATGTATACCCCTGATTACCCTTGGGATGATATGCACCATTGTACGTACTTCCTTCCATATTTTTGAACCTAGAGGTTTCCCCCCATCTTACTCGTGATAATCAATGACGTATTTGATACTAGGCTCCTCGCTATATTTTCATTGGTGATGACCTTTATCGTTGTAGTGTTGATTGTATCCTTCGTCGTTGTGTCACTAATCCTAAAGCAAAGAAAGTGCTCAATGCCTGTCATAGTGGCACTTGTGGTGGTCACATCTCTGGTATGGCCACTGCCAAGAAAATCATGCGCACTGGTTACTTTTGGCCTTCTCTCTTTAGTGATTTCATTGAGGCAGTCAAACACTACCCCAATTTCTAGTATTTTTTCCCAAAGGCAAGAGCCCCACCGACTCCCCTCCATCTTGTCCTTGCAACCGGTTCTTTCTGTAAATGGGCCATTAACCACCGTCTGTTAGTAACCATAAGTATATTATCGCAACGGTTGACTATTTTACCAAATGGGCTAAGGCCATGGCTACGTTCAACAACACAATGGCTACGATGACCCTTTTCATTTTTAGCCATGTTATTGCTCGATTTGGGGTTACAAAACAATTGGTCTCTAACCATGGCTAACATTCTGAAGATGAGGTATGGCGTGAGCTATCCTCATTGTTTGGTTTCCAACACCAATATTCGTCATCTTATTACCCCCAATGTAATGGACAAGTTGAAGCAGTCAACAAGATTCTCAAAACGATGCTTCAGTGGATGGTGAATAAGCACAAGACCAATGCTCTTCCAAGCTTTGTGGGCCTATAGAACTTCTATTAAATCTGCCACCAAGTTTACTCCTTTCCACCTTGTTTTGGCGAGGAGGAAGTCTTACCGATCGAGTGTGAAATCCCTTCCCTTCACCTAGCTGTCGAACTTCTCCCTGACACCTAAACATTAGAACAAAGACTTATCATGCTTGAGTGTGACTC
The DNA here is from genome assembly GCA_031772625.1 of Pinus tabuliformis. Taxonomy (NCBI): domain Eukaryota; kingdom Viridiplantae; phylum Streptophyta; class Pinopsida; order Pinales; family Pinaceae; genus Pinus; species Pinus tabuliformis. The sequence goes on from CM062816.1 coordinate 916,304,949, forward strand.
TGAGACCGTCGTGTTGCTTTGAAAACCATTGAAGCGGCCAAAAAGGGCACCAAAGCCCAGTATGACTGAAAATTCCACCCTCGTACCTTCCACAAAGGTTATATTGTTCTGGTGTATGACTAGGCCCATGATATCCTGGGACATGGGAAGTTCGAATCATTATGACTAGGACCTTACATCATTCATAAGGACTTAGGCAAAGGGGCATATCTCTTAGAGGATTTCAAAGGCCAACTTCTTCCTAATCCTCACAATGCAGTCTACCTCAAGAAATTTTACCCGTAACATATCCCATTGATTTGCATGTATTTATTTCTTTCATGCATTTAGGTAGGTTGCATCATCTCATTTGTTGTCTTTTTCACCTTTTAGATGTATCCTTCATCCACACTATATATCAATTATGCTGATGGTGTGAGTCGCTTCTCCAAGAATCTAGCCTCAAAAACATGGGCCATTTTCACCCCCTTTCATATGCAAGTCCATTTTAATGGTGTGTGTGTTGGCTTAGTGGGGCCTGACCCAAGTTCAAAAGTGATTTAGCCAAGCAAATCCCAGTACTATTGGCCCTTTCGGCAATAGTCTGTAGAGCGCAGACTTAGGTCTCACCCGAAGTAATATGGGAGGGCGCTAGAACCAGGTTTCTGCACCTTGGGGATGTCTGATATGTGGTGATTGGTATGCGGTTCAAACTTCGCACTTACTGCGTTACGCGCACCTGCGGGCACCCCGCGCCCTGTGATACTGTTTTCGTGCAGTTCTAGCTGCAGCGTGACCCACATTATTTACCCAAGTCTTCCTTAGTTAGGCTCTGTTACCTGATTACTTAGATTATTTTCATATATAAGCATTCATACAAGTATTCATCAAGTGCTTGCAGTAAATAAGCAGAATAAAAGTAACGCATAACATCAAAACATAGATTCAAGAACGGATGCACAGAGTAAACTTCTATTTATTAACTTCCAATTCCAAGTACAAACCTGAATCCACCTTGTGCACTCAGTTGCAAGGGTCCGCACACTCAGCTGCGGGTTCTACTAGGCCTCTATGCACTCAGCTGCAGAGCCTCTTCCTACTACTACGACCCAGTACACTTCAAATTCCACTCTATGCTCTAACCATGCCTTCACTATTCTATCTATAATCGACTTCCTATCTTTACACTTAGAGCCTGTTGTGGGGAAAAATGCCTATGCAGGACGATCCTATCCACCTAAGGTGTGACAGTGCCTTAGCAACAAACAGAGACAGCTATTCTGGTTTCTTCCTTTATGAAATGTGAAAGAAGAGAGATCAATAGACTTACCAGTGTCTTCCGTTTGTCCCTCGATCCAGATCCTCTTCTCTTTGGGTGTTCACAGCTACTTGCCTCCTCGCTCGCCCAGCTTCAACAGATTCCTGCGAGATCACAAGAGAACAGCTACTTGCGACAAGAGAAGAACACAACACAAAGACAGATATTCATATTCATAAACGATTCAGGATTAGAAATAAATCAAATACACTAATGCAATCATACATCAAAGATACATCAGTATATAGGAGAGAACCAAGATAGCTTTATTGATAAATAACAAGGTTCAGGAAGAGATACAACCCAGAGGGCTCTAATCCAGCATCTCCTTCCCAGCAGAATGGAATTCCTATCTTCACCTCCCTTCAAAGCATTAAACACCCAATGATTCCAGTCTCAAACCAACAGCAATTCTTTGCAATAATAAAATTCCAGCCTCTGGATCTCATGGAGGAGAGATCCATATATAGATGTTTGGAGAGAGGATGAGTCAGCTTGAGATCTGACTAGTGTCCTCTCCCTCTGTTAGTTCTTGAGTCCACTTGGAGGTTCTTGCTTCCACTTGGAGATTTGGAACCTCTTACTCATCACCAGTCGAATTCCCTGAGGCAAGTGTCATTTTGGAAGCTTCCTGGGTTTTGACACCTTGAGGAATGAGCCTGCCACATGTCCAATCTCGCTCAGTGCAGGTAGCCAGTGTTGGAGTTGACATTCAACGCAGGTAGCCAGTGTAGCCATTGACATTCAGCGCAGATGGTCAATGGAGCAGTTGACATGATCCTGAATTGACTTGTTTTTTAGCAGTTTCAGGTGGAGAACTTCTGTGAATTGCTGTGGTTTGTTAGCCTTGTTCCTCTAGGGGTAGGAACAACATGTTTAGGGACTTTGGATCCCTAAGATTATGGACATTTCATGCTCAATGCTGTAAGGCACAAAAATGTCTATAACAGTTGCCCCCTAAAGTATGAGGCCGTTTATCGGGTGAAATGCTTTATCCAGGAGGGTCCGAAGTTCATCCAATTGCTGGGAGGAGACCTGTAATAAGATACAATACAATACATTATTTTTCATACTGCTTTCATGATCTAGCTGAGGCGGGCATTCCCATGCTCAGCTTTATAAATTCATTTTCTGTACATAGAACAGACAATCGTCTGATGGTAGACTGATAATTTTGATGAAATTATCATCCTTTGAGTAGGATGATCGTCTGTTGCAATGATGTACATGTCAAATGTCTTTATCTTTCCTGAATATATATCGCAGCCCGGATGGATGAAACTAGATCCAGGGTCTTCAAACTCGTCTGATCTTCACTCTAAGTACAAGTCAATCCATGTGAGAATTGTTCTAAAGTCGAACATGGAAAGAAATCGCTTGATTACCGGTCAATGATGTAAACCGTTAACAAGCGCGAGAGGAATCACCGATAATGATAACGACCCTCAAGGTATTGCAGTACAATTCACGTGGTGTGAATAAAGGACTTGGCGTCGAACACCACACAAAATCTTCTGGTTGAAGGTCATTGATGTATACCTGTCACTGGAAGTGAGAAACTTGCCATTGAGGCATGCAAGCTTCAAAGTACTGAAGGGGTTGTTCCTAGATCAACTTCTTGGATAATGAGCTGATGTCGACAAGAAGCGATCCGTCAAAGGAGGGCCTTAATGAATCCCACATCAGTGACACGGAATGGAGCTAATGATTTTGATGGAGGTGAAAACGATCTGTGACATATGATTCAGGGTGGCGGTCATGAATGGATGAAGGATAATGTATGGCAGTGGATGGGACCCGGTTGACTCTTTCTGAACGACTTCTCTTGAACATATGGCGACACTGATGCGATAGATCGGTAGCATTACCCCAATTATGGATGGTATGGCGAGACCATGGTGATGTGACCGGTGAATGAAACAACCCAACCCGATTGTGGTACGGATGAAAAGTGTCATGTTCAAGAGCGACCTGCTACCATCAAAGTTTTCTTTAGTTTCTCCCAATTTTTCCCCAGTCATTGCTGACCAGTACCTCTTTATTTTTGTCAAGCTTGAGGAGGATAACATATGCTTGTTCTATAACCTGCCCTTCGGGCAAGCCCATCGCTATGTTTTAACGAGCCTAGCGATAGTGAAACTCGTTCTCGTCTAAAGACAAGTTTGTCGCTATTTAATGATTGTAACGAGTCTAACGACAAAGACGACTCGGTCCCTTTTCATTTTTAGAGAGTCTGAAAAGGTACGTAAAGTTAACTCCAAAATTCCTTTTTCGCCATCTAATCCCTTAAGTCCGAAAAAGTATAAAACAATACAGAAGGGATGAGTTTTCGATAGTTTTAACGAGCCGAACAAAACAAGCACTCGATCTTTTTGTGCAATAATCCCTCAGGTCCAAAAAGATTAAAATCTAGAGGAGGGATAGCACTTCCGGTCGCTTTAACGAGCTGGAAGGCCCAAACTCGGCAATCTTTTCATATTTTATGAGTCAGTTGAAAAGAGCTTAAAGAAGACTCGTCTTTTGAGGAACGAGTGATAAACAGGGTTAGCAGCTGATTCCAGGTACAGGTTGGAATTTTCCAATCACGGCAGTGTCACAAGGATGGCTAGGTGAAATCACTCTTCGCAGTTGTTCCTCAAAATGGGTAAACAATCATATGGAGGTGAACGATCGGCCAAATGAAAAGTGGAGGTGACGGTGCAAACACGACCAAGGCTTTAATGGCTGATAGAGTTACATTCACAATGGTTATTTACCAGGATAGGTTCATTTTTTTAACGAGCTTGAACGTGGAAAAACACTGCTCAAACTTATGTTTATTTTTTAACGAGCATGAACTATGCGCTAAAACTGCTCGGATCTTGCGTTTATTTTTTAACGAGCATGAACTTTGTGCTAAAACTGCTCGATTATACCAGTCATATGATAAGAGTGTCTCATCAAGATTCTATTTTTTATGGAGCTTCATCTTACTAAGCTTTGCTCCGCATCCTTTCTTTATGCAAGTTAGGAAACGGCTAACCCAAAAAACAGATAAATAACCGCTCTTTGCTTGCACTCCAAAAGGTTTGCATGCCCCCAGGTATAAAGTACGGTTTCAAAGTTACCTCTACTTCTTTTCCGTCAAAACATTTGTTTTAACGAGAGAGGCTTACCTCTTTCAGGTTACCCAAAGATTGTCTCGTTAATCTTTCAAACAAAACACTTCCTCGGCAATGTCTACCGAAATAGGCAAAGGTGAGCGACGTAGCCCGCCAACTCACATAACTTTGACAAAAGAATCTTATTCTAGAACAACCCTCTTCCTAGACGGACAGGGTACGGACTAGTCATATTCTCCCGCGGAAACCTACCCTATACCCAAAGTTTTCCTGCCGAAGCAGACCAGGACGCATGCCCCCTGGGTTCCAGTCATATCCTCCCGGATTACTCGCGCTCATTAGGAGGACGGACCGTGGGTTGAGACACTTCTTGCGTGAATAGACCATTTAGGGATGGTATATGACTATTTGCGATGCGTGATCCGGGGAATGAAAGTTGGTCCACGAGCTTGACCACCCTTCCTCCATACGGAAAACACATTACTCTAAAGAGTGAGGAGACGATGGCTCCCATGCAATATATATAGTCTCGTCCAAGGAGTAGGTTATAATCCAAGGGTCCTTGAATGACCATCACGTTCATTTGAACGGTCTTCCCTTTCAATGTTATGGGCACATTGGGGAGGATCCCTAAAGGTCGACTGGTTCCTTTATCAAAGCCTGATAGATTTCTCATTTCAGGCAAAAGCGCTGGCGAACCAAGCGCTTTCCAAGAAATAGAGGAAAGGATACTCACAGATGCCCCCTCATCAATGATAGTGCCAGCCATTACCATTCTGTATATTTGGACGATAATTCTGAATGGTATGCTAGCTGGCAAGCGGGGTCTGCCTAGTTGGTTCCAGTCGAACGAGACAACTAGGTTGCTTGGCGGTGGGACCGAATAAACGGCCAGATATCACTCTGACGAACTTCCTTCCTGCGATAAAGGAATGGTGGCATTGCCCCCTTGTTCATCAGAGTCAGTGTTGATGAAGAGAATTTGGACGGTGTTGTCTTTATTCTCCTCTGTGATGGTGTCATTCGAAGATAGAGCCTTTGAAGGCAAAACCGGGTCAACTGCCGTTTCAACCTTTAGACTTTCGTCAGGTATGGATTCAGACGGTTCATCTTCAATGACCGGCGCTTCGGCTGACCACTTGAGCGGGCCAGCCGGGTTCTCAACTAGCGAAGGACTTGGCAGGAGTTTTTGATATCCAGGAGGAAGTTGTGCTCGTAAAATCGGGCGATCTTCCAGAACTCTTTTTTCCTCGTCTAAGAAGGGACAACGGTGGATGGCGTGATCGCCTTCACACAGTTTGCAGGGAAATCTAGCGTTCCCTCTTTGTCCTGTGGCTTCACTTCCACTAGTCGACGGTGAGCAGTCAACATGGCTATCAGAGGTCGACGCTACCGAATTGTGCAAACGGGGAGACCAGTCCCTTAGTATCCGAGGGATACAGGGACAATCTCTGTGGAAGTGGTCTCCCTTGCATATGACGCATGGCGATTTAGGCCTTGCCAGTGCTGTGTGTGGATTTTTGTCAGACGACACTTGTTTGCCCCCAGTCGCCTTTGGCTCCTTCTTCTTCTTCTCCTTCTTCTCTTTAGGAACTCGATTTTTTGCTTTACCAGTTTCGTCAAGCGAAGAGGAAGGAGGAGAGGAAGATGAAGTAGAAGGCTGGTGGGAAACTCTGGTCTGGTCTAACTGTTGACTCGACTGTTCAGGAATGGTGGTGTTCTGAACGACATTGGTTGAAAAGAGCCAGACTGGTAGGCCAATTTTCAGTCCTGGAAGCGACAATGTGGCCATGTGGGGCGCACCAACTTCTCCCCAAGAGGAGAAAGGACTAGGATTTCCACTTAAGGGAATTCCTTGGTTGGTGGGCTCCATCTTTTCAACCTAAAGATCAACGCAGGAATAAAGGGGGATTGTTCCTTTTAAAATAAATTGTTAACGACGCTTTAGACACAACTTGCTTTTTCACTTTTAAAGAGTCGAGAAAAAGCTAAAGATGACTCTAGTCTCCTTCGATGTTTTAACGAGCCCGAAGTGACAAATGCTCGGATGGAATTTTTCTGTTATAGAGTCTGAAAAAGGCCAAAAGAAACTGCTCTGGAGTTCTAGGCAGAGGGTGTGCCAAACTTTTTGCAAAACCGCAGAATACTTTTTAGGGTACGGGCGGTCGATCTTCCTGAATGCTGTGTTCAGTGCATTGCGATCAGTAGGGCGGCCGACACGGCTTCCTAAGGATAAAGGATATATTCCTATAGGGGTCTCCCAATATATACGCGACGGTACGTGGGAGCACAATCCGTACTAGCGCTATCGTCTCTCAGGAGGAATCACCCACCTTCCACGAGATCGACAGTCACTAGGCTTAACGACGCCGGAACACGTCTCTAGCCTAGACCTCTATGTTGTGCGTTATGTTGCAAAGCGTTGTTAAGTTCATTCAGTTTATTTTAAGTTGATCTTTTTAGAAGTTTGCCTTTCAAGGTTCACCACGAGATGTATGATACAAATTCCTAAATGCAGTCTAAAGATGATAAGCAAGCTTTATATCTTTTCAACTTTGAAAATCCTAGCTACTAAGGGAAAAGAAAGACACCATCTTTTCTCAAAGAGCAATCAGCACACTCTAATGCACTTTTCCTAAATCAAGCATGCAAACTATCAAAATGCAAATGCACAATGCAGGTGTTTGTTTTCCGCTTTCTTAGTATTGATGCCTACAAAGAAAGCTTTTTGTACAACTTTGAATTTGCTTTTAAATGACAGATACAAACAAGTTTACTTTTTCGAAATCAACAAGGGTAGAAGAGATTACAACACTTTGCGACTTTCGAAATGAACACTTGTTTCGACACTTAAAAGAGACAAACTCAAACCAATAAGCAAAAGTAAATGTATAATCAACTGTAAACAACCAATGAACTCTCTCCTAAGATCACAATCAACAGATCTGAATCAAGGGCTACAGGATGATTATTTCACTCATGCAAAGGAAAACTGTAAATGATGCCACAAACACATAAAAACACTCACAGTCTTTTTGTACAAAAGGAGGCGGAATTTAAGCAGAGAAAAGGAGTTATCAGACTGGTACCTATGCTGGTTACAGGCTGCAAAAAACAGAGATCAAAACAGGGCAACAAAGAGCAGAGAACCCCAGCTACACAAGGCAAGACTGGTTCAGCGCAACCTCAACACTGTGGTTTTGACATTCAGCGCAGGTAGCCTTCACGGGACCTGCATTGAAATGCAGAATGCCTTCACAGCAGTTGCGCTGAAGGAGAAACTCTCGTTTCTCACTGGGTTCTGGGTCACAGATTGCTCAATAATCAACGGTTTCAGGCCAAATCAGAAACACAAGCAAGGTATAATCAAAGGGATGCTTTGAGAGGGTACTAAGATCTATCACAAAGGATCATCAAATCATTTGTGAGTCCATTGTTCAGATCATAGACAAAATCCAGTGAAGGATCAAGGCAGCAACTGTCTACTTTGCAACTGAGAATAGCAGAAGCAGTTCGATTGTTGCTGTTGAGTCTATGAGGTAAACAATGATAGAAACACAAATAAAATGACTAAAACAAATCTCCCCAGTGGAGTCGCCAATTTGTTGTGGGGAAAAATGCCTATGCAGGACGATCCTATCCACCTAAGGTGTGACAGTGCCTTAGCAACAAACAGAGACAGCTATTCTGGTTTCTTCCTTTATGAAATGTGAAAGAAGAGAGATAAATAGACTTACCGGTGTCTTCCGTTTGTCCCTCGATCCAGATCCTCTTCTCTTTGGGTGTTCACAGCTACTTGCCTCCTCGCTCGCCCAGCTTCAACAGATTCCTGCGAGATCACAAGAGAACAGCTACTTGCGACAAGAGAAGAACACAACACAAAGACAGATATTCATATTTATAAACGATTCAGGATTAGAAATAAATCAAATACACTAATGCAATCATACATCAAAGATACATCAGTATATAGGAGAGAACCAAGATAGCTTTATTGATAAATAACAAGGTTCAGGAAGAGATACAACCCAGAGGGCTCCAATCCAGCATCTCCTTCCCAGCAGAATGGAATTCCTATCTTCACCTCCCTTCAAAGCATTAAACATCCAATGATTCTAGTCTCAAACCAACAACAATTCTTTGCAATAACAAAATTCCAGCCTCTGGATCTCATGGAGGAGAGATCCATATATAGATGTTTGGAGAGAGGATGAGTCAGCTTGAGATCTGACTAGTGTCCTCTCCCTCTGTTAGTTCTTGAGTCCACTTGGAGGTTCTTGCTTCCACTTGGAGATTTGGAACCTCTTACTCATCACCAGTCGAATTCCCTGAGGCAAGTGTCACTTTGGAAGCTTCCTGGGTTTTGACACCTTGAGGAATGAGCCTGCCACATGTCCAATCTCGCTCAGCGCAGGTAGCCAGTGTTGGAGTTGACATTCAGTGCAGGTAGCCAGTGTAGCCATTGACATTCAGCGCAGATGGTCAGTGGAGCAATTGACATGATCCTGAATTGACTTGTTTTTGAGCAGTTTCAGGTGGAGAACTTCTGTGAATTGCTGTGGTTTGTTAGCCTTGTTCCTCTAGGGGTAGGAACAACATGTTTAGGGACTTTGGATCCCTAAGATTATGGACATTTCATGCTCAATGTTGTAAGGCACAAAAATGTCTATAACAGAGCCTCGCTCTATTTATACATTCCCATGGTCCGCGGACCATGGGTAAGCCGACACAACTTTACATTAAATTACAATACAATGCTTAGGGTGGACAACCCTATGACTCGATTGTACACTTCGTGCTCCGCACCCGCACTTCGCAGAGTTCTACACCATCTTTTACCAAAACTTTGGCTTTGAGCCCCAAAACCTGCTGCGGGGGATCCCATGCCCAAAAGTGCGCTTTGGATCTGCCACCAATAACCAGGCCGGATATGATGCAGTGATAGGTTTGTTAGTTGATGCCCTTGCTCATCGCATCCTTCATATTCATGTTCATTTAGATTCATTGCTTCTTGTGATGCAATTTAATGGTGTGTCTCATGTGCATAACCAAGTCCTATTTAGAAAATATCTACGAGTTAAGTTGTTGGTATGTGAATTTGAAACCATTACTTTCAATCATGTTTCTAGAGAGCAAAATAACTATGCAGATACCATTGCAAATAACATTCTAGATTGGCATTTATCACATGTATACCACAAAAGACAACCATACAAAAAACACATGTCAAACCATCATCATCAAGATGCATAATCACATTATGCATTACATAAAACATATAAGTGTTTGGAGCCCATAGCTCTAAATACATCCAACATGCCCATAGCATGTTACAAAATAAAAAAAAAGGGAACACATGTCCATGTCCTTAATCACTGTCTAGCGCATTCTACGCCAAAGGCTCTGCTCCACCTTCCCGTAGATCAAGTATTGCCTGACAAACCATCACCATGCGCCGCATGATCGCTTGCAACTCTGAGGGAAGAATTGTACACTCATTTGCGTACTGATCTTCTAGCTCATGCCATCTGCGCTCATAAACTCCAGCCAGGAGCACATCACATCTACGACATATGTCAACAAGTAGAGAACTGTCGTCAGGACCCTTGCAACTTATTGGGCAGTATTACAACTTACTGGATGGGAAAGGTTCGAGTGACAAAAGCACTTCCACATTCTTGCATTGTAAAAAGTGCTTCAATATCAAATGCAAAGTAGACTATTGAAAAAGCCACCTCAAAAGGTGTCAGGCATCAAATGAGTCAATCATTTAAAGTTGGAAGTGCGAAGGTGCAGGAATGCGAGAAGTGCATTAGGTTGAAGTATAATATAATAATAATAATGCATAGAAAAGATCATCAAAAGATGATTAAATTAAAATCTAAAAGATCATCAAAAGATGGTTGTTGCGTAGAAAAATAGAAACAATCGTTGAGTCTGAGTTGGTGAGGTCGACTTTTTAAGTCATTCATATATAAACCTAATGAGAGTCTCATGTTTGTCACCTCTGAATTCCACGCATTCAAAAAGTTTCATTTTTTCCGAAATCTTTTCCCTTGTAACTTGGGCAGAATTAAGTATTTTTGCATTCAACAAGTTTCATTTTTCAGAAACCTTTTCCCCTTGCAACTTGGGCAGAATTAAGTATTTTTGTGGCAAATGTTTAATACAACTAAAATAAAATAATTAAAAAAATAATCAACCATGGATATGCTCTTTTTCATTTTGATAATGTTCCCATTTGTAAGTTCTATACAAGACTACAAAACTTCATAACCCTAATCTATTTGCATAACTAATGCACACATAATCATTTTTTCACTCAAAATTCCTTTGCCATGCAATGCCAAGTCAGATATTAGTTAATCACATTTTCCATGCAATGGAAAAATTGATATATGCTGATTAATAATAATTATAAATGGTGTTACAACTTATTAGGGGTATTACAAATTATTGGATGGGCAAGGTCCAATTTACATGGTCGCTTTCCATTTTCATAAGTAATAAAGGAACTTTCACCTTCCTACACTGAAAAACTTCTTTAATATCAAACGCAAATAAAGTTATTAAAAAACTCATTTAAAAAGGCATGAGGCATTGAATCAGTTAGTTATTTAAAGTTGGAAGTGTTGAGATATGGGATTTTTTTTTTGTGGCTCTAGTGATATTAATCTTCTCCTTTCGAGTGGAAAGCATAATATTTATGGGAACCACTATAGACATTGCATCTTTAATGTTTAATGGTGTGCATTTGTGGATGTCTACGTCTATCCCTTCATTGTTCAATGTTGCCCCATAGATCACGACACCATATGCAATGACTTCATCAGGATTCATAATTTCAAAAAATTTCATTTCATGCAACAATTCAAAAAGTAATTTTCCCACCTTCAAAATAAGGGTGGAACCTCGTGCCAATACAACATTTTCAACTTGGTATCCCCTTGTATAAATTTGGTATGCCCTTGTCTTGGTGTCTTCCAGAAATTTCTTCATGATTTCCATACACTTTTCAAACAAATAGGCATTGAGCCCTTCAAACTTGGCTCTTTGATCTTCATGTTAAAATCAAATCCTTCCTAGATACTATCAATAACTATCTCACCCTCTAGTGCCAAACATAGAATTCTCTTTTCCTTCTCCCATTGTGAACGAAGTATCTGAAGAGATTTAGCACTTGTGCTCAATTACTTCTTGCTTTTTTTTTAAAGTGTTGAACACAGTGACTAAGCAATCTATTGTCAAAATCATCACCTCCCAAATGTGTGTCCCCACACACTACCTTCACCTAAAATTTACCACCATGAACTTCAAGAACGTAGGCATATAAGGTGCCTACACCTAAGTCAAAAATTAGGATTGTCTTCTTTACATTATAGGAATCAACATCTGGGTGAAATGCATAGGCTATAGCTATAGCAATGGATTCATTAATAATTTGCCTTACACTAAGATGAGCAACATTAGCCACATGTTTAGTAGTCTTCCTCTGCAAATTGTTAAAATAGGCAGGCATGGTGGCCATTGTGTTTTTTTACATCACAACCTAGGAACTCTTGGGCTATCATCTTAATTTTTAGTAAATCATAGAAGATATTTTCTTTGTTGCAAAGTCTAGTTTACTCACGCCTTTATGATTCACTTGGATGATGGCCTAGCCATTAATTTGGCCTTCCACAACAGTGAAGGGCCAGTGTTTCATGTCACTTTATACACTAAGATCTTTGAATCACCTTCTAATGATTATTTTGGCATTCAATACGGTGTTTTGGGGTTTGTTATATAATTGCCTTATCACTGGCCACGCAAGATAGTTAGTCAGACAATCATGTTTAAAACTCCTGAAAGTTGAGCACTCAAAATGGGCCTAGTATGAAAGTCAAGGAATCACTTTTTCTCATGATCATGTTGGCATTGATATGATCCAATAATCTAATGAAAATCATATTGCCATTCAAATAACCACTAGATATCATATGTTTCTCTATGCAATTGCTACAATATTCCACACCTAAACATGGAATTTCCCTTCCGTGATGTTATATAACCATCGACCAGATTCCTAAACTGTCTGATGTTTCGACAACCGTGAATTCTTTTTTTTTTAAGGCTCAACATTCACATTAAAATTCATTTTGGGTCAGTCATAGGGAAACACAGATTCCCATATTCTTGTTAAGTTTCATGTTTCATTGTTAACTTAATAGAAAATGAATAAACTTACATTATCTAACACTTAATTTTTGAAATAATCAAACTAATCCATGGGCAATAATGATCAAAATAGTTTGGAAATGAATGGAAGAATGGAAACTCTATGTTACATAATATGAAGCTTTGCTTTCTGAAACTTTGTACTAGACATGAACCAGGTCGTTCTTTGCTCTGCCAAGCTCTATATGGGACACAAACTAGGAATTATCCCTTTTTGATGTGTTGACAGTGCTGGAAACTGCCAACACATAAGGGGTCTCCGCGATATGAAGTCCCAATTAGAACTCACGCCATTTGGTATAGGAGCCCCATATGGAATATGACATAGCTTCCATTATCTTAAATATTTTCCTTGGCTACAATATTTAGCATAAGAGAGAAACACACATGTAATTTCGAATAAGTAGGTAAGTAAGCCTTTTGAAATGTTCATTTGCAAAATTTATCAAGGTTCATTCACCAGGAGGGAAAAGAAAGTGAGTCTCTAGAATAAAAGTAGTATTATTCTAATAAAGACACACACGCATACATATGACAGAGTCATTAACCATCTAGAGAAATAGTTCACATAGACATAATGATCATTAAAGAAATTACAACACACATTGAACAAGATAAGCACAAAACCTAATGAAATAGTTCAATTTATTGAGTACATGAAAACATAAACACATACAGAAAAATCTAAATAATAGTCTTACAATATTCACGATACATGCATGAAAGTGTATTCACTCAACAAGCTTCAAGTTATTAAGAAAAAGTTACAAGATACATGGTTACAATGAGACACCACTAGCTCCAATAGTGGAGCATTAAGTTACTACTTTATCCCCAAAAGGCAATTCTTATCTCTAATGCATAGTTGGAGAAGCCAAGGTGAAAAGTCCCTTGCTTGAGTAATGAGGCTTCTTTTATAACAAGAGGAATGACCTTTTGTCTCCTCATGACTCTTAGACTTCTAATATGACCTTTGGAATTTTCCTAATGACTCTTTTGTCCATATATGACACTTGGACTTTACATTTACAATATTTTCCAAAATTACATCATCATGTGAAAACAACAAGGAAATTCATTGACATTGATGACTTGGAACCCAGTGACTTGCAACATGGATTTATTTGAGAAGTGATGGCATTGCCACTATGTCTTCAATACGTGTAACATATATTGCATTGTAGTTTTCTTCTACCCTCCAAAGGATCTAGAGAGATTATGGAGTCTTCATGGGTCACATTAATCATCACGCTTAATCATTCCTTCAGTTGTCACAATATGGTGCCTTTGTGCCTTTTTCCTCAAAATTCCTCCTTAGACAACTTCTCTCAACAGATCTCCTCCAACATATTTTTCCATGTTTTTTGAGAACACCTGTAGGTATGGATCACTCATGGAAAGAAAACATGAGCCCAAAAATATCCTACTCTGTTATGATTCATGCAATGTATCAACTATGGATCAACAATGTGCAAGGGAGAGAAAGAGAGGCATTCTAGGCACAAATCGCACTTGTAGGAGACGAGGTAAGGAATTCTCACTGAGACTCCTCCCTGTGTAACTCTGGAAGGGGAGGAGGAAAGGTGAGCGCATGGTGCAATTCCAAGAGGCAAGGTTGCAAGGATTGTTCACTAGGACTATGTCATGCGCTAGGGAGGGAGGCCAAGTCAATAATGAGGGTGAAGGATGTAGTTCTAATGCATAAGTAGGGGCATCATTACCCACTAAAAGTGTGCAGTGCGCTATAGTGGGAGGCAGAGGTAGGATTGGCGCAGGTAGGAAGAGAAAGCAGCAAGGAAAGTGATCCAAATTTAAACAGGAATGCAACCAATTATAGAGATAACCATAAACACAGAGATGCAACAGAAATAATACTTCATTTCATTAATGTAAAATACTGAATAATGCTTACAAACAGGAATCGAAATAAACCAACTAGGGCGATGGTAGCTTATCTCTGAGAAGAGATGTGGCGGCTACATGCCTCTAAACTGCCTTACAATGAGGCTCAAGGGACTTTTTATTATTGAACAACAAGAGCAAACCCTAAAAAACCAAAACCCTGACCCGAGGAGATGTAACACCAAGAGTTTATGGGCCCCGTTGGGGTGAGTTGGACAACCAACTTCTCGGGGTTGTGATTTGGTCATATTATCTCTATTTGACACGCATGATAGCCCGTTGGAAATATCTCTCCAAGGACTACGACAAAAAAAAAACAATTTTAGATAAAAAAATCATTGGCGGTAGATTTCCAAAAAACGTCGTTTAGGGCCTCAAAACGGCTCCGGAAGTTTCGGACCTGAAAAACTGCTAAAAATAGTAAATTGTGCTACAATTAAGGAAACTGAAAAACTAAAAGAAGCAATGGTGGGGGTCCAAGTGGAATTGGCGGGTGGCCACAAATATCCACCTGGATCATTCCTCCCCCCTTAGGAAGCAATAGTCCCCATTGCATTGAGTTCCTTCATGAGATGAGGGAACTTCTACTAAACTTGGTCCTTGGTGAGCCACTTGCCCTGGTGAAGGAGTCGGCCTGCTTTGACAACTTGATACAGTTGGATATTTTGCTGGCATGTGTGCTTGATCTGTGTGTCCATGATCCGATCAGTTTCATCTTGTTCCATGCAATCTGTATTTAACTCTGTGGGTTTGAGTTGTTCTGCAATGTCAGATGTGTCTAGTAATGGTGGAAAGTATGGCCAAAGGCGGTCCAAATTGAATACTGGGTGCAGGCCAAGGAATGGGGGAATGCTGAGCTCAAATGCATTATCTCCCACAGCCTTGGTAATGGTGTAAGGACCATATCAGAGTGGTATGAGTTTCTGATAGGCACCGGTAAGGCATTCCTTTTGCAAATGCAACCAGACTTTGGCACCCACCTGAAACTTGTGTGGCACCCGATGTTGATCATGTTGCTGCTTGTACTTGGCATTTGATTTTTCTAGAATGTCATGGACCTGCTGGCGAATATGTTGGATGTTCTCAATGAAGTTGTTTTCCTTATCTATTTCGGACTGGACATGAGCGGAATCTGCATGAGTAGCCGCAAATGGCATGGCCACATCAATGGGACATAGTGGCTGGAATCCCAAGCCCACCTGAAAAGGGATATAGCCAGTCAAACTGTGGAGAGCCTGTTGTATCCGTACTGAACATAGGGGAGGCTCTCATTCCATGTGTGTGGATTCTTTGAGTTGTACATACGCAGAATGTGTATGATCATCCTGTTGACAACCTCTGTCTGGCCATTGGTTTGAGGATGGAAGGTTGTGGACTTAGTGAGTTTGGTGTCCAGCATCGACCAGAGACTGGACAAAAATGTACTAAGGAACCTGCTGTCCCAATCTAAGATGATAGACTGTGGGATCCCAAAGTGTACCCACACTCATTCAAAGAAGAGTTTAGCAGTAGCTTCTGCTGTGATATTCTTCTTACAGGATGCCATAATGGCCATCTTCGAGAACCTGTCGACAACCACAAAAAAATAGCCATTTCCATGCTCAGTGGAAGGAAGGCCTGACATGTAATACATGGAGATGGATTCCAAAGGTCGGCTAGGGGTAGGAAGCGGGGTATAGAGGCCTTGCTTCTTGATGGTTGGTTTGGCAATGACGCAGGTAGTGCATGATCTGATGTACTTCCCGACATCCTGTCGAAGATTCGGCCAATAGAAATACTTTTGCAGCACTGCCACCATTTTCTCGACCCTGAAATGCCCAGAAACCAGACTATAGTGTGCTTCCCAAATCATCTTGGCATGCTCACTTGAAGGAACACAGAGGTGACCCAGGTGGCATCACAGGGCATCCTGGAGGTGAAAATATGGAACATGCTAACCCTCAAAGAGTGTCTGGTATGTGCGATCGAATTCTGGGTCGCTTTTGTAGAGAAGTGGCCAATCAAAAGTCTCATGCCCACAAGAGTTGAACATGATCGGTGCTTGACTGAGGCAATCTGCAACATTATTGGTGCTGTCCTTCTTATACTTGATATTCAGACGGAACTGTTGCAGGTATGTGGATCACTTCTGATGGCGATCATTCTGCAATTTCCCTTAGGTCTATATGAACTACAGGGGTCGGTGGTCTGTGTAGATGACCGTTTCCTTCCCCAAAATGTAATGCTTCCATTTTCGGCAGGCCTGCACAATGGAATACCTCTCTTTGTCATAAGTGGGATACTTCCAGACTGTGTCTAAAAGTGTCTCACTGTGATATGCCACTGGATGCCCGTGTTGAGTAAAGACTTCCCCAATAGCGTAATCAGAGGCATTTGTCTCGACCTCAAATGGTTGTTGCAAGTTTGGTAATGCGAGCACTGGTGCTGAGCAGAGGCGATCTTTCAACTCTGTGAATGCCTTCTGTTGAGATTCAGACCAAAAGAATTTTTCTTTCACTTCTCCCTTGGTGACTTGACTCAAGGGCCAAGTGATATGAGAAAATCCCAACACAAACCTACAGTAGAAGTTGGCAAGACCTAGAAAGTTGTGAAGCTCTGTCAGAGTGGTTGGAGATGGCCAATCCCGAATGACTTGGATCTTGGCTGGATCCACATGCACCCCCTGTTCATCAATAATGTATCCCAAATACTAAACCTGGGTCATGCCAAAAGTGCATTTCTCCAAATTAGCACATAACTTGTGTTGCTGTAGTTTTTGGAGAACCTGTCAGATGTGGTGGAGGTGCTCTTCCCAACTCTCGCTGAAGATCAGGATGTCATCCAAGTATACCACTACAAATGAGTTGGTGAATGGCCACAAGATGTCATCCATTAGCCTCATGAAGGTTGCAGGAGCATTCGTCAATCCGAAAGGCATAACCAACCATTTGAAAAGGCCCTCCTTGGCCTTGAAGGTAGTCTTCCACAGATCAGAGGGTTCAATTAGTATCTGGTGATATCCTGACTTCAAATCGATCTTGCTGAAATATTTTTGCCCCCTTCAGTTGGTCCAAGAGGTCATCGATCCATGGGATCGGGTACCTATTACGGACAGTGATCTTGTTCAGCACCTGATAGTCAATATAGAGTCTCCAAGTCCCATCCTTCTTCTGTACCAACACGATCAGGCTCCCACAGGGTGATGAACTCGAATGGATGTGACCTTTTTGCAGTAGCTCCTGAATCTGCCTCTTGATTTCATCGTTCTCCAGAATGGAGCGCCGATAGATTGGTACATTGGGCAGCGGTGCCCCTGGGGTCAAATCGATGGAGTGCTTGACCTGACAGTGCAGAGGAACCCTTGCGGGGGAAGTGAACATGTCCTCGTACTCCTCCACAGCCTTGTCCATCTATAGTTGTCGTGCTGAGGGGCCCTGTCTGGAGGTCATGGCCACCGTCTTCTTCTTTCCTTGAGGGCGTATCATCAGGAAAACAAATTTCTTGGTTTTGGAAATGAGCTTACTGCATTGTTTTGTAGTAACCAAAGAGATGGCGGTAGGCGGTGCTACCTATGGTATCTTGTAAAACATATTTCCCAAAGTAACAATAACAGCATGGGGCCTTGATTCATACACAACATGTCGCTTCCACAAGTATGGTTGTCCTAATAATACATCACAAAATTCAAGGGGAGAAATGTCACACAATACCTCATCCGTGAAAGGCTTGATGTTGTATGGAAGGCGACACTGCTGGCTCACGCGAAGATCTCATCCTTGGTGAAGCCACCTGATGGTGTAGGTTGTGGATGTGTTGTGGTTGGTAAGCCCAACTGCTTCACGACCTTTGCCGAAATGAGGTTCGTTTGGCTCCCGCTGTCAACAATGAACTGTAGCGGGGAGCCTTTTACCCACATCTGGGAGTGGAAGAGATGCTCCTCCTCCTCTGGATCTTCAGGTTCTTCCTTCTGAATTTTCGTGGTGGCAACGGTGGCGTTGGGCTCCGCATTGATAATCTGCTTCCCTTTGTCATTCCCCTTGTCGGGTTCTGACTAAGAGTCAGAACATGCATCTGATTCTGAAACCTTTAGCTCAGCCACCAATGATTGCTTGGCCCAAGACTCACTTGTGTTGTGAGTGGAGCTCTTATGGAAATCACACCACTTTCCTGTGTCCTTTTTCGGCTTCGCGGCAATGTTCTTTGCTTGCAGCTTTGGCGGGTTGTCTTGGGCCGCCTTGCCTTGGCTTTGTCCTTTGTTCTATAGTTTGGGGGGCACCTTTCCCTTGCTTCAGTTTCGCAGATCCAAAGTCTTGCTTCTTCTCTTTAAAATTTTGCTCAACCTTGATGGCATATCGGTATGCCGTGCTAAGCGAGGAGATGTTCAGGAATTCTATTTCTTCCTAGATGTACTTGTGTAGGCATCCATGGTATTTGAGTACCAAATGTTGCTCCGTATCCTTGATACCAAACTTTGTGCGAAGGGTATGGAAAATATTTGTAAACTCCAACACGTCTTGGTCCCTTCCCTACCGCAGCGTGGTCCACTTTATGTATTGATCCTCATAGCTTCCGATAGGGTAGTATTGCTCCTTGATAGCATCCAGGAATGAATTCCAAGTGGGTGCGGCTAAAAATAGTGAGCATATACTTTCATCCTTCTGCTCGCAGTAGGTTTCCCACCAATCCTTGACGTGGGGGGCTACTTTAAGAAGAGCGAAAATAATCTTTTCCCGATTGGAAAAATCATGAACAGAAAAATAACCCTCTAGTAGATTTAACCATTTATCGACGGCATCTGCATCTATCTGACCCTCGAATATGGGGATTTCAAAATTATCTTGTACCTTAAAAAGTGTGGCGTTTCCAAAGTAGTTGTTGGAAGTCGATTTGTCGCCCTTGGGTAGCCATTGAAGGATCTGGGCAAAGTTGTCCATCATCACGTTCCTTTGTCGCTCGAGGGCTTCTTCGAGCAAGATTTTGATAGGATCTCCTTCCCCCTCGTCTTTCTTTTCATCTGCCATGGGAGGCCGTCGGGATTTGCGAGGCTGGTCTTGCAAAGGTTTGACCAGTTCAAGCCCTAACTCCTTATATCTCGACCTCATTGGGGACATGCAAAGAAAAACAGAGAAGCAAAAAAGCAGACCACTCTAATACCACTGATCCTGATTTAAATAGGAACGCAACAAATTACAGAGATAACCATAAACACAGATATGTAGTAGAAATAATACTTCATTTCATTAATGTAAAATACTGAATAATGCTTACAAATAGGAATGGAAATAAACCAGCTAGGGCGATGGTAGCTTATCTCTAAGAAGAGATGTGGCGGCTACATGCCTCTGAACTTCCTTACAATGAGGCTCAAGGACCTTTTTATTATTGAACAATAAGAGCAAACCCTAAACAACCAAAACCCTAACCTGAGGAGATGTAACACCAAGAGTTTATGGGCCCCATTGGGGTGAGTTGGACAACCAACTTCCTGGGGTTGCGACTTGGTCATATTATCTCCGTTTGACGTGCATGATAGCTCATTGGAAAGATGTCTCTGAGGACTACAACGAAAAAGATGATTTTAGACAGAAATGCTTAATCGCCTATGGG
Organism: Pinus tabuliformis; assembly: GCA_031772625.1. Classification (NCBI taxonomy): domain Eukaryota; kingdom Viridiplantae; phylum Streptophyta; class Pinopsida; order Pinales; family Pinaceae; genus Pinus; species Pinus tabuliformis. The sequence goes on from CM062816.1 coordinate 916,325,052, forward strand.
ATTTCACAAGGTAAGGCTTGAAATGCTTAATCGCCTTGTATTCTACATATGCGTGCATATCAATGGTGGGATAATTTAGTTCTGATCCCTATAAACTAGTGCTCATTGTTAGTGTAAAGGATTTTTGTAATTGAGCGAAAATCCCTTACTTAAGTTATAGGTGAATTATAACCCTAACAACAAAATATGGGTGGATCTATGCTTCAGATATGCAACAAAATGTGAGAAAAAATCCTACAACAAAAGATAGTATGCAAATAGAACCATATAATAATAGAAATAAAAGTGTAACAACCCAATGGATAATATGGATAAACAATTTTATTAATCAAAATGATACACCTGGTGAGGAGAAATTACAGAAATAGGCCTGTAAATCCCCCTCCATGGGATGGGTCCTTCTTAACCCTGTGCTTCAACAACGTGCTTCCCTCTCTTAATTTGTGATATGCAATGGGCAGAAAATAAAACAAAAGAAGTTTGAACTCAAATAAGATCTCAAATGTTATGAGACAATAATGAGAACAATGAAAATGGTCATGGCGAAGAATGAAAAGAAAACCTTTTATTTATAATAAAATATTGGATAAATTGTGAATTAGAAAATAATAAAATATTATTGACCAAATCAAAATCTAGTTGTTGTGAATATTTTATTATATTTTTTGAGATGGAAAAGATATTCAAAATGGTCAAATATCTTTATTTAGAAATTGGTTGAAGTAATTAACGAATTTTTATTAATCACTTTGTGAGATTAAGAAAAATATGAATTTGAAATACCTATTAAATAATGATTTAACAACTATTTCAAAAGAAAAATAGGGAATAAATTAGGAATAATAAATAAATAATGATTTATTTAATTATTCCAAGGTTTTTAAATCAAAAGTGATAAGAAATTATCATCAAATAATGAATTAATAATTTTTTCTAGAGAATATTAAATAAATAATGATTTATTTAATTATTCTCATGTGGTTTTTGGATTTTAATGAGAAATAATTTAGAAAAATGGTTTACTAAATTATTTCCTATGGTAAAAGTGGGTTTTACCATGGTAAAATTAGTCTTACATGATATATTTCAATCCACCTAGTAAGAAATGGCTAGGTGACATTTTTTTGGATGATAACGGATTGCCCCCCAATGTAAGTGTCAGGAGAAAATTGTATGACTGAAGGGGAGTCATAGAGAGAGAGAGGGAGAGAGAGAGAGAGAGCTGAAGCAAGGGAAGGAAGGATTGAGAATGGAGGCGGCGAGACCTACTTGTATGATAGAGGTATCCTTTTATTAATAGGTACATAATCTCAAATGAGGTGGGGGAGACATACCCATACCCATCGAGATAACTAAGTACAAATAATAATGATGTGCCCAACAATGTGGGTATGAGAATCAAAGTACATGATACGTGATATGCTAGCATCAATGGGACAGAAAGTGATATGATGATACAATGAGTCTCATATACATAATGTGCCTAGAAAATAGAGACGAAGACTGGGTATAATAACATATGTTGATCTTATTGCATGAGACATAACACACCCTCCAAGCTGACACGATGAGGGGAGATCACAACCAAAGAAACCTTGTTGAACAAGAAAGGGCTATAAAGATCTGAATGGATCATCTGAAAGAGTTGAACATGATGTGAGCGTTGTGATCGGCAGATACCGAACTAGTCAAATCTATGAAACTGCATCTGAGGCTGGATCATGAGATTTTATCATTTAGGCATATGGGGGGCTGCCTGAAGGGCCACCCCCACATGGGATCTATAACATTTCACACACACCTGGGAAATGTTGGTACAATCTATTGGATCACTAGGCCATCAAGTGTACGATATTCGATCGTGCGATAATGAGTTGGAGTCAAGCACGCGAAAAAAAACCAAGCCCAAGGGAAATGAGGATTCCCTTTACTTGATTTGAGGCACCGAACAATGATGAAGTTTGGAACCAAGGTACCTCGCCCTCTGAACCACTCTCCTAGAAATGATGTGTTGATGTTAATAGAAGAGGTCCCGCTTGAGTTGCGGCAACGAGGATTCCTCAACAAAGGCATGAGGGGCATAACATTGTGACTGGTAGACTGACACCAGGGATGATGACGGAGGGATAATATGAGAGGTAGACTAATGAATTCCATTGTTAAAGCATAATATGCATGGCTGACCTGGAAAGGACTGATTCAATTCCAGAGGGAATGGTTAATTACTGAGACAAAGGCTTTTTAGAGACATGGCAGAATAGCTGGAAGCCAAATGTGAGTGAAATGGGATGAATGGGACACAAATATGGATGATGTACTGTAACATGAATCGATGGGACTCTCAATAGACTCCATGGATACAGTGGCGACTCATCTTGGATGCTCTGAACAAGGGTGAATCTATGATGCTACCACATGGGGGAGGCCCAAAGGGGACCATAAAAACATGAGTAAATAATGGTTACTCACAAAAAAACTCGACACATAAGTTGATGAGTGCAGAAGAAAAGTGGTAGCAAAGTAAAAGTGATTCATATGAAGGGATTCAATTTTGATAGGAGGAAAAATGATACCTCGTGCAAAAAATGGCCTCCTTGTAAAGTTTCAAATTACCAAAAATGAGGAGAGACCCATTATAATCCTTAGAGAGAGCTTTCCAAACGTGTTGATGGTTCGTCAAACCAAACTATGGTTTTCTCGTAATGGTCAATGGAAAAACTAGGGGTTTTCCTATAAAAGGGCTTCTTGACCTCAAATCCAATTCATTTTCACATTGAGTTGTTGGAGAATTTGGAGAGGAGGAGGAGGCCCTAAACCTTAGTGAGATCTTAGCGAAAAATCGACTGTCAGATTCTAGATCTGTGACTTTCAAGTAGGTGGTCATACTTGTATAAGGATGGCCTTAATGCTTCTTAAAAGGATGGTTTAAGGTAATAAAGGAATACAAGAATGAACTACTAGAGAAGTTCTAGGATCATTCCCTCCCACCAAGTCAAACATGGGGACCAAGTGGTAAGTGTTGTATCACATAAAGTAGACTATTTGAAGGTATGGCATCAACCATCTATGATATGTGATATGTATATGGCTTGCCAAAGAGGTTGGTAGGACAAACCATCCAAGGAATGAAAGGATAATCGACCATACCTAGATTGTTGAGGTCTAGGTCAAGACTAATATTAATATAGTGAGAACGTGGATAGTAGGGGGGCATTGTGCCCTAAGCATGGGATACTTCCCCCAAAATATGTGATGGAGGGGACTAATTGGGTATGCAAAGGTGGGAATTATGCCCCTAGATGGATGAGTTTATGGAGCGACATTGTCTACCAAGTGCTTAAATAAGGGATTCAAGCATTTGGCCCTATTGGCACGAGTGTCTCTAGAGGATAGTGATTAGGCATAGGGGCATAGGTGCTCCCATTTTTGTATGTATGGTTATAGCATGTTATAGGCAAGTCAGCATATATTTTTCTATAGATTCAACAACTCATGTAATGTAATAAAACATAAGACAAGAATCTACTCTACTTTCAAAAACAGAAACCAATAATGATCGATGAAAACAATAATCAGCAAGAGCAATAATATCAATTTCACATAACACAATATTTCTTTTGGGAAAGCAACTGCTCAAAACCTTGACTATCTATATTGCAATAATAAAAAATCTAAGAAGAAAATACAATGCTTGTTCTCACTAGAACAATCCTTGTACAAGTATGATCAACTCTCTACCTCACAAGCCCACTCTAGCCAACACTTAGCTAATTATATTGCCTGCCAAGCCCCTATTTCTTTGTGCGATTCATAAGAGAATCAACCCATATTTAATTGGGAAATCCTTCTTCCAAAACTGCACAATCCAAACTTAGGTCCTCAATTGATTGCATGCATGATATGTACAACTCAGAAAATCATACAACTGATAGTACATTGCCCATGCACTCTAGTCTCAATTAGGTCTACCTCTGAACTGACATGCCTTATTTGTGAGCGAATCTTCAATTAACTGGTGTGGCACTGAGGATGCATTGGTGCACTGACTCACTACTAAACCTCTACTAGTTCCTCCAATAGTTAGAACTAGTTTAACTGACTATAACTCAGTTAGATTGATTTATCTAATTACAACTCCAAAGAACTCAACTAGGACCCATAAATTTAGGGATCACACTTACATGACTCTAGATAGACTTCCAACTCGAAATTCCTAAGTCAATTAAGTCAATTTAACTTAATTAAATATTTACAAGTTGTTAAGAAAATAGAATTTGATTTTAATTCACAATTTAATTCAAGGACAAATTAAATTGGAATTTCTTCTTGTTATTTTTAACAATCCCTCTCAACAAGAAATGGATTATGAGCTACCCTGATCTTGTTATGTGAAACATAAATTTACATATTGGCAAAGCCTTTGTCAAAATGTCAGCATCTTGCTCCTTTATGGGAATGTACTCCAACAACATAATCTGCCTCTATACACAATCTCGAAGATTATGATATTAGATATCAATATGCTTGGACCGATCATGAAAAACTGGATTTTCAGAGAGTTTGATACAACTCTGATTATCATAGTAAATCATAGTTGGATCCATCTACTGACCAAACAAACCAACCAGAATCTTCCTCATCCAGATGGCCTCACATGCTACTTAAGTAGCAATCAGGTACTCTGCGTCTACCGAACTGAGTGCAACTGATATTTGTTTCCATTTGTACCAAGAAGCAACTGTTGACCCAATACTGAAGATCCCTCCTGATGTTTTGTTCCTGTCGGATGGACTTCTTGCCCAATCTTCATCGGTGAAGCCTTGAATCTTCACTCCATTTGTCTATTTGTACCACGACCCATAATAAGTAGTGCCTCTGATGTATCTCAACACATGCTTGGCCACCTTCCAATATAGATTGGTAGGCCTAACGATTGCTTGACTAAGCTGGTTAACTGTATAGCACATGTCTAGTCGTGTGTTCACCAAATACATGATTGAACCCACAAGTTGCCTGTAAATGGTATCTTTCACTACTTCACCCGAAGTAGCATACTCCTTCCTCCAGCTACCTGCTAGAAGAGTCTCCATGGGTTTACTTCTCTCCAAATGGAACCTTTTTAGTATCTCATTGGCATACCTGCCCTAAGAGACAAAAAGTTCCCCATCACCTTGCCATACTTCCATGCCCAGAAAGTAGTGCATGAGCCCCAAGTCCTTCATTTCAAATTCGCTTGCAAGATCCTCTTTGAAAGACTTGATCATCTTATCATCACCTATCAAAATCAAATCGTCGACATATAAAACAATAATAAACAAGTTACCTTCCACCACAATATGGTACAAGTTCTCATCTACTTCACTTTTGGTGAAGCCCAACCCGGTGAAGTAGTTATCGATCCTAGTGTACCAAGCACGGGGTGCTTTCTTTAGCCCATACAACGCTCGCTTGAGTTGGCACATATGTGACTCACGGTCAAAGGTATGAAAACCTTCAGGATGCTCAATGTACACCTATTCCTCAATCATGCCATTAAGGAAGGCTGTATTTATATCCATTTGATGTATCTTCCAACACACCTATGCTAATAGTGCAAAAATGGATCTAATTGATGAGTACCTTACCACATGAGAAAATGTCTCATCATAGTCAATCCCCTCTACCTGAGAAAAGCTTCAGACCACAAACATAACCTTATGTTTCTCCACACTAGCATCCGCTACTTTCTTTACCTTGTAAAGCTATCGAGATCTCACCACTGACTTATCTATCGGTCTTGGGACCACATCCCAAACACTATTACAAAAAATGGAGTCATTCTCCTCCACCATGGCATCAACCCAAACTGGTTACTACATTGCCTCCTCAAAATAAGATGGCTCTGTCTCAACACATCTGCTCATAAGAGCCATGTATCCAGTGTACCTCTCAGGTGACCTCCTCTTCCAGCGTTTTGATGTGGGTGTTCCCACATTCTCTCTCACATCCTGCAATAATTTTTCAGTCTCTTTGGTGTGCTTTCTCCCATCTCTGGAAGATTCTTCTTGAGTGGATGTCTCCACTCCCAGATCCTCTGCATGTGGTTGCTCCACATAAATCTAAGGCTCCTACTTAGGAGCTAAAATATCCTCAACCACATGTAGTTGAAGCTCCATCTCAAGGGAACATTGCATGGCCTTCTCTTCATGGAATTTGACATCCCTGCGAACCATTGTCATCCTACTGGTCAATAGGTACACCCGATAGTTGTGAGGTGTATCAATGTACCCCACCAATATCCCCAACTCAGTTGCCAGCTCAAGCTTTTTGCATGCATCTTTGGTCACATGGTAATATACTGATGACCCATAAATCCTAAAGTGACCCACATTTGGTCTCTTCCTTGAGAAAGCCTCCTCTGGTGTACTCATCCCAAGAATCCGATGAGGGCTTTTGTTTTGCAAATAAATAGTTTTGTTGCATGCCTCAACCCACAAGTGTAGTGATAGGCCCTAATCATGCAACATCAACTGTGCTACCCCTACAATGCTTTTATTCTTCCATTTAGCCAGCCCATTCTGTTGTGGGTTATGGGGTGTTGTCAACTCTCGTTTAATCCCTTCTGCCGCACAGAAGTTTTTAAAATCATTTGAAACATACTCTCCACCACTATCACTCATGAGAGATTTAACCTTCCTGCCAGTATATTTCTCGACCAACGCTTTAAATTCACAAATCTTTGCAAAAGTCTGATATTTCTTCTGCATGAAAATGATCCAGCATTTACGAGAAAAATCGTCAACAAATATAACATAATACCTGTGTTTGGCGGTGGATGTTGTCGAGAATAGTCCACACACATCTGAATGGACTTGATTGAGGATCACATGTGCTCAACTATCTTTGTCGTGAAAGGAAGCTTTGGTGAATTTTCCCAAAGTAGACCCTTTGCATGTGTCAACTTGCTCTGATCTACCTTTGGGAATATCGGTAGAAATTTGTTGTATGATTTTCAAAGCGCCATGATGCAAGTGACCCAACCTCCTATGCCACAACTCATCAATGTGTCGGCTCTGCACCTTCTCTGCTTTGGTGCTCAAGGCAGCACAATCTTCTACCCCCAACTTATATAGATTCTTCACCTGAATCCCTATCCTCTTTACCTATTTTGTGGCTATGTGACGAAGGAACTCCTTTCCCTTACTAAAGATCACATCATAGCCTCTATCCTCCAACATGGCAATAGATACCAAGTTCTTATTCAAACTAGGAACATACATAACATCTCGCAAGGTGAGAGGAGCACACAACTCCTTCTGAAAGGTAACTGTACTCAACTAGGTAGCACTATACCTCCCGTCATCACCCATATCAATATGCATATGGATATCCTTCTCCTCCAATTCACTGAAGAGCTCCTTGTCACTAGTCATGTGGAAAGAAGCTCCATTGTGTAGGTACTATACACTACCCATCCTCGATGACGCCATGCATGCGATGAGGGTAAAGTCCAATTCGAATTGTGAGGCAAGAGCCTCACCTGCCCCTCCTCCTGAGGATTTCTTCTTGGACTTCTTGAGCAGACAACTTGTAGAAAATTGTCTCAGCTCATGATAGTGAAAGCACTTGACTTTCAACATGTCCTTCTTCTTGCCTCCATGACAAGAATCCAATTTGGAATGGGATTCCTTCCCCTTCCCTTTCTGTTCCTTACCCGCTAAAGGACAATTTTCCTCATCATCAATGTTTGATGAGGATCTATCTCTGGAGTTCCTCTGAATCTCTTCCTGCACCAAATCTGACCACAGTCGTTCCCAATTTGGTAGCTTCTCCCTTCCATTAACAAATTCCTAATAATTATGCCAACTCTTGGGGATTCCTTGAAGAGATAGGCTCACCATATCATCCTTGGCAATAGTAATCCCAACACTTCCAAGCTCATCATGACAATGAGTGAACTTGGTCAAGTATTTCAGAATTGAGCCGCCCTTCTCCATCTTGATCTTTATGAGTTTGTCCTTGAGTACCAACTTCCTATGGTCATTGCTATTCTGAAACAGGTTTGTCAATGCCTTCCACATTGAGTATGGAGTTTCCTTGCCATGGAGACTCAAGACAATTTCGTCTTGAACTCCCTTAAGAATAATCTTCCTCGCCTTTGCCACACACTTTCTCCATTTAGACATATCTTGAGAATCCGATGTTGGAGGCTTAGGAATGTCTTGATCAATGAATTCCTTGAGGATATTGTCTTCCAGCACTGCTTCCATATTTTCCTTCCATGCTATGTGATTTGAGTTGTCTTCCAAGGCATAATCAAGTTGCAACTTATAGAAAGACATATTTTTTATTCTGAGGTATGAACTACAAATTCAAATTTCACCTACACAACCAAACCCAAAATATCCTCTTTTATATTTTCTTTAGCTCCGATACCATGTAGAATTTTTTGTAGATACAACAACTCATGTAATGTACTAAAACATAAGACAAGAATCTACTCTACTTTCAACCACAGAAACCAATAATGATCGATGAAAAAAATAATCAACAAGAGGAAGAATATCAATCGCACATAACACAATATCTATCTGGGGAAAGAACCTTCTCAAATCCCCAACTATATATATTGCATTAATCATAAATATAAGAAGAAAATATAATGCTTGTTCTCACTAGAACAATCCTTGCAAAAGTATGATCAACTCTCTACCTCACAAGCTCACTCTAGCCAACACTTAGCCAATTTTGCTGCCTACCAAGCCCCTATTTCCTTGTGTAATTCCTAAGAGAATCAACCCATATTTGACTGGGAAATCCTTCTTCCAAAACTATGCAATCCAAACTTAGTTCCTCAACTAATTTCATGCAGAATCGGTACAACTCGGAAAATCATACAACTGATATTACATTGTCCCTGCACTCTAGTCTCAACCGGGTCTTCCTCTGAACTGACATGCATGAATTATTTGTGAGTGAATCTTTAGTTAACTAGTGTGGCACTGAGGATGCATTGACTCCCTACTAAACCTCTACTAGTTCCTCCTGCCATTAGAACTAGTTTAACTGACTATAACTTAGTTAGACTGATTTATCTAATTACAACTCCAAAGAACTCAACCAGGACCCCTAAAATTTAGGGATCACACTTACATGACTCCAGATAGACTTCCAACTCGAAATTCCTAATTCAATTAAGTCAATTTAACTTAATTAACTATTTTCAAGTTGTTATGAGAATAGAATTTGATTTTAATTCACTATTTAATTCAAGGACAAATTAAATTGGAATTTCTTGTTGTTATTTTTAACAATCAAATGTATTTAGAATAGTGGATCTAAACACTTATGATGGATATTGTGATACATAATATGGTTATACATCCCTGTGGTTTCCATTTGATTATTATGGTTGTCTTCTTATGGGAAGAATGGATAGATGTAGTGGGAAAAAGGAAATGGTGGATTTTCGACATCTTGTGGTACTACATATATGGGTCAAATGGACTGCATTTTTGGGTTTACATACATTGGTTCACCATACCAAAGAGTGGCTTCGAATATAATGGATTGATTCTCACCTAGACAACACAATGGTGGAACAACAATAATGTCTAAGGGACTAGGTTGTTGATGGAAGATGGAGGAATGATGAAGTGGATCATTCCTAAGGTGATCTGGAGTGAGATGGGACTCTAAATTTCTTCAAGCTGAAGAAGAATAGTGATTATGGAGTCAACACTACCATATGCACTAGGAGGGTTAGAGATAATTTCTTCTACTTGAATCTTGAAAGTGGATGCCCCCTTACCCAAATATTGGGTGGCAATGTATTTTCCATAAGGTGGATGTGGTTAGAATTCATGGTTTTAAAGGAAGGGGTGATAGAACCAATCATCATCATGGGAGACATGGTTCACATACGCAAAGTCTTCTATGGGAGACTGATGACTAGTGTATGTGACATCCACCGATGTTGAGAAAAAAGTGTCTTCTAAAGATGGTTTCAAAGAAGTACAATAGGAAACTCCTAAAGAGTTTGAATATATCAATCCCATGGATGATGATAGGTAGAGAATTGGGGTTGAATTACCCGTCATCTTGACATTAGGAGGGAGAATCATGATGGTGGGTTGAGAAACATTCTATCTTGGTGAAGCATTAGGGTCATAACCCGCAAGTAGAGGGGAAGTGGAATCACTATGAGTGACAACTAACTCGTGAAGCACTTGAAGTGTATCACAAAAGTCGTTGAGACATGGACAGTGATAAGAATAATGTCCATACTTGATCTGGATCTTTTCAGTTCAAGGATGCATACATAATTGCATTTAAAAGAGCATGTAACCATAAAATGCATACACACAGAAGGAGCAACAATAAAAGGAAACCATGAGAAATAAAGGCACACACAAGTTGATAACATAGTTCACCCAGTGTGGGTTACGTCTTCGGGCCCCTTCTCAATGTGGGGAGGCCTATTTCATTAATCTTTAGCGGAATAAAATGCATACGATTATAAAATGACAACTTATACCTCTACTTTTGGGGATGGCCTGAAAATGTAAACCTTTGCTAAAGAAATGGACTACACCATTGAATTCGTGGTGGAATATCATGAAAAATGACTATAAAGTTGAACCTGTTTTGTGTTAGTGGCCTTTGGAGCTCTGGGGAATCTTTTAGATTCCACACAAATTCCATCACATGAATATTCTAGAAATGTACCAAGGAATATCCCATACCTCGATTCTCGTGCATGCAAGGTTCCATGTTGGGTTATGCTTCAAATATAATGGATTGATTCTCACCTAGACAACACAATGGTGGAACAACAATAATGTCTAAGGGACTAGGTTGTTGATGGAAGATGGAGGAATGATGAAGTGGATCATTCCTAAGGTGATCCTGAGTGAGATGGGACTCTAAATTTCTTCAAGATGAAGAATAATAATTATTCTAGAGTCAACACTGCCATATGCACTACGAGGGTTGGAGAGAATTTCTTCTCATGGAATCTTGAAAGCGAATGCCCCCTTACCCAAATATTGTGTGGCAATGTATTTTCCACAAGGTGGATGTGGTTAGAATTCATGGGTTTAAAGGAAGGGGTGATAGAACCAATCATCATCATGGGAGAAATGGTTCACATACGCAAAGTCTTCTATGGAGACTGATGACTGGTGGATGTGACATCCACCGATGCTGAGAACAAATTGTCTTCTAAAGATGGTTTGAAAGAAGCACAATAGGAAACTCCTAAAGAGTTTGAATATATCAGTCTCATGGATGATGATAGGTAGAGAAGAGGGGTTGAATTACCTATCATCTTGACATCAGAAGGGGGAATCATGATGGTGGTTTGACCACTTCTCACTGGATGGCAGCCATCTCATTGGGTTTCGCATCCTCCTCTATTGCAATACAATTGAATGGTATATATATATATATAATGGGAACAATTTCCTCAAAACGGGTAATCTAGCCCAAAAACCCCAAAAAAACATGAAAAAAAGGATGAAAACGAAAAATGTTGATGCTGGAATAACAACTTTTTTTTCGGGGTACATTTTCAACATTTTTAAAAAATGGTAGTAAAAACCAATTTTTTTTTTGCAAAAGACACCCTTAAAACAAAAAGTGTTGATGCTGGAATAACGTCTTTTTTTTTTCAAGATAAATTTTCAACATTTTTTAATAATGATGTTAAAATCAAATATCATGACTCTAAAAAACTTTAAATTTCCAACGATTTTCAATTATGACATTAAAGATAAAATATCACGCCTTTGAAAAGCCTTAAAATTCCAAGATTTTTAGGCATGGCATTAAATTTAAAATATCACGTCTTTGAAAGACCTTAAAATTCCAACAATTTTCAGGCATGTTGCTAAAGAAAAAAATACTTATAATTGTTTTCAACCATAACATTAAAGATAAAATATCATGACTTAGAAAAACATTAAAATCTTGACAATTTTTCAACCATGGAATTAAAACCAAAGATTGTGACTACAAGCAAATCTTAAGTTTTCAAAACATTTCAAACATGACATTATGGAAAAAAATTATGACTAAAAAATCTTTAAAAATAAAAGTCTGAATTAAAGAGTTATTATTCCAAGAGTAATTTATTTTTTAAATGTTAAATGTATAGCGATTTTAAAATCTTAACCTAAGACAACTTGATACATTGCAACAAAAATTTAAAAACCAACCATCAAATTGACACGTAGTGTAGGTAAAATCGACCCTTTGTAATGAAAATGTAAAGACCCGATTCATTATAACAAAGATTTTAAAATCAACTATCAAATTGCACATAATAGGATCAGGTAGCTAGACAAGCATCGACACAGACCTTGCAGAAAAAATAAATAAATAAAAATGAAAAACATAAAAGAAAACAAAAATTCAAATATTGAAAAAAAATAAAAATAAAATAAAATAAAACATAAAAAATTCTAAAAAATAATAAGAAGTATTAAAACATAAAAAATAACTTAAAAAAACATGAAAAATAAAAATCAAATATAAAAATATATATAAAAAAGACAAAAAAAAAACCATAAAATGTAAAAAAAATCAAAGTTAACTTGTAAAATTTAAACAAACAAAAAAACAAAAACAAAACAAAAAACAGGAAAATATTTCAAAAATACACATAGTTTAAGAAAAAAAATTAACAATTAACCCAAAAAGATAAAAAAGAAATCAAAAACATTTTTTTAAGTTAAAAAAAAATAAAATAAAAACCAAATAATTAAAAAGAAATTATTAAAATAAAAATAAAATATAAAATATTTAAAAATTAGAATAAAAACAATTAAAAAAAAAAAAACATGAAAAAAAACATGGTGGCAAGGGTCGTGGGAATCGACTACTACTACCCCTACCCTGTTGGGCCTCGAGGGTGGGCGGGAGGCAGTTCCTCCGAGAATCAGCCACTGCCATCCCCTAGTCGATTGGGTTGTGACACACAACTCCCTCACTGCGCACCCCCACAGCACAACTGGCCCGAGAGTAGGCCCCTGCCGCCCCTAGGCCAATTGGCGGGTTAAAAAAAATCATTTTTTTTAATTTAATTTTTTTTCATAATTTTAATTTAATTTCTTTTCCTTAAATTATATGCTTTTCTGAAATATTTTCGTTCTTTTATTTATTTTTTTTATATTTATTTTTTTATTTTTACAAGTTAATTTTGTTTTGTTTTTTTACATTTTTATGTTTTTTTTTTTATGTCATGTTTTTTTTTAATGTTTTATTACCAACATGAAAATCACCAACAATTAAAAAAAAAATCCAACTTAATACATTAAAAAATTTAAAGTGTAAAAAATAAGCCCTCTAAAAAGAAGGGTTGACGTTGCATCAACACTTTTCAAAATCAAGATGAAAATCACTAACAAAAAAAAATGTTCATACTTGATACATAAAAAAAATTAAAGTGTCAAAAATAAGCCCTTTAATAAATGTGTTGATGCTGCATCAACACTTTTCAAAATCAGCATGAAAATCACTAACATTTAAAAAAAATGTTCATACTTGATACATAAGAAAATTTAAAGCGCCAAAAATATGCTCCAAAAAAATGTGTATTTTCAATCACCACTTTTCAAAATTGAGTGATATTTTTCTACCTCAAAAAAACGAGTATTAGGTAATTTTCTTGTTTGATTGGCTTGACACATTCGTTACAACGACAACAGTTGGTCGTTGGGCCACTCGGGGTCACGGGTTCGATGCACTGGACCTACCCGTTGTTATATATATATTTTATAATAAAACATGCCCCGCGGGTTGTTAACATTTATCAACATTTGTTGTAATATATAATGTGAATCCGCCATTGACCATCGTGGAAACTCTGCATTGGTTGTCTAACCGCTTGTTGTGTCGTTTAGCTTTCACATGTTATCAGTTGGCGGTTTGGCCGCCGGTGAGTGTAACTCCAGCCAACCCAACTTGGAATATGTCTGCCAAATATAGCCACAGGGTTGGCGGGTCAGCCAACTTGGTGACTCACCAACCAATTTGGTTGGTCTCCAACCGCTCGACCAAAAATAACCGATGCTGCCGTAGTTAACCTCCAGACTTAGCCAATTGCCAAACTAGTCATTGATAGTTGCTCGATAAAACTACATACCAAATCTAGCTCGGTATAGACCCGCTAGCTAGTCATGGGGTGCCATGTGGCGCCCAGATATTGGACCACGTGGCGACCCTAGAGAGGTTCAAGTAGCTTCCCAAAGTGTTAAATCTACGTGACATGTGGCATGCTCTTGCGTTGCCACATCATCATGTTGACATCAACATGACGTTACCCTGCCACATGTCATTCATCGATTCATTAAGAATATTCCCAATATTGCGATGATAGTGTTGTATAGATGCGCCACATGGCACCTGCGGGTCCTGCACTTGCAAATTTTTTGTCATTTCTCAAAAATTTTAGCAAGTCATTATTTTCATATTCAGTGTCAAATTGAGGTTTCGTTCACGCCATTGGATTTAAAATGACGAGCTCTTCGATTTTAGATAGGTTTCACTGAGTTTCAAGGAATTCATCTTTTAGGATCCTCTGGGATCATTCCTCTCCACTGAGGATATTTTGGTCCTCCAAAAACATGAACATAATCTACAATTTGTTGCACTCCTTAATATGCACAACAAGTTCCCTAACATGCCACACTTCCTTCTCCTTCACCTTGGTACTTCAGAGCCTCAAGTGATGAACCAACACCTATATCTTATGAAAACCTGTAGTACAACTTGAAAAATACATGTTCTTTGACAAGACCAAACATGACCCTAGAAAACCCCATACTTTCCAAGAGTTTATAACACACTCATTGGTCAAGTTTACATCAGAATCATTACAGAAACCATACCCAAACTATCAACGAAAAAAGGCCAAAAACATCATCATGTTTCATTCATAAGTGATGGCAAGCACCTCATCACTTTTACAATTATTTCGCAACATGTGATTTACAAAATGTGGTAATTTTCAACAACTTAAAAATGCTACCAATTTCCTACCCAACCAGGTGAATGGGTCCTCTTCCTGTAGCTGGAATTCTTCATTCACTTGTCCTTCTTGCTTCACAAGTTCCTTTTGGTCATGGAGTATCTTACATGTGACTTTCCATTGTCCATACTTGTTGCAATGATAGCAATATTCTTTCCTCCTCCAAACGTTTTGCGCCTTCTTTGAACGATTGTTCCTAATGAGTCCCTGATGAGGAGAAATTGATGTGGAATCCTCACTATCACTAGAATGTTGTGATGTGCTCCCATCATCCATCGTTGATTGGTCACTGGTTGTCTTGGAGCATTCTCCAACCTCCTTTCTGACATAACCAAGTCTTGCATAGCGAGGCAATTCCTCCACTTTGATGGGATTGACAATGCCCTGGCCACTAATGGCGAGGCCCTTTCCTTGATACCCCATTTTCTTCATCAATTTTAATCCAATTCTTGTAGTATTTTTTTCAAAAGTGGTGAAATCATCATCATAAAGAGAACATGAAAAATGAAGAATCACTTTTTACCTCAGGCTTTCTATGTTGCAACATTTCCAAGGCCTCCTCCTTGGCTTGTAACTCATGTTGTAACCTCTATTTATCCTCCTTCACTTCTCATAGGAGTTTCCTTAGTTCAACATTCTCCGCTTGAATGATTGTGTTGATCTCTTTGAGTTCTTGGAGCCATGCAGTATTTTTTTCCCTTCTCATCTTTGGCACAACATATTCTAAAGTCTTTGTCTCATTTTCTAAATTAGAACCCAAGTCAATAGTTCCATCTTCTACAATCCCAAGAGCTGCAATCTTCATCTCATCACCTGAGTCAGATCCCAGGTCAATTTCTCCAACACCTCCAAATCTAGCAACTGTGATATTCTCCTCATCCTTTGATTCAGATTCTTGGTCGTGTTGCATGGTAGCGATCGTCTTCTGCTTCTCTTTTCTTCCATTCCTCTTTGGCCTCAATTCTAGATGCAACTTCCAACAATGCTCCTCAACATTCCCTTCTTTCTCACAATGAGTACAAGAGGGCTTCACTTCCTCTCTCTTAGTTGTTGATGTCCTGTTTGGGCGGTCATCTTACTCATGCTTCCCCCTGCTTTCAAGATGTACAACCTTCTAATGCATTTCATCAATGTCTTAGGAGAGTATAATGGAACATTCAATGCTAAAGCTTGTTTCTTAAACTCCTCTATAAAATTCTAAACATTTTGACCTTTACCTTGTTTCAAATTTTGTCATTTCATCATGACCTTTTTTTGGTAGCCCAATGGGGAAACTATCCTCTTAAAGTAGAAACAAACATGAACCAAGATGAAAGAAGTTTACGATTACTCTTACCACCTTTTTGCAGTTCGCTTTCCCACCATATGAGCGTAGTGCCACCCAGTTGAAGGGATGCTAACTAGATTTTGGCTTCATCCTCTTTGATTCGTTTTATGCGATAATAAACTTCAACCTATCTGGTCCAATTATCTAGTTTTTATGCATTAGATTCCCCATTATACATAGGAAAATCAAACATGACATCCAACTTGGAAAAAGGTTATTTATGAGCTTTTCTACTTTTAGAACGATGAGAAGATGAGGAATAAGTGGAGCATTCACTAGAAGATGGAGATGGGGTTTAGGAGGGTCTTCTCCTCCTCCTCCCTGATTCACGGAGGCATGATCATCTGGTTCTTTCTTCTCCTACTTCACCATTGTCTTCTAATACTCTGCAAACATTTTGTCAAATTTTTTGACCATGCTATAAAAGGCCTTGCGAAAATTTCTCTCTTCATCCAACTGAGCATCTTCATCTGCCATTTTCCTTCTTCGTATTGGAAGCCCCGCTTCTGGATCAAATGTCTTAAGTTTCCCTTCACCTCTTTGGAGCTTTGCCCTGGTTATCATACACTTGCAATTCACATCAACAGAAGACCTGCTATAATACCAAACTTGATTTGAATCTTTTCACTTCAAGGATGCATACAAAATTGCATTTAAAAGAGCATGTAACCATAAAATGCATACACATAAAAGAAGTGGGAATAAAAGGAAACCATGAGAAACAAATGCATACACAAGTTGATAACAGAGTTCACTCGGTGTGGGTTATGTCTCCAGGGCCCTGCTCAATGTGGGGATGCCTCTTTCATTAATCTTCAGTAAAATCAAATGCATACAATTACAAAATGACACCTTATACGTCCACTTCCGGGAATGGCCTGAAAATGCACACCTTTGCTGAAGAAATGGACTACATCGTTGAATTGGTGGTGAAAAATCATGAAAAATGACTATAAAGTTGAACTTGTTCTGTGTTGGTGGACTCTGGAGCTCTAGTGAATATTTTAGATTCCCCACATATTCCCTCACATGAATATTCAAGGAATATTCCCTGCCTCGATTCTCATGCACGCAAGGTTCGATCTTGGGTTTCGCTAGGTCAGGTTTCGCCGGTCGATCGAGCTTTCACGTCGTCTCCTCCTCTATTGAAGTACAATTGAAAGGCATATATATATATATATATATATATATATATATATATATATATATATATATATATATATATCTATATCTATTGGAGGGTGGATAGTTCAAAGTGTCGGTTTGGCGCGTTGATTACGACGTCAATTGTTGGTCATTGGGCCACCTGGGGTTACAGGTTCGGCCTACCGAACCCGCTCATTATTGTATATATATTTTAGAATAAAAGAACCCCCATCGAGTTGTTAACATTCATCGACATTTGTTGTAATATATAATGCCAACCCATCGTTGACCATTGTGGGAACTCCAAGTTGGTTGTCTAACCGCTTGTTGTGTCATTTTGGATTCATGGGTTATCAATTGGAAGTTTGGTTGCTGGCGGGTTCAACTCCCACAAACCCAACATTGCCACCTATCTTCGGAATACAACGACAGGGTAGGCGGTACACCAACTTGGTGACCCACCAACCAATTTGGTTAGTCTCCAACCGCTCCACCAAAAATAACCGATGCCACGAAAGTTAACCTCTAGACTTTGCCGATTGCCAAACTAGTTGTTGCCATTTTCTCGCGAAAACCATCTTCAAAATCTGGCCCGATCCAAGCCCACTGTCGAGTCATGGGGTTCCATGTGGTGCCCAGATATTGGGCCACGTACTGACCTTGGATTGGTTCAAGTAGCTTCCCAAAGTTCCAAGTATGTGTGACACGCAGCATGCCCTTGTGTTGCCATGGCATCATGCTATCACGTGTCATTCATTGATTCATCAAGAACATTCCCAAGATTCTGCTATTTTTATGGATGTGCCACATGGCACCTATGGGTCCTGCACCTGCAAATTTTTTATTGTTTCTCAAAAACTTCAGCAAGCCATAACATTCACATATAGTGTTATATTGCAGTGTCGTTCACATCATTGGATTCAGAATGACTAACTCTTCAATTTGAGATAGGTTTTACTGAGTTTCAAGGACTTTTAAAAATTGGCCTTTTAGGATCCTCCTAGATCAATACTTATGGCACAAACCACAAGGGTGGTTCATGCATAAGGTTTTCCTCTTCTTGGCGGACTTGGGTAAGGTAACATGGACCTTAGGAATGTTAGGGTCGTGAAAAGTATCAGAGACCACATTCTTAATATGAGGGAGCTCAAGACAATTATCTGTTGCATGCTCAAAAACATCACACAAAGCACATGGAGGAGAAGGCTTTGGTGGTTTAGGAGGAGTTGGAGTTGCTTGGTTTACCTTGTCTTTATTTGCCTTTTCTAGGCTTTTCCGCCCTCATTAGATGCTTTCACAATAGGAGTGGCTTCCTGTTCAAATTGTTGTGGAATTGAAGCAAAAGAAGGGGTGGTGAGAACCGGTTGAATAAGAGTCAAAGTCATATAAGGTTGAGTTGGTCGGGAGGAGTGTTTGCAGGAGGATCGAGTACCACATATGGATCCCTAAGGTAATGTTAGGTAGACTCAACATAGCCACTGTAGGGGTTGAAAAGATTCCTAGTAACAAGAATAGGAAAGGTATATGACTGGAGGGGTAATGATCTAGAGGAACTGCTCCTGGGACGGAAAGAGCTAGGGGAACAGTTCCTAGTTGGAAAGGACCGGGAGAGATACCAGTAGAATGGAACTGTCCTAGAGGAATTTTACCTTAAGGACGAGTTGAGTCTTAAGCAGGGGGTTGCAAAGGAGATGGATATTGAGAATACGTACCATATCACTTACTGGTGGCCCATGATGCTTGAAGCATGAAAACACTCGAGGAGATAAGTTCAAAAGTGGTAGGCGGTGATTCGTAATAAGCCCCAAGTAGCATGGAATCTTTATAGACCCCAGGGGAAACATCGATTATGGTAGGGTGGTCTTATTTCCAGTCATAGATGAGATAGTGGTGTGAGGAGAGGTCTAATACTAAGGGTCATAGTAAGTCACCTAATCGATATTGACAATATTTCCATTATGAGGGAAACACATCTTGCAAAATATAGAGGATGTGATAGCTAACATGGCATATGTGTAACTATGACCCAACAAGATGTTATAATCTAAGGGAGCATCAATGACTTCGATATGAACCAAGATCGTCTTGCCAGCAATAGTGATGGGGAAATTGCGCTATAAATGGAGGCGCTACAAGGGGTTACCTTCCCACATACGAAGGGTGATAATGGATGGTAACAAGTTAGGGGAACCAAGTTTCTTCTAGACACTAGCTTCCATCACACAAGTGGAGAAACCTTTGTCTATTATATACCATTGAACAATGGCATTTTTTGTGGAGACTAGTATCTGAAAGGAAACAGAGGAATGGAGGGGGGGATGTTCTACTTTATCAACATCAAAGATGATCATAGGATCATCATAAGGATCCACAACACCTAGAGTAGATAGTAGATATTTACGTTGGGATGGGACCATTTGGATGACTTCCATCGTTGATATGGTGGCAGGAGACTATGCCAAGTCATCCACTATACTATATGTATGGGCGGATTTAGAAGAAGTAACATTTCGATGTAATGGACCTTTGTTGATCTTAGGGTGAACTTATACCTTAGGCAGAGGGATCTATAAGGTACCATTTGGTGATGATAGGGGCTCAATGGAAGATTTGGGTTGGGAATCAGTCACTAAATTATCAGGAGGATTTTCATATTGGCACGAATGAGTCTGGAGGTTGATGTTTTTGGAATTCATCATGAGGATCTAGTAATTACTATTGCCAAATTGTGAAGATTGGGTTGTTGCAACACCTTGGGTGAGTTAGGCAGCCACATATCCTTGATGAGTAAATGAATAAGTAAGCACTATCGGCTACGAAGAAGAGGGATGAGGAGGTGGAGCCATAGGCTGAGGTACTCTAGAAGTTGTTGTTTGAGCTTCCCATGCCTGACATCTAAAGTAAAAGGGGATATTCGTGAGTATAATAACCAAAAGTCCCACAACAAGCACAAGGTTTATTAGTTCTAAGAGCGTTTTTCTACTTGGGTTGTCCGCCCTATTGTTGGGTTTCGCGATTAGGCTAGTCACCCTTATGGGAATTAGGTTTTCTACCTTAATTTCCTTGGTTACCTTGAGGTTGTTGGTTCTGGTTACCCTTCCCCTTATTCCTTCTCTTTGGGTTAGGGGGATTGGTAGTACTATGTTGAGCATACACTTGACTCTGAGGAGGTGGTTGTTGTTGTGGCAAAGGTGGTAAAGAAATGGAAGGTTGAGGTGTTAGTTTTGTTGAGGCTAGTGTGTTAGGCGGTGCATAGGGACAATAAGGATTCACAGAAACATTTTGGTAACCAGGTTGAACAACAGTTGGCCCTATTATTGACTGATGTAGATGGGGAAATGCATATGATGTGCTTGTACCCTGGTAAGAGTTGACACAAGAAGGATAAGGAGGGTGATAGGTGTAAGCAGAACTGGTCCCCCTTGGTCTTAACCATAACTCATGTGAGGTTGAGAATATGGTGATGGGTGAGGGTGTGAAAGAGATCCAACAATACTGTCAGTGGCATGAGATGCCCCTGAGGCATTAGCAGCACTAGGTCTAGGCAAATTAGGAACGACAATATAAACATAAACTGACTAGGCATATGTGAGATCATATTTCAAGGTTATCTAGAGAGCTTCTTCCTCAGTCCGAGGGAAGTGAAAGGCAACATCTTTACCTATGGGGGGCAACATGGTTCTCAAAAACCTATCCATATACAAAGGGCTTCAAACTCAGGGGCTTTGCAAATGCTCCTCCTTTTGCACCATTCTTGAACATGGTCAAAAAGACGGGTATCAAAAGTTTGATGAAAAGAGGTCAATAGTTGGGTACCAGTGGCATATCGAAGAGGTAATTGGAAATATGAAAGAAAGGCATTGGCAAGGGTCACAAAGGTGGAATGAGAGGCATGTGGTTGATTGACATACCACTTGGTAGCAACTCCATTTAGGGTGCATTGGAAGAAATAGAGACAAGTGGAGTCCTCAATAATGGAATTTGATGAACACCACATGTGGAAAGAGAGAACATGATTGGTGGGGTCTTCTCTAGGATTACCTTCAAAGTTGGGAATGTTTGAGGCAAGCTCAGTGGGAATGGGAGGTCATTTCTGGTTATGGAGAGGAGGATCATTAATGAGTTGGCTTAAATCAGGGAGGCTCAAACCAACCATATAGGGAAGCAAAGCGTGGATTAGTAACCATACCTGAAGAGGTTCCGCTTGTGGGGTTACCTTGGTTAGGACCTTGATTACCACCTAGGTTTCCACCACCCCCCATTAGTGGCTGACATGTTGGTGATGCGGGGTTGGGAAGATGCGGAATCAGAGGAAGAACGAGAAGAATCAAAAGAACTAGAGTCTATATGTGGACTCAATGGAGGATTTTGTAAGTGGACCCTTACTTGTCGATTAGGGGTGAGAGGATGCCCTAAAGGAAACTAGGGGCGAAGGTCAGGAAGTCTCTGCGACAAATGCCTAGGGGGTGCAATGGTGTCAAGACAAAGATGACTCGAGAGGCTAAAGGGTGATGATGTAAGAAAAGAGTAACAAACAACAAGAAAACACCTATTGTAATGGTGCCAAGTGTAAAATACTATAATGATATGCTACTCTAATTCAAGAAAACACGTCCTATTAAAGAAAAAGTGACCTCTGGCCTAAAGGTGATCTAAATCCTCAAATAAGTCCTGGTTAAATTGTTTTAGATGATCTTCCAAGAGACTTCTTACTTGATGGAAATTGATCCCTGCAAGCAGAGTTGTCTAGAGAAAGGTGGGGTAGAGGACCAGCTGCTTTCCCACAACCATTCCTATAGGGTGTTTTCCTAAGATCAGCCACTAAGGTTACCTTCGTCCCACGGGGGCGGTCAAGTATTGAGCTTCTTAATGATCAGCCATGGCATGGAATTCCCTACCCCAAGTTGGGTAGGCTCGAGGAGAAGCACTCTCACCGTGACCTAGCCTAACCCCCTCTAAATCGACCGTGGGATGGTGAAGGATTTTAAGCTCCCTCAAATGTAAAATTTCTATGCCTCAATGTAAGCAGACAATTGGAAGCCTCTCCCACTGATCCTACACCTAACTACAAAGATTGTTTTGGCCCTGGTGCTTAAGGGGGCTTAATCTATGTGAGTTAAGTTATTATTATGGTGGAGTGCTTGAAGTCTTGATTTGGTGGTGATAACCAAACTCACATTTTCTTAGAGTGTGCATGTGTGAAAATGTGTCAAGTGGATGAGTTCATTAAGCATTATTTGATGATGTCAGTGCTGCTGAAAATTTAGTGCATAAATTGTAACTAGTACTGAAAATAAACAGTAAAATAAATAACAAACTAAAGCACACAATCCCACACCTAAGAAGGCAATCAAGAAGCAAGAAAAATGATGGAAAATAAGTAACTCAAAAACAAAAAATTTGCCAAAATATCTATTGTCTAAGGGACTAGGATCTAAAGGAAAAAATACTCTAACAGTGATGTAGAAAACCAACAAAAAACGGAGGTGAAAATGCTGGAAAAATATAGGCAATAAATTGCAAAAACAAGGATACACAAGGAGATCCTAAAGAGGGAAGACATCACAATATTCTAAAGTGAATAAAGTCTTGTAAAGACCTATCTAAAATGACTGAAAAATAGTGGGAAAATTACTAAAAGACAATGGCTTAACATGCTACCCATTAGACTCCTCAACTTAGCAATTATCTTCCTAAATGATAAAGGTGTACTCTAAACCCTAGGGGAATTTTTCCTTCCTCAATAAGAAACTACTAAGTGGATCTAGGCATAGAGGTGACTTAGGAAAGAACATAAAGACTTCCTAACACACATGCAACAGTCTCGACATAAACTGGAAAACTGAATTTTTTCTGGAAAAAATGCAGAACGCGGTTTCTGACCTGGAAAGTGCATCCAGGCACAAATTTTGGGATGAAATGTGCTTTGGGGTGTGCAAAAAATGGTCCAAAAAGCACACTTTGTTCCTGATTCTTCCACTTGGTATATTTAACCTTCATTGGGTCGTCTCCTACTCGGTTGGTACCTATGACTTACAAAAAGTTGTGAAACCCTAATAGAAACAGAGAATTTTCTAGAAAATATAAGAAATATAAAAATAGAAATTGAGAGAAATAAAATAGCTAGAAAAACATTGATGCTAAAACAACAGTCATCAAGGTTTTGAATCACTACATGAGTGGAGTCACCATTTTTTAGCGTAAACTATTTCTGCAATTGAGTGAAAATCCTTCACTTAACTTATAGGTGACTTATAACGCTAACAACAAAAGATGATTGTTTCTATGCTTCATATCTACAAAAAAATATAAGAAAAAACCCGACAAAAAAAGATAGTATGCAAATATAACCATATAACAACATAAATAAAAGTGTAGCAACCCAATTGATAATATGAATAAATAATTTTATTAATCAAAATGATACACCTTGTGAGGAGAAATTACAGAAATGGGCTTCCAAATCCCCCTCCATGGGATGGGTCCTTCTTGACCTTGTGCTTCAGCAACATGCTTATATCTCTCAATTTGTGATATGCAATGGGCAGAAAATAAAACAAAAGAAGCATGAACTCAAGTTCTATGAGACGATAATGGGGTTGATGAAAATGGTCATGGTGAAGAATGAAGAAAAAACCTTCTATTTATAACAAAATATTGTGATAGATTGAGAATTAGAAAATAACAAAATATTATTGACTAAATCAAAATCTAGTCGTTGTGAATATTTATTATATTTTTTGAGAGGAAAAAGAACTTAAAAATTGTCAAATATCTTTATTTAGAAAGTGGTTGAAGTAATTAACAAATAAAAATGATTTATTAATCACTTTGTGAGAATTAAGAAAAATGTGAATTTGAAATACTTATTAAATAATTATTTACCAATTATCTCAAAAGGAAAATAGGGAATAAATTAGGAATAATAAATAAATCATGATTTATTTAAATATTACAAGGCGATTAAGTCAAAAGTGATAAGAAATAATCATCAAATAATGATTTAATAAGTATTTCTAGAGAATATTAAATAAATAATGATTTATTTAATTATTCTCATAGGGTTTTTTGGATTTTAATTAAAAATAACTTAGAAAAATGGTTTATGAAATTATTTATTATGGTGAAAGTAGGTTTTACCATGGTAAAATTAATCCTACATAGTATATTTCAATCCACCTAGTAAGAAATGGCTAGGTGACATTTTTTGGGTGATAACACTCATGAAAGATATAGGTCACTCATTTCCTTGAACATATTTATGTGTTAACATGGCAATAATGTACATGTCAGAAGAAAAATTGTATAATAGGAAATATTTGCCAAAATTTGGGTTACATAAGGCTGAGGCATCAACAATGGCTTGCTTGATTCATGCAAACACATATTTCACCCTCTTTTCCCATTTATATATGGCATCCTTCTTTATCATCTCATGTAATGGTTTAACAATCTGTGCATAATCGGAGATAAATTTTCATAGAAAGTTAATATTTCCCAAGAAGGATTGCATTGCTTTCTTATTCATGGGAAAATGGATTTCAACAGTAGTCTTGAACCTCTCTGGGTCAATCTTGATTCTTGTTAGAAAACTATATATTACAGAGCAATGGAACACACAGAATATTGCATAAATATAAACACATAAAACACATAAAACCAGAGAGACACAGATATATGTGGTTCACCCAGTTTGGGCTATGTCCACCCCGAATAGCCAGTGCTTCCTTCTATTATCCAACAAAATGAAGAGACACAACCTACATCAGATCCACTGTAATATCCATTGTTTTCTCTCACAATCTCACCTCTCTGTTTCTTGCTCGGAGAATAGACGTCTATTACACAGCCTCAATACAATACCCTCATACAAAGAGAGGGGTTGCCTTCTAAGGAAAAAATCATAAACTAAACATAAGTTCTACCATCAGATCATCTGCCTAATGAACGGTCCAAATTGACTAGAAATTACTATACTTTTACAAGGCAATCTTACATCTGTTTTTAGCTTCGGGGGCGCTGCCCCCGAAACCCCTGCTGGGGGACCTTTGGCCCCCATACCCCCCAGTCGAGGGGGATCGGCCCCCCCAAACCCCCGCAGGGGGGACAAGTCCCCCCCACACCCCCCCGCGTGGAGGGGTGTACAATATTCCTAGGGTATACATCCAACTGAAACAAAGACCTCTAAATAATCATGCTTCACACCCAACAATCTCCCACTTGGAGAATGATTGTAGCAACTCCACCGCTGCTTCATTTGTTGGACAATGAATCCTCTTTGGACCTGGCTGTTTTTCATCTTCATCGTCATCCTTAAAGGCCAATTGAAACTGAGCAAATTCTCAGTTTCTCCCTGGTTACAACTTTTGTTAGCATATCTGCAGGATTTTGGCTAGTGTGTATCTTTTCCAGCGTTAATTCTCCATCTTCCAACACTGATTGTATGAAATGGTACTTGAGCTGTATGTGTTTAGTCCTGGAATGAAATGCTGAGTTCTTTGCAAGATGAATGGCACTTTGGCTATCACTGTATAACGTGCCCATATCATACTTCTTACCCAATTCACCCATAAACCTTTGTAACCAAATCATTTCTTTACTAGCCTCTGTAGCAGCAACATACTCTGCTTCTGTTGTTGAAAGTGCAACAACACTTTGGATTTTTGAAACCCAACTAACAGTTGCTCCACCTACAGTAAATACATATCCTATAGTGCTCCTCTTGTTATCTCTGTTGCCTGCCATATCTGCAGCAACATATCCCTATAGAGAAATGTTTGAACCACCAAAGCATAATTCTTGATTTGTGGTACCTTTCAAATATCTGAGAATCCATTTCACTACCATCCAATGTTCCTTTCCTGGATTGTTCATGTACCTGCTTACAACTCCCATTGCATGTGCAATATCAGGCCTTGTGCAAACCATTGCATACATTAAGCTTCCAACTGCTGATGCATATGGAACTTTAGACATATAATCCATGTCTTCTTGGGTCTTTGGTCACATTTCCTTACTAAGTTTGAAATGGCTAGAAAAAGGTGTACTAACTGGTTTTGCATTGTGCATACTAAATCTTTTCAACACCTTTTGTATGTACTCATTCCGAGACAATGTTAATTTGCGGTTTTTCCTGTCTCTAGTTATTCTCATACCAAGGATTTGTTTTGCAGCTCCCAAATCCTTCATTGCAAATGAATTTGCCAATTTTATTTTGAGCACATTTATTTCCTGCATGTTAGACCCTGCAACAAGCATGTCATCTACATACAATAACAATATAATATAGCTACCATCATTTTTCTTTTTAAGATAAACACAATGATCAGAGTGACATCTAGTATAACCTTGTTCAGACATAAACTTGTCAAATTTTAGATACCACTGCCTTGGAGCCTGTTTTAAGCCATACAAGCTCTTCTTCAACTTGCACACTAATTTCTCCTTCCCTTTTACCTCATATCCTTGTGGCTGCTACATATATATTTCTTCCTCCAAATCCCCATGGAGAAAGGTTGTCTTTACATCTAACTGCTCAAGATGCAAATCTTCAACTGCTACTATACTTAAAATAGTTCTGATTGAAGTCATTTTAACAACAGGAGAAAATGTTTCATCAAAATCAATACCTTTCTTCTGTACAAACCCCTTCACCACAAGTCTAGCTTTGTACCTCTGTTTTCCTCCATCTTCTTCCTTCAGCCCGTAAACCCATTTATTCTTCAATGTAGTTTTTCCTGCAAGCAACGTGACTAAGTCCCAAGTCTGGTTATGCATTAAGGAGTCCATCTCTTCTTCCATGGCTAGCTCCCACTTCTTCCTGCTTTCAACCTGCATTGCTTCTTCATAACATTCAGGTTCACCAGAATCAATCAACAATAAATAATATAATGAAGGAGAGTATCATTCAGGGGGTATACTTATCCTGGTAGATCTTCTAACACCACTTTCAGGTGTTTGGGGTGCCTGTTGCTGTTGTGGTGGTTGTTGTTGTTGTGGTTGTTGATTATTATTATTTTCAGGCACCTTTACCTTTTTAGTGATCTTATCAAGAACTGTGTATTCCTTGTTTTCTTTTTCCTGTTTCTTTTCTTGCAACTGATTCTTATACAAGACCTTTTCATTGAATATTACATCTCTGCTCCTAATGATTTTGTGATTTTCATAATCATATAAGCGATAACCAAAATATTTAACACCATATCCAATAAAGGTACATTTCTTTGATTTTCCTTTTGTTCTATTTTCTTTATTAATATGGACAAAGGCCTCGCATCCAAAAGGCTTTAAAAATGAGTAGTTTACCTTTTTACCTGTCCATGCTTCCTCTAGAACACCACCATCCAAGGAACTTGAAGGCCCTCTGTTTATTAGATAAACAGTAGTATCTACAGCATCTGCCCAAAATTGTAAAGGCAATTCTGCATGCAATCTCATGCACCTTGCACACTCCATGATTGTTCTGTTCATCCTTTCTGGCACACCATTTTCTTGTAGCGTTCTTGGAACTGTCTTCTCTCTGTGAATTCCATGATCTGAATAGTACCTATCAAACTCTTTGCTGCAATATTCACCTCCATTGTCTGATCTGAGACACTTCAATTTCTTTCCTGTCTCAATCTCAACCAAAGCTTTCCATTTCTTGAAAGTATCAAATACATCAGATTTATTCTTAATACAATAAATCCAAGTTTTTCTAGTTGCATCATCAATAAAAGTAACATAATAACGAGAGCCACTGAGACATGATACCTGAGCAAGTCCCCATACATTTGTATGCACAAGCTCTAATTTTTCACTCTTCTTTTCTTTCCCAACTCTGAGAAATCTGACTCTCTTCTGTTTTCCATAAATGCAATTCTCACAGAAGTCCAAATCAACATTCTTCAAACCCACCAACAAATTCCTTGAGTGAAGAATTTTCATCCCCTTTTCACTCATGTGTCCAAGCCTATGATGACATAATGCTGCATCTGCTCCTTTCGAAGTTAAAGTATTAACATAGTTTGAAATACCATTGCATAAATACAATGTACCAACCTTTCGCCTTTTGCTATTACCAGGGCTCCTTTGGTGACCTTCCAAGCTTTATCTGTGAAATTTGTCACACAACCTTCACCGCCTAACTGCCCTATTGAAATCAAATTTTTCTTCAGATCTGGAACATGCCTTACCTCCTTTAGTAGCCATTGGTTTCCATTCTGTTGTTTTACAAGAACCTTACCCATTCCAACAATTTTATAGGGTTTATCATCACCCAAACAGACTTGTCCAAAATCTCCTTGAACATAGTCATGAAAATATTTCTTATCAGGTGTGGCATGGAATGAGGCCCCTGAATCTACCACCCAGGAATCAATAATATTTTCGAAAGAAAGAATCAAAGCATCTTGTAACACCTCACCTGTCACATTTGCTTCATGATTTTTTTCTTGCTGTGCATCTCCTTCTTTTCCCTTCCGAGATCTACAGTCTTTCTTTAGGTGTTTTTCTTTCCGCATTTCTAGCACATTATCCCCAATCTGGACTTGGATCTACCTTTTCTTGATTTACTGCGATATCTTGAGCTCTTTCCTCTTTCCATTTTTCTTCCCCTAGACTATGCACTCAAAGCATTACCCGGTGTCTCACCGGAGCTTTTCCGTTGCATTTCCTCGCTAAGGATAGCACCGACAACATCATCAAACTTTAAAGTACTAGATCCAGAAACAGAGTTACTAATGGCCATTACTAAACCATTCCAACTTTCTGGCAATGAGCGCAAGAATAACAGAGCTCTAAATTCATCATCAAAGTTTACCCCTACAGAAATTAACTGACTTGTAACAGTATTAAAATCATTTAAATGGTCTGCAATAGATCCACCTTCCGACATCTTCATATTAAATAACCGTTTCATAAGAAATATCTTGTTTGAGGCCAAGGGTTTTTCATATAGTTTCGCCAACGCCTTAATCAAACCCTCTTTCGTTGTTTCCTTCTAAATGTTGAAGGCGACTGACATTGCGAGGCACAACTGTACTGTTCCGAATGCCTTTCTATCAAGAAGATTCCATTCTTCATTTGTCATACCTGTCGGCATCTTTGTTTTTCCGCCCAAAGGTAGGTACAGATCTTTCTGATATAGATAATCTTCCATCTGCATCTTCCACAGCGAGAATTTTTGGCCGTTAAATTTCTCGACCCTAAACTTACCATCTTCCACCATTGCTCCCACTCGAACCAGGAACCCTTCTCTCCTGCAAGTTTGTCAGCCAAATAGACCTTCGACTCTAATACCAGTTGTTAGAAAATTATATATTACAGAGCAATGGAACACATAGAATATTTCATAAATATAAACACGGAAAACACATAAAACCAAAGAGACACAGATATACGTGGTTCACCCAGTTTGGGCTACGTCCACCCCAAACAGCCAATCCTTCCTTCGATTATCTAGCAAAATGAAGAGACACAACGTACAACAGATCTGCTATAATATCCTTTTTTTTCTCTCACAGTCTTACCTCTTCGTTTCTCGCTCGGAGAATACACATCTATTGTTGGAAATAATACTGAGAGGGGGGGGTGAATCAGTATTATCAGATCAATAAAACTTTTCAAATACTCTGAAACATATACGCGACTTCAGTTAAGTGAACCAGCGTGTACACGCTACTGTGTCTAAGGAAACCAGCGTATAACCAGAAAACTTATGATTCAGTGAGCTTATCTTCAGTAAATGCATCAGGACATTATTAACCATATTAAAAGTAAACAGATGCAGTATAACAGATCATCACACAAAAGCCACACACATGAACACCATGATATAAGGTGGAAACCCAATGTGGGTGAAAACCACCTGCTGCAAGTTGTCTCTATCTTTCTTTAATAAGAGCTTCAGTTTACAATCTTTTGTACTGGTGCAGCCTTATACCAGTACGCAGGCTACAACCTGCAGAGGGCTACAACCCTCTCTCGTTCTCTAAACTTCCTTGGAAGGGAGCTCCAACCCCCTTTGCTCTTGTACTAGCTAAGATACTAGTACATAGGTGCAGGCCTACAATCTTCTTTCCTTCAGGTACCACTTTTCATACATTTTCAGACTGGATATTCCTGAAGCACAACATTACAATCTGAAGACCACAATTCATTCAACTTTCATAGCAGATTATAAAACAACCAATACTTGCATCAATAATCTCTGAATCACTGAACCACTGATACCCTGTCAAACCCAGTCACCAGAACACAGAGCAGACTACAAAACACTGCAATAATAGTCAGACTCAACTGCAAACCCAAAAATCAAGCTTCAAAAGATATACGCTACTTCAATGAGAGAAACCCGCATATACACGCTCTTTTAACGAAGACAACCTGCGTACAGATCTAAAAATAAATTCTCTCAACTTGCAGCTGTACCAGACATTAGTTAGATCCAGAACATAACATTGCGTCAGTATGCAGATCTAGAGATACGAATAATCACCCATATCATAATAGAGCATTTCAAACCATTAGATCCCGATCTGTCCTTAGATCTAGTCTTCCATCAACCGATGTGATCTCTCCTTAGCTTAGATCAAGCAACCCAGAACCTGCATACGAGATCTCTTTCTTTATCAGATATTCAAGACTTTTTCAGTGTCTTTGCCTAATGATCTTCTTCTCCTTATATAGCCTTAGGCCTTGCTCAATACCAAGGGCCAAACCATAGAAATCCAATACCATTAGCTTCAAAACTAGAGATCAACACGTCTGTCGAGATACTTTGGTCCAAAGACATAGGCTCAAGTACCGAGGACTAACTACCACGGACCAAAGGGAAGCTTCTCGACATGCACGCCCTTTTCTGTTCATGAATCTGTGTGTATACGCGACTTTATATATATCGAACCTGCGTATCCGCGACTTAGTCTATAGAGTACCTGCGTGTATACGCAACTTTTGCTTAATGAACCTGCGTATATGAAAATTCTCTTCATACTTGTAGTCTGGACTGAGATCTGTCATCAAAGAGAGTTGCCATCAAGGACAACACCTGGATCGTAGCGCCACACCTGTGCCAAAATGCCAACAATCTCCCCCTTTGGACTTGATGGCAACCCCAAGATCCGTAGAATCATTCTCCCCCTTTGTCATCAAGGGCAAAGGGCTGTGCTCCCCCTGAGTACATGCTGATATTTCTGCTTGGCTGTGCTGAAACATGCTCCCCCTGACTGTAGGCAATATCTGCAAAAGATGATCTTCAAAAGAACCAAGACTTATACACCATAAGGGACCTTCCTATCACCAAAAGACTCAATGCATACATCCATACTCCCAACTAAGAGGGGATACATCAGAACCAACCAATTATATTACATCATTCATCCCAGGCATAGTGGGGAAACCAACAAAGGCCGTTACATGACCTTGACACCATAAAAGAGATATCACAGAAGAGATACATGACATAGAGACAACAAATCTAGACCAAGACTCATGAAAGTCATAAGCAGCATCTGATATACATCTTTTAGATCAGCAACCAAGATTTCCTTCTGAGCTCCTTCTCCTGAAACCAACAACAGTTGTGTACTAGAACCAAAAGCATCTAAATGCCAACAATGCTTTATGAGACTTTAAGCTGCTCCCCCTGAACCTGTGCCTGCTGCACCCTCTGAAACTGTGCCTGAAGAATTCTGTCACACCCATCAACCGGAGTCTGCCCTTGCTGTTCAAACCTCCATATACGCGATTTCTCCTGCATAAAACGGCGTATGCACGCGGATATGCTTTCAGCAGAACGCGTACACCATACACGCTACTTTCCCAGCATAAATCGGCGTATATACGTGGATATTCTTTACGTAACTTGCGTATACCAACTTTTCTGTAGAACAGACAAGCTTCAACAGCAGGATGAAGCATCAACTACTCCTAGCTTTTGTCTGAGATATTCAAAAGTTTCCCTGGGCAGTGGTTTTGTGAGAATATCAGCAACTTGTTCCTTAGAAGGAACATACTCCAGCTTGACCTTCTGCTCAAGCACTTGTTCCCGAAGAAAATGGTACTTGATTGGTATGTGCTTGGTCTTTGAGTGCATGACTGGATTCTTTGAAATGCTGATTGCACTTGTATTATCACATAAGATAGAGACTGGTGGAGTGCACATGATTTGAAAATCCTGCAAGGTCTGCATCATCCAAAGAAGTTGTGTGAAACAAGATGCCGCAGCCACATATTCTGCTTCAGCTGTAGATAAGGCAATCGAACTCTGTTTCTTGCTGAACCAAGATACTAATCTGGAACCCATGAAGAAAGCACCACCACTTGTGCTTTTCCTATCATCCACACTTCCGGCCCAATCTGCATCTGTGTAAGCATGAAGAGTGAGATCTGTATCTCTAGGATACCATAAGCCATAGTTTTGGGTCCCTTGAAGATACTTGAAGATTCTTTTGACTGCCTGAAGATGAGTTTCCTTTGGGTTGGCTTGAAATCTTCCAACAATTCCTACTGCATGCATAATATCTGGTCGGGTTCCTGTCAAATAAAGCAAACTCCCAATCATGGATCTATAAGTTGGTTGGTGAACTGCTGCTGATTCATTATTTGCACTGAGGCTGCATCCTGTAACCATGGGGGTACAAACTGGCTTTGAATCTTCCATGCCATACTTCTTCAAGATCTGCTTGAGGTACTTGGTTTGAGACAAGAAAATACCTCCTTCATTTTGTTGGATTTGCAATCCAAGAAAGTATGTCAATTCTCCAAGTAATGACATTTCAAATTCTTTCTGCATAACAGAGGCAAAGTTTTGACTCATAGCCTCTTCATTGCTGCCAAAGATAATATCATCTACATACACAACAAGTATTAGCAATTTGTTATTTTCAACTTTCATATAGAGATTGCTATCTGCTGATCCTTTTGAAAAACCTTGTTGGTGAAGATATTTGTCCAACCGATAGTACCAAGCCCTTGGAGCTTGTTTGAGACCATAGAGAGCCTTTTTCAATCTGCATACAAGGTTTGGATCATTCCCAAGAATGAAACCATCTGGCTGCTCAATATATACTTCTTCTTCTAAGTCTCCATTCAGAAAGGCTGATTTCACGTCCATTTGAAAAACCTTGAAGTTTTGAAAGCTTGAGAGAGCAAGGAACATTCGGATGGCCTCAAGTCTTGCAACGGGAGCAAAGGTCTCTTCAAAATCTATTCCTTCTTGCTGCGCATATCCTTTACAAACAAGTCTGGCCTTGTTTCTAATTACTTCTCCATTTTCATTCAATTTATTTTTGAAGACCCATTTAGTCCCTATGACATTTTTATCTTTTGGTCTAGGAACCAATTCCCAAGTATTGTTCTTTTCGATCTGCTCAAGTTCTTCATCCATTTCTTTGACCCAACATTCATCTTTGCATGCCTCTTTCACATTTTGTGGTTCAGTGGAAGAGAGTAATGCCAAATAGCTTGAAGCTTCTGCAATTCTTCTTCTTGTTTGTATTCCTGCTTCTTTCTGCCCCACAATCTGAGATTCTGGATGATTCTTTTGAACATATCTGGATGGAGTCTTCTCTTCTATTCTTGTCTGCTCCTCTGGTTCTTCTTGATGCTCTTCTTCTTCTTGAGGTTCTTCTTCTTCATCATTCTGCCTTTGAGGGTAGCCTTCATCTTCTTCAATGTCTTCATGATGAACTTGCCTAGGAATATATCCCTTCTCGTCGACCACTACATCAATGCTGTCAACAATTCTGCCAAGTCTTTTGTTGTAGCACTTGTATGCTTTGCTATGTGGAGAATAACCAAGAAGAATGCCTTCATCTGCTCTTGGTTCAAGTTTTCCAAGTTGCTCATCAGTATTCTTAATATAACATTTGCTCCCAAAGATTTTGAAATGCTTCACCGAAGGAGTCTCACCACTCCAGAGCTCATGAGGTGTTTGAGTGCTGTTTACTCGGACATTTGTTTTGTTAAGAATAATAACTGCAGCATGTGCAGCCTCACCCCAGAAAGTTGCGGGAGTACCTGATTCATCAAGCATAGCACGAGCCATTTGTTGAATTGTTCTGTTCATTCTTTCCACAACCCCATTTTGCTGAGGAGTTCTAGCTGTAGAGAATTCTCTTCTTATCCCATGTTCTTCACAGAAATCGAAGAATTCGTTTGAGGTAAACTCCCCACCTCTGTCAGATCTGAGGCACTTAATTTTGTGTCCTGATTCATTTTCAACCAAAGCTTTGAAGGATTTGAATTTTTCGAATGCTTCATCTTTGTGCTTCATAAGCCCTAACCAGACAAACCTGGAGAAATCGTCAATGAATAATATCAAGTATTCTTCTCCTCGAGGTGTTCTTTTTCTGAATGGACCACATGTATCTGTATGTACTAACTCAAGAGGCATGCTAGCTGATCCTTCCTTCTCTGGAAAATTAGTTCTGGTTTGCTTTCCAAACTGACAAGATTTGCATATAGTGTTTTCTGGAATTTTGATATCTGGAAGACCACGAACTGCCTGATATTTGCATGCTTTCCTTATTTGTGAAAAGCTTAGATGCCCCAACCTTCGATGCCATAGCCAGTGTTCATCATCCTTGCTCAAATAGCATTGTTGTGGTCCTTCTTCAAATATGTATAGATTATTTGGAGTCCTTCTTCCTTTGATCACTGTTTTACCTGTATCAAGGTCACGAACACAACATCCATTTTATCTAAATATTACCTCTGTTCCTTGATCACACATCTGACTGACACTCAGAAGATTATGCTTCAATCCATCAACATACAAAACATTTCCAGCTTTGACCTTCTCTTTTAATGGAGCAACACCTTTTCCTTTTATGGCTGCAGAGATGTCGTTTCCAAAAGAAACTTTCTTCCCCTTTTCTAATGCGGTATATGACTCAAGTTTTTCTTTGTCCCCTGTCATATGCTTCGAACATCTGCTGTCAATGTACCATAGACTTCCTTGACCTTCTGCATAAAAGGCTATCCCACATCTTTCTGGTTGCGGTTCCTTTATTCTCCATGTTCTGACATTTGAGGTTTGTTCCTTCTGAGTTGTCTTCCGGAACCTGCTCCTGCATTCAGAGTCTTCATGACCAAAGTTATTACAAATAGAGCATTCAACTTCATTTTCAAGAACTGAAAAGTTGTTATAAGTCCTTTTCATGATTCCAGTCATTCTCCCTTGCTTTTGAGCTTCTCTAGTCATGATTGTCTTGTAGGCAACACATTGAGCTGCTTTGTGACCGAAGTTATGGCAAGAAAAGCATTGGCCATTGAAGAAACTTCTGCGATAATCAGATCTATCATCCAACCGATTGTAGCTTCTATTCACATTCATTCTTGGAGCAAATTGGGAAGATTTTACCTGAGGCTGATTGTAGCTTTTGTTTGTTCTTAAGGCAGTTTGTCCCCGAGTTTCTTGATGGTCTTTATTTGAGGTAAACTGTCCCTGATTCACCTGATGACTTTTATTTGGCCTTTTCTCGCTTCTCCTTGCTGCATCAAGATAGCTTTTAGAGGTAGATGCTTGAGATGTTTCTCCATTATATCCAAGACCTGTCTTGATCAGAGGAGATCGCTGCACATTGATAATCTCATCCAAGGTTTCAGATCCTTTAACAAATTTAAGATTAATCGCTTTTGTTTTCTCAATCTCCTTTCTAAGACAAACAATCTCACATTCCAATTTTTCAAGATGTTTTTCCTTTTCATCAATTTGAAATTGTAGAGTATCAATAATCATATTCTTTTCTTCTATACATCTCTTGAGTCCAGTAATTTCATCATAAAGGTCATCCACATTTACAGCATCCATATAATCATCATCTTCAAATGCCATTAACAACTTATATTCATTACCTCATTCATCTTCATCACTGTTTGATAGACCATCACTATCTTTATGAGTGTAGTAGCTTTTCTTATTTGCACTCTGTTTCTTGTTCCATCTAGCAGGTTCCTTTCCCTTGTCATTCTTATCTTTGTGAGGACATTTGGCAGCATAATGACCTACTCTTCCACAAGCAAAACATTTAAAAGGTAACTTACCTCTGAACCTTCCAGAACCCCTTTGAAGATTTCTGACGAAATTTGATTCTTCTTCTTCATCTTCTGGCATGTGACTTGTCTCATAATAATCTTCTTTGCCTGAAGCCTTGAAAGCAGCCTCTCTTCTGTCTGATGGACCTCCTTTTCTCATTTCATAAGCAGTTAGAATTCCGTGAAGCTGAGACATAGTAAGAATTCGTAGATTTTCCTTTTCTTCTATTGCAGACACTTTAGATTCAAATTTGGGGGACAATGATCTTAGAACCTTTTCAACCACAATCGCCTCTCTTATTTCTTCACCCAAATTTTTCATGCAATTAACAATCTCATCTACCCTAAGGAAATAGTTAGCCACACTTTCATCATTATACATTCTGAGAGTCTCATACTTAATCCTGAGAGTTTGAAGTTTAGCACGCTTTACCTGTTCGTCTCCTTCATAGCTCGTGATAATTTTGTCCCATATTTCTTTTGCGGATTTATAGTGCATTACCTTCATGAATTCCGATTGGGATATACATCCTAATAGAGTACTGACTGCTTTCGCATTTGTTTCATACTTCTTTTTCTCGGCTGGATCTGTAGGAGTAGCTGAAGGAAAAGTGTAGCCTGTCTCTACGATGTCCCAAACTTCTGTACCAAGAGATTGAAGATAGGCAGTAACTCTTACCTTCCAATAATTGAAGTTTGTCCCATCAAAGACCGGTGGCCTGATTGATGCTTCTTTCTCGTAGTTGCTCATGATGAATGATCTTCCTTCAAGCGAACAAGCTTCTCTGAAGGACCTGCTCTGATACCAATTGTTGGAAATAATACTGAGAGGGGGGGTGAATCAGTATTATCAGATCAATAAAACTTTTCAAATACTCTGAAACATATACGCGACTTCATTTAAGTGAACCAGCGTGTACACGCTACTGTGTCTAAGGAAACCAGCGTATAACCAGAAAACTTATGATTCAGTTAGTTTATCTTCAGTAAATGCATCAGGACATTATTAACCATATTAAAAGTAAACAGATGCAGTATAACAGATCATCACACAAAAGCCACACACATGAACACCATGATATAAGGTGGAAACCCAATGTGGGTGAAAACCACCTGCTGCAAGTTGTCTCTATCTTTCTTTAATAAGAGCTTCAGTTTACAATCTTTTGTACTGGTGCAGCCTTATACCAGTACGCAGGCTACAACCTGCAGAGGGCTACAACCCTCTCTCGTTCTCCAAACTTCCTTGGAAGGGAGCTCCAACCCCCTTTGCTCTTGTACTAGCTAAGATACTAGTACGTAGGTGCAGGCCTACAATCTTCTTTCCTTCAGGTACCACTTTTCATACATTTTCAGACTGGATATTCCTGAAGCACAACATTACAATCTGAAGACCACAATTCATTCAACTTTCATAGCAGATTACAAAACAACCAATACTTGCATCAACAATCTCTGAATCACTGAACCACTGATACCCTGTCAAACCCAGTCACCAGAACACAGAGCAGACTACAGAACACTGCAATAACAGTCAGACCCAACTGCAAACCCAAAAATCAAGCTTCAAAAGATATACGCTACTTCAATGAGAGAAACCCGCGTATACACGCTCTTTTAACGAAGACAACCTGCGTACAGATCTAAAAATAAATTCTCTCAACTTGCAGCTGTACCAGACATTAGTTAGATCCAGAACATAACATTGCGTCAGTATGCAGATCTAGAGATACGAATAATCACCCATATCATAATAGAGCATTTCAAACCATTAGATCCCGATCTGTCCTTAGATCTAGTCTTCCATCAACCGATGTGATCTCTCCTTAGCTTAGATCAAGCAACCCAGAACCTGCATACGAGATCTCTTTCTTTATCAGATATTCAAGACTTTTTCAGTGTCTTTGCCTAATGACCTTCTTCTCCTTATATAGCCTTAGGCCTTGCTCAATACCAAGGGCCAAACCATAGAAATCCAATACCATCAGCTTCAAAACTAGAGATCAACACGTCTGTCGAGATACTTTGGTCCAAAGACATAGGCTCAAGTACCGAGG
Source organism: Pinus tabuliformis (assembly GCA_031772625.1). Lineage (NCBI taxonomy): Eukaryota > Viridiplantae > Streptophyta > Pinopsida > Pinales > Pinaceae > Pinus > Pinus tabuliformis. The sequence goes on from CM062816.1 coordinate 916,363,612, forward strand.
ACTAACTACCACGGACCAAAGGGAAGCTTCTCGACATGCACGCCCTTTTCTGTTCATGAATCTGCGTGTATACGCGACTTTATATATATCGAACCTGCGTATCCGCGACTTAGTCTATAGAGTACCTGCGTGTATACGCAACTTTTGCTTAATGAACCTGCGTATATGAAAATTCTCTTCATACTTGTAGTCTGGACTGAGATCTGTCATCAAAGAGAGTTGCCATCAAGGACAACACCTGGATCGTAGCGCCACACCTGTGCCAAAATGCCAACATCTATTACACAGCCTCAATACAATACCCTCATACAAAGAGAGGGGTTTCCGTATAAGGAAAAAAACCCTAAACTAAACATAAGTTCTACCGTCAGATCATCCGCCTAATGAATGGCCCAAATTGACTAGAAATTACTATACTTTTACAAGGCAATTTTACATCTGTTTTTAGCTTTGGGGGCGCTACCCCTGAAACCGCTGGCCCTCGAACCCCCTAGCCTGGGGGGATCGGCCCCCCTGAACCCCCTCGGGGGGGACAAGTCCCCCCCGCACCCCTCCGTGTGGAGGGGTGTACAATCTTCTTGGGGTTTACATCCGGCTGAAACAAAGACCTCTAAATAATCATGCTCCACACCCAACAATTCTACTCTTAGTGATAATGTGTCCTAAAAGGTTACCTTCAGGCACACCAAAGATGCTCTTCTCTGGATTTAGTGATATTCCAAACTTGCAACATCGCTCAAAAATCTACTTATGATGATGAATGTGATCAGAGATTTTCTTGGAAAATATGGTTATGCCATCCAAGTATATGACCACACTCTAGAATCAATCCATGGAATGTGATGTCCATGGCCCATTGAAATGTAGCGTCAGCGTTAATGAGTCCAAATGGCATGTGCTTAAAATAAAAAGTTCTCCACTCCATCTTAAAGGTGGCTTGCAATCTATCTGGTTCTACTACCAGCACTTGATTGTATCTGGAAAATCCATCCAATAGCGAGAACATTCCTGACCCAGATATTGTTTGGAGTATCTACTCCATAGATGGCACGGGGTAGTTATCCTTATATGAAGCTTAGTTGAGGTTGTGAAAATCAACGCACAAACATATCTCGCCGAACTTTTTCCTGACAGGAACCAAGTTGAAAACCAATGTAGAATGAAAAACTTTGAAGATGATCCAAACATCCAAAAACTTCGTTAAATCTTTTTAAACCGGGGGTTTTAGAGACAGATGAACTTTCCTTAGCTCCTATTGAAACGACTTCACCCCTTATTTGATAGAAATTACATGCTCTATGATACGTGTTTCCTATGTCTTTAGATCATCATGCGTCCATGCGAATACATCTTGATATTGTTTGAAAAAATGAATGAAACCTTATCGTTCTTGGGGAGGACAACATGTACCGAAGTTCACATACTTTGTATCTTCTTTGCCTCCAAAATTGACTTGTTCGTGTAATAACTTCGAGGTCTAAGTATTTGTATTCAATGGTCCTTTGAAACAATTTTACAAGTCATAAAGTTACTCAAGAGATACCACACCTTTGGGCATAGTATTCCCCTTAGTTTCTTGAGCTTCTTCCTGCAAGGCCTTTTCATTCTTATCTTCTTTAATACACACATCTTCAAAAACATCAGCATTGGCCATGAAGTGCAGTATATGTTATTCATAATTAAACACATGGAAGTTAGTTACATTGTCGAGCACAAATGGCTTATAAATAATTTCTATAGAAAATCCATATTTTAATGGTGACATCCTAGCAGTTTCAACTAATGTATCTGTGGCAACATTATGAATTCTAGGAAAAGAATTAATATTAAATGATTTAAAGAATGAAACAAGACACCATACCTCTTGTTGGTAGTTTTTCAAATTAGGTGAAACACAATTAATGATATTCTATACCTAATGGGTAAAAATCTCTGAATCACCAATTACCTTGAATACTTCCACCTTAAGGTTTATGGCCTTCTTTAATCCCAGAACAATTGCTTCATATTCAGTAGTATTATTCATGCACTCAAACTCCAAGCGACATGATAAGATATACCTCTTATTTCAAGTGTCAATAAGGATGCAACTAGCTTTGGATCTATGCTAAGTCTTAGAACCATCAAAATATAAGTTCCAGATGTTAGTGGCTACTGGGTTAGTTTCTACACTAGTAGTATGTACATCTATGTTACAAATTTCATTAGCACTAGTTGGACTATAAGGGAGGAGCTCCAATTATGTCTTAGATGGTACAGGGTATGGCTACTCTTGATAACATATGTGGTCATCCTCTAGAAAACAATTTCCAAAAATGATATGTGCAAATCTAATTGGCTCATGATGTCCCTCAAGCATTGTCACGGTATGTTTCATATAAGGTTCACTCTCTACTTGAATCTAACTATTTCTTCCCTTATAAGGAATCCATAAAGGTGTCCAATTTGTAGAAAAGTATCCTTGTAGCTTAGTGGACCAATCTCTACTTAGAAGCAAACCATAGGCTTTAGGAATGTGCACAATAACAATATTTATGCATTGGTGAAATCTAATTTCTAATGATAAATGTATGATAACATTATTAAGTTCACCAATTTCCGGGACCAATGATATGTCTAGTTGTATGATTCAGGCATCAGTCTTTTCCCATTTGGCGTTAATCTTCTTGGAAACAGATAAAGGCATGACATTTGCAGACGCACCAGACTAAATGAGATAGTTATGGAAATTATAGTTAAAGATTTCAAATGTTAAAAGGAAATCGGGGCACGTAGTATGAGAGTTCAGATTAGTAGCATTAACCATAGATTCAATAATACTACAAGACTTATCGGACAAGGCTAGAGAAGCAAAAGCTTCTTTATCGAATAGAGGCTATGATGCAAATGCTTGGATGATCAATTCATGTTTTCCTGCTATCTTCGCGAGCTCAAAGATTGAGATATTAGCACAAGCTCATTTCATATCCTCAATAATGTTGTAATCAATCTCTTCGTCCTTAACAAGTTTTACTGAAGGGTTGGGTGGTGTAGCTCTATTCGAAGCCTCAAGAGTGATGGACTTATTCTTGATGCTTGTGGAAGTGCTCTTAGGAGGCGGAGCACTTCCAGACTTATTTTGTGAACTCTGAGAAGGATTATTAGGTGCTAGGATTTTCCCCAAGAACTTCCTTTTAAGTTCCTTCCCAAAAGCCAACCCTTTTCTCCTTTGATTATACTGTCTAGTTGGTTATTGCAGAGTAGTTTCACTCACTAGGATTTCATTAGCACTTTGTTTATTAGTATTGAATAAAAAATTGAATTCATTAATTGAGTGACCAACACCTGAATTTTCCTTTGCCATAGTTGGTTTACTTTCTTCTTCAATCTACTTAAATTTCTCCTCTACTAATAAAGTGTCTACAAAATTGGTCATCATAGCATTCATGTTGTGATTCCATTATGGACATTTTTTCTCTGAATTCCTCTCCTGATGGAAAGTACAAAATTTTTCCATGCCCAAGCATTCAACATTAAAGACAACATTGGAGCTCTATGTTGATTTGGTCTGTTGATTATTAGTCTTCTTAAAGAAAGGCAACTTGAAACACTTACTATTGGTAGATGCCTCACTTGACTTTCTCTTTAGTTTAGATACTTCATTAGTGAGCAACTTCAAAGACTTAGACAAGCTTTCCATATCAAAAGAATCTTTCTCCTTAGTTTTAGTGGAAGAGGCTTGAGATTTCTTACCACTGCCTTTGGAGTCTTTATAATTTTTATGATCAACAATAGCTCCAATAGAATGCAAGTCCTTATAAAAAAAATTGCTTTTGTAAAGTTCAAAGCCAATATGTCCTTTGCAGCTCTTTTAACAAACACAAAAATATTAGTATGCAAGGAAGAAATGTAATAATATTTGATAATGGAATCATGTGGTTGAACATGAGTAGGGAACTTATTCAGTAAATGTATAAATATCTGGTTAAAATCCTTTACCTTCTCCTTGTCCCCCATTTTAATATTTCTGAGTTCTTTGAGCTACATGGTGGGAATTTTATCATCAACAAATTTATCTAAAAACAACTCTTTGAACTCCCTCCAGTTATGGACTGAATTAGGCAGAAGAATGTGATGTCAAGTTGATGATATACCCTCTAGAGTGTACGGAATATATATATATATATATATATATATATATATATATATATATATATACATATATATAAGTGACATCATCAAAAGATACCCCTGGCACTCATAAATGCATGTAGAAGTCATCAATGTGGTCTTTAGCTTTCATCTTCTTATCAGGATCAAACTTTGAGAGTAGTTTTTCTAGGTGCTTAGGCATGCGACAAAGATTTCCTGTAAGAGCAAGAGGCCCTTGGGACATCCAATCCAATTGATCATTATTCATGTCTTCATTTTCCTTCTCCTCTTCACCCTTCGATTCTGAAGAGTCTTCTCCTTCACTGTTCAAATCTTCGTTATTATCAGGATGTTCTTCTTCTCTCAGTTGTTCTTCATCAAAAAATGAAAAATCCTCCCTGTCACCATCCAGATTTTCCTCAATAGGTGGAAGGTCCCCTTGTTGATGTATTCCATCAATAGTGCCAGATAAATCTGCGAGGGTTGCAATAACCAAATCTTCCACTAAATAAACCAATATGCCACGAAAAGTTGTCTCTTTCTTTATTGGCTTAAGAGGAAGAATAACAAAAACAAGAATTAGTCTATGAGCTCCTGAAAACTGGTGAGTAATAGGATTTTCTATATTTGATCGTAAGTGACTTCAAAAGAATGTTTTGGACTTAAGTGAGGCGACTCTCCTATCTCATGAATGTGAGTTGGAGTTGAACTCAAACCGTTACTACCTTGCACTAAAGGTTGTTTGTTAGAATGTCGTGAATTATCAACCATAAAATGGCTTCCCTCCTTCTAGCGCTAGAATGTTGATGGTGCTGGAAACGACTAATAGACAGTGATCTCCCCGATATGAAGTCCCAATTAGACATCACATCATTTGGTATAGGATTCCCATCCGGAATATGGCCTAGATTCCATTATCTTAAAGATTTTCCTTGGCTACAATAGTTAGCATAAGAGAGAAACGTGCATGTACTTTTGAATGAGAAGGTAAGTAAGCCTTGTGAAATGTTCAATTGCAAAATTTATCAAGGTTATTTCACCAGGAGGGAAGAGAAAGCGAGTCTCTAGAAGACAAGTTGTAGTACTATTCTAATAAATACACATGCACATACATATGAAAGAATCGTTAAACATCTAGTGAAATAGATCACATAGATAGAAAGATCATTAAAGCAATTACAACACACATTCAACAAGACAAGCACTAAATCCAATGAAATAATTTGATTTTTTTAGTACATGAAAACATAAAAATGTTCCAAAAATATCTAAAGAATAGTCTTACAATATTCATGATACATGCATGAAAGTTGTTGGCTCAATGAGCTTCAAGTTATTAAGCCAAAGTTACAAGATACGTGGTTACAATGAGAGACCACTAACTCCAATAGTGGAACATTAAGACACTACTTGCTCCCCAAAAGAACAATCTTCTCTCTAAGGCCTAGTTGGAGAAGCCAAGGTGAAAATTCCCTTGCTTGAGTAATGAGGCTTCTTTTATAACAAGAGGGATGACCTTTCATATCGTCATGACTCTTGAACTACTCTCGTGACTCTTGGACTTCTAATATGACCTTTTGTTGGGCATGGGATCCCCCGCAACATGTTTTGGGGCTCAAAGCCCAAGTTTTGGTCAATAAGATTGTAATACTCCACGAATTGCGGAAGCAGAGCACGAAGTCTAGGATGAGTCATAGGGTTGTCCACCCTAAAATATTGTAATTTAATGTAAAGTTGTGTCAGCCTACCCATGGTCCGCAAACCATGGGATTGTATAAATAGAGCGAGGCTCTAAGTGTAAAGGTAGAAAAAGAAAGAATAGATAGAATAGTGAAGGAATGGTTCGAGGTTAGAGTTGAATCTGATGTGTACGGGGTCATAGTAGTAGTTAGAGGCTCTGCAGCTGAGTGCGCATAGGCCTAGAAGAGTCTGTAGCTGAGTGTGCGGACCCCTACAGCTGAGTGTGTGGACCCCTACAGCTGAGTGCGTAGGGCGGAGTCGGGTCTGTACTTGGGATTGAAAGTTAATAAAGAGAAGTTTACTCTGTCCATCTGTTCTTGAATCTATATTTTGATGTTATGCATTACTTGTACTCTGTTTATTTACAGCGCACAATTGATAAATACTTGTATGAATGCTCATATATGAAAATAATCTAAGTAATCAACTAACAGAGCCTAACAAAGGAAGACTTCGGTAAATAACACGGGTCACGCTGCGGCTAGAGTTGCGCGAAGACAATATTGCAGGGCACAGGGTGCCTGCTGGTGTTCGTAGCGCAGTAAGTGAGAAGGTTGTACCGCGAGCCAATCACTTCATATCAGACATCCCCAAGGTGCAGAAACCGGTTCCAGCACCCTCCCATACTACTTCAGGTGAGACCTCAGTCCGCGCTCCACGGACTATTTCCGAAAGGGCCAGTAGTACTGGGATTTGCTTGGCTAAATCACTTCTGAACCTGGGTCATGCCCCACTAAGCCAGCAAATGGTTTCATTGCGGGACTGGGATATGCATAAGGGATGTCTGACGTCGTGTCACTGGAACCCAACAAAGAAGGAAATTGAAGAGTGGTTGGACAAGAAGATTCACGAGTTCGCGACACAGGAAAACAAAACTCCGCAAGTATCTGAGGAAAAGTGGTTGGAGCGCTACGTGTATACAGAAATCCATGAGATTTTCTTTGCATGTTGTTATGCTCCTATACCAATAGGTGTCATATTTCATGATTGATTGGTTAAAATCCATAATATGTTCATCCTTTCCCTGCTGCAAAGGTTTTCCATATTTTGAAAAAATAAAAAAATGAAAATAGGGTATGCCCTAAAAGAAAAATTAAAGGGTGAAAAGATAAATGGTCAAAAGAAAAAATGAAAGAAATGAACCCCAAAGAAAAAGGACCAGGAAGGTGTGCAAGTCCAAATGCCACTACTATTCTATTTTTGCAACAAACTGATTGTGTGCAGTTTGTTAACTCTTGCCACAGTTGATGAATGGCCAAATAGCTTAATCTTGGCTCGTTCATGTTTCAATTTCCTGTTTTAAAAGATATAGAATAAAATCTGTCCAAACTGTTCAATCTTGGCAGATAAATAGTTAGGTAGAGAAGCAAAGGAGCTCAACTGTCAAACCTGAGCCCTTGGATGTGATAAGGGTAGATCTAGATAGGATTGCAGTCAAAAGAAAAGAAGAGAATGAGGGTTTGCCAGTCCAAGTGCACCCAAAGAAAAGAAGAAAAAATGTTAGGTACTATAGGCTGGGTAGGTAGTTTTGATGTTGTACAAAGAAACTTGTGATAAGTTTTGTCTCTCAGAATGATTAAATCTTCCTTCTATCACCGGTACTATGGCAGAAGCATGACTAACTTCCCTTCACACTTCTCCCAAAATCACTCACTAGTCTTCCTAGGGTGTTGAGATCTGCTCAATACTCCTAAATCACTCCATCTCATTTCATAAAAACCGTTTTTCCTAAGACATTGTACAAAAGTACATATAAACTCTTTATTTCCTAAGCCTAAGTCATTAAACTTTATTAACTTAGCACTTGTGTTCATTTCTTCCTTATATTGACTATTAATTTCATTATATAAATTCCTTATAAATTCCCTTTCCCCTGTATTAATATAACTATACAATAAAACCCCATGTATTAATATTCCCCGCCCCGGTTTAAATATAAACCATATTACTGTTAAAATTGGGAATTTATAAGTTCACCTGGAACATATTAAATAACCCTCCCCGAACCCAATCAAACTGCACCCGATATCATTAACCTAACGTTAATTTGATGAGCCCCCGCTTCGTAATCTGCTCACATCCCCGATGCCCGTCAACCGTCATATCCGGGCCCGCTCATCCAACGGCCCGCGATCATATCGCGAGTCCCTCCGCCGCCGAAGTTTACCGCCCGAGAGCCGGCAGTATTGCCGCTATACCGCAGACATGCGCCCTCCTCCCGTCATGCTCGCTACCTCTTCGCCCCAAACCACTTTGGCCCATAAGCGGTGCGGGCCAATACCGCTTACCGCCCTCCCACTGACCCCACCCGCTGATGTCACCGCCACGTCACTACCGAGTCACCATCCCGTACCCCCGCGTCACGACAAAATGTCACATCCCGATGACGTCATCCGACCAAAAAGCGCCAAAAAGCCCCGCGAAAGCCAAATTTTGTTAAAAAGTCGAGAAAATGTCATTTTCGCCCATTTTCATTCATTTTTCTCTATGAAACTGTTTCATGCAAACTACGTCCAAGCAACTGCTCGAGCATACAGTTCGCCACCCGACCAAACAAAGTCCAGCATCCTGCTCCACAGCTCGTCGGTCAACCTGCAATTGCACTGTTCGCCTCTAAAAAACAGGTATTTACCCCAATTTGCCTCCCAAACCTGTAATTTCATTTTTCCTCTGTGAATTTTACCCAAAGAGCTGAATTCTAGCTAAATTCCATCTATAGCTCTCATAAAAATACACCCAGAACTGTTGTTTTGCCCATTTTTCCCACAGAAACTTGACCTCTAGTTTAAAAACACAGAGAACTGAACATGGAAGCCCCTGTGGCCCTCAATGTCGCACCCCTCAATGCACCTCATAAAGACCAGGATTGGTTACCCTTGGCTAACAGAGATTTTCAAATTAAAGAGTTATCTGGTGATATGAACCATCTCCAGGCATTTTGCCGAATTAGGAATAGTCATTTGAGCAACTCTGATATCTATGGAATATGGGAATCCAATCTCCCCAGGTATTACCTTCCCTCAGTCAATGTGTTCCCAAACATTATTCACCAATGCTGTGCCAACTATGACCCTATCAGTAAAGCAGTTATGACCCCATCCCAAACTGTTCTCTTTTACATAACTGCTGAATCTATCAATGAGATGTTACACTTCCATCCCACTCAGCCCCTTGCTCCTCTTTCCATGGGATTTTTGCTTGAGCAAGGCTCTCAATTGCCCAGTTCAGAAATAACCCGGATTGCTAAATTATTCATGAAACCAGATTGCCAGCCTCAAGGCCCACCTCCCTATGTGCATTCCTGGTTCACTGAAATAGGCAAGCTTATTCTTGACATGATATCCTTTATATTGGGATTCAAAACCAGTGAATTTGTTAATGAGACCAACTTAGTTATGTTGTCAATGTTTACTCCAGGACAACCCCCTACTGTCAAATATGATTATGCCTCTTTCATTGCCAATAAAATCAATGAGCAATTCATAAATCTGGAAAGAGAAGGAGTCTTCAAGTACACCTCATTCATATACCACCTTCTGCTATATTATCAGCCAGACAATTTTTCATTTCCCATCAGGAAATTGGATTCCAAAGGAGAGAGGAGGTCTGTGATCTTTTGGACCTCGGTCTTCCACAATGTTTGTGAATCCCCTTATACCTACTGTGAATTCATTGACTGGTTTATACATCCAGCCTCCACTCTATTAATAGGATCTCCTCCTCCTAGGCTCTCTAGTGATATAAAAAAGATTTTACAGCTCTCCAAAAACTACAGAATAGGTGACTAGTACCTCTACCAGAATCAAACCGAAATCAGAATATATGGTTGTGAACTTTGCCCTTACAAGTTGCCCAAATATGTACCCATGAAACTATTTGCACTGAAGTATTTCAGGCAACTTATCAATGCAGATTGAACTCACTTTTGCAATGTAAAGAAAAAGGCTCAGCTGAGAATAAGAAACCAACTAGGCCCTTTTATCATTAACAAAAGGGAGGCATGGGAAGATGCTGATAAGATATTAGGGGAAGACCTTAAATTGAAGAAAAGTTTCTGGTGGGTACCATATGATCCAAATAGCTTTATAAGTGACAGAAAAGTAAAAAACAGGCTATCGGCCTATAAACATTTTAGGATCCCTGAAATATAGCGATTTGCTAATCAGGATGAGTCGGTAGAGGGTACATTGATAGAAGAACTTACTCAGCAATAAATGATGGAACAAGCTATGAAAGATCCTGAAAAGATCCTTGACCTGGACTATTTTGGACAGGTATCTTTCAAGTTGCGTCATCAAACCGGAGTGGGTACATCCTCTACTGGAACTTCACAGCAGCCTGTACAGGAAACCAGTGACCAATTACAGGGTCTTCTAAAGGCAAGGAAGTGGCAGGCACAGAGCAGCAAGCAATGACTTATCAGCAGGGGCAAATTCCTTCGGTCCATACCAAAGCAGCAGAGATTCCTGCATTACAGACTCCTCTAAATGAGGAAAAAGGCAAGAAAAGAGACAGAGAAGAGGCTACACCCATCAGTGGACCTGCAGAACAGCCAGGTGCAAAAAGGCAAAGACTAAATCCTTTGTCTGAAGAGGAAATCATTGAAGAAACAATGGAAAGTCTAAGAGGTGAGAGGGTAACCAGCCCACAGACCTCCCCAATGATAGAGACATCAACTAGCTCACATAGGCAGGAGCTAAAAAGGCAGCATAGTGTGGAAGTTTCATCCACTAGGCCACCAAGTAAGCAAACCTCTGACATCAAAAGAACATTCACAGAGATAAAGGCTAGAAATGATCCACTGAGGCTGCAGATTTACAATCAATATCTTAAGATGGCCCCCACAAAACAACAAAGGTTGATGTCTGCCTATGACATTAAGGAGGGCAAAATGATCATGAGTTATTTCAAGCCCAAGGTGCAGCAACCCCAATCAGCAGCTGATTACATCAAGACAAATCTAGAGGTCTTAGCCAAGGACATTCACCCAATAGACCAAATTGAGCTGCATAAACAGACTGGAGAGATGGTATACTCCACGCTAGCTGACAAAGCTATGTTAGCTCATAAATTGCAAAACTCCTTGAATAATACCTCTGCTCAGTTGGATTTAGAGAAAGCTTCTTCTCTAGCAAAGGACAACAAAATAAAATCTTTGGAGGACATCATCATTGAACTGGGACATGATCCCAAAGATGCTAAAGGCATAAAGGTACTAATGAAGAAAAAGGAAGAGAACATTGTTGCCCTCAGAAAATAGCTTAAAATGCCTCCTTCTATGCCCCCACAAACTGCAGATGTTGTACAACAGAAATCTGAAGAGGACATGATGGACCTACTCATGATACTGAATGAGAGATTGAGTGAGACAGAGCAGGCATTGGAGAAAGCTCTACAAGAAAAGCAGGGAGAGTCGACCTCCCAGCCACCTGAAGTAGCTCCAACAGTCACTACTGCCCCCTCCACACTTATAACAGCATTGCCTCCCACTGTCCCGGCATCACCAACAAAGATCATCACAGGTACCACAGCAACATCAACAGTAACAACACCAAGCAACAGTACAGTCATGAGCACAGAGCAATTAATAAAAGCCATGGAGGAATTGAAACTCCAAGTATCAGAGCTGAAGCAAGTCAAAGAAAAATTGGCAAAGGTTGAACAGAGTTATGATAAATCCAAGATGAATGTGGCAGAGAAAACAAGGGAGATCAAAACATTGGAGAACAAGGTGAGAGCATTAGAAAAGGACCTCTCTCTGCATAAACCTCTAGCAGAAATTAGGGGAATTTTTTGGACCAACATCACTCAATCCCTTAGTGATGTGTGGAGGTCTATCCAAACCATTATGAGTAAATTGACTTGATAAGAGTGGCCCAAGTGGAGATTCAAGAAACAAGAGCCTTATTGGGGCAGATGCCTGAGCAAGCTAACAGGCTAATACATTTTTTGAATCCCAAGACCAGTGAAGAACTAGAAGCACTGGAAATTAGAGACAGAACAGGCACCATTCTAGACATCAAGAGAGTTCTAACCATGAGAACTCTAATGCAAAATTTGGACAGAAGATGCCAGGACATGCAAGTAGAGATTGATTCTTTCACAAAAAAGTTTACAGTCCTGCATCAAAAAGGTTTGCCAAGTCCTTTGGGAAATAATGATCGTCTGATGAAACACAAAGACTATGTATATAAATTGAATACATATGCTGTCAATCAAGTTAATACATCATCAAGTAATTCCCCTTATCGGGTTCTGACTCAGAGTCGGAACATGCATCTGATTCTGAAACCTTTAGCTCAGCCACCAGTGACGGCTTGGCCCGACACTCACTTGTGTTGTGAGTGGAGCTCTTATGGAACTCACACCATTTTCCAGTGTCCTTTTTCGGCTTCGCGACGTTGTTCTTTGCTTGCAGCTTCGGCGAGTTTTCTTGGGCTGTCCCGCCTTGGCTTTGTCCTTTGTTCTGTGGTTTAGGGGCACCTTTCCCCTGCTTTGGATTCGCAGATCCAAAGTCTTGATTCTTTTGTTTAAACTTCTGCTCGACCTTGACAGCATATCGGTATGCTGCGCCGAGCGAGGAGATGTTCAAGAATTGTATTTCTTCCTGGATGTACTTGTGTAGGCAGCCACGGTATTTGAGTATCAAATGTTGCTTCGAATCCTTGATACCCAACTTTGTGCGAAGGGTATGGAAAAGATTGGTGAACTCCGGCACGTCTTGGTCCCTTCCCTGCCGCAGCGTGGTCCACTTTATGTATTCATCCTCATAGCTTCCGACAGGGTAGTACTGCTCCTTGATGGCATCCCGGAATGAATTCCAGGTGGGTGCGGCTGAAAATAGTGAGCTAGTACTTTCATCCTTCTGCTCGCAGTAGGTTTCCCACCAGTCCTTGACGTGGGAGCTGCTTTGAGAAGAGCGAAAACAATCTTTTCCCGACTCGAAAATTCATGAACAGAAAAATAACCCTCTAGCAGATTTAACCATATATCTACGGCTTCTGTGTCTATCTGATCCTCGAATATGGGGATTTCAAAATTAACTTGTACCTTAAAGGGCGTGGCATTTCCAAAGTAGCTGCTGGAAGCCGATGCGTCGCTTCTGGGTAGCCGCTGAAGGATCTGGGCAAAGCTGTCCATCATCGCGTTCCGTTGTCGCTCGAGGGCTTCTTCGAGCAAGATTTTGATGAGATCTCTTGCCCCCTCATCTTTCTTCTCATCCGCCATGGGAGGCCGTCGGGATTTGCGAGGCTGGTCTTGTAAAGGTTCAACCAGTTCAAGCCCTAACTCCTTATAACCCGACCTTGTTGGGGACATGCAAAGAAAAACAGAGAAAAAACAAACTGCTCTGATACCACTAATCTGGATTTAAACAAGAATGCAACAAATTACAGAGATAACCATATACACAAAGATGCAGCAGAAATAATACTTCATTTCATTAATGGAAAATACTGAAATATGCTTACAACCAGAAATGGAAATAAACCAGCGAGGGCGATGGTAGCTTATCTATGAGAAGAGATGTGGTGGCTACATGCCTCTGAACTGTGTTACAATGAGGCTCGAAGGCCTATTTATTGTTGAGAAACAATGGAAAACCCTTAACATTCCAAAACCTAACCCTAGGAGATGAAACGCCAAACTGTGGGCCTCGTTTGGGTAAATTGGTACATCAACTTCCCGGGGTCGTAACTTTGGCATACGATCTTTGTTTGACGCGTACAATAGCTCGTTAGAAAGATCTATCCGAGCACTACCACTTTGGAAAGGGAAACATGGGTCCATGGACCCATGTTGCCCCCAGATTTCCCAAAAAACGTCGTTTAGGGCCTCAAAACGGCTCCAGAAGTTCAGGACCCGAAAAACTGCTAAAAATAGTAAGTTGTGCTACAATTAAGGAAACTGAAAATGCTGAGAGAAACAACGGTGGGGGTCCAGGTGGACTTGGAAGGTGGCCACCAATATCCACCTAGATCATTCCTCCCCCCTTAGGAAGCAATGGTCCCCATTACGTTGAGTTCCTCCATGAGATGAGGAAACTTTTGCTGAACTTGTTCCCTGGTGAGCCACTTGCCCTGCTGAAGGAGTTGGCCTGCTTTGACAACTCAATACAGTTGGATATTCTGTTGGCGAGTGTTCTTGATCTGTGTGTCCATGATCCGATCAGTTGCAGCTTGTTCCATGCAATCTGGATTTAACTCTGTGGGTTTGAGTTGTTCTGCAATGTCGGATGTGTCTAGCAATGGTGGAAAGTATGGCCGGTGGCCACCAATATCCACCTGGATCAAAGTCCCTTCTAACTTGTGTTTTACAGTTTCTATGTTTTATCATCTATGTTTCATGATCTGAATAATAGATAGAAAGAATAACTCAGAATTTGCTTGATTGCACTCTGTGTTCAGTCTTTATTATTATCAATGTTTTCTTCAGAATTATAATAAACAGTGAATTCTTAATTGCTCATGTTTCCCCTGATTCTTTCATATTGAATATTTGCTAAGGAATTCTTAACTGCTCCTTAATAGTACCCAGCCATTTCCCTCTGCCAAAATGATGAAGGATTCTTAATTGCCCTTCACCTATTGGCCCCATTCCATCTGATTTCAGCCTACAAATTGTTCCATGTTTGAGTACCTTGCTCTGTGACACTTTCTCTGTTCAGAAACCTAATATAGGAAGCTACCCTCCTTTGACTCCATCATGCCCAATGGACTGAAACTCTTTAGTTTTACCTCACTGTTCTATTGAATCTCCATGCCTCCAATCAAACTCTAAACAAAACCCTTGCACTTCATAACTAGCCTAATATACCTCAAACAAAGCTAAATCATAAAGAGAGAGCCCTCTCTGGATGCAGATTGGCTAGAATTTGTATCTCCCTTTCTTACAACTTTAGGGAACAACCTGAGTGATAACATCATTGGTGACTCTGCTGGGGATCTGAATAATTGTTTGTTACTGTTGTTTATTTCGTAAACTACAGATAGAGCCTGAAGTTGGCCAAGTGGCCTTTGAAACTACTTTTTCTATGCAATTGCAGAAGTAAATAAACGCTACTTCAGTATATCGCTAGTCTAGTTCATATATTGAACAGTTGTCCCAAATACTTCATCAGTCCCTTGTTTCAGTAGATCTTTAGGAAAAATTATAATCTCCTCATCTAAAAATTCCTAAACTATTTCAAGAAAAACCAAAAAATACTCAGAAACTGGCTCCAAAGAAGAAGATTCGTTACACCAGATCAAATCCTGATCCAAATCCCCCACCTATCTTTGAAAATCCTAATCTGATTCTTAAGAACCTTAGAAGCCAGCAGAGCCAAGAACATTCTGCTAGTTCACCCCTTGACACACATCAGCAGAACCCTATCCAATCTGAGCTTACTCCTAGAAAAGCACCAATCCTTTCTGCCATTATTGTTGCTTCTCCTAGTTCACCATCAGCACTTCAAACCATCTTTTCCACTCCCCCATCTACAACACATATTTCAACTGGTATCCTTGCTCTTCCAGCTGTCACTCTTATATCTACAAATATGGCAAACCGATATGCTCCCCTGCAATTACCTGCAAATCCAGGGGCTATGCCTCAAGATTATCAAAGCAAAATCACCTATTTTGATGGTACTGGCACTTACACAGCTCAACAACATACCAAGAAAATGACTGATTATTTTGAAAACTATGAAATTGATGCTGATGATGTAAGAATGAAAGTCTTTGTCCAAAGCTTAACTGGAGATGTTAGAACCTGGTTTAGAGCACTCCTTGCAAACACTATTAATGATCTAGAGGCTCTTTATCAGACCTTCTTGAACAGATGGGAAAAGAAGAAAGATCCTCTCCACATTTTATCAGAATATGAGAACTTGAAAAGTGGCCCACAAGAAACTGTTCAAGATTATTGTTCCAGATTTAACAATGTATATAACGCTATTCCTTAGAATCTCAACCTCCACCAGACTTGGCCTTGATCAAATTCCCTGATGCATTTGGCTCTGGCATGGCATACCAGCTGAGGGAAAGAGCTCCTCGAAGCTTAGAAGACATGCAGAGTATAACTGTCAGTGTTGAGGCCAATCTGATTTCTAAACGAGCTCAAGCTGGAGCTGAAAGAAGGATACCCATCAAAGAAGAACCTTCTGTCTTTGACCAAAAATTAGATGCTATCATTAAAGGCATGGATAGACTTTGCGATAGAGTAGAAACAATTAAGAGGAAGTCCCCTTGGGATGGTCAACCAAGCAATACCGGGATAAATCCAAACTTTAGAAAAAACCAGAACTCTAACACTGGAAAGACTGGCCCTAACCAAAACATTAGACCTCCATTCCAAGAAAACTGTGCTGAAGCTTCAACTTCTAGTGAACCAACAGAAGATACTCAAATCAACTTAATGGGTCTCAATAGTGAACAACAAATTTTCTTGACCCAAGAAGACCAATAGGCTCACACTCTTAATCAGTTCCAAATTCAATCAGGGGAATCATTTGATTTTAGGGAGGGATATGACACAGCCATCTATGAAGTCCACAAGCAATACAATCTGAGAAGCAGTAGAATAGATGTTCCTAAAACCAACAAACAGAAGGAAACCAAGCAACTTGCCAAAGCTAAGGTTAAGAACCCTCCTGTACAAACTTCTCCTAAAACAATTCATAATCCGAACAATCCAACAGTTGAAGATGTTTCAAACAATCAACAACCTAGAAAACAACCTTCCACTTCCATTCCTCTCAAAGGAAATGTGGAAGAGCCTCCAGAAATTCACATAGAAGCAACTTCAGTGCATAAAAACACTCCTGTAAAAGAGATAGACACAGAAAATACAGCAGAAAAGGAAAACCTCACTGCCCGAAATGCAAAAATACAAACAGAAAAACCTTTCAACCTTGAGACCGAAATAGGCAAATTAAAGATAGCAATTCCATTGTTAGAATTAGCTAAGCATGATGTCTACAGAGATCAAATCAGTAGATCACTTCAGATTTCATAAAACAGAGATGCAGTAAATGTCTTGATGATCAACCAGAATTAATTTTTGGCCTTGAGATAAATGGAAAATCGGTAGATGGAGGGGTTCCTCCTTTCTATGTAAGTCTGAACATCCATGATAAGATACTCCATAATGCAATGTTTGATTCTGGAGCTTCTCATAATTTAATGCCTAAATCTGTAATGGAGAAGTTGGACCTAGATATCACCAGGCCATACAAAGACTTATTCTCTTTTGATTCAAGCCAGGTCAGATGTCTAGGATTGATCAAAGATTTTTGTATCATTAGTTCAATACCCTGCCAAGACAATTTTAATGGATGTACTGGTAGCTGATATTCCACCAAAATATGGCATGTTGTTGTCTAGATCTTTGGGTGCAAAGCTCCAGGGATCTTTACAGTTGGACATGTCCTATGCTACCATTTCAGTATTTGGCCAGCCAAAGAGATTGTATCGAGAAACTCTGATGAAATATGTGGTAAGCAGCCAGGAGAAACCCCAGAACTTTCCCATCTATTCCATGCATTCTGACATGGACTCCTTCATCCTATACAATGCTAAAATTTATCCCCAAACTGATGTCAAGGCTTTAGCATTAGTACAAGAAAAAATCATAAATGAAAGACCTAGTGCTCAAACCCAAGAAATTTCTGAAATAATTGATATAAGAGACACTCAAGAGAAACTAGATGAAACTAAAAATCTCGATTTCCCTAGGAAACAAATTTCCAAGACTCCTGATACTAACTATGAACATGAGATCCTTTGGTATTTAGAATTTGATGGTTCAGTCAATAAACTAGGAGCAGGAGCAGGAATTTGGGTACATAATATGGAAAATGATCATGCTGAAGGACATGCATACAGGTTGAATTTTAGATGCACTAATAACATGGCTGAATATGAAGCCCTCTTGCTAGGACTCAAATTGATCAAAAGCTTAGGGGCCACCAGGGTATCAGTATTAGGAGACTCTGATTTAGTTATTCAACAGATGAAGGGAACTTCCTCACAAATGATCTCAGATTGAGATCTTACAGAGGAGCAGCAATTGAAATACTCAATAAATTTCTTGAAACTCAGCTTGCCAAAATTCCAAGGAAACACAATTTACATGCTCACAGTTTGGCAACATTTTCCAGCACTTGTAAACTACCATTTGAACCCAACCATCAGTTTACAGCTGAGATCAAACACAGGCCTACTGTACTAGACAATGTAAAAAATTAGCAAGTGTTGGACAGTGATACTCAGATTAACAATTTCTTGACCCTAAAAGAAGAATTTTCCAGCACTAATATAGACACGGACACTGTTTGTGAAGTTGATCAGATGGATAAAATTGAAACAACCATTGCAGTAGAAAGTGCAACTAAATTGCTGCACCCAACAAAATTTACCAAGGAAAAGTTGCAAGAGCTTAAAGAAATAGACATTGATGAGACTATTGGAGGAGAATCTGAAGTTATTGATTTAAAAGATAATTATTTGCCCACAGGATTAACTCCTCTGGAAGACATTTTCGATTCTAATGATATCCCAAGGAAACCCAAAATGCAACCTCTAAACGCAGACATTGAAGACTGTAACATAGGAACCAAAGAAAATCCTAAAATGATTAAATTATCTAAGACTTTGCCTCCTGACCAAAAGCTTAAATATGTTGAACTCTTCAAGGAATTCCAGGACGTTTTTGCATGGAGCTATGAAAATCTCAAATCTTATGATACTTCTGTGATTCAGCATACAATACCCCTCAAAGAAAATCAAAAACCTTTCAAGCAAAAACTCAGAGGGGTCAACCCTGTACTCCTCCCTCTAATTGAAAAATAAGTCAAAATAATGTATGAAGCTGGGATAATTGCACCTATCAGATTTTCAGAATGGGTCTCTAATCTAATGCCCACTAGGAAGAAAACAGGAGAAATCAGACTGTGTGTGGATTTAAGGAATCCAAATAAGGTTTCTTTGAAAGACCACTATCCCTTACCTAAGATGGACCACATTTTACAGAGAGTAGTAGGTGCCTCTATAATTTCACTGTTGGATGGGTTTTCAGGCTTCAATCATATTCTAGTTCATCCAGATGATCAGGAAAAAATTTCTTTTACAACCCCATGGGGAACTTTCAAATATGTGAAAATTCCATTTGGACACAAGAATGCAGGGGCAACCTTCCAGCGTGCAATGGACATAGCTTTTTCTAAAGAAATTCATGATTTTCTAGTCATATACTTAGATGATCTCACTGTGTTTTCCAAATCAGATCAACAGCACCTAGATCATCTGAGACAAGTTTTTTTAACATGCAGAAAGTATGGTATATCACTAAATCCAAAGAAGTCATTATTTGGCCTAGAGGAGGGCAAACTGTTAGGTCACATAATCTCCAAAGATGGCATTAAAATTGATCCTGACAGAATAGAAGCCATTTTACAAATTCCTCATCCTAGAAATATCAAAGAACTTCAAGCCTTCCTAGGGAAAATTAACTTTTTAAGAAGATTCATACCCAACTTGGCTGAATTAATCAGATTGTTGAATAATATGCTGAAAAAATATTCCAAGGTTAAATGGACAGTAGAAGCCAAACAAGCATTTGAAGAAATCAAGATGGGCTTGACCAAAACACCAGTCCTCACAAGCCCAAAATTTGACAGAGACTTCATAATCTTTTCATTTGCATCAGAACATACTATCGATGCTGTTTTACTACAGAAAGATGATCAAGGATGTGAAAAACCCATAGCCTTTTTTATTAAAGCACTGAGGGATGCACCACTGAAATACCCAATCATGGAAAAACAGGCTTATGCACTAGTGAAAGCCATCAAAGATTTCAAAGTCTACATACTATACTCTCATATAATAGCTTATATACCAAGCACTGTTGTCAAAGATATCCTGACCCAAGAGGGGATTGAAGGCAAGAGAGGTAAATGGATTGCTACTATATTAGAGTATGATATTGAAATAAAACCCACAATGCTTATAAAAGGACAGGGATTGGCTAAACTCATGACTAAAACTAATTGCCAAACCCTGGATACCAATGAACTAGATAATGAACAGGAGATGGTGACTCCACAAATCAACCAGGCCTTCCTAGAATCACCTTGGTATGCTGATATATGTTATGTATTATTAAACTTGCAGGCTCCTCCAGGGTTATCCAGAACAAAGAAAAGGTTTATAAAAATGAAAGCTTCAAAGTTTTGTATTTTAGATGGTACTCTTTTTTGGAAAAATCATGAAGGTGTTCTATTAAATTGCCTAATAAAAGATGAAGCTGATAAGGTACTCAAAGAATTTCATGCAGGGGACTGTGGTGGACATTTGTACTGGAAATCAACTGTTGATAAAATCAAGGGCTGGATTTTACTAGCCCACCTTGTTTGCTGATGTCAAAAAGTTTGTCGTTGCTTGCCATAAATGTCAAATTTTTGAAGGCAAGAGGAAACTTTTACCTCTACCCCTTAAACCAATTTCCACTGAAAGACCATTTCAACAATCGGGTTTAGACTTTATTGGGGAAATCCATCCTCCTTCTTCTGGCCAACATAAATGGATCCTAACTGCCATAGACTATTTCACCAAGTGGATAGAAGCCATCCCTTGTAGACAAGCTAATGATTCAGTGATCATTCAATTCTTAGAAACCAACATCTTGTCTAGATTTGGCTATCCTAAAAAAATTATAACTGATAATGCTGTTGCTTTTAAATCCAAGAGAATGATCAGTTTCTGTCACAAACACCATATCACCCTAGGCCACTCCACAGCTTATTACCCTCAAGGTAATGGTCTAGCTGAATCTTCAAATAAAAGCCTGATCAACATTATTAAGAAAATATTGGAAGAAAACAAGAAAAATTGGCATAAGAAGCTCATCAATGCACTATGGGCAGATAGATTAACCACCAAGAGATCCATTGGAACTAGTCCCTATGAGCTTGTCTATGGTATGGAAGCTGTATTTCCCTCCTCCTTGGGAATCCCTGTAATGAAATTACTGCAAGAAGCTCAGGTGGAGCCCAATGACATTCAAAGAAGGATAAATCAGACTATACATTTGCAACAGACCAGAGAAGAGGTATATCAAAGATCTCAAGTGCTACAAGAAAAACTCAAGAAGATATTTGATAAGAGGACTAAGGCAGAAGATTTTTTCATAGGAAACAAAGTTTTGAAATGGGACTCCAGAAGAGAAGATAAAGGAAAACATGGGAAGTTTGACTTCCTATGGAAGGGACCTTTTATTATTCAGGCCTCACAGGGAAACAATACCTACTTTTTGAAAAGCTTGGATGGTACAGAAGCAGAAGAAGGACCAGTTAATGGTCGGATGTTGAAACACTATTTTGTTCCAGTTTGCTGATATATCCTGACTCTAACTTGTACATAAGGATGATCAATTTCTGCATTTTATTACAGCAATAAGAGTAGGAAGGAATGTGCAGAAAATTTTGAGGAACAATCAAGGAATTTCACCACTTTTTTGTTTTCCCTCATTATAGTTTATCATAAGTTGTAGAAAAAGACTTGGGAGCTAAAAACATAAGAACAAACATTCAGACAAACTATCCAAAACAGAGGTGCAATTGTTTGAATAAGCTCATGAGAGATATGTATATTTTACATGGTCCTCTGCATAGTTTTGTTTACTTACAACAAAAGAAGATTTCAGAGTGTAGCAAGAATTGTACATAAGGCCATCTGACCTGTTGTTCTTGACTTTCACCAGGAAAAGCCATCCCCAAGTGGAGCTAGTGTTATGCTCCTATACCAATAGGTGTCATATTTCATGATTGACTGGTTAAAATCCTTAATATGTTCATCATTTCCCTGCTGCAAAGGTTTTCCATATTTTGAAAAAATCAAAAAATTAAAAAATTAAAAGAGGGTATGCCCTAAAAGAAAAATCAAAGGGTGAAAAGATAAATGGTCAAAAGAAAAAATGAAAGAAATGAACCCCAAAGAAAAAGGACCAGAAAGGTGTGCAAGTTCAAATTCCACTACTATTCTATTTTTGCAACAAACTGATTGTGTGCAGTTTGTTAACTCTTGCCACAGTTGATGAATGGCCAAACAACTTAATCTTGGCTCGTTCATGTTTCAATTTCCTGTTTTAAAAGATATAGAATAAAATCTGTCCAAACTGTTCAATCTTGGCAGATAAATAGTTAGGTAGAGAAGCAAAGGAGCTCAACTGTCAAACCTGAGTCCTTGGATGTGATAAGGGTAGATCTAGATAGGATTGCAATAAAAAAAAAAAAGAGAATGAGGGTTTTCCAGTCCAAGTGCATCCAAAGAAAAGAAGAAAAAATGTTAGATACTGTAGGCTGGGTAGGTAGTTTTTATGTTGCAGAAAGAAACTTGTGATAAGTTTTATCTCTCAGAGTGATTATCTTCCTTCTATCACCGATACTATGGCAAAAGCATGACTAACTTCCCTTCACACTTCTCCCAAAATCACTCACTAGTCTTCCTAGGGTGTTGAGATCTGCTCAATACTCCTAAATCACTCCATTTCATTTCGTAAAAACCATTTTGCCTAAGACATTGTACAAAAGTACATATAAACTCTTTATTTCCTAAGCCTAAGTCATTAAACTTTATTAACTTAGCGCTTGTGTTCATTTCTTCCTCATATTGACTATTAATTTTATTATATAAATTCCTTATAAATTCCCCTTCCCCGGTACAAGTATAACTATACAATAAAACCCCATGTATTAATATTCCCCACCCCGATTTAAATATAAACCATATTACTGTTAAAATTGGGAATTTATAGTTCACCTAGAACTTATTAAATAACCCTCCCCGCACCCAATCAAACTGCGCCCGATATCATTAACCTAACGTTAACTTGATGAGCCCCCGCTTCGTAATCCGCTCCCATCCCCGATGCCCGTCAACCATTAGATCCGGGCCCGCTCATCCAACGTCCCACGATCATATCGCGAGTCCCTCCACCGCCGAAGTTTATCGCCTGGGGAGCTGGCGGTATTGCCGCCATACCGGGGACACGCATCCTCCTCCTGCCATGCTCACTGCCTCTCCGCCCCAAACCACTCTGGCCCATAAGCGGTGCGGGCCAATAATGCTTACCACCCTCCCGCTGACCCTACCCACTGACATCATCGCCACATCACTACCAAGTCACCATCCTGTACCCCCGCGTCATGACAAAACGTCACATCCCGATGACGTCATCCGACCAAAAAGCTACCAAAAAGCCCCGCGAAAGCCAAATTTTGTTAAAAAGTCGAGAAAATGTCATTTTTGCCCATTTTCATTCATTTTTCTCTGTGAAACTGTGTCATGCAAACTATGTCCAAGCAACTTCTCGAGTATACAGTTTGCCACCCAGCCAAACAAAGTCCAACATCCTGCTCCGCAGCTCGTCGGTCAACCTGCAATTGCACTGTTCGCCTCTAAAAAACAGGTATTTACCCCAATTTGCCTCTCAAACCTCTAATTTCATTTTTCCTCTGTGAATTTTACCCAAAGAGCTGAATTCTAGCTAAATTCCATCTATAGCTCTCATAAAAATACACCCAGAACTGTTGTTTTGCCCATTTTTCTCACAGAAAATTGACCTTCAGTTTAAAAACACATAGAACTGAACATGGAAGCCCATGTGGCCCTCAATGTCGCACCCTTCAATGCACCTCATAAAGACCAGGATTGGTTACCCTTGGCTGACAGAGATTTTCAAATTAAAGAGTTATCTGGTGATATGAACCATCTCCAGGCATTTTGCCGAATTAGGAATAGTCATCTGAGAAACTCTAATATCTATGGAATATGGGAATCCAATCTCCCCAGGTATTACCTTCCCTCAGTCAATGTGTTCCTAGATATTATTCACCAATGTTGTGCCAGCTATGACCCTATCAGTAAAGCAGTTACGACCCCATCCCAAACTGTTCTCTTTAACTGCTGAATCTATCAATGAGATGTTACACTTCCATCCCACTCAGCCCCTTGCTCCTCTTTCCATGGGATTTTTGCTTGAGCAAGACTCTCAATTGCCCAGTTCAGAAATAACCCGGATTGCTAAACTATTATGAAACCAGATTGCTAGCCTCAAGGCCCACCTCCCTATGTGCATTCCTGGTTCACTGAAATAGGCAAGCTTTTTCTTGACATGATATCCTTTATATTGGGATTCAAAACGAATGAATTTGTTGATGAGACCAACTTAGTTATGTTGTCAATGTTTACTCCAGGACAGCCCCCTGCTGTCAAATATGATTATGTCTCTTTCATTGCCAATAAAATCAATGAGCAATTCATAAATATGTAAAGAGAAGGAGTCTTCAAGTACACCTCATTTATATACCACCTTCTGCTATATTATCAACCAGACAGTTTTTTATTTCCCATCAGGAAATTCGATTCCAAATGAGAGAGGAGGTCTGTGATATTTTGGACCTTGGTCTTTCACAATGTTTGTGAATCCCCTTATACCTACTGTGAATTCATTGACTGGTTTATACATCCAGCCTCCACTCTATTAATAGGAGCTCCTCCTCCTAGGCTCTTTGGTGATATAAAGAAGATTTTACAGCTCTCCAAAAACTACAGAATAGGTGACTGGTACCTCTACTAGAATCACACCGAAATCAGAATATATGGCTGTGAACTGTGCCCTTACAAGCTGCCCAAATATATACCCATGAGACTATTTGCACTAGAGTATTTGAGGCAACTTATCAATACAGATTTAACTCACTTTTGCAATGTAAAGAAAAGGCTCAGTTGAGAATAAGAAACCAATTAGGCCCTTTTATCATTAACAAAAGGGAGGCATGGGAAGATGCTGATAAGATATTAGGGGAAGACCTTAATTTGAAGAAAAGTTTCTGGTGGGTACCATATGATCCAAATAGCTTTATAAGTGACAGAAAAGTAAAAAATAGGCTATCGGCCTATAAACATTTTAGGATCCTTGAAATAGAGCAATTTTCTAATCAGGATGAGTGGGTAGAGGGTACATTGATAGAAGAATTTACTCAGTAAGAAATGATGGAACAAGCTATGAAAGATCTTGAAAAGACCCTTGACCTGGACTCTTTTGGACAGGTATCTTTCAAGCTGCCTTCAACAAACCAAAGTGGGTACATCCTCTACCGGAACTTCACAGCAGCATGTACAGGAAACCAGTGCACCAGTTACAGGGTCTTCTAAAGGCAAGGAAGTGGCAGGCACGGAGCAGCAAGCAATGACTGATCCGCAGGGGCAAATTCCTTCGGTCCAGACCAAGCAGTAGAGATTCCTGCATTACAGACTCTTCTAAATGAGGAAAAGGGCAAGAAAAGAGACAGAGAAGAGGCCACACCCATTAGTGGACCTGCAGAACATCTAGGTGCAAAAAGGCAAAGATTGAATCCTCTGTCTGAAGAGGAAATCATTGAAGAAACAATAGAAAGTCTAAGAGGTGAGAGGGTAACCAGCCCACAGACCTCCCCAGTGATAGAGACATCAACTAGCTCACATAGGCAGGAGCTAGAAAGGCAGCATAGTGTGGAAGTTTCATCCACTAGGCCACCAAGTAAGCAGACCTCTGACATCAAAAGAACATTCACAAAGATAAAGGCTAGAAATGATCCACTGAGGCTGCAGATTTACAATCAATATCTTAAGATAGCCCCCACAAAACAGCAAAGGTTGATGTCTACCTATGACATTAAGGAGGGCAAAATGATCATGAGTTATTTCAAGCCCAAGGTGCAGCAACCCCAATCAACAGCTGATTACATCAGGACAAATCTAGAGGTCTTAGCCAAGGACATTCACCCAATAGACCAGATTGAGCTGCATAAACAGACTGGAGAGATGGTATACTCCACGCTAGCTGACAAAGCTATGTTAGCTCATAAATTGCAAAACTCTTTGAATAATACCTCTGCTCAGTGGGATTTAGAGAAAGCTTCTTCTCTAGTAAAGGACAACAAGATAAAATCTTTGGAGGACATCATAATTGAACTGGGACATGATCCCAAAGATTCCAAAGGCATAAAGGCACTAATGAAGAAAAAGGAAGAGGAAATTGCTGCCCTTAGAAAACAGCTTAAAATGCCTCCTTCTATGCACCCACAAACTGCAGATGTTGTACAGCAAAAATCTGAAGAGGACATGATGGACTTGCTCATGAGACTGAATGAGAGATTGAGTGAGACAGAGCAGGCATTGGAGAAAGCTCTACAAGAAAAGCAGGGAGAGTCGACCTCCCAGCCACTTGAAGTAGCTCCAATAGTCACTACTGTCCCCTCCACAGTTATAACAACATTGCCTCCCACTATCCCGGCATCAACAACAGAGATTATCACAGGTACCACAGCAACAACAACAGCGACAGCACCAGGCAGCAATACAGTCATGAGCACAGAGAAATTAATAAAAGCCATGGAGGAATTGAAACTCCAAGTATCAGAGCTGAAGCAAGTCAAAGAAAAATTGGCAAAGGTTGAACAGAGTTATGATAAATCCAAGACGAATGTGGCAAAGAAAACAAGGGAGATCAAAACATTGGAGAACAAGGTGAGAGCATTAGAAAAGGACCTCTCTCTACATAAACCTCTAGCAAAAATTAGGGGAATTTTGTGGGCCAACATCACTCGATCCCTTAGTGATGTGTGGAGGTCTTTCCAAACCATTGATGAGTAGATTGACTTGATAAGAGTGGCCCAAGTGGAGATTCAAGAAACAAGAGCCTTATTGGGATAGATGCCTAAGCAAGCTAACAGGCTATTACATTTTTTGAACACCAAGACCAGTGAAGAACTAGAAGCACTGGAAATTAGAGACAGAATAGGCACCATTCTAGACATCAAGAGAGTTCTAACCATGAGAACTCTAATGCAAAATTTGGACAGAAGATGCCAGGACATGCAAGTAGAGATTGATTCTTTCAGAGAAAAGTTTATAGTCCTACATCAAAAAGGTTTTCCAAGTCCTTTGGGAAATAATGATCGTCTGATGAAACACAAAGACTATGTATATAAATTGAATACATATGTTGTCAATCAAGTTAATACATCATCAAGTACTTTAGGAGAAAAAGCTCTTCCATCTGGCTAGTCCCTCTATGACAGCCTGGAAAATTTATTCTACATAAAACACGAGGTGAAGCATCTGTTCACCATCCCACCTAATTTCTTCAGGTACACAGAGACTGACAAAACTCTGAGGAAGCTGCAGAGACATAAATTACCAGGACCAAAGTGGTGGCAAAGCATGTTAGAAATCCTATAAACTTATCTTTGGTCAATTGAAAATTTCGGACCATCCACTATAATGCAGAAAACAGGAATGAATCACACTCATGCGGGTCAAAGCGCATCACATCAGGGTCAAAGAAAGTTCGGCCAAGGCAGAGTAACCAGTACAGAGTATCAGCGGAAAACAGCTGGGAGCCGACTCGCAGCACCTACCTCTAGTACTTCTTATAAAGATAGAATAGCCAGCACAACATCAAATTTATTTCATCAATTTATTGTTCCCCTGTTTTCGAGACTGTCTGTCTCTATCTTTGTAAAACGCATTATTGATCCCCAGATATTATGTAATATATTTTGATGTTTTTGTATAAATTCCCCCCAAAAGAAGTATTTGGGATTGGTTTATTGGGAAGCATTCTCAAAATTTGCTGTAATTATGAAGTTTTTGGAATAAAAGGCTATTGGAACCATTTTTGTCTGGCTTACTGAATGCGGAATTGCTGATAAGGACCATGCTACAGAATTCTTAAATCATCTTATGGATCAATAAGTCCCTTCTAACTTGTGTTTTACAGTTTCTATGTTTTATCATCTATGTTTCATGATCTGAATAATAGAGAGAAAGAATAACTCAGAATTTGCTTGATTGCACTCTGTGTTTAGCCTTTATTATTATCAATGTTTTCTTCAGAATTAGAAGAAACATTGAATTCTTAATTGCTCCTGTTTCCCCTGATTCTTTCATCTTGAATATTTGCTAAGGAATTCTTAACTGTTCCTTAACAGTACTCAACCATTTTCCCTCTGCCAACATGATGAAGGATTCTTAATTTCCCTTCACCTATTGGCCCCATTCCATCTGATTTCAGCCTACAAATTGTTCCATGTTTGAGTACCTTGCTCTGTGACAGCTTCTCTGTTCAGAAACCTAATCCATGAAGCTACCCTCCTTTGACTTCATCATGCCCAATGGACTGAAACTCTTTAGTTTTACCTCACTGTTCTATTGAATCTCCATTCCTCCAACCAAACTCTAAACAAAACCCTTGCACTTCATAACTAGCCTAATATACCTCAAACAAAGCTAAATCATAAAGAGAGAGCTCTCTCTAGATGCAGATTGGCTAGAATATGTATCTAAAATATTGGTCTGTGGTTACCTCGGTCGTATTCCCTTTCTTACAACTTTAGGGAACAACCTGAGTGATAACACATCCTTTCCGTCTGAGTTGTATGAGTGGATCGCGAGGTTAGCCGACAGCCAGGGAAGGTGTAGGCTCGTCCAACTGATAATGTGGACTCCGGAATTAGTGCGTAGACTAGAAGCATCAGAAGATAAGATCGTGCAAGCTGTGGACCATTGGCTCAACCGGATAATAGGGGGATTTATCACTAAGTTTGCGGTAGACACGATCGTGAGCTACAGCGAGGTAGAGTGACGCTTTCTCAAGGGACCGCGAGGTAAGTATATTAAATCTTTGAATACCTAAATTAAGATGTTATTGTGTGAAAAAATGGTCATGCGAATACATTAATGTTTGGGACTACGTGGAGTGGAAAGATCTAAAAAAGTAGCGAAGAATTAGAAAACAGTCCCTTAATTTCACCCTCGCGAGAGAGCTAGGAAGAGTTCGCTAAGGTCTCTCTGAGAAGCGCGCTCAGTTTGATAAGACAGCGCATTCTGTAGTTACCACCCCCACCCACACCGCCACCTACTTCACCCCCCTCACCTCCATCTCCACCCATGCCACCTCCACAGCTCAGTATGGCGAGCGCGATCAAACTGCTAGTATTTAGAGGAGTAGGGAATGAAGATCCGAACCAATTCTGGTTCGTGGTAAGAGCAGTATGGAAAGCACAAGGTGTCACAGATGACAATATTAAGAAGGCTACATTGGTGAGTGCGCTGCAAGATCGCGCTTTGACATGGTATATCAAGCACTCTAACGAACACCCAAACGCAGGGATAATAGAGATCCAGAATGCTCTGAATAGGGAATTTAGTAGGCCAAAGTTAGAAACACAACCAATAATCGGGTTTAAATAAATCGCGATGCTCCCGGGCGAGACTCCCTAAGATCTAGATCAACGGCTAAAAAGTACGATTTGTGAAGCCAATATGACATTGACAGATGGATAGCATTGCACATGGTTTGTAGTATCTCTGACACCGCACTTGAGGACGACGCTGTCACAGTAGAAACTTTCTACCCAAGCCGAAGTGTTGGAAATGGCGATGAGATTACATGAGACCCCGATACAAGACCCTGGGTTGGGAGTTCAACAAATCCATGCACAACTACAGAATCTGTGTTTGGAAATGCGTAGTTTGAAGTAGGATAGGGCATCATGGCCAGAGGCATGCGAGGAAGTATGGTGCATAAAATTCAAAGGCCAGGACCATGACAAGGATCATTGTCCAGTGTTCGCAAACTACTTGACAGGAGGAGGGCCAATGCCGTTGAAACCGGAGGCACAGGCAGGACCGAGTGCGACACCCGCTTTATGGTGCACGATCTGTCCAAGAGGAGGGAAACACACGATGGATAATTTTCATTTGTTGCAGAAGTATACCCAAGCGCCCCAGCAATTGTTTTGTAATTTCTGCAGGTCGGTAGGCCACGATGAGTGTACTTGTCGTAGTTACGAGCTAATGATGGATCGGACCCCTGCCTATAGGATGCAGACCGAAACACGAACCCTCGACCTAGATGCGGAGATGGCGCACACTGGATTTCAGGGGAAAGGTCGAGGACGAGGTGGAATGGGACCAGGAAGGGGTTGCGAACAATTAATTTTTTACAATTGCGTAGGACCGGGGCACTATGCCTGCGATTGTACCAACCCGACGAGGATATCCTGTATGTATTGTGCTCAGTTTGATCATGAAACAATAAATTGTCCTACATTGATCATGAGGATGCGCGAAAAAGGGGTAATCCAGCCTCCTCCGACTCAAAATATACAAATGATGAGGTCTGAGCCATGCAAAGAGGACCCGAATGTAAACATGATGCTCAGAAGTGATACGGCCATGGGAGAGGATACGGGAAGCAGCTAGAGGAAAGTATGTGGTTTCACAAGGCTCCTGCAAAGGAACCCGAGTTTGACTTAGAACGCGCAAAGGAGGCATTCATGGAAGCTAAGAAGAGCTTCACGGAGGCCTCCACTTCTGGTAGTAAGGATCAACCAGAGCCAGGAATGGATCCTTCAACGCTCACTACCTTTATGGAGACGTGCTTGAAACTGTTGCGCGACAACAAGGTAGTTAAAGGACTACAGGAACTGATCACTAGGTGCGCGGGGTCAGGAGAACTGCGTGTAGTTCGGAAATTGGGGAAGCATGCATTGCGCACTGA
Organism: Pinus tabuliformis; assembly: GCA_031772625.1. Taxonomy (NCBI): domain Eukaryota; kingdom Viridiplantae; phylum Streptophyta; class Pinopsida; order Pinales; family Pinaceae; genus Pinus; species Pinus tabuliformis. The sequence goes on from CM062816.1 coordinate 916,394,074, forward strand.
GGTTGACTGCACAGATTGGTGAGTATGAAGTGGATCATGTAATCCTAGATCTGGGTTCAGATGCAAATGTATTACCGAAGCAAACATGGGAACGCATGGGCAGGCCCACGTTACAATGGTCCCCTATTCAATTATGAATGGTGAACCAATAGAAGTTTTTGCCCATGGGGAGGTTGCAAGGGGTAACAGTTGATATAGAAGGCATGAGCGCACAGGTGGATTTTGAAGTAATAGAGATTTTCGAAGACAACAATCCCTATCCCGCATTGTTAGGAATAGATTGGGCCATCGATATGAATGGAGTCATCAACCTGAAGAAGCGCAAAATGATCTTCGAGAAAAAGTCACTACACATAGTAGTCCCACTGGACCCAGCCGAAGGAGCGCTCTATATTGAACCAGTGCGCGACGATGATATCAATGATGATCTTGATTGTATTTACAAGATAACTGTGCGAGACCGGGATTGGGTGAATCCGACTGCAGATCAGAGGATCTCATCAGAGCGCGAAAGCTCCTGCACTTCGGATTTAGACGAAGAAGTAAAGCGATGGCAGAATCAGTTGCATGAAGTGAGGACATTGAATTGTAACATGATGGTTAGATCACTGCGTTGCGTAAGAATAGAGCCAAGAGAGCTGCCGACATATGATGGATTGATAGCGGTGGATGAATTCCTGAGCAAATTTGAAAGCATAGAACCAGAACAACAACGATTTGATGCGTTGAAGTGGGCACTGCGCGCAACACCCACACAATGGTTAAGTACACATCAAGGAAATTTTGAGGACTGGCATGGATGTAGAAGGATGATGCGCCTACGTTTTGGAAGCCCCCAGCTTTGAATAAGAATCATCCACCAAGGACGGAGAAACTTGCGTGCCCACCTATCTCGATGGGTACAGACATGTGTTGTGAAACAAGCACACCCCAAACTTAGGATTGAAAATCGGAATAGGACACAACAGCAGGAAAGGCAATGCGCACCACAAACGTTCCACGTGGAAGCATTCAATAAGGTATGCGGAGTCCTGAACAGAGTTCACCAGGTGAGACGAACTGATTGGGACCTGCGTGTGCCAACGGTTCGATGGGCCTATAGGGCCATGTGTAGAAACCTGAGTGCAGAGATGATTCTGAAGCTAAGGAGCAGAGCCGAGACCATAATTTTGGAGGAAAGGAATCCTCACACAATATCTCCCACAGTTGGGATAGTATGCAAGGACCAGGACGAAGGAATCATGTAGCTATGCAAGGGCGAACATATGCGGGTTCAGGAAACCATTCGCCGAGGGAACCTTAAGCTTCACGAACTCGAAGAAGATCGGGTATGACTGAGGAAGAAAAGCATGTTAATGGACGCAGAGATCAAAAAATTGGAAAACGAAATCGCGCAAGCATGTCTCGACAACAAACTAAGAATGACAAGACAAGATACGGACAACCATACTACTGCACTAGAAGATTTTCACCGAGAATTTGGGACTCTGCTATAATGGCTGCTATCGCACCTTACCAAACAAAGAAACCAAGGGAGTGCACCGTATAAGGAAGAACGCGCGATGCTGACTGTCGCGAGGGTAATTAAGGAGTGCCCACAGACTAGGCTGGAAGGATAATTGAAGTCTCGCACAGGTGGTGCAACCACCTGACTAGCCATAGGGAGCATAGTCTCAACACTCCAAGCAGTTGAAAGAGAGCGGGGACTCTAAAAGAGTCTGTGAGGGAGCTACACGATAAGGAGGTTGTGCGTAGGATCGACATGTCACAAGGTTCGCGCCCACGCATAGGGGGCTGCGCTGCTGCGCGGATAGGCTGGCAAGTGACCGTTGGCGTCACTGTTCATGACATGATGTCCAATTTAAGACAAAAAGGAGTGGGCAGCATGCAATTAAGACACGAAGTCAGAACTAGATTTGGGACGATCTACCGCCAAGAATGCATTAATGAATCAGAAATGGGGGGAATGGTCAAATTCAAAATCCAAAGACATTATAAAACTATTAAGGCTGGCCACGAGACAACACTTGTTTGTTTGAGATTTGAGTTGTTACAAAGGGCATAGAGTGTTGAGCGCCAAGCGGTGTTTGAGCCTCCAAAGTCGCGAACAACTACAGACAGCTCGAACAAGATGAAAACTACCAGGAGAGGGTTAGGATTTGCAGAGAGTACCACCAGGGAAGCCACGTAGAGCCCTACGGTGCAGGTGGGGGATGCATCGGAAATTCTGAAATCACCCTAGACGTCGAGGCCCAAGACGGATACACAGGCAGTGGGACTAGTCCGCATGTCCCCACGAAATCCGCGGTTTGGTAAACTTTCTATGGAAGACAAGGGCAAGACTATTAACCTTGAGACAGATGATGAGGAGGAGGACCTCCAGGCTTTCGTAGAGGAGATAGAGGTGGATGAAGAAATGGAAGAAGACATCCAACTAGTGCGCGTTGCAGAAAAACTGCCCGAGTATGTCCCTCCATGGAAAGGGAAAGCAAAAGTACCCAAGGATTTGGTTGTCGATAAGAGCGCACTCCTGACCCCACTCCTCTTAGATGGAATTATGTTTGAAGGCTCGGTACTGGGCTGTGTGCCCACGATGAAATTTGAAGATTGGGACCTCGCGGATGGCAAAATGTTCCCACATTTACAAACTGAAAACCTCATGAAACAAAGCAAGGAGGGGTCCGTTACAACGCTAGAACCGCAGAAATGGCTACGCAGTGTGGAGAAGGCCGAGCTACTCCACCTACTATGGATTCCACATTTTCACCGTGCAACGATTACGATCTTTGCCATCAAGCAGCTGCTTTGCCTAGTACACAATGGGTGCCTGTGGCTGGTGGAGCCCATTCCCATCATGGCAGAGCTTATTCACAGGATTTCTCGGCTTCCCTATGAGGGAAGGGACCCCGTGGAAATAGCTGGCAAAAGCGGAGATTTGGCGCTTGCAGAGGCCATGAAGAAGAAATACAAGTTGAAAAAGAAGCAGAGAGGCTACGTAATTAGTAGAATTCAAGACAAAAGGGTACACGTAGCCACCCAGTTGCTGGCCGAGAAGGTGATGAGAAAATACCGTGGCAAAGAGGTACCAGCGACGGTTGTCGCACTGGACGAACAATGCGCAGAGGGGGTCCAATTCAATTGGGCCTAATTCCTATGTGAAGAATTTCTAACCAACTGCAAGGAAGTTCAGGAGTAGGGCAAGACCTTCCAATATGCGTGGTTGCTCTTGTCTATCTTATTGGTGACCGGGGAACTGCCTGAGGACATTCAGTTCCCTCCTCTTGAACAAGACCTGCCAAAGGCCACAAAATCTACGTCGCTCTGGGCTATGAAGGATGCCACGAGGATCTGCGAGACTAAGATCTTCTGGGTGCTCATGGAGGTAAGTGTCCAGATGTGGATCAACAAAAGGCCGCGCCTATCCCCCACAGTGTACACCAGTCTGCAAAGCTTTGCAATTTCAAGGCAGATATGCACAATGTTTATATTAAGGCACGTAGGGATCCGGCACAAAACTGAACCAAACTTCCTTTCATCGCAATTGATGATGCCATTTTGACCGTGCTCGACTCATGGCCTCTCAAGTGGCGCGCCCCAGATTTGGCGGCGTGCGATAAGATAGCAGTACAAAAACAGAAGGATGCCACCAAGCTGCTGGCTCAACAGAACCAGCAGTAAGATAGCAGTACAAAAACATAAGGATGCCACCAAGCTGCTGGGTCGAACAAGATGACAACTACCAAGAGAGGGGTAGGATTTGTAGAGAGTACCACCAGGGAAGCCACGCAGAGCCCTACGGTGCAGGTGGGGGATGCATCGGAAATTCCGAAATCACCCTAGATGCCGAGGCCCAAGACGGATACACAGGCAGTGGGACCAGTCTACATGTCCCCACGAAATCCGCGGTTTGGTAAACTTTCTATGGAAGACAAGGGCAAGGCTATTAACCTTGAGACAGATGATGAGGAGGAGGACCTCTAGGCTTTCGTAGAGGAGATAGAGGCGGATGAAGAAATGGAAGAAGACATCCAGCTGGTGCGCACTGTAGAAAAAATGCGCGAGTATGTCCCTCCGCGGAAAGGGAAAGCAAAAGTACCCAAGGATTTGGATGTCGATAAGAGCGCACTCCAGACCCCACTCCTCTCGGATGGAATTATGTTTGAAGGCTCGGTCCTGGGCTGTGTGCCCACGATGAAATTTGAATATTGGGACCTCGCGGATGGCAAAAAGTTCCCACATTTTCAGACTGAAAACCTCATGAAACAAAGCAAGGAGGGGTCCGTTACGACGCTGGAACCGCAGAAATGGCTACGCAGTGTGGAGAAGGCCGAGCTACTCCACCTACTATGGATTCCACATTTTCACCGTGCAACAATTACGATCTTTGCCATCAAGCAGCTGCTTTTCCTAGTACACAATGGGTACCTGTGGCTGGAGGAGTCCATTCCCATCATGGCAGAGCTTATTCACAGGATTTCTCGGCTTCCCTATGAGGGAAGGGACCCCATGGAAATAGCTGGCAAAAGCGGAGATTTGGCGCTCGCAGAGGCCATGAAGAAGAAATACAAGTTGGAAAAGAAGTAGAGAGGCTACGTAATTAGTAGCATTCAAGACAAAGGGGTACACGTAGCCACCCAGTTGCTGGCCGAGAAGGTGATGAGAAAATGCGGCGGCAAAGGGGTACCAGCGACGATCGTCGCGCTGGCCAAACAATGCGCTGAGGGGGTCCAATTCAATTGGGCCTAATTCCTATGTGAAGAATTTCTAACCAACTGCAAGGAAGTTCAGGAGTAGGGCAAGACCTTGCAATATGCATGGTTGCTCTTGTCTATCTTATTGGTGACCGGGGAACTGCCTGAGGACATTCAGTTCCCTCCTCTTGAACAAGACCTGCCAGAGGCGGAAAAATATGCGTCGCTCTGGGCTACGAAGGATGCCACGAGGATCTGCGAGACTAAGATCTTCTGGGTGCTCATGGAGGTAAGCGTCCAGATGTGGATCAACAAAAGGCCGCGCCTATCCCCCACAGTGTACACCAATCTGCAGAGCTTTGCAGACTTCAAGGCAGATATGCACAATGTGTATATTAAGGCACATAAGGATCCGGCACAGAACTGGACCAAACTTCCTTTCATCGTGATTGATGATGCCATTTTCACCGTGCTCGACTCATGGCCTCTCGAGTGGCGCGCCCCAGATTTGGCGGCGTGCGATAAGATAGCAGTACAAAAACAGAAGGATGCCACCAAGCTGCTGGCTCAACAGAAGCGCAACGAGCAGTTGACCGCAGAGGTAAGGGATTTTCGCAAGGCAGCAAAGGCCACCACAGAGCAGACCAAGACCACCGAAAAAGCAACAAAAACACAGGCAACAGGGACCACCAAAACGCGGGAAGAAGGAGTTCCAGACTTGACCACGAGACAGGGAAAATAGGACACAGCAGAAGGTGCGGACCCAAGCACGACATCTACACAATTAAAACAATCGCACGGTACAGAACGGGCAGGCCCACGGAAGAAGACGAAGGCTTCCAAACTGGATAGTCAACCTATTACACTAACAGAAGGAGACCTCTATGACATTGGCGACACAGTTCGTGAGGTCACCATGGAAGCACTCCAGGAAGCGATGACGAAGCAGTAAAATGTGTTGGGGGCCCTCAGGGCCCAACTGCAAGAAGTTCAGGTGTGGCCCCCATAGGAGGGAACGGTAGTCACCTACGGTGCCGCAGGTACATCGGCAATAGAGCAGTTGTTGCAGGCCAAAATGGCTAACACCATCGTGCTGCCGGAAGGAGCACTAATAGCAGAAATCACGGAGGATAGAGCCGCAGTGGGCTGGATCAAGGGACTTTTCCTAAACTTGGCTGCCCTCCTGCGGGATACATTATACCAACTATAGGACGGAGCAACAGCAGAACTCCGTGCTAGGGAAGGCCACGCAGTACAAATGCTCAGTGAACAGAGAATCAACATCAAGTAGCTTAGTCTACAACACGATGAAGTGCTGGCGCAGAATCAACAACTGGAGAAAATGGTAGAGGAAGCATGTCGCTACATTCCAGAGCTAGAAATCGCAACAGATCTACCAGTAGGAGTGCGAATTCACAAATTGGCCAGTGGATTCCGCGAGGAAAAGGAGGAAGCAACGAGGATACAGTTGGACCTCAACCTTCAGATTGCCGAACTACGATTAAAGGCATAGTCATCCACGCCCCCAGAAGTTAGGGAACAACATGCTGGCGCTATCCAAAAAGGGCTGGAGGAAACAGGACAAGCAGTGCAAAACTGTAGTACTATGTTGGAAGAATCCTTCACAGTCCTCATTTCCTTACAGGAGGACCCCACCATATAGCACCTAGAAACAGAGGCGCGAGAGCTTCAAGTGTAGTATGACAGTGTGCGTGGAACGGCGCAGATAGTTGTCCTGACCCAACGGCTGGCAAAGCTACAACAAGCGAAGGCATTGAAGGAACAGGTGGATGTCGTGCGACAGAAAGAGGCAGTACTTAATGCATGCATCCAACCTTAGATTGATGAGGCCTTCCTCATCACTGCCAATATCAAAGGAAGGCTCGCATAGATGAAGGTGATGCATGCCATAAGACAGGGATTTGCCCCTGACAGTGAGCATTCAGCCAAAAGAGTCAAGAAGATCCAGCAGACGACAAAAGAATGCGCTGCGAACCTTCGCAGCACAGGCACAATTGGAGGGGCTCCATGCCAAGATCGCCACACCAGCAGAGTGACTCGAGACGAGTCACAATGATTTTGTTGGGGGCCTGTTGGGCATGGGATCCCCCGCAGCATGTTTTGGGGCTCAAAGCCCAAGTTTTGGTCAATAAGATTATAAGACTCTGCGAATTGTGGGCGCGGAGCGCGAGGTCTAGGGTGAGTCATAGTGTTGTCCGCCCTAAAATATTGTAATTTAATGTAAAGTTGTGTCAAACTACCCATGATCCGCGGACCATGGGATTGTATAAATAAAGCGAGGCTCTAAGTGTAAAGGTAGAAAAAAGAAAGAACAGATAGAATAGCGAAGGCTTGGTTCTAGGTTAGAGTTGAATCTGAAGTGTATGAGGTCATAGTAGTAGTTAGAGGCTCTGTAGCTGAGTGCGCAAAGGCCTAGAAGAGTCTGCAGCTGAGCGCATGAACCCCTACAGCTGAGTGCGCAGGGCGGAGTCGGGTCTTTACTTGGGATTAAAAGTTAATAAAGAGAAGTTTACTCTGTGCATCTGTTCTTGAATCTGTATTTTGATGTTATGCATTACTTGTACTCTATTTATTTACTGCGCGCAATTGATAAATACTTTTATGAATACTCATATATGAAAATAATCTAAGTAATTAGCTAATAGAGCCTAACAAAGGAAGACTTGGGTAAATAACACAGGTCGCGTTGCGGCTAGAGCTACGCGAAGACAATATTGCAGGGCACGGGGTGCCCGCTTGTGCGCGTAGCGCAGTAAGTGCGAAGGTTGGACCGGTGGCCAATCACCTCAGATCAGACATCCCCAGGGTGCGGAAACATGGTTCTAGCACCCTCCCATAATACTTCAGGTGAGACCTCAGTCCACGCTCCGCAGACTGTTGCCGAAAGGGCCAGTAGTACCAGGATTTTCTTAGCTAAATCACTTTTGAACCTGGGTCAGGCCCCACTAAGCCAACACCATTGGAATTCCACAAGGCTTTTGGAATTTTCCCAATGAATTTTTGTCCATATGTGACTCTTGTACTTTACATTTACATTATTTTCCAAAATTACATAATCATTTTCCACATCATTATGTGACAACTACAAGACAAGTCATTAACATTGATGACTTGGAACCCAGTGACTTATAACATGAAGATATTTGAGAAGTGATGACATTGCCACTATGTCTTCAATACTTGTAATAAATCTTGCATTGTAGTTGCCTTCTACCGTCCAAATTCTAGAGATATTATGGAGTCTTCATGGGCCACTTTGATCATCACATTCCATCATTCATTTAATTCTTCCAATATGGTGCCTTTGTGCCTTTTTCTTCAAAAATGGCTCCTTGGACAAATTCTCTTGACAAATCTCCTCCAACATCTTTTTCCATGCTTACTAAGAACACCTTCAGGTATGGATCACTCATGGCAAGCAAACATTAGCCCAAAAATATCTTACTCTATTATGATTCATGCAATGTACCAACTGTGGATCAACAATGTGCAAGGGAGAGAAAGAGAGGTCTTTTGGGTCTAGAGAACACTTGTAGGAGACAAAGAGGTAGGGACTTCTCACTGAGACTTAACCACGTGCAACTTTGGAAGAGGAGGAAGCAAGGTGAGGATATGGCATAGTTCCAAGCGGCAAAGCTACAGGGATTGTTCACTAGGACTGCACCATGCTGTAGGGAGGGAGGTTAGGGCCATAAGGAGGGTGAAGGGCATATTTCCAAGGCATAAGGAGGGGGCATCACTTCCCACTAAAAGTGCACAGTGCACTACACTAGGAGGCAAAGGCAGGACTGGCTCAGGGAGGAAGAGCAAGTAGCAAGGAAAGGGGTATTGTTGACTAGAACTACGCAATGCACAAGAGAGAGAGAGGAGGCACAAAATGTTGCAGAGCGCATTCCTAGATGACAAGGGGGGTCACTACTAAGTTCTATAAGTGTGCAATGCACTCTTCCTAGCCCAGAGGAGGAGTTGCAAGGTCAGAATAATGACTAAGTATGGAAGGGTAAAACATGGAAAAACACAATGAGTTAGGAGCAAAATCAAACGTTATACATCTCAACTCATCAACACAACTCAAACATGACCCAAAACTAAGAAACATACATCAAAATGCTAGTTCAAAAAAAATCTCCAAGTGCAACAAACAAATCATGTGTCATTACGACACATAAGTGTCGTTTCGTGACTAGAAAGTATGTTATGACTCAAAAGTGTGTTATAGTCACTCTTAGCGATATGACGACACTTAGGAAGGGATGTGAACACTTGGAACATGTGTGAAAACATAAAACGACACTTGACAACCAAAAGAAATACTTCACATGATTGAAAGTAGGCTCCAAAATTCAAGCGTAGCCAAAATTTTGGAGGGTGTTGTAGCAGTGGCAACATGATGATGGCCTCAATGTATAATAGATCCAGCTGCAAATATAATATATATATATATATATATATATATATATATATATATATATATATATATATATATTTTGAATGCTAACTTTGTAGAATCTAAGAAATTAGATATACAATGGATTTAAATATGAAATAAGGAATAATGGACATAATTGCAAAGATTTTGTAAAAAATATAAACATTGCGAGATGTAAATCTAAACAAAGAAAACAATAACTCTTGCCCTTACCATAATTTGGATAAAATTCTAGTTTTAAGTCAAGCTTCAAGGCCCATACATGTAATTAAATGTTAATAATGGAACCATAAACATTATTAATGTCATAAAATTCTAGACTCCATGTTTAAGAGTGCTGAGAAAAGGTGTGCAGAGAAATTTTGTCCCTTACTCCACACGCATTCCCCACACACACTTTATCTAATATAATTCTTCATTCAAATTTTTTATATTATGTTGAAACCAAACATTTGAAATGAATGCTTATCCCCCTCTCTATATTTTTTATTACCACTTCTGGTTTGATTTGAACCCCTAAACCAATTCAACCAATTAGGAACAAAATTGGAGAGATAGGCTTATAGATATAGTGACTGACTCACATTTTTTTTCAAAGAATTACTAACGCTACTCTCAACGTGTGATGTGAGTACTCAATGCTTGGCATTTGACTTTTGTTTCTGTGCGGCTCGATTTATGATTAGAATGATAATTAGAGGGTGGACTTCTTCTTATGACATAACCAAAATGGTGGGTAAAAGAGCATCCCATTTATCTGACTCGCATAATTTTCACCACAAAATTCATGATTTAATCCTTTCTCATTAATTTTACTTAGAAATGCAAATCGATTATGCTAGCTCTCCTAACAATTTTTTGACATAGTGTAAAATCAGTCTTGACAATGCAATTTTTTTTCACGGAAAAAAAATAGTTGTCTTATATTAAAAATAAAAGGCAATACATTTGCAAAAAATTTACCCAGATAACCCAGGGGCAGGGGTAGAAAAGTGCTCAATAACCACACGAAATATACAACGGGAAAATCTACGCATTGTCCCAAAAAAAGATAAAAAAAACAGAGGACCCCTAAAGAAACTACTGATAGACAGCAAATCAATCTTCAAACATCACATAAGCAGGAAAATGGGCAAAACTAGAAGAAAAACAAGTGGTAATACGAGACTTTCCCACTTAGAGAGAGAAAATCCCAACATTACGCACAGATCCATCGATCAACATCATATAATTTGCAAAACCAGGCAGCATGGAGCATCCATGTTTGGACGGGAGGTCCACCACCTAATTATGCTCATGAAAAATGAGAGGAGATATGCCTGAAAGACACTGATAGATCATAGACAAGCAACATCCAATGGTGGAGGACAAAAGGAAGATTTTCCCTGGCCCAATTGGTGGAGGGCAAAAGGAAGATTTTCCCTTGGCCCAATTGATGACAGTCTTAGAGTCCCCAAAATGTCAATTTTCTCGATATCCTGCCAAGAAGAACAACAGAAAGCCCCCACAAAGCCAACAATTCATCCCTACTATTTGTGCCTACAGTAGGGTTGAATAATTATATATAAATTATATAATTGTATATGAATAATTAACTAGGAAATAATGCAAACAATTGTCTTGAAAATACAATTAGCTGTGAAATAATTATATATAAATTATAATTAAAAGTTCTTTCAATAGTTAGACGGTTGAAAATGGAGCAATGTGAGAACATAAAGTGGACCTACAGTAAGGTTGAATAATTATATATAAATTATATAATTGTATATAAATAATTAACTAGGAAATAATGCAATCAATTGTCTTGACAATGCAATTAACTGTGAAATAATTATATATAAATTATAATTAAAGGGTCTTTCAATAGTTAGATGGTTGAAAATGGAGCAACGTGAGAACATAAAGTGCACCTAAGGTGACAGACCCCAAAAAACCCCAAGATCAGGGAATCTTCCGTTCAAATTCTCTACGAGAGTTTGAACATAATCTTTTGCAAGTTGTTTGCAACTTTCTATTGAACCTTCAATACACGGTTTCCATGATTGTTTTTGTATATCAACACAATCAACATATGCATGTGGAATTGCTACAAATCGTAATTCATGCTTGTGAACAAGCCCCTCCTTATCAAAAATTTCTAGAAAGCCAAATTTAGAGGCATCTATAAATTTAGATAAATAACATGTATCATCTGCAAATGTGTCGCTTCTTAAAAACCACCTTTTCAAAGTGTTTACTGTGACATCTATGGCTGCCCCTAAAGAGCTGACATCAATGTACTCTTTTTGGAATTGCTTGTTCAACTTGTTTAATTCACACATTATATCTGCAAGCATATGTAAACAAAATTGTACTGAAAAGATTCTTGCCTTATCATACCATGAGTCTTTTCTTTCATTTTTCCACAATGTTAATATGGGAGGCATAAGTACAACAAGTCTTTCAATGACTTGTCCCCTTGAAAGCCATCTAACTCCATGGATTTGAAGGGCTTGAAGAGTTTCAAGTTGCATGAGTTCCTGTAGAGCAATAAGTTGACTGTTTCTTTTTGTAGAATTTTGCACCCAAGAATATACCATATTTGCTAATTTCTCAACAAATAATAATTCAGGTATTTTTTTTGAAGCATCTGATGCAGCTAAGGCTTCACGATGAGCAATGCAATGAACACCTACAAGATTAGGTACATCTTTCTTCAAGAAAGTGATAAAACCATTTTCATTACCAACCATTGAAAAAGAGCCATCTATGGAAACTCCTATCAATCTTTCTGTTGAAAGGCCCCTTGATTCCATTAAATGTTTGATTGTATCATAAGTTGTTTTCCCTCTTCCATCGCAAACATTTATGAACTTTAAAAACTGTGAAATTGGAGGACCCAATCCTTTTGAGTTTAAAAATGTGGCATAAACCACAAGATGTTTTTCTAAACTACGGTCTGTACTTTCATCTAACATCAATGAAAAAAAAGGGTTATCTAGCATTTTGGAAGTTTGTAGCTCTTCAAGATACTGAGATATAGCAAAAAGGAATTCTTTTGCAGCCATGTGATTTGTATATGATGTATACTCTTTGTTCTTTGGCATATTTGGCATGTGTAAAGACATTGTAAACAAACAAAGAGATTCATATTTTGAAAGTGGTAGATCCTCTTGCACCATCCAATATACTAATTTCATAGTAGTGATGACTCTTTCTATGTTCATATCATCAATGCATGCAATGTGTTCTGTAATAGACTTCGCATTCTTCTCATTTCCACATATCCACTTTGCCTGTGAGAGTTTATGAATGCTTGAATTAGCATGAACAATTATAGAATCATGCTGCAATGTAAAGCAACCAGTCCCAATTCCCCATGGCCCCCTTGCCTTATGCATTTCACAATATATGCATTTCATAACTGTTTTTCCTTCATGCTTTGCCTCTCTCAACCACTTATACTTAGTTTTGCACTGATCGCGAAACTCTCTTTTTACTTTCATTTTTCTTTTCTTTTGGGTGCTAGGTTCTTCGTGGTGAAATTCTTCATCACTTTTTTCATTATGCTCCAAGATATCATATTCTTCATTTTGCCCCAAGACATCTATATCTTCATTTAGATCAAAATCATGATCTTCTTTATGAGGGAATGAAGCTTGAAATGTATTAGACCATCCAAAGAATTTTTTGATAGAAAATTAATTCCCTTTTTATGAAGACATTTTTGATATATAATAAAAATAAAGTATTTAGTCTATATGAATTTCATTTTATCAACTAAAATCATATTAAAAAAATAATCTTGCAATGATACAAGAAATAATATTAACCAGAAAATATACCTATTTATTCTTTATAATATTAAAAAAAATACCTATTAATTCTTTATATTATTTAATATTTTCTCAAGAGTAGCTTTCACAGATAATCACTGAAACTTCCACGTGGCCAGAATAACTTGGACATTAAAACTCTGAAATTATAAGACAAATCAGTTACCTGAAAATGGGAAGAAATTGGAAATATCAGGGAAATCAAAAATATGCTAGCGATGAAAGATATTTCAGACAGCTGGCCACGTTCTTGGCACAGAAATCGGCTTCCCAAACACGTCTATGCTAGCGATGAAATATATTTCAGACAGCTGGCCACGTTCTTGGCACAGAAATCGGCTTCCCAAACACATCACTGACATTATTGTTAGACATAATTATGTGTATTGTTGATTAAGGCCTTTATCTGACCTTACGTTCTCCGGAATTGCTATCATGTTGTCTTGCTTCTTCTGACTCTGTCTGTTATAGAATGTTTTGTTTTCTCTTATCAGCTGCATAATGGCTATGGTTTTTGTTGTAGGTTTGTTGGTTCTTGACGCTACTTGTTCACTTTAACATAACCGTTTGTCTTTTTTTTGGAGACCAAATTGGTAGTCTTTTTTGTGCTTACAAGCAAAACTTACTGACATTGCAAAATTTCCATTCTTTGTTTTACCAATCCACCTAAATATCATTGCTATACTTCTTTTTTAAACATATTAATGAAACCTTTCTATAATTTTCCCTCGGCATTGAAATGTTCAGCTATTTTTTTGGGTATAATTTCATCTTAAAATTATCTGAAAACAAGCCCATATTTACACCATAATTTTGGGTTTTCAAATTACATTTACAGTATTGTCTGATACATAAAAACCGAACACTATTCCCATCCCATCCCATCCCACTACAGTATAGAAGAGACATCTGATAAAAAAATATCAACTAACACCAGTTTAGAGGAAAATAATATGCAGGGTACCACATATAGTAATTTTTGTGAAATAATGTTGATATTCACTGCTGGTATTCATGGCAAATAAATCCTTGTAGCAGAAGAAAGTACTAGTTATTTTCATGCTGATTTCATAATTGGCCTTGCAACGCTGGAGCATCAAGTAAAAAATACTAATTTTGTTCTACCAAAGTGAAACCCAGTATGGCAGCAAGCAAACAACCGTTTTTATTTTTATTTTTAATTCTTTATCATACTCATGTACCTAACCGCGAACACTGGTGGACGAGAATGCAAACTGGAGGGCATTTCATAAGACAGGGGCTTGTTCCTAAACACTAACACAAACTGTAGGAGAATGCTCACGGGAGAAGGTTTCAATATAAGCCCTAGGGCCACATTCAGGCAAGAAGAATATGATAAGTGACCTTTAACAAGTGGTACAGTAAATTTATAATCATAATTTAATAAATGCGAAATTTTAAATAGGGTTCAAACGTGGATTTAGATATTGAAGGAAGTTATTTTTCAAAACTCCATTCCTTGTTTTTAGAGGTCAATACAAGAAAATGTCAGCGTTTTCCATTCTTAATTATAAGATTGAGCTGGTCAGCATTTTCCATTTTTAACTATGAGATTGAAATTATCCTCTTTTAATAAGAAATAAATAATATAATTATAGGAAAATTAATTAAATATATTTATAATTGAAGGAAGTTATTTTTCAAAACTCCATCCCTTGTTTTTAGAGGTCAATACAAGAAAATGTCAGCATTTTCCATTCTTAATTATAAAATTGAGATGGTCAGCATTTTCTATTTTTAACTATGAGATTGAGATTATCCTTTTTTAATAAGAAATAAATAATATAATTATAGGAAAATTAATTAAATATATTTATAATTATAGCAAGTGGGTAGTAAATTTATAATTGTAATTTTATAAATGAATTTAGATATGTAAGGAAATCATTTTTTTAAAATCCATTATAGAGGGGAAAACAAGAATATGTCATAATCTTTCATTCTTAACTATAAAATTGAAATTACTATTACTAACTTCCAATTTTATAGGAAAAATAATTAAATATATTTATAATTTATAATTTAATTATTTAATTCAAAATTTTATAAATGATATATAAATAACTTTATTTTAAATTAAATATCCCAGTTGTGAAGAAGTTGTGAATAATCAATGACAATGGTAGCCAGGGGTTAAATTTGAATAATGAATATATAATCAAATTAAGAAATTGTTTACATGAATTCTACACTTTCTACACTTTAGGCAGAGAAGAAAGCAAAATACAAAAATACAATCTAAAACAAAGTAAACTAAAAAACAAATTATCAAGCATTAAAATTGAACGAAGCTAAACTAACACAGACTGGAAAAACTCATAATGAGAGCCAAAATTGGCACTCCTGTAGCATTTGAGGTTAAGAAAAATGGTTGTAATTTAAAACTTAGTTACTATTTAAAACTACACTAAAATAATTTAATTACAGTTTAATTTTAAACTAATTTTAATGCAAATAATTTATAAATTTAAATTTATATGATTTCTTTTAAGGAATATAATCTATAAACAATTTTACATAAAACATTTTATAATCATAATTGCCCACAAGTGAATATATGGAAAAATTCAAAATAAGCACAGATTTGACCATTTAAAATGCAATTCGACACCAAACCTAGATTGACTCTCTTTTCTTTTGTTTCTGCAATTACTCGGCATAAAATATAACCTGGTGAATCGTGATTACGTTATACATACCTCAGAAAATAATTGCAGGTACTTCCCTTCCAATCTGTAACGTTCCGCCCAAACTTTGTGACTTCCAAGTTCCTACTAAGAACGCTTTTCCATGTAAACCGTAAAACTAAGTGTAAACCAAAGGAGCGAGGTGGCAACTGGTGAGGGAAAGAGATATTATGATGCATGTGAGGTAAGTAATAGCGGAATCAAAACCCTTACCAATCAAAAGAGTGGACGACTGGTAAGGGACGAAAAAAAAAATTACAGCAAGAAGGGATGTTAGAAAGGCGTGAAGAAGGGGCGAGAGAGACATGTGCATAGTCGGGCGTTTCTGAGTGTTAGTGAAGAGTAAGGTCAATCTGTAGTCAAATAGGTGGATAAAAGCTAATAAGAATCCCCTACTAGAGCACCTTCACCTGAACCTGAACTGGAAGCTCACGAAGGGAATAAGACTTGAACTGGAAGGCCAGAAAGACTAGTTTCTTCAACGAAGTTGCTCGTGAGGGCAAGCCAGTCTGTTTATGGCGACTGGTAACTTGCGCTGCCTATGCAAATTTGCCCTTACTCTGCAAGAAAATTCACATCAAATCTCATAATTTGTTGTTTTAGCCAGCCAGCTGCCAGACTAAAGCATAATTGCAATTTGGAGATACGAACTTGGTAGATGGGAGGTCACCAGCCCAATTAATTAAATCAATCAATAATGCATGGAGAAGTGCCATGGCATTTATAACTTAATTTGATATTTGTTGTTCCGGACGGATAACTTTTCCTTGAGATTAACTGGAGTCTACTGTCTGGGAGTTGCTACCTATGCAAATTTTCCCTTACTCTGCAAGAAAATTCACATCAAATCTCATAATTTGTTGTTTCAGCTAGCCAGACTAAAACATAATTGCAAATTTGCAATTTGGAGATACGGAACTTGGTAGATGGGAGCCTGGAGGTCACCGGCCCGCTGCGGCAGCTGCCCAATTAAATCAATCAATAATGCGTGCCATGCCATCACTGCCATGGCATTTGTAACTTAATTTGATATTTATTGTTTCAGACTTTTCCTTGAGATTAACTGGAGTCTAGGACCTCTAAATTTATAATATTCTGCCAAGCTGTATATATATGAACTTGTCAGTTTTTAATATGCCCGTCAAAATGACGTTTTTGAAAATTATTTGTAAGTTAGCGATGACGTTTACATTTTAAAATAAATCGTATTTTACATGTAAAATCACCAAAAACTTGCATACGGGCATCAAATTTAACCCCTGCTTGAGAGGATAAATAATAACTGAGCTCTGCGCATTTAATTATGGGTACGTTCAATGGTTGTGCGGGGACCCGACATCTCAACATCTCGCCATTAATGCTCTAACGTTGGTCTACGGTTGCGGATTGATCTGGTACTAACTGTTTATTTAGTTGTCGGAATTAGGTTACATAGAACATACGAAATTTCATATATGGGACAGGTTCAGAATTTAGATTTGGAATTTGGGTAAAAATCCCTACCACTATACATTGATCCATTTGGGATTGGGTAAATTGATGTCAAAGTGTCTTATTCATTGATGTGCATCGTTCTTGGGGCATAGAAACTATATATATAACATTAAGAGTTATAAAGATCTTTTACCTACTTCCATAGTTCTTGCACTTTTATAGATTTAGTTTAGTTTTGTGGTGTGTTACAGAATTTATAGAATTTGTCTTCTATCTTAATATTTTTGAATTTTTTTAGCTATATGGTGAGAGTTTTATCATCAAAGAATTTATTTAAAAATATTTTTTGAACTCCGTCCAATTATGAATTGAAATAGGTGGAAGATTGTGATGCCAAGTTGATGATCTACCTTCTAGAGTGTACAGGAAAATGATACAAGCAACATCATCAAAAGATACCTCTCCCATTAGTAAATGCATGTAGAAGTCATCAATGTGGTCTTTAGCTTTCATCTTCTTATCAAGATCAAACTTTGAGAGCATTTTTCTGGGTGCTTAGGCATGCGACGAAGATTGTCTGGAAGAGCAAGAGGCCCTTAGGCCATAAGTCCAATTGATCATTAGCCATGTCTTCGTTTTCCTCTTCCTCTTCACCCTTTGATTCTGAAGAGTCTTCTCCTTCACTGTTCAAATCTTCGTTATTATGAGGATGTCCTTCTTCTCTCGGTTGTTCTTCATCAAAAAATGAAAAATAATCCCTGTCACCATCCATATTTTCCTCAATATGTGGAAGGTCCCCTTGTTGATGTATTCCTTCAATAGTATCAGCTAAATCTTCAAGGGTTGCAATAACCAAATCTTCCACTAAAGAAACCAATATGCCACGACAAGTTGTCTCTTTCTTTATTGGCTTATGATGAAGAATAGTAGCAACAGGAAGTAATAAATGAGCTCTTGCAAAATGACGAGTAATATAATTATCCTGATTTGATCCTAAGTGACTTCAAAAGCACGTTTTGGACTTAGGTGAGAGGACTCTCTTATCTCAGGAATGTGAGTTGGAGTTGAACTCAAATTGTTACTACCTTGCACTAAATGTTGTTTGTTATAATGTGGTGAATTGTCAGCCATAAAAGGGGTTCCCTCCTTCTAGCGCCAGAATGTTGACAGTGTCGAAAACCACTAATAGACAAGGGGTCTCCCAGATATGAAGTCCCAATTAGACCTCATGTCATTTGGTATAAGATCCCCATCTGACTACCATTATCTTAAATATTTTCCTTGGCTGCGATAGTTAGCATATGAGAGAAATGCACATGTACTTTTGAATGAGAAAGTAAGTAAGCCTTCTGAAATGTTCAATTGCAAAATTTATCAAGGTTCTTTGACCAGGAGGGAAGAGAAAGTGAGTCTCTAGAAGACAAGTTGTAGTACTATTCTAATAAAGACACATGCACATACATATGAAAGAATCGTTAACCATCTAGTGAAATAGATCACAAAGAAATAACGATCATTAAAGCAATTACAACACACATTCAACAAGACAAGCACTAAATCCAATGAAATAGTTCAATTTTTTTAGTACATGAAAACATAAAAACATACCACAAACATCTAAAGAATAGTCTTACAATATTCACGATGCATGCATGAAAGTTGTTGGCTTAATGAGCTTCACGTTATTAAGCCAAAGTTCCAAGATACATGGTTACAATGAGACACCACTAGCTCCAATATTGGATCATTAAGCCACAACTTCCTCCCCAAAAGAACAATCTTCTCTCTAAGGTCCAGTTGGAGAAGCCAAGGTGAAAATTCCCTTGCTTGAGTAATGAGGCTTCTTTGATAACAAGAGAGATGAACTTTCATATTCTCATGACTCTTGAACTACTCTCATGACTCTTGGACTTCTAATATGACCTTTGGAATTTTCCTAATGATTTTTTTGTCCATATGTGACTTTCGTGCTTTACATTTACAATATTTTCCAAAATTACATCATCATTTTCCACATCATAATGTGATGACTACAAGACAAGTCATCGACATTGATGAATTGGAACCTAGTGACTTGTAACATGAAGTTATTTGAGAAGTGACAACATTGCCACTATGTCTTCAATACTTGTAATAAATTTTGCATTGTAGCTGCCTTCTACCCTCCAAAGGGTGTAGAGATATTATGGAGTATTCATGGGCCGCTTTGATCATCACATTCCATCATTCCTTCAATTGTTGCAAGAAACAATGTCAAGTTTTTCGGGATGTTAAAGAATTATAAAATTTGTTTGGTATACAAATTGATATTAAAGTAAGATTCAGCGTTAGTTGACAATTTACAAAAGTATCAAAATTAATTTTCTTGTGAGAGTTGGGTTCCATGAGATTAGTTGATGTGTAAGTATGGTAGCAAGGAGATCTAAGAGAGGGTCATTTGTGCTCTTATCTATTGATAGACAAGTAATGGGAACTAATGTTGAAAGAACGCTTTGGAATGGTAGTTTGGTTGAAGATTACGAGAAAAATCCAAAGGATGCCACTACAAAGAGGGCTAGGAAGGAATAGAGAATGAGAATTGAAGAATCAGAGAACAAACAAATTAGAAATGTTAGAGCCACACTAGACTCATAATTAGAGGCTGAGATGGAGGAAGAACAAAATGTTGATAGAATTGACCATAGTTACCAAGTTCGAATTTGAATTCGGATTTGAATTTGATACGGTACATAAATAATTCGATTCAAAAATTTTCAATTCGGAAAAAAATCACGAGTATACTTCAAAAAAAATCTTTTATATGTTTCAAAATATACCAAATATACTTTTAATTTGAATAAAATTGCATATTCCTGTTGATTGCTGCCTGTCAATCAACTAAGAGAAATCCATTAATGTTATTTTGAATATTTAAACTAGGAGAACCCTTTATTTAGTCAATTTGTTCCCTTTAAAATCTCTCGCTATACAATCAGGTACTAGAAAGACTCTCCCTAGAAAACATGGAAAGGTATACAAGGAGAGCTAGAAGATTCTACCAAAATGTGGAGTCACTGAAGGACTGGTAGCCAAGTGTAATATTCCCTCTTTTGTTCCTCATGACAGTTTCCTTCCTCAAGAAGAAGTAACACAGGCCCTAGAAGACCAGATATCCTAAAACAAATTGATTCTTTACGAATAATCCGGCCGAATCGAACAAACCAATGAATGTTCAATTTTTTTTTACCAATTCGGCTGAATTTGGTAGCTATGGAATAGACCCAAAAAAGTATTTGATCTCATTCATCAAGGACAAATGTAATGCAAGGATGGAAGTTTCATATTATGATGGTAGTTTCAAACCAAAGACTCTTTGTACATTGGGTAGGCGAAATCAAGAGTTAATTGTCCAAGACCTCAATAGAGTGTTTTGTAATAACAAAGTTAAAAGGGAATGTTGCACTTTGGCAAGAGCTTGCACAAAAGGAAAGAGTGGACAAGCATTAAGAAAAGATAAAGAATTGGCAAAAAATGGTGAGTAAGATGAAGGAGAAGTTCTTTCTTGTTGATTAGTAGCAAAGTGTTTGTAAACAACCACAAAAAATAAAATAAAAAAGACATCTAGACTATCTATGATTATAAAATATAATTCTTGAAATTGTTACTCGGATCGGGAACTAGAATATCAAAGGCTAACACAACATGCTAATGGATTGAAGTTCCAAATTCAAGAGTAGATGATTACCCAATATATTCAAACCATGGATGAAGCATATTATATTGCTTTAAAGGTTGACGAAAATTTGAATAGGAAGCAAAACAAAGTTGTAGGGGCAATAATCTCAAAAACAGAAGAACATATAAGACTACAAGAGCACATTTTAGACAAGTTAGAGAAGTTGGAGCATCTAGTAGTCAAATTTCTAAAGAAGACAACCCTTGTTGGTAGAGGCAATAGTTATGGAAGAGGAAATGATAAGTATATCATTATGTTGACACCTAATCATCAGGATTGGGTGAATAACTGAAAATGATGTAAATAAATAATAGAAAATATGAAGAGTCACCAAGAGATGAAATGAACAGTCTCTCCCTCATGTATATAATAAAGACCAATGTTGGGTCCCTATAATACTAGTGATTACCCCACTAATATTGTAGTTATACCCCTTATTTATATTGTTGTGCCCCCATTTCCCCCATATTGTTATTAATGTGCCCATAGAATCCCTCTATTTTTATTTTTGTGGCTTTATATGATTATTGTTAGGTCGGCTGGATTATATTGTGACTCCTTAGACTCCTATATATTGAAAGGAGGTTTTGTCATTTGAATCATCGAAGAATTGTTCATTTATGTAATGTAAAGGAGGTTGCCCCCTCGAAGAGGCTGAATTATAAGGCGTTGATCTATCTTTTCTATCTTTTCTTGAGCTGGTTTCATAACATTTGGTATCAGAGATTTGGATTCTAGGGTTTCGCTGCTCCAAACAGGTCATCGTGGCATTTTCATTATAACTTTTTTTTCTGTGACATTTTAGAAGTCGCAAAAAAAACCCATTTGTGAAGAAATCGCGTTGAACCTTGGGTCTGAATTTCAGAGCTTTTCGCGTGATATTTTCAGAGATATGATCTAAGGAAGTTGGTCTTTTTGCAGACTCCTGAATTACATTCAAAACAGGTGACCTGGGGAAAATCGTCATAACTTTCTCTCTGAGGATCGGATTGAAATTTCGTAAGAAGGTACAAAAATAGGACAGACTGTAGTTTCTTGTATGCATTTTTCAGATCCATAGGTCAAAACAATGACTCATGGCATGTCGTACAAGTTTGATCTACTGAACTACTCTATAAGCAAGTCACTGTGGGAGATTTTGCATAAATCTTCCTTGGAGAAACCAATTTGGGTCAGACTTGTGGCATTGGAAAGAGGACTCACAAGGCTACTACAGGTCAAAATTTCAGAACTGGATGATCCGAAATTACAGAGATACATCAGATTCAATATCAGGCTTCTACAAAGTGAAAAAAAGGTGTGTAGTTTTTTTTTAATTTTTGCATAAGATTGGTTTGAAGGAATTCAAAGGGCATAGTAAAGCATTATTATCGGTAACTGATGCCCCGAGGAAAGAAAATGCAAACACCTAGTAAGGAACCTGAAAGCTCTAGCATGACTCATGAAGAAGAGGAAGAAATGCTACATGATATATCAAAATTACAAGAACAAGTGCAACGAATGTCACGCTCACAAAAGCTAACAAAAGCTAAGATAAATGGCGTGGAATCTAAGATAAAGGGCATGGAAGCTAAGATGGATGATTTGAAGACAGATTTGAGGACATATTTGAAGACAGACATGGCAGATTTGACAACTTTTCTACAAGAAATACTTACTAATGGTGAAAAGGTTGTAAAGGAAACTCATGATGTGAACAAAAGAAATGTTAATCATGATTCCATAGACTCTAATGTTGGATCGAAGACCCACCATATTCCAAAAATCGATATGAGGAAGTTTGATGGGAAGGATCCCGCCACATGGATATTACAGATGGAGCAGTTCTTCGATCTCAATAATG
Organism: Pinus tabuliformis; assembly: GCA_031772625.1. Classification (NCBI taxonomy): domain Eukaryota; kingdom Viridiplantae; phylum Streptophyta; class Pinopsida; order Pinales; family Pinaceae; genus Pinus; species Pinus tabuliformis. The sequence goes on from CM062816.1 coordinate 916,416,733, forward strand.
TGCAAAACACACAAAAGGTACGTATGGCAACTTTATATTTGGAACTAAATCAGTTTGTATGGTATCAATAGCTTTGCTCTCGTAAACAATTTATCACTTGGACAATTTTTACGGAAGAATTGATAACACATTATGAGGATACAAAAAGCAACACTTGTTTTAGCCAATTGATAAGTCTCAAACAAAAGGGTTCAATAATGGAGCACATTAAGGAGTTCCAAAAATTGAACATAAGGGTAAAAGATATTCCAGAGGAGCATAGGATTGATGTGTTCATAGGGTCTTTAAAGGATAATATCTAACATGATGTTCGCCTTTGGGAACCTGATTCATTAGAGAAGGCATTCAGGTTAGCAAGAAAAATGGAAAGAAAAATTATGGCAACCAGGAAGCATACCACTCACAACTATAAAGACGGAAGTGCAGTTGCCCCTAGTCTTCTACAACCTATAAGGTTGACACCACAAAATTGGAAAAAAAAGAGCAAAAGGGCTTTGTTACAGTTGTGATAACAAATACACTAAAGGTCATAAGTGTGCTGAGAAGAAATTATTCTACATAGATTGTGAAGAGGAAGAAGAAAAGGAGCAAGAAAGGTCAAAAGAAGAGGATATGCTCCAGGAACAAAGCCTAGATGAAGAACAAATAAATCCGACCATATCTTGTAATGCATTGGCGGGAATTACCACTCCTCAAACCATCAAGATAGAAGGACAAATCAAGAAGAAAAAGGTAATAGTGTTGATTGATTCAGGAAGCACCCACAATTTTATTCACTGTAGGGTAGCAAAAGAATTGAATTGCTTCCTATATCCAGCACCAGAATGTCAAGTGATGATTGCAAATGGAGGAACAATAAATTGCTCTGGAAAGTGCCATAATATCAAGCTATCCATGGGAGAATATGTATTGACTATCCTAATGCTTTCCATTCCAATGGGAGGTGCTGATGTTGTACTAGGAGTCCAATGGCTACAATCCTTGGGTACAATAGCTTTTAATTTTCAAGAAATTTTCATCAAATTTTCTACGGAAGGAAAGGAAGTTGAATTAAGGGGTATTGCAGGGAAACCAGGAAAGATAATCAGCTCTAATGGTATGACAAAGCTTCTAAAAAAGGAGCAAAGGGGTGTAATTGCACAATTATGTTCGCTAGATGTTTCCACATTAGAATCATCTATTTCTCCAAATCTCCAAAAAGTCCTGGACAATCATTCCAAGGTATTTGAGACTCCCAAAGGTCTCCCACCTATGCGTGATCATGATCATGCTATTCATCTGATTCCAGGAAGTGTTCCTCCAAACATCAGGCCGTACAGATATCCCTATGTCCAAAAAAATGAAATTGAACGTATGGTTGCAGAAATGCTAGAGGCTGGTATAATTCAACCGAGTCAAAGTTCTTTCTCTGCTCCAGTAGTATTGGTGCACAAGAAGGATGGATCATGGCGCATGTGTCCGGATTATAGGGAGCTCAACAAGCTCACTATTAAAGATAAGTTCCCCATTCCTGTCATTGATGAATTACTGGATGAATTGCATGGATCAATTTACTTCACCAAGTTGGATCTTCGTTCAGGATATCATCAAATCAGAATGAAGATTGAAGACATTCCGAAAACGGCATTTAGAACTCATGAGGGTCATTATGAATTTTTGGTCATGCCTTTTGGCCTTACTAATGCACCTTCAACATTTCAAGGTTTGATGAATTCAATTTTCAAACCATTCCTTAGAAAATTGTGTTAGTATTTTTTGATGATATACTTATCTACAGCAAGTCTTGGAAGGATCATGTTGAACATGTTGACAGGGTGCTACAACTATTGGAGGAGAAACAATTATATGCAAAAAGATCCAAATGTTTCTTTGGAGTCCAGGAGGTGGAATATTTGGGTCATATTGTATCTCATGGAGTTAAGGTAGACCCTAGAAAAATTAAAGCCATTAAGGAATGGAAAATCCCCACATCCATAAAGCATCTGCGCGGATTTCTTGGGTTTACAGGGTATTATTGCAAGTTTGTTAAGAATTATGGGAGAATAACAGCACCTCTAACGACATTATTGAAGAAAGATGCATTTTCATGGACTCCGGAAGCAACAAAGGCCTTTGAACATCTTAAAGAGGCAATGTGCCAAGCACCGGTCTTAGCTACACCGGACTTCACAAAAACCTTTATTGTGGAATGTGATGCTTCAGGAAATGGAATTGGTGCTGTTCTAATGCAAGATGAAAGACCCATTGCTTTTGAAAGTCATCCAATCAAGGGAAAGTTTTTAAGCAAAGCTATTTATGAGAAGGAAATGTTGGCAATACTCCATGCACTTAAGAAATGGTGACCCTACCTAATGGGAAGACACTTCAAGGTAAAAACGGATCATGATAGCCTTAAATACTTTTTAGAAAAAAGATTATCCTCTGAAGAGCAACAAAATTGGGTCACAAAGATGTTGGGTTATGAATTTGAAATCATCTATAAAAAAGGGAAGCAAAATGTGGTGGCAGATGCACTCTCAAGAAAGGATGAGGATGTGGAAGCATTGTTGTGCGCTATTTCTATCATCCAACCAGATTGGATAAATGAAGCAAGGGAGGAATGGAAGAATGACGAAGAAGTGTGGGCACTTATTCGAAAGCTACAACAAGATTCCAGTACATCTGATACATTTAGCTGGCAAAATGATTCGTTATGGTACAAAGATCGCTTATACCTCTGTAAGAATTCCCAGTTAAAACAAAAGATTCTTATGGAATTGCGCACTTCTCCCTTAGGAGGGCACTCAGGATTTTTAAAAACTTACCACAGGGTTAAGAAGGAATTTTTTTGGGATGGCCTTAAATCAGATATTCAAAAGTTTGTGGTAGAATGTTTGGTTTTCCAACAAAATAAAGTTGAAACAATTAAGACAACGGGTCTATTACAACCTTTATCCATTCCAAGCCAACATTGGGAGGAGGTATCAATGGATTTTATCACAGGTTTACCCAAGTCTGAGGGAAAGAGTGTCATCGTGGTGGTAGTTGACAGACTTACCAAGTATGCACACTTTTGTGCATTATCACATCCATTTAAAGCCAGTACAGTTTCTACTGCATTTATGGAAACAATTCAAAAGCTACATGGAAACCCAAAGATTATTGTAAGTAACAGAGATCCCATTTTCACTGGAAATTTTTGGACAGAATTATTTTCTTGTCTTGGTACTCAGTTAGCTCATAGCTCATCTTATCATCCTCAATCTGATTGGCAAACTGAGATAGTAAACAAATGTTTGGAAGGATATCTTCGTTGCTTTGTATCTGATAAACAGACACAATGGGTCAAATGGTTGCCTCTAGCTAAATGGTGGTATAACACTTCCTTTCATACAGCAAAAAAAATGACCCCATTTATGGCACTTTATGGGTATCAACCACCATCCATCACATCATATTTAAGAGAAAATTCTAAGGTTCAGGCAGTGGAACATCACATCGAACATCAACAACAAGTCCTCCAACTCTTAAAGGATAACCTCGTGTTGGCACAGAATAGAATGAAACAACAGGCAGATCAACATCGCAGTGAAAGAAGTTTTGATGTAGGTGATTAGGTATTCCTATGGCTACAACCATATAAGCAAATGTCCCTCAAGCAAGCTAAGAAGGATAATAAATTATCACCAAGGTATTATGGTCCGTACAAGGTGTTGCAAAAGATTGGTACTATGGCATACAAGTTGGAGCTTCCTGCAGCTTCTCGATTGCACCCAGTTTTCCATGTTTCATGCTTAAAGAAGGTTATAGGCGACAAGCTCCCAGTTCAAACAATATTGCCAGAACTTGACGAGGAAGGAAAAATTATATTGGAACCAGAAGCAGTTATAGAAACAAGAACTCGACAGCTACGAAATCGATCAATTTCAGAGTACCTTATCAAGTGGAAGAACTTATCCGCTGAAGATTCACATGGGAGGATGAGAATTTTATGCAGAAGTATCCAGAACTACTCAAGCGTTGAGGACAACACTTTTTTGAAGGCGAGGGGCATGTTGGGTCCCTATAATACTAGTGATTACCCCATTACTATTGTAGTTATACCCCTTATTTATATTGTTGTGCCCCCATTGCCCCCATATTGTTATTAATGTGCCCATAGAATCCCTCTATTGTTATTTTTGTGGCTTTATATGATTATTGTTAGGTCGGCTGGATTATATTGTGACTCCTTAGACTCCTATATATAGAAAGGAGGTTTTGTCATTTGAATCATCGAAGAATTGTTCATTTATGTAATGTAAAGGAGGTTTCCCCCTCGAAGAGGCTGAATTATAAGGCATTGATCTATCTTTTCTATCTTTTCTTGAGCTGGTTTCATAACAACCAACCTGAATGAATATCATGAATTATTTTGAAATTACCATTGGATTTGGAAGCCTCGAACCGGAGGAGCGAGAGAAAAATGCACAACTAGGGTTTCTAAGAGTTTCATTATTTGATCCTAATGGAGGGCTACAGAGGAGGGAGCTCCACTCCCTCCTACAAGGAGGCCGTAGCCAACAGAGGCAAATCCCCGCTGGGTAATGTTAGAGGTTATGGGGAAGTGGAAAAAAATAATAATGAAAAGGAGACAGATGGGGTCAGGCCCAAGGAAAATGTCAGCACTAAAGACAAGGAGGAAGAAGACAAAAGCCAGAGAACAAGGGACAATAAACAAAAGGGACCATGCAGACCCAAAATGGAGACTACTCCTAGAGTAGTGCTAAACGATCCTGCACTGTAGGCACACAGGGAACACATGGGGACTTACGCTATAATCTGCAAATTCATGGGACTATGGCCCACGGAAAAGGCTTTACAGATGTGGATCAAGTACCACTGGAAACCAAAAGGAAGCATCGATCTACATCTTGGGTCAAAGGGATTCTTCACCGTGGTGTTCACAAGTATCGAAGACAAAGACAAAATATTCGAAGGAGGACCCTACTTTTATGCAGCAGCTGGCCTCTATATGCGGCCCTGGATGATGAACTTTGTTCCAGAGCAAGAGACTTTCACTTCGGTACCTGTCTGGGTAAGGCTCTATTCTCTACCTCTTGATTACTGGCAAACTGAATCACTTGCTGCCATAGGCAACAAACTAGGTCATTTTGTCAAAGCTTCGGAAGCCACAAGAAGGGGCAAATACACTTCCTATGCAAGAATCTATGTAGAAATGGATCTATCAGGAGCCCTTCCAGATGAAGTCATCTTGGAAGTTTTTGATGAGGATTGGGTGCAAACAGTGGACTATGAGCATATCCCGTTCAGATGTCGTAAATGCCATGAACATGGACACTTGTTCAGAGATTGCCCTCTTAGCAGATAAAGACAATAGAAGCAAACAAAATGCAATGAAGGACACAGAGAGCATTCAGAAAGTGGTAAGTAGAGGAAAAGGAGGCAAAAAATGACCAAAGCATCTTCGTAATGAGGGTCAAAAGGCCAGTCAAAATAGGTATCAAGCATTGGAAGAGAATGAAGAAATGGCAAATGAAGATCAATCTATGGAGGATGGCCCTAATGAAAAGGAAAAGGAAGAAAACTGCAACCCAACACAAGAGATTGGTAATAAGAAAGAAATTATGATGAGTGAAACAGAACTAGAGATGGATCAGGAAATGACCCAGAGTGAAACAGATTTGGAGGACCATGAACTTCAAGAAATTCTAGAAAAGGAACACCTACATCTGGAAGGGTTCTTGAGGCAGGGAACCACGGGAGGGATAGATTCACTACCCCAAGAAGATTGCAACAGAATTCAACAATTGTTTTTATGGAAAACTCAGGAAAATGGGTTAGATAAAGGAAAAACCATTGATAAGCAGGAGTACAAAGGTGTGAAAACAATTAAATCAACTCCAAGATTAGCTACCAGAAATGCAGGAAAGAAAAGGGGTAGGAAAAAGCAGAAGGACCTCTTGATGGAGTGTGGAAAGTTAATGATAGACTCAGGTAAGATGAAAGACCTAACCAGTTACTCCTTTACAAATCTTGAATTATGAAGTTCACATCCTGGAATATTAGAGGTCTAGGTAGTAAAAGAAAACAAAGAATGCTAAGTTACAGAATGAAACAAGAAATGCCGGATATGATCTTCATCCAGGAAACCAAATGTTCCATTCAGAAAATAAAACAAATTCATAGCAAATGGCTCAACAGATTTGAGTTTTTAGAAGTTAAAGCTGAAAGCACAGTGGGGGGCATTCTAACTCTTTGGAATCCCCAGAAAATCAGCATAATAGATGTTGAAGCATCCAGAAATTACTTATCAATGGTCATGCAACCAGTGGGGGTTTCAGAAACCTTCTTGGTCACAAATGTTTATGGCCCTCAAAAAATAGATGACAAACTCAAATTGATAGACTCCCTAATAGATCTCGGGAATAGACAAGATGGGATTCCTTGGATCTTGGGAGGTGATTTCAATATGATCAAGTCTCTTTCGAAAAAAAAAAGGAGGAACCAGAGTGCTAGCCAAAGACTCTTTAGCGTTCCAATCATTCACAGAGGATATGAAATTGGTTGATTCAGAATTGAGCAATGGCTTTTTTACTTGGAATAACAAAAGAGGAGGTGAGGCACAGGTAGCCTCTAAATTAGATAGGTTCATGATTTCGGAGGAGCTGATGATTATAGACAAAGAAATAATAGCAAGAATCCTTCCCTTCGGAGGGTCCAATCACTAGCCGATTCAACTAGAAATCAAGGGTATGGTTTCTCCCAGAAATAGGCCCTTCAAATTCGATAATATCTAGCTCTCCCACCCGGATTTCACCAGTAACATTGAAAAATGGTGGTTTGAAGACTTGCAATTAGAAAGATAAAAATGTACCTCCTTCATAAAAGACTAAAACATGTCAAGTTCAGGCTCAAAGAATGGAACAAGAAGGATTTTGGAAACATTTTTGTGAACAAAAAATCTTTCGAGATCAAAATTCAGGAACTCAACCAGGCATTGATCCAAGATGGCTTTGACAAAGTCAAAAGTGATCAGGGTAACAAACATCATCAAGAATGGGAAAATTTACGCAAACAAGAGGAAATATTTTGGAGGCAAAAGTCTAGAGTTCAATGGCTCAAGGAAGGAGAGAGGAATACAAGATTTTTCCACAGATCCACCATAGCTAATAGAGCACACAACATAATCTCTTCGATAAAGAATGAGAATGGGGAGCTTCAGAACACCGTGCTTGTTAAGCATTTCCAAAACATCGCTCAAGAAAACAATCCAAACAGGGAACAATTCATCAAGGAAATTATAAGGCATATCCCTAAGTTGGTGTCTAGAGAGGACAATTTTAACCTCAATAGACCTGTTACTGAAGAGGAAGTAAGCGAGGTTCTCAAAGACATGCAGAATTGCAAAGCACCAGGCCCGGATGGTTTCAATGTGGATTTTTTTAAAGCTTGTTGGCATATTGTCAAACAGGATATTCTGAATGTGGTGGAGGATTCCAAGTGTAGCAAAACCATCCTGAAAGCCCTCAACACCTCCTTCATCTCCTTGATCCCCAAACAGGATTCAGCTCAAACTGCAGATAAGTACAGACCCATAGCTTTATGTAATGTAGTATACAAGATAATATCCAAGGTTGTTGCTAACAGACTAAGACCTCTCCTTCCTTACTTAGTGTCAGAGGAACATGCAGGTTATGTGGAGGGCAGACAAATTTTAAATAACATTATTCAAGCCCATGAGGTGGTTCACACGCTTACTAGTAAAAAGTAGGTGGGGATGATCATGCAATTGGATATTGCCAAAGCATATGACAAGGTGAATTGGATTTACATCAAGAAGGTTCTCACTGCTTTTGGTTTCGATCACAACTGGGTCAGATGGGTCATGGCTCTGGTGACTTCATCCAACTTTTCAATTTTGGTGAATGGCTCTCCCTCAGAGATTTTCATTCCTTCTAGAGGCCTCAGGCAGGGAGACCCGCTCTCTCCCTTTATTTTTATTCTCATGATGGAAGGACTTGGCAGATCCATTAAGCATGCCAAGGATTCGGGCAAAATCAAAGGTCTTCAATTATCTGAGAATGGTCAAGCTCTGACTCACCAACAATTTGTAGATGACACCATGCTGCAAGGAATCCCCACAGTCAAAGAAGCTTCAGCCTACAATCAAATCCTGAAGGAATTTTCCATGGCTACAGGTATGGAAGTCAATCTCTCTAAATCAAAAATCTTCTTCTTTAACACTAATATTGCTATTTAGAGAAATATCTCAAGAATTCTTGGCTTCCAAAGGGATTCCCTCCCCACAAAGTATTTGGGAATCCCTCTCACAACCAAACCTATGCACAAGAGTACCTGGGAACAGGTGCTTAATAAGATGCAGGACAGAGTCAAAAATTGGACCTTCAGAGTCTTGAACTTGGCAGGCAGGTTGGTTCTGACAAAGGCAGTTTTGTAATCCATCCCGGTTTTTATGTTATCAGCCCTCCCAACTCCCAAAGGGGTTTTAGATCAATTTAGGAATATACAAAGAGATTTCCTTTGGGGTAAGGAAGAAACAAAAAAGAAGTGGGCCTTGGTTTCTTGGGAAAAAATTTGTAAACCCAAGAGTCATGGGGGTCTAGGCTTGGATGATCAAGAGATTCTCAATAAAGTGCTTGAATCCAAGCTTTGGTGGTGATGGGTTCAGAAGCAAACAACCCAGTGGGCAAGGATCTGGAAAGAGAAATATGCCAGCTCTTGGCACACTAATGATCTCATAAGGATGTCTGGAAATTTAAAATGATCTCACATCTGGAACAGAGCCTGGGAAAATAGAAACCTAGTTCAACAAAATAGTTTTTGGGAAATTAGAGCAGAAGATCTTGCACTCTTTTGGGAGGATAAATGGCAACAAGAATCAACGCTGTTAACAAAGGATTTTTTAAGCCTCAAGCAGGAAACTGATTCCCAAGGGTTAAAAAAAGTTAAGGATTTCTGGGATCCTACTTAGAACTCCAGAAAGTGGAGAAGCTGGAGGAAAATTGATTGCAGAGATGATAACCCCATTAAAATTAAAGCAAAGGCTCTTGGGAGCTTGCTTAAACAAAGAATGATTTTAGTAACAGAGAGGCAGGATCAATTGAGATGGGGCAAGAACAATAAAGGCACCATTAACCTTAAGGAAGTTAAAGGTATTCTTCTTGAGCTTGATTCTAGTGTTCCAGAAAATACCTGGAAGCACCTCTGGAAGCACCAAGGTTGGATGAAGATCAAGCTTTTCATGTGGTTGGTTCATCATAAGAAAATTTTAACTTGGGACAACATTAGGAAAAGGGGGGTTATGGGGCCTTCCAGATGCCAGCTCTGTGAAGAGCAGGAGGAGACCATGGAGCACATTCTTAATAGCTGCTCTTACACCACCTGGTTGTGGGATTATTTCTCTACCATTTTCCATCAGATAGATAGGGACAGAATTAGTATCACAAATAACCTAATCAAGTGGAGAGGAAACTATTCGGAGAATGAGTTCCTTTATTTGGCCCGGGCCTTCACACCAAGCTTCATTATCTGGAATGTTTGGAAAGAAAGAAATAAAATAATTTTTAAGAATGAAAAGGTTATTCCTCTAAGACTATTTGATCAGATCCTAAAACAGCTCAGGGAGATAGTTAGTATCATAGTTCAAAATCTCCCTAAAAATCCCCCCTCTGAGACTGAGCTCAGAATTCTCAAACAACTGGGAATGAAAGGAATTATTCCCCAAGGACTGATAAAAAAGAACATAACTATGGATACAGAGAAGGATTTCTGGCAACCACCACCGAAAGGCTATCTGAAATACAACATTGATGGGGCTTCCAAAGGCAACCCGAGAACAGCTGGTTTTGGAGGAGTTTTAAGAGATGATAAGGGCAGTATTATCTTTATCTTCCACTGCCATTTGGGAAGATCCACAAATAATATGGCAGAATTAATGGCTCTAGAACAATGTCTAGAGTTTCTGATCCAGTACCATGGCTCAAATGTCATTGTTGAAGTGGACTCAGAGATTACCATTAACTCTATGAAAAGAATCAATTGCGGTACTCAGCCAGAGAAAGTCTCCACTCACTGGAAACTAATCCAGGTCTACCAAAGAATCCACGTTCACCTCCAGGAGCTTCGAACGGTGAGTTTCAACCATGTTCGTCGATCTGCCAATAAACTAGCGGACCTTCTGGCCAACCAAGGGATGAATAATGCTGATGGCAAAATGGCGAAAAAGTGGCAGGAGATACCTCAAAACCATTTAAAGGTTCTCTGCGAAGAACAAGCTGCAGAAGACAAAGAAGTGTTTAGATATCGGGCCAGGTTGACTAGCATGAATTGATTTCTCCGGCTAGTTTTGTTTTTCCTATCAGTATGTACTCGGTAGAAAGGCAAGCAAAAGTTTGTCTCATTTTATCCCGGAGTCAGTTGAACGAGGTTCTTAGTTCATTGGCAGATAAGTTGCATGGTCTTTTCCCAAATAAGCACAATATAGGAGTCTGGTTCTGTAGCAGGAATAAACAGAATGCGTGGTCCATTTTTCCGGCAGCTGGAATTCTCCCCCTTTCCGCTTTTGGGCTTGAAAACCACGACATGGTTGGTTTTACGGTGATCACGTGATTCATAAGTGGTTTATGGTTTTGCAGTTTCGGGAGCGATTCCATAGAGATTGTAACATGTGGCAGGTTGGTTGACTTTGAAACCGCCTTCGATCGCACACTATCTCTCAGTCGTGTTAGGTCGCGCGATATGATTTCTGGCCATTGGATCCAGCAGCCAAGATCAACGGTTGGGATCGATCATGTTGTTTTTTTGGGGCCAAGTGGGCTCTGTCCTTTCATCTCGTTTGGCGCGTTTTCTCCCTCTTTCGTGGTGTGTGGAATTTGCGTGGTTGGGGGTGTCTATGGTCGTAGGTTGGCTCTAGGAAGTATGTTTTATCCAGAAGTGTGGGTGGGGGCTTTTGTAGACTTTCCGTGTTTATTTCTCAAAGTTTGGTGATCACTATAGTAGCTCGGGGGGTCTTGATCATTGGTAGGAATTCCTTTTTCCCGAATTCTTGTAAAGGATCGGGTTTTATGTACAATATGTAATTTTTCTTTTGATTTAATGAATTAGAAGGATCGACGCTTGCTTCAGAAAAAAATAAATAAATAAATAAATAAATAAAATAAAATATAAATAAATAAATAAATTAAAAATTAAAAATTAAAAATTAAAAATAAAAATAAAAATTAAAAATTAAAAATTAAAAATTAAAAATTAAAAATTAAAAATAAAAATTAAAAATTAAAAATAAAAAAAATTATCATGAATTGTTTTGAGGAGTTACCTCCTGGTCTAACATGGTATCAGAGCCAACGCCATTTTTGGCTTCCCTCTTTAATTTGTAACTCCTATTCTGCCTATTCTACCTATGTTCTAAATACTTTGCAGACTGACATCTCTCTCATATCCCCTGCGACTCATTATTTTCTGCTGATTCTGGCACCCTCCACAACCATCAAGCCTACCAATGTTGCCTTCTCTACTACGCTGCTCTTGTCACTACTTCACCTGCATACAAAACGCTCAGCCTTTCTGCTCTCCCCCCATCTGTTTCCATACCCGATATATATGGTATCGTAACTGTGATATATCAACAGTTACGAACGCTGCTTCTTTCTATTGAAACTCTTGCCACTCTCTGCTACACTATCCCTATGGTCATTTTTTTCCTCTGTCATTATTCGTTCTTTGCGTTGATGATTGTTGATGGTTGCTGCGTTAAGGCATAGCAAGCTAGCCCTTGTTGCGTTGAACTATGCGAAGGCTGTGGTATGCGTAGTGCTACAATGAGTGTAGATCAGAGTGGCATTGCAGTGAGCGTGGATCTGTTATTTGTGTTGGAATGGTGATTACATATGTGTTGTTCTCTATGCATTGGTTTTCTATAGCCGTGAGCTTTGATAGAGAGGCTGGGTTGGCATGAGTACTACAGAGTTTCATGAAAGTGGCAACTCGATTTGTGACATTCAATTGCTGGAATGAAGTTGGTCGAAACCTAGAAGTCATGTGTCAAACCTGTGCATTAATGGACCTATGTGTTAATGACCGATGCTGCTGTGCGTCGAGTTTTGTTTGAGGTATACTAACATTATCCATGGAATATATATGTTAGAGACTACATTATGTGATTAAACAATTTCTTTTGGACAACCGAAAATCGTGACTATGGTGTTTAATTCAAACTTGTTGTGTGCTCTCGTTTTGAAGACCATGTGTGAGACTAAGACCATGTGTGCGATGAGTATTGTTTTTGGAATACAATATATATTGCATGATATTGATAATGGTGCGGTGAGTGTACTATAAGATTTATGCATTAAAAATCGTGCAATTAGCGGTTCTTTTTTAATGTCGAGGGCATGAATGCTTGATATATCATATGAAAGAAGGTTGAAAATACAATGGTATGAGATGGTATGTCATATATTATGATATGAATGGTGATATTCTATATGGATAGAATATAGCTTTTCTCTTTGTATATTAAATCAATTTCTTACCTAATCAAGAAGGAAGAATAAGGCTGCATTATTTTGAAGCACATAGTCTTTCTTTTAAGAATGCATTCAATCATATCTATTGTGGGAGTAGTTCTCACTGGCAAGGAGAACTATCCTGAGGGTTCTCGGAAGTTAAAACACACCCTCATTTTCAATGAGTTGTGGAAAGGAGTGTGTGTTGGAGATAGAGACAAAGAGCTAGAATAGCCTACCTCAGACAAGGAGTTCGCCATTTGGGAAAAGAAGAACAGCAAGGCCTATGCATTGATTGCAGCATCAGTAAGTGAAGAGGTGAGTCACCATATTTCGCCATTTTCAAATGCTTTTGAAGCCTTACAAAAACTGAAAGAACTCTGTGACTCACACTCTGCACTTGAAGTTGTTCAACTCATGTTTAAACTCTTCACTCTTGAATTACAAAATAATGATCCTCTTGCTCTTGCATCCGAAGTAAAATCTATAATGCATGATATCAAAGCCACTAAGGTTGAATTGGATATTCCTCTTATCGCTTTTCTCAAGGCACCTTATCCTACTTACTCCAATTATCTTGAGTCATTGCAAGCAAATGGAAATCTCAAAGATATTACCTTTGACTCTCTTGTGAAAAAAATTATTGAAAGAGAGAAAGCTTTTGGAACGAAGACAGCCCCTGAATCTTCTGAAGAAGCTGTGTGCCTTGCTCATAAAGAAAAGAATCTTGCCCAAGATTCTTCCAGAGGAAGAGGTGGTCAAAGAGGAAGAGGAAGATATTTCAGAGGCAGGGGGGCAGACACTCTCAAGGAGAAAAGTCAGATTTGTACTGCATACGCCGCAAAAGAAATGGATCACATGATGCCTCCACATGCAAGTTACCTTGGAACAAAATTGAGCAGCAAAGAAACCAACCCAAAGGTAAAACTAATGACACAGACAAAGTTAAAGCACCTGAATCCGCTCATTATGTTGTGGCACAATGTAATATTGGAGTAAATGAAGACTTATTTAATGCTTCACTTGCTGCTTGGAAAAATGATTGGTTGCTTGATTCAGGAGCAACTTTCCACATGACCCATAGAAAATATTTTTTTGAAGAATTTAATGACAATGTTGATGGAGCAGTATACTTTGCAGACCAATCAAAACTCAAGCCATCAAGGCTTGGCACAATCAGGCTTAAATTGCCTGGTCTTCCAGACTTTCTTCTGCATCATGTTCTATATCTCCCACAGTTGAAGAGAAACTTGTTGTCCTTGGTCCACATCCGCCAGCAAGGTCACTCCATTCATATGTTTGATGGCAAGCTTGAGGTGAGAAAAGCATCTGACCACTCACTTGTCATGAGGGGGATAGAAGAAGAAAGGCTTCTCAAGCTGCAGGGTACCTCTGCTCATGCACAACATTTCTCATACAACTATCATTATGAAGAAGGTACACTTCCATCAAGTTTATTATGGCATGCTAGATTTGGACATTTGAACTATGACAGCCTCTGCTTGTTGAAGAAAAATGGTGTTACTGGTTTGCCTACAATTCCTAGGAAACTTAAGAAATGTGATGCTTGCATTCTAGGAAAGCATAGCAAATAGTCTTTTCATGATTCACATTCAAGAGCACATAGAAAACTTGAACTCATTCATTCAGATTTATGTGGTCCAATGCCTATTCCTTCTGCAAATGGAAATAAATATATGATGACATTTATTGATGACTACACCAGAATGTGTTGGGTTTATTTATTTAAGAACAAATTTGATGCTTTTCAAACATTCAAGAACTTTCATACATGGATTGAAAATGATGCATAATCTCATATTGGCTCTATTCGCACTGATAATGGAAAAGAATATACTTTAAATGACTTTGAAAACTATCTTCGCCAACATGGGATCAAACATCAAACAACTGTGCCTTATAATCCCCAACAGAACTGTGTAGGTGAAAGAATGAATAGGACAATCTTAAATATGGTGCGCTCCATGATGTTTTTCAAAAATGTAAAATTGATGTTTTGGGCTGATGCAGTTCTATGTGTTGTATATATAAAGAATAGATGTCCATCTAATGCTATCAGAAACAAGACTCCCTATGAAATGTGGTATGGCCACATTCCTTCGATAAAGCATCTTAGGGTCTTTGGTTCCACCTGTTATGCCTTGATACCAAAATTACATAGAAACAAACTTGGTGCAAGAAGTCATAAGTGTATCTTCCTGGGGTATTCAAACACCTCCAAAGCATACCGTCTCTATGATGAAGTCAATAAAAAGTTTGTTGTATCTAGAGATGTAATCTTTCTTGAAACATCCAAAACTGACAATGTTGTTGAGCGGCAACTTGATCACTTGGATAGATTCGCAAATGCAAAATCATTTCAAGAATTTGATAACCAAATTCCACATCTTGAAGGGGGGATTCCTATACTAGATCAACATGTGGAATCTTCTTCTGAAGCACTCTCTCCCCCGCATGAAACTCCAACAACGGATGATACTTTAAGTGATGTGATTGATAGAATTGGGAGACTCAATCTTGATTCAGTCCCAACTCAATCAATGGAGCAGCCTGGACCATCTAATAAAGGTCCCCCAAAGTGGCTGACAAAGACACTTGAAAGTGTTCATCCTAATGAGGTTGGAAAGACAGGAACTATAAATTCAAATCGACAAAATGGAGATGATGTAGATGACTCTGATTCACCTATTTATATGGATGTTTCTTATGATTGTGAATTGAATTTGTCTACAGATTTTGAACCAACTTCCTTCAAAGAAGCTGCTTCTCATGATGAATGGAAAGAAGTGATGCAAAAGGAGTATGATGCCCTGATAAAGAATGGCACTTGGAAGCTGGTTGATCCTCCATTAGGAACCAAACCAATTGGCTGCAAGTGGGTCTACAAGAACAAGTATAAAGCTGATGGCTCACTTGATAAGCACAAAGCGAGGCTTGTGGCAAAAGGTTTTGCACAGAAAGAAGGGGTCGATTATGAGGAGACTTTTGCCCCCACAGCAAAATGGGATACCATCCAGACACTCTTTGCCCTAGCAGCTCAGAATGGTTGGAAAGTCCATCAAATGGATGTAAAAACTGCTTTCTTGAATGGAGATCTAAAAGAGAATGTTTTTATGTCCCAGACTGAAGGATTTGTTGTGAAAGGACATGAACATAAAGTATGCAAACTTGTAAAATCCTTGTATGGCCTCAAACAAGCACCGCGAGCCTGGTATGAAAAACTAACTGAGCATATTCTGAAACTCAATTTCAAACATTATGATCTTGATGATGCAGCTTTATTTTTCAAGAAAGTTGGCAAAACAGTTGTATATCTTGTGGTATATGTAGCTGATCTTTTGATGACAGGGAACAATGAAAGCTACATTGCATCCATAAAGAAGGAATTGAGGAAAGGTCTTTAAATGAATAATTTGGGCTATGTTCATTACTATCTTGGTATTGAAGTAACTCAACATCCGAAGTCCATAGTCATTTCTCAAAATAAGTACGTTGGAGATCTGTTGAACAAGTTTGGCATGACAGAATGCAATCCTCTTACGACTCCAATGGAACAAAACATAAAGCTCACATCCATTGAAGGAAAAGAATTTGAGGATGCAACAAAGTATAGACAGCTTGTAGGAAGTCTCAACTACCTAACTACTACCAGACCAGACATTTCATTTTCTATTGGAATCCTCTCCAGGTTTATGCAAAAGCCTTGTGAGGGACATTGGTCTACTACAAAAAGAGTTCTAAGGTACTTAAAGGGAACTCAAGACTTTGGAATCAAGTATACACCGGTGGACGACTTCAGCTTGATTGGATACTCTGATTCAGACTTCGATGGAGACAAAGAAACTGGGGTATCTACTTCAGGTTATGCTATGAGTCTTGGATCAGGAGATATCTCCTAGAGATCACGCAAACAATCAATTCTAGCACATTCCACAATAGAGGTAGAATATGTGGCAGCGGCTGAGGCAACAAAAGAAATTGTGTGGTTCAGGAAAATTCTTGAAGATTTGCAAGTAAAACAAGTACAATCGACTCCACTCATGATTGACAATACCTCGGCAATAAAGTTGGCCAAGAACTCAAATTTCCATGATCGAACGAAGCACATCAATACTAAATATCATATGATTCGACATCATGTTGAGGCCAAAACAATCCATCTCCGCCATTGTTCCACTAATGAGCAAATTGCAAACATCTTCACCAAAGTGCTTGGAAGAGAAAATCTTGAAAGATTCAGAATGATGCTTGGACTCACCAACATCCCTTCAGATTAAGGGGGGTAATGTTGACACCTAATCATCAGGATTGGGTGAATAACTGAAATTGATGTAAATAAATAATAGAAAATATGAAGAGTCACTGGGAGATGAAATGAACAATCTCTCCCTCATGTATATAATAAAGACCAACCTGAATGAATATCATGAATTGTTTTGAGGAGTTACCTCCTGGCCTGACACATTACTTGCTATGAATCTAGAGTATAAGGGCACAAAGCATCAAAATTAATAGAGAATAACAATTCAGGAAGAAAGAATGAGGCTATGACTCATGTCACACAAGTAGCTCGGGCATTAGTTATGGGTGACAATGTTGTAGTATTTCAATAGAAATAGGGTGAAAAACTTATGTACGAATGGGAATTATTCAAACTTGAAAAGAAGACTTAAAAAACTTAAACAAAGGAAGATATTTTGTAAAATTAAATGCAAATTTCATGGTAAATGATACAACTTGATTATAGATAATGGTAGCATAGAAAATTTGGTCCACATAGGTAATAAATAAGATAAAACTAAAGTGAATCCCTCATCCCAATCCCTATCAGTTTTCATGGTTACAAAGGGGTTAACAAGCCACTATGGTAGAACAATACTTAGTTTCTAGATTAGCAATTTCATTGACTAATAACTATGTGATGTGGTGGATATGGATGCACATCATGTATTTCTTGGATGACCATGGTTTTTTTTTAAGAAGATGTTAGGTGATTATATAATACATGTGAACTCAATAAATAATTTTTATAGGAACAAAGGAAAGCAAGGTTCTATTTAGCTATGAAGACAAAGAAAGTACAAGAAGATGATGCAAAGAGTTATGTGCCAATGGAGATTCTGTTGAAAAGTGTGCAGCAAGAAATGCTTGTTGAGAATGCAACAAGATGATGGAGCTTAGTGGAAAGGAGTCGCCTTCACTAAGTGGGCCCGCACGGAAATCATGGCGCAAAGTCTATTTTTGGATCACAGCAGGAGTGATCAGAGTCTATTTTTAGACTGCTAGTCAAAAATAGAAAAGTCAAATATTATTGTTTCATAATAATATTTAGACTATAAACTTTATCTTATCCTCTTGGAGCACTTCAGTTTGAGCTACAGATGTAGCACATGCAGTTGATAGAAGGAAATACACTTTTCTTATGTTTTAGTTGAGTTGTTGCATGCATGACATCAGTTAGAACTCATGTGGTTGAGTTCTGTGGAGTTAGATGAGCAGTTAATGGAGTTGTGTTCAGTTTGACTTAGTTGAACTAGTTGTATTTAGTCTAACTGATCAATAGACTAAGTGATGAGTTGTGTGAATTAGTTATTAATTAATTCACTAATTATTAACTCATAATGCAACTGAAGAATACATCAGTTAACTCAGTGCATGTACAGTTCAATGGAGACAGGTGTTAGAGGTTGAGATTGCTATCAGTTGTGCATGAGATTGTGCACATGCATGGGATTGAGTTATGCCAATGATCTCTACGTAGTGTGGGCCAATACCAAGTGAAATATAGCTTGTGCTCACGTGATTTACAGTGTGGGTGACTTTCACAAGGTAAAAACGAGTTTGGATCAGCCATTCTCATTCAATCTCAGCAGGTATTGTGCAATGGAGGCAGGCAAGCAGCGGAGGAGATTTGGAGATCAGATCTGAGCTGTATTGTGTGTAACAGGTGGAGATAGTACTGAGTACTTGTGAGGAGTATTGTATTATGTTTGTTACATGTTCTCAATCAATATAATATACAGATAGTTGGGGTTTTTAGCGAGATGCTTTCCCCGGGAAATTCCTGTGTTGATATGTGTGATTGATGCTTCTACATGCACATGTTATTATTTCTGCTTCTGTAAATTGATGATCAACGTAGAGGAGGTTATGTATTATGCATGTTTTCCGCAATAGTGTATAATCGAGATAATATATGTTGAATATGTGTTTATTATTCAAAATTTCTACATGGTATCAGAGCAGTTGATCATCAAATCTACTATTCAAAAAGTGTTTACAATTTATTTCTTCAGGCAAAGTCTGTAATCGGGTCAGGTAGCCTCTAGATTCATCCTTCTTTTGGAAGGTGAGATATCCGGTGAATGCCCATAGAGTCGATCTCTGTACAAGAAATACTTTGTTCTCACGAATTCTAGATCAGAGGCGGTTGAGTTGTTGAGCTGGTGGAATTCGAATTTGTAGCAGTGTTTTCTTGGTGTCAAAGTTGAAATGTCTTTCAACGGATTGCAATTGGAGTATGCCCTTGAGGGCAGGTCGAACTATATTCCATGGAAGGACAGGATGGAGGCGGTGTTAGATGATAATGGGTTGAAGGATTTCATAGAGGCTGAGGTCCCAAAACCTACTGATGTTGCTGAAGTTGTGGTTTGGCAAAATAAGACAACAAAGTGTCGAAGGATTCTATTGGAGGGCATGAAGGATCACATTGTGTCCAACCTGCATGGAAAGGCTTCTCCATACTTGATGTGGAAAGCGTTGACAGATCTATTCCAAAGCAAGAGCGACCAGAGGAAGTTGGCGCTGAAGGATAAACTCAGAAACATTAGGTGTGAGAATGGAGACAGTATGCCCCAGTATCTCACAAAGTTCACCCAATGCTGGGATGAGCTGGGAAGTGTGGGGGTAACTGTTGAGGATGATGATATGGTGAGTCTAGCACTCCTTGGCCTTCCTAAGAGTTGGCATAGCTACCAGGACTCGGTGAATGGAAGGGAGAAATTGCCAGGATGGGAGAGACTTTGGTCGGATCTTGTGCAAGAGGAGATTAGACGGCGCACCAGAGACAGTTCTTCATCTATGCATGATGAGGAGAACTGTGCCTTAGCGAGTAAGGCGAAGACGGGGAAGGGGAAGGTTTCTCTTTTCGAATCCAGTTCTTCCAATGATGGGAAGAAGGTTGACAAGTCAAAGGTGAGATGCTTTCATTGTCATGAGTTGGGCCATTATGCTACTAATTGCCCAAAGAAGAAATCCAAGAAGGGATCTAGGGAAGGATCTGAAGGTGAGGCACTTGCTT